>CM056738.1:68378092-69628092 GCA_029844215.1 Przewalskia tangutica | reverse complement strand
TCTATCTTCCTTAAGTCGTTATACCTAACTTCCCATAAAGCTAGTATAACACTTAAGCTTTTAAAACCAAGTATTTCTTTTCTTTCAAAAATGATTCATAACTCTTTTGAAATACTTCAAGATTCTTATTTTTTTTAAAACTCAAGTCAAAAGAGATCAAAGTAAAACCAAAACAATTTCCATACCTTCTTTTTAAATCAGCCTTAAGACAAAAGCATGCCTTCCTTTTTAAAACCAAGGCACTTTTTCCTTTAAAAGCCAAGTAGCAATATACTTTTTAAACCAAGTGTCTCACTCTTTTAAAAACAAGTAATATATACCTTTAAATCAAGTTACTTCTCCTTTCCCAAAATCAAGTTGTTTATAAGTCAAGTTATCATTTTAAATCCAATGATAAAACCATTCTTATTTTCGAAATCCAGATAACTTTATTCTTTAAAAGACCACACACCCATTACTCATGAGTGAGGTTTTACAACTTTTTAACATAATTCAAGTCCTTAATATTTCATAACAAGTCACTTAACTTTGGAATCAAGTCAAGGACACAAAAGGAAAATCAAATTCCTTTAAACACACGTGCGTCTATCGCACTAAATATATTTCACAAATATCATGCTAGAAAGGATAGGAAGAGGTTCACATACCTCGCGACGATTATCGACAATTAGCAAAACGCTCCACCGTACTATAACCTTGCTCGCCTTTTCCACCCTCCAAGTAGAATACGCTACTCGTAGTACTTCAACCTATAAAGGCCACAAAACGTCTATCAACCTCTAGATCTCTTCGTAGAATAATTCTAGATACAAGATTCCTTATTCTACGGAAAATTTGGCAGCAACTGCCCCCCCCCCCGCAACCACATAAATCTCCTCCTCTAACGAGGCCTGCTACCAAACCAACAATCCCATGGGGGGTTACACGTCTAACCGGACGTGTACAATTCTACTCCACAATAATATTACTATCCATCAGAATACACCTATGTATTTACAGTTCAATTCTTATCCATATTCATTCTACATATAGTATACTCAACTATACATTACTACAACATGTAATTTCCAATTACAATAGGGGGATAAAGATCATTACCTCGATAAGCCCAAAATTATCCACGATTATAAGTCGATCCTGAGCAACGTTTAGCTCCAAATCCTTACTCTCCAACCCGCTCCAAGCAACCCTTAGAAGTTTCTAAACAACTTCTCTTAACACTTCATCTAAGCTATGAAGATTTTCTAGGAGCTTCGTTTCTGACTATTGGAATAAATTAGTATTTTCTGGCTATTATGTTGGGATTTATTTTGAATACAACAAGGGATTTAGGCTAAAGTATTTGGAATAACAACAATACTTGAAGAATTCTACTCAAGGTGGGGGTGTTTGGACGAGAACTCACTAAGGAGGAGGAATTTTGCCTTGGAAACTTTCTAACGTGGATGAAATAAAGTCTTGCACATGAGGGGTATTTATAGGAAAACAATGGCCAAGATCTAGGCAAGTGGATGGTGAAGATTGGGTACATGTGTGTGGGTAGTTGGCCAACCATTTGTTCACCACAAAGGGGACAAGTGGCACCACAAAATGGGCCACTTGTCCACCTAAAAACGTCCCACTTGTCCTTCTCCAATTCGGCCAACATGGCCACACGGGGGTGACACGTGTCGCCCCCCCTACTCGTCCAAAATATTTCATCTTTCGAAAATATCCGTAAAGCCAAAATCCGAAAATAAAGTGGGCCCCACAAAACCGTAAATTTCCTCCCGTGGGCCCCACGTGACCAATTCCGGAAATAAAATTCCATAATTCTTAAATATTCCAAAAAGTCCGAATACCAAATCTGGGAATCCAATTCCCTTTAACGAACATTTTTCCTTCACAAAATCCGGAAACTTTTCCGTCGAAAAATCACGTCTTTCTTCCTTTCCAATTTAAATGTCGTATTCTCGAACGTACGTCCTCGTATACATACTCTGGAACTACGGGGTGTAACACATTGAGACGTATTCTAGATTGTCGAGTTGGTTAGTTCGCCGATAGGGTATGTGAACTATCCTTTCTTCTTTGGCATGATTTAATTTTATAGTGTGAGTGGATTTTAATCCTTATTGATACATGATTTGATTTTATAAAGAGGATTTTAATCCTTATTGATACATGATTTGATTTTATAAAGTGAGTGGATTTTAATCCTTACTGATACATGATTTGATTTTAGAAAGTGAGTGGATCCTAATCCATAACGATACTTGACTCTATCTTTATAGAGTTATATTGAAACCTAATCCTTAGTGATATATCCTATTGATAGTACTTTAAGTTTCTAAAATGGAAGTTGTTTACCTATCCTATTGATAGTACTTTGAGTTTTTAAAATGGAAGTTGTTTACCTATTTTATTGATAGTACTTTGGATTTTCTAAAATGGAAGTTCAGTTTAATGATTTTGAAAGTGTAAGTGCCTTGATTTTGAAAGTGTAATTTACTTGATTTTGAAAGTGTAATTTACTTGAGTTTGAAAGTGTAGGTAACTTGATTTTAAAAGTTAATGTGTCTTGATGCTACAAGTGCTAGTATCTTGGATTTTATAAAATGAATGTACGGTGAACGTACATAGTGCTATTGGGTTCAATTCCCTAGCATTACAAGATGTGATAGTGCCTTATTTTTTCTAAAAAGAAGGATGTGTTAATGCCTTGGTTTTCTAAAATGAAGGTCTATTTTAGTGGTTCTAATGAGAGTCAAAGATGATTTAAATTGCACATAGTTGCTTGTGATCGCTATATGTGTATAATCCTTTATAATTGGACCGCGTCCCAAAATGGTCCGGTGATATTATATTTGCTCCATGGTTGTGCTTCCATGATGCGGGTTCAACTCTCATGACAGTATTTGTATATATTTGCTTCATGGATGTGCTTCCATGATGCGGGTTCAACTTTCATGACAGTATTTATGTATATTTGCTCCATGGATGTGCTTCCATGATGCGGGTTCAACTCCCATGAAAATATTTGTATATATTTACTCCATGGATGTGCTTCTATGATGCGGGTTCAACTCCCATGACAATATTTGTATATATTTGCTCCATGGATGTGCTTCCATGATGCGGGTTCAACTCCCATGACAATATTTGTGTATATTTGCTCCATGGATGTGCTTCCATGATGCGGGTTCAATTCCCATGACAGTATGTGTGTATATTAGTCCATGGACTGAGTATTCATGATGCGGATTCAACTCCATGACAATATTTGTTTATATAGACAGACGTTCATGATTTTGACATGGCTTTCATACTTTGAAAAAGTATAGTTGATTCTCATATTTTAAAAAAGGCACAGTTGACTCTCATTTTCATAAAGTACAGTGATACAGTGGTACAGTGATACAAGGTATAGTTGGCTCTTATTTTATATGGCACGGTAAGATCTGATATTTGATTTTCATACTTGTCCCTGTCATTCTTTTGTACAATTATGATCTTGTTTACTGTACTTCATGGTTATATACTTAGTACTTGTTGTACTGATCCCCTTCGGGGGTTGCGTTCATGCCCGCATGTATAGGTACTCAGTTGGGTGATCCGAGAGCTTAGGATCCTTGCCAGCTTGTTGAGATAGCTCCATTGTTCCGGAGCCTAGTCATTTTCGTACAGGTCTTCCATTATGACTCATGTATATTCAGGAGTACGGCGGGGCCTTATCCCGTCATAGTTGTTGTCTTACTATTAGAGGTCTGTAGTCATGTGTGGGTTGGTCATGTACAGTTGTAGTCCGTTTGGACAATTCTATGTAAGTGGCGGCCTTGTCGGCTCGTCTGTTTTTTTAATGAGATTTTGAGTTTTCTTAAAGCTTTCGTTGGTTATATGTGATGTGAGGGTATAGGGGTGCCCAGGTAGGGCACCAGTCGCGGGCCCGGGGTTCGGATCGTGACAAAGGTGGTATCAGAGCAGTTAGTCCTCGGAATATCTACAGACCGTGTGCAGTAGAGTCTTGGTTATCGGTGTGTTGTGCACCACACCCATAAACAGGAGGCTATATTACATTTAGGATTGGTTTCTATTCTTCTTACTCCAAGATCGTGCGATAGAGTTGTGTTGATTAGGGTATTCCCTCCGTAACATATTATTGTGGTTGCAGCTATGTTCCAAAGGGAAGCGACAGTGGCCCAGAAGGAAATATATGGGCTTTGGATACAGGTTAATAAACTTGTTGTATAGTTGATATATGATGATGTGCAACATGTTATAATTTTAGATAAACTTTGGATAACGAGAATATGTTGGGGGTAATTGAGGACGGAAACTATGGAACAGTCGAAGAAGGGCTAAAGAATATGAAAGCAGTAATGAGTATGAATGAAACTGTGTGATCGAGTATCAAGGTAGGAATATTTTGTTTAATAATGAGTAGAATGAAGGGTTACGACAAGAATGATAAAAGCGAATGAAACTGTAGTTAGGTAGGTTCCACAAGGTATCATTGCCCCAAAACAGTGTAAAGACCAATAGTAGAGGATGTACAGTAGGAACACTTTGGCCAAAGGTGGCGAACCTGTAATGATCGGAAAGATAGTATGAGAAATACTTTGAGATAAGAGACCCCCGTGGCAACTTGAAATGGAAATGTAAAGGTAAGACGAATGGACACTCGGTCAATGAGAGACCTAATAAATGACAAGACGGAAAGTCTTGGCCATGAGGCAAGTGAAGGAAATTGAATCTACGTATAATGACCAAGTTTGAATATAGTAACGCCAAGGAGTGGAAACAGGAGCCATATTTGAGATTACAGATATATACCCGAATAATTTTGGATGTATGAGAAAAGTACGACAAGTAAGAAAAGGAGTGAACAATTGTGAGAAGAATGAAAGTGTTTATAATTACGAGTAGTGAGTAGATACGAAAAGAAATAGAGGTTCATTTCAGACTATGAATGAGAGTAAATTGTGATGATACACACACTTTAGATTCAGTGACATTGTCCATAAATGTTCATGATTGAGATGACATGGGAAGTAGTGGATGAAATGAAGAGGAAGTATCCCCACTTATTTCCTACTTGCTTATATTGATTGGTGTATATACATGTGTTATATTGTGGCCGTGTGTGGCATCATTGGTTTGATGGAGTGTTGGTTGATAGGTATAGTAAATGAGACTATGCCGAAATCTGTATAGATTGAGACTTGTTATGAACATTCGAGACGAGAGTGGGAGGATGTTACACCCCGTATTTCCAAGGCATTAATATGAGAACGTACGTAAGGAAATAAGAATAATTCTTGGAAGGAAAGAATACTTACATTTTCTTAAGGAAAAAATTCGGAAAAATGTGAAGACGAAAATTATTATCTCGGAGTTTAATTGTTCTAATTGGATTTATGGAATTAGTATTGAATTATGAAGTCTCGGAATTGGTAATATGGGGCCCGTCGAAAATTTCACAATTTTGTGGGGTCCTTCGATTTTAAGATATTTTGGACAATATCTAGATATTTTATTTAAGTGGGGATTTTGACCAATGGGAGGGTGACATGTGTCACTCATCCACTTGTCTTGCTAAAGGATATTTCTATATAGAGGAGGTGATTGAAGACTTAGCCACATTTTTATTTCTCATAATTTATTCCATCTCTTCCAAAGCTCTCTTCTCTCTTCTCAAAAACCCTAGCCACGATTTTCTCCAAGATAATTCCAAGAACACAAGTTGATTATTTTTCAAGATTAAGAACATCAATCTAGTCTTCAGATAAGTTAACTCTCCAAGAATCTTCAAAATCTATGATTGGGCCGAGAGTGGTGTATTGAAACCCTAGGCTTGTTATTCAACTTTTTGGAAGTGAAACGTGAAGGAAAGTTGGTTATAAGCTTGTAGAGGATACATATGTGTGATTGTAACTTGAATAAGTGGAGCGAAACGAACACTGCGGGCCAATATCTTGCGGACTGTTTGGACGATATTTGGGCTATTTTAAAGGTAAAAAATCTTCTTTCTCTTGAGGTAATTGGATATTAATTATTGTTATAATGTATGGATGAGCTTGTGCTAAAAATAATGGAGGATAAAAAGTTTTTGGGGTAATTTGGATGTTGGGGCCGAAACTACCTAATTGTTGGCTATTAATTGTTGTCGTTAACGTCACCTATTGCATGATATAATGAAGTAATCTTGTTGTTGATAAGTTGATATGATTTGTATAAAAGTATTGGAACTTGAATTGGATTAAAAAATATTATGGAAAGGGCAATTGTATTGGGGTTGTTTGGCCGTGTATTGTATAAAATTGTGGGGTATTATTGCGCAGTTTTAGGGACTGTTTTATGGCGTTGGAATGCTGGAAATTCAGCCACTTATAAGCATGTTTAAATGTAGTAATTGCTAATGGAATCCCTAAGGGATTAAGGGTGTAGAAAGGTGTTAAAAGGCCTCACATTGTGCCCTTGTTATTGTCGGATTGTGGACTGATTTTTATGGACTGTTTTATATGAATTAAGGAGCTGAATTTTACACGTAAAATAGGCGTGTAATCCCATTTGGTTAACTGTTGATTGTGCCCTTAAGTGTGGCTTGGTTGTTGATGAGATTGACCTTCTTGAAAGGTGGAAAAGTACGTATAAATAGGAAAAGTGGTGCCCAAATTTTTATAGGAAAAGAGAGCCCTTACTTGGTATATGTCCTACATTAGTAAGCACGTATTGATATACGTGTTATTGTTGTTATAGGTACATTGAGACGTATTCTAGATTGTCGAGTTGGTTAGTTCACCGATAAGGTATGTGAACTATCCTTTCTTCTTTGACATGATTTGATTTTATAAAGTGAGTGGATTTTAATCCTTATTGATACATGATTTGATTTTATAAAGTGAGTGAATTTTAATCCTTATTGATACATGATTTGATTTTATAAAGTGAGTGGATTTTAATCCTTGTTGATACACGATTTGATTTTAAAAAGTGAGTGAATTTTAATCCTTATTGATACATGATTTGATTTTATAAAGTGAGTGGATTTTAATCCTTATTGATACATGATTTCATTTTAGAAAGTGAGTGAATTTTAATCCTTATTGATACATGATTTCATTTTAGAAAGTGAGTGGATCCTAATCCATAACGATACTTGACTCTATCTTTATAGAGTTATATTGAAACCTAATCCTTAGTGATATATCCTATTGATAGTACTTTGAGTTTCTAAAATGGAAGTTGTTTACCTATCCTATTGATAGTACTTTGAGTTTTTAAAATGGAAGTTGTTTACCTATTTTATTGATAGTACTTTGGATTTTCTAAAATGGAAGTTCAGTTTAATGATTTTGAAAGTGTAAGTGCCTTGATTTTGAAAGTGTAATTTACTTGATTTTGAAAGTGTAATTTACTTGAGTTTGAAAGTGTAGGTAACTTGATTTTAAAAGTTAATGTGTCTTGATGCTACAAGTGCTAGTATCTTGGGTTTTATAAAATGAATGTACTGTGAACGTACATATTGCTTTTGGGTTCAATTCCCTAGCATTACAAGATGTGATAGTGCCTTAGTTTTTCTAAAAACAAGGATGTGTTAATGCCTTGGTTTTCTAAAATGAAGGTCCATTTTAGTGGTTCTAATGAGAGTCAAAGATGATTTAAATTGAACATAGTTTCTTGTGATCACTATATGTGTACAGTCCTTTATAATTGGATCACGTCCCAGAATGGGCCGGTGATATTATATTTGCTCTATGGATGTGCTTCCATGATGCGGGTTCAACTCACATGACAGTATTTGTGTATATTTGCTCCATGGATATGATTTCATGATGCGGGTTCAACTCCCATGACATTATTTGTGTATATTTGATATATGGATGTGCTTCCATGATGCGGGTTCAACTCCCATGACAGTATTTGTGTATATCTACTCCATGGATGTGCTTTCATGATGCGGGTTCAACTCCCATGACAGTATTTGTGTATATTTGCTCCATGGATGTGCTTCCATGATACGGGTTCAACTCCCATGACAGTATGTGTGTATATTAGTCCATGAACTGTGTATCCATGATGCGGATTCAACTCTCACATAAGATTTGTTTATATGTATGCATCGCTCATGATTTTGACATGGCTTTCATACTTTGAAAAAGTATAGTTGATTCTCATATTTTTAAAAAGGCACAGTTGACTTTCAGTTTTTTCATAAAGTACAGTGATACAGTGATACAGTGGTACAGTAGTATAGTGGTACAGTGATACAAGGTACAATTGACTCTTATTTTATATGTCACGGTAGGATCTGATATTTGATTTTCATACTTGTCTCTGTCATTCTTTTGTACAGTTATAATCTTGTTTAATGTACTTCCTGGTTACATACTTAGTACTTGTTGTGTCTTCTTCTGGGCCGCGTTCATGCCCGCAGATAGGTACTCAGTTGGGTGATCCGAGAGCTTAGGATCCTTGCCAGCTTGTTGAGATAACTCCATTGTTCCGGAGCCTAGTCATTTTGGTACAGGTCTTCCATTATGACTCATGTATATTCAGGTACAATGGGCCTTGTCCGTCATAGTTGTTGTCTTACTCTGAGGTCCGTAGTCATGCGGTTGGTCATGTATGAGAGTCCGTTTGGACAATTCTATGTAAGTGGCGGCCTTGTCGGCTCGCCTGTTTTTATTTTTATGAGATTTTGAGTTTTCTTAAAGCTTTCGCTGGTTATATGTGATGTGAGGGTATAGGGGTGCTCAGGTGGGGTACTAGTCGCGGGCCCGGAATTCTGGTCGTGACAATTTTTGTGGAACCTTTTCCTTATTATTCTCTCTTAATGAACAATACAATATCAACCTATATTTATAATGATGAAGTAAACTAGTCTAACAACTAATTAATAATTTTAACCCATCAATAAACTACAAACTAACTATATATATATAATATGTATATGTGGTATATTTATATACTTCAACAATGTAACTGTTTCAATAGAAAGGAGTTTGTTATAAGAATAATATACTTTGTAATAAACTCATATTGTATTGAAATGGATAATTCGAATTACACGTATAAATATAAGAGTTCATCTCTAAATCAGTAATCAAATCTTTCAAGGGAAGAAGAAATAAAAAATAAAGAATGGAAGTAAATTTCAGAATTAATCTAAGCAACTAAAGAAAATAAAGATACAACTTCATAGGATAAACCCTAATAAATTATATTCCTCTTCTATAAATATAAACATCTTTTCGGATTTCCAAATGTAATTTGACATTTTCATAAACGGCCCTCCAACTTGGTTAAATTCGTAACATACTTCCTACCTGCCTCATAGAAATGTGACGTTTTGTGTTCTTCTGAAATACATATATCTTGTATAGGAGTATTTAATATTTTCTTGTGTTTCTCCAACAATTTTTTTTAAAGAAAATGCAGCAATAACTTATGAGCTGGTTCATTGCAAGAATCAGAAGCTTCATTTTGTCGTTATAAAATGCTGGAACATCCTATGCCCAATGACTGACAAGTAAACATCATCCTCGGAAACCAAAATTCACAATTCCAACCACACAGTATGACAAGATAAAGCTGAATATGCTTATGTCTGCTCTTACATCATCAATTTCTAATGTATCTTTCTTTGGCTTCAATCAACATGTATAAATATAACGTGGTTAGAAGACTATTGTATTAGTCCGAGGGTTTACTCAGTGTGTACATATAAAAAAAGTAGCGGCTGCGGATTCTCCCGTCATACAAAAACAAAAACAAAAAAAAACAAGCAATGTTGAAACCAAAGTGTAACCCCTGAATTATAACAGAAAATATTATCTGATTTTTCGCCACATAAAATGGTTTAATATGCTTATGTTTGCTCTTACATCATCAATTTATCAATGAAACTGACCCGTTTAGACATGCAAATATTAGTTTGGTCTGAATTTACGATTTCAAGTGAATTTTTTAGTTTTAGGTGAATATTTTTCACTCATAAAAATTTAATTTTCATAAACTTTTGCTTCCAAGTGAAATTCAGAGGGCAATTTAATAGATATAAGGTAACTCTTATTGTATTGCATTAATGTTACTAAACTGTACTTTATAACGAGAAAATCACTCAACTTTATCTAAATAATCAGATAAAATTACTAAACAATTTTTCTTATAACAAAAAATATATTTAACATCCATGAATTTGACAAAAACAATTTATGTCGAATCCGTACCGTAAACGGTACATCAGCCCTGTGCATCATCTTAACTGCTTCCTTTCATGGTTAAAGGCCAAATGTTTCCATGATAAACATTGTCAGATATATGGCTGACGCATTTGAGCAGTTATCATCTTTTGTACTCTTTTGATTGCCAGCAGATTTCAACATTCATTGATGCAGCAGCGAAGCACCCAATAATTCTATTATATCTTGGAACAATCTACCATTCTGAAACTATTTTCGTAAATAGACAATATTGCCGAAAAATTGAACACACGTTGCTATAGATAAAAGCACAAGTACTAGAGAAGGATATTATTGTTAAACAGTGTCCAGCGCCGCAACCCATGACCCATAGCGTCGCGGCCCTTATCCGTGAACAGTATTTCGGATTATGTATATTTAGTATATATTATAATTAGTCTTGTACCTTAATTACTATTGTAATATTACTATTATTGTATAGTTAGTCTCCTTATAGAATATAGATTTAGATGTAAAGTATGAATAAGATTCTCCTATTGTAACTTGTATATATATGTCTTTCATAAATAAGAATAATCAAGGGATTAATTATTTCAACTATTTCCATATTTTAATAGATTAGCACTTATTTTATTGTAAATTTTATTTAGTTTAGCTCTTCTGAGTTTCTAAGAGTCTGTTTGGGTTAGCTAATTATAAATAGCTAATAAGCATTACATGTTGATAAACACTTTAATTTAAATATAATTCAAGTACCAGCTAAAAGAGGTATGAGTATAGTGCAACCGGAGATTTTGCAGTGATCAGAACTCTGAAGTCTGATGTATACAAATTCTTTAGAATATATTGTGGTCATTTAAAGGGCCTGCTAAAAACTACTCTCTTTTTAATAAACAAAGGGCCTGAAAACATACCGTGATATACACGGTTACGTTTACCATATATATCTAGGAAAGTTATCATCTTTGGAACTGTGATATACACCGTATACATAACCGTGTATATCACAGTTTGAGAGTTTTATTTTAAGTAAATATTATTATATTTAATTAGCATTGTACACTTACTATAGTTATAGATTTTTTTGTACAAATAGAATAGGGTTTTGAGAATAGAGTAGGAATAAGATTTTTCATATTATGGAAATTGTAAATTATATATATACTCATTCATTAATAAAAATAATGATTATTTCTTTCAAGGCCAAGAGAAATTAATAGACAACAAAATGAATTAGCTCAATGCCAAGATAACCACAATTTCTTGGCTAAGACTTACGCAAGGAACTAGAAGTGGACATAAAATATTCCAGAGATGAGTTTTGCTTTGAACTCTAAGAAATCCATTCCTAATAGGGATGACAATAGGGAAGGTTTTTGCCCTGCCCCGCTTAGATTAATTAGTCTGTCTTGCCCTGTTTAGCCCAGTTTTGCCTCGCCCCGTTTAGTCTCTAATTATATGTTTTTATTTATGTTACCAAACTTTTTTTTATTTAATCCTTTTAAAATCATCTTCAATTTCTAATATTGTTACCAGGCACATAAATGATTAAACATATTGGTCATGTTAGACATTTCATTTATAAAAATTGTTGGAAAATTTACCTAGTGGGATTGAGTTTATCCCGTTCTTAATGACTTGAACACATGGGGCCCCGCATGTCGGAAATACGATTTTCATACACATGCATACGTCGTACAATGTCTAGCTAAATTTTACGTAGTGAAAGAGATATTGATATACATGTTAAAGTGTTCTTAAAGTTAGGTAAGAATGAATGATTAATTGGCCAAATTAATGTATCTCCCACGATGGTATAAGAAGAGAAGAAATGTGCAAAATACGGAGGAAGAGCCGCGGGGCCTCGAGGAAAAGGACCGCGGCACCGAGCCAATAAGGGACAACACCGATGTGCTACCTGACCAAGGGTCGCGGTGCTCCAAGCACCGTAGTGCCTCTTGTCCAGTAGCTCGAAGTTCAGTTCTGTCGATTTAGGGTCGCGGTGCTTCTCCAGGCATCGCGACGCCGACGGTACAGTGAATCGAAAAATGTCCAGAATCTTCTGATTCATGGACTAACTTGAAGGGTCAAAGATCAGCCAACTCTTGACATGATCTAGGTGTCCTTTGAGGAGATCAAGGTACCCCATTTAAGGCATTCACATGTCTTGTGAATCATAACTTTGCACCTATAAATAGAGGCTTCAAAATCAGATTTTATACACTCACTACAACTCCAAAGTCTGAAATTGTTGAAAGTTCTTCTTCTATTACTAGCAATCTATTGTTCTTGTTTCTTCTACAAGGATTCTCAAGTATTTGGCTTGTGTTTGAGAAAGTATTGTCGTTTCATCTTGGAAGACTATTATCCATCTACCGTAAGTCATTATATACGGGGATAATTTTGTCTTAAGGAGAGATTGTCAAACAATCGACTCGACAAACATTGGACTAAACTTCTTTGTGTCTAACCTTTCAGTTCTTCTGTTCCCGTTCGTACCCACACATTTTACAACAGTTAAGACAAAATTATTATTACGAAGAACTAAAAATGGTAAATGGAAAGGAACAAGTCTCTGCTTCCAATAATGCCACATCTTCTGGCACTGCTACTCCTGCTGGTATCATTTTTGGTACCATTGGAAATACTATGATTCCTCCCAATTTCCAAGCCGAAAGACCCGAAAAGTTTGCTGGCACCAACCTCAAAAGGTGGCTGCAAAAGATGTTTTATCTCTCCGTACTAGGTTTGACAAAATACTTATCTGAGGATCCTCCTACTGTTGGAGATGATATGGACGTCCAAACCGACAACACGGTTCAGACGGGCCAGGATACCCACCCAGGCTACTGGTGGCCTGATGATGAAATTTGACCCCTGGAGTCAAAACAACTACATGTGCAGGAACTATATCCTGAATTTCCTGTGCGACCCACTCTACACGATATACTGCACTACAAATACCGCAAATAAGCTATGAGATCTGTTACTGAATAAGTACGATACTCATGATGCGGGTGCTAAGAAATTTATAGTTGGAAAGTTTATGAAGTACCAAATGGTGAATGACAAATCAGTCATGTCACAAGTACAAGAGTTTCAGTTAATCATCCATGATCTGGATCTAGAAGGGATGAAGCCCAATGAATCATTCTTGGTTGCTTCACTTATTGAGAAACTGCCTCTTTCATGGGGTGAGTTCAATAGTTATCTGAAACTCAAATTCAAGGAGATGAGTTTTGAAGAGCTTGTCATCAAGCTTCATATCCATGAGGACAATAAGTTGATCAAAGGAAAGGCAACAACTGATGTCACGACTAACTTGGTTGAGACCAAAAGAAATCCAAGTAAGAAACGCAAGTTTCTGAAGGAAGGGAAAACTAAGGCCGTTGAGGAAATTCAAGGAAAACTGTCACCACTGTGGCAATGCTGGCCACATGGTCAAAGATTGTCGCCAGTTGAAGCGCGAGCAGCAGGAGAAGGTCAAAGCCAACATGGTTGAAGACAAGATCCTTAATGATCTCGCAAGACTTCTACCGCTGCTAGAAGCAACCGTGGAAAATCCAAAACAGTGGTGGTTGGATACGGATGCGACCCGTCACATATGCTCCGACAGAAACACTTTCTCTACCTATGCAACTATTGACGGTAAGAAGTTATACATGGGAAACAATGCTACCTCAGATGTGCTGGGGGAAGGTATTGTAGTACTCAAGATGTCGTCTGGCAAAGACCTCAAGTTGAAGAACGTCATGCATGTTTCGGTCATCCGGAAGAATTTAATTTCTGTTAATGTTTTAGTTCAGGCCGGATTTCAAGTTGTGTTCGAATCCGATAAATTTGTTATTACTAAGAATAGTGTGTTAGTTGGATGGGGGTTCCTCTGTGAAGGCCTCTTCAAGTTGAACGCTATGTCTGTAATTCGAAACATTAATGAAAATACATCTTCTTACTTGATTGAGTCACTCAGTCTATAACATCATAGACTGGGACACATAAACTATCTCGAGACATTCATAAAGAGAGTTATGGCATTTCGAGGATTACGTTCTTTATAATACGATTAAGAATAAGAAATGAGAACGATTTGTCAAGTATACTACGAAGAATGGCATGGATCGATAGGAAATACATATGCAAATGATTGGCATAATCACCGGTCAATTAAATGATTGGTAAAGTTGGAGTTATTGCCGTCTGACGCTATAAACCCTCAATCAAAATGTGAGGTATGTGTAGAGGCAAAACATACAAACTGACTTTCCGTTCTGTAGAACGAGATACCGCTCCTCTAGAACTCATACACACAGACATCTGTGATTTAAAGTTCGCTCAAACTAGAGGGGGAAAAAAGTACTTTGTGACTTTCATAGATGATAGTACAAGATACTGCTACCTTTACTTACTCAAAAGTAAGGATGAAGCGTTCGACGCCTTTAAGCGCTATAAAGCCGAGGTTGAAAACCAACTAAGTCTACGAATTAAAGCGATTCGTAGCGATAGAGGGGGAGAGTATGTAGCTCCGTTTGAGAAATACTATGCCCAAACCGATATAATCCATCAAATAACTGCACCATATTCTCCACAGTCAAACGGTGTGGCGGAACTCAAGCACCGTACACTAAAGAAAATGATGAACGCCTTGCTTATCAATTCTGGCCTTGCGCAAAATATGTGGGGAGTGACAGTTCTTACTGCCAACATGATACTCAATAGAGTTCCTCACAGAAGCAGGGAGAAAACTCCATATGAGCTATGGAAAGAAAAGGCACCCTCTTACAACTACCTAAGAGTATGAGGTTGTTTGGCCAAGGTCAAAGTACCTAAGCCAAAACCGGTCAAGATAGGACGTAAGACTGTAGATTGCATCTTCATTGGATATGCAAATAACAGTAGTGCTTATCGCTTTCTGGTACATAAGTCAAATATATCAGATATCCACGGGAGTACAATCATAGAGTCAAGAAATGCTGAATTCTTTGAGACAATATTTCATAAGAAGGAAAATGAAGACGCCTCACGCAAAAGGAGTCATGATTCCCTGGGATCTGACGAGTTTATTCAAACGGATACATGTGTGGATGAAAATCCAACTGATCCTGATACAGAACCTAGGCGAAGCAAAAAGGGCCAGGAAAGAGAAATCTTTCGGTCCGAACTTTCTAGCTTACTTGGTTGAAAATGAACCTCGGACAATTGCAGAAACATTGTCAACTCCAGAAGCACCGCTTTGGAAAGAAGCTATGGAAAGTGAGATAGAGTCCATCATGCACAATCATACCTAGGAATTGGTTGATCTTCCTCCGAGAAACAAATCACTAGGCTGTAAGTGGGTACTTAAACGTAAGTACAAAGCTGATGGATCTATAGACACGTACAAGGCTAGGTTGGTAGCCAAAAGGTACCGATAAACCGGGGGATTTGATTACTTCGACACGTACTCCCCAGTATCGAGAATGACTTCCATAAGGATATTCATTGTCATTGCAACACTGCATGACCTTGAAATACATCATATGGATGTTAAGACAACCTTCCTAAATGGTGATTTGGAAGAAGAGATATACATGGAACAACACGAGGGGTATGTAGTTCCAGGACAAGAGAAGAAAGTCTGTAGACTTATCAAGTCTCTGTATGGGCTGAAACAAGCTCCAAAACAATGACATAAAAAATTTGATAGTACACTACTATCAAAAGGTTTCTCCATTAACGAGTGTGACAAGTGTGTCTATGTGAAAGGAGACTCTGACTCCTTCGTCATGATCTGTCTCTACGTAGATGACATATTGATCACAGGCAGTAGTCGAGCCTTGCTGGAAACAAAGAACATGTTGAAATAATATTTTGACATGAATGACATGGTTATCGCAGATGTCATCTTAGGAATTAAGATTTCTAAGTCATCTGACGGACTAGTTGTAACGATCCGTTTGGTCGTTTATCACTTAAAACTACGATAAAGGGGTATGAGACTATAGGGTATTTTAATTATATGATTTTAAGATATGAAATTGTGCGGGAAATTAATTAAGTAAGTGATCCAAGCCCACTACCCTTTGGGTAGGGCACGGGAACGCAACAATAAGGAGGGGGGAGGGGGAAAACGCATGAGGGTAGAAAAGAAAATAAGAAAATCCTACTAGTTAGAAGAGAGAGAAACAAACACAGAAAAAGAAAGATGGAGAAGAGGGAGAGAAACGCAGCAGCAGCCAGGGAAAGGAGAAGAAAAGGAAAGGGGGAGAGGGACGCAGCAAGCAGGAGAAGAAGGGAGAACAAAAGAAAATAAAGAAAACGCTAGTAACTAGATGAGGAGGAAGTGCTCAATTAATTCTATGGTTGAGTTAATCTATTCATGATCCTTATACTAATGTGTTATTGAATGAAATCAAATTTTAAAGAGGTCATTACACGGAAATTCCACAATCCACTTGAATAGAAAAACTTAAGGGATTTATCATGGCATAATGATTACAACAGCTTGTAAAATATGAAAACTGTACAAATCCGTAAGCAATATAAAAGTATGGGCTGAATGAAAGTTGTAGATTTCTCTGTTCCCGTCAGTTTGAGACCTTACGAAGATAAATCCGACTTATGGTTTGAAGTTATGACTGTTTAAAATTTCTGCCTCGAATCAACCGAAATCCAGACGAGCAGCAGGTAAAACGTGACAACTGTATAAATCCGTAAAGAATATAAAAGTATATGCTGAATAAAAGTTGTAGGTTTCCATGTTCCCGTCAGTTTGAGACCTTACGGAGATAAATCCTACTTCTGGGTTGAAAGTTATGACTGTTTAAAGTTTCTGCCATATTTTTTACAAAAATTCTGGCGACACAAATTTCATAGGGTTGTTTCCTTCGTAAATTTTCACCAACTACACTAAGTACTGTCATATGGGATTCGGTATAATAATATATCCTAGTGTTGCCTTCGATGTGGTATAATAAACACTTGATTTGGAGTTACGAATTTAATGTTATATCCTTTACAGGCGGGAGATACGAGAAAGTTGAAAGAAAGAAATGTTATTTGAATTTCCTGAAGTTATGCTAATATTTTTATATGTGTAGGGGTTTAGTCATACAATCGAAATGGTAAAAATATTGTTAGTATAAATATAACAATATGGGTGTCCTTAGATTCGTATTATAACGTAGTTCACATATTTTCTAGATTTTAAACGTTCAGAGGCTCTACGCAAGGGGAAGGCATTGGTTTGATTGTTCGTGGCACTCGCTCGGCATTGAGGTAAGTTACAGTTTACTTTAGTTAGACTCTGATTAGAAAATCATATGTAGTTGTAGAAACTGACGGGGATAACATGATAGGCCTTCGGGCATGAAGTGGAGATGAATTACAATTACGTTGGTTTCCGTCAGCTGTTATGTGGGCTTGTCTTCATATGTGTTATTTTCTGTGACATACTTTACATATTATTTTGTGATGATGGTGAGGTGAGTGATTGAGAGAGATTGATAGCCTCCGAGGTTTCTGCCAGAGAGCACGAGTGATTGATAGCCTCCGATGGTTCTGCCGGAGAGCACGAGTGATTGATAGCCTCCGAGGCTTCTGCCGGAGAGCACGAGTGATTGATAGCCTCCGAGGTTTCTGCCGGAGAGCATAATTGATTGATAGCCTCCGAGGTTTCTGCCGGAGAGCACGAGTGGAACATAGACTTCGCGGGTCCCCCATGGGTCATGGCTTTGAGGCACTACCCTTAGAATGTGTGTACAGGAGTGGAGTGAGAGAGGTGACTATTGCATTGCATTGCATTCATCCACTTTTATATTTGACTGATAATTAGTGAATTATGTCTGTCTTGACTGACTCTTTATTTCTTACACTTTACATGTATATGATATGTGACCATGCCTGTTTGCTCTATGTGCTACTTGTTGGTTTTAACTTCTTCATGCGTTATCTAATCATTGTCAGCCTATGATACTTACCGGTACTAGTGTTGTACTGATACTACTCTTGCTGCACTTTTGTTGAGTGCAGAGTACGATCCAGGTTCCAGCTCTACACCTCGTTGCTGATTCATGAAGGTGATATCTTTTAGTCATACAGGGTGAGCTACTTGATCATCCGTGGCCCCTGAAGGGCTTCCTAGTTATTTCCATTTACTTTGTTAGTTGACAGACAATATGTATCCTTTGGGCCTTTTCAGACTTCTATTTCGGATTTTATTTAGCGCTCTTGTACCCTTTTGACCAGATTTTGGGGGATGTCGTAAACCATTTAAGTATTAAAACTTTATGCTCTTTTAAGCCCTATAGGGGCAGGATAAATAAACCTTTGTGATCCAAAGCTCGAGAAGGAACATGTGGTGTCTCCTTACTTACGATAACTCTAACTCTCGTGAAGCTCTTGTTATTGAGGGAGTCTTTCCTCAGGTTCCACATTGTGTTTGTGCATGCACATGCACACTACATTATAACTTCTTTTTCTTTATTCATTTTCCGCTGATTTAACTTGTTAATGATAACGTGGTTCGCCTACTCGGGGGAATAGGATAGGTGCCATCACGACTTGTGAATTGGGTCGTGACACTAGTGTTATCTCAGTCTCAGTACATAGAGAGTGTATTGATAAAGTTTGAGATGTTTGACTGTCCGTCATTAAAGTCACCAATGGATATGAGTCAAAATATTGACAAGAATCATGGTGCACCCGTGCTCCAGGAGCGATATGCGCAGATAATCGGCAGTTTGATGTATGTAACAAACTGTACCCGACCTGATATCGCTTATGCCATCAATAAGTTGGCGAGGTTTACACGCAATCCCGGAGATGACTATTGGAAAGCGCTTAATCGAATACTCCGGTATTTGAAATACTCCATGTCATACGGATTACACTACTCAAGGTATCCAGTTGTACTAGAGGGATACAGTGATGCAAACTGAATATCCGATATAAAGAACACCAAGTCCACCAGTGGGTATGTGTTTACAATTGGTGGTGGGGTTGTGTCCTGAAAGTCCTCCAAACAAACATGCATCACCCGATCCACCATGGAATCGGAGTTCATCACTTTAGACCAAACAGGTGAAGAGGTTGAGTGACTTCATGACTTCTTGGAGGATATCCCTTGCTGGTATAAACCCGTACCTTCATGATGATCCACTGCGACAGTCAGCCGACATTAGGAAGGGCACAAAGTAGCATATACAATGGAAAATCTCGGCACATACGTCGGAGACATAAGACCGTTAGGCAAATGATCTACACGAGTATTATCTCCATCGATTACATAAAATCAAAGGAGAATATAACTGACCCTTTGACTAAGGGATTATCCAATGATCAGATGAACTGCATGTCTAGGGGAATGGGCTTAAAATCCAATCACTAAAGATCGATATGGTGGTAACCCATCCATACTGACTAGAGATCTCAGAAATTTGGTTCAATGGATTAGTTGTAAAGGTCCAGTTGAGTGCTTATAGAAAAGCAAGAGCACTTCTGATATTGGTTACTTATGGAAACACTAATCCAAAGTCTTCCCGCGATAGACATTAAAGTGCTACCTGAACTATGGGTACAAGGTTAAGTGTCAAAGTCTTAACACAATACTCGAGAGACGAGGTTAAGATGAAGATAATTTTAATGACTCCTGGTGGGAGGTCACCTATTTAAGTACGAGGACAGGCCGCCTCAATTGAACACACTTAAAAATCCAAGCGTGTCCACAGCCACAACGGACAATACATAAGAAGAAATGAGAGATTGGACTGTTATTTGTGTCTCTATCATTGCCTTGACATACACTAAACACTGACGGTTCAAGACATCACGTTCACCGCTCAGTAAATATGTCCGATGGTAGTTGACTAGGAAAGGTTCAAAGCTGCGTGCTACCTATTCCGATGCAATACACTTTCGCTACTAGATTGCTAATGGTTGGCACTCCGCGTGCACCAACAACTCTTTCAAGAGGGGATTGTTCGAAAAATTACCTAGTGGGATTGAGTTTATCCCGTTCTTAATGACTTGAACACATGGGGCCCCGCATGTCGAAAATACGATTTTCATACACATGCATATGTCGTACAATGTCTAGCTAAATTTCACGTAGTGAAAGAGATATTGGTACAGATGTTAAAGTGTTCTTAAGTTATGTAAGAATGAATGATTAGTTGACCAAATTAATGTATATCCCACGACGGTATAAGAAGAGAAGAAATGTGCAAAATACAAAAAATGGGGAAGAGTCGCGGGGCCTCGAGAAAGGATCATGCGGTCTCCGCAGGGCCGCTTTGTCATTCAAAGAGTTCAAGTTCTGTCACGATTTAGAGCCATGCAGATGAATCGAAAAATGTCCAGAATCTTTTGATTCATGGACTAACTTGAAGGGCCAAAGATAAGCCAACTCTTGGCATGATCTAGGTGTCCTTTGAGGAGATCAAGGTACCCCATTTAAGACATTCACATGTCTTCTGAATCATAACTTTGCACCTATAAATAGAGGCTTCAAAATCAGATTTTATACACTCACTACAACTCCAAAATTTGAAATTGTTGAAAGCTCTTCTTCTATTACTAGCAATCTATTGTTCTTGTTTTTTCTACAAGGATTCTCAAGTATTTGTCTTGTGCTTGAGAAAGTATTGCCGTTTCATCTTGGGAGACTATTATCCATCTACCGTAAGTTATTATATACGGGGATAATTTTATCTTAAGAAAAGATTGTCAAACAATCGACTCGACAAACATTGCACTCAACCTCTTTGTGTCTAACCTTTCAGTTCTTCTGTTCCCGTTCGTACCCACAAATTTTACAAACAAAAATTGTTATGAGTCACTTTCTAATGAAGAAATGACTACAATCTTCAATTCTATTTGACTGTGTAATGTTTGAAACAGATTCAGTGATTGTTATCTCCAGTTGAGTACTAAAACAACAAGTTGCAGTAATGGAATATTGATTAACATAAATGATAAGATACATGTGGATTATTTAATTTCATTTTCAAAGGTTTTCGTTCAATGACCTGGAATAAATACTTACTCTGATCAATAATTGAGTAAATATTAAATAACCAGCTAAGCTAATTACACAACTGTAATATCATCTTAGTTGTGGCAAACAAAAATTAATAAAACAACTAAACAAGGCCAAGCTTAAATCCGCCCTACAACCTGCCCTGCTCCATTTAATATTTTAAAAATAAAACTTTTGACCTAGCCTGTTCCGTTTGAGTATTGTCCTACCCTGCCCTGCTTAACCTTGGACTTGCCCTGCCCCCGTCTCATTTGCTATCCCTATCAGTCAATGTGGAACTTTCATGACCATCCGTATGACTTTGTCTCCATCCTCCAATAACCCGAGCGAATATAGCGACTACCGTTAAAGTTACGGAATTTGCAAAATTAAGTAGCTTTGTCTTAGATTTTGTATTCCTGTCAATAAATCTACTTAATATGCATAAGTAATCTATCCTGAATGTTAAACTTGTTAAAATCCTGACTTCACGGCTAGAAAGGAGTTTGTTATAAGAATGATATACTTCCCACCTGCCTCATAGAAATGTGACGTTTTGTACTCTTCTGAAATGTATCTTTCTTGTATATTTAGGATCCGTTTAACTAAGCTTCTGAAAAGGTATTTCGCCGTAAGTAATCTGAAACTGCTTTATAAGAAGCGATTAAGTGTTTGGCAAAAAATTATAGAAGTCTTCGGTAAAATGTACGCTTCCTGTTAATAACATTTATGTAATTTTTTTTAACAGATTTAAAACTATTTAAAATATTCTTTTCTATCATATGTTTCTAAAAATTAGTATATCTTTACAATTTCATAATTTTTTTAAAATTATTTAATTGCAACATTTAATCAACAAAATAATATTATATTGTACATAACGACAATATGATAATCAATGACTCAAATATGTCCAAACATACCCCCGCCCTACCCATATCTATCCTCACCCCATCCTCAAATTTTTATGTCATATTTTTTTTACTTTTATAAAAAATATAATTTTTTTCTTCCTCTTACCCCCCCGCCCTACCCCAACCTCACCCTATTGCCCTACCCCATCCTCAAATTTTTATTTCATATTTTTTATTACTTTTATAAAAAAAAAAATTATTAAAAAATATGATTTTTTTCTTACCCCCGCCCTACCCCCACTCCACTTCATTGCCCTATCCATCCTCAAATTTCTATTTCATATTTTTTGTTACTTTTATAAATAAAAAAAATATGAATTTTTTTCTTATCATCCGCCCTACCCCACCCCCGAGTTTCTATTTTATATGAGGATATTATATGAGATTAAAAGGAATTTTGTGAAAAGAAAATGATAATTGCATCCAAAAAAAATTCAATGAATGAGCAAAAAGGGCTTCTCCAGAAGCATTTCTGCTTTTTTTCTCATCTAAAAAAAAGTGTTTCTACTTCTGGAAAGAGAGTGTTTGAGAAAGTTGTTTCTCGGTAAATGTAAACACTTCTGTGTTTCACCAAACACCACCTTAATATATTATCGTGTGTTTCTCCAACAATTTTTTTTTAAAGAAAATGAAGCAATAAATTATGTGCTGGTTCATTGCAAGAATCGGAAGCTTCATTTTGTTTTATAAAATGCTGGAACATCCTATGCCCAGTGACAAGTAAACATCATCCTCAGAAACCAAAAATTCACAATTCCAACCGCACAGTACAACAAGATAAAGGTGAATATGCTTATGTCTGCTCTTACATCATCAATTTACAATGTTATCTTTCTTTGGCTTCAATCAAACATGTATAAAAAACAAGCAATGTTGAAGCCATAGTGTAACCACCTGAAATATAACAAAAGTATTCATTGATCTTTCGACTAATATTTTTTTAGCAATGGGTGTGCCCACAGTGCAGCCACATTTTGTGCTGTTTCCTTTCATGGCACAAGGCCACACCATCCCTATGATTGATATTGCGCGACTATTGGCACAACGCGGAGTTATAATCACAATCCTTACTACACACTTAAATGCCACTAGATTCAACACAGTTATCGCTCGTGCAATAGAGGCAGGACTAAATATTCAAGTGGTTCACCTCTATTTTCCGAGTTCAGAGGCTGGACTACCTGAAGGGTGTGAAAATTTCGACATGCTTCCATCAATGGATTTCGGGTTGAAATTCTTCGATGCAACGAAAAGACTTCAACCCCAAGTGGAAGAAATGTTGCATCAACTCAAACCTTCACCGAGTTGCATAATATCTGACATGTGTTTCCCATGGACAACTAATGTTGCACAAAAATTCAACATCCCTAGGATTGTTTTTCATGGGATGTGTTGCTTCTCTATGTTGTGCTTAAATAATTTGAGAGATTGGAAGGAGTTGGAGAAAATAGAGTCTGATAGAGAGTACTTTCAAGTGCCTGGATTATTTGACAAAATTGAACTAAACAAAGGTCAGCTTGGAAATGTTGCCAAGCCAAGAAATTCAGATTGGAAAGAATTAATGGATCAAATGAAAAGAGCAGAAGATGAAGCTTATGGAATAGTGGTGAATAGTTTTGAGGACTTGGAACAAGATTATGTCAAGGGATTGAAAAATACCACAGGGAAAAAGATATGGACTATTGGCCCTGTTTCATTTTGCAACAAAGAGAAACAGGACAAATTTGAAAGAGGGAACAAGGCTTCAATTGATGAACACAAGTGCCTAAAATGGTTAGATTCTTGGGAACAAGACTCTGTACTCTTTGTCTGTCTCGGAAGCCTATCGCGCCTTTCAACGTGTCAAATGATAGAGCTGGGGCTCGGGTTAGAGTCGTCAAAACGACCCTTCATTTGGGTTGTTAGACACATGTCAGATGAGTTCAAAAAGTGGCTAGTGGAAGAAAATTTTGAGGAAAGAGTAAAAGGGAAAGGAATTTTAATACACGGTTGGGCGCCACAAGTGCTAATATTGTCTCACCCTTCAATTGCAGGATTCTTGACACACTGTGGATGGAATTCAAGTCTGGAAGGAATATCGGCTGGCGTGCCGATGATCACTTGGCCAATGTTTGCTGAGCAGTTCTGCAATGAGAGGCTAATAGTGAATGTACTCAAGACAGGAGTGAGGGCCGGCATAGAGAATCAAGTGATGTTTGGGGAGGAAGAAAAATTGGGAGCACAAGTGAGCAAAGATGATATTAAGATGGTCATTGAAGAAGTAATGGGTGAAGTAACGAACGCTGAAATGAGAAGAAAAAGAGCTAAAGAATTAGGAGAAATAGCAAGGAGGGCTATGGAGGAAGGGGGTTCCTCTCACTTCAACTTGACAAAACTAATTCAAGATGTCACAGAGCAAGCAAATTTTTGAAAATCTATCTAGGATTATGTAGGATACTGTATGCCATATAGTTCAAATCAAGTCTGAGATGAGTAAAGTTCAGTTATTTTAATGTGTCTTTACTTAATGTAATCACGAATAATTTTGTGATACTATTATAGTGGATAAAATCCAGTTATCGCAAGTAAAATTAACCCGAACTTTTCTTAACCTTACGGAACTTTTCTATTTCCTCTCAGATGCACATCTTCTGATTTTGGAATTTGATATCTACTTAGTAAATAGGAGTACAAACCATTTTCCAATATATCCTCCACCTCCAGGGCGGAATAATGAAGAAAAATGAGACTGCTGGAACAGAATAATACCTTCTGTATTTATTTAACTTAGATGAGGTAGACAATTCATCTTATTGCTTCATGTATATTTGCATAGTAATTTAAATTTTATGTATGTTCAGAGCAGAAATTTTCAAGGTATTACTGTTCTTCTATTTTAAGACTTCTGTATTTTTTGTGCCGTAGTCAATCAAAATTTTGTTTAACAATTAATCTATTTGCATATTCAAACAAAACAAAAAAAGAGAAGTTACTTAACTTCATTAATTGCTATCAGAGAGGAAAATCTCCATTAGTTACTTTCATTAACTTCATTAATTGGTTTTCTTGTATTTGAGCTAATTTAGTTCTATTTGGATTCCATTAATAACTTATTCTATTTGAACTATGACTAACGTATATTATTTAAACTGATTCATTATTAGTCTTCAGCTTTGTACAAAAAATAAACGAGGGTGCAATTGAGAAAGTAAGTTCCTATTTTGTGTTCTCCTTGACAATCTGTCGCTTTCTTCTCTATTAATTTTGTTCTATTTGAACTACACAAAGTTTGTTCTTAGATTTTCACACATAAATTTATGTTGTATTAGTGTTCAAACGTTGCATCTTGATTCTCAATATGTAGAATTCAGTAGATATTATTTCGCTTAATTTCTAATGTATATTTGTTTTACTTCTTTAGATGTATTTATAATTGACTTGCAAATATATATAATATCTTGAAGCGAAAGTAGCTGTCAAATGTTGATTGTTTATTTGCTTTTTTAACTAGTCAAATATATCAAGATCCCCAATGAATGAATAAACACATACCTTTAACCATTATATACTGTTCTTCTGTATAGTTAAATTTGCAATAACTTAGAATTATTTTATTGTTAAAAATGATGTAATTAATTCCTTGTAGAATGTGCTTAATTTTATGAATTAATTAATGATTTTTACATTGGAGAATAAAAGATAAATGATTTGTTGATAGCTGCAAAAAAGTCCTAATGATTTCTGAGGGTCTCTCGAAAACAGTCGTTTTACCTATCAAGATAGAAGTAGGGTCTGCGTAGATTTTATCCTTTTAAGATTTAATGTTGTAGAATTTCACTGAATATGTTATTGTTGTTGCTGCTAGCGATTATTTTTTCCACCGATTATTATTTCAAATACAGTAAAGATCCTAATATACCATAAATATACATTATTCATAATTACACAATATATGAGTAATATATAGGGAATATTCGCTAATACAAATAAGTTTGACCTATTTAAAGGAAGATTATCTATTTAGCTCCATAACGCAGTAAAAGTTGCTTTTTGTGCTGTGTGGGGTTCTTCTATTTTATGAGTAAAATATATTTTTTCTTCTGTATTTTTTGTGTCGTAGTAGATCAAAATTTTGTTTAAACAATTAATCTATTTGCAGATTCAAAAAAAAATAGAAGATGATGGGGTTGGAGTTGGAAGAAGACAAGAAGAAAAAGTTAGAAGACGGTCGCCCTCCTTTTTCTGCACAACCACCCTTGGCTAGTTATTTGTCGTGAACAAGACATGCAAACACATAATTTCAACATATCAGAGAGTCGATCTTATGTGAGAACAATACCCGAGCTTCGAAACAAAATAGCACATGCTTATGCTCATGAGTGGCTCGTGTTAGAAGACACTGATTCTAGTGATTTTTACATTTGGAATGCTATTTCAAACGATAAAATGCAGCTCCCACCACTCCCCGAGTACTACGACAGGCTGAAGTGCCTCTTGTCTGCATCACCCCATGATCCTGAATCTCGCATTCTCTTCCTAATTACTGAGACTACTCCTCATAATAATGACACGGACGATGAGAATCCTGATAATGACTTCAATTGCAATGAAAACCTAAATTCTACGGCTTCTGATATAAGACAAATAAATAGAATTAAAAGAAAAGCAATAACTATGTGCTCTAAGGCAGTCCATCGATGTACATTGCACACATATATAGATGCATGACAATCAACCGACAAGAAATTATAAATTGCTAAAACGTGAACCTCATCATATCAGTAGCCATTTTAAACTCAGTTGGGACGAAAAAGAGAAAAGCACTTAAAAGGAAAAATAAAATTAATTTAAATGATTTAGTGGGTCCCATTTTTCCACGTATCCTCCACGTGGCTCCGATGTGACGGATCTGCTAAATAAGGACAAATACAAAAATTTAGACTAACGGAGGGCACATTTGACCCCAAACTTTAACGTAGGGCAAATATGATTCTTTTCCTAAAGTTGAAGGGTAAATATGACCATTTCCCCTACTTTTTAAAGTATAATAGGTGTAAGCATTAGTCTAATGAAGTAGTAATTAATATCAAACCAATTGTACACTGCTGAAAAAGGTGTTGGAAATTTACCTAGTGGGATTGAGTTTATCCCGTTCTTAATGACTTAAACACATGAGACCCCGCATGTCGGAAACGCGATTTCCATACACATGTATACGTCGTACAACATCTAGCTAAATTTCACGTAGTGAAAGAGATGTTGGTACACAATGTTAAGTGTTCTTAAGTTATGTAAGGATGAACGATTTATTGGCCAAATTGATGTATCTCCCACGACGGTATAAGAAAAGAAGAAATGTGCAAAATACGGAAAATGGGGAAGAGCCGCAGCGCCGTAACAGAGCTGCGGCACCGAGCCACGATGGGCCAGCGTCGCGGCACCAAAAGTCCTGAGGTTCGAAGTTGGGTACTGTCCATTTAGCACTGCGGCGCCACCTGTTAAAGGTCGCGGTGCTCGACGTGCAGTGAATCCGAAATTGAAAGGATTTTTCGGAATGTGCACTCATTGGAAAGGCCAAAGTTCACCCAACTCTTGGCATGATCTAGGTGACTTTTGATGAGATCCATGCAACCCTATTTAGTGCATTCACATGGTATGTGAATCACAATTTTGCAACTATAAATAGAGGTCTCAAAATTCAGATTTAGAATATCACTTTCAATCCTAAATCTTGAAAATTATTGAGAGTCTTTATTCTTCTTCTATCAATCTAGAGTTCTTGCTTCTTCTATAAGTATTCTCAAGTATTGGTTTGTGCTTAATAAAGTATTGTTGTTTTATCTTGGGAGGCTATTACCTACTACCGTAAGTCATATTATACAGGGGTAATTTTGCCTTAAAGAGAGAGTGTCATCACTCAACTCGGCAAACATTGCACTGAACTACTTTTGTCTATCCTTTCAGTTCGTCCATCCATGTTCACACATATTTCCTACTACAGTTTAAGGCAAAATTAATATTACGAAGAACTAAAGATGGTGAATGAAAAGGAACAAGTCTCTTCTTCCAATCATGCCACATCGTCTGGCACTGCTACAGTCACTGGTATTAATTTCGGTACCATTGGGAATGCTATGATTCCTCACAACTTCCAAGTCGAAAGACCCGAAAAGTTTACGGGCACCAATTTCAAGAGGTGGCAGTAAAATATGTTGTTCTATATTGTACTAGGTATGGCAAAATACTTAACTGAAGATCCTCCTACTGTTGGAGATGATATGGGCCTTGGCAAACACACGGTTCGGTGGACCGGGATCACGAGGCTCTTGGTGGCCTGATAATGAAATTTGACTCTTGGAGTCAAAATGACTACATGTGCAGGAATTAAATCCTGAATTGCCTGTGCGACCCACTCTACACGGTATATTGCACAACAAATACCGCAAAGGAGTTATGTGATCTATTGCAAAAGAAGTACAACACCCATGATGCGGGTGCTAAGAAATTTATTGTCGGAAAGTTTCTGAAGTACCAAATGGTGAATGCCAAATTAGTCATGTCACAAGTGCAGGAGTTCCAGTTAATTATCCATGATCTAGATCTAGAAGGTAAGAAGCCTAATGAATCATTCTTGGTCGCTTCACTTATTGATAAACTGCCTCCCTCGTGGGGTGAGTTCACTAGCTATCTCAAACTCAAGTCCAAGGAAATGAGTTTTGAAGAACTTGTCATTAAGCTTCATATCCATGAAGACAACACATGGGAAACAGTGCCTCTTCAGATGCGATAGGAGAAGGTATTGTAGTACTCAAGATGTCATCCGGCAAGGACCTCAAGTTGAAGAACGTCATGCACGTCCCAGACATCAGGAAGAATTTAATTTCTGGTAATGTTTTAGTTCAAGCCGGATTTCGAGTAGTGTTCGAATCCGGTACGTTTGTTATTACTAAGATTGGTGTATTTGTAGGAAGGGGGTTCACCTGTGATAGCCTCTTCAAATTAAACGACATGTCTGTAATTCGTAACATTAATGAAAATGCATCTTCTTACTTGCTTGAGTCGTCTAGTCTATGACATCATAGACCGGGACACGTAAAATATCAGTCAATTCAACGATTGGTAAAGTTGAAGCTGTTGCCGTCTGACGCCGTAAACCCTCAATCTAAATGTGAGGTATGTGTTGAGGCAAAACTTACCAAGTTGTCTTTCCGTTCCATAGAACGAGATACCGCCCCTCTAGAACTGATTCACATAGATATATGTGATTTAAAGTTCGCTCAAACTAGAGGGGGAACAAGTACTTTGTGACTTTTATAGATGATAGTACAAGATATTGTTACCTTTACTTACTCAAAAGTAAAGATAAAGCGTTTGATGCCTTTAAACGCTAAGAAGTTGAGGTTGAAAACCAGTTGAGCCTACGAGTTAAAACAATCCATAGCGATAGAGAGGGAGAGTATGTAGCTCCGTTTGAAGAATTATGTGCCCAATCCGACATAATTCATCAAACAACCACACCATATTCTCCTCAGTCAAACGGTATGGCGGAATGCAAGAACCGTACAGTAAAGGAAATGATGAACGTCTTACTTCTCAATTCCGATCTTGCGCAAAATATGTGGGGAGAGACAGTTCTTACTGCCAACATGATACTCAATAGAGTCCCTCACAGCGGCAAGGAGAAAACTCCATATGAATTGTGGAATGCAAAGGCACCCGCTTACGAATACCTAAGGGTATGGGATTGTTTGGCTAAGTTCGAGGTCCTAAACCAAAACAGGTCAAGATATGACATAAGACTGTAGATTTCATATTCATTGGATACACAGAGAATAGTAGTGCTTATCGTTTTCTGATACACAAATCAGATATACCAGATATTCACGGGAGTACAATACTAGAATCAAGGAATATTGTATTCTTGGAGACAATCTTTCCAAAAAGAAAAATGAAGTCGTCTCGCCCAAAAAGAGTCATGATTCCCCGGGATCTGACGATTCTGACCAAATGGATATAGATGCGGATGAGAATCCAACTGGTCCTGAGGCTGAACCTAGGCGAAGTAAAAGGTCCAGGAAAGAGAAATCTTTTGGGCCGGACTTTCTAGCTTACCTGGTTGAGAATGAACCACGGACAATTACAGAGGCATTGTCAACTCTAGAAGCACCGCTTTAGAAAGAAGCTATGAAAAGTGAGATAAAGTCCATCATGCAAAATCACACCTGGGTGTTGGTTGATCTTCCTTCGGAAAATAAACCACTAAGTTGTAAGTGGGTACTTAAACATAAGTACAAAGCTGATGGATCTATAGACAAGTACAAGACTAGGTTGGTAGCCAAAGAATACTGACAAACCGAAGGCCTTGACTACTTCGACACGTACTCCCCAGTATCGAGAATGACTTTCATAAGGGTGTTCATTGCCATTGCAGCACTGCATGACTTTGAAATCCGTCAAATGGATATTAAGACAGTCTTCCTAAATGGTGATTTGGAAGAAGAAATATACATGGAATAAATCGAGGGGTATGTAGTTCCAGGACATGAGAAGAAAGTCTGTAGACTTATCAAATCTCTGTATAGGCTGAAACATGCTCCAAAACAATGGCATGAAAAATTTGATAGTACACTACTATCAAAATGTTTCTTCATTAACGAGTGTGATAAGTGTGTCTACGTGAAAGGAAACTCTGACTCCTTCGTTATGATCTGCCTCTACGTAGAAGACATGTTAATTACAGGTAGTAGTCGAGCCTTGATCCTGGAAACAAAGAACATGTTAAAATAATGTTTTGACATGAAGGACATGGGTATCGCAGATGTCATCTTAGGAATTAAGATTTCTAAGTCATCTGACAGACTAGTGCTGTCTCAGTCTCATTACATAGAGAATGTCTTGAGAATGTTTGACTGTCCGTCATTAAAGTCACCAATGAATATGAATCAAAGCATTGATAAAAATCGTGGTGCACCCGTGCTCCAGGAGCGATATGCGCAGTTAATCGGAAGTTTGATGTATATGACAAAATGTACCCGACCTGATATCGCTTATGCCGTCAATAAATTAGCGAGGTTTACACACAATACCGGACATGACCATTGAAAAGTGCTTAATCGAATACTCCGGTATTTGAAATATATAATGTTATACGAATTGCACTACTCGAGGTATCCAGCTGTACTAGAGGGTACATTGATGCAAATTGGATATCCGATATAAGGAACACCAAGTCCACCAATGAATATGTGTTTACAATTGGTGGTGGGGCTGTGTCCTGGAAGTCCTCCAAATAAAATTGCATCACCCGATCCACTATGGAATCGAAGTTCATCGCTTTAGAAAAAGCAGGTGAAGGCTTCATGACTTCTTGGAGGATATCCCTTGCTGGGATAAACCCGTACATTTGGTAATGATCCACTGCGACAGTCAGTCGACATTAGAAAGGGCACGAAGTAGCATATACAATGGCAAATCTCGGCATATACGTCGGAGACATAAGACCGTCAGAAAATTGATCTCCACGGGTATCATCTCCATTGATTACATAAATCAAAGGAAAATATAGCTGACCCTTTGACTAAGAGATTACCTAAAGATCAGGTGTTTTGCTTGTCTAGGGTAATGGGCTTAAAACCCAAGCAATAAAAGTTGATACGGTGGTAACCCAACCATACTAACTGGAGATCCCAGAAATTTGATTCAATGAAAAAACTAAGCTGTAAAGGTTCAGTTGAGCGCTTCGAAAAAAGCAAGAGAACTTCGGATATTGGTTCTTTATGGAAACATTAATCCAAAGCCTTTCCGCGATACACATTAAAGTGCTACATGCATGGTGGGTACATATTAAATGTCAAAGTCTTAACATAACACTCGAGAGTCGAGGTTAAGATAAAGATACTTTTAATGACTCCTAATACTGAGATAGTGGGGTACTGCATGGTACCTTGTAGGAGGTCACCTATTTAAGTGCGAGGATAGACCGCCTAAGTTGTACACACTTAAGAATCCAAGTGTGTCCACGTCCACAACGAACAAAACAATAAAGAAGAAATAATGGATTAGACAGTTATTGTGTCTCTATAATTGTCTTGACATATAATAAACACTGACGGTTCAAGACATCACGTTCATCGCGCAGTAAATATGGCTGATGGTATTTGGCTAGAGAAGGTTCAAGGCCTTTGGCTACCTATTCCGATGCAATACACTTTCGCTACTAGATTGCTAATGGTTGGCACCTCGCGTGCACCACCTCTTTCAAGAGGGAATTGTTGGAAATTTACTTAGTGGTATTGAGTTTATCCCGTTCTTAACGATTTGAACACATGGGGCCCCGCATGTCGGAAACGTGATTTTCATACACATGCATACGTCGTACAACCTCTAGCTAAATTTCACATAGTGAAAGAGATGTTGGTACACAATGTTAAGTGTTCTTAAGTTATTTAAAGATGGACGATTAATTGGCCAAATTGATGTATCTCCCACGACGGTATGAGAAAATAAGAAATATGCAAAATATGGAAAATGGGGAAGAGCCGCGGCGCCATAATAGGGCCGCGACACCGAGCCACGATGGGCCAGCGCCGCGGCACTGCTTGATAAGGGCTGCGACGCCAAAAGTCCTGAGCCTCGAAGTCGGGTACTGTCCATTTAGCATCGCGGCGCTCGACGTGCAGTGAATCCGAAATTGAAAGGATTTTTCTGAATGTGCACTAATTGGAAATGCCAAAGTTCAGCCAACTCTTGGCATGATCTAGGTGTCTTTTGATGAGATCCATGCAACCCCATTTAGTGCATTCACATGGCATGTGAATCACAATTTTGCAACTATAAATAGAGGTCTCAAAATTCAGATTTAGAATATCACTTTCAATCCTAAATCCTGAAAATTGTTTAGAGTCTTTATTCTTCTTCTAGCAATCTAGAGTTCTTGTTTCTTCTACAAGAATTCTCAAGTATTGGCTTGTGCTTGAGAAAGTATTGTTGTTTTATCTTGGGAGACTATTACCCACTTACCGTAAGCCATATTATAGGGGGGTAATTTTGCCTTTAAGAGAGAGTGTCATCACTCGACTCAGCAAACATTCCACTGAACTACTTTTGTCTACCCTTTCAGTTCTTCCATCCCTGTTTACACATATTTCCTACTACAAAAGGATACTATGATTTGGTTACTGATCCTTCTATACTTGAGTGGTTATTCTTAAATTGCTCGTATTCGATTGCGAGCATGTCTATTTTTTAGTTTCTTTCTTGTACATATGTTAGCTAACTGTTGTTGGCCTATGATATCTACCGGTATATAGTGTTTGTTCTAATACTACTCTTGCTACACCCTTTTCGGGTGTAGAGTTATTGCAGGAATTTCAACGAGGTACGATTAGTCTTCAAGGGTCTCGTGGAGTTCATCTAGATTTTATGTTTAACTTTCATTCTAAACAGAAGTTGTATTCAGGTTGTGGTTTTATCTTTTATTCCAGTTTTTATACTTAGAAGTTCTTACTATTAAGACCATTAGTTGTTCTAACTAGTCAAATATATCCAGACCTCCCCCGAAAAATGAATGAATAAACACACATCTTTAACCATTATATACCGTTCTTCTGTATAGTTAAATTTGCAATAACTTAGAATTATTTTATTGCTAAAAATGATGTAATTAATTCCTTGTATAATGTGCTTAATTTTATGAATTAATTAATGATTTCTACATTGGAGAATAAAAGATAAATGATTTGTTGAGAGATGCAAAAAAGTTCTAATGATTTTTAAGGGTCTCTCGAAAACAGTCATTCTACCTATCAAGATAGAAGTAGAGTCTGCGTATATTCTATCATTTTAAGATTTAATGTTGTAGAATTTCACTGAATATGTTATTGTTGTTGTTGCTAGCGATTATTTTTTCCACCGATGTGAGATCATGTATCTTTGTCTACCTTGTAAAATGGTGTAAATTTTATGGTTCCTTAGTTAGCTAGATTCAAGGGAGGGGGGGGGGGGAGGATTTTCTATAGAAGACCTAGGGTTTTGGCTTTTGATACCATATAAGAATGTAATAATCTCTCTTGAAGAATATTTCATTATTATAAAATATATATAATGTGTACAAGGGAGAAATCCTAATACAGTAAAGATCCTAATATACTATAAATATACAATATTCATAATTACAAAATATATGAGTAATAAAGAATATTCGCTAATACAAATAAGTGTGATCTAAAGGCTAATCTAGGCTTAATGGTTCGACTAGATTGGAACTTCGGGTGAGAGCATATGTCGATGGTGGCTGCTTTGCTTTCCTCCCACTTCATACGTCCGAGTAAAGCCGTATAGCTGACACCCCTTTTAATACTCCAAAATAAAATGAAATTGCATTTTGAAGATCAAAGTAGATTCAGATATTGAAAATGATAAAGTTTTTTTTAAAAAGATTTATTAAAATAAAGGAATTGCCACTTGATTTGATAGTGAGTCTTAGTGTACAAAGTCATCGCTTAAAACAAATATTCCTTTTTAAAACAAGTTTGACTCTTTGCAATAAAGATTTTGTATAAGGAATTTTGTTGACGTAGGGGAAGGTGTTACACACCTCTCAAGTCCTAATAATGAAATTTACAACCTCTTTTGTCTCCTGCACAAGAATTTATATAGGGTTACTAGATTTTTGATCAGGGACAGGACCTACCACAAGAATCTTTTTTTATTGGGGCGATAGCATACTCTAGTTGGACAATCTTAGTTCAGTTTGAGAAGTCAAGGAGGCACGAAGAGCTAACAAAGAGTCTTTCTATTTGACTGTCCGAAATCAAGTGAGATTTGTTGAACTCTTCCTTTACATGAGGGGAATGAACGCCTTAATGGAATGGAATCCGGGATCCAAGTAGATTAGGTTAAGGCAAGTATGCTTTATTTGTTTATCTCGCCTTTTTTTCTTTTCTTCGATTTTAGCAAGAAGCCGGGAACTGACCAACTATGAATAGATCTTACTTATTCTTACAGGTAAGAACATATATTAGTCCGTATCGTGGGTCAATCGTTACCACAATTGGGTAATCATTGGCACATTCAACTATTGACCGGCTCACTCGAGTCTTAACCATTGCCATGGTTGGAAAAAATGCTTTCATAGTTGACCAATGATTGACATCAATGTCTTTGGTGGCTATATGACTGTGCGATGCCCAGTCCTTCCCTAAGTCTGAAAACGTTAATATTTATTTGTTCATCTCATTGCAAGTCTCTTCAACATCGACACTAAGTTACGTGACGTCTCACACGCCCGTTAGTATGTCTCACAGGTGTCCTTGACATTAAAACGGACTCTAAAATTGCATTCATGCTATATTTTCAATTTTAGAAGTCATATTTATTCGATATAAGAAACTTACAAGGTCTTACGGTAGCCATGCCCCTGTAGCCTCAAGTTTTTATGTTAATAAATAAAGTTTTTACAACAACATCCAAGGTAATGTATTGCCAACACATGGCTAACATCTTATCAACTCAAATTAACCCTTACTATTATAAATAATAATATTAGTATGAGAAATTAAGTGCTCTACGATTATCACCCCAATAATATCAAAAATACAAAATTTATCTTACTGCCGAAATATTTCTCCATGTTTGCACATCGAACAAATGCCCATCTGCCATTTGTAGTTGTAATATCCTAGTAAACCAATTAACCTAGAGCCTAAATATATCATTTTTAGCCTTATCCGGCATAGTTTGTGTGGATGTAAGTAATGTTGACAACGTTAAAACAAAAAGAGAAGTTTTTTAGTGAATCGTCATTTTCTCACGATTGGGTGGGTGAAGTAAAGTTCCTTAGTAACCGGATTCTTAGAAATTAGCATTTTTCTATAATCACCAGACAATTATAAAAACTTAACTAGCACCAACGTTCATATGAATGCATTTATCTTTAGTAAACAGTTGATAAGATCTTTATTGGTTTTTTGTCAAAACTGATCTAAGATGAGATTCAGCTGTAGATGATGAAAAAGTAAAATGAAAATGTAAAGTTGCTTGTTCAAGTTGATACTCTTAGGAAATAAGATACTTTATAAATCATGTACTTCATATTCATGTTTTGTAGGTATGACAAAGAGCGGAAAACAACAAGAACGATGGAGCAACAAGAACAAAGATGATAAGACAATAGAATTTACTAGCAATATGTATAAGTGCGACAAGTGTCTGAAACAAGATGACTATATTGATATGGATGAATGACACAGACATGTCAATGCATGTCATGTAAACTTAAAATCGAATCCGAAAGCGTACTAGCTGATGAAAAATATTCACAGTTAAAGAAGACTAAAGCAAAAGGAGGACAAAACTGATCTGACAGCTCATCCCAGCAAATAAAATAGGTTGTTGATTCCTTCAGTAGATGCTTGTGTAAAGACTAAAAGATGTTTTTGTAAAGACAAAAATGATTTTCTTCAAAACTAAAAGATGATTGTGTAAAGACAATTTGAAATTGATTTTCTGTGTGTTTGTTAAATTGCTTTACTCCGTGTTTGTGGAATTGATTTTCTGTGTATTTTTGTAGTTTGGTTATCATATAGTATGTGTGTGCATGCCCGAAAGATTTAACATTATGATCTACTAAAGGCAGATTTAACATTCGAATTAACTCTTTTCTATCACATTAAAATTTAATATCAGAATTTCAATTTCAAGATTCGGGTTAATATCGAAAAAAACCCTACTTTTAATGTTCCAAGTTGAAATATTTATGTATTTTCTTTGTGGGTGTTTGACCTATTGTTTGCACGCAAATAAAAATTTAAATAAATCAAAGTAATATACAAATTTAAGTTCCAAAATAACAAATTCAAAACTAAATTAGCAAATTTCAATCTCAAAATCTATAGCAAACGGTAAATAGAAATCTAACCAAATTGATGGTTGCAAATTATAGACGACCACAAATACTTTAGAAATTCAGAATGCCCAATAATAATCTGATGAAAAGAACGTAGATCTATGGGGGAAAATCTTAGTGTGTGTTCATTCTATTTTTTTTTCATGGAGGCTTAGAAAAAGACTTTGATTTTTTATGGATCATCTAACAAAAAAATAATTAAGAAGAGATTTATATATCCAACTGTCGGGTAAAATGTTCCATTTACATCAACTATAACTCATCATGCAAGAGGATTGAGTAACAATATAATTCATTACGTTTGCACAACGTAACAATCACTGTCTAAGGACTATTAAAGTTAAACAACTAGGAACAGCTGCTTCATAATTATGAACAACAATACAAAATGATTTGTTTTATCATTATAGAGGCTCAATTTGTCCAAGCTCTGTCATAAATTCTTATTTTTAACATCAACTTCTAGTAATTTAATTGCCTATTCATGAGCTTTTAAACTTCTAATAAGTGAATTTTCAATTAAATTGATGTGCCAATCCCAATTGAGAAAGTAAGTTCCTATTTTGTGTTCTCCTTTGTTGCAATTTAGTAGATTTTCACACATAAATTTATGTTGTACTAGTGTACGAAGGTTGCATCTTGATTCTCGATATGTAGAATTCAGTAGATAGAATTTCGCTTAGTTTCTAATGTATGTTTTCTTTACTTTAGATGTATTTATAAGTGACTTGCAAATATATAATATCTAGAAGCGAAAGTTGCTTTTTGTGATGTGTGGGGTTCTATTTTAAGAATTAAAATCTTTTTTTTGCTTCTATATTTTTTGTGTCGTAGTAGATCAAAATTTTGTTTAAACAATTAAATCTATTTGCAGATTCAAAAAAAATAAAATAGAAGATGATGGGGTTGGAAGAAGACAAGAATAAAAAGTTAGAAGACGATCACCCTCCTTTTTCTGCACAATCACACCCTTGACTAGTTATTTGTCATGGACATGACAGCCAAACACATACTTTTTTCAATATATCAGAGGATCGATCTTATGTGAAAACCATGTCCGACCTTCGAAATAAAATAGTACATGTTTATACTCGCTCGTGTTAGAAGACACTGATTTTAGGGATTTTTACCTTTGAAATGCTATTTCAAACGACAAAATTTAGCTCCCACCACTCCGCTATGATAGGCTGGAGTGCCTCTTTTCTGCACCACCCCATGATCCTGAATGTCGCGTTCTCTTTCTAATTACTGAGACTACTCCTCATAATAATGACACGGACAATGAGAATCTTGATAATGACACAGATGATGAGAATCATGATGATGACATGAACGATGAGAGTCTTGATGATGACACAAACGATGGGAGTCTTGATGATGATGACATGAACGATGAGTGTCTTGATGATGACACGAACGATGAGTGTCTTGATGATGACACAGACGACGAAAGTCTTGATGATTATGGCATAGACGATGAGAATCCTGATGATGATGCAGACGACGAGAATCCTGATGATGATATGGATTATGAGAATTATGATGATGACAGAAATGTGCTACACTTTATTTCTGCAAGCTAGGTTATAATCAAGAATTTCATAAACAAGATTTGAAATCAACTATTGGATATAACAAATTTGGGGCCTGGACTGTTTTCAAGGGAAAATTTTATGGATTAACATACCAGAGCAAAATTCTACTCCGTTTGGAGCTAGATGATGATTCAGGAATAATAACAGTTCAAAGAATGGCTGACCAACGTCCATATAACTACTACAGAGAATTCTGACATGTCACAATTTGCAGAATACCTCATCCAATCCTCATGTGACTATAATGATATGTTGTTATATGTTCACACGCTTTGGTGTGGAAAAGACCTAGAGGAAGTATATGGTTTTTTAGTATTCCGGTTTGATTTTGATACAGAAGCATGGGTATAGATGGAAAGCATTAGCGAACTGCAATTTTTTTAGGTGCTTATTGTTGGGGTGGGACAACTTGTTCCACAAGAGGCATTAATATTGAAAGTGAATCCATCTACTTCACTAAGGATCATTATCTCTATAGCGACAACTTGAAAAAATCGCGCACATTGAAATCCCTCCCTTGCCCACATGTTAGTGAGACAAACCCAAACCCGCCCTTGTATTGGTTAACGCTTCCTTCCCAATGCAATAGGAGCGGGCAAAATTGTTAACATGTATTGAACCAGAATTTTTTATATTTTTGTTTCAGTTTGTTATATTCAGTTGGACACTTCGTTTATTTTATTATCTTGTTGCTATTACTATCTATTATTACCATTGTCTTTGTATCTTTCCTTGAGCCGAGGGTTTATTGCAAATATCCTCCTTACCTTCATAAAATAGGGATAAAGTATGTGTACACTCTACCCTCATCAGACCCGCCTGATGAAAATATAACGGGTATATTGTTGTTGTTGTTATATTCGGTTCGTATACAATATATGTTTTACTTACAATTTTTGTTCTTGATTTGTTACTCGATTTGAGTAGGTGGTATTTTTTGGTTTAATTCATTATTATTGGTTGTTTATTAGTTAGTTGATTTGAAGTGGATTTAACATATAATTACTAATCCTAGGACAACGTAAGTTTAGAAAAAATCCAATAGTAGAGGTTGTTTAATTTGCTTATTAGAAAGTTTGATTTGTCTTTCAAATGTCGGGTAAAGTTCACATGTGGTCACACAACTATCGTAATATTGCTCTTACTAACACAAAAGTCACATGCTGAAAAATTCAACTTTCGATGGGTGATATTTATTTTAACGGCCAATAATGAATATGCACGTGTCTTTGAATTCCAGAAATACCCTTTGTTACATCGTGAATTACAACTTATCAACTGAATTACACTTCAAATCACTCGATTCAATTATCTTACCCTCTGTTACATCGGTAATGAGTGGAATTATTGGAATTATTTAAATTTTAAAACACACACAGTAGAGTACGGTACTACCAATTGGTAAAATTGTAAGTGTCTTTTCGTTATTTTTGCTTCTTTTTGTTATTCAATTTGCTATCATGACTTACTCACTTTGTTTGTGTTATTTTGCTTGGGATTGTGCTTTCTCTTGAGCCGAAAGTCTCTCGAAAACAGCCGCTCTACCTACAAGATAGAGGTAAGGTATGTGAATACTCTACCCTCCCAAACCCCATATTGTGAGATTTCACTGAATATGTTATTGTGTTTGTACTTGAGTAAAATGCAGAATTTGCTGAAAAAATAAAATAAAATAAAATTTGGCCTCAGATTTTGAAGACACCTCGGTTGAAGAGGAAACCCAATTCAGAAGTAATCATCAATGCATGCACTAGAGACGAGACAATTTAAGTGACATGCGCGGCTGTCAGATTGAAACGATGACTATTTTCGGATACATCAACTCAACAGTCACACTCGAGTTAATGTAGGGGGCAATTGTTAACACTAACAAAATAATTTAAGTGTTTAACTGAATTCAGTGACATCCAAATTGTTCCAGAGCCGAATTTACTCCTAGCCCTCGACTACAATAACCGTCATTCTTAAGACATCTTAGCCGAGTTGTCGATTAAGTGCGGTGGGATCACTCGGATGTAGGCAGCGCCGATGGTAAGTCAAAGGGTTTTTCGGACCACTGAAGCGGTGCGGGATCATCCGGATGTAGGCGCCCGATGTCAGTCAAAAGTTTTCCGGACCCTTGTGCGATAACGGCCACTAAAAGGAATGGTTATTACCCGAGCAAAAGAAGTAGAGGGCGAGAAAATCGGCACTACTTCCCCCATAGCCGACCATTAAACTTAGTGGGTTACTTGATGGCTGACATGAGGGGGGGTGGGGGGTGGGGGAGGGTCACGATTGTACAATTTTTCTCTTTTTTTGTACTATAGATAGGATCATTATTTGTACATAAAAAAGACACCCAATCAATCAAATAAATCAACTTTTATCTATATTTATCCTTTTATCCTTTACTTTAGCTTACTTTATTTCGGCTGCATTCATATTTTTTACCTCTTAATTTACTCGTAACACCGTCCTAACGCTTTTCGGAGTAGTTGGGGAACCCATTGCCGGAGATTAGAGTTCCGTCTTAATACTATAATACTAATATATATAAATTATATGTGTATTTATATGTACTTTAATATGATATTCGATATTTTCTTTATGAATATTAAATACCGTAGCAAATCTAAGCTCTTGGATACTCTCTGCCAAAAATGATGCATGGTAATTTAGAAATAGAGACGTTTGTGGGACCCTATGACAAAGCCTCAGCCAATCAAAATTAAGCATTTACTTTTTCAAGGCGGTCAAATTTAAAGTGCTTTGGGGGACAAGTTTATTTTGTGGGTATAAGGATTGAGTTATCCACGATAGTGGAAGGGGAAGGGGAAGGGGATATAAGTCTCTCGTCCGTGAGTAAAGGGCCATATCGCGTATTATTAAAAATTACATATATCAATAGTAGTAAGCTAAGGCATGTTATAGGTATTGGACTAGCAAGGTCTTCGGCTTCATTGTGCAGTATATTACAAATCTAATTAACCTCTGGATAGCAATAACTTGTTGGGGGGAAATTGAGGAAGAGAACAATGGAACAATCAAAGAATGATTGTAAGAAATATGAGAATAGTTAATAAGTATGAATGAAATGGTATGATCAAGGTGACGATAAGAACTCTTCAGTCAAAGGTGACGAACCTCTGATGTTCAGGAAGATAGTATGAGAAATACTTTGAGATAAGGGACCTCCCAAGGTAACTTGAAATGGAAATGTAAAGGTAAGACGAATGAGCACTCGACCGATGAGAGATCTAATAATGATAAGACAAGAAAGCTTGACAAGTCATGGGATCATGTAACAATGTGAATTTGATCTAAACATACGAAGCAACAGTTCCACAACATATGCAGTCATATCTATCAGAAAGTATGTACACAGAATTAACAGTGAGTAAAGCTTGAGATTAACACCTAAACGGGTAAAAATGGGTCAATGACGCCTATGGATATAGGGTATATATTAAAGATATATGTGAAGAGATAATGACTTTTAAAATGTCAGGCAACTAAAGATGTTTATGAGCATTTTTGAACTGACCAAAAGTTCTACGAGATAGAAAAAGTAATGGGCATACAACTTAACAAGATCAAGTAAAAAAATTGGAATCTAAGTATAATGAATATGTTTGGATATAATAGGCCAACATTATGTAATTCAAATTCTCCAGAATCTTTCACGTACAGAGTAAGGGAATAAGTTAACAACTCATCCTTTAAGGGGTAGTAACACCAAGAATTGGAATCAGGAGCAATGTTTTGAGATTACGTATGTATACCAGAATATTTTAGAACTAAGAAGAGTACGATAAGTAAAAAAAATGAGTGAACAAGTTCTAGTGTTTAACCATAATGAGTATACATACTAATGATGTTTGGAAAAAAAAATTATAAGTCGTTGTATTCTTCATTTCCTCTGGTCGTAAGGCCAGAACATTGGTATCGATATTGACTAAGGTCCTGTTTGGCCAAGCTTCTAGAAGTGTTTCTCAACTCGATAAACACTTCTTAGGTCAAACAGGTATTTTTCAGAAGTAGCAATACTTTTTTAAAAAGCCAAAAGGTGTTTCTAGATAGGAAGAGAAGCAGAAACATCAATTTGGTGCTTCTCGAGAAACCTTTTTTGCCCATTAAATGAATTTTTTAGACCCATTTACCATTTTCTTTTCACAAAATTCCTTTTAATCTCATTTAATATCCTCATATAAAATAGAAATTTGGGAATTGGGTCGGGCGAGGGGGGGGGGGGGGAGTCTAAGAAAAAAATCATATTTTTTAATAATTTTTTTTTATAAAAGTAATAAAAAATATGAAATAGAAATTTGAGGATGAGGTAGGGCAATGGGGTGGGGTTGGGGTAAGAAAAATTATATTTTTATAAATTGTTTATAAAAGTAAAAAAATATAAAATATAAATTTGAGAATCTGGTAGGTGAGCGGAGGGTACAAAAAATATGAAATAGAAATTTGAGGACGGGGTAGGGCAATGGGATGGGGTGGGGGGTAAGAAAAAAATTCGTATTTTTTATAAATTGTTTATAAAAGTAAAAAAAATATAAAATAGAAATCTGAGAATGTGGTAGGTGGACGGGGGGGAGTAGGGGTAGGTAAGAAAAAAATTCACATTTTCAATAATTTTTTATAAAAATAACAAAAAATATGAAATAGAAATTTGAGGATGGGGGTAGAGAAATGGGGTGGGGTGGGGGTAGGGCGGGGGTAAGAAAAAGTTCATATTTTTTTTATAAATTGTTTATAAAAGTAAAAAAAATATAAAATAGAAATTTGAGAATGGGGTAGGTGGACGGGGTAGGGGGGAAGAAAAAAATTCATATTTTTTTTAAAAAAAAATATGACATAGAGATTTGAGGATGGGGTGAGGTAAGTGTGGGTAAGGCGGGGGTAGGTTTGGACATATTTGAGTCATTGACTATCATATTGTCGTTACATTTCTTATGTACAATATAATATTATTTTTTTGATTAAATGTTGCAATTAAATAATTTTAAAAAAAATTATTAAATTGTAAAGATATACTAATTTTTAGAAACATAGGATAGAAAAATATATTTTAAATAGTTTTAAATCTATTAAAAAGAATATTCTAGTAAATTTGCATAAATGTGAGTCAAACATGAAACTGTTTCTCAGAATTACTTTTATAATTATAGGCCAAACACCCTAACAGATTCTCTAGAAACAGTTTCTGTAGAATTACTTCTAAGAAACAAAAATACTTTTTCAAAAATTCAACCAAACAAACACTTTTTCGAGAAGCCTTTTTTGCCCTTTTTCGAGAAGCATTTTATTTATTTAAGCGCTATGCAAGCTTTTTATCTGTTTTTTTTTTACTTTATTATTTATTGTTTTGGTACCTATTTTTTCCCTCCAGTTTTTTCATCTAATAAATAAAATATCAAAAAGATAACAAAAAGAATATCCATTCAAAATATAATATAATATAATATAATTTCGCATAAAACATAATAATACACAAGTGTAACAATTGTTTACATTCTCAAAGTGCAACAACCCATTGTTTAAAATGCTCCAAACTAACGTCTCAAAGTTGCAGCAAAACAAATAGCAATGGATGGACACTTCAAATGCCACATTTTGATCATTTTCTAAATCGACAAACTACAGTCCTATCCAGCAGCTTCATAACTGAAATATTTAAAATATATCATTTAGCAACTTGAATAGAAATGATAAACTAAACAAAGACTCGACAAAGATAAACATACTTCCATATTCCTTAATCCATGGATAATCCATTCATTTAGAAACTTATCAAACATACATAAGGCTCATATCGACTATCAGCCCCCCCCAGCCAGCCCCCCAACCACCCCGGACGTATTGACATATCAAATGTAGGTTGTAAATTAGTGAAATTTTAAATGGTCATAACTTTGAGCTCAGACGTCCGTTTGATCTAATTGTTTTTTGATTTCGCGTATTTTTTCGAGATGGAGCCGTCCCAAACATAGTCGATTTGGTCCAGTCGATTTCTCCAAAAACGTCCTTCTTGGCTATCAATTTCACTTTTCCCCCAAATCGACGTTTTTCCCTTTTCAAAGCTAAATATCTCGCGATATACAATAGATTTCAACGTCCAAATTTCGTGGTAATGTGTCTGAGAATATCAATTTCAGTATTGGAAATTTAATTTTAAAAAAAAAACCCCGGGCAGGTTAAATAGACCATCCAAGTGTACATTGCGGATATGTGAGGCTATAGATTCCAAAGATATACCCGCTCACAGAAGCAGGTTAAATAAACCTCAAAACAGGTTCCAAGTCAATTAGATGACTTAGTGTAGTCATGTATGATTAATTTAAGGCTAAACTAACAAGATAAGTCATCATAGCTCTTAACAGTGATTCATCTGTGACTGAACATGCTTAAGAGCTCCTTAAATAATCTTAACAGTTATCATTAAACCAAACAGGTTTAGTAACCAACCGAAACAAACATACACATACACTGATCTCAATTAAACATGCTTATCAAACACACAAACACATTCATACAGATCATATTAAGTAACTTAAATAAGAAGTTAAAGATGGAATCGTGTTTACCTTCTCGGGTGGAGAACCGAATGTCGTCTCGACTCGTCAAATCCGCGCGTAGATGTTGAGGGTATATGCGACTGATGAGAAATGAAGCTGAGGTGTTTATCGATTTGAAGAGCTTCATTACAACGCTCAGTTCCTACATATTAACAACTAAGCATCAGGACATCAACTATTCATAAACTGAACTTCCAGAAGTTGCAAAAACAGTTTCGAGAGAAAAATGGCATTGTGTTTACCATTTCTACATGATTCAGCAGTCATTATCACTTCAACACCAAAACCCCGAAAACACTTAGCTCTATTTTCATCATCTATTGCCACAACTGTCAAGCATCCAACCAAATAAGCGCTTTCCATAACCCTATTCCATAACCGAGGTGTCGTCTCGACTCGTCGAACTCGCTCAAAGATGTTTGTGTCTAGGTCACAGTAAGCATTAGTTCTCAAAGATCAGACACGCTAATATACACGAATGCTAGACATCAAGAGCAAATATGATATTAATACCTAATCAACAAAAAAATGGAAGATAAAATTCAAGAACAGATCAAAGAGAGGAACTCAGACAATTAAAAATAAGAACATGAACAAGAACCGATGAACATGAAGAACACATTATAAATGTAGATGTAGGGGTTGAATCAAAGGGTGTTTTTAGGTGTAAAATGTAGGTCTGATGAAGACGAGCCTTTTGGAACCACACTTGACCCTCGAATCGACCGGAGATGACCGAAAATCAAGAACGACGATCGGAAAATAGGGGGATTTTTCGATCTGAGATTGTCGATGATATAGGTAGAATCGACGATTGTGGTTGGTATGGAAATGACGGGCTTGAAGAGACGAAACTAATGGTATAAGTCTCGTCTCCAATAGAGTCCTGTGGTGGCCGGAATCGACGATTTGCCGTCAGAATCACTGTTCACCGACGCATTCTAAAGAGAATTTAGGACTTCATTTATGTACAAGTTCGGCTAAGTCCTTTATTATTGGGTAAAATGGACTTGCATAGCGCTTCCACAAGCGCTATCTAAGTGGAATATTTATATTAATTATAATAGCGTTTGTAATAAGCGTTATGCAAGGAGTAACTTGCATAGCGCTTCGGTAAAAATTTCCAAAAAGCGTTATGCAAGTATTTTTTGTTAGATTTTCTTTTTAATTTGAAATTTTGAAAAGGCACTATGCAAGCTGTTACTTAGATAACACTTTTACAAAGCGCTATCTAAGCTGCGTTACGCAAGCTGAAATCTGTAGTACTGAATTGAACACATTCGTATTATTAATATATTTTGGCATTTACAATTATTGAATATTATTCATTAATATGCATCCCTTGAACTTACATTGTCATTTGTAAAATGAAATATTAACACACATTAAGATTCTTCCCCCATAGATACCAAACGTAGATTTCTCAACTAGTCAAGGAAGTTTGCTCCAGTCAATTTGTTTGTTTCAACCAACATTTTGAGCGATAGATTCGACATTTTATACTTAAGAAAAAGATAGACTTGAAATTAAACTCTAATAAAATTTCTATTGAACACATTCGTTAAATAATTAACATGGCCTTTAGTTTAATTAACTCTCACTATTTTAAAATACTCCTCGACTCCATGGAAGAATACGGACTCATGTAAAATATGGTCATAATGGGCCAAGATCTAGGTTCATGTTATCTCCGCGTTTATTATCGCTGATAATTTCAACAACACAACCTGGTAGGTTCTAAACCAATTACAAACAATTTGTAAATCTTGGTGGACCGAATGTTCTAAACAAATGATATGCGTCCCTCGGCTTGTTCGATACTATGGCGCCAAGATAACCTAGCAAGTCAACCCTGTTATGCGACTACAATTATATATCTAAGTGAGTTTTGTATTATATAGCAAACACTGTGGTGTAAATACTCATGAAGGTTTATCACCCACTTCTACATTTAATATGCATATATGAAAGAGTCGGAGTTCTCGTAGACTTAAAGAAAATGATGTGGCATAAATACTCATCTCGTCGAAAAGGATTTTGCACTAAAATCAATTATAACGGACGACTCGTTCATTTTAAAATGAGACTTGTATTAAATTTGGAGAAAACATTCTCAACTCTGATTTTTTTTACTTTCTGGACAGGTGGAAGTGCCCCTAAATCATTAGGACCGCAACCAGTGAGGCAAAAGCCTTTCGACTTCTGCGATGAATTCGCACCACGACATTGGCATGGCAGAAACCTTTCATCTTCTGTTTGTGAATTAGGGTCGCGACGCTCCACCATGGGGCCGCGACGCCTACGGTCTAGTAAGTCTAGAATTTTAAAACGAAGCTTTAAATCGCGATTTCAGACAGGAGCTGCGGCCCCTGGCTGTTACCGTGATAGGCACCGTGGTGCTCCACCATGGAGCCGCGACGCCACCTCAAAACCCTAGCAGGCGCCGCGGCGCCCTACTATAGGGTCGCGCACTGACGTCTTGATAGAACTTATCAGTGTTGATTTTCTTAAAATCATCCAAATCCTAAATTCAATTTAGGGATCAGATCACGGGTCCTTTATTATCACCCACCAATATCAATAACGCACATATCGATCACCATCCATTCCTACCAGTTCTTCACCATGCACCATATTTGCAATAAACCCATTTTTTGCACTAGGCTTAGTTTGAGTTAGAACAGAATAATTTCATCGATTTAGCGTAGTTGATAATTTAGGGTGATTACAAAAGGTTAACTGTTCAATCAAGGTATGTAGGATTTCAAGTAGCCTTGTTTTAATTCAGTTTAAAACTAATTTTACGTTTAACCCATATTATTATGTTATTCAATTGTTATATAACCATTGAACCAACTTTGTGCTCTGACACCACTGTAGGGTTTTGTTGGGTTCAAAACACATAAGTAATACGCAACGAAGATTAAAATTTTGTTTTGCTTACTTACCCCAACAATAATTCGGGCATGGTTATATGACAATAAAACCTGTAATGTAAAATATGAACATTAACACTTATAGGTTGCATTATCTGGAATCTATACTTAGGGATTACACGCGGTTGTCCTTCGACTGCAAGCACTATGAGGAGGTGGCGTGTAGGATATACCATAGCCCTGTATTGGAATGCAGTGGCCATTGTCAACTGTAATAAATTGAGGATGCTTTAAACTTAATATTTTAGGGATGTTACCTGCAGACCGGGTGAAGTGAGATGTGGCACCGGAGTCCATGATCCAACTGTTGTCCATTGCTGCATGTTTAGCCGCGAAGGCCCGACTAAGTCGAGAGGGGCCGTGCAGCGAAATGCTGCTGAATCTTTGCATGAAGTGAGCTTGTTGCGGGTATTGGGATTGCCGAGGGGTTGGAGCTGGGCCCAACAACCCGTGTTGAGAATACTGGTTGAAGAAATTGCTGCTGATCGAAAGTCGGCGCCGCGTCATCAGAATCGAGGCGCCGCGCCCGGTTGTTATCGTGCACTGTTCTTTGGTTCTATCGACGCGACCGCGCCATGACCACGACCTCCTCTACCGCATCGGCCCTTCACTACTACATTTCTTACCTAATGCGACACCCCAGGTAGGTCTAATGCGACGGGTGTTGGAGAGCCGTCGCATTAGATGTGGCTAATACGTCGGGTACACGCTAAAATCCAGAGTCGTTGCATTAGATAAGCTAATGCAACGTCTCGTATGGTCTAATGCGACATCCCACTATAGCCGTTGCATTAGCCTATCTAATCCAACGGTTCTGGAAGGCTAATGCGATGACACCTTCCTTTTAATTCCCCAAATCAGACGACTTTTGATTTCATTTTTCAGTTCCCGCGATTCAGCCTTCGTAGCAGCCCTTACCTCTTCTTCAATTCCTAATCCCTAGCCGTCGCATCCCCTTCCCCCAGCTCGACGTCACATTATCCTACCTCATCGTCTCCGTCGCCTTACTATTGTCGCCATCGCGTTCAGCAGAAACTCTATCGTCGAATGCTCTTTCCTCTTCTCCAAGGTTAGATTATGTTTTAGCGTCATTTTACCTTCCCCTTTTCATGTGTTACCATTATTAATTCAAGGTTAGATTAATGTATGTGTATAGATTTTCTCAGATTTCACAGTCGTTGCATCGTCGAATTGCTCAAATTGAATTTCTCAGATTTTATTCATTGTTCTTCCAACATTAGTCACTTCTAGGCCTTAACAAGTGTCCACAAATCCTGTTATTGGTGAAGGCAATTTTTTTTGCTGATCCAGTAAGTTAAATATTGTTCCTTTTTTTGTGAGATTGTTTCATTCGTCATTTAGACTGTAAGTAGCAGTACGTGCAATGATAACATTTAACCATGTCCAGTTTGAACATATAGAGGAAAATAGACGAGGGAATAATTTCTTGACAAATGTAATTTAGGTTAATTTCTTCCAACATTAGTCAGATTTTATTCATTGTTTTTCCAACATTTTGTTTATTTGTAAATTATATTTCCAAATTAAATTACAGAGAGTGTTTGTACGTAATTTTCGGTCGTTGCATCGTCGTTTTACATTTTGTTTACTGTATGTTTTTCCAGATTTTATTTATTAGTCTCCTAAATATTACATTGCGGAAATGGATTGTGGAACTAAGGAGTGGTGGATGGCTGCCAAATGGAATGATGAATATGAACGAGGAGTAGACGAGTATATTAAAAAGGCTTTTGCTACAAAGTCTCAAGGAAATCAAATTTGTTGTCCATGTGATAGTTGTCACTATCGTTATTGGAAGCATGAGAATGCTGTGAGAGATCACGTAATATGTAATGGTTTTGTGCCAAGAACAGATAAGTTATCTGATTTAGGGATCGAAATTGAAAGAGAAAAAACTAATCTGGATCATGATGAATAATCAAATATGGATGATTGTTGTTGACACCCAATTTTGACCCTCCCGTCCAGTCATTAACTATAAAATTACACAAAATTTTCAAAATAATTTTAAGCAATTTTTATAATAATAAAATGCAACAATAAAATATTAATACACGCATAAATAAGAGATTTAATAATGGCACCGCATTTTACGAAGAGTATTAAGCACTTTGAGTCTCGCGCCCACATTTATCAATTTTAAGCCCTATTCTATTTCCATTAATTCTTAATAATTTTAATAATAATAAATACGTAAATAAATAAATAATTTAGCAATGACGTCGCGTCAAATAACATAGTCGCATTTATTAATACGCAAAGCAATTTCATAATTATTGTAATAATTTAAACCCAAGCTAAAATTAATAAAACACCTAAAGTCATATTAAGATAATTTAAATAAATGAGATTTTAAATAATAGCGTAGTATTTATAAAAGCATCAAACAATCTTTAAATATCATATCCACATTTAGCATTTAAGTAATTTAATAATAATTTAAAACTCCATTTATTTACCACTAATTAAAATCTATAACTTAAGATTAATAAAACACCTAAAACTAATACCCAATACCATCAGCCCACCCTAAAATTCGTCTAGCCCACACGACTTTAAGCCCAAATGAATACCAGCCCAACACCCTAACCCGCGGTCCAACTCATCCCCCAGCCCTTATTTCCCTTCCCCATCGTGACATCCCCCATCGTCCAAAAAAACCAAATGAAACCTACAAAAACAAAAAAAACGTCCAAACACTAAAACATAACAGCCTTCAAAATCGTCGCCGCATCCTAACCTCTTCCCCAACGCGTTCACGAGATCCACGCCGGATTTTCCGGTTGGAAAGACATAACCAGAATATTTCCTTACCATAACCATACTCAAATCGCACGAAATCAGTACTCCAAATCTCCCTTTTTCATTTTGGTAAATATCAACCAGAATCGTAATCAAAACTAGCCCAAATATAAACTTACCTTAATCAAATCTTGCACCAAAATATCTTGCCCGAATCGTCCTAAAATTAGCACGAAAAATCAAAAAATAAATCAGTCTAAAGTTGTCTCAATATTACCAAATTCAAATACCAGAATCAAAACTATATAAACCAGGCAATCCTTACTTGCAAAGGGCATCGATTTGGAGGTCGAACACCAAGCAACAATCAGTCAAGAGTCCAACCTAAAAACCAACAAAATACCATAGGGGTTAAACAGTGAAAAACGGGTAAGCATCCGAAAATTAGAAGTCTTAAGGGAAGAACATAAATTCGAAACCCTTTCATCTTCCTCGCAAGAATCAGTCGCGAACCAATGAGCATTCTCAAAGTAAAAGTTTCATTCCCTTTTAATCGCATCGTAATAAACCCTCCGAGTGGATCGACGACTTGATACACTGCCTCGGTTCGCTGTCCGGAGAAGGTAAAATCAAATCCCTTTGAATCCTGTTTCCTCTGATTTAATTGTGTGTTCAGTGGTATTTGTGCATTAACAAGCCTATTTAGTATGGTTTAGTTCATTAAGCTATTGATTAAATTCATATTTGACAGTAATGTTGTTCATACGCTGCTATAATCTGAATAGATTGATTATTTCATGACTGTTACACACATTTTGTTAACCTAACTAATTAACTGAAAAGGTCGGGTATGTCATATGGTTTTGTTTCCAAACATTAAAGGAGGTGTGCTGCTACTTGGTGCCTGTTGTTATTTTTGAGAGTGGTGTAACGCCTGGCTATGCTTTGCGATTAGATGTGCCCTCACACCCCTGCCTTCGTATGATAATCTTATGTGAAAAACGAAGCTTTCAGAAAATGTCTATGGACACATTTTACTATGAAAACGATAAATGATAAGTTGGCATAACTTATAATCATTGGGAGTATGTTTAAGTCGCTGCATACCTATACTTGTTTCATACTCAGTATAGATGAGCATGTCTCTTGGCTATTGTCTGTATGTTAATGTGTTTTGGTGTCCCTTAATATGAGCTTGTGCCTAGTTATAAAGGAAAGGGGTGCTGTTTAAAAATAACTAAGTCATGTAACTGTGTGAATCTGATTTCGAACCTCAATAACCTACTGGTAATATGTAGTTTGAAACTGGTAATGAAGCATGTGTGTTTTTTCCTGTTGATTCTTTCAATTGGTTTCTACTCCCAGATAGTAATTTGGTTTTTGTTGTAGTCCACTAATTGCTCGGCTGGTGATTTGCGCATTGGTCACTTTAGCCATGTTATGCCTATACGAAGTGTCATAGACCTAATGAACAGCCTGACCATATGTGTATGTTTTAGCCTAAATGACCATGTATATCTGAAATGTGAATCACATGTTTAGCTCATTTTGTGTGTCATAGTCCCTGTAACTAAAATGATATATCAGTTCCTTTCTGTCCTTGGCATACCTGCTAGTTGGTTTAATGTTGGGGAGTTTATTTGCGTATACCTGTCAGTTTATATTGGGCTTCCACAGTTTAATGAAAATTGAATCATAAACATGTTTGAATTCGTAGGAGCATATTATTTGCATTATTTGATAAACTTAAATATACTAATCTTTATCTTTTCTTATATCTTGCATGAAATGCATCTGAGCAAAATGAAGAGTCTCATGGCGAGACTCATCACAAGCTACAACAAATGAAGACCCGCATCTATGTGCATTTCTCTATCCGCATTGGAAATTTCAACCCGCTGGCAAATTGCATCGCCATTCCTCGAGTCCCTTTTATTAATTCCTGCCCCCGCCCCATTCATTTATTGTAAATTAATTGTCTAACACTAACATTACACTAGTGAGACATTTAGTACATTTAAGCTTGGGTCGCCATTAGAAAGTAGCCTAACATTAGCCATTTTCCCTCTCTAAGTTAATCGTTTTTTAGGTCGTCATACACCGCTTAAGTTATACCAAATTGCTTAATTCGCATAACAATTCAGGTAGATAAAAAATATCATTTGCTACCTAACATGAGACACTCATTTTTAGAGAATCTATTATCTGCATTAATTATTTCAAAAATCATACTTTTATTTGTAAAATAGGTAGTTTACGTATTAACCCTATTTTATAAAGGCATACTTAAAGTTAAAACTTTACGTATATTTTTACTCGCAAATGCACCTCTTTGGCTAAAAGTAATTTTTACATTTTTCTTTGAAACAAGTCTTACAAATCCCTTATGTTATCAAAAACGTATTTTCTTTTTATGGAGAACTTGCAAGTGTGTTTCTACCCAAAATATGTTTTAAATATGCATTTTTTAGCATAAATAACTACCCTAGGTTTGGCAGGACAACCGCAAGTTAGCGGATCTTAGAGGGTGCCTAATCCCTTCCCTCTAGATTAATAAAAAACCATTCCCCAGAATCTCACACTAGTCTCGCAGACCATAAAAAATGGAGTTAATGTTGACTTTAATCTAGTTGACATATAGGTGTCCTAATTCACCCAAACTAATTAGGTGGCGACTCCGCGAACCCTTAACACTTTTAGCACCCCTTTAGCACCTTTAGCATTACTTTTATTTTTATTTTTTCTAACATTTCTCAGGCAGAAGTTAGTTTTATAATGTCGCGGTTGAAAAAGGGCGTGACAATTGCAATGATGATATAGCAGGGTTGTTGAATGATGCTCGTGATGTTTTTACAGAGGGGCCGAATGACTAGGCAAAAAAGTTTTTTAAGTTAATTGAAGAAGGTCAGGAGGAACTATATCCCGGATGCAAGAAACATTCAAAGCTTTCCTTTATGATTCGACTATTTATTTTGAAGTGTGATCACAGGCTTACCAATGTTGCATTTGCTGATATATTAGAGCTTGTAAGGGAGGTGTTACCCGATGCAAAATTGCCTAAGTCTTTTAATGAAGCGAAGAGTGTTTTAAAAGTACTAGAGTTGGATTATACTAAGATAGATGCATGCCCCAATGATTTCATGTTGTATTGGGAAGAACATGTAAATGCTACAAGCTGCTATGTTTGTGAGACGCCAAGATGGAAGTCGAATGATAAAGAAAATGACATACGACATGAAAATGGAAAGATCCATAGGATTCCTAATAAGATCCTTATGTACTTTTCAATAAAGAAAAGATTGCAAAGGTTATTTATGTGCGAAGAGAGGCAGCGAAGTTAGTCTGCCAGTGCTTGCCTTCTGCCGCTACCTCGGCGCATAGTGAGAGTCAAGGTTGATTGATGAGTTTAGTGGACAGAACGAGCTGTTGCTGCTGCTGCCTCGGCGTGCAGCTTCTGCTGCTACTGCCTAATTTCGTCCATACTCTAATTTCGTCCATTACAGGTTTTAGCTCGGCCACAAAATATGGAGGATTTTGTGAAAAAGAATAATTCAAAACAGAAGGATCATCAAATTGAGAAGAATCAACAATCTTTTGTACCGCAAACAACAGAAAAAGAGGTCATTTTGTTCTTCAGGTTCTTTGTCAGCATATCTTGAATTGTGGAAAAAACAAGTAGAAACCATAGAAATGATTGCAACAAGGAATCCGATTGTCACACATACTAATGCATCAGCAGAAAGACAAGATAATGAAAGAGATGATAATAATTATGTCCAACTAAATGATAATGTCAATGATGCGGGACATGACCATGAAGATTTGGAATCAGCGGCTGAAGACGAAAATGAAGGTACACATTACTATTTATTAATCATATAGCTTATTAGCATACTAAATTAATACATGAATTAATAGTTGAATCTAAAACAACTTCCAATAAGAAGAAGCATCGAGGGCCAACAAAGCTTACAAAGGTTCATGCGTGTACAAAAGAGGAGCGCCAAGTTATTATTTTGAACTCAAAAGGATCCGAATAAGGAAGAACCTTCTCAAGCAAAGGTCTACAAAGAATCAAGGAAAAGAGTTCCAGGGAGAACATACCATACCATCAACGAGAAAACTGAACATAATATTGTGAGGTAACAAATTGTATTATCATATATTTGCGTACTATTGATAATTTAGTAAGACAATGACTTAACATTCTATAAATAGGAAAATATAGATGCTATGGTGATGCGCGATTTATGCACACACTTAACGCAAGTGCACGTGTCATGTCAAGTAATATAGTCTTAGAAGACCGAGTTATCGTCCTCAGGGATTAGTGTTCAATTCTCAAATTCTATTCTATGGTATCTATTTGGTGACCGATGATTGATAGATGGTTTCTAACTATAATTAAGAATGCTAACTAGACTAATTGGTTTTACTTCAATTATGGTGGAAATAGGGCTTCCAAATATCCTCAACTATCCGCTTATCTTACTTGTTAATGCAATTAATTATGATTCTTCTTCTATTTTGAGATAGCAGGTTAACTAAGCCGTTTTATACTCCTGTTAAGGTAATATAAATACTCAACCCCAATATAGAACCCTTCTACCTTTCGGTGATAAGATTGACTATAAAGAAGGATTAAGAGCAATAACCTATTAATACTACACAAGTATCGGGGTACTTTCGTCCACGATTTAACCTATGTTTATTCAACTACATCATATTCACAGTCTCCCCTTTTTCGGATTTCGATTAGAAATCATAAGAATTATGATAATTAGTGATCAAGTAATTACCAAGCATTCAGAACAAATATTGAATAAATCTCAACAACAAGAAGAAGAACCAAAAACATGCATTAATTCATAAGAATAAGGTTCAAGTGAATTGACATGGAAAGCCCTAGATTAAGTTAGTTCCTAGCCATAGACATGACAAGAACTAAATTAAAATCCAACATAAACTACAAAGAAAATAAAACAAGAACAAGAAATTACTAAAAAGTGGTCTCCAATCTTGATCTCCAAAAGTTGTGTGAATTGACAAGGAAGGGAACCTTTAATTCTGACCTAAAGTCTGCCTTTTATAGCCTCAAAATGTTTTTCCAGGTTTTCCTTCAGGCCTTGGCCCATTCCCATTCGAATATTTGAAATTCGACCGCCGCGACCTGCAGAATCAGCCACGGCGCCAAACTTCTGCACTCAGTAAATTGGGCGCGACGCTCGACTGCTGGGCATGCGCTACGCCTGCTGCGTCTTCGCCAACTTTCGCTGAGCTCAAACCTCTGTTTACGCCTCTTTTGCTCCTTTTCCGCCAATGAGTCACTTTAAACCAATATGACTTAAAAGAAAGAAAATCTATCCAAAGACGATACATATTTGTATAAAAATGGGCAAAAGACTAAATAAAAATGACTCAAAAGGTGTATATAAAATACACCGATCAAACACCCCCAAACTTAACCTTTGCTCCCCCTCAAGCAAAGATCAAAAGAAAGAATTAAAGACAAGAGAAGGAAGAAAAATAGACTGACTCAAAGACACTGATCACTTTGCTGCATCATTGTTACTTAGAAAAACATGAAGGTTAGCACAATAATATGCAGGAACATATAGCATGAAATTTTAGCATTCTAAACACATTAAGTTAGATATTTCGCAAATTCACATTTAATCATGCTTAATGGAAGTAAAAATACCTAACTATGCATGTCAATTTCAAAATCCTATGGCATGTTTACTTGTTATTCCCCACTAATCATAGATACACATGTAAGAGATCTTCAGAGCTTTTCAGGGTTGTAATGTAGGCTTAGGCATGGGTAGGTAAAAGTAGGCATTTAGGCTCATTTTATGTAATATAAGCTCTTTTGCGTTCAATTCTTCCATTTTCTTTTGATTTCTTCTTTCTTCACTTCATACCTATCTCTCACCTCTTTTATTTTGAGAGAATGAAGTGTATTATGAATAATAGGCATCCCCAAACTTAGGCTTTTGCCTATTTATTATTACTTTTCACTGGAGTGCATCAAGATTGTTCACTCTTTTTGTCTCTTTTTTAACACTTTCTATTTCAATCACCAAAATTTTTCACTTATGGCACAAGTGTGGAAATGTAGGGTGTCAAAGAAAAAGTCTACTTTTTAGGCTCAAGGGGCTAACTAGGGATATTTTTGAATATCAGGGATAGGAAAAAGTGGTAAGAAAGGGCTAACAAAGAATTGTCTGAGTCATCTCCCTAACATGCATTTCCTAACTATTTCGCCTCAAATAACAAGCAAGCGTACACATAGTTTTAATCATAGACAATGCACAAGTCAATCAAGATACCCCAAATAATCTGATTTCATGAATTTTTGGCATATCTCACCTAAGTGTTTAGATGGTTGCTTCTAATTCCATTACATTATTCAACCTTACTTCACTAGGCGTTTCTAATAACTACAGAATGCATGATCTTTAAAAGAAAATTATGACTCAAAAATACTTAAAACAAATCAAAAAGACTCAAAAATACTAAGACAATAAGACACCCCCCCAAACTTAAATCACACATTGTCCCCAATGTGTGCAAGACTAAAAAAGATAACAAAAATAAAAGAAAACAGGACAACTTACAAACTTGGTTTAAAGTGGTGGCGGTGGCGGTGGATAATGCATTGACCACTGGTTGAACAAGGAACTCATCTCATCAAGGCAAGGACAACAAGAATTAAGGCAGGAGCAACAACAGTTGCACCAGAGATTTGATGAGATGAGTTCCTTGTTCAACCAGTGGTCAATGCATTATCCACCGCCACCGCCACCACTTTAAACCAAGTTTGTAAGTTGTCCTGTTTTCTTTTATTTTGTTATCTTTTTAGTCTTGCACATTGGGGACAATGTGTGATTTAAGTTCAAAGGTCTTATTGTCTTAGTATTTTTGAGTCTTTTTGATTTGTTTTAAGTATTTTTGAGTCATAATTTTCTTTTAAAGATCATGCATTCTGTAGTTACTAGAAACGCCTAGTGAAGTAAGGTTGAATAATGTAATGGAATTAGAAGCAACCATCTAAACACTTAGGTGAGATATGCCAAAAAATCATGAAATCAGATTATTTGGGGTATCTTGATTGACTTGTGCATTGTCTATGATTAAAACTATGTGTACGCTTGCTTGTTATTTGAGGCGAAATAGTTAGGAAATGCATGTTAGGGAGATGACTCAGACAATTCTTTGTTAGCCCTTTCTTACCACTTTTTCCTATCCCTGATATTCAAAAATATCCCTAGTTAGCCCCTTGAGCCTAAAAAGTAGACTTTTTCTTTGACACCCTACATTTCCACACTTGTGCCATAAGTGAAAATTTTTGGTGATTGAAATAGAAAGTGTTAAAAAAGAGACAAAAACCTTGTATCATTATGTCAAAGTTCTGCATCATCCTTCTCTGGTTCATGAGCAACTGCTCCATTATGGGCATTGGAGGTTCAGATTCTGGGAGTTCTTTGTTGATCGCTTCTCGCCTCATGCTGAGCCACTGTCTCAGGCTCATCTTCATCCATGGCGACTTCGCTGCCGCGGCCGGGTCTCCTTCGTGGCCGCTGGAGGAGTGGTGCAGGAAGGAATGCACTAGCCCATATGACACAGGAGGTTGGACTTTCTCATATGTATCAGTGGGTAAGGTTGGGACCCCATGTCTGGAGCATAAGCTGTTAATAAATGAGCCATGTCCCAACCCACCTGTCGTTACTAACCTGCTGGGTTCTCCGATGTTTTGCAATATTTCCTTCTCAACGTCAATCGTCCTCCCTGACATGATTCCATATATCATTTTTATTTTATCTGCTGGCACTCTGGTGAAGTGCATCGATGGAATTAAGCGGGCACTGACGAAATATAACCAACCCTTAGCTGTTTTGTTGAACTGACATCTGCTCAGTCCTCTTGATCCATTTCTTGCAATCTCATACTCAGCCCCAGAGTAGCTTACTGTGCTTGCGACGACATCCCAATAGATGTTGTTGGTGCCTCTAGACCATGTTCTGAAATAGCTCCGGTCGTCACCTCTTTCTTCAACATCAGCTATTTTTAATAGCACATTCATCACTTCTGCCGTCACAGGCACATACCGTCCCCTCACAAAGCATCTATCATCCGCCCTCTCTGGAAAGTTAGCATAAAATTCTCTCACCATTACTGTGTTCATCAGTTCTATTCTTTCCGGGTTAACAAATCTCTTCCACCCCATGACCTCTATTATTGCCCGAATAGGCTCATAGGCATCTCCCTCCTCAAACGACTCCCTTTGGTACTCCATTCCTCTTTCAGGGATCAAGGGTCTAGTACTAAGTTTTTGGTATCTATCCTCAACTTTTTGGCTGACAAACCTAGTAGTGTCATATTGAGGGACGGAAGTGGATGTGGAAGCTCTCCTCTTCTTGGCAGACATTTTTAGATAACTTGGCAGCGTTTCCTTTGTTCAACGATATTACCCAACACTATCAATCAACAATCAGCAGCTACAACACTTATCAACCCCCACACTTCACTAAAAAAACTCATGCACAACACCCCACACTCACTTCGTATAATCTTTCGCTAAATCTCACACCCAACTTCAACACACCACACACCTTCCACCAATAAAGCACCTCCTCACCTATTACCTCCCCTGAATGTATTGAGGATTTCAAGAAAAGTGATAAAGGTTACCTTGGACGGTGTTCCTCAAGATTTTCTTGTTCCTAATGATGTTTTGAGGCAATGGAATGAGGGTTGTTATTTAGGATGGTTAAGGGTTTAAGGGATTTAAGAACTTTGGTTGTGATTGGGTTTAGTTTGTGGAAGATTTTTAGGTAAAGGGTAAATTTCGTGGGTTTTGGAGAGAGGGAAGGTTTGGGTTTTGATTTGGAGTGAGGAAAATCGGATTTAGGGCTCCCTTAAATTTGAAATTTTAAATCGCGCGCCGCTGCCCCGAATCGCGCCGGTGCCCAAACTGCAATCCTCGAACTTCCAGCACAAGGCTCTGATTTGGTGCCACGGCGCTGAGCCGATTTTCTTTTGGTTTCTTTTCAGTTTTCGTCCTCCAAACTCTTGGCTCTGCACCTGTCATCACAACATATAAACAATACCCTCCGTGAGACTGTTCTAAGTAAAATAAACTAAAAAAACTAAATTGCATTAAATTGAATAAAATAACCTTGGGTTGCCTCCCAAGTAGCGCTGTCTTTAACGTCTTTTAGCCGGACGCAGGTTCCTTACTCACGAGGCATGGGGTAAATTAACCCCACAACCTATCCACTTCATCAACATTTTCCGCTTTCTCCTTCTGTTTTTCTTTTTTTCTTTTTTTTCAAGAGGAGGTTCAGTATCACTTACCTGTTTTGGCGGGCTTATCTCCCTTGCTGTGGCTTGCGCTGGCTCAAACGAAGTTCTGACAGTGCTAATTGCAAAGCACTTGCTCATGACTGGGGGTTCAATAATGTGTTTGAACACTTTGAACACCATTTCTTCACTTTCCACTCTGAGTGTCAGCTTACCCTTCTCTACGTCAATTAGGGCTCTCCCTGTTGCCAAGAACGGTCTTCCCAATATGATGGGGATCTCCTCATCTTCCTCCATATCAAGGATGAGGAAGTCCGCAGGAAAGAATAATTTTCCCACCTTAACTAGGACATCTTCAATCTTTCCCCTGGGATGCACCACTGTCCTATCTGCTAACTGCAAGCTCAAAGTGGTTGGTTTGGCTTCACCTAACTCCAACCTTTTAAAAACAGACAAAGGCATAAGATTTATGCTAGCCCCCAAGTCACAAAGGGCCCTATTACATGTTACCCGCCAACCGCATATGCAAAGCGGTGTGAAGCTCCTCGGATCTCGAGTTTAGGGGGCAATTTCTTCTGCAAGATGACACTGCATTCCTCTGTCAGTGCCACCATCTCATACTCCGCCAACTTCTTCTTCTTTCCCAGAATTTCCTTCATAAATTTAAAGTAAGTAGACATTTGCTCCAATGCCTCAATGAACGGAATGTTGATGTGTAACTTTTTGAATATCTCCAAAAACTTGGAGAATTTCTTATCGACCACTTTCTTTTGCAATCTTTGCGGGAAAGGAATCCTCTCAGTGTACTCCTTCACTGGGACTGTTGGAGCTTTCTTTGATATCGGGCGGTCTTCAACAACCCTCTCCCTCTCTGAATCTACTTTCTGTTCAACCACAGGCTGGGGTGTAAGTTGTTCTAACTGTTTTCCACTCTCACCGCACTGGCATCGCTTCTCTGGGGTTCATCTGTATTGCTAGGCAAGGTACCGTGGCTCGTTGTTTGCCATCTTCGCTAGTTGTCCCACCTGTGTCTCCAATTCTCGATAGAGGATCTAGTCTACGCCATGAACGGGTGCAGGAGTTGGTGAGTGTCAGCAGTGCTCTCACCATCCGCTTCTTTTGTTGAGCATGTGCACTGAATTGTTGTGAAGATAAGGCCTGAGTGAATGGTTGCTGATTTTGGTACTGGCCTCGAAATTGGTTCTGCTGCCCTTGATCACCCCTCCATGAAAAATTAGGGTGACTCCTCCACCCTGGATTGTAGGTATTCGAATAGGGGTTGTTCTGGGCCTTTGATAATTTCCTACTGCTTGGCACTCTGCTTGCTCGATCGAAATATTGTTAGGATCAGCTGATGGACACCTATCAAAGGTATGTGGACCTCCACACATTTCACAACTCAATGGTATTTGCACTGCATTTACAGACACTGTATTTTGTTGCAGTTGCTTGGTCAAAAGAGCAACTTGGGCATTTAGTGCAGTGATGGCATCAATCTCATGAACTCCTATTGCTCTTCTGCCACTCACCTCTCTATCCTCTGTTACATGATTATTGGTGGCCATGTCTTCCAATAAATCATGAGCTTCGTGTGCTGTTTTTCTCATGAAAGTTCCATCTGCGGCTGCGTCAATGATCGTTCTGGTGGTCCCGCTTAACCCATTGTAGAAAATATGGACCAAATTCCACAACTCAATGCTGTGATGTGGACACTTTATTTGCAAATCTTTGAATCTCTCCCAAGCTTCATAGAGTGACTCTCCATCAGCTTGATAAAAAATGTTCAACTCCCCTCTCAGCTTAGCGGCTTTGCATGGTGGAAAGAACTTAGCTAAAAACTTCTGTGCTAACTCTTGCCATGTGAATATCGAATCTGTTGGCAAGGAATTCAACCAAACTTTCGCTCTATCCCTGAGTGATAAGGGAAAGAGCCTCAATCGGACGGCGTCATCAGTAACGCCATTGTACTTGAAGGTTGCACACAACTCTAAGAAATTCGCTATATGCATGTGAGGATCTTCCGATGGCAACCCTCCGAACTGAACAGTATTTTGCACCATACTTAGGATGGCAGGCTTGATTTCAAAATTGTTTGCTCCTATTACTGGGAGCCTGATGCAAGTTTGTGCCCCATTTACCCTTGGCAACACATAATCTCCCAAGCTTCTCTCAGCTTGGACCTGGACCATCTCTTCTACATCCACCGGCAATCTCCGGGGCATCCTTTGGTTAGGTTGATGATCACCTAACCCTTCGTTCATCTCATTGTTGTTTTGTAAGCCTCCCATCTCTATTAAGGCCGAAACTCGTTGGTTTCTCCTGTTCTGTTTGCAAGTCTTTTCAATTTCTGGGTTGAAGAGAACAAGTGTGTCTGCTCCTCTTCTCCTTCGCATAAACTAGATGTCTGCAATAGATCAAAATAAACAAACGGATCACGGCACACTGGTTTTCACAAAATAAAAAAATAGTAATAAATAAAAAAAAAACCAAATTAGAAATTAAGAATAGGTAAAATGATATTGAACTACGCCAATCCCCGGCAACGACGCCAAACACTTGATGCACGATTTATGCACACTCTTAACGCAAGTGCACGTGTCGTGTCAAGTAATATAGTCTTAGAAGACCGAGTTATCGTCCTCAGAGATTAGTGTTCAATTCTCAAATTCTATTCTATGGTATCTATTTGGTGACCGATGATTGATAGATGGTTTCTAACTATAATTAAGAATGCTAACTAGACTAATTGGTTTTACTTCAATTATGATGGAAATAGGGCTTCCAAATCTCCTCAACTATCCGCTTATCTTACTTGTTAATGCAATTAATTATGATTCTTCTTCTATTTTGAGATAGCAGGTTAACTAAGACGTTTTATACTCCTGTTAAGGTAATATAAACACTCAACCCTAATATAGAACCCTTCTACCTTTCGGTGATAAGATTGACTATAAAGGAGGATTAAGAGCAATAACTTATTAATACTACACAAGTATCGGGGTACTTTCGTCCACGATTTAACCTATGTTTATTCAACTACAGCATATTCACAATCTCCCTTTGGCTTTTCGATTAGAAATCATAAGGATTATGATAATTAGTGATCGTAATTACCAAGCATTCGAACAAATATTGAATAAATCTCAACAACAAAGAAGAACAAAAACATGCGTTAATTCATAAGAATAAGGTTCAAGTGAATTGACATGGAAAGCCCTAGATTAAGTTAGTTCCTAGCCATAGACATGACAAGAACTAAATTAAAATCCAACATAAACTACAAAGAAAATAAAACAAGAACAAGAAATTACTAAAAGTTGTCTCGATCTTGATCTCCAAAAGTTGTGTGAATTGGCAAGAAGGAACCTTTAATTACGACCTAAAGTCCGCTTTTATAGCCTCAAAACGCGTTTTCCGTGTTTTCCTTCGTGCCTCGCCCATTCCCATTCGAATATTTCAGAATTCCGGCCGCGCCATGCTCAGAATCGCGCCGCGACGCTCGACTTTCTGGCCGAGCGCGCGGCCCTCGCATTCGTCTTGCCGCTAACTTTCTCGCTTTTCGAGCTCTGGAACATCTGTTTCTTCCCTCTTTTTGCTCCTTTTCCGCCAATGAGCCACTTTAAACCAATATGACTCAAAAGAAAGAAAATCTACCCTAAGACGACACGTATTTGTACAAAAATGGGCAAAAGACTAACTAAAAATGACTCAAAAGATGTATATAAAATACACCGATCATATGGAGTCCACCCAATACGGAGAAAGTAGCAACTCTAAGGATCTAGTTCTTTACTCTGAAGTGCTTCAAGGTCCCAAAATCAAAGATCGCTTACGACTTGTCGGAAAAGGTGTGACAAAGACTAATTTGAAGAAAAAAGAAAAAAAATCAGGTTTCATAATTTCGAAAGAATTCTTGCAGAGTATGAAAGCTGAGTTAGTGCAACAGCTTGCACCGACCGTGGCATCAGTGATTATATCATAACTTCAAGAAGTCAATCCTGGAATAAATCTTGTGGTTCCTTCTTTTGGGAGTCCATCAATTCCAAATGATTCATCTAGTGCACCGCATGTTAGTGAACCAAATAGACAGTCTCTTGGGACAGCTAATCAGGTAATTTTTGTATTTCCCTTCTTTCTAACACATAGTAATAATCTGGAGCTTGAAATTTTATATATTATTATACTGTGAAATTATATGTTTTTATATGAGTAAACTACATTGAAGTTATTATTTATGATATTTTGGCTAGTCTACCTTTTTTTACTTATGACTATTCTTTATGTTACCTTGTAGGAGTCTGGTGAGCTAAATGGAGAGGAAATCTAGCAATCTAACAAATGGGCGTGTAGGTGGAGGCTTATGTGTAGATACTTTAATTTTGTGAACAATTATCTTGTAATATGTCCTAAGGGGTCTAATATTGTATTATTGTACATTTGTGAACAATTAGTAATACAATCCTTTTTTATTATTATTTTTCTCTTTTAATTATTTATTTTGCAATATTGTGTACCTGGCCGCATTAGGTGATTAAAAAAGCCTCAAAACAGTCGAATATGTAATGCGACGACTCTGTCTGTCCGTCGCATTAGAGGGTTAAATAACTATAAAAACAACTGACTATCTAATGCGACGGCTTTGCCTGGCCATCGCATTAGGGGGGATGGGAGCCGTCGCATTAGGAGGGGTATAAGCGTCGCATTAGATAGAAAGCTAATGCGACGGCTAAACACAACCGTCGCATTAGCTTCATATCTAATGCGACGCCTAGAGGGCCGTCGTATTAGGCCCTTCTGACCGTTGCATTAGACCTAATGTAACTCCATGAGATACCACGTCCCCTAGCCATTGCATTAGGTCTAATGCAACGGCCAGAAGGGCCTAATGCGACGACTTGGGGGCGTTGCATTATCCTAGAATGTAGTAGTGCTTGCCGCCGCGGCCCTGACGCGACTGAGAGTGTTCTGGCGACGTCGAGTCTTGGGGTTGCGTGTCAACAGCTAACGCATGCTGATTGTGCTCATCTTGCTTAGCACGACGTGTTTCTTCGAGCAACAACTGTGAGCGAGCTTTGTTAAAACTGGGTAACGAATCCGCCTATTGAATCATGGTGGCCAAAGTATCATATTTGCCTTTGGGAAGGCCTGCAATCATTTGTAACACCATTTTAGTTTCAGAGACAGGCGTGCCGACGTTGGAGAGTTGATCCGCCACAAGTTTTAGTTGCGCTCAGTACTCAATCATGTTGGAGAAGTTTTCAAGACGTGGTTTGTTAAACTGTTCCTCCAAATACACAACATGAGTGTGCTTGTTATCCTGAAAGATTTCTTCCAAACGAATCCACAATTCACTGGCGGTGGCGCCATATTTCATGATAGTCAGGAGAAGATCTTGAGAGATACTACCATATATCCACTGTTTGACAGCAGCGTCAAGACGATGCCATGTAGAATCATCAACCTCCGAGGGGCGAGGAATAGTGTTATCGATATGATCAAACACGTTATAGGCACATGCATGAATACGAAACAATTCAACCCAAGGAGAATACTGACCGTTTTCTTGATCAAGAAGAATAGGAATGCAGTTCTTGATGTTGGTAACAGTTAGGGCTAGATGAAAAGATGGTTTTGGTGTTTCGGGAGTGATAACATTGAAGGAGGAGGCTGTAGGGGATTCAGGAGGAGTGGTGGATACAAAGTAGAAGAGAAGAGAAGAAAGGAAGAAAACCAAGAAAATTTTAGGGAGGGCCGCGACTGAGAAGGGTGAGGGCCGACGACTCTATGGCAAAAAATTCTAGGGTTTTGTTTATTTGGCTCTTGATACCATGTGAGATGATATTAATCTCTCTTGAGGAGTCTTTTTCATTAATATCAATATATATAGTGTACAATGGTCATCTCATATACAAGAGGAATCCTAGTACCATATACAAGAGGAATCCTAGTCTTACCATAATTATATTTACACAAATAATCTAATTATGGGTAGGAATATTATTATACTACTATACACGTTTACAAATTATTCAATGAAAAGGTCATCGTTGAAGTTTTAAAGATTGGAGTTCAAGTTGGAGTTGAATTTCCGGTTAGATGGGGGAAGAAGAGAAAGTTGGAGTACTTGTTTACAAAGAACAAGTTGCAAATGCTATAGAACTAATGGATGGAGGAGAAGAAGGGGAAAAGAGAAGAATTAAAGCTGAAGAACTTGGATTAGTAGCAAGAAGGACCATGGAAGAAAATGGAACTTCTCGACTCAACATATTGAACCTCATCCAAGACATGTCGTTAAGTGCTCAATTAGTTTAGAATTAGTAAACTTGACCGCGCTATCATAGGCCTCATTGCATTATTGAGTTTGATTTTCTTGAATAACATTTTGAATAGTGTTTCTCCATGAACCTATTCACTTTCTTTCTTATTTAGATTATATGCTCGTATATTGTTAAATAAATTGAAGTGATTAGTAGTAATTGAGTTTGATTTGCTTGAATAACATTTTCAATAGTGTTCTCCATGAATCTATTCACTTTCTTTCTTATTTAGATCATATGCTCGTATATGTGTTTGTTGAATCTGAGAATTGAGTATTGTATGGAGAAGGAAAATGAAGAGGAGCAAGTTGTGGGAGCTTTTCGTTTTGTATTCTCAAATCTCAGAAAACAGAGAAATGTAGCAACTACATTACAAATAGGAAATGACATGAAGATAAATGTGAAAAGACCAATAGGCCCCTAATGAGAAAAGACTAATACACCCCTCTCTTAACTAATGACAATTACAATAATGCCTACTACTTAATAACTTCAACACCCCCCTCAAGCTAGGGGTTAAGAACAAATTCTTCAATCCTAGCTTGAAAAGAAGGTGAGTGTGATGTCCCGGTAAAACAGCCTTGGTGAGGATATCTGCTGGTTGATTGTCAGTCAAGATGTATTTAAGTGAAACCAGACCCGACTGCACTTTCTCCCTGATGAAATGGCAATCGAGCTCGATGTGTTTGGTGCGCTCGTGAAATACCGGATTAGTAGCAATCTGGATTGCAGACTTGCTGTCGCAATGAGTCGAGATGGGGAGTTGCAAGGTCACATCGAGCTCTGAATACAATCCTCTAATCCAAACCAATTCTGCCACCACCGATGCTAAAGCTCTGTACTCAGATTCTGCTGAGCTTCGAGACACTGTTTGCTGCTTCTTGGACTTCCAAGAAATGAGAGTTGATCCAAAATATACCAAGTAGCACTGAATCGATCGTGCAGTAGCAGGCGTGAAGCCCGATCTGCGTCGCGATGGCCAAGCGGGACATTGCTCGCCTGCATTATCAACACTCGACCACGGAGCTTGCTTCACATATCTTATCACCCTCTCTGTTGCGAGCATATGCGACTGTTTAGGAGCTTGCATAAACTGACTTAGACATTGAACAGCAAAAGATATGTCCGGCCTCGTATTAGTCAAATAAAGTAATCGTACAACCAGCCTTTGATATGCTGTTGGATTTCGCAGAAGAGCATCAGCACATTCAGTATCATCTTTGCCTTTTGTCTCCTGTGTCTTTGTTGTTTCCAGATTCTTAATGTGTTCATCATATTCAACAGATATAAGCCTAACATTGGCCTCCATTGGTGAAATGGCGGCTTGACGGTCGATCCCATGTCCTCAATTAGCTCAAAGAGTATTTTCGTTGGTGCATCACCATCCTCCTTGTTCGCACAAATTCAAAACCTAGGAAGTACCGAAGTTCACCAAGGTCCTTGATTTTGAAATGATGCTGCAAAATGGACTTTGTCTCATCTATTATCCCCTGATCATTTCCAGTGAGAAGCAAATTATCCACATATACCAACACTATGGCTATCTTACTTCCATCTTTCTTGATAAGTAAGGAATAGTCAAGGTGACTCTGGACAAAACCTGATGAGACAAGGGCTGTAGTCAATTTGATATTCCACTATCGGGAGGCTTGCTTGAGTCCATATAGTGACTTAAGCAATCGACAAACCTGTCCTTGCCTGTGTTCTATCCCTTGTGGCAATGTCATATACACTTCCTCATCTAGATCCCCTTGTAGGAATGCATTGAACACATCCATTTGTTGAATGGCCCAGCCTTTAGAAAGCTATGATAGAGAGTACACTCCTGCGGTGACCATCTTCACTACGGGAGAAAAGGTCTGTTGATTGTCGACTGCTTCTCTTTGGTTTTACCCGCAGCTCTGGTCTGGCCTTGAATCTCTCCACCTCTCCAGTTGCCTTATACTTAATCTTAAATACCCACTTACACCCAACAGCTCTTTTGTTGTGAGGCAAGTCAACAACTTCCCAAGTTTTATTGTCTTCAAGGGCCTGGATTTCAGAATTCATAGCCTCGACCCACCTTGGATCCTTGGCTGCCTCATGAAATGACTGTGGCTCATGTTCTTTGAGATGTTTGCGGGAAAGGCGTGATACTGGTCAGACACCCCAGAGTAGTCTACTGCCTTTGACATTTGATAAGCACAGTTTGTTGTCACTGAATCTGCCCCTGGATGTAGAAAATCATTCAACCAAATTGGAGCTCTCCGTATTCTAGTAGATCTTCTAACCCCCTCAGCAACTTCCTCATTATCCAAAATGTCCAGATTGACTTCACCAGCATCCAGAGTACCCATGTAGTCATCAGCACTAGTGGCATCAGGGGAAGGCAACCTGGTCACACACCATCGTATTGATGTCACATCTTCAGGAATTTGTGCAGGAGGCATAGTTCTCATATTCTCCATTTGAATGTGTTGGGAAGGAACCTGTATATCATCAACAAACAGATTATTTTCAAAGTGTGAAGACAAGGTTGAGTCTCCATCTTCCTTGAAATGCTGGTAGGGAAATATATTTTCATGGAAAGTCACATCTCTACTAACAAACACTGTCTCAGTAGTCAAATTCAGCAGCTTGTAACCTTTCCTGTTGACAGCATATCCCAGCAATATGGCCTTGATGGCTCTAGGTTCAAACTTGTCCTTTCTCACCAAATTGGATGCATAACATAGACATCCTATCACCCTCAAGTGTGAGAGTGATGGTATCCTTTCAAATAACTTCTCATAGGGTGAAATGTTCCTTAATACAACAGAAGGAATTCTGTTAATGAGATAAACAGCTGCTTCAACACATTCACTCCAAAACTTAGTTGGTAAACAGCCCTGTAGCTTGATTGCTCTAGCAATTTCCAAAATATGCCTGTGCTTTCTTTCAACCACTCCATTTTGCTGTGGAGTATAGGGGCAAGATTTTTGATGTATAATCCCTAGTTTGTTAAAGAGATCTGAACAGGCAGAATTTGTAAATGTTGTCCCATTATCTGTCCTGACACTTTTAACAACCATGCTAAATTGAGTTTTAATCTGTGGCGACACGAAGAACGATCGCACATCAGATTTAAGGTGCATCAAGAAAATCCATGTCCACCTAGTACAGTCATCCACCACAGTGAGGAAATATCGCATGTTATTATAAGATGGTACTTTGTATGGTCCCCATACATCAAGGTGCAAAAGTTGAAAAGGAACATTAGTCTTGCTAAGACTGTCAGGGAAAACCTTTCTTGTCTGCCTAGCTAATGGACAAACATGACAATGATCTATTGAAAAATTCGACTTAATTCCAAAAGCAGTAATCTTCCTTAGCATACTAAATGGTACATGACCCATTCTTTTGTGCGAGTGCGCTTCGATTAAATCTTGGTGATTCTGATTGTGGCGTGAGCATGTGCCTTTATTGCTTCCTTGTAGTTCCTGCCTGAGTCCAGTATGTACAATCCTCCAACTTCTTTACCAATCTCCTTGACCCTCCCAGTAAACAGATCCTGCAGGACAAAGAAATCAGGAAAAAATCTTGCGCAACAATTCAATTCCCTGGTCAACTTCGATACTGATAACAGGTTGAACTTAAAAGTAGGAACACATAACACATTCTCAATGATATCACCATTCTTCAATCTACAACTGCCTGTTTGAGTAATTTTAGCTATATCACCGCGGAAGTTGTACATGCCCTTCATCGCCCTTGTCTCCTGCTCATCATATTTTTGCTAACCATATGGTTAGTTGCCCTGATTCCACTATCCATCAAGAAGCGATACTTATGTTTATGACACATAATGTTACCCGCCATGTGCGCAGCTCTTCATTGCCATATCATTATTCCCTTCCTGCTGATTAAGTACATGTTGCAGAAATTCCTGCTGTTCCTTGGACAAGTGCATCTTGTTTCTGCTTTGTTCATGGTCAATAGCTGGATCCACCTGAAATCCCATTGCTGCGACATTCACCTTCTTCCTTTCCTTAGAATCTGCTGGATGGCCAACCAATCTATAGCACTTCCCTGCGACATGTCCCTGCTTCTTGCAATGATCACAGAACAACAAGAGTTTGCGACAATTATCTCTAGTATGCCCCTTCATTTGACAATAGTCACAGAAGGCATACTGATTTGGCTTCCTCTGATTATATTGTGTCGACTTACCATACAGTGCTAAAGATTCATTTGAATCATTGCTACCAAATCTTCCAGTAATACACTTTTGACTTTCATCTTGCGCAATCATAGCATATGCTTGATTTACACTAGGAGTAGGTGACAACAATAAAATGTGACTTCGCGCTTGATTATAGCCGTCATTTAATCCCATTAGAAATTCCAATAGTCGCTGATTGGTCAGGTGATCAGCATAAGCTCGAGGACTATCGCATTCACATGTAGGTGGAGGAATAATAGAATCGATTTCGTCCCATAGATCCTTCATTCGTGAGTAATAACTGGATACTGGGGACACTCCTTGCTGCAATATACTGAGTTCCTTCTTCAATTGATACACACGCTACAAATTTATTTTGTCGAATCGATCCTTTAAATCCCTCCAGACAGCTAAAGCAGTCGATCGATACAGAATTCCACTCAATAGATCACGGCTAACATTTTTCATAATCCACGACATCACCATTGCATTACAACGATCCCATTGCTTCACCAAATTTCCTTCATACATATCCTTTCGCACTGTACCATCAATGAATTCGAGCTTATTTTTCGTCAACAGATTTAACCTCATCGCACGACTCCATAATGTATAATTCTCCGTCCCTGTCAACTGTATTTCCACATGCACAGCTCCGGGGGCATCAGATGGACTCAGGAATAGTGGATTGTTGTGGTCCACTATGTTTGAACTCAAGTTCGAAATCTCATCAGTGACGACTGGTGCATTTCGTGAAGTGCCTTCCATCGAAAATTGATTATCACCAAATTAATACACAACAGAGTCAATATGCACAAAATCGATACTAGTGAGATCTACAATCAACCAATCGACCTTTAGAATTTCAATATCCACAAAAATGAGCAATATCGAACCAGTAGCCTGGCTTTCCTCGATCGATTATAGTAGTTATGATGCAAACTGCGTTGCATGTGTCGGATTCCTCTCAAATTGAGTTGCGAGCGAATCTCGATCTTCAATGTTTCTCAATTTTTCCAGAATCGAATTGATATTCGACTTTTCCAACAACAACGTTCTCGCCTGCTTCGATCTTCAACAACAATCGTCAGCTGGCTTTGATACCATGTTGAATCTGAGAATTGAGTATTGTATGGAGAAGGAAAAGGAAGAGGAGCAAGTTGTGGGAGCTTTTCGTTTTGTATTCTCAAATCTCAGAAAACAGAGAAATGTAGCAACTGCATTACAAATAGGAAATGACATGAAGATAAATGTGAAAAGACCAATAGGCCCCTAATGAGAAAAGACTAATACACCCCTCTCTTAACTAATGACAATTACAATAATGCCTACTACTTAATAACTTCAACAGTGTTAAATAAATTGAAGTGATTAGTAGTGAAAATTTATTCTGTTAAAGACGGCAATCTGTAGAGAACTATATGAAAGGAACATCTTAAATCCCATTAAACATGGGAAGTGAAAACCTGTTAAATACGAAAGGAAAGGAAATGAATTAAAAGTTTTGCAGGCCAAATATATTAAAAAACACAAGTTAGGAAACATATACAGATTGTATGAGAGATTTCCGCCCATATTAAAATCCTTTGAATGGTTTATATATGAAGATCATATTGAAGTTGCTAGCTAGCTGTGCATATTTACGGAGAACACTTTTCACCTGCACGAAGGAAACAAAAAAAAAAGAGAATACATACAATCTAAACTTTATGATTTAGGAAATAACTTTTTATGAACTGCATGTTCAATTTGAACAAAGGATAAAATGATACATGGACTATTGATATCCTATTAGGAAAATGTAATTTAGTCGACAATGATCATACACTACAAGAAATTTGTCATATACCAACGGACATTTTTAGTGACCGCCAACAAAACCCACTACTAAATTTTTAATCTAATGCAACGGTTCATAAAAGGCTAATGCAACGACATATGCAGTATCTTTGCATTAGATATGGCTAATGCGACGGGTTCAAGTGTAACAAATCAGAAAATTATGCTAATGCAACGGTAGCATCAGCCTGTGTAATACGACGGCTCAAATTGTCTAATGTAACGGCAAAAATGACCGTTGCATTAGCCTATGTAATGCAACGACTGTTCCTAGATATTGCAACGGTCAGTGTTTTAATATCCCCAAATCTTCATTTTATTTGCTTCTACCCGGTCACGCCCCCATCTTCTTCCTAAACCCTAGCGCGCCCCCATCCCATTTTTCTAGCTGTCGCATTCCCTTCCCCCAGCTCGTCGTCGCATCTCCTACCATACCTCGCCGTCGCCTTACCCTTCCCCAGTGCTTGTCGTCGCCTTATCTTTCCCCACCGCTCGTCGTCGCCCTTCAAAGCACTTGATTCCTTTCTAGCCAGGTCACTCATAAAATAGTCTCAGTTATAGTGGTCCACATTGACTTAATTTCACCTTACATCGTCCTGCCAGACCAGCAATCTGAAGTTTCTTTTGATTTTTAGTGTCATCTATTACCAGAATTACAAGCTGGAATAGTACGTTCCTTTATGCTCCTGATTCATCTGCGGGAGATCCTGGATTGGCTTTGTCCCCTATTTAACACATGTTTTTAAGTACTTCCTGACAAAATCCCTCATTGTCAAAAGAATTGGATATTTGACTACTGATTGTTTCCCATATACTCCCTAATTTGCTTGGAATGAGGCGTAATAGTAATTGTTGTGTATCCTATGTTTTCTGTATAACTGTCTTCTTGCTACTTTGATTATGTCCAATTGTTATTTTCCTTTTCCTCTTTTCTTTTGGTGCTATTGTATTTTGATCTGACTGAACTTGAGAGTGTATTAGACAATAATATCTATCTTGCATGAAACTCAAATGAGAAAAATTTAGCGCACTAGTTTCCATTCTGCTGTCTGTAATAGCACATGTATTAATACTTGTGGCTACTTTTAGGATTCTTATTCATTTTTTTAATGAATGTTCCAGGATTTTGAGAAGTCCCTACAGTGCACTTTCTCAAGCTTTGAAGAGGTTGGAGCATCTGTCTTATATTGTTATTAGTAGTCAATCTTTCTTCTGCCCATTTCTGCATAGTAGCTTTACTATGTTATGGGGGGGGGGGGGGGGGGGGCAAAACAGAGGTTTTCTCGTGCATCATTTGCACAGTTTCTTTAGTTCATTACCTATTAATGAGGTGATGTGATATTAGATTTAAGTTGATTTAACTACTGATAACAATTTGCAGTTACTTTTAAAATGCAGCTTAATAATAAAATATACTTTAAAATGGAAAAAGATTCATTATATGGCAAAAGATGCAAATTTCAGTTGGAGTGATTCAATATTTATGGCAAAAGATGCAAATTTCAGTTGGAGTGATTCAATATTTCTTCTATAAGAATGTAGGTTTCGTCGTCGGGTTCTTACACGCAGCGAAATTTGAAAATTTATGTTTCAAACCCAACACCGGTAATACTGTAGTATGATAATGTAATGCAAAGTAAAACACAAAGTTAATGTAATACTTCAAAATAAGACTTACATTATGAAGCAAATCAGCCAGGCAGTTGAAATCTTCAAGCTTTGTGTAGTCCGGGGCACACTCAAAGATCCCTTGATTTGCAAGTTCTCAAGAACTTTGATGTAATTTTCTAACTTTAGAAATGCTAGGAATTTCTTCAGAGTGTTAGAAGAGATTAACCCCTCTTAGGTTTCAGTCTCTCAAATGGAATGGGAAGCCCATCTATTTATAGTTGAGAGGGAGAACCAGCCAGGGGTAAAATAGTCATTCGGACCTGCGGGCCTCGAGCGCGACCCTTAATCGATAGTCGCGGCCTCGCCCGATTTCTTCCATTTTTAATGTCCCGATTATCAACCGAACATTTATATAATCTCTTCCTAATTACATCCTTCAATCAATGTAATATTTGACTTGTGTTTACCGCCCGAGCCTCTACATATTGACACCAATTACATTAGGATCTTCACGGAACTCCTAGACTGCTCCGGAAGACGAACCTCAATATGTAAAGTTTAGCTACACAAAATATGTGAACCGAACCTCTATGTGGGAAGATAAAATCCTTTCATTCACGACACACTCAATCAAGCTTAAGATTTGTCAAGTGTCTATCCAAATGGCTTGATCAATCCATCTCATCTACATTAGTTGACAACAGGACCATATCGAAGACATGTCCGTTGCGTTGGCCAACGACTTAGTCAACCTAATGTCTTATGAGAACCCGAGTTCTCGCTCGAAGATGCATTCGAGGAATGAATCCTATTCTTGGCTCAACTACCACCTTTAATATACTTCGCAATATACCCAAAACAAGCCGCGTCTCAACCTATAAGACATTTGAGCTTATGACAGGATCAAAGCACATTGCTCTGTAAATAAGGTGATATCGACCTCAAGTCTAAGGATTCTATCTTCCACACACTGAATACACTAAAGACATCTAAAACAAATAGCATATCAGTAGGGTATACCAATACTTCAACAAGTATCCATGTGGCCATCACGAGTTGTCATAACTCGTAGCAAGTGAGACATACTACATCCCCGAAGGATATGATGCAGACCACATGTCGACATATAACATATCATTAATATCTCAATCTTGATGATCATTAGTCGAGGCAGTTTAAGAGCGTCACGCTATGATATTAATTCTCACTCCATTAATAACCACGTAACCTCTAGGGATGCATTTATAGAATATTAGAGACAATCAATTAATAATTCAACAAATGCAAATGCCATAATAATAATCAACATTATTATATATCAATACGAATGTGTATAAAATACATTTATCCTAATACAGATTGTCTCTAGGACATACATATACTTTCAATCTCTCACTTGGCCTGGAGCCAATCACCAACATATCTAATACCCATGTTCTCAAAATGACCATTATGTTTTACCAAGCTTAATGGTTTAGTAAACGGGTCTGCTAGATTATTGTTTGTGGGAATATAGTATATCTTGATATCTTCAGCTTTCACCATCTCTCTCAGGATGTGGTACTTCCTCGGTACATGCTTGTTCCTGTTTGTTGATCTTGGTTCTTTTGATGTTGTCACAATAAATAGTTATTGGACAACTAGCACTCGAAACTACTCCTAGTTCCTTCGTAAACTTCGAAACGCGGCGAACTTCGCCGCGACTTCGCTCCAAAGATGTACTCCGCCTCAATAGTCGAATCAGCAGTAGTAGCTTGTTTGGAACTCTTCCAGCTCACTGCTCCTCCATTGAAAACAAAAATATAACCAGAATGAGATTTGAAATCATCAAAATCTGTCTGGAAACTAGCATCTGAGTAACCGGTAGCAACCAACTTCTCATCACCACCATAGACTAAGAAGTAATATTTAGTACGTTTGAGATACTTAAGAATACTCTTGACTGCCTTCCAGTGTTCCTCACCAGGATTCTGCTGGAACTTGCAAGTCATACTAAGTGCAAAGGCCACATTTGGCCTAGTACAGGTCATGGCGTACATGATTGATCCTATAGCCGAAGAATACGGGATCCTCTTCATGCACTCAAGTTCTACAACATTAGAAGGACAACCCTTCTTAGATAACTTGATGTCTTGACCCATCAGAAGACCGCCTTTCTTGGAATTTTCCATTGAAAAACATCTAAGCACTTTGTCTATGTAGATTGACTATGACAGCCCCAACAATCTATTAGGTCTATCTCTATAGATCATAATTCCCAAAATGTATCAGACTTCACCCAAATCCTTCATCATGAAGGTGTTGGACAACCACTCATTAACCGACTGCATGAGAGCCTTATTGTCTCCCATTATTAATATGTCATCAACATATATAACAATGAAGACAATTCTCTCATCCTTGCGTTTAATATAAACACAAGGATCCTCTTTGCTTCTGACAAAATCAAATGACTTGACAACCTTGTCAAAACAAATGTTCCAACTCCTAGAGGCTTGCTTAAGCCCATAAATGGACTTTTGTAGCCTGCACACTGCATTTGGTCTGGACTCAGAAGAGAAACCCTCGGGTTGTCTCATATACACTTCCTCAACTAGATTACCATTGAGGAATGCAGTCTTGACGTTCATCTGCCAAATGTCATAATCATAGTGTGCAGCTATCGCAAGCAAAATCCGAATAGACCTTATCTTAGCCACTGGTGAAAAGGTCTTCTCATAATCCACACCGGGACGCTGAGTAAAACCTTTAGCCACTAGTCTAGCTTTATAAGTCTGAATCTTTCCGGATGCATCAATCTTCTTCTTGAAGACCCATTTGCATCCTATGAGTTTAACCCCATCAGGTAAGTCAACCAAGTGTCACACTTGATTGATATACATAGATTCAATTTCAGATTTCATGGCTTCTAGCCATCTATTCGAATCAATGTCAAGCATTGCTTAGTTATAGGTTGTAGGTTCATTGTCATCCAGAATATCTAGCTCATTTTGTGTTTCCACAAGCAGATTTAGTCTTTCCAGAGCACGATGATTCCTAACAGACCTACGGAGTTGTGTTTCTTGCAGTCCAGTTTCAGATATGTTCTGAGCGTGAGAAGGTTCTTGTGTGTTGGTTGATCCACCAACATTAGAGCATTCAGGAATATCATTATCATGTATTTCCTGAATGGGAGGAGGTGCAACTGATACACTTGCTCCCGAGGTCTGCGCAGGAGGATCACTCCTCATTGCACTCCCACTGGTCGAAGGGCGTATCCGAAATACCCAATCCTCTCCAAAATCTCCCACTGAATCATTGTATTGTTCACTTGGCAAGAGTTCAACCTCTACGTTACTATGTTCTTGAACTTCTTCAAGTTCTATCTCTGTGCAGCCCTCTTCTTTGTAGACGTACTCATCTTCAAGAAAGGTTGCATTCCTGGAAACAACAATCTTGTGTTCTCCAAGAAGATACCTTAGTTTCTTTTGGATACCCAACAAAGTAACATTTCTCACTCTTTGATTTTGTAAAGTCCTGATTTTTTTTTTAAAAAAAATAGAAAAAGAAAAGAAAATAAAACCTAAAACTACCCCACCTTCTACTCCCTCAAACCCTTCTTCCACTTCCTCAATTCCCTCAACTCTCACACCACACACCATGTACTATCTATATATTTTTCATCATATATTGTTCTCATCACAAAGAACAAAAATATAAAGAACAAAGAAATCAGAAAATACCAAGAGCAAAAAGGGAGAGGCTTGGTTGAAGGATAAGTTGAAGTTGAGAATTATATTCGCGATTACGAAGCAACAAAGGTGAGTTTTTCTCACTCAAATTTCTTAGTGAAATCCTGTATTTTAAGTTTTGTACATGTTAGAATATAATGTTGGTGTTAAAAGAAAAATCACGAACTTTGATTGTTTAAACAACTAGTTCGAATCATGAACTTTACGAATTGTTTTTCGGAGTTATACTTACTATAATTAGATAAAATTTTGTATGGTTGTAGATATCTCCCTTACGAACAAATCGAACCAAAGAGGAGATGAAACGGATTTACGGTTTAAGAATTATCATAGTTTAAACTTTCTGCCACAGGTTTGGACGAAATCTGGGAAGACAAAATTACAAACTGTTTTACTTGAGTTGTACTTATTACAATTAGATGAAAATTTATATGGTTGTAAATCTCTATGTTAAGGACAGATATAGCTAAAGAAGAGTTAAAACAGAGTTATAGTTTGATAGTTATTGCGCTTTAAAGTTTCTGTCCCGGACTGATTGAAATCTGTAAAGCAGTGGGTAAAATGGTAAAACTGTAGCAATTGGTACAGAATATGAAATTTTGATTCAAATGAAAGTCCTAGATTTGTCTTTTCTCGTCATTTTGAGAATTTACGGGTCTTGATCCGACTTACGGATAATAAGTTATGACTGTTTTAAGATTGTGTATCGTTCTGATAATAAATTCGGCGAAACAATTCTTAATGTTATTTTTAAAACTGAAAAACGGAATGTTTCAGTGGGAAATTTAAAGTTTTGTGCTGAATAAAAGTTCTAGGTTATTCTGTTCTCGACAGTTTGAGACTTTACGTACATAAATCCGACTTACGGTTTGAGAGTTGTAACCCATACAAGTGGGAAGGGCGGAATATTGAAAGAAGAAAATATTAATTGAGTCTTTTGAACATATAACATATACAAATACAAATAAATAAATGCATTTGTAAATGCATCGGATCGGGTTGCCACGCAACAATATGTAAATGCATTTGTAAATGCATCGGATCGGGTTGCACGCCGCAACAAATATGTAAATGCATTTGTAAATGCATCGGATCGGGTTGTACGCCACAACAAATATATAAATGCATTTGTAAATGCATCGGATCGGGTTGCACGTGATCGGTGTATTTTATATACACTTTTTGAGTCGTTTTTAGTGAGTCTTTTGTCCCTTTTTGTACAAATACGTGTCGTCTTAGGATATATTTTCTTTCTTTTGAGTCAAATTGGTTAAAGTGGCTCTTTGGCAGAAAAGGAGCGAAAAGAGGGCAAAAGTGGAGGTTGCAGAGCTTAAAATGCGAGAAAGTGGCGAACCAGGCACGGACACGGGCCAACGCCGCGGTGCCTCCAGCCAGCAGAACCGAGCGCCCGGCCAACATTCGAGCGTCTGCGAAGTTCCAGTACTGCGGCGCCTCCAATAGCGAGTGCGGCCGCGGCGCTAATCATCGTAAAGTCGCAGAACTTCCGCGCGGCGCCCGATGCGCAGCGGCGCCCGGCGGGAAAAATCAGGTTTTAGACGAAATTATGGGCCAGGCCTGAAGAAAAACCTTAAGGGCGGTTTGGAGGCTATAAAAAGAGAACCCTAGGCAGTTTTTAAGGGTTCCCTTCTTGCCAACAACACAACACATCTTGGAGTTCAAGATTGGAGACCATTCTATTGTAATTTCTTTCTTTTCTTTTACTTTATTGCAGTTTTATGTTGGATATTGAATTAGTTCTTGTCATGTCAATGGCTAGGAACTAATTCTAATATAGGGCTTTCCATGTCAATTCACTTGAACATTATTTTATGAATTAATGCATGTTTATGGTTGTTCTTCTTATTGTTGAGATTTATCCAATAGATGATTTGATTGCTTGGTAATTACTTGATCATTAATTATCATTATTTATATGAATTCTAATCAAACTTCGAAAGGAGGAGGTTGTGACTATGATGTAGTTGGGTAGACATAGGTCGAATTGGGGATGAAAATACCTCAATTACTTGTGTAGCATTAATAGAGTTTTTGCTCTTAATCCTCCTATAGAGTCATCCTTATCACCGAAAGGTAGAAAGAAGCGCTACTGGGGTTGAGTGTTTATATAGCCTTAACGGGAGTATAAAACGAATTAGTAAACCCGCTATCTCCAAAAGAATAAGAACCATAGTTAGTTGCATTAATAAGTAATATAAGTGGATAGTTGAGGAGACGTGGAAGCCTTATTTCCATCATCACTGAAGTAAACACATAGTTAATTAGTCTTTATAATTATTAGTTATAATCAACAACTCAAATATCGGTCACCAAATAGATAACAAAGAATAGAAGTTGGTACTTGAACACTAATCCCTGAGGACGATAACTCGGTCTTCAAAGACTATATTACTTGACTCGACAACGTGCACTTGCGTTAAAGTGTGTGTATTAAATCGCGCACCAAGTTTTTGGCGCCGTTGCCGGGGATTGGCGTAGTTCAATATCATTTTATCTATTCTTATGTCTAATTTGGCTGCTCCAAGAACAAGTTCAATTTTTATCACCTTTTGTTGTTTTCTTATTGTGCAGGTTAAATTGAAATATATATATATATATATATATATATATATATATATATATGGACTACTACTACCAGAGACAGTGGAGTCATCAACAACAGCTAAACCCACAGGTTCCAGACAAAGATCGAGATGAGTTGCGAGCAGGCATACTTATGCTCACCAAGTACCAGACTCAGTTTATGGCTGAGACAAGGGAGTCCCTAAAAAATTTGGAGACCCACATAGGGCAACTGATGGATGAGATGAGCAATACACCTCAAGTAAATCTGCCTAGCGACATCATTATGGGAGGTGGTGAGCAAATTGAGGAGCCTGAACCACACCCATCTATCGAGGAATCTGGTGAGATAGTTGGTGTAGAGAAGGAAAAGATTGTTGAGATCCAATTATTCACCTTTTTGGATTCGGTGGAAATTCTTCTTCCTGCACCTGTTACAGAAGAAACACCACTAGCTATCACTGTTGATCCCCAATTAGGAAGTCCATACCATCAAGGGCACCCCCTAGAGTCGAGAGATGTAGGGAATTTCACTGATCCCTACATTATAGAAAGCCGAAAAGACAAGCCTGTCTTGTGTACTTGGGGGATAATTTTATGTTTGAGGCCCTTGTTTGAACAGATGGTTGTAGGAAGAGTGAGACCTGCAACAATAACTCTGCGGATTGCAAGCAGTTCGCAGAAGGATCCAATGGGCACTCGTAAAGGTTAATTGCGTCCGGCTAAAAGACGTTAAAGACAGCGCTTGTTGGGAGGCAACCCAATGTTTTTAATTATGTTATTTTAATTTCTGTCTTTAGTTGTTTTATTTTGTCTTGAACAGTCTCACGGTCTTGGGTTCTTGTTTTGTGTTGTGTTGACAGGAGCAGGGCCAACAAATTTGGAGGGCGAAAAACTGAAGAATAGTCAGGGATTTCCAGAAAAACGGGTGGCGCCCTTGTGAATAGCGAGACCGCGCGCCAAAAGAGTAGCGGCTGAAGTTTAAGCGCGCGGTGCCAGCGGGCGCGGCGCCGAAATCGAAAATTCCAGAGTCTAGGCGCGTAGAAATTCAAAAAGCGCAAAAATTGGGCGCCATGGCTAAGTCACGAACGCTGGCGGAAACCCAGAAACTAAATAGCCCAGAACCCGATTTTTCCCCAAATTCCAAATAGAAACCTAACCCTTCCTCTCCACAAAAACCCACGAAAATCAACACCTTACCTAAACATCTTCCATAAACCAAACCCAAATACAACCAAAGCTCTTAAATTCCCTAAACCCTTAACCATCTCAACCAACAAAACTTCATCCCACAGCCTCAAATCACTATTAGAAGCAAGAAAAGCTTGAAGAACACCGTAAAAAGGTAATCTTTTTCTTTTCTTGAAAGCTTTACTGTAGTTAGAGGAGGTAGTAGATTGGAGGAGTGTTGTATTGTTGAAGTTGTTGGGGTGCTAAAAATTGGTTGTGAAATTTTGAGGAAGAGTATACAAGGAGGGTGTGGGTGTTGTGTAGAAGCTTCTTAAGTGAAGTTTGGGGGTAATAGGTGTTGTAGCTGCTAGTGTTGGGTGATAGTGTTGGGTAACTTTTGTGATCCTAAGGAAACGCTGCAAAAAGTGATCTAAACATGTCTGCCAGAAAGAAAAGAGTCTCCACATCCACCTCAACCCCTCAATATGATGATACTAGGTTTGTCAGCCGAAGAGCTCAAGATAGATACCAAAATCTTAATACTAGGCCCTTAATCCCTGAAAGAGGAATGGATTATCAAAGGGACTCGCTTGAGGAGGGGGATGTCTATGAGCCCATTCGGGCGATGATCGAGATGAGGGAGTGGAGAAGATTTGTAAACCCGGAAAAGATAGCACCAATGAACACAGTGATGGTGCGTGAATTTTATGCTAACTTTCCGGAGAAGGTAGACAATGAATGCTTTGTGAGGGGAAGATATGTGCCTGTGACGGCAGAAGCGGTAAATGTGTTACTAAAAACATCAGATGTTGAAGAAAGGGGTGATGACCGAAGCTACTTCAGAACATGGTCTAGAAGCACCGGCATCGATCGGAATATCGTCGCGAATACGATGCAGCTACAGGGCTGCGTATGAATTTGCCGAAATGGGCGAGAGGGGTGGCGGTGTCAGTTCAACAAAGCAGCCAAGGGTTGGCTATATTTCATCAGTGCCCGTCTGATTCCATCAACGCACTTTACCAGAGTGCCAGAAGACAGGATCAAATTGATATATGGAATTATGGCGGGGAAGATGATTGATGTGGGAAAGGAGATAGTGCAAAGTATTGAAGAGACCAGCAGGTTGGTAACAACAGGTGGGTTGGGACATGACTCACTTATTACAAATTTATGTGCCATAAATGGGGTCCCAACCCTACCTAATGATACTTATGAGAGAAACCAACTTCCTGTGTCATACGAGATAGTTCACTCCTTCCTGCACTCCAATCCTCCAAAGAAAGCAGAAGAGCACCAAGACCACCAAAGAAGAAGCAGGTCGCGATGGATGAAGATGAGCCTGAAACAGAGGCTCACTATGAGGCAGGAAACAGCCATCAGCCACACACAGAATCAGAACCTTCAATGCCTATGATGGAGCAGTTGCTCCAGAACCAGAGAAGGATGTTGGAGAATTTTGAAACGGTGATACAAGAACAACAAGAATTGAGGCAAAGAGTTGACGAGATGAGCTCCTTGTTCACCCAATGGTCAATGCACTATCCACCGCCACCGCCACCATTTTAAACCAAGTCTGTAAGTGTCTTGTTTCTTTTATTGTCTTTGAGTCTTGCACACATTGGGGACAATGTGTGATTTAAGTTTGGGGGGGGGGGGGGGTGGTGTCTTATTTGTGTCTTATTGTTGTAGTATGTTTGAGTCTTTTTGAATTGTTTTGTGTATCTTTGAGTCATAATTTTTTTTCTTTTTTGAGTCATAATTGTCTGTCGAAGATCATGCATGCTGTAGTTACTAGAAACACCTAGTGAAGTAAGGTGGAATAATGTAATGGAATTAGAAGCAACTATCTAAACACTTAGGTTAGATATGCCAAAAACTCACGAAATCTGTCTATTTGGGGTTTCTTGCTTGAATTGTGCACGTTAAATGATTAAAACCTATGTGTATGATTGTTTGCTATTTGAGGCGAAATAGTTAGGATATGCATGTTAGGGAGATGACTCAGGCGTTTCTTTGTTAGCCAATTCTTACCACTCTTTTCTATCCCTGACATTAAAAATATCCCTAGTCAGCCCCGTTGAGCCTAAATATTAAACTTTTTCTTTGACACCCTATATTTCCACACATGTGCCATAAGTAAAAATGTGAAATAGTTGGAATAGAATGTGTTAAAAAAGAGACAAAAAGAGCGACCAAGTTTGATGCACCCCAATAAAAAAGTAATAAGAAATAGGCAAAAGCCTAAGTTTGGGGGTGCTTGTTATTACAATACACATCACGCTCTCAAAACAAAAGAGGGGAAAGATAGATATGAAGTGGAGAAAAGAAATCAAAAGAAAAAGGAAACATTGAAAAGCTAAAGAGCTTATGGTACACAAAATGAGCCTAAATGCCTATTTTTACCTACCCATGCCTAAGCCTACATTACAACCCTGAAAAGTCATGAAGATCTCTTATATGCATATCCATGATTAGTGGAGAATAGCAAGTAAAAATGTCATAGGATTTTTGAAATTAATATGCATGATTCAGTATTTTTTTTTTAATGTAAATGCAAATATTATTACTAATAACGGAAAGAAAAACGGCTACAATCAGTCATTGAGGGTTCTCAATCCTCAACGTAATGAAAAGAAGAAGTGTGGGACGGAGGGGTGGTCACTCAAAGGTGCCATTACAAGAGGGGATAAAGTCATAGAGAACTCTATAAGATGTTGTTTTAATCCTTGTAATGACCTCTTCTGCCGGTAAGCTTGTCCCTTCAAAGAGTAGTGTGTTTCTTGTCCTCCAAATCTCATAGACTACTATGCAAAAGGCAAGCAAGGTAGCTTTGGCTCGGATGCTTGTCCCGCGGTGGTCTTTCTTAATCCACTTGAGAGAACTTTCAACAGTTGTCATTTCTCTCCTAATACCCAACCAATCTCTTATGCTTTTCCAAATCAAGCGGGTGTAGGGGCAGGTAAAGAAGAGGTGCTCCCTTGTCTCATTAGCTTGCTTGCATAACCCGCAAGACTTATCCTCCAAGTTTAGATAGGAAAGAGTGTCCTTTGTAGCTAGCCGCTTTCTACAATTAAGCCACATGGTGAACGAAAACTTAGGGGGAATGAACCCTTTCCAAATTTGGGACATCCAAGGCTTTTTATCTTGCGTAGTGCGCAAGATATCATAGACGAGGCTTGAAAAAAATTTACCATTGGTACAAAAATTTTCCAATCCGTGATTGCGACTCGCCGCTACCGTAGATGGAAACAAGTTTGTCACGGATTCCACAAATCTTTTTTAATAGGGGTGAGTCCCTAGGACGTACCTCATATTCCCAAAAAGAATCGCCTCTCAAATAAAAGCTGTTGATCCATTGGACCCATAGTGAATCTGTCTCGTTGTGGGTTTGCCAAATAGTCCGGGATAGCAGGGCATGGTTCCATTCCGTGATGTTCATAAGTCCCAAGCCCCCTTCGGATTGAGGCAAGCAAATAACATCCCAAGCGACTCTTGGTGGTTTCTCCCATAAGAACCGAATACATGCAGACCGTACCTTGTTGAGGCGTGGCGGGAATAGGAAGTGCCCGGAACCAAAAGCTCTCAACCCCTTGGACGACCGACCTGATAAGTTCTAGCTTACCCGCATAAGAAAGCGAGTGGTGCCCCCATTTCTGAATGTAATTCGAAATTGCACTAGTGAAAGGAGCAAATTGATCTACCGAGACTGAAATTGGGGACAAAGGAATCCCCAAGTACCGAACCGGAAAGCTACCGATGCCGAATCCCACTCTGGACAAGATCAAGTCGCGAACAGCATCCTGCACTCCCGCTAAGTAGACGGAGGATTTGGATGGGTTAAGAGTTAACCCTGAGACAGCCTCCAGTTCCTCCAGACAATTCATAAGAGTCCCAACTGAAGATACATCACCTTTGGCAAAGAGCATGAGGTCATCCGCAAAGGCAAGATGAGTAATACCCAACCTTTTACACTTTGGATAATAAGAGAAAGCTCCTGCCTGAGCCTTCAGATTAAGCATCCTTGATAGGTATTCCATACACAAGATAAAGAGTGAAGGGGACATAGGATCACCTTGTCTTAGGCCGCGCTTACCCTTGAAGTAACCATGTAGCTCACCGTTGATAGAAAGAGAGAAGGAGGTTGAGCAAACACATTCCATGATCCATCTAACAAATCTGTTCGGAAAGTTGAGGCCTCTTAATACCGAATCAAGGAAACTCCAAGAGACCGTGTCAAAAGCTTTCCGAAGATCTACCATAAGCATACACCTTGGTGAGACTCTGGCTCTATTAAATCCTCTCACAAGCTCTTGTGCTATATAGACATTGTCCATCATGTTTACGCCTTTCACAAAAGCCGCTGTGATTTGTCCACGAGAGAAGGAAGAACCCTTGCCATTCTGTTAGCTAGAATCTTTGTAATGATCTTATAGACCATATTAGTTAATCCAATAGGCCTAAAATCAGTTACCTTAGGATCCCGATCCGTCTTGGGTAGCAGGGCAATGATGGTATGATTCACTTGCTTCAAAAGAACCCCAGTAGAGAAGAACTCTTGAACACTTCTTACTACGTCATGTCCCACATCTTTCCATCTATTCTTGAAGAAGGCAGCCGAATACCCATCCGGTCCAGGAGCCTTGTCATTTCCTATATGAGAAAGAGCTTCCCAAATCTCCTTTGGGGATATGAAATGCAAAAGATGTATACTGTCCTCTTCACTTATCTTCGGGCCAAAGTTGCATACTTCAGGGTCGAAGTTCGATGTGGATTGGGATGTGCCTAAAAGATCTTTGTAGAGCTCCACAAGTAGCTCCCTTACTTCCCTAGGTGATGTAGTGATAGCACCATTGGTTTTGACAAGAAAGTTGATGGAGTTTTTGACATTACTTCTCTTAATCAAGCTATGGAAGTATTTGGAGCATTTATCACTTCCAATCAAGTGTTTCTGCCTCGACTTTTGCCTTATGAAGTGTCTCTCGGCTTCCATTAAGGTGTTAGCTTTAACTCTTGAGGACTTAACCTTGGCTTTAAGTTCCTCATCAAATGGATCTTCCATGTGCGCATTGATAGCCTCCTTAAACTCCATGTTAGCCTCTTTTGCTCTTTGATCAATACTACTAAATTCACTTATATTCAATGCCCTCGGTGGTTGTTTTAAGGCTTTCAATTTTGAGGCTAGGACGAATTGAGCTGTTCCCAATATGTCTTGTCTCCAGCATGAAGTCATAATGTTCTCGAATGCGGGATGAGAGAGCCACATATTCATGAACTTGAAAGGCCGCTTCCCAACATTATAGGATGCAATAACCGTAGCCATCACGGGACAGTGGTCCGAGACAGGTTCCATAGGCAAGAAATTGGCCGTGCATTCTAAGGTCAAATCACTCCAATTTTGATTCATCATTACTCTATCAAGCTTGGACCAAATCGAACCATTAGTCCAAGTGTAGAATGAACCGGAAGAAGGGGTGTCTTCTAGTCCATGAACATTCCTGAAATCACCAAGGTCCTTAAGTGCATAAGGCGTTAGTGGAGGACCCCCCGCCTTATCATGGGGGTAGCAATAAGTGTTGAAATCTCCCATAATCATCCAAGGCTTAGTGATGCCAATGCCCAAGTGAGTAAGGTGATGCCAAAACTTCCTCCTATCCGTGATGCTATAAACCGGGTACACAAATGTGGCAAGGAAGGACACTTGTGGTATCTTACAACTTGCCTGGACATGGATATGTTGAGAATCCATTCCAAGCACTTCACAACAGACCCTAGAGGGATCCCAAATTAGTAGCATTCTTCCGCCACCAATGAATTCTAGATTTGAGCAATAGTTCCAATTTTTGAATCTTTGAGTAGAGAAAGACTCAATCCTTTCCCTAGAGAGTTTTGTTTCCAACAGACAAACCAATGCCACATCATGCTGTTTAGTGAGACTACACACTAGAGCTTGCGTGGCTGCCCTGTCCCTTAGTCCGCAAAGGCCACGGACATTCCAACAAAGAATTTTCATTAGGAAACAAAGGAGGTTTTGTTAGCACCTCCGCGCTTTGTTGCCTTAGCCTTCCCACTGCCTTTTGTCATGAACTTCTTCGGCATAACTTCTTTCCAACCATCTTCTTTGTTGCTGGAAGCCATATCATGTGTTTCAGCCAAGCTATGTTCCCCGCGTTCAAAGGTAACACTCCGAGACGCCAGCAACGAAACCTCCGTTACACCTTTGTTTGTATTTCCATCCAAAGAGGGTTGCGGGTTTATTGGAACCTCAGAATCAGAATGCTTTGACTCATAACGCATCCTATCAAGTTGCACACTACCATCCCGTGAATGAGGCCTAGAGGACCTAGCTTGAGATTCCCGTAAAGATGATGGACCAGAATGACCCAAAACCGGAGGATCCGCAGCATGCGTGGCTTCTCCCAAACAACCGGGACCAGGAGGTGTTGTGTGGTTACTTACATCAACTTCCATCAAGTTATCAGCATCTGCGGGATGTTGCGAAGTAGGTGGATAAGGGGGAGGCATGGTTCCAACCGTACCTCTGTTGGCATTCGCACAAGTAGAACCTTCCTTGTTGTTAGGAGGTATCACTGTATTGCGTTTTTTTGGAGCATCTTCCGTGTTGGCATCATACCCCAGTATCCTACACTTCAGGTGATTGTGTCCAAAAGCCGCACAATGATAGCAAAAGTCCGGATAATTTTCATAGTTTACCCTTTGAGTATACCTTCTGTTATCGGGGAGTTTGACAACAAATTCCCTTATTGGCTCCTTGCTGACATCCACTTCTACAAGAACTCTAGCATAGTTCATTTTGGATATTTCCTTAGTAAATTGGTCAGTGTAAAGAGGTTTTCCTACACGTGAAGCAATCTTACTAAGTCCCGTTGCACTCCAGATAGAGAGGGGAATGTCCGGAAATGTGACCCAAATAGGAATATCCATGAATAACTCATCCGTTATAAGAACTCCTTTATTGATAGCTTTGAGCATCATAGTCTTCCCGTAGACCATATAAGGGCCACCATGAAGTACATTAGTGCGCTCTTTCTCCGTCATAAATTTGAACACCGTCCATCCTTTGCCATATGGTATAATACGACATTTCACTCCCCATCCCTTCACAATGGTATTTAAGGCTTCTCTTCCCGGGAAGGGACAGTGAAACAACCAATTAAGCAATAACCCCGTGTTTCTATGAATGGAACTTCATCCTCGCCTTCTATGTCTACCTCACCCTTGTTGTTCAATATATTGTAGCTTCATTCCTTTTGCTTCAATCCTAGTACCCATGAACTCCGCGTAAGTCTTCTTGGGAGGGAAGGGACCTTTGCCATGATTCGGGGGATGATTAATAAAAGTCGAACTCTCGGGTGGAATTTGGTGTTGTTTAGGAGGTGCATTTGTGTGTGAATCAATGGGAGGTATTTCTAGAGGTATAGACAGAGGGGAATGGGTAGAAGGATTTGTGCTAGGGCCCGCAATAGGAGAAAGAATTCGCGTGCCATTTGGTAGGGTAGGGAATGTGTCATGTGTTTTAGGAGGTAAAGAAGGAAGGGATGATAGAAGAGGTGAGGCTAAGTGTGGGTCAGGGAGTAGTGAGGAGGTATTGAGTGAGAGAGTGTGTTTGTTTAAGACTTTGTTCGTGTCCAAGGAAGAGTTAAAGACGAAAGGTTTATTTTGGTTCTTGATGTTTGCCCCACTAAGCACACTTGTTAAAGTGGGGAAGGCTTCATTAGTGACACTTAGATTCAGGGGTTGTTGTCTCTTTGCACGAGAGGGAGCTTTGGATCCCGCGTCATTTAAGTCCGACCCCTTGGCTCCCGCGTTATTAATGGTGTTGACACCCAATTTTGTCCCATCTTTACTGAACATTTCATTTAGATCGTCCTTTATCTCCAATTAATTTTACTATCCTTCTCAGTCTTGAAAATCGTCAAAAAATAAGTAGTTTTAATATTCTTCACTAATTATCGCATAATTTTACAATATCGAGTATTACATTTTTTTTATAATTAAAATATAAGCAAAACAATTTTAATATCTCGTCGTCAGTATTGATGATCGATTTTCTCTTAATATGTTCTTCAATTACTAAATTAATCATTTTTATGAATATTATATTTAAAATTAAATACATGTATTAAATCTTTGTACCATAATTTATGTATGTGTGCACTTTTGAAATTAATTAGGACGGAGAAGCATATTTTAATTAATTAGAGGAATTGGATTAGTTACCCATTAATACCATAATCTTCTAATTTAATCCTCAAAATTTTATACTCCTAATTTTCTACCCAATTCTCATCCCCTAAATATATAAATCCTAATACCTTTCAGCCAAACAAAATCTGAAGCCCAACAAAATCTGAAGCCCATTTATTTCACCCTTATTTCATCCAAGATTGACCAAGCCCAAATCGTCTAAGCCCATTCCCTCTTATTCCCCAAAACCTAAACTCCTAACTTAAAAAAAAAAGAAAAGAAAAACACTCTTCATCCTTTTCCAGCCAAACCAACAGAACCCTTATACCCACCAGTCCATCACCATCGACGAACCTCCATAACCACCAGTCTGTCGCTGCACCTCCCTTTTACCCGCCGGATAAACGTCGACGCCCGTCACCCTGACACTACCCATGCTTAAGACGCATCACTTCGGTTGTACACCCCAAAAATCTGCTTATTTTTACACCTAAATCCTGCGAATATGAGGCCTATACCTCGCCTTTTCTGCACAGTCTACAACTCGAGCCATGCACCTAGGAGTGACCCTCAACGGTAACACCCCTGTCTCTCATCAAGCCCCCTTTATTTCGAAATTCAAATTCCTGGAGAAGGGAAGGGAATTTCGAATTTCAGTATAAATACAACCCATGGGTTTGTGTTTTATGGACCCCTTTTTTCTGAACAAAAAAATCGATTCTTTACTCCTAAAAACAGATCTTAAAAATCCTTTTTTTTTTCCTAGTATTGATTCAAAAAAAAAATCCGAAAAACACTAAGTCTTTCATCGTTTCAGTTGCATATACGTATACTCTCCGAGCGGAATCGACGAGTCGAGACAGCGTTTCGGTTCGTCACTCGGAGAAGGTAACCCCTTCCCCTTTTAATTTCCAGTTTAAATATGCTTGATGTAATCTGTATTTGTTTGTTGATATGCCTATAATTGTTATTTGAACCTTTTAAATTAATTTTGAACACATTTGGTTAAGTTAGATGTTTACTCGTGTTTAACTAGTGTGACCATTAAACGTGATTAGATGTGGTTTACATTTATTTAGCTAAAATCAGGCAAGATTATTGATTGATTATGATTATTAAGTTTAAATGCTAGCATATCCGATCCTTGATTATAACCAGTAAGCACGATTAAGCTACTGTTGGGTGTTTGGTGTGATATATCCAGCATGTTTATCGACTTAACCGTGTGTTTTCCCTTGCATGCGAGTATCAAATGTATCCACAGCAGCATGTAACACATTCTAAGTTATTTTGTTGCTTATATATCTGTGGGGTGATTTAAATGTCATTTGTGTCAACATTCTTACACCTATTTGAACTAGCTTGACATGTTAAAATTATAGTTACATTCTGTTTTTAACTTACTGTCATTAACATGTAGTAAGCATGTAGGACCTAGTTTGATACGGGACTTGTTTAAACGAATAATAGACCTTTTAGTTGACCTTAAGGCTTTAGAAAGATTAAAACTAGACATAGATGTCAAATTTGATTACTTTTAGTTGTGTTGCTTGCCTAATGATCTAGAACGTAGAGTATAATCTGTTTTAACTCATATGTTGTGCGTTACAGTGATAAATGATTAAGAATAAGATTAGTAAGAATTCAGATAAGTCCATTTGATGTTTTGGGTCTATGTGGTTTATGTTTTGTCAAATTATGTGTCTGTTGAAAGGCCTTTGTTTTAGATTAAGTAATCCTCTATGTGTCTACTTGAAACTGTTAAATTTATCATCTAAATTAACATCTACTTCCCGATATAGAATAAGGAAATCTGAATGTTTAAAATGAGATACATAAATAATAAGTGGATGGTTAATATATTATTTACAAGTTTTCTTGAGAAAATTTATTTCTCTTCTATGTTTGTTCCTACATTTGCATATATAACGTTGCTCCCCTTGCCTTTTTATTCATGCGGGCTGCTCCATACATCTTGCGGCCCATTAGTTAGTTAAAAGTTGCTTGGATTTTGTTCTATGCACATTTCTTTGGACTGTTAGATTCATATCGTGTATACTTAATCTTTATGCCAATGTTGTTATTGTTAATACAGCTGGGGATATTTTCTAATCCTTTTCTTTTCTTTATTTTACATGAAATGAATCGGGAGCACGAAGAGTCTCGTTACGAGACTCATCATAACTTTGTCAAGTGAAGACCCGCGTCCAACACGTTGCATCTTCCTGTTTCGGAATTCCTAAACAAAATAGGGCGTGATGACATCGTCACTCGCTTTAGTCGCTTTAATTCTTTAAATTCCGTCATCTTTATTTGTCGTCTTGTTATTTTATTATGTAACCCTGTATAATTATTGAAATGCTTAGAATAGTTAGACCTAGATTAACAATTAAAAAGGGGGTAGTTCTAAAATCGGAAACCCAACGCTAGATTATTTTAGGCTCGTTATACATGTCTAAGCTTTCAAAACAATTTGGTCACCTTTTTATTTGTATGATTAATCATAGAAAAATAAGGTTTTACTTTTATCTAATTTGCTAAAAAATAAACTTTCACAAAAAAAAAAACCGTCTCTTGGTATTATAAATAAAATTGTTTTCTCTTTACTTTCAATTGCCAAAACATAAGTATTTTACAAATAAAAATAAATGCATATTTTTACCTATATATGTATTTTTTATAAATAAGTCTTGCAACTCTTTTATGTTGTCAAGAATGCATCTTTTGTTATTAAAAACTTGCAACGTCTTTTATTTAACATTTATGAAAGTATGCATTTCTTAGCATAATATTAAGCCTAAGTTTGAACGGATAACCGCAAGTTAGCGGATCTTAGAGGGTGCCTAACCCCTTCCCTTTAGGATAATAAAGAACCCTTACCTAGAATCTCACATAGCTTTCGCAGACCTTTAAAATGGAGATCATTTGTAGTATTTTACTACATTTTTTAGTGTCCTAATTCACTATAATAATTAGGTGGCGACTCCTTAAATAGCATTTCAGGAATCAACCATGTATCAGTAATCCCGTTTCCGACTACGGTTGAAATGGGGTGTTACAGCATGACGACTCTGGTGGGGATTTTAGGTTCTTAACCACAACAAACATAGATTAATTTATTGTGCTTTATTTTCTTTATTTTTGCTTAAAATTGCTTCTTTTGTGTTTTATACTTATTTGCTTTTACTTTTACGTTTTGCTTAAATTATTTTGCTTTACATATAAATATTTGCATATTGTCTTAACTGCTATTTGTTACCGTTTTTCCCTTAAACTGACATCCCGCTCATATTTCCTCCCTTACGGAAAATTAACACTATCACACACTACACGCGAGGTGCGCTTTGCACACCCGCAAATTTCTTTCAAATACCCAAATTTAGGAGAGTTGGCATTTTACGCGGAGAATCCGGTCCAACCGGTGGCCGCGTAGCCTTCTCACTCGAGTTGTCCGCTCGGGAACCTTGCGTCTAGAAAAGTCAAATCTTAGAAACTTAAGATAGAGCTATACCACCCTTTATTTTAGGGCATGCATGCATTTACCCTAGGTGGGACAATCCTTGGCATTGACACCACAATTAGGAAGACACCAAACTTGTCGACGGGTTTCTCAACCCAACGGCCAACCAGCATATTATGTGTAGCGTGACAATGATAGACAAATCCAAGCCTAATCATGACATGCGGAGATTGGGAAAAGTGCACCGTCATTTGGTCGCCATTTCCAACAAAAGCATTACAGTTGGACGGCTTGGACAAATCCATCATGACCTCGCATATGTGACGTTTAGGCCTACCTCTGGCATAAAAGGGTCCCCACGCATGCTAGGACTCGCTTGCAATGTAACAATTTATGTGCAACATGTACTTGCTAAAAGCTATTTGCACTTTCGCAAAATCAGGTGCTTTACACTAACGCAATTTGCTACATGTTATCTAAAGGATTTATCGTCTCCCCCAAAGGTCGGTTTGTATTTGATTAAGCAATGGCAGAACATCGATATCTCACAAGATCAAAGGCACGGTCCAGCGACATGACTGATTCAAGGGCATCTGAGCGGAACGAGTCGGAACCTGTCTTGGTTCCTATAGGCAAAGCGAGGTCTCATAAGAGAAAGGAAGCATAGATCGGTCGGCGGCTCGCCCAATTACATGACAAATGGCAACCTCGCAGCCGAAATCAAAAGGCTCGAAATATCATCAAGTACTCAATCGCGCAAATAACCAAAACAGTCAAAATTCTCCAAATTGTTACCAATACCCTCTTACCACATATCCCATTCAGCCAATATACAATGCACCCATATATCCCACACAAATGCCTACCACTTTCCAGCCAAACACAAACCAAAGGCCACCACAAACCCACTTTTGCAATGCATACGACAACCCCTTACGATACCCATTTGTGCATACGCCACAGCAAATTCCCGTTCACTAAACACCTTCAAACCCCGCATAGGTGCTAAGAGAAAACCAACCAGAACCTATACACCTTTAACCAAACCCATAACCCAAGTGTATGAGGAGCTGAAAGCCGCAGGAATACTTCAGCCAATCCCCCAAAATATCCCCAGGCCTACTTCCCGAGGGCATGATAAAACCAAACATTGTGCATACCACTCCGGTGTCGAGGGGCACGACATCAAAAAATGCTATACGCTCAAGGACAAAATAGAGGAGCTAATCAAAGAGGGAGTCATTCAGATGGAGGAGGCCTCACGCGAGTACAATGAACCCCCGAAGGAAGAGGTGTTCCTGGCGAGAACGCCCGCTGAATCAACCTTTTATCACGCCGCCCGTAGATCCACCCATCAAACCCGCCAATAAAATAGAGCACCCAATGCACCTGCACCACACACGAATTTTGAAGGAAAACCACCCAAAGTTCGCACCACTCAGTGAACCCATACCGAATATATGAAAGGTGCGGTGCGGGCACGATCGACCAATTCGGGAAGAATTCGACCTATCCCAAGATGGTATGATGAGAACAAACGCTGCGCATATCACTCCGATAGCCCAGGACATGACACTGAAGGTTGCCACTCCCTCAGGGACAGAATCGAGGCGTTGATCAGAGAAGGGGTAATCAAGCTGAAGGAGTCTGCCCCAAATGAGCATGATAACCCCTTGCCAAATCACGGCCACGTCAATGTGCACCTGATAACCTTAGATGAGGAATACACTCCCCTGCCTATGCCCATTCCGCCCTCGAATCAGTCATTTATCCAAGCATGCACGCGAAGCCAAAAGAAGGAGAATCGATAGCGAGCATGAAGACCCGGCCATCCACGATCACGAGCATGAAGCGTATTGGTTGGATTTGCACCACTTGTTTTGGTCGCCAGAGCGGATAAGAAAAGTAATTTAGTTTAGCAGAATAATTTAAAACTCGTATTTAAGCTTTAATAATGTTTTCTTTTGTTTTGCTTGTAATGAACTACGTTCGACCTGATTCCCTTGGCGGATACGTAGGCGGCCACATCGGCCTCGGTCCCACATTTAGAAATTTTAATTTCACCCCAAAATTTACTTGTAATGAACTACGTCATGACCTGATTCCCTCATGGGGATACGTAGGCGGCCTAAATCGGCTTCGGTCACACCATTAGGAAACTTTCCCTTCGTTCTGAAAATAACAGGAATACACATAACATACTGAGAACTACATTGAGACCCACTTTAGGCGGACACCGCTTTTCAAATCGGGACAATGTAGGAAACTGCATGAGGATTGCAAGTCCAAAGCAGGCGAACGCGGATATCAAGGACAAGGCGGCTAAGTCAAATCTGAATCGACCCCAAAACTCACAAATTTTCTTTGAGCGCAGGTCTTTTCATATTAACAGAAGCAGAAAGTGCAATAGCCGAAGCAGAAAATACGGCAAAAGGTTTCTTCATATTAGCAGAGGCAGAAAGAACGCAACAGAAGCAGAAAGGGACATCGACGATCAACAATCAAAGTTCAAAATCCACAACTAAGTCTAACACATCAGCTCAGGCTAGAGTCAAATTGCAATCCATGCAGTGAACAAACACACAACAAAGACATCATGACAATCCCTTGCAGGAGCATTTATTCTACAGGAGCAGCAACGACAAGTCCGAAAACGACGCCAAAAGTCCAAAAACGACGCCAAAGTCCGAAAACGACGACAAGTCCGAAAAACGACAAGTCCGAAAACGACGCCATCATCAGCATATCACATCTACATGCGGCGACTTTCTGTTCTCAAAATTGCATTTTCATTCATGCTTTATTATTTTGTATTAGCGGTTATGCACTAACTCTTTCTTGAGCTTTAGTCTACGAGGGAGCAAAGAATAAGTCCAAAGCGGCCAAGTCCAAAACGACGCCAAGTCCAAAGCGACGCCAAGTCCAAACGACGCCAAGTCCAAAACGGCCTTGGTCCAAAGCGACGCCAAGTCAAACCGACGCCAAGTCCGAAAGCGACGCCAAGTCCAAAGCGACGCCAAGTCGAAAGCGGCGACAAGTCCAAAGCGGCCAAGTCCAAAGCGGCCTTGAGTCGAAAGCGGCGACAAGTCGAAAGCGACGCAAGTCCAAAGCGACGCCAAGTCGAAAGCGACGCCAAGTCCAAAGCGACGCCAAGTCCAAAACGACGCCTGGTCCAAAGCGGCGACAAGTCGAAAGCGACGCCAAGTCCAAAACGGCGCAAGTCGAAAGCGACGCCAAGTCGAAAGCGGCGACAAGTCCGAAAGCGGCGACAAGTCGAAAGCGACGACAAGTCGAAAGCGGCGACAAGTCCGAAAGCGACGCAAATGACGCCAAGTCCAAAAGCGCCATCATCGAGATATCACATCTACGGGGCGACCTGCATTTCTCAAAATTGCATTTTTCTCATTCATGCTTTATTATTCTGTCTTAGCAGTTATACACTAACTCTTTCTTGAGCTTTAGTCTACAGGGGCAATTGCAGCAAGGACAACATATCCGCGTTCACAATCGCAACACGTCTGTGCAAGGGAGAAATCACAACATTTGCAGCAGGCATCGCATTTTCGTAGGATAGCATTTTCTACTCGCACAATTACATTGCTTATAAATTCATGCGTTATCATTTTGCCTTAACAGTTATGCACTAACCGTTTGTTTAAGTCTTAGCATACAGGAACAAGAGCACAACGTGGAACTACCTCTTACGGCGAACCGAAGCAATTTGTACCTCGAACGTCAATCCGCTCTCCCCCAGCATCTTGCAACACCAATGACCCCAGTGTCATCATAATTCGACACTGGAATAAATTTTAAATCCGCGTTATCCTTGATTTAGTTTTTTTTCTATTATCACAGAACCCAGTGTCGTCATAATTCGACACTGGGACAAATTTTAAATCTGCTTCCGCTTTGGTTTTAATTTTCTAGTGTCACAAAACCCAGTGTCATCATAATTCGACACTGGGACAAATTTTGAATCTACGCCTGTCCGCCTTAAATTTTTCAGCGTCACCATGGTAGCCCAGTGTCGTCATAACTCGACACTGGGACAAATTTTGAGTCTGCATCAGCCCGCCTTGGTGTTTTGTCATGGTAGCCCAGCGTCGTCATAACTCGACACTGGGACAAAATTTTGAATTTTGCGTCAGTCTCGTCTTAATCGCCCAACATTTTTAATTCTAAGGATCGAGACTAAATTGGCTTTAAGTCAACGTCTTTGTCCGAAGATTCTTCCATCATCTCCATACAAAGAGGGACAAGTTGTTGACACCCAATTTTGTCCCATCTTTACTGAACATTTCATTTAGATCGTCTTTTATCTCCAATTAATTTTACTATGCTTCTCAGTCTTGAAAATCGTCGCAAAATAAGTAGTTTTAATATTCTTCACTAATTATCGCATAATTTTACAATATCGAGTATTACATTTTTTTTATAATTAAAATATAAGCAAAACAATTTTAATATCTCGTCGTCAGTATTGATGATCGATTTTCTCTTAATATGTTCTTCAATTACTAAATTAATCATTTTTATGAATATTATATTTAAAATTAAATACATGTATTAAATCTTTGTACCATAATTTATGTATGTGTGCACTTTTGAAATTAATTAGGACGGAGAAGCATATTTTAATTAATTAGAGGAATTGGATTAGTTACCCATTAATACCATAATATTCTAATTTAATCCTCAAAATTTTATACTCCTAATTTTCTACCCAATTCTCATCCCCTAAATATATAAATCCTAATACCTTTTTTTTTATTTTCCCATTTCAGCCAAACAAAATCTGAAGCCCATTTATTTCACCCTTATTTCATCCAAGATTGACCAAGCCCAAATCGTCTAAGCCCATTCCCTCTTATTCCCCAAAACCTAAACTCCTAACTTAAAAAAAAAAAGAAAAAAGAAAAACACTCTTCATCCCTTTCCAGCCAAACCAACAGAACCCTTATACCCACCAGTCCATCGCCATCGACGAACCTCCATAACCACCAGTCTGTCGCTGCACCTCCCTTTTACCCGCCGGATAAACGTCGACGCCCGTCACCCTGACACTACCCATGCTTAAGACGCATCACTTCGGCTGTACACCCCAAAAATCTGCTGATTTTTTACCCCTAAATCCTGCGAATATGAGGCCTATACCTCGCCTTTTCTGCACAGTCTACAACTCGAGCCATGCACCTAGGAGTGACCCTCAACGGTAACACCCCTGTCTCTCATCAAGCCCCCTTTATTTCGAAATTCAAATTCCTGGAGAAGGGAAGGGAGATTTCGAATTTCAGTATAAATACAACCCATGGGTTTGTGTTTTAGGGACCCCTTTTTTCTGAACAAAAAAATCGATTCTTTACTCCTAAAAACAGATCTTAAAAATCCTTTTTTTTTCCTAGTATTGATTCAAAAAAAAAATCCGAAAACACTAAGTCTTTCATCGTTTTAGTCGCACATACGTATACTCTCCGAGCGGAATCGACGAGTCGAGACAGCGCTTCGGTTCGTCACTCGGAGAAGGTAACCCCTTTTCCTTTTAATTTCCAGTTTAAATATGCTTGATGTAATCTGTATTTGTTTGTTGATATGCCTATAATTGTTATTTGAACCTTTTAAATTAATTTTGAACACATTTGGTTAAGTTAGATGTTTATTCGTGTTTAACTAGCGTGACCATTAAACGTGATTAGATGTGGTTTACATTTATTTAGCTAAAATCAGGCAAGATTATTGACTGATTATGATTATTAAGTTTAAATGCTAGCATATCCGATCCTTGATTATAACCAGTAAGCACGATTAAGCTACTGTTGGGTGTTTGGTGTGATATATCCAGCATGTTTATCGACTTAACCGTGTGTTTTCCCTTGTGCATGCAGTATCAAATGTATCCACAAAGAAGATGTAACACATTCTAAGTTATTTTGTTGCTTATATATCTGTGGGGTGATTTAAATGTCATTTGTGTCAACATTCTTACACCTATTTGAACTAGCTTGACATGTTAAAATTATAGTTACATTCTGTTTTTAACTTATTGTCATTAACATGTAGTAAGCATGTAGGACCTGGTTTGATACGGGACTTATTTAAACGAATAATAGACCTTTTAGTTGACCTTAAGGCTTTAGAAAGATTAAAACTAGACATAGATGTCAAATTTGATTACTTTTAGTTGTGTTGCTTACCTAATGATCTAGAACGTAGAGTATAATCTGTTTTAACTCATATGTTATGCGTTACAGTGATAAATGATTAAGAATAAGATTAGTAAGAATTTAGATAAGTCCATTTGATGTTTTGGGTCTATGTGGTTTATGTTTTGTCAAATTATGTGTCTGTTGAAAGGCCTTTGTTTTAGATTAAGTAATCCTCTATGTGTCTACTTGAAACTGTTAAATTTATCATCTAAATTAACATCTACTGCCCGATATAGAATAAGGAAATCTGAATGTTTAAAATGAGATACATAAATAATAAGTGGATGGTTAATATATTATTTACAAGTTTTCTTGAGAAAATTTATTTCTCTTCTATGTTTGTTCCTTCTGTTTGCATATATAACGTTGCTCCCCTTGCCTTTTTATTCTTTATGCGGGCCTGCTCCATACATCTTGCGGCCCATTAGTTAGTTAAAAGTTGCTTGGATTTTGTTTTATGCACATTTCTTTGGACTGTTAGATTCATATCGTGTATACTTAATCTTTATGCCAATGTTGTTATTGTTAATACAGCTGGGGATATTTTCTAATCCTTTTCTTTTCTTTATTTTACATGAAATGAATCGGGAGCACGAAGAGTCTCGTTACGAGACTCATCATAACTTTGTCAAGTGAAGACCCGCGTCCAACACGTTGCATCTTCCTGTTTCGGAATTCCTAAACAAAATAGGGCGTGATGACATCGTCACTCGCTTTAGTCGCTTTAATTCTTTAAATTCCGTCATCTTTATTTGTCGTCTTGTTATTTTATTATGTAACCCTGTATAATTATTGAAATGCTTAGAATAGTTAGGCCTAGATTAACAATTAAAAATGGGGTAGTTCTAAAATCGAAAACCCAACGCTAGATTATTTTAGGCTCGTTATACATGTCTAAGCTTTCAAAACAATTTGGTCACCTTTTTATTTGTATGATTAATCATAGAAAAATAAGGTTTTACTTTTATCTAATTTGCTAAAAAATAAACTTTCACAAAAAAAAAATCGTCTCTTGGTATTATAAATAAAATTGTTTTCTCTTTACTTTCAATTGCCAAAACATAAGTATTTTACAAATAAAAATAAATGCATATTTTTACCTATATATGTATTTTTTATAAATAAGTCTTGCAACTCTTTTATGTTGTCAAGAATGCATCTTTTGTTATTAAAAACTTGCAACGTCTTTTATTTAACATTTATGAAAGTATGCATTTCTTAGCATAATATTAAGCCTAAGTTTGAACGGATAACCGCAAGTTAGCGGATCTTAGAGGGTGCCTAACCCCTTCCCTTTAGGATAATAAAGAACCCTTACCTAGAATCTCACATAGCTTTATGGTTGCTTTAAAATGGAGATCATTTGTAGTATTTTACTACATTTTTTAGTGTCCTAATTCACTATAATAATTAGGTGTCGACTCCTTAAATAGCATTTCAGGAATCAACCATGTAGCAGTAATCCCGTTTCCGACTACGGTTGAAATGGGGTGTTACAAATGGTCGTGTAGTTCCTAGGCTCATTGGAAATAGAATTCACTTTGTTTCCCATAACTGACTTCGATCCTTGCATTACGGGAATAATTAATGACCCCTGGGCACCCTCATGACCCGTCTTGGTATTCTGTCCATCATAATGACCCGTAATTGAAAGAGGCACATTGGTACCCGCAACCTTAAAGTGTGACGCCTCGGCTCCCACAACATTAATGTAAGGCTCTTTTCCCACAACTGACTTCGATCCATGCATAACGGGGATAATCAATGTTCCTTGGGCACCCTCCTGAACCGCCTTGGTATTCTTACCATCATAAAGACCCGTCATTGAAAGAGGCTCGTTGGTACCCTCAGCCTTAAAGTGTAACGCCTCGGTTCCCACAGCATTAATGTAAGGCTCCTTTCCCACAACTGACTTCGATCCTTGCATAACGGGGATAATCAATGTCCCATGGACACCCTCCTGAAACGTCTTGGTATTCTGATCATCATAATGGCCCGTCATTGGAAGAGGCTCGTTGGTACCCGCAGTCTTAAAGTGTGACGCCTCGGCTCCCTTAAACTTGACTCCCGCGACAGGCTTATTGGGAATAGGAGTATCATTAATGCTATCAACTGACTTTGAAACTTGCAATACGTGATTAGTCTCAGACCCATTGACATCCACGACCGCCCGAGCTCACGACCACGCCCATACGGTTCGGACAGAAGGCCATCACTCATTGCATCAAACGCAATGTCCGCCCCGAAATTTGTACCTTTTCCGGCTTGCACGAGTAAATTACCGGTAGTGTCGTGGTACTAATGCTCACGTGATCGCCAGTTCTTCCGTGATAATCCCTGAATCAACGGTTGGCGTGATAGGATCTACCACCATAGTAGCAGTAGCTTCCCGCCAAATACCCTTATATCCAAGTTCTCGATTCATACTTTTGCCCATTCATGAATCTTTTGTAGCGTAGCATCATCTATTACATTCTCTGAGGATGCGTGAGTGCGGCGTGACATGAACCAACGGATGGGTGCGAAATTGCTTTGGAATGAGATTTTCTTGGCAATTATTGGATGCCTCCATTCTTTTCTTCTTCCTTGTTCTAGCCTTCACGAACTTCCGAACCTCTGAATCATTCTTTGGAGCGTGTGTAACGTTTAGATTTTTTCATATTGTGAACGTAATACTTCAAACCATGGGGGAACAATCGAAAATCATAGGGGGGGGGGGAGAAGAGTAAAAAACCGAAGGAGCAACTAAGGGAAAACGTTGAGAGCGTTTTCCTTAGTGAGAGAAACTTCTCTCTAACTCCTTCATGATTCAGTATTTTGACTTCAATTAAGTATGATAAAAATGAGTTTGCGAAATATTTAGCTTAATGTGTTTAGAATGCTAAAATTTCATGCTATATGTTCCTGCATATTATTCTGCTAACCTTCATGTTTTTCTAAGTAACACCAATGCAGCAAAGTGATCAAGGTCATTGAGTCTTTTTATTTTCTTTTTACTTGAGTCTTTATTTCTTTCTTTTGATCTTTGCTCGAGGGCGAGCAAAAGTTAAGTTTGGGGGTATTTGATCGGTGTATTTTATATACACTTTTTGAGTCGTTTTTAGTGAGTCTTTTGTTCCTTTATGTACAAATATGTGTCGTCTTAGGATAGATTTTCTTTCTTTTGAGTCAAATTGGTTAAAGTGGCTCTTTGGTGGAAAAGGAGCGAAAAGAGGGCAAAAGTGGAGGTTCCAGAGCTTAAAATGCGAGAAAGTGGCGAACCAGGCACGGACACGGGCCAGCGTCGCGGCGCCTCCAGCCAGCAGAACCAGGTGCCACGGCGCCCAACATTCAGAGGCGTGCAGAAGTTCCAGCGCCGCGGCCTCGAATAGCGAGTGCGGCGCGCGGCGCTAATCATCGTAGCTACAGAACTTCCGACTGCGGCTGATGCGAACATGGCGCCGACGCGGGAAAAATCAGGTTTTAGACAAAATTATGGGCCAGGCCTGAAGGAAAACCTTAAGGGCGGTTTGGAGGCTATAAAAAGAGAACCCTAGGCAGTTTTTAAGGGTTCCCTTCTTGCTAACAACACAACACATCTTGGAGTTCAAGATTGGAGACCATTCTATTGTAATCTCTTTCTTTTCTTTTACTTTATTGCAGTTTTATGTTGGATATTGAATTAGTTCTTGTCATGTCAATGACTAGGAACTAATTCTAATATAGGGCTTTCCATGTCAATTCACTTGAACCTTATTTTATGAATTAATTCATGTTTATGGTTGTTCTTCTTATTGTTGAGATTTATCCAATAGATGATTTGATTGCTTGGTAATTACTTGATCATTAATTATCATTATTTATATGATTTCTAATCAAACTTCGAAAGGAGGAGGTTGTGACTATGCTGTAGTTGGGTAGACATAGGTCGAATTGGGGATGAAAATACCTCAATTACTTGTGTAGCATTAATAGGGGTTTTTCTCTTAATCCTCCTATAGAGTCATCCTTATCACCGAAAGGTAGAAAGGAGCGCTACTGGGGTTGAGTGTTTATATAGCCTTAACGGGAGTATAAAACGAATTAGTAAACCCGCTATCTCCAAAAGAAGAAGAACCATAGTTAGTTGCATTAATAAGTAATATAAGTGGATAGTTGAGGAGACGTGGAAGCCCTATTTCCATCATCACTGAAGTAAACACATAGTTAATTAGTCTTTATAATTATTAGTTATAATCAACAACTCAAATATCGGTCACCAAATAGATAACAAAGAATAGAAGTTGGTACTTGAACACTAATCTCTGAGTACGATAACTCTGTCTTCAAAGACTATATTACTTGACTCGACAACGTGCACTTGCGTTAAAGTGTGTGCATTAAATCGCGCACCAGCACGTCGCAACAAATATGTAAATGCATCAGATCGGGTTGTACGCCACAACAAATATGTAAATGCATTTGTAAATGCATCGGATCGGGTTGCACGCCGCAACAAATATGTAAATGCATTTGTAAATGCATCAGATCGGGTTGTACGCCACAATAAATATATAAGTGTATTCGTAAATGCATCGGATCGGGTTGCACGCCGCAACAAATATATAAATACAAAGAAATACCTTAATGTGTAACATGAGATAAAACATGTATGTTGGTTAAGATGAGTACGTCCTGAAACGAGTTGAAAGAGAATATTATTGTGTGAATACTTGATTATGATACATTGAAAATGTTGAAGTTTGTTTCATAACATGGTTATTGTGTCCTAATATGTTTGTACTTAAAATATTGTGAGATTACTTTGAATTATAGGGTAAGGTTCTCACTCAGCCCCGGATGGTAGGGCTGACTCTTTTATTTAACATATTTCTGGAAAGCGTGATAGAGGAAAAGCTCATGTGGCTAGCGATCGTCCCGCAGCCTCTTTGACCCACCAATCCATTATTTCGGATTTGGTGAAAGTTATTCTCATAAAGTATGTTTAAAGAACTAAGTTCCATTATCTCGGGGAATGCCCCATACAAGATTGTTCTTTGTAAGCTTTGAATTGCTTATTATTATATATATATTATTTCCGCACTTAAATACATGTTTAATCTGGGAAGAAAAGAAGTTAACGGTTCGCCTGGAAAATAAATAATTGCCCAGGTGCCATCACGCCTTAAGGAAAGACTTACGAAAAGTCGGGGTGTGACAAGTTGGTATCAAAGCTAGACCAAGTTAGAATATTCTAGGAATTTTCTTTGAGTTGGGTGTTTGAACGGTTACTTATTGCGACGGTGCGCGCGCCACCTTAGTAATAAGTGAACGGAATAACATCTTAAACAGTTTCACATCTTTCATACTCTTCCCGTGCCTATCTTGAGTCTTTTTTAAGACTTAGTTCTCGTACTACCTCATTCAAAGATTTGTGAAAGAAGATGTGCAACGATAAACTATGGACGATGCAGGGGTGAGATGGAGAAATTTTAGAATAGTTCCCCGATGTCACCACCGATGACATGGGGGAGTTCAGAGCTGCATTCATTGAGAAGTATATGCCTAACACCCAAAAAGATGCGCTCATGCGAGAGTTTGAACAATTGAAACAAGAAGACCGCAATGTGAAAGAATACGATACCCAATTCATGCAAATTATCAGCATACAACGCGTATAATATTCCTACGCAAAGGGAGAAGGTCAAAAGATTTATTGAGGGCTTAAACTCAAACTTGATAGAGAATGTAGTGGCATTATCTCATGATCGGACGTACCTTCAGATCATCGACATAACAATAAGGGTAGAAGGTTTTGCTAAAGCAAAAAGAGAGTATTCGTAAAAGAGGTTTTGATCGTCGAGATCCTTTAGTCGAAATCAAAATCAGAGGCAAGAAGATAGTAGGAGTACTTCAAAATCGAGCAAGTCAGTAGGCCAGTCTCATTACAGGCCCCTAGGGAATAAATAGTTCGATCATCCAAGTAGCAATGCCAAGGTCACCAACCCCAATGCAGGGAGTGGCAAATCAGTCTGTAAGGTTTGTCAAATGAAATATTTTAGGGAATGTTGGTTCTCACCGAAAGGATGTTACAACTGTGGAGAACCAGACCACTATGCAAGGGATTGCAAGAGGAGAACCCAAGTTCAGTTTTCTCATGAGAGGTCAGAAGCAACCACAGTTGCCTACAAGGGAAATCAGGGAAATCAGTACCGACAGGGTCAGAGAGGTCAACAGTCCAACAATCCTAGTCGGCTCTACGCTTTGCCACAAAGGAATGAGGCGGAGGCATCTAATGCGGTGCTCACAGGTTCGCTGGTCTCGAGTATTCTTGCATTTTTATTATACGATCCCGACTCTACATTTTCATATGTGTCAATGGGTTTTGATAAGAATTTACACGTAGAACCTTCCTGTTTAAGTGAACATTTTGATGTTATGACACTAGTAGGGGCCTCAATTTGGGCCTTTCGAGTAGTTAAAAATTTTCCTTTAGAAGTGAATGGCAGGGGAACAATAGTAAACATAGTACTACTTGATAAGGTAAACTTTGACATCATTTTGGGTATGGGTTGGTGGTCAGCATGTTATGCCATGTTAGATTGTCGACGAAAGATAGTGAAATTGTCTTTTTCCGGGAAATCAGAAGTTGTTATAAATGGTGGGATTGGAATATCCTCACATCAGCTTATTTCCTACCTTAGGGCTCAAAAGTTATTAAGGAGTCACAAAGTGGAGTACGCATATCTGGTTAATATAGTAGATACCCAAAAACAAAGTCCCCAACGGTGCATGATGTCCCTATTGTTCGAAATTTTGTGGAGGTTTTTCCTGAAGATTTTCCTGGCCTTCCTCCGGATAGAGAAATGGAGTTCGCTATAGAGTTAATTCCGGGTACAAGACCTATTTCTATTCCTCCATATCGAATCCAGCTGAATTGAGAAAGTTAAAAAAACAGTTGAAGGATCTTCTAGATAAAGGCTTTATAAGGCCTAGTGTTTCCTCTGGGGTGCACCAATACTTTTTGTGAAGAAGAAAGACGGATCGCTCCGCATGTGCATCGATTATCGACAACTTAATAAGATCACGATCAAGAAACAATACCCATTACCAAGAATCGATGATCTTTTGACCAACTTCAAGGAGCCAGTTATTTTTCCAAGATTGATCTTCATTCGGGATATTACCAGCTGAAAATAAATCCTGATGATATATCCTGTCACGACCCGAACCCCGGGCCCATGACTGGTGCCTTACCTGGGCACCCATCTACCTTAACAACTAAGTAAACTGCGGAAATTAAATAACGCCTCATTTTTTTTAAAACTAACGTACGTGCAAGGGCAAAGCCGACAAGGCTGCCATATAATATACATAAACAAAATACACTACACCGTACATGAGTCCAATTCCACATATGAATACAGACCTCTAAGAGTTTACAGAAACATGACAGAACAAGGCCCCGCCGTACCCATAACCGTACAAAAGCCTGTACTGAAGGAACTATACCAAAAGATAAACTCCCGAACAGAAGGAGCTATCCAAAACTCGAAAGGCGGTCCTACACTGCAGATCACCAAGCTGCGTACTGAACTGCGACATGACGCGGCCCCGAAGGAGGTCGATGCGAAGAATGTACCAAGTATGTGAGCGATGAAATCGTAATGAAATCATAACGATCTAAACAAAGCAGAGGCGTGTATGATAGCCAACCTACAATACACAATACATAAGCAGTTATATCAAGTCAGGGACGCATGCCCTCAAAGTCACTACTAAAATATAACCATGGGTCTCACGCCCATAATATCAATCATGCCCGTGGAATCCTTTCTCAATGCCGGCAGTCCATGATATAATGTAACACCAATAAGCATATCCAAGGAGTATCCCTCGTGGTCGCATGCCCCGGAATCCCACATCGTTTAAGCATGACCATGGGGTATACAAACAACCGAATCAAACCCGCTCTCGGTCACATGCCGGAATCCACATCGTATAAGCGTGTCCAAGAGTATCCATCGTGGTCGCATGCCCCGACATCCCACATCGTATAAGCATGACCATAGGGTATCCCTCGCGGTCGCATGCCCCGGCATCCCACATCGTATAAGCATGACCGTAGGGTAACACAAACAAATCCGGGAATCTAACCCGACTCCTGGTCACATGCCCCGGAATCCCACATCGTATAAGCATGTCCAAGGAGTATCCCTCGTGGTCGCATGCCCTGGCATCCCACATCGTATAAGCATGACCATAGGGTATCCCTCGCGGTCGCATGCTGATGCGCGTAATATGCACACACTTTTAAACGCAAGTGCACGTTATCGTATCAAGTAGTATAGTCTTAGATAAGACCGAATATCGTCCTCTAGGATTAGGGTTCAAGTACCAACTATCTATTTTCTAGTATCTATTTGGTGAATTAATGATTGATTGTTTTGTTTATAACTAAGAATTATTAAAGACAAGTAAATATAAAGAATTACTTCAGATGTGATGAGAATAGGGCTTCTATGTATCCTCACTATCCGCTTATGCTACTTACTAATGCATTACTTATGGTGTTCTTCCTTTGGAGAAAGCAGGTTTACGAAATCGTTTTATACTCCGTTAGGTTATATAAACACTCAACCCCAGATTGTTCCTTACCTAACTTTCGATAAGGGTAACTCTATAGGAGGATTAAGAACAAAACCTAGTTGGCCGTCACGCACAATGCGCAAAATTAGGGTTGTTAAGCCTCTCATCAACGCTACAAAACTAATTGAGGTATTTTCATCCCCAATTCAAGCTGTCTACCCAACTTACAAAGATATTCACAATCCCCTTTTCGTAATCGATTAGAAATCATATAGTGATAACTAGTTGTCAATTAGCTACCAAGAATTCAACTCAATTATTGGATAGATCTCTCAATAAGAAAAATAACCATAAGCGTCATTAATTCATAACATAGGTTTTAAGAAATTCAACATAGAAAGCCCTATAAGAGAATTAGTTCCTAGCCATTGACATGACAAGAACTAATTCCATGTTCATCATACAAAACTGAAATAAAGTAAAGAAAAGAAAAGAAAATTACTAAGAATGAGTCTCCAAGCCAAGCATCCAAGGGTTGTGTTGTGGAATATTTACAAGGTGGATTGGTGGAAGGATGGATGTAGAATGGTGAATGGTAGAATGGAGAATGAATCATTCTTCTAATGATGTAGAGTATTTATAGCCAAAAAATCCTTTAGGTGAATGGTTAAGGATTTGTGTAGGTAGGAAAAGTTATTAGAATCCTTTTAGGTAAGGGTTTTTAGGTAGGAAAAGGTTTCCCTTTAGGTAGGAAAAGTTATCCCTTTAAGAAGGAAAAGTTATCCCTTTAGGATTCTGAAACATGTCAAATTCGGCCCAGCACTTCACAATTCCCGCGTCGGCGCCATAGATCAGCCATGCGGCTGAATTCAGCAACTCTTCGGGACTTTCAGCTCTTTGGGCGCCATGGCTATTCCCGTAGCATGCCAGTGACATTTTTCGCGAATTCCGTTTAAATGCGTCTTTTCTCGTCGGACTTAAATCGATTTTCTCTATAATTCCCAGAACTTCTTAGACTTCATTTCTTGGCCCTTTTGTGTGCAATTTCATCTCATTTCATCTCCTTTTCGTCATTTCTCCATTTTTGACCGCTGTGACACAAAAGAAAGGAAAACGACCCTAATACTGTACTAAACATAAATGAAATGAGTAAAATACTAACTAAAAATGACTCAAAAAGTGTATATAAAATACACCGATCAAATACCCCCAAACTTAACCTTTGCTCGCCCTCGAGCAAAGATAGAAAGAAAGAAATAAAAGACTCAAGAAACGAAAAATAAAAGACTCACTGACATTGATCACTTTTGCTGCATTTAGTGTTATCTAGAAAAACATGAAGGTTAGCAGAATAATATGCAGGAACATGTAGCATGAAAATTTTCAGCACACTAAACACATTGAGCTAGATATTTCGCAAACTCATATTTATCATGCTTTAATGGAAGTCAATATACTAAATCATGCATATAAATTCAAAAATCCTATGGCATGCTTACTTGCTATTCTCCACTAATCTTGGATATGCATAAAAGAGATCTTCAGGACTTTAAGGGTTGTAATGTAGGCTTAGGTAGGGGTTGGTAAAAATAGGCATTTAGGCTCATTTTTGTGTACCATAAGCTCTTTAGCTTTTCAGTTTTTCCCATTTCTTTTTGTTCTTTTCTTCACTTCAATTCTATCTTTTTCCCTCTTTTGTTTTGGGAGAATGAAGAGTATTATAATAACAAGCACCCCCAAACTTAGGCTTTTGCCTCTTTCTTATTACTTTTTTTATTGGGGTGCAACAAGCTCATTCACTCTTTTTGTCTCTTTTTTAACACAATTGATTCCACTACTTCACATTTTTACTTATGGCACAATCTGTGGGAATATAGGGTGTCAAAGAAGAAGTTTCAATTTTTGGGCTCAATGGGGCTGACTAGGGATACTTTTAAAGTTCGGGGTAGAAAAGAGTGGTAAAAATTGGCTATCAAAGAAATGCCTGAGTCATCTCCCTAACATGCATATCCTAACTATTTCGCCTCAAATAGCAAGCAATCATAACACATAGGTTTTCATAATTTAGCATGCACAATTTTAAGCACGAAACTCCAAATAGACAGATTTTTGTGAATTTTTGGCATATCTAACCCAGGTGTTTAGATAGTTGCTTCTAATTCCATTACATTATTCCACCTTCCTTCACTAGGTGTTTCTAGCAACTACAGCGTACATGATCTTTGTGATCAATTATGAAAAAGAAAGAAAAAAAGAAAAAAATTTGTGACTCAAAATAAACACAAAACAATAAAAAAAGACTTAATTGAAACATAACAAGACACAAATAAAACACCCCAAACTTAAATCACACATTGTCCCCAATGTGTGCAAGACTCAAAGAAAATAAAGAAAAATGACAACTTCTCGACACAACACAGCGGTCATAACGGAGGTCTAGGATGAAAAATTCTGGAATTTGCCCGGAAATATGGCTCTCTGAGTTCGCGCCCGAGATTCAGCGCCGCGTACTGCTAATCTTGTGGCTCTTACGATTCTGGCGCGGCCGATTTTAGCCATGCGCGACTGTTTTTTTTTTTTTTTTTTTTGGTCCTTTTTCCTCGGTTTTATCTTTCAGTCCACCTGTCCAACAACACAAAACAAGAACCCAAGACCGTGAGATCGTTTCTAAGCAAAATAACATAAAATAAAGACGTAAATTAAAATAACATAATTAAAAACATTGGGTTGCCTCAACAAGCTTGTCTTTAACGCCTTTTAGCGGACGCAATTAACCTTTCCGAGTGCCCATTGGATCCTTCGCGACGCTTGCAATCCGCATAGTTATTGTTGCAGGTCTCACTTCAACTACAACAATTGCTTCAAACAAGGGCATCAAATATACGATTATCCCCCAAGTATACAAGACATGCTTGTCTTTTAGGTTCTCTTTAATGTAGGGATCAGTGAGATTCCCTACATCTTTCAACTCTAGGGGGTGCCCTTGATGGTATTGACTTCCTGTTTGAGTCAACTTTGTGATACCGTGGTGTTTCTTCTGCAATAGGTACAAGAAAAAGATTTTCCAAGGAATCCAAGAAGGTGAATAATTGGATCTCTGCACTCTTCTCATTTTCTACACCAACTGTCTTGCCAGATTCCTCAATAGTTGGGTGTGATTCAGGCTCCTCAATTTGTTGTTCGCTGTTGAATATGATCGTGAGTTCTGCTATTTGCGTTTCCAACTTCTTTATACCCAACCTCATTTCGTCCATGAACTGAGCTTGAGACCTCGTGAGACTGAGTAAAGTTTCTCGTAATTCCTCCCTCTCTTCCTCTATGGTTGGAGCTCGATCATATTGATGAGAAATCCATGTCTTAAGGGTCCGAGATAAATCAAAACCAACAACGAATCACGGCACCTCGATTTTTTTTTTTAATAACGAAAAACGTAAAAATAAAAAATTTAAAACCAAATTAGAAATTAAAAATAGATAATTTGATATTGAACTATTGCCTAATCCCCGGCAACGGCACCAAAAACTTGATGCGCGTAATATGCACACTTTTAAACGCAAGTGCACGTTATCGTATCAAGTAGTATAGTCTTAGATAAGACCGAATATCGCCCTCAGGATTAGGTTCAAGTACCAACTATCTATTTTCTAGTATCTATTTGGTGAATTAATGATTGATTGTTTTGTTTATAACTAAGAATTATTAAAGACAAGTAAATATAAAGAATTACTTGGATGTGATGAGAATAGGGCTTCTATGTATCCTCACTATCCGCTTATGCTACTTACTAATGCATTACTTATGGTGTTCTTCCTTTGGAGAAAGCAGTTTCTGAAATCGCTTTATACTCCCGTTAGGTTATATAAACACTCAACCCAGATTGTTCCTTACCTAACTTTCACGATAAGGGTAACTATAGGAGGATTAAGAACAAAAACCTAGTTGGCCGTCACGCACAATGCGCAAAATTAGGGTTGTTAAGCCTCTCATCAACGCTTACAAAACTAATTGAGGTATTTTCATCCCCAATTCAAGCCTGTCTACCCAACTTACAAGATATTCACAATCCCCCTTTTCGTAACTGATTAGAAATCATATAGTGATAACTAGTTGTCAATTAGCTACCAAGAATTCAACTCAATTATTGGATAGATCTCTCAATAAGAAAAATAACCATAAGCGCATTAATTCATAACATAGGTTTTAAGAAATTCAACATAGAAAGCCTTATAAGAGAATTAGTTCCTAGCCATTGACATGACAAGAACTAATTCCATGTTCATCATACAAAACGAAATAAAGTAAAGAAAAGAAAGAAAATTACTAAGAATGAGTCTCCGCCAAGCATCCAAGGGTTGTGTTGTGGAATATTTACAAGGTGGATTGGTGGAAGGATGGATGTAGAATGGTGAATGGTAGAATGGAGAATGAATCATTCTTCTAATGATAGAGTATTTATAGCCAAAGAATCCTTTAGGTGAAGGGTTAAGGATTTGTGTAGGTAGGAAAAGTTATTAGAATCCTTTTAGGTAAGGGTTTTTAGGTAGGAAAAGGTTTCTCTTTAGGTCGGAAAAGTTATCCCTTTAAGAAGGAAAAGTTATCCCTTTAGGATTACAAACATGTCAAATCAAAGACTTCACACAATTCCAGCGTCGCCATAGACCTGACCAGCCATGGCCCCCAAATTCAGCAACTCTTCGACTTTCAGCTCTTTGGGCGCGCGGCTTCAGCTACGTGGCCGTGACATTTTTTCGCGAATTTCCGTTTAAATCGTCTTTTCTCGTCCGGACTTCGTCTGATTTTCTCTATAATTCCCGGAACTTCTTAGACTTCATTTCTTGGCCCTTTTGTGTGCAATTTCATCTCTTTTATGCTCATTTCATCTCCTTTTCGTCATTTCTCCATTTTTGACCGCTGTGACACAAAAGAAAGGAAAACGACCCTAATACTGTACTAAACATAAATGAAATGAGTAAAATACTAACTAAAAATGACTCAAAAAGTGTATATAAAATACACCGATCACATGCCCCGGCATCCCACATCGTATAAGCATGACCGTAGGGTAACACAAATAATGGAAGCATACCCGTGGAATCCCACCTCACTGTCGGTACGTCCAAGTAAACTTACAACAAGACAGCCGACCCTCCAACCGAGAGTCGCGGCAACGTAATAAAACATAATACTTGTACTCAAATGCTATCACCAGCACACATTGGCAATTCTCAATTAAACAAGCCAAAGTACTTATCAAGGCACACATAGAATAATTCTCAATTAAACAGGCCAAAGTACTTATCAAGGAACACATAGAATAATTCTCAATTAAACAGGCCAAAGTACTTCGTACGTGCATTCTTTTCAAAAAACTCATTTTTATGTAAAACCCCAAGATACTAACACCCGTAGTATCAAGGTGTGTCTATTTTTCAAAGTGAGTTACTACACCTTTAGAAAACTCATTTCAAAGCTTGGAATCAAGTAACTTCAAATTTTCACAATCTAGGCAACTTATGCCTAATAATCAAAATAGACAACTTTCTTAACCTTCCATAAAGCCGTTATAACCAACTTCTTATAAAGCCGTTATAACCCTTTATGGTTTTAGACATATTCATTCCTTTTTATAACCAAGAGACTTATACTTAAAACCAAGTATCACATACTTACAAATCAAGTTCTTAACTTTCCAAAATACTTCAAGTCTCTTAATATTTAGAAAACAAGTTTCTTCTCTTAAATCATGTCATTTCTCCTCTCTTAAAATAATTAAGTAAATCACTCCTTTGACTCCCCTAAAGTCATTAAACGACCCTTAGGTTTTGGAACTAAGGCACTAGCCAAAAGATTTGGAAACCACTTCCTTTTCAAGACTCTATGTACTTAAGTAAAATACTTTCACTTTTAAGAATCCAACTTCACTAAGGCAATGGATTATACAACTTACAATTTAAACATCAAAGTACAATCAAGGAAGTACATAGAACGAATTCTATTTTAGGCAATCCAAATACAACCAAGGAATGGATCATTTAAGGAGTAGGACATACTTTCTTTACCTTAAGGAATCATGCTAGAAGAAGAGATAGTTCACATACCTTTTCGGCTAAATCCACAAGCTAAGCCGAATACGCCGTACGTAGAAGTGTCAACCTATAATGGTCACAACAAGACTATCAACTTCTAGTCTCTAACGTAGAATAATACTAAGTATACGGTCTCTAATTCTACGGAAAATCGGGCAGCACTTCCTTTGTTTCTACTCACTTTGCCACCTTTTTCAAGCCCGAATACAATAACCAACACGCCACATTTAAGGCTCATAACAACAACCAAACAAAAGGGATTACACGCCTTACAATACGTGTAAAATTCCGTCCCACAATTAATACGAAGTAGTTCCATATTCAAGCCATTCTCGACCAACAACATAACCACAATTCAAAGTCTTTTCCAATCCTTTTCCAAATTCCAAGTCCTAGGGTCTAACATGTTATATAGTTATAAACAACTTCAACAACTACAATTTCCTTCATATACAACATGCGACGACTTAAACTAATAACCGACTTGAATTGTAATCTAAAGGCTAAACATGCTAGTTTTTGGATTAGGGTTCCAATAGCCAATATAATTATCAAACTTCATACTAAACATCTCATGCTTGCTAATATCCATAGCTACAACAATAAGTAAATCTTAAATGCTAAAACGACAAGATTTATACCTTTACAAGCCCTTAAAATTTCCAAGATTCAAAGTAGCGCCTTAGCAATTCTTAGCTCCATTCCTTATGTTCCAATCCTCTCCAAGCACTCCTTAGAAGCCTATGAAGAACCCATCTTCAAGTTCCAACTTCAAAGTTGAAGAACTCCTTAAGTTTCCGCCTTGCGACTAATACGAAAACGTCGTTTTTCCGAAATCTTTCTATTGAGATATCCTTACAATACCCTTAGGGACATTTGGTTAAAGTCTTGTGGCTAATGGATCAAAACTACAAATTTTTTGTGTGGATGAAGGACCAAACCCGAGAGCTCTTGAACTCAAGCTCTAGTTCTCAAATATTTTCTAAGTGTTAAAGACCTTGTCTTGCACTAGTGAAGCATATATAACACAATGAAGGGCTTAGATAATAACACTTGTTAGGTTTTGGATGAAGGAGATCAAGCCAAATGGCTCTTGACTTGGTCAACAATGTCAAGCTCTTAATTAGCAAGACTTTGTCATCTACACTTTGGTCAAATGACCATTTTAGCCTTGCAAATTTTCGACCAAGACCATGTGGTGGAGGTGCCACGTGTCTCCCTCTCATTCGTCCATAAAATTCTGTAACCCTCGTGGGCCCCACAAAATGTAAAATTCCTCGGGTGGGCCCCACATGACCAAATCCATAAAAATAAATTTCCATAAAGTTAATAAGTTCCATACTCTTCAAATAATGCATTTTGAGAATCCAATTCTCAACAACGAACATTTTTCCTTTCCGACGTTCGGAGGATTTTCCGCCGGAAAAACAATTCTTCCTTTCGTACCAATTTCCAAGTCTTGATTCCTTACGTACATTCTCTTTTACATGTCCTGGACTTACGGGGTGTAACATATCCAAAATAGCTTTCAGAACCCGATATGGCCATTATGAATTCTTGGTCATGTCTTTCGGGTTATCCAATGCCCCAGCAACTTTTATGGATCTAATGAACATAATCTTTAAATCATTCTTAGATTTGTTCGTGATTGTATTCCTAATTTACAGCAAGAGTGTTGAAGAACATGAAGAGCATCTGAGGGTAGTGCTTCAAGTCTTAAAACAGGAGAAATTGTATGCTAAATTTTCAAAGTGTGAATTTTGATTGGAAAGGATAGCCTTCTTGGGCCATGGTGTGTCAAGGGATGAAATTATGGTAGACCCCCAAAAGATAAAAACAGTGAAGAACTGACCAAAACCGACCACTCCGACAGAAGTTAGAAGTTTCTTGGGTTTGATTGGGTATTATAGAAGATTTGTAGAATGCTTTTCTAGTCTTGCTTCTCCCTTGACCCGATTGACTCAAAAAGCGGTTAAGTACCAGTGGTCAGAAGCATGTAAAACAAGTTTTCAGAAACCGAAGGAATTGTTGACTACTGCACCAATTTTAACGTTACCATCGGGATAAGAAAGGTTCACATTCTATTGTGATGCCTCTAGGGTTGAGTTATGATGTGTCTTGATGCAGTTTGGAAAAGTTATTGCGTATGCATCTAGACAATTGAAGATACATGAGAAGAATTATTCAACTCACGACTTGGAATTGGCCGCGGTAGTGTTTGCCTTATGAATATGAAGATACTATTTGTATGGGGTGCATGTAGGTATAGTTACAGATCATAAGAGTTTACAGTACATAACCACGCAAATGGAATTGAATCTCCGACAAAGAAGATGGTTAGAGTTGCTTAAGGATTATGACCTTAGTATTGTCACGACCCGACCCCGGGGCCGCAACTGGTGCCCTACCGGGGCACCCCGTCAGGTATACATCAGAGAATAGCAGCGGAATATACATAACACCTAAACCTGTATATAGCAAACATCACTAGCTAGTCGACAAGGCCGACTTTCATAGATTAAACTTAATCAAAAGTAAACAGTACAACTTGTTCTTACAGCACAAACCACAAACGTGAGTACATACCTCTAGGAATAACAGTTGTGGCGGGACAGGACCCCGCCATACCCCTGAATGTACATAACACCTATAGCATCAGGGAAAAACCGTACCAACAAAACAAGCCTCCGGAGGAATGGAGCTTCGACACTGCACGGTGATCCTAAGAATGAGGATCCACCGCTACTTTACCACTGCGGCATGAACGCAGCCAGGAAGAATTCGATTACTGATATGTACTAAGTATGCGAAACTGGAAAAGTACTGAAAATACCTCATAAGTCTAAAATAACTGGAGACGTGTATGATAATCAATTTACAGAACATTGTGCCTTACTAATAATGAGAATATCAAGCATATACTATACTGCATGAAAATAGGAAGCTCATGATCAAAGCAAGGTCATCCGCCCCGCAGTATCATTAAGCACTCCTACTCCTGGGACTATTCCACCCGCATGGGTCATGTGGACCCGCATGAGGTATTCCTCGCATAGGCTGTACTCACCCGCATGGGACTATTTCACCCGCATGAGCCCTACAGACTCGCATGAGTTATTCCTCGCATCGTGGGTAGCAAATCCACGGAATATGCAAATTTCACAACCATAATGGAAGCATACCCGTGGAATCCCACATCACTATCGGTACGTCCAGGTAACCTCATACTGCATGCCTCAGAATCCCTCATCGTAAGCATGTCCAAGGTGCATACCCGTGGAATCCCACCTCACTGTCGGTACGTCCAAGTAAGCTCATACTACGACCATGGAAGCATACCAGTGGAATCCTCCATCACTGATGGTACGTCCAAGTAAGCTCATACTACGACCATGTAAGCATACCCGTGGAATCCTCCATCACTGACGGTACGTCCAAGTACTTTCATAACTTCTTTAGACTTTCATTAATCTACAAAATGAATCTCATTTTTGACCTTAAGGCACCTTGTTATTGCTTAATCAAATCCGGAGAATTTAACCCGAAGTACTATGTATTTCTACTATTTCAAAAGATCCCTTTTTCACATAAAACCCCCATTTTACACTCTAAGCAATTGATACCTTTAAATCAAATTGTCCTACTCAATTTCAATTCTTTCATCTATGTTTACCTTATTCAAGAAAAACCAACTCTTTAACCCTCCATAAAGTCATTATAACCAACTCCCCAAAAAGCCGTTATACTAACTTTATGCTTTAGAAATTAAGACACTCTTATCCTTTCGTAAGGCCGTTATAACTAACTTCCCATAAAGCCGTTATAACTCCTTATATCTCAAACAATTTCGTCTTTTATTAACCAAGAGACTTATACTTCAAATCAGTTTACACAATTTTCAAAATACTTCAAGTATCTTATCTTTAGAAAACAAGTTTCTTAACTAAAAATTCAGGTGTCTTCTCTTTAGAATGGTTCAATACTCAATACTTTCCGCACCAAATATTCTATACTTTTTCCTGTCAAGAAATCCTTGTCTACCTTATTAGAATAAACCATTCCACAAGAACAAGTGAGTTAACTCTCTAACTCAACCAGCTTAGACATTCTTTAAAATAAGTCAAGGATACCAAAGGATTTACTTTATTTAAATCACGTACGTCTACCGTACTATATAGTTATAACTACTCATGCTCAAGAGATAGGAAAGTTTCACATACCTCTCCGGTCAATCCACTTGCTAAGTCCAATATACCGCACGTAGTACGTCAACCTATAATGACCATAATACGTTTATTAACCTCTAGCTTCAACGTAGAATATTTCAAGTGCAAAGTCACTAAATTCTACGGAAAATCGGACATCATTTCCTTTGTTTCTACATACTTTGCCACATTTTCAAGGTCCGAATTCAACATCCAAACGCCACTTTTAAGGCCCAACAATCCAAACAATTCAAAGGGGATTACACACCTAATCTTGAATGTGTAAAATTCTGCCCCACAATGCATTTTTAACAAAATCAATAAGCTAAAGGTAGTATCTAGGCTATAACATGCTCACATACTAACCTTATTCAATCCCTTCAAAACCAAATCATATTTCTTACATGCAATTTCTCTAAAAGCAACATTTATAACTACAAGTTCTTTCTTCTTCACATGCAACACCAAAGACTAGCAAAAAGAGAAAGAATTGTTACCTTAGAGCTTACCCAAAATAATCCAACAAATTCACTAGCCTCCTTTCCACAATCACCACCACAAAAATTCCTACAAGCTTGCCAACAAGTTTCCTTCTTGTCACATTTTTCAGATTTTTCTCAAGCCTTGATTTCCTCTTGATTTTCTAGAGAGAAGGGATAGCTTTAATTTTTAGAGAGAGAGAAGAGCTTGAAGAATGACCAAGTCTTCAAGACTTGGTCAATAAATAGGACATGAAAAATCAGATGGGGGGGGGGGGATACTTGTCACCCTCCCATGGCCTTTTTAAAACAAAACAGTCCAGATTTTTCCACTCAGCCTCGCAGAACCCGCCTCGGCGCCGCGGCCCTGCAGCCGGCGCCGCGGCACTGAAACCTCCGCCACCTCTCAGAACTTCCGCGCGCGCTGCCACGCTACGGCCGCGGCGCTGGCTCGACCGAGATATTTTTACGTCCGATCACGACCGAACTTGTAACTTCCATAACTTTCTACTCCGATGTCCTATCGACGAACGGTTGGTTGAGTTGGAAACTATACTCAACGAACTACATGCTAGGCCTTAGAAACACCTACAAGCTCTGGATGAACTAGGAGATATGCCGCTCTAAAGTTGACTAAAAACCTGTCCGAATCATTCTGACAACCTATCTTTCTAAAATTTTAAATCTTAACTCCTGTAGTACGTTCTCATAGCATGACCTGGCTTACGGGGTGTAACATTCTCCCCCCCTTAGAAACATTCGTCCCTGAATGTTCTTTTGGAGCCAATCTAATAATCCTCGGTACATCCTCGTACTCTACACTTAATGGGGACCTTATAATGCCACTTGTGACCCTAAGGTATCGCACACGCATATCCACTCGTCGTAAGTCAAACAGGAAAATGAATCAAAGTGTGAACCATCACCACTTACTCCCAGTCACGGCCTCACAGGATTGCCTGTTCGTATCTACCAACTTATTCTATCACATGTACATAGTCTCACTATCCTCCGTTCATGACACTAAATCATACAACAATCCTATCATGCATACTAATTTCTAAAGGGTCAAAGATATACCTGACATCACATAGGCGGGTCAAAGGACCGCTAAATCTGGGAACTGCTACCACGACCTCTGTCGCGGTCTGCCGGTGCATGAGCATCCTGCCTAGCCATTGAAGGTGAAGAACCCGCAACTGATCCAATAGACTGCGCCATGACACCAGTGCCACCTCTAGTCGGACAGTCTCTCGCCAAATGGCCCTGTTGGCCGCAAGCATAACAAGTTGTCGACCTAGTCCGACACTCCCCAAAATGAGATCTACCACAGTGACCACACCGAGGCAAGGGTGGCTTCCCCTGGCTACTATCTTCGGACACCTATGAACCTGCCGCCCTGGAATCTTGACCTGTTCCCGAATATCCCCGGCGGTCAAACCACCCGTCGGAAGACCAGGAAGGGGCACTCTGCGTTGGCGAAAATGTAGACCCAGCCTGCTGCTGAGGCTGTCCACCCTAAAAGTTATCCTGAAACCCTCGTCCCCGGCCTCTTGGGATGTTTGGACTGGCCGCCTCACTCTCCCCGCCCTCAATCCTCGCGCATATGCTCGCATCTGGCAATATCCATACCGGGTCAAGAGCCACTCCCTGCATACGCAGAACCATATAACGGTCTAGCCCATCACATAGCGGTGAACTCTGTCGCCATGTCCGCCACAATAGTGGCGCGTACAGCTAATGAATCAAACTCCAGGTTGTACTCCCTGATGGTCCTCCCATTCTGTCTCAATGCCAAGAACCTATCCAAGCGGGCTCTTCTCGTCTCAGGAGGCAAAAAGTGACCTAGGAAGGCTTCCGTGAACTCATCCCAAACAGCTGGAGGAGCACCCACACCTCTAGACAACACCCACGCCTCAAACCAATTCAACGCAATATCGCGTAACCGGTAAAAAGCTAACACAACGGACTCCGTCTCCGAGGCCCTAAGCACCTGCATAGTCCGTCGCACCTGCCGAACAAACTCCTGAGGATCCTCCTCGGATCTCGAACCATAGAACTCGGGTGGATTACAACCCAGAAAGTCCCGAATCCTTAAACTGTCGGCTCTAGGGTTAGCTACACCGGCTCATGCGTGCGCCGCCACAATGCTAGTCAACAACCCGATCGCCTCCGTAATCCCTATACTCGCCCCGCCGCGAACGGGAGGCTCAGGTACCGCGGTCTTAGTAGCCGCTGCCGCCCGAACTCTCTTTGGGCGGCGTCGTGGAACTCGTTGTCAAATATCACCTCGGTGGGACGGGCTCGTGCCTCGTAACCTCTGCGTCCTACTTGCGCCTCCACCGCCTTGCCCTTCTGGGTCGCTGTTGCCTTGCGTGGAGGCATAACTGATACATGAAAATATATCAGAGGGGGTTCAACCTATAACACAGCTCTATTGCACGATCTTAGAGTGAAAGAATGGAAACCAATCCTAAATATCCTGCAGCCTCCTGATTATAGATGTGGTGCACAACATACCGATAATCAAGACTCTACTAGACACGGTCTGTAGACACTTTCCGAGGACTAACTGCTTTGATACCACTTTTGTCACGACCCGACCCCGGGGCCGCAACTGGTGCCCTACCGGGGCACCCCGTCAGGTATACATCAGAGAATAGCAGCGGAACATACATAACACCTAAACCTGTATATAGCAAACATCACTGGCTAGCCGACAAGGTCGTCTTTCATAGATTAAACTTAATCAAAAGTAAACAGTACAACTTCTTCTTACAGCCCAAACCACAAACGTGACTACGCACTTCAGGAATAACGGTGTGGACAGGGCCCCGCCATACCCCTGAATGTACATAACACCTATAGCATCAAGGAAAAACCATACCAACAAAACAAGCCTCCGGAGGAATGGAGCTTCTGACACCAGACCAGTGATCCTAAGAATGAGGATCCACCACCTGCTTACCCCTACCTGTGGCATTTAACGCAAATGCCAGGAAGGGGTCGACACAATATGTACTAAGTATGCGAAACTGGAAAAGTACTGAAAATACCTCATAAGTCTAAAATAACTGGAGATGTGTATGATAATCAATTTACAGAACACTGTGCCTTACTAATAATGAGAATATCAAGCATATACTATACTGCATGAAAATAGGAAGCTCATGATAAAAGCAAGGTCATCCGCCCCGCAGTATCATTAAGCACTCCTACTCCTGGGACTATTTCACCCGCATGGGTCATGTGGACCCGCATGAGGTATTCCTCGCATAGGCTGTACTCACCCGCATGGGACTATTTCACCCGCATGAGCCCTACAGACTCGCATGAGGTATTCCTCGCATCGTGGGTAGCAAATCCATGGAATATGCAAATGTCACAACCATAATGGAAGCATACCCGTGGAATCCCACATCACTGTTGGTACGTTCAGGTAACCTCATACTGCATGCCTCGGAATCCCTCATCGTAAGCATGTCCAAGGTGCATACCCGTGGAATCCCACCTCACCGCTTCAGACGCCCAAGTAAGCTCATACTACGACCATGGAAGCATACCCGTGGAATCCTCCATCACTGACGGTACGTCCAAGTAAGCTCATACTACGACCATGGAAGCATACCCGTGGAATCCTCCATCACTGACGATAAGTCCAAGTACTTTCATAACTTCTTTAGACTTTCATTAATCTACAAAATGAATCTCATTTTTGACCTTAAGGCACCTTCTTATTGCTTAATCAAATCCGGAGAATTTAACCCGAAGTACTATGCATTTCTACTCTTTCAAAAGATCCATTTTTCACATAAAACCTCCATTTTACACTCTAAGCAATTGATACCTTTAAATCAAATTGCCCTACTCAATTTCAATTCTTTCATCTATGTTTACCTTATTCAAGAAAAACCAACTCTTTAACCCTCCATAAAGTCATTATAACCAACTCCCCATAAAGCCGTTATACTAACTTTATGCTTTAGAAATTAAGACACTCTTATCCTTTCGTAAGGCCGTTATAACTAACTTCCCATAAAGCCGTTATAACTCCTTATATCTCAAACAATTTCGTTCTTTTATTAACCAAGAGACTTATACTTCAAATTAATTTACACAATTTTCAAAATACTTCAAGTATCTTATCTTTAGAAAACAAGTTTCTTAACTAAAAATTCAGGTGTCTTCTCTTTAGAATGGTTCAATACTCAATACTTTCCGCACCAAATATTCTATACTTTTTCCTGTTAAGAAATCCTTGTCTACCTTATTAGAATAAACCATTCCTCAAGAACAAGTGAGTTAACTCTCTAACTCAACCAGCTTAGACATTCTTTAAAATAAGTCAAGTATACCAAAGAATTTACTTTATTTAAATCACGTACGTCTACCGTACTATATAGTTATAACTACTCATGCTCAAGAGATAGGAAAGTTTCACATACCTCTCCGGTCAATCCACTTGCTAAGTCCAATATACCGCACGTAGTATGTCAACCTATAATGACCATAATACGTGTATTAACCTCTAGCTTCAACGTAGAATATTCCAAGTGCAAAGTCACTAAATTCTACGGAAAATCGGACAGCATTTCCTTTGTTTCTACATACTTTTCCACCTTTTCAAGGTCCGAATTCAACATCCAAACGCCACTTTTAAGGCCCAACAATCCAAACAATTCAAAGGGGATTACACACCTAATCTTGAATGTGTAAAATTCTGCCCCACAATGCATATTAACTAAATCAATAAGTTAAAGGTAGTATTTTGGCTACAACATGGTCACATCCTAACCTTATTCAATCCCTTCAAATCCAAATCATATTTCTTACATGCAATTTCTCTAAAAGCAACATTTTTAACTACAAGTTCTTTCTTCTTCACATGCAACACCAAAGACTAGTAAAAAGAGAAAGAATTGTTACCTTAGAGCTTACCCAAAATAATCCAACAAATTCACTAGCCTCCTTTCCACAATCACCACCACAAAAATTCCTACAAGCTTGCCAACAAGTTTCCTTCTTGTCACCTTTTTCAGATTTTTCTCAAGCCTTGATTTCCTCTTGATTTTCTAGAGAGAAGGGATAGCTTTAATTTTTAGAGAGAGAGAAGAGCTTGAAGAATGACCAAGTCTTCAAGACTTGGTCAATAAATAGGACATGAAAAATCAGATGGGGGGGGGGGGATACTTGTCACCCTCCCATGGCCTTTTTAAAACAAAACAGTCCAGATTTTTCCACTCAGCCTCGCAGAACCCGCCTCGGCGCCGCGGCCCTGCAGCCGTCGCCGCGGCGCTGTGGCCCCTGACCGAGATATTTTTCTGTCCGACTGCGCACTGAACTTGTAACTTCCATAACTTTCTACTCCGATGTCCTATCGACGAACGGTTGGTTGCGTTGGAAACTAGACTCAACGAACTACATGCTAGGCCTTAGAAACACCTACAAACTCTGGATGAACTAGGGGATATGCCGCTCCAAAGTTGACTAAAAACCTGTCCGAATCATTCTGACAACCTATCTTTCTAAAATTTTAAATCTTAACTCCTGTCGTACGTTCTCATAGCATGACCTGGCTTACGGGGTGTAACAAGTATTCTTTACCATCCCGAAAAATCTAACATGGTGGATGACACACTCAGTAGGAGACCATGGACAGCTTGGCCCACTTGGCAGTACAAAAGAGAGGTATTGTTCGTGAAGTACAAAAATTGGGAAACCTCAAAGTTAGTTTAACCGAGGTCGTTGAAGGTAGGGTGGTGGTACATGATACCTCACAATCTGTCTTAGCTTCATAAATAAAAGAAAGTCAGTTTGAAGACATGAAGTTTGTTAAATTTCAGGAGAGGATTCAATAGGGAAAACCTTCACAGTTTACATTAGGAGAAAATGATGGTACCCTTCGATATAAGGGTAGGTTGTGTGTTCCTGAGGTAAAAGATCTAAGAAGAAAGATCTTAGATGAAGGTCACAACACCAGGTATTCCATTCATCCAGGATCAATGAAAATGTATCATGATCTCAAGGCAAATTACTGGTGGGAAGGAATGAAGAGAGATGTTGCAGAGTTTGTCGGAAGATGCCTTACGTGTCAACAGGTGAAAGCCGAACATCAAAAACCCGACGGACTACTTCAGGACATTGGCGTCCCCATGTGGAAATGGGAGGCCATTCATATGGATTTTGTAACTGGTCTACCAAAAACAAAAAAGGTTATGATTCTATATGTGTGATTGTAGATCGGCTTACAAAGTCAGCCCATTTCCTACCTGTCAAGACTACATATCGGGCGCCGCAGTATGCGCAAATTTATGTGAAAGAAATAATGAGGTTACACAGGATTCCATTACATATTATTTCGGATAGGGGTTCCCAATTCACCTCACACTTTTGGCAAAGTTTCCAGCAGGGTCTCGGGACAAAGGTCAAGTTGAGTACGGCTTTCCATCCACAAACCGACGGACAAGCTGAAAGAACAATTCAAACATTGGAAGACATGTTGCGGTCTTATGTATTGGACTTCCAGAGCAACTGGTTGGACCATCTATGTCTAGTTGAATTCGCTTACAACAACAGCTTCCATGCTAGTTTACAGATGGCTTCGTTCGAAGTATTGTGTGGGCAAAAATGTAGATCTCCACTTGGGTGGTTCAAGTGGGCAAATCACTACTGTTCGGATCCGAAGTCATTCAAGAAACAAATGATAAAGTACATATAATTCGGGAGCGGATCAAGACAGCTCATAGCCGCCATAAGTCTTATGCGGATAATCGCAAAAGAGATCTTGAATTTCAAGAAGGGGAGAAAGTATTTTTAAAAGTCTCTCCAATTAAGGGAGTGATGCGATTTGGCAAGAAAGGAAAGTTGAGCTCAAGGTTTATTGGACCATATGAAATCTTACGAAGAGTGGGGAATGTGGCTTACGAACTAGCCCTTCCACAAGAATTGGAAGCGGTGCATCCGATGTTTCATATGTCAATGCTACGAAAATACTTGCATGATCCAAGTCACGTAATCCAACCCCAAGAGATAATCCTGAATGAAGAGCTCCAATACGAGGAAATTCTGGTAGAAACACTGGATGACAAATTAAGCGTCTTAGGAACAAAGACATTATCTCTGTAAAAGTTCTATGGAGTAATCAGTACACAAAAGAAGCAACCTGGGAAGCTGAGGACGCGATGAAAGTCAAATATTCATTCCTCTTTGAGTAAGGTAATAAAATGTGTTAAATTGTACTTGTGTGTGAAATTTATATGTCTATGTGCATGTGTTAAACCTTATACATTCGAGGGCGAATGTTGATTAAGGAAGGAAGAATGTAAAATCCGGTGCATGTGTTGTGTTACATCTATATTCATATTCGAGGTCGAATGTTTTTTTAAGGAGGGGAGAATGTAAAATGTGTTAAGTTGTGTTCATGTGTGCAGTATGTGTGTCTATGTGCATATGTTACGACTTTATTCACATTCGAGGACGAATGTTGTTTAAGGAGGGGAGAATGTAAAGTCCTGAAAATTAAAAAAAAAAACAGAAAAAGAAAAGAAAATAAAACCTAAAACTACCCCACCTTCTACTCCCTCAAACCCTTCTTCCACTCCCTCAATTCCCTCCACTCTCACATCACACACCATGTACTATATATATATTTTTCATCATATATTGTTCTCATCACAAAGAACAAAAATATAAAGAACAAAGAAATCAGAAAATACCAAGAGCAAAAAGGGAGAGGCTTGGTTGAAGGATAAGTTGAAGTTGAGAATTATATTCGCGATTACGAAGCAACAAAGGTGAGTTTTTCTCACTCAAATTTCTTAGTGAAATCCTGTATTTTAAGTTTTGTACATGTTAGAATATAATGTTGGTGTTAAAAGAAAAATCACGAACTTTGATTGTTTAAACAACTAGTTCGAATCATGAACTTTACGAATTGTTTTTCGGAGTTATGCTTACTAGAATTAGATAAAATTTTGTATGGTTGTATATATCTCCGTTACAAAAAAATCAAACTAAATAAGAGATGAAACGGACTTACGGTTTAAGAATTATCATAGTTTAAACTTTCTGCCACAGGTTTGGACGAAATCTGGGAAGGCAGAATTACAAACTGTTTTACTTGAGTTGTACTTATTAAAATTAGATGAACATTTACATGGTTGTAAATATCTATGTTAAGGATAGATCTAGCTAAAGAAGAGTTAAAACGGACTTACGGTTTGATAGTTATTGCACTTTAAAGTTTCTGTTCCGGACTGATTAAAATCCGTAAAGCAGTGGGTAAAATGGTAAAACTGTAGCAATTGGTACAGAATATGAAATGTTGATTCAACTGAAAGTCCTAGATTTGTCTTTTATCGTCATTTTGAGAATTTACGGGGCTTGATCCGACTTACGGATAAGAAGTTATTACTGTTTTAAGATTGTGTATCGTTCTGATAATAAATTCGGCGAAACAGTTCTTAATGTAATTTTTAAAACTGAAAAACAGAATGTTTCGGTGGGGAGTTTAAAATTTTGTGCTGAATAAAAGTTCTAGGTTATTCTGTTCTCGACAGTTTGAGACTTTACGTACATAAATCCGACTTACGGTTTGAGAGTTGTAACCCATATAAGTGGGAAGGACGGAATATTGAAAGAAGGAACTATTAATTGAGCCTTTTGAACATATAACATATACAAATACAAATAAATAAATGCATTTGTAAATGCATCGGATCGGGTTGCACACGCAACAAATATGTAAATGCATTTGTAAATGCATCGGATCGGGTTGCACGCCGCAACAAATATGTAAATGCATTTGTAAATGCATCGGATCGGGTTGCACGTCGCAATAAATATGTAAATGCATTTGTAAATGCATCATATCGGGTTGTACGCCACAACAAATATGTAAATGCATTTGTAAATGCATCGGATCGGGTTGCACGCCGCAACAAATATGTAAATGCATCATATCGGGTTGTTCGCCACAATAAATATATAAGTGCATTCGTAAATGCATCGGATCGGGCTGCACGCCGCAACAAATGTATAAATACAAAGAAATACCTTAATGTGTAACATGAGATAAAACATGTATGTTGGTTAAGATGAGTACGTCCTGAAACGAGTTGAAAGAGAATATTATTGTGTGAATACTTGATTATGATACATTGAAAGTGTTGAAGTTTGTTTCATAACATGGTTATTGTGTCCTAATATGTTTGTACTTAAAATATTGTGAGATTACTTTGAATTATAAAGAGGTTCTCACTCACTGACGGGTGGTTGACTCTTTTATTTAACATATTTCAGGAAAGTGTGATAGAGGAAAAACTCTGCAACAGGGCTAACGATCGTCCCGCAGCCTCTTTGACCCATCAATCCATTATTTCGGATTTGGTGAAAGTTATTCTCATAAAGTATGTTTAAAGAACTAGGTTTCATTATCTCGGGGAATGCCCCACACAAGATTGTTCTTTGTAAGCTTTGAATTGCTTATTATTATATATATATATATTATTTCCGCACTTAAATACATGTTTAATCTAGGAAGAAAAGAAGTTAACGGTTCGCCTGAAAAATAAATAACTGTCCAGGTGTCATCACGCCTTAAGGAAAGACTTGAGAAAAGTCGGGGCGTGACAAATTTCAACTTATCAGTGATCAACTTCTTCACATATGCAGGACACCCCCAGGGACTCACGTGTCTAAGTGATGGCTTCTTGCCACACCATACCTCGTATGTCGTCCTTTTAAATGATTTAGATGGAACCCTATTCAGACCATATATTGCGGTTTGTATAGCTGATCGGTGTATTTTATATACACTTTTTGAGTCGTTTTTAGTGAGTCTTTTGTCCATTTTTGTACAAATATGTGTCGTCTTAGGATATATTTTCTTTCTTTTGAGTCAAATTGGTTAAAGTGGCTCTTTGGCGGAAAAGGAGCAAAAAGAGGGCAAAAACGGAGGTTCCAGAGCTCGAAATGCGAGGAAGTGGCGAACTGCACGAAACAGGCCAGCACCCGGCGCTAATATTCGAAGCTTGCGAAGTTCCAGTACGCGCTCTAGACAAGACGATTGCAGCGCGCGGTGCCTAATCTTCGTAATGATGCAGAACTTCCGTGGCCATGCTAGTTCTGGCGGCGCCGACGCGGGAAAAATCAGGTTTTTGAATGAATAATGGGCCAGGCCTGAAGGAAAACCCTGCACCTCGTTTTTAAACTATAAAAAGAGAACCCTAAGGCAGTTTTAAGGGTTCCCTTTCTTGCCAATTCACAACACATCTTGGAGTTCAAGATTGGAGACCATTCTTTAGTAATTTCTTGTTCTTTCTTTACTTTATTTTCAGTTTATGTTGGATATTGAATTAGTTCTTGTCATGTCTATGGTTATGAACTAATTCAAATATAGGGCTTTCCATGTCAATTCACTTGAACCTTATATTTATGAATTAATGCATGTTTGTGGTTGTTCTTCTAATTGTTGAGATTTATCCAATATATGTTTTGATTGCTTGGTAATTACTTGATAATTAATTATCCTTATTTATATGATTTCTAACCGAAATCCGAAAGGGGAGGTTGTGACTATGCTGTAGTTGGGTAGACATAGGTTGAATCGTGGATGAAAATACCCCGATTACTTGTGTAGCATTAATAAGGTTTTTGTTCTTAATCCTCCTCTAGAGTCAACCTTATCACCGAAAGGTAGAAAGGTGATGTACTGGGGTTGAGTGTTTATATAACCTTAATAGGAGTATAAAACGGATTAGTAAACCTGCTATCTCCAATAGAAGAAGAACCATATTCAATTGCATTAATAAGTAATATAAGCGGATAGTTGAGGAGATTTGGAAGCCCTATTTCCATCATTACTGAAGTAACAACATAGTTAATTAGTTTGAATAATTATTAGTTATAAACAACAAATCAATATTCGGTCACCAGATAGATAACAAGGAGTAGAAATTGGTAATTGAGCACTAATCCCTGAGGACGATAACTCGGTCTTCAAAGACTATATTACTTGACACGACACGTACACTTGCGTTAAAGTGTGTGCATAAATCGCGCATCAAGTTTTTGAAGCCGTTGCCGGGGATTGGCGTAGTTCAATATCAATTTTATCTATTCTTAATTTCTAATTTGGTTTTTATTTTTGTTTTGTTTTTTTTATTTTTTTTTATTTTTGTGAAAACCAGTTGTCGTGATCCGTTTGTTTGTTTTTGATCTGTTTCAGGCACTCAGTTTATGCGAAGGAGAAGAGGAGCAGACACTCTTGTTCCCTTCAATCCAGAAATTGAGAAAACTTGTAAACAGAATAGAAGGAACCAACGAATTTCAGCCTTAATAGAGATGGAAGGCATACAAAACAACAACGAGATGAATGAGGGGTTAGGTGATCATCAGCCTAACATGAGAATGCCTCAGAGAGTGTCGATGGATGTAGAGGAGAGAGTTCAGGTCCAAGCGGAGAGAAGCTTGGGAGATTACGTGCTGCCGAGGGTGAACGGAGCACAAACTTGTATTAGGCTCCCACCAATAGGAGCAAATAATTTTGAGATCAAACCTACAATTCTAAGTATGGTGCAGAATACGGTTCAGTTTGGAGGGTTGCCGTCGGAGGATCCTCACATGCATATAGCTAATTTCTTGGAGCTGTGTGCAACCTTCAGATATAATGGCGTTACTGATGACGCTGTCAGATTGAGGCTCTTTCCCTTCTCACTCAGGGATAGAGCGAAAGTGTGGTTGAATTCTTTGCCAGCAGATTCGATATTTACATGGCAAGAATTGGCACAGAAATTTTTAGCAAAGTTCTTCCCACCATGCAAAGCAGCAAAGTTGAGAGGGGAGTTGAATAATTTCTATCAAGCCGATGGAGAATCATTATATGAAGCTTGGGATAGATTCAAGGACTTGCAGAAGAAGTGTCCACACCACAATATTGAGTTGTGGAATTTGGTCCACATTTTCTATAACGGGTCGAAATTTAACGACTGCAACAATTATTGATGCAGCCGCAGGTGGAACCTTTATGAGGAAAACAGCCCATGAAGCTCATGACTTATTGGAGGACATGGCCACTAATAACCATGTCACAGAGGATAGACAAGTGAGTGGCAGAAGAACAGTGGGAGTTCATGATATTGATGCCATCACTGCCCTGAATTCCCAAGTGGCCCTTTTGACCAAGCAGCTGCAAAAAAATACAATGTCTGTAAATGCAGTGCAACTGCCCATGAGTTGTGAAATGTGTGGTGGTCCACATATATTCGACAGATGCCCTTCAGCTGATCCTAACAATATCTCGATTGAGAAAGCAGAGTGCCAAGCTGTATGGAACTATCAGAGGCCCCAGAACAACCCATACTCAAACACATACAATCCGGGGTGGAGGAATCACCCAAATTTTTCATGGAGAGGTGAGCAGGGGCAGCAAAATCAGTTTAGAGGCCAGTACCAAAATCAGCAGCCATTCACTCAGGCCTCATCCTCTCAACAATTCAATGCCCCTGTCCAACCATAAAAGCCAGACGAGCTGATAGCAGCTTTGTTAACACTCACCAACTCCCAGACCCAGTTCATGGTAGAAACTAGATCCTCTCTCAGGAACTTGGAAACACAGGTGGGGCAACTAGCAAAGCTATCGAACAACAGGCCACAGGGTACACTGCCGAGAAATACAGAGATGAACCCTAGAGAACAATGCCAGGCAGTACAGCTGAGGAGTGGAAAGCAGTTGGAACAGTGTGCACCTCAGCCTGTGGTTGAACAGAGGGTAGAAACAGAGAGAGAGATGGGTGTTGAAGATCGCCCAATATTAGAGAAAGCTCTAGAGAAGGAGTACACGGAGAAGATTCCTTTCCCACAAAGATTGCAAAGGAAAGTAGTTGATAAGAAATTCTCCAAGTTTTTGGAGACATTCAGAAAGTTACATATCAACATACCCTTCATCGAGGCGTTGGAGCAAATGCCTTCTTATTTCAAATTTATGAAGGAAATTTTGGGGAAGAAGAAGAAATTAGGAGAGTATGAGATGGTAGCACTGACTTAGGAGTGCAGTGCTATCCTGCAGAAGAAATTTCCCCCTAAACTCAAGGACCCGGGGAGCTTTACATTGTCTTGCACAACAAGGTGGTAACATGCAATGGCCCTCAGTGATTTGGGGCGAGTATAAATTTGATGCCTTTGTCGGTGTTTAAGAGGTTGGAGTTAGGTGAGGCAAAACCAACCACGGTGAGCTTGCAACTAGCGGATAGAACGGTGGTGCACCCCAGGGGGAAGATTGAGGATGTGCTTGTTAAAGTAGGAAAATTCTTTTTCCCTGCAGATTTCCCCATTCTTAATATGGAGGAGGATGCGGAGATTCCCATCATATTGGGGAGACCGTTCATGGCAACAGGGAGAGCCCTGATTGATGTAGAAAAGGGGGAGCTGACGCTGAGGGTAGAGAGCGAAGAAATGGTGTTCAAAGTGTTCAAACACGTTATTGAACCCCCGGTCATGAGCAGGTGCTTTTCAATAAGCACCGTCAGAACTTCATGTGAGCCAGTGCAAGCCAAACCAAGGGAGATAAGCCCACCAAAGCAGGTACGTGATGTCGAACCTCAACCAAAACAGGTATGTGTTCCTGAACCTTCTCTTGAAAATAATTATAAGAAGAAAAACAGAAGAAGAAAAAGAAAAATGTTGAAAAAATGGATTGGTTGTGGGGTTAATCTACCCCACACCTCTTGATCTAACGAACTTGCGTCCGGCTAAAAGACGTTAAAGACAGCGCTACTTGGGAGGCAACCCAAGGTATTTTGATTTATTTTACCTTAATATAGTTAGTTTTTTTACTAAGAACAGTCTCACGGAGGTATTGTTTGTGTTGTGTTGACAGGTGCAGGCCAACAATTTGGAGGGCGAAAACTGAAGATAAGCAAAGGGATTTAAATTAGGTTAGCCACGCGCCAGAGCAGTGGTCGCGCGCCAAAAGAGCGTAAAGACGCTGAAGTTTGGCCGCGCGCCATTCAGGGCCGCGACGCCAAAAGTCCCGAAAAAATCTGAAGTTTGAGGCCAGCGCAGAAAGTATGTAAGAGTGCAAGAAATCAGCCGCGGCCACAGTGGTCACGCGCGAGACGGAAATCCAAAAATTAAAAGACGCCCCAAATCCGATTTTTCCTCAATTCCGAATCAAAACCTAAACCTTCTTCTCCACAAAACCCACGAAAATCCACACTTTACCTAAAAAATCTTCCATAAACCAAACCCAAACACAACCAAAGCTCTTAAATTCCCTAAACCCTTAACCATCTTAACCAACAAACCTCATCCCATTGCCTCAAATCACCATTAGAAGCAAGAAAACCTTGAAGAACACCGTAAAAAGGTAACCTTTATCGTTTCTTGAAAGCTTTACTGTAGTCAGAGGAGGTAGTAGATTGGAGGAGTGTTGTATCTGTGAAGTTGTTGGGGTGTTGAAATTGGTTGTGAGATTTCAAGGAAGAGTATACAAGGTGAGCGGTATTGCAGAGCTTCTTAAGTGAAGTTTGGGGGTGATAGGTGTTGTAGCTGCTAGTTGTTGGGTGATAGTGTTGGGTAACATTGTTGATACAAAGGAAACGCTGCAAAAAGTCATCTAAACATGTCAGCCAGAAAGAAAAGAGCTTCCACATCCACCTCAGCCCCTCAATATGATGTACTAGGTTTGTCAGTCAAAGAGCTCATGAGAGATACACAAAACTTAGTACTAGGCCCTTAATCCCTGAAAGAGGAATGAATTATCAAAGGGAGTCGCTTGGAGAGGGGGATGTCTATGAGCCCATTCGGGCGATGATTGAGATGATGAGGTGGAAAAGATTTGTAAACCCGGAAAAGATAGCACCAATGAACACAGTGATGGTGAGAGGGTTCTATGCTAATTTTCCGGAGAAGGTGGACGATAGATGCTTCGTGAGGGGACGATATGTGCCTGTGACGGCAGAAGTGGTGAATGTGTTATTGAAAACAGTTGATGTTGAAGGAGGGGATGACGATTGGAGCTATTTTAGAACATGGTCCAGAAACTCCAACCACATCGACTGGAACGCCGTCGCAAGCACAGTGAGCTACCCTGGGGCTGCATATGAATTTGCCAGAAATGGGTCAAGATGACTGAGCAGGTGTCAGTTCAACAAAGCAGCCAATGGTTGGTTGTATTTCGTCAGTGCCCGCCTGATTCCATCAACGCACTTTACCAGAGTGCCAGAAGACAGAATCAAATTGATATATGGAATTATGTCGGGGAAGACGATTGATGTTGGGAATGAGATAGTGCAAAATATTGGAGAGACCAGCAGGTTGGTAACAACAGGTGGGTTGGGACATGACTCACTTATTACATGTTTATGCTCCATGAATGGGGTCCTAACCCTACCCACTGATACATATGAGAAAAATCAACTTCCTGTGTAATACGGGATAGTGCACTCCTTCCCATACCTAATTCCTCCAGCAACAACAAGAAGAAGACCACCAGCAGCACCAACAGCAGCAGCAGAGGCTGCCATAGATGAAGATGAGCCTGAAACAGAGGCTCACTATGAGGCAGGAAGCAGCCAGCAGCCACCCACAGAATCAGAACCTCCAGTGCCTATGATGGAGCAGTTGCTCCAGAACCAAAGAAGGATGATGCAGAATTTTGACACGGTGATACAAGGACAACAAGAATTGAGGCAGGGGCAACAACAGATGCACCAGAGAATTGACGAGATGAGTTCCTTGTTCAACCAATGGTCGATGCACTATCCACCACCACCGCCACCACTTTAAACCAAGTCTGTAAGTGTCCTGTTTCTTTTGTTTTCTTTGAGTCTTGCACACATTGGGGACAATGTGTGATTTAAGTTTGGGGGGGTGTCTTATTTGTGTCCTATTGTTGTAGTATGTTTGAGTCTTTTTGAATTGTTTTGTGTATTTTTGAGTCATAAATATTTTTTCTTCTTTTTGAGTCATAATTGTCTGTCAAAGATCATGCATGTTGTAGTTACTTGAAACACCTAGTGAAGTAAGGTGGAATAATGTAATGGAATTAGAAGCAACTATCTAAACACTTAGGTTAGATATGCCAAAAACTCATGAAATCTGTCTATTTGGGGTTTCTTGCTTGAATTGTGCATTGTTAAATGATTAAAACCTATGTGTATGATTGTTTTCTATTTGAGGCGAAATAGTTAGGATATGCATGTTAGGAAGATGACTCAGGCATTTCTTTGTTAGCCAATTCTTACCACTCTTTTTTATCCCTGACATTAAAAATATCCCTAGTCAGCCCCGTTGAGCCTAAACATAAAACTTTTTCTTTGACACCCTATATTCTCACACTTGTGCCATAAGTCAAAATGTGAAATAGTTGGAATAGAATGTGTTAAAAAAAAGACAAAAAGAGTGAACAAGTTTGATGCACCCCAATAAAAAAAAGTAATAAGAAATAGGCAAAAGCCTAAGTTTGGGGGTGCTTGTGATTTATAATACACTTCACTCTCTCAAAACAAAAGAGGGGAAAGATAGATATGAAGTGAAGGAAAGAAATCAAAAGAAAAGGGAAAAATTGAAAAGCTAAAGAGCTTATGGTACACAAAATAAGCCTAAATGTCTATTTTTACCTACCCATGCCTAAGCCTACATTACAACCCTGAAAAGTCCTGAAGATCTCTTATATGCATATCCATGATTAGTGGAGAATAGCAAGTAAAAATGTCATAGGACTTTTGAAATTGACATGCATAATTCAGTATCCTTACTTCCATTAAACATGATTAGAATGAGTTTGCGAAATATCTAGCTTAATGTGTTTAGAATGCTAAAATTTCATGCTATATGTTCCTGCATATTATTCTGCTAACCTTCATGTTTTTTTTCTAAGTAACACCAATGCAGCAAAGTGATCAATGTCGTTGAGTCTTCTATTTTCTTTTTCCTTGAGTCTTTATTTCTTTCTTTTGATCTTTGCTCGAGGGCGAGCAAAGGTTAAGTTTGGGGGTATTTGATCGGTGTATTTTATATACACTTTTTGAGTCGTTTTTAGTGAGTCTTTTGTCCATTAAAAATACGTGTCGTCTTAGGATAGATTTTCTTTCTTTTGATTCAAATTGGTTAAAGTGGCTCTTTGGCGGAAAAGGAGCAAAAAGAGGGCAAAAACGGAGGTTCCAGAGCTCGAAATGCGAGGAAGTGGCGAACCAGGCACAGAAACAGGCCAGGCGCCCCGACGCCTAATATTCAGAAGCTTGCAGAAGTTCCAGCGCCGCGGCGCCTCTAGACAACACAGTTGTAGCGCCACGACGCCTAATCTTCGTAACAACAGAATCTCCAGGCCGCTGGCAGGCCACAGGCGCCGACGCGAAAAATCAGTTTTGAATGAATAATGGGCCAGCTCAAGGAAAACCTCGCACTCGCTTTAAACTATAAAAAGAGAACCCTAAGGCATTTTTAAGGGTTCCCTTTCTTGCCAATTCACAACACATCTTGGAGTTCAAGATTGGAGACCATTCTTTAGTAATTTCTTGTTCTTTCTTTACTTTATTTTCAGTTTATGTTGGATATTGAATTAGTTCTTGTCATGTCTATGGTTAGGAACTAATTCTAATATAGGGCTTTCCATGTCAATTCACTTGAACCTTATATTTATGAATTAATGCATGTTTGTGGTTGTTCTTCTAATTGTTGAGATTTATCTAATATATGTTTTGATTGCTTGGTAATTACTTGATCATTAATTATCATTATTTATATGATTTCTAACCAAACCGAAGGAGGTTGTGACTATGTCAGTAGTTGGGTAGACATAGGTTGAATCGTGGATGAAAATACCCCGATTACTTGTGTAGCATTAATAAGGTTTTTGTTCTTAATCCTCCTCTAGAGTCAACCTTATCACCGAAAGGTAGAAAGGTGTTGTATTGGGGTTGAGTGTTTATATAACCTTAACAGGAGTATAAAACGGATTAGTAAACCTGCTATCTCCAATAGAAGAAGAACCATATTCAATTGCATTAATAAGTAATATAAGCGGATAGTTGAGGAGATTTGGAAGCCCTATTTCCATCATTACTGAAGTAACAACATAGTTAATTAGTTTTCATAATTATTAGTTATAAACAACAAATCAATATTCGGTCACCAGATAGATAACAAGGAGTAGAAATTGGTAATTGAGCACTAATCCCTAAGGACGATAACTCGGTCTTCAAAGACTATATTAGTTGACACGACACGTGCACTTGCGTTAAAGTGTGTGCATAAATCGCGCATCAATAGTGTATCCCCAAAGGTATGTAGGAAGAGCTGAAAAACTCATCATGGATCGAACCATATCAAGTAAGGTTCAGTTTCTCCTCTCGGCAACACCATTCATCTGTGGTGTTCCAGGAGGTGTGCATTCAGAATGAATTCCATGTAGTTTTAAGTAATCTAGAAATTATTTATTCAAGTATTCACCCCCACGATCATATCGGAGAGTCTTGATACTCTTTGAGAGCTATTTCTCCACTTCAAACTTAAACTCCCTAAACTTCTCGAAGGCCTCAGATTTGTGTCTCATAAGATAGACATATCCATACCTCGTCAAGTAATCTGTAAAAGTGATGAAGTAGGAGTAACCCTCTCTAGCTTGAGTCGAAAATAGTCCACATACATCCGTATGTACAAACTCGAGCACCTCCTTGGCACGGATCCCCTTTCCAGTAAGGGGTTTAATGGTCATCTTACTCTTCAAACAGGATTCACAGTTACCATAAGACTGTAAGTCAAATGGTTCGAGGTAATCAAGATCCCTCAACCGTTCTATCCTTGTTTGATTGATATGACCAAGTCTACAATGCCACAGATAGGTAGAATTTCTATTACTTATTTTAGCTCTTTTATTTTGTACATTGAATATCTTCCGGCTACAGTTTAATGTGTACAATCCATTCACAAGAGGTGCAATTCCATACACAACATTATCAAAAGTCAAAATCATATTTCCATTAGTAATGTTTGAAGAAAAGCCCTCAGTATCTAGTACAGAAATGGAAATAATATTCTTTGTCAAAGCAGGAACATAATAACAATTGTACAACAACAAAACTTTGCCAGAAGGTAAATCTAGCCTATAAGTTCCCACGCGCTCAGCATCAACTCGTGCTCCGTTTCCGACGCGCAGGTCAACCTCATGAGGCCTGACCTTCCTGCTATCAGCTAGCCCCTGCACATTCGTACAAATGTGTGAGCCACATGCGGTATCAATTACCCAGGAATGAAAATCATTTATAGATAAATTTACTTCAATTACAAACATACCTTGTCCAAAGAGCAACAAAGACTGTGTGCTCTACCTCCTCCCGGAGCCGTGCAGTCCTTCACCCAATGCCCTTTCTTATGGCAGTTCTTGCAAACATCATTTGCCGGCAGCTTCTTTTTCTTCAACCCTCTCTTAGGCTTGGTTGCAGCGGGCGCAGCGATAGCTTTGCTCTTCCTCTTCTGCTGTCCCTTACCTTTCGGTTTGGGATGGCTAGAGGAGCCAACCATGAGCATAGGCTTGCCCTTGGAGATTGAAGATTCACATGTCTTTAGCATGTTGTGAAGCTCTGGTAAACTTGCCTTGGTTCCATTCATATTATAATTAATAATGAAACTTTCGAATGAACGAGGCAGTGAATGCAAGACGAGGGTGGTAGCAACCCTATCATGGAATTTTCTCTCAATCGAGGCCAACCTTTCTACCAGCCCTATCATTTTCAGCACGTGAGGAGATACAAGGCCTCCTTCAACGAGTTTGCATTTGAAGAGCTCTATTAGGAGATCATACTCCATAGTCTGTGATTGAGAGTCATATAGACTCTTCAAATGCTGTAACATCTCATTCGGCCCTATGTGTTCATGCTGCCGTTGCAATTCATGTGACATAGAAGTTAACATCACACATTGCGCTGTAGTAGCATCATCATAATGCTTTAGATAGACATCCTGTCAAATGTGGCAAATTCTGGGGTGCCTTCAGCGGGTGCAGTGGGAAACACTTTGTCCAGAACATATTCTATATTTTCCTGTCTCAGGACAATCCTAAGATTTCTGAGCCAGTCAATGTAGTTTGGTCCAGTCAATCTATTTGTTTCTACCAACATTTTCATGGAGAAGGCCGACATTCTGAAGATATAGATGGATAGGAAAAATGCAATCAAAATTCATTCATCCTCTTATTACACATTCATAACAGGCTAATCTAACATGGTCTTTCGTTTAATTAGCTCCCACTATTTTACATACTTCTACGACCCCATGGTAGAATACGAACCTAAGTTATTTCAAGGTTATAGTGGGCCAAGATCCAAACATATGTTATATCTGTGTTTGCTTTGGCTGATAACTTCAATACCACACTTCGGTAGGTCCTCAACCAATTGCAAAACTAATTTTACAACTCTTGGTTTGATTAAATATCTTTTATTTTAATCATGCGTCCTTAGATTTATCCGACACTTTGGCGCCAAAATTAGTCTAAGCAAGTCAACCCCATTACACGACTGCGTTTAAGTATCTAGTAAACTTGGCCTTTGTAAGCAAACACTTTGGTGTAAATACTCACAAAAGTTTATCATCTACTCTTACTCTAACACGTCTATGAAAGTGTCTGAGTCCCCGTAGACTTAGAGCAAATGTTTTGGCATAAATACTCATATCGCCGAAAATGATTTTGCACCCTATCAATTATAATGGACGACGCATTTTAATTAGACTTGTATTTATGTTTGGGAAACATTTTCAGATTTCAACCAAGATCAATAATCATATGTCATACATCATATGACATGCCTATCATGCAATTTCTATATAGATGGAAAACCATAAAACCCAATAGGCATGATATAAGATGATTTTAATCAAGTACTGGATGCCGCCTATCCAGATAGTTATCGCGATCATTGAATTTAAAAAATTATTGGGCGCCGCCTACCCAGACAATAATTGCGGACGCTATGCTAATAATTTAAATGCATCATATTTAAAACACTTAGCACATATGTACATTATATAACAATGTACCATTAATGATAATCATGAGTTTATTTGTCTAAACTCTATAATTTATGTCTATTTCAAACAGTCCCTAAAACATTTCCGATTTTAAGATTCTGATTTTCGGATTTTCTGTAAGTTTCTAGAACTTACAGTTTAATGCCTCAAGAATTTAAAAGTTCAATCAGACCCCTATTAAATTCAGAAAATTCAATCTTAAAACTCAGAGAATATTTTCAAACTATAGGGACCTGCTTGCAATTCCCAGAATTTAAAATCAATTTCAGAAACTTTATTTTAATTACAGATATACCTGAAAAGGGACTAAATATGTTCAATTAGAATTTATCTTTTCATACTTTATCATTTTAAAAACTTTAGAACCAGAATGTCAATAATTTAAAATTTAGTTTCGGATTCTGTTTTTTTTAAATACCGTCGCAAGAGCCGCGGCGCCTGCGAGGCAGTGAGCAAAAATTGAAAAACCGACATTAGAGTCGCGACTTAACAAAGTTGCGCCACTTCTTCCGAGGCGTAAAGTTCAAATTTAATTTTAAACTTTCGATGAACGCAATACGCGCCATGAACCGAGTCGCGCTTCTTCCTTAAAATCCATGTAGAGCCGCGGCCCTTCATCTCCAGAATCGCAAGATCCGAAATTCTGAATTCCTAAAACTGGTTTAGGGTCAGATTTCGGATATATCTCTTGCAACACCATCACCATTAAAATAAATATGTCTATCAACCATCATTTCCAATTTTCTTCTCGTTCTTCGCTTCGATGCACCATGCTACAACCGGGCTGGATAACGCATGTCAACTTAGAGGAGTTATACATTGGAATGATTATCATCGAAAACATTATTGTCATAAACAGATTCCGCACAAGGACTACGATTCAAAGATTTAAGGATTTTAAAGCTTTTAACAACATAAATAATAGATCTAAACAAATACTAACCCACATTATCATTAATATTCATCACAAAATCACACAAACAGCCCAGACTCTGATACCACTATAGAGTTTCGTCGTTGGGTTCGTACACGCATCGAAATTTGAAAATTTATGTTTCAAACCCAACAACGGTAATAGTGTAGTATGATAATGTAATGCAAAGTAAAACACAAAGTTAATATAATACTTCGAAAGAAGACTTACATTATGAAACAAATCAGCCAAGCAGTTGAAATCTTCAAGCTGTGTGTAGTCCGGGGTGCACACTTAAAGATCCCTTGATTTGCAAGTTCTCAAGAACTTTGATGTAATTTTCTAACTTTAGAAATGCTAGGAATTTCTTCAGAGTGTTAGAAGATATTAACCCCTCTTAGGTTTCCAGTCTCACAAATGGAATGAGAAGCCCCTATATTTATAGTTGAGAGGGAGAACCAGCCAGGGGTAAAATAGTCATTCGGACCCCCTGGACGCGCCTAAGAGCCGAGGCCCTTGGTAAGTGGCGCCGCGGCCCTTCCACGCGCACAGGCGCCGCGACCCTTAATCAATGGAGCCGCGGCCCTCGCCCAGTTTTCAGCCTTCTTCCATTTTAATGTCCCGGTTATCAACCGAACATTTATATAATCTCTTCATAATTACATCCTTCAATCAACGGAATATTTGACTTGTATTTACCCTTCAGGCCTCTATATATTGACACCAATTACATTAGGATCTTCACGGAACTCCTAGGCTGCGCCGGAAGACGAACCTCAATATGTAAAATTTAGCTACACAAAATATGTGAACCGAACCTCTATGTGGGAAGATAAAATCCTTTCATTCACGACACACTCAATCAAGCTTAGGATTTGTCAAGTGTCTATCCAAATGACTTGATCAATCTATCTCATCTATATTAGTTGACAACATGACCATATCGAAAACATGTCCATTGCGTTGGCCAACGACTTAGTCAACCTAATGTCTTATGAGAACCCGAGTGCTCTCTCGAAGATGCATTTGAGGTATGAATCCTATTCTTGGCTCAACTACCACCTTTAATTTACTTCGCAATGTACCCAAAACAAGCCGCGTCTCAACCTATAAGGCATTTGAGCTTAGGACAGGATCAAAACACATTGCTCCGTAAATAAGGTGATATCGACCTCAAGTCTAAGGACTTCTATCTCCCACACACTGAATACACTAAAGACATCTAAAACAAATAGCATATCAGTAGGGTATACCAATACTTTAACAAGTATCCATGTGTCCATCACGAGTTGTCATAACTCGTAGCAAGTGAGACATACTACATCCCCGAAGAATATGATGCAGATCACATGTCGACATATAACATATCATCAATATCTCAATCTTGATGATAATTAGTCGAGACAGTTTAAGAGCGTCACAATATTAATTCTCACTCCATTAATAACCACGTAACCTCTAGGGATGCATTTATAGAATATTACAGACAATCAATTAATAATTCAACAAATGCAAATACCATAATAATAATCAACATTATTATATATCAATACTACATTTGTCCTAATACAGATTGTCTCTAGGACATACATATACTTTCAAAGAAAAAAAAATGGCAGACTATTAGTTGGAGTGGTCTAGTGACCGCTGAAGTGGGAGGAGAACCACGAGGTCTTAGGTTTAAGTCCCAACAAAGGCTAAAAACACTAGGTGATTCATTCCATTTGCCCAAGCCTTGGTGGGAAGAGTTACCCGATACCTATGTTGGTGGGAGGTAGTGGGTACTGGTGGAATCAGTCGACGAGGTGCGTACAAGTTGGCGCATTGATGTGAATACTTGTTGCATCAGTGGTATCCTTTTGAGATTTAAGAGAGAATGGCCACTGCTTAAAACAAGGAAAATTCCTAAAGAGATTTTGGGATCGATTTTACAAAGTTTGTTCTCACCATTAGCAGCATTGAGGGTGTTTTAAGGGCTAAAATACAAATTACTAGATTATAAACTTATTCATGTTTATTGCAGTATCTTGATGTATTTCTCACGAGAGTTGATGGATTAAGGCGGAGGTTGGCATCTGGAGCTGAAAGCGGCAACGTAGATTATATAATTATACGGGAAACTTTTCAGGTATAATTGCTAATTGCTATAAAAAAAATTGTCCTCCTGTTGGTGTTTGTTTACCCTTGGCCAATTTCTGATACTTGGGAGTTGGATTGGACTTGCTCTACTTCCATATCTCAACTTGATTATTGTGTTTTCCATCTTAATGGATTCTCAATTTCCTAATTAAACCAGTGTAATACAACTCAACTAGTTAAAGTGACATGCTTCTCGTTGTCTATCACTAAAATATTACTTGACATTTAATTTTTGTCTCACCTGTCCCCTGATGAAATTAGGAATTTCTCATCAAATTTATCTTAATAGTCATGTTACGCCAAATACTGCTTGATTTGTAATTGATGCTTCTTTTACCATTCACCATCTTATTTGTGCAATCTATCCTTGATATTCTTTCAAGTCTTTCTGATCTGTTGCAAGAAATAATTTCCTTTTACATAAGCCACAATGAAACTAAAGGTACTCTCCGTCCTTTTCTTCCAGCGTGCATTAGATTACTTGTCTCCACATCTGAAGAATGCAGAAAGCTTTTTGCGGATGTATGGATATTGGGGAAAGATCTAGTTGCAGCTCGTTGTGTCTGGGAGAGCCTGCTTAAAATCAAGTTTTCATGCACATTTTCTGTTATTCCATTTAGAAACATCGACATGCAAATTTAATGTAAGATCCAAAAGTGTCTTCCTTGTATTTCGTTGTTGTAATATGGTTTGTTTTGCAGTGGATCTGTGCTAGAGGCGTGGCAAGGGTACATAGCTATGGAAATTGAGATGGGTAATATTAATGAAGCTCGATCCCTCCTTAAGAGATGCTACAGTAAAAGGTTCCCTCGATCCGGATCCGGAGGAATTCTTGCAGAATATGAAAGCTGAGTTAGTGCAACAGCTTGCATCGACCGTTGCATCAATGATTATATCACAACTTCAAGAAGCTAATCCTGGAATAAATGGTTAAATCTTGCAATCTAACAAATGGTGGGTGGAGACTCTTATCGCGCGTTTGTCTTTGCGTCAATTTTTTTTTATTTCTAGTACTTATGCTAAATTTGTTATATATATGGAGATACTTTTGTGAACAATTATTTTGTAATATGTCCTATGGGGTCTAATATTGTAATATCGTACTTTTTATGTCAATGACAATCCTTTTTTATTATTATCTTTCTCTTTTTATTATTTATTTTGTCATTATTTTTTTCTACAACTGTTGCATTAGGTGACTCTAGGCTTGACAATAATTAATACGCCTGCAGCATTATCTCATACATTGCCGTGATAAGATATCGTAGCTAATGCAACGCCTTCCTAATACCGTCGCATCACCTTCTTCAAACTGTCGCATTAGATATGCACCTAATGCGACGGTTAAATATCGTCATTGCATTAGGTGCATATCTAATGCAACCGATGTACCAGGCCGTTGCATTAGGTCGATCAGCCGTTGCACTAGGTCTAATGCAACGACGAAAGAGCCCTATGGTGACGATTTTGAGGCGTCACATTAGCCTTGAAATGTAGTAGTGACCGTTGGTATAGATAACATATACATATTGAAATTTCTGTTCGTTGGTATAGGTAAATCATACAATAATATACCGGTTCCATTGATATGGGTTATGTGGATACCTATGCTTATTGCATGAGTTCCGTTGGTATAGGATTCAGCGGGCCCCAATTTTTAACATTATTTCAGTGTTATTTTTAGAATTTTCATCTTCCCTCCCTTAATTTTTTTATTTTCCCTCTTTCATAAATCTGAAATCCTCTCTCTTTCTTAAATCAAGTTTCTCTCTTTCTTAAATCTTAAATCCCAAAATCTCAAATCCTACTCCTACGACCTAAACCCCAAATCGTGTACTCCCATTTTTTTCACCCCAAAAGTTCTTCAATCTTCATCAACAGTAGTTCATCCCTGTAGTTTGCAACTTCTTGGTCGAGTAAATATTAGTTTTTCACTATTTATGATAAAATGTAGACTAGGGTTTTATTTTGTCAACTCTTTATCCGAAAATTAATACTATATTTTTTTTGAAAAAATTATTGTTATGTATATTGTGTAATTATTATAGTTTTAAGTGTTAGAAATAAAAAATTTGAGTTTCTCGGTTATCACAAAATTTGAGACTCTACCATGTTCCGTAAACAGGTTTGTTTCTTCTTCTCTAATCGATGGAAACTAACAATTCTACTTAAGGATCCACAATAATTAGCCACTAAATATACAGTTTCGGATTGATGGAAAATACATTTTTTCATTTTTTTGAATGCACGTCGTATTTGTGTTTGAATCATATGCTATACTGCAAACTGGAAACTGATTTCTCATTACCTAGTCCTATCATGTGATTATAGCTTTGAAGGTGGTGAGTTTAGATGATAATATGCAATAAGCGCTCCCGTGAGGTTGTTGTTTGATCTCAACAGTTCAGTGTTCTACTCGCGAAGAGAGAAAATTCTACTTCTTTATCTAGATCCTCACATATTTTCACTTTGTATGTTTGGGTGGAACAGCTGCAATGCCTGGAAGAAAGTGTTGAATCCTTAAGAGAAAGAAGCTTCAAGTTCTACAAAGGATGTCGAAAATACACGTCAGTGTTCTTTGATCGTTGTTGGCTTAATAAACTTTTTTTTATAGTTAAGACGTTGTTCGCTTAATAAACTATGCTTTGTTATTTTTCATTGGATATTGGAAACTGAATGCATTGGATATGAATTGTTGTTGTGTTTTGTTGATTCAGTATCTGAATGCACTGGAACTTTCCAGTTTGCTAGTTACTGGAAATTGAATGCATTGGCTTTAATATTGGATATGAATGTTATTGTGTTTAGTTGATTCATTATCCTGGAATGGTTGTATGTTGAATGTTGCAATATTATTCAAGATAATTTTTTTTAACATGTGGATCCAGATCCGATCCGTGGATTTGATAAATTTAGATTTTGATTTGATTTTTATGAACTCGATGAATCTGGATCCGGATCTGAATACATGTATGAAAAACGGATCTGGATCTGGATCTAGTAGGATCCTGTCCAGATCCTATCCGTTGTCATTCCTAGATGAAACCCACAAAAAGTCCCTGAACCTCTTCTGTAGAAATCAAGAATTCCTAAAACCCAATTAACTTTTTTAAACTTTTTTTTATTATCATTGAGGTGTACTGTTACCACAGTAAACCTAAACCTTTTCTCTATTAAAATAACACATTTTTTTTTTGCTTGTTTCAATACTAGTAGACATGCATAACGTACAGGTTGTTTCCAAAAGCAAACATCCACTCACTTCTGCACAATTTTTCTACCGAAGAGATTTCCAGTCAGATACAATTTCAAAGTCATGGTTTAACAGAAGTATGGAAAGCAAAACAAATAAATAAAACATTCTATGCAGAAAAATAAAATAAGAAATTGATTATGTTTTGTCTTGAGCCAAGTGTCTTTAGGAAACAACCGCTCTAACTACTAAGGTAGAGACATAGTTCGCGTAGATCTCCAGGTCCCTATATTGTGGAACTTCACTGGATATTGTTGTTGTTGTTATTGTTGGTGTAAAGTGCGTAAAAGCATAATACAAATAAGAACATGCAACTTTGTGCATAATAGCAGAATACAAATAAGAACGTGCAACTTTGAACAACGGCAGAATAATAATAGTTTTAAATAGATGGTTATGGAGAAAAACATGCACCTCTAACTTTAAATAATGGCAGAATAATAAGAAGTTTTAAAAAGATGGTTATGGAGAAAACGAAGTACTTGTAACTTTGAAACAATGGCAAAAACATGAGCAAAACGCAGAGTATAAAGTTAGAAGAAGCAAGAAGATGTAAGAAGCAATACAACAAAGCCAAAACGTAGAAGGAGATAGAAAAAGGAAGAAGGGAGCCGATAAACCATATCTAGAAGGAGACAGAGGAGGAACGTAGAAGACGTAGGGTATGATATTTTGATGTGGTTAAATAATATAGGGTAAAGCGTAAAATAAGATTATGTAATATTAAATAAGGGCATAATTGAAAAGAGAAATTAGGTAACAATGGGATAACACCAAATCAGTTACATAAAATGGTTTTTTTTATTGTTACGTAACGATGGAATTTTACCTTTCCAAGAAGGCGCCATCTCCGGTGAATTAACAACGAGAACTACCTTTCCGCTGCCACCCTTTTGCCCTCAAAGTTGGTGGCAAAAGGGTGGCTGCCCACCAGGAAAACCATGCAAAGGAAGCCTAACATTAAAGGGGAGGGAGTTCGTTGAGAAGGCTTGGCTTAGTGTTTATAAGGGTGGTTGTTTGATTCTTTTGTCCTTGTACATGATGGCATAAAAAGAATAGTTTATGTTTTACACCGACAGTCAGAGACGGATTTAAAAAAAATTAAATTTAAAAAAGAAACTTATTGAATTTTACTGAATCTGTAATTAAACCTCTTGCTCCGCATTCAGGGGCTGGTGATGAATCTTTAATTTAGATGAACAAGTATATAACAACACGTAATTCCTCATATCAAGTCTAATATTTATTCATAATTATTTACCTCTTGAATTAGTTAGGTCTGAAAACGAGTATCAAATATTTTATCGAATGGAAAACCAAATGAAAGAGTGAAGTTGTAGAATCAATCATTATTATTATTATGTAATTGTTACGATCCAATTCACAAGTCGTGATGACACCTACTATATTCCCCCGAGTAGGCGAACCACGTTCTCATTAACAAGTTAAATCAGCGGAAAATAAATAAAGAAAAAGAAGTTATAAAGTCTTAATACTTAAATGATTACGACATCCCCCAAAATCTGGTCAAAGGGTACAAGAGCGCAAAACAAAATCCGAAATAGAAGTCTGAAAAGGCCCGAAGGCTAGATACTGTCTGTCAACTAACAAAGTAAATGGAAATAACTAGGAAGCCCTTCAGGGGCCACGAATGATCAAGTAGCTCACCCTGAATGACTGAAAGATATCACCCTAGCGAATCAACCATGAGGTGTAGAGCTGGAATCTGGATTGTACTATGCACTCAACAAAAGTGCAGCAATAGTAGTATCAGTACAACACTAGTACCGGTAAGTATCATAGGCCGACAATGATTAGATAACACATGAAGAAGTTGAAACCAACAAGTAGCACATAGAGCACACAGACATGGTCACATATCATATACAGGTAAAGTGTAAGATATCAAGAGTCAGTCAAGACAGACATAATTCACCAATGATCAGACAAATATAAAAGTGGATGAATGCAGTGCAATGCAATAGCCACCTCTCTCACTCCACTCTTGTACACACATGCTAAGGGCAGTGCCTCAAAGCCATGACCCATGGGGGACCCGCGAAGTTCATGTACCACTCGTGCTCTCCGGCAGAAACCTCGGAGACTATCAATCACTCGTGCTCTCCGGCAGAAACCTTGGAGGCTATCAATCACTCGTGCTCTCCAGCAGAAACCTCGGAGGCTATCAATCACTCGTGCTCTCCGGCAGAAACCTCGGAGGCTATCAATCACTCTCAATCACTCACCTCACCATCATCACAAAATAATATGTAAAGTATGTCAGGCATGATATCAAGTCTAAACACAAATCACTTACATACAATCAAATGATAATCACATAAAATAACACATATGCAGACAAGCTCACGTAACAGCTGACGGAACCAATGTAATTGTAATTCATCTCCACTTCATGCCCGAAGGCCTATCATGCTATCCCTGTCACTTCCTACAACTACATACGATTCTCTAATCAGAGTCTAACTAAAGTAAACCGTAACCTACATCAATGCCGAGCGGGTGTCACGAACAATCAAACCAATGCCTTCCCCTTGCGTAGAGCCTCTGAACGCTTAAAATCTAAAAAATATGCGAACTACGTTATAATACGAATCTAAGGACACTCATATTGCTATATTTATATTAGCAATATTTTTACCATTTTAATTGTATGACTAAACCCCTACACATATAAAAATATTAGCATAACTTCAGGAAATTCAAATAACATTCCTTTCTTTCAACTTTCTCGTATCTCTCGCTGGTAAAGGATGTAACATTAAATTCGTAACTCCGAATCAGGTGTTCATTGTACCACATCGAAGGCAACACTATGATCTATCATTATACTGAATCCCATATGACAATACTTAATGTAGTTGGTGTAAATTTACGAAGGAAACAACCCTATGAAATCTGTGTCGCCAGAATTTTTGTAAAATAAGGCAGAAACTTTAAACTGTCATAACTTTCAAATCATAAGTCGGATTTATCCCAGTAAGATCTCAAACTGACGGGAACAAAGTAATCTACAACTTTCATTCAGCACATACTTTTATATTCCTTACGGATTTGTACAGTTTTCACATTTTACAGGCTGCTATAATCATTATGCCATGATAAATCCCTCAAGTTTCTCTATTCAAGTGGATTGTGGAATTTACGTGTAATGACCTCTTTGAAATTTGATTTCATTCAATAACACATTAGTATAAGGACCATGAATATATTAACTCAACCATAGAATCTAACCTAAACTTAATTGAGCACTTCCTCCTCGTCTAGTTACTAGCGTTTTCTTTTTTTTCTTTCTTTCTCCCTTCTTCTCCTGCATGATGTGTCCCTCTCCTCCTTTCTTTTTCTTCTCCTTTCCCTGGTTGCTGCTGCGTTCCTCTCCCTTTTTTCTCTCTCTTCTAACTAGTAGGATTTTCTTATTTTCTTTTCTTTTCTACCCTCCTGCATTTTCCCCCTCCCCCTTCTTGTTGATGTGTTCCCGTGCCCTACCCAAAGGGTTGTGGGCTTGGCCCACATACTTAATTAATTTCCCGCACAATTTCATATCTTAAAATCATATAATTAAAATATCCTATAGTCTCATACCTCTTTATCATAGTTTTAAGTGTTAAACGACCAAACGGGTCGTTACATTAGATACCAATCAAACAATCGCTCGTTCTCGAGCGACAAGAGTAGGGGTGGAGGAAAAGAGGTACCTGAACTGTCGAACAACTGAGGATATCTACTCCGCATATCTGCATCGGTCTCCCAATGTCACGCCCCAAACACCAGGCCCGCGATTGGTGCCCTACCTGGGCACCCTTCTATTCATACAACACAAGTAAACTGTGGAAGATAAATAACACTCATTTTTTTGTAAACTAAGGTAAAGCCGGAAAGCCTGCCATAATATATAACACCCCAAATAGGATTACACTGTACAACTGATGCGCGATTTATGCACACACTTACGCAAGTGCACGTGTCGAGTAAAGTAATATAGTCTTAGAAGATCGAGTTATCGTCCTCAGGGATTAGTGTTCAAGTACCAAATTCTATTCTATGTTATCTATTTGGTGACCGATAATTGATATGATATTTATGACTAGAATTATGAAAACTAATTAAACTATGTTGTTTTACTTCAGTAATGTGGAAATAGGGCTTCCAAATCTCCTCAACTATCCGCTTAACTTACTTATTAATGCAATTAATAATGGTCCTTCTTCTATTTTGAGATAGCAGGTTAACTAAGCCGTTTTATACTCCTGTTAAGGTTATATAAACACTCAACCCCAGTATAGCACCTTTCTACCTTTCGGTGATAAGATTGACTCTAGAGGAGGATTAAGACCAAAAACCTTATTAATACTACACAAGTATCGGGGTACTTTCGTCCACGATTTAACCTATGTTTATCCAACTAAAGCATATTCACAACCTCCTCTTTCGGATTTCGGTTAGAAATCATAAGAATTATGATAATTAGTGATCAAGTAATTACCAAGCAATCAAAACAAATATTGAATAAATCTCAACAACAAGAAGAAGAACCAAAACATGCATTAATTCATAAAGATAAGGTTCAAGTGAATTGACATGGAAAGCCCTAAGTAGATTTAGTTCCTAGCCATAGACATGACAAAAACTAATTCAATATCCAACATAAACTGTAAAGAAAGTAAAACAAGAACAAGAAATTACTAAGAAAAGGTCTCCAATCTTGATCTACAAAGTGTTGTGATTTGGCAAGAAGAGGAACCCTTAAATTTGACATAGGGTTCTCTTTTTATAGCCTCCAAAACGTGATGCAGGTTTTCCTTCAGGCCTGGCCCATTGTCCATTCGAAATTCTGATTTTTCCCGCCGCGGCCCTGCAATTGGCGCCACGGCGCCGGAACTCCTGCGACCCTCTGAAGATTAGGCGCCGTGGCGCCCTGGCCCTGCTGGCTGGAGGCGCCGCGGCGCTGGCCTGTTTTGTGCCCGGTTCGCCACTTTCTCGCTTTTCGAGCTCTGGAACCTCCGTTTCTGTCCTCTTTTTGCTCCTTTTCCGTCAATGAGCCACTTTAAACCAATATGACTCAAAAGAAAGAAAATCTATCCTAAGACGATACGTATTTGTACAAAAATGGACCAAAGACACACTAAAAATGACTCAAAAGGTGTATATAAAATACACCGATCAAATACCCCCAAACTTAACCTTTGCTCGCCCTCGAGCAAAGATCAAAAGAAAGAAATAAAGACACAAGGAAAAACAAGAAAAAAAAATAGAAAGACTCAACGACATTGATCATTTTGCTGCATTGGTGTTACTTAGAAAAACATGAAGGTTAGCAGAATAATATGTAGGAACATATAGCATGAATTTTTAGCATTCTAAACACATTAGGCTATATATTTCGCAAACTTATTTTAATCATGCTTAATGGAAGTAAGAATACTGAATTAGGCATGTCAATTTCAAAATTCTATGGCATGTTTACTTGCTATTCTCCACTAATCATGGATATGCATATAAGATATCTTCAGGACTTTTCAGGGTTGTAATGTAGGCTTAGGCATGAGTAGGTAAAAATAGGCATTTAGGCTCATTTTATGTACCATAAGCTCTTTTGTTTTTCAATTATTCCCTTTTCTTATGATTTCCTTTCTTCACTTCGTATCTATATTTCCCCTATTTTGTTTTGAGTGAAGTGTATTATGAATCACAGGCACCCCCAAACTTAGGCTTTTGCCTATTTCTTATTACTTTTTTATTGGGGTGCATCAAACTTGTTCACTCTTTTTGTCTTTTTTTTAACACTTTCTATTCCAATCATTTCATATTTTCACTTATGGCACAAGTGTGGAATTATGGGGTGTCAAAGAAAAAGTTTATTGTTTAGGCTCAAAGGGGATGACTAGAGATATTTTTAATGTCAGAGATATGAAAAATTGGTAAGAATTGGCTAACAAAGAAATGTCTGAGTCATCTCCCTAACATGCATATCCTAACTATTTCGTCTCAAATATCAAGCAATCATACACATAGGTTTTAACATTTAACAATGCACAATTCAAGCAGAAACCCCAAATAGACAGATTTTATGAGTTTTTGGCATAACTACCTTAAGTGTTTAGATAGTTGTTCTAATTCCATTACATTATTCAACCTTACTTCACTAGGTGTTTCTAGTAACTACAGCATGCATGATCTTTGACAGAAAATTATGACTCAAAAAAAATTTATGACTCAAAAATACACAAAACAAATTAAAAAGACTCAAACATACTAAAACAATAAGACACAAATAAAACACCCCCCCCAAACTTAAATCACACATTGTCCCTAATGTGTGCAAGACTCAAAGAAAATAAAAGAAACAGTACAACTTACAGACTTGGTTTAAAGTGGTGGCGGTGGCGGTGGATAATGCATTGAATCCCGTGAGAGGGGAAGGGCTCTGGGTTTTTGATTTGGAGAAAGGACAGTCGGATTAGGGCTTCTTCAAAAGAAAATTCAGATTTTCCGTCGTGGCGCCGCGCCAGAATCAGCCATGCGCTTCAAATTATCAAGCTTCGAACTTTTACGCCATGTTCGCTCAGCCATGCGCGGCGCTAAGACGATTTTCTGGAAATCTTCTTTTGGCTTCTTTTCAGTTTTCGCCCTCCAAATGCTTGGCTTTGCACCTGTCATCACAACACATAACAATACCTCCGTGAGACTGTTCTAAGTAAAAACTAACTGCATTAAAGTAAATAAATTAAAATACCTTGGGTTGCCTCCCAAGTAGCGCTGTCTTTAACGTCTTTTAGCCGGACGCAAGTTCCTTATCATTTTAGGGTGAGAGAGGTTACTAGGCTCATATATTTCATTTCATTGATCAAATAGGGTTTTAGCCTCTGTCTGTTTACCTTGAAGGAGACTCCCTCTCTCCCTTTTACTTCAAATACACCATAGGGGAATGCTCTTACCACAGTGTATGGTCCTGACCAACGCGATTTTAACTTGTCTGGAAACAACCTTAACCTTGAGTTGAATAAAAGCACTTGTTGTCCTTCTTGGAAGTATTTTGGTATCAACATCTTGTCGTGCCATACTTTCGTTCGTTCCTTGTAGATCTTTGCATTCTCATAGGTGTTATGCATGAATTCATCCAACTCGCTCAGCTGTAGCAGCCTCTTCTGCCCTGCTTCTTTGGCATCCATGTTTAGCTTCCTCATTTCCCAATAAGCTCTATGTTCCAACTCTACTGGCAAATGACATGTTTTACCAAAAACTAACTTATATGGTGACATTCCAATTGGTGTTTTGAATGTTGTTCTGTACGCCCACAGTGCGTCATCTAGTTTGATAGACCAATCCTTCCTTGAGCCATCCACCGTCTTTTCCAATATGCTCTTCACTTCCCTATTTGACACTTCTGCTTGCCCATTCTCTTGAGAGTGGTAGGCCAGTGTGGTGCGGTGGTAGACTCCATATCGGGAAAGCAATGAATTCAGCTGCCTGTTGCAAAAGTGACTTCCTTCGTCACTGATGATGGCCCTCGGAGTGCCAAACCTTGTGAAAATATTCTTTTGAAGGAATCTTTGAACAGTCTTACTATCGTTTTCTTTCGTTGCTACTGCTTCTACCCATTTGGACACATAATCCACTGCTAGAAGGATATACTGATTCCCAAAGGATGGCGGGAATGGACCCATGAAGTCGATCCCCCACACATCAAATAGTTCTACTTCCAATATCCCATGCGAAGGCATTTCATTTCGTCTTGAAATGTTCCCTGTTCTTTGACAACTATCACACCTCTTCACAAAGGCATGGGCATCCTTAAAAAGTGTTGGCCAATAGAACCCGCTTTGCAGTACCTTTGCCGCTGTTCTTGATGCCCCAAAGTGTCCACCACATGGTAGGGTATGACAATGAGTGAGAATCTGGTGCATCTCCTCATCTGGTATACATCGCCTGATGACTTGATCGGCACAGTTTTTGTATAACATCGACTCCTCCCAATAGTAGTGTTTTACTTCGGAGTAAAACCTCTTCACTTGTTGTCTTGTCAATCCTGGGGGTATTACTTTAGCTGCAAGAAAATTAACAAAATCAGCGTACCAAGGTAAATTAAAAACCACACTTACTTGAAACAATTGCTCATCTGGGAAGTTATCATTTATCTGCACATCCTTGGTGTTCTGGCTCTCTGTGTTCTCAAGCCTTGACAAGTGGTCTGCAACTGAGTTCTCTGTCCCCTTCTTGTCACGAATTTCCATATCGAATTCTTGTAGTAGCAAGACCCATCGAATGAGGCGAGGTTTTGCATCCTTCTTTGTCATCAAGTACTTTATGGCAGAATGGTCAGTGTATACTATCACCTTATTCTCAATTAAATATGACCTGAATTTCTCAAATGCATACACTATTGCTAGAAATTCTTTTTCTGTAGTCGCGTAATTTAACTGTGCGTCATTTAGAGTTTTACTAGCATAGTAAATGGATCTAAATACCTTATCGATTCTCTGTCCAAGCATCGCTTCCCATCGTGATAATCACTTGCATCGCACATTAGTTCAAATGGGAGCTCGGTTTGGTGCAATGACTACATGCCTTGAGATAAGCTTCTCCGTGAGTGTCTGAAAAGCGGTCATGCATTCCTTATTGAATTCAAAAGCAACCCTCGTCATTAGCAAGATGGAAAGGGGCTTTGAAACCTTTGAAAAATCCTTGATGAATCTTCTATTAAAACCCGTACGCCAAGGAAACTTCGACTTTTCGTTGATAATGGAGGTGGTAGATTTTCGACATCAAATCTTTTCTTTGTCTACCTCAATACCTTGGTTTGATATTTTGTGTCCCAGGACAATCCATTCTTTTACCATAAAATGACACTTCTCCCAGTTTAGCACAAGGTTAGATTCTTCACATCGGTTTAACATCGCCTAAGTGCCTCAAACATTCGTCGAACGACGCCCAAAGACCAGAAATCATCCATAAAAATCTCTATAGTCCTCTCCACCATGTCCGAGAAAATTGCCATCATACACCTCTCAAAGGTCGCAGTGCATCAGAAACCCGAATGGCATCCTTCTGAATGCAAATGTACCAAAAGGGCAGGTGAATGTCGTCTTTTCCTGATCTTCTGGCGCTATCGCAATCTGATGATACCCTGAGTAACCATCCAAAAAATAGTAGTAGTTGTGCCCCGCAAGTCTATCCAACATCTGATCTAGAAATGGCAGCGGAAAGTGGTCTTTTCTGGTTGCCTTGTTCAACTTGCGATAGTCAATGCAGATTCTCCACCCAAGAATCGTTTCTGAAGGAATGAGCTCGTTCCTTTCGTTGGTCACCTACCGTCATACCACCCTTTTTGGGTACCACTTGCATCGACTCACCCATGCGCTACCGCCGATATAGGATAAATTACTCCAGCATCGAGCCATTTCATGATTTCCTTTCTGACTACCTCTTTCATATTTAGGTTTAGTCTCCTTTGTGCCTCAGTGGATGGTCTGCTCTCCTCATCTAGACGGATCTTATGCATTACCGTTGACAGACTTATCCCCTTTATGTCTGCTAATGTCCACCCAATGGCATGCTTGTGAGCCCTCAGTACTCTCAGCAGCTTATCAATCTCTACTGTGGATAGGTGGCATGAAATGATCACTGGTAAGGATTGATCTTCTCCTAGATATTAATATTTTAAATGATTTGGTAGAGTTTTTAACTCTAACTCTGGATCCTTTTCTGTGGATGGTACTGATCTCTCTGGCATCTGCCCAAGTTCTTCATATCTCTTCCTATCACATTTCTCATAAGAATTCATCCAATTTGCATACTCCATCAGCCTTGGGTCGTTTCCACTACTATCATCCCATTTGGTCAGTACTTCTTCAAGCGTATCATCATTTCTGAACCCTTTGTCTGACACTGCATCTTCGATAATATCAATGGACGAACAGTTATCACTTGCATCTGGGAAGGTTGCTGCCCGAAAAATATTGAAAATCACCTCTTCTTCTTCCACCTGAAGTTTCAACTCCCCTTTGTGAACATCGATGAGAGCCTGTCCTGTGGCTAGGAAGGGTCTGCCAAGTATGATGGGGATTATGTCGTTATCTTTTATGTCTAAGATAACGAAATCAGCGGGAAAGACGAACTTGTCCACCTTTACCAACACATCCTCGATGATTCCTCTAGGGTGGACTATGGAACGGTCAGCTAACTGCAAAGTGATTTTTGTAGGTTTGACTTCTCCCATTCCAAGTTTGCAAAAAACTAGATAGGGCATCAAATTTATGCCTGCCCCCAGATCACACAACGCCTTCTGACATTCAAACTTTCCAATAGTGCATGGGATGGTGAAACTCCCAGGATCTTGTTATTTCTGAGGTAGTTTTCTCTGTAGGATGACACTGCATTCTTCAGTCAACACCACTGTTTCATAGTCCTCTATCCTCCTCTTTTTGGTAAGAATGTCCTTCATGAACTTTACATAGCTCGGTATCTGCTCTAGTGCTTCAGCAAACGGGATATTGAGTTGCAATTGTTTGAGAATTTCCACAAATTTAGATAATTTCTTGTCAAGAGCACATGTTTTTAGCCTCTGGGGGTATGGTATCTTCACCTGGGGTGCGTTCACAACAACTTCCACCATTATTTCGGCTGGCTCTGGCGCGCGCGTTCGGCGCGGCGTGGCGCCGCTAAAGTTCTCAGATCGCCCTGCATCTTCGGCGCCGCGGCGCTGATCGACGGCGCCGCAGTTGCTGCGAATTTTCTGTTTCCACTGATTCGGCATTCTTCAGGTCAATCGCCTGACATTGCGCTTTCATATTTCCTCCCATATGTGCAGAGTGCTTTTCTTGCATTCCGCTGCTCAGCATGCCCGCGAGTTGTCCTATTTGTGTTTCCAAATTCTTCAAGGACACTCGCTTCGCCCATGAATCGAAGCGTGCTTAGTCAACCCGAGTATGGCCGTCAGAACCCATCCCGCTTCTTCGTGGCCGAGGTTTACCTTGTTGATAGTAGTAATTTATGTCTTCAGGATCCCTGAGATGAATCAAAGCCAACAATGGATCACGGCGCACTGTTTTTCACAAATAAAAGATAAAAATAAAAATAAAAATAAATAAAAACAAAAAATAAAACCAAATTAGAAATTAAAAATAGATAAAATGATATTGAACTATGCCAATCCCCGGCAACGGCGCCAAAAACATGATGCGCGATTTATGCACACACTTACGCAAGTGCACGTGTCGAGTCAAGTAATATAGTCTTAGAAGACCGAGTTATCGTCCTCAGGGATTAGTGTTCAAGTACCAAATTCTATTCTATGTTATCTATTTGGTGACCGATAATTGATATGATATTTATGACTAGAATTATGAAAACTAATTAAACTATGTTGTTTTACTTCAGTAATGTGGAAATAGGGCTTCCAAATCTCCTCAACTATCCGCTTAACTTACTTATTAATGCAATTAATAATGGGTCTTCTTCTATTTTGAGATAGCAGGTTAACTAAGCCGTTTTATACTCCTGTTAAGTTTATATAAACACTCAACCCCAGTATAGCACCTTTCTACCTTTCGGTGATAAGATTGACTCTAGAGGAGGATTAAGACCAAAAACCTTATTAATACTACACAAGTATCGGGGTACTTTCGTCCACGATTTAACCTATGTTTATCCAACTACAGCATATTCACAACCTCCCCTTTCGGATTTCGGTTAGAAATCATAAGAATTATGATAATTAGTGATCAAGTAATTACCAAGCAATCAAAACAAATATTGAATAAATCTCAACAAGAAGAACCAAAACATGCATTAATTCATAAAGATAAGGTTCAAGTGAATTGACATGGAAAGCCCTAAGTAGATTTAGTTCCTAGCCATAGACATGACAAGAACTAATTCAATATCCAACATAAACTGTAAAGAAAGTAAAACAAGAACAAGAAATTACTAAGAAAAGGTCTTCAATCTTGATCTCCAAAGTGTTGTGATTTGGCAAGAAGAGGAACCCTTAAATCTGACCTAGGGTTCTTTTTTTATAGCCTCCAAAACGTGATGCAGGTTTTCCTTCAGGCCTGGCCCATTGTCCATTCGAAATTCTGATTTTTCCCGCCTCGGCGCCGCGGCCCTGCAATTGGTGCCGCGCGCGAACTCCCCGCGACCTCAAGATTAGCGCCGGGCGCCCGCCCCGCTGGTTTGAGGCGGCTGGCCGCCTGTTTTGTGCCCGGTTCGCCACTTTCTTGCTTTTCGAGCTCTGGAACCTCCGTTTCTGCCCTCTTTTTGCTCCTTTTCTGTCAATGAGCCACTTTAAACCAATATGACTCAAAAGAAAGAAAATCTATCCTAAGACGACACGTATTTGTACAAAAATGGACCAAAGACATACTAAAAATGACTCAAAAGGTGTATATAAAATACACCGATCAACAACCATGTAAATACAACTCTCACTAGTCCAGCCCACATATAAATACAGACCTCTAAGAATTTGGACAATAAATTATGACGGGATAAGGCCCCGTCGTACCCCTGAATATACCTAGCCATAATGACAAGCTCCGAAACATTGGAGCCATCTCAAAATGCTGAACAAGGATCCTAAGCACGCGGATCCACAACTGAGTACCTAATAACTGCGGACATGAACGCAGCCCCCAGAAGGGGGTCAGTACAACAAGTACTAAGTATGGAACAGAAATGAAGTACAGTAAACAAGATCATAACTGTACAAAAGAATGATAGGGGAAAGTATGAAAATCAAATACCAGATCCTACCTGTTACACCCCGAAATTCCAGGACATGAATAAGAGAATAGACGCGAGAGCGCAAGACTTGAAAATTGGTACGAAAGAAAGAATTGTTTTTCCGACGGAAAATCTTCCGAACGTCGGAAAGGAAAAATGTTCGTTGATGGGAATTAGATTCTCAAAATGCATTATTTAAGGAGTATAGAATTTATTATTATTGTGGAAATGTATTTTACGGATTTGGTCACGTAGGGCCCACCCGAGAAATTTTACGTTTTGTGGGGCCCACGAGGGTTACGAAATTTTATGGACGAATGGGATGGCGACACGTGTCACCCCCCCCACATGGTCTTGGACGATTTGGACCTAGGTTAAGTGGTCAAGTGACCAAGGTTAAGTGTGACCAAGGTTAGTAGTCAAGTGGATGACAAGCTTGAGATAATTGACTAAGTCAATGAGCCCACTTGATGAGATATTAAATGAAACTCATCAAATCCACCCATATGTGTTAATCTAGACCCTCCATTGTGTTATATATACTACACTAGTAGCAAGACTTGTCTTCAACACTTAGAAAATTAGAGAAACTTTGTGCAAGCTTAGAGTGCTCTCGGGTTTGAGGTATCTCCCACACAAAATTTTTTGCAATTGTGGATCATAATTCACAAGACTTTAACCCAAGGTCCCTAAGGGTATTGTAAGGATATCTCAATAGAAAGAACCCGGAAAAACGACGTTTTCACGTTAGTCGCAAGGCGAAAACCTAAGGTGTTATTCAACTTTGAAGATGAAACTTGAAGAGGAATTCTTCATGAGCTTCCAAGGAGTGCTTGGAGCAAATTGGAACATAAGAAGATGAGCTAAAAGTTGCTAAGGATCGACTTTTACGCTTGGACAATTATTAGGGCTTATTGAGGTAAAATCTTCGTCTTCTTAATGTAATTGAAGATTACATGTTATAGTAGTTTAGAAATGAGCATGTGGTATATATATTGAAGTTTGAAAAGATTTGGATCATGTCGACATGTTAAAACCAAAAAATGGACAAGTTAGCCATTAATGTTGTAATCAATTTGGTCGATACTTACAATCGTCGCATGTTAAGGAAGAAAGGATTTATAGTTATTATAATTGTTATTATGTATATAACATATTGGAATAACAACTTAGATTGAAAAAGGAATTGAAAGGAAATTGATAATTATTGTGACATTGTGGCCGAATAGGGCTTGGAATTATTGGACAGTTTTATATTGATTGTGGGGCAGAATTTTACACGTCCTATTAGGCGTGTAATACCCTTTGTATTTGCTGAATTGTTGGGCCTTAAATGTGGCATTTGGTTATTGAAATTCAGGCCTTGAAAAAGGTGGAAAAGTATGTAGAAACAAAGGAAGTGCTGCCCGATTTTCCGTAGAATTTGGTGACTTTTCACTTAGAATATTCTACGTTTGAAGCTAGAGGTTAATAGACATATTATGGCCATTATAGGTTGAAGTACTACGTATAGCGTATTCCACAAAAAGGATGGAATAGCTAGCAAGGTTGAAGTACTTTGGAGCATTTTGCTACTTGTCGATAATCGTCGCGAGATATGTGAACCTCTTCCTTCTTTTGGCATGATTCTATGTATGGAATATACATGTGGTACTATTTCATGATTCCTTCTACTCTTAGAAGTTAAGAGGTATGTATGTTGATTCACTTTATGTAAAAGTTACGTCTAAGTTATCCTAAGTTCTTACCAAGTCTTATGGGGGATGTTGGTAAGAGTCGTTAGAAAGTATTTGGAGTCGAGTTGACTTTTCTAAGTTACTGCACGAATGAGAATAAGCATCGAACAAGCCATTGCAGCGTTAATAAAAGAAAATGTATCGACAATCAATTAAATTAAAATGAGTAGAATTTTTCATCTGCATAGAAATTAAGATAAGACAAAATTGTATTACATTTTCTAGATCATGACTGTTTTAATAAGATCGTTATAAATGAGTATAACCTATTCACAACGCATAAAGTATATGTACTTAATTTAAAGAGTTTACGTTATGAATTTTTAAGACTATGAACCTTAAATCCTTAAAAGGTTAAAAAACTTTATTTTTCAAGTTATGAGACTTGATTCTTAAAGGAAGAAATGACTTGATTTCTAAAGTTAAGAGACTTGAAGTATTTTGAAAGTTATGTAACTTGATTTGAAAGTTTAAGTCTCTTGGTTATAAAAAGAATGAATTAGTCTAAGGCATAAAGTTAGTATAACGGCTTTATGGGAAGTTGGTTATAACAACTTTATGGAAGGTTAAAAGAATGATTTTCTCTAGTAATGTAAACAAAGAAATGACTTGAAATAAGTAAGGGCAATTTGATTTAAAGGTATCACTTGCTTAAAGTTTTGAAGTAAGGGTCACTTGATTTAGAAGCCGAGAAATGTATTTCTAAAAATGTAGTGACTTGTTTGAAATATAGACATGCCTTGATACTACAGGTGTTAGTATCTTGGGATTTTATATGAAAATGAGTCTTTTGAAAAGAATGGAAGTACGTAGTACTTTGGGTTAAATTCTCGGATTTTTATGTGAAACTAAAAGTGCCTTGAGTATATAAAATGAAAGTCTAAAGATTTTATGAACTTTCCTATGGTTGCTTGTGATAGCCTTGAGTGCAAGTATTATATGTTTACGCTGACGTGACTCTCAGTTGGAGGGCCGACTGTCTTGTTGTGAATCTACTTGGACGTACCGACAGTGACGGAGGCTTCCACGGGTATCCTTCCATTGTGATTGATCCTTGGACATGCTTATACGATGTGGTATTCCGGGGCATGCGACCAGGATGCGGGTTAGATTCCCGGATTGTTTTTATTACTCCTTAGACATGCTTATACGATGTGGGATTCCGGGGCATGCGACCAGGAGGCGGGTTAGATTCCCAGATTTGTTTTATTACCCCATGACCATGCTTATACGATGAGGGATTCCGGGGCATGCGACCAAGTTATATATGATTCTTACTCCATGGACTAGCTCCCCATGAAGACATGTACCCGAGATGAGGGATTCCACGAGTATGTTATATACGATTATTACCCCATGGCCATGCTTATACGATGAGGGATTTCGGGGCATGCGACCATGTTATGTACTATTACTCCATGGACTAGCTCCCCATAAAGACATGTACCCGAGATGAGGGATTCCACGGGCATGTTATTGTTACACCCCGTAGTTCCAGAGTATGTATATGAGGTCGTACGTACGATAATACGACATTAAAATTGGAAAGGAAGAAAGATGTGATTTTTCGACGGAAAAGTTTCCGGATTTTGTGAAGAAAAAAGGTTTGTTAATGGGAATTGGATTCCCAGATTTAGTATTCGGACTTTTTGGAATATTAGATAATTATGAAATTTTATTTCCGGATTTGGTCACGTGGGGCCCACGGAGAAAAAATTACGGTTTTGTGGGGCCCACTTTGTTTTCGAGATTTTGGATATTTTCGGGAGATGAAATATTTTGGACGAGTAGGAGGGCGACACATGACACCCCTGATGCGCGAAAAGATGCACATACTTTAACGCAAGTGCACGTTATCGTGACAAGTAATATAGTCTTGATAAGACCGAATATCGTCCACAAGGATTAGGGTTCAAGTACCAACTATCTATCTTTTGGTATCTATTTGGTAATTGATATGTGATTTTGTGGTTTATAACTAATAATTATAAAAGATAATTAACTATAGGTTTACTTCAGTTGTGATGGGAATAGGGCTTCCATGTCTCCTCAACTATCCGCTTATGTTATTTATCAATGCAATGAACTATGGTCTTCTTCTCTCGGAGCTAGCAGGTTTACGAAATTGTTTTATATTCCCGTTAAGGATATATAAACACTCAACCCCAGTATTGCACCTTACCTACCTTTCGGTGATAAGGATAACTTTATAGGAGGATTAAGAACAAAAACCTAGTTAACCGTCACGCACCATGCGCAAAATTAAGGGTTTTAAGCCTATCATTAACGCTACATAAATAATTGAGGCATTTTCATCCCCAATCCAAGAATGTCTACCCAACTTACAGCATATTCACAATCTCTCCTTTCGAAGTAAATTAGAAATCATATAGTGATAATTAGTTGTCAATTAATTACCAAGCATTCAAATCAATTATTGGATAAATCTCTCAAAGAAGAATAATAACCATAAACATGCATTAATTCATAACATAAGTTTCTAGTGAATCAACATGGAAAGCCCTATAAGAGAATTAGTTCCTAGCCATTGACATGACAAGAACTAATTCAAAGTTCATCATACAAAAACTGAAATAAAAGAAAAGAAAAGGAAAAGAAAAATACTAAATTATGGTCTCCAATCTCCAAGCAAGAAATCTTGAGTTGTGCAAGAAGGGGAACCCTTAAAATCTGCCTAGGGTTCTCCTTTATAGGTAAATCGCCTTAACTTTTCCTCGCAGTTCGCCCAAAAATCGCCAAAACCCCGATTTTTCTGCGTCAGGCCGCGGCACGAACTTCGTGGCACTGGTGATTTGGCGCCGCCCCGATCTCTCGCTGCTCAGCGCCATGCGCGCTGCAACTTCTGTAGCCTTTCAGATGTTTAGCGCCGCGCCCTCGCACTGCTGACATGAGGCCGCGCGCCGACTTCTTCGCCTCTCGATATTGGCGCCGCGCCCGCTATCGATCGGCAGGAGGCCGCGCGCCGACTGGTTTTTTGCCTCGTTCGCCACTTTCTCTGTTTTTAGCTCTGGAACCTCCTCTTTTGCCCTCTTTTAGCTCCTTTTCCGCCATTTGGCCATTTTAACCACTTTGACTCAAAAGAAAGGAAAACTATCCTAATACGACACTTATTTGTACAAAAAGGGACAAAAGATTAACTAAAAACGACTCAAAAAGTGTATATAAAATACACCGATCAAATACCCCCAAACTTAACCTTTGCTCGCCCTCGAGCAAAGATAGAAAGAAAATAAAGACTCAAAGAAACGAAAATACAAGACTCACTGACATTGATCACTTTTGTTGCATTAGTGTTATCTAGAAAAACATGAAGGTTAGCAGAATAATATGTAGGAACCTATAGCATGAAATTTCTAGCACACTAAACACATTGAGCTAGATATTTCGCAAACTCATATTTATCATGCTTTAATGGAAGTCAATATTCTAAATCATGCATATAATTTCAAAAATCCTACGGCATGCTTACTTGCTATTCTCCACTAATCCTGGATATGCATAAAAGAGATCTTCAAGACTTTAAGGGTTGTAATGTAGGCTTAGGTAGGGGTTGGTAAAATAGGCATTTAGGCTCATTTTTGTGTACTATAAGCTCTTCAGCTTTTCAGTATTTGCCTTTTCTTTTTGTTCTTTTCTTCACTTCCATTCTATCTTTTTCCCTCTTTTGTTTTGGGAGAATGAAGAGTATAATAATAACAAGCACCCCCAAACTTAGGCTTTTGCCTCTTTCTTATCACTTTTTTATTGGGGTGAAACAAGCTCATTCACTCTTTTTGTCTCTTTTTTAACACAATTGATTCCACTATTTCACATTTTTACTTATGGCACAATCTGTGGGAATATAGGGTGTCAAAGAAGAAGTTTCAATTTTTAGGCTCAATGGGGCTAACTAGGGATATATTTTTAAAGTCCGGGATAGAAAAGAATGGTAAGAATTAGCTATCAAAGAAATGCCTGAGTCATCTCCCTAACATGCATATCCTAACTATTTCACCTCAAATAGCAAGCAATCATAACACATAAGTATTCATCATTTAGCATGCACAATTTAAACAAGAAACTCCAAATAGACAGATTTTGTGAGTTTTTGGCATATCTAACCTATGTGTTTAGATAGTTGCTTCAATTACATTACATTATTCCACCTTACTTCACTAGGTGTTTCTAGCAACTACAGCATACATGATATTTGACATAAAAACTCAAAAATACATAAAAATAATAAAAAGACTTAAATAAAACATAACAAGACACAAATAAAATAAAACACCCCAAAACTTAAATCACACATTGTCCCCAATGTGTGTAGACTCAAAGACAATAAAAGAAATAAGACACTTACAGACTTTGGCTAAAATGGTGGTGGTGGCGGTGGATAATGCATCGACCATTGGTTGAACAGAGAACTCATCTCGTCAAACCGCTGGTGCAACTGTTGTTGCTCCTGCCTCAATTCTTGTTGCCCTTGTCGCAACTCATGTTGTCCCTATCTCAACTCATTTTATCCTTGTATCATTGTGTCGAAATGTTGCATCATCATTCTCTGGTTCTGGAGCACTTGCTCCATCATAGGCACTAGAGGTTCTGATTCTGTGGTTGGCTGGTGGCTAGGTCCTGCCTCATATTGAGCCCCTATTTCAGGCTCATCTTCGTTCATTGCGGCCTCTGCTGCTGCTGCTGCTGGTGGTGGTTGTGCTCTTCTTCTGGCTGCTGGGGGGCTTGGGTCAGGGAAAGAGTGCACTATCCCATATGTCACAGGCAGTTGGTTTCTCTCCTTAGTATCCGTGGGTAGGACTGGGACCCCATTCATGTGGCATAAACTGGTGATAAGTGAGCCATATCCCAATCCTCTTGTTGTCACCAACCTGCTGATTTCTTCAATGCTCTGCACTATCTCTTTCCCCACATCAATCGTCAATCCCCTCTTAATTCCATATATTAGCTTAATCCTATCTTCTGGTACTCTAGTGAAGTGCGTGGATGGAATCATGCGGGCACTGACGAAATATAGACAACCCTTGGTTGTTTTGTTGAATTGGCACCTGCTCAGTGCTCTTGACCCATTTCTCGCAATATCAAAAGCAGCCCCAGGGTAGCTCACTGTGTTTGCGACGGTATCCCAAAAGCAGCCCCAGGGTAGCTCACTGTGTTTGCGACGGTATCCCAGTTTATGTTGTCGGTGCTCCTAGACACTGTTCTAAAATGGCTCCGATCACCAATTCCTCCTTCAACATCAACTGTTTTTAGAGTCATATTTATTGTTTCTGCCGTCACAGGCATATATCTTCCCCTCACAAAACAATTGTTGTCCACCCTCTCCGGAAAGTTGGCATAGAATTCACGCACCATTGTTGTGTTCATTAGTGCTATCTTCTCCGGATTTACAAATCTCCTCCACCCCATTATCTCAATCATTGCCCGAATGGGCTCATAAACATCCCCTTCATCAAACGACTCTCCGATAGTCCATTCCTCTTCAGGATTAAGGCCTAAGACTAAGCTTTTTGTATCTTTGGAAGACTTCAGAGCTCACAAACCTAGTATTATCGTATCGGGGATGGGGTGGATGTGGAGGCTCTTCTTCTCAGTGGACATGGTTAAAATAGTTTCAGCCTTACACTTTATTAGCACAAGTGTTCCCAACACAATCAACAATTAGCAATTTAAACACAACACCCCAAACTTCAACTCTACTATCCAATACCCACACCCTCCTCATACTCTTCTCCAAACTTCACAATCAATTTTTCAAAGACCCAAACTACTTCACAATGCAACACTTCTCCAAACTACTACCTCCTTGACTACTAACAACTTTCAAGAAAGGGTGAAGATTACCTTTTGATGGTGTTCTCCACGATGTTTCGCTTCTATCGTGATTCGAGGCTATGGAATGGAGCTTTGTTGGTTGAGATAGCTAAGGGTTTTAGGAATTTAAGAGTTTTTGTGGTTGGGTTTGATTTGTGGAGGATTTGTGGGTAATTTGTGGATTTTCGGGTTTTGTGAGAAGGCGGTTAGGTTTTGCTTTGAATTGGGGCAACTGATTTAGGGCGTTTTAAGTTTCGATTTCCGCCGCGCCACGTTCGCTTTAGCCGCGGCGCCAATGTTCTCAGACTCTTCGATTTTCGCCGCGTTCGTTACTGGCGCCGCGGCACCTTAGACTTGACATTTTTCTGGATTTCGCCGCGTTCTCGCTACGCCATGGCGCTTGAACTTCAGCCGCTTCTTTTGGCGCCGCAGTGCTTACCCGTTTTTTCTAGAAATCCTGGCTTTTCTTCAGTTTTTCGCCTTCGCTTTATCGCCTGCACTGCCAATCACAAAGACAAACACTACCTCCGTGAGACCGTTCTTAATAAAAACTACTATATTAAAATAACATTATTCAAAATAATTTGGGTTGCCTCCCAAGTAGCGCTATCTTTAACGTCTTTTAGCCGGACGCAAGTTCCTTAGTTTTAATAACCGTGGGGTGGATCAACCCCTCAACTAATCCATTTCCTCCACATTTTGCGTTTTTTTTTTCTTCTTTTCCTCTTAGCATTATCGAAGGGAGTTCAGAACACATACCGCGTCGGTGGGTTTGGCAAAACATGCCTGCTTTCGTGGGCTCATCTCCCTTTGGTTGACTTGTAATGGCTCACAGGGGGGCTTGATGGTGCTGATTGCAAAGCACCTGCTCATGGTTGGTGGCTCGATGACATGTTTTAAAACTTTAAATATCATTTCTTCCTTCTCCACCCTTAATGTTAGCTCTCCACTTTCTACATCAATCAAAGCTCTCCCTGTTGCTAGGAATGGTCTCCCCAGTATGGTAGGGATTTCCGCATCTTCTTCCATGTCTAGAATGAGGAAGTCTGCAGGAAAGAAGAATTTTTCTACTTTGACAATCACATCCTCAATCTTCCCTCTTGGATGAACCATCGCCCCATCGGCCACCGCAGCTCATCGCGTCGGTTTGGCCTCACCCAACTCCAATCGTTTAAATATTGATAAGGGCATCAGATTTATACTTGCCCCTAAATCACACAGAGCTCTGTTGCAAGTCACCCTGCCCACTGTGCAAGGTAGTGTAAAGCTTTCTGGATCCTTTAGTTTTGGTGGCAACTTCTTCTGCAAGATAGCACTACACTCTTCTGTTAGTGCTACTATCTCATATTCCGCAAGCTTCTTCTTCTTCCCCAATATTTCCTTCATGAACTTGAAATAGGAGGGCATCTGCTCTAATGCTTCTATAAAGGGGATGTTGATATGCAGCATCCTGAATACCTCCAAGAATTTGGAGAATTGTTTATCAATCGCCTTCCGCTGTAATCTCTGGGGGAAAGGGATCTTTTCTGTATACTCCTTCTCTGGAGTTTTCTCTACTACTGGGCTAGGTTCAACCACCTTCTCTTTTTATATCTCTGTCCTTTTCTCCACTACATCGTCAAGAGATCGTTGTTCTAACTGCTCGCCACTCTCAACTGCATCGCTCGACATCGCTTCCTGATTTACTGTGTTGCTTGGCAGGTACCGCTCGCTGCTTGCTCGCTGCTACCGACCCACTTGTGTTTCCAAGTTCTGAACGAGGATGTAGCTTCGCTATGAATCGAGTTCTGGCGTTGCGCGCCGCATACCGCCATCTCGCTCGCTTTTCACTGAACCGTATCAATCGCTGGCGATGCGGCCCGAGTAAAGCGGTCACGATTCTGTTCTGCTGGTTTGATATCGCCCATGTATTGATTCTCACGCTCGGTCTCCTCCATGAGAAATTTGGGTGATTTCTCCACCGGATTATAAGTGTTGAGTATGGATTGTTCTGTGGCCTCGATAATTACCCACTACCGACACTCGCCGCTCTATTGGTATATTATCGGGTCACCAGGGCACCTATCGAATGTATGTGGCCACTACATATTTCACAACTTTTAGGCATCCGACCGCAGCCATCGACATCGTATGTTCTGCAATCGCTTTTTTGCCAAAAGGGCCACTGGGCATTCAAGGCAAGAATGGCATCTATTTTGTGGACTCACCGTTTCTCCTCCCACTTGTCGACTCTCTTCGTGACATGGTTGTTCGTGGCCATATCTTCTAATAACTCGCGAAGGCGTGGGCTGTTTTCTCATGAATGCCCCACTGGCCAGATCTATGATGGTTCTCGTTGTACCGCTCAACCCGTTATAGAAGATGTGGACCAAGTTCCACAACTCAACGCAACGTGGGCATTTTCTCGCAAGTCTTTGAACCTTTCCAAGCTTCATATAAGGACTCTCCATCCGCTTGGAAGTTGTTCAACTCCTCTCAATTTTGTTGCTTTGCATGGGGAAATAACTTGGCTAGGAATTTATGTGCCACCGCATGTAAAAATCGAATCACCAGGAATTCAACCATACTTTTGCTCTATCCTCGAGTGAGAAGGAAAGAGCCTCAACTGACGGCATCATCGTGAACGCCGTTATATCCGGAAAGTTGCACATAGCTCCAAGAAATTAGATATGTGCATATGTGGATCCTCCATGGCGCCTCCAAATTGCACCGTGTGATGTACCATGCTCGAATCGCCGCTTTATCTCGGTTGTTTGCTCCTATGGCGGGAGCCTAATACATGCTCGTGCTCCATTCACTCTATGCAGCACATAGTCTCCCAAGCTTCTTTATGCCTGGACTTGAACTCTTTCCTCGACATCCATAGGTACATGCCGAGGTATTCCTGGATTAGGTTGATTTTCACCTAACCCTTCTCTCATCATGTTGTTGTTCTGTACGCCGTCCATCTCTATCAAGGTTGCAATCCGCTGATTCTTTCTGTTCTGTTTACAGGTTTTCTCAATCTCTGGATTGAAGGGAACAAGAGTGTCTGCCCCTCTTCTCCTTCGCATAAACTGATTTTCTGAAATAGATCAAAATGCATAACAAATCACGACTTCGATTTTTGAAATAAATAAAAAAAAACGTGAAAATTAAAAAATAAAAAAAATAAAAACCAAATTAGAAATTTAAAATAGATAAATTTGATATTGAACTATGCCTAATCCCCGGCAACGGCGCCAAAAACTTGATGCGCGAAAAGATGCACATACTTTAACGCAAGTGCACGTTATCGTGACAAGTAATATAGTCTTGATAAGACCGAATATCGTCCACAATGATTAGGTTCAAGTACCAACTATCTATATTTTGGTATCTATTTGGTAATTGATATGTGATTTTGTGGTTTATAACTAATAATTATAAAAGCTAATTAACTATAGGTTTACTTCAGTTGTGATGGGAATAGGGCTTCCATGTCTCCTCAACTATCCGCTTATGTTATTTATCAATGCAATGAACTATGGTCGTCTTCTCTCGGAGCTAGCAGGTTTACGAAATCGTTTTATATTCCCGTTAAGGATATATAAACACTCAACCCCAGTATTGCACCTTACCTACCTTTCGGTGATAAGGATAACTCTATAGGAGGATTAAGAACAAAAACCTAGTTAACCGTCACGCACCATGCGCAAAATTAGGGTTTTTAAGCCTCTCATTAACGCTACATAAATAATTGAGGTATTTTCATCCCCAATCCAAGAATGTCTACCCAACTTACAGAATATTCACAATCTCTCCTTTCGAAGTAAATTAGAAATCATATAGTGATAATTAGTTGTCAATTAATTACCAAGCATTCAAAGCAATTATTGGATAAATCTCTCAAAGAAGAATAATAACCATAAACATGCATTAATTCATAACATAAGTTTCTAGTGAATCAACATGGAAAGCCTTATAAGAGAATTAGTTCCTAGCCATTGACATGACAAGAACTAATTCAAAGTTCATCATACAAAAACTGAAATAAAAGAAAAGAAAAGGAAAAGAAAAATACTAAATTATGGTCTCCAATCTCCAAGTAAGAAATCTTGAGTTGTGCAAGAAGGGGAACCCTTCAAATCTGCCTAGGGTTCTCCTTTTATAGTAAATCGCCTTAACTTTTCCTCGCAGCTCGCCCGTAAAATCGTCAAAACCTCGATTTTTCCCGCGCCGGCCATGTTCGCTATCAGCGCCATGCGCCGAACATCTGTGGCACTTCGGGTGATTTGGCGTCGCGCACGATCTTCGCTGTCATGGCGCCACAAGATCGCAATCTCAGCCTTTTGATGTTTAGCGCCGCGCCGCACTGCTGACATGGCGCCGCGCTACTGGGACTTCTTCGCCTCTCGATATCGCGCCGCGCCTCGCTTATCGATCGCAGGAGGCCGCGGCCGATCTAGGTTTTTGCCTCGTTCGCCACTTTCTCTGTTTTTAGCTCTGGAACCTCCTCTTTGGCCCTCTTTTAGCTCATTTTCCGTCATTTGGCAATTGTAACCACTTTGACTCAAAAGAAAGGAAAACTATCCTAATACGATACTTATTTGTACAAAAAGGGACAAAAGATTAACTAAAAACGACTCAAAAAGTGTATATAAAATACACCGATCAAATACCCCTAAACTTAACCTTTGCTCGCCCTCGAGCAAAGATAGAAAGAAAGAAAATAAAGACTCAAATAAACGAAAATACAAGACTCACTGACATTGATCACTTTTGCTGCATTAGTGTTATCTAGAAAAACATGAAGGTTAGCAGAATAATATGTAGGAACCTATAGCATGAAATTTTTAGCACACTAAACACATTGAGCTAGATATTTCGCAAACTCATATTTATCATGCTTTAATGGAAGTCAATAACTAAATCATGCATATAATTTCAAAAATCCTACGGCATGCTTACTTGCTATTCTCCACTAATCCTGGATATGCATAAAAGAGATCTTCAGGACTTTAAGGGTTGTAATGTAGACTTAGGTAGGGGTTGGTAAAAATAGGCATTTAGGCTGATTTTTGTGTACCATAAGCTCTTCAGCTTTTCAGTATTTGCCTTTTCTTTTTGTTCTTTTCTTCACTTCCATTCTATCTTTTTTCCTCTTTTGTTTTGGGAGAATGAAGAGTATAATAATAACAAGCACCCCCAAACTTAGGCTTTTGCCTCTTTCTTATTACTTTTTTATTGGGGTGAAACAAGCTCATTCACTCTTTTTGTCTCTTTTTAACACAATTGATTCCACTATTTCACATTTTTACTTATGGCACAATCTGTGGGAATATAGGGTGTCAAAGAAGAAGTTTCAATTTTTAGGCTCAATGGGGCTAACTAGGGATATATTTTTAAAGTCCGGGATAGAAAAGAATGGTAAGAATTGGCTATCAAAGAAATGTCTGAGTCATCTCCCTAACATGCATATCCTAACTATTTCGCCTCAAATAGCAAGCAATCATAACACATAAGTATTCATCATTTAGCATGCACAATTCAAACAATAAACTCCAAATAGACAGATTTTGTGAGTTTTTGGCATATCTAACCTATGTGTTTAGATAGTTGCTTCAATTCCATTACATTATTCCACCTTACTTCACTAGGTGTTTCTAGCAACTACAGCATACATGATCTTTGACATAAAAACTCAAAAATACATAAAAACAATAAAAAGACTTAAATAAAACATAACAAGACACAAATAAAATAAAACACCCCCAAACTTAAATCACACATTGTCCCCAATGTGTGTAGACTCAAAGACAATAAAAGAAATAAGACACTTACAGAGTTTGGCTAAAATGGTGGTGGTGGCGGTGGATAATGCATCGACCATTGGTTGAACAGGGAACTCATCTCGTCAAACCGGCAGTGCAATCGTTGTTGCTCGCCAATTCTTGTTGCCTTGTCGCAACTCATGTTGTCCTGTCTCAACTCATTTTGTCCTTGTATCATTGTGTCGAAATGTTGCATCATCATTCTCTCGTTCTCGAGCACTTGCTCCATCATGTGCACCGAGGTTCTGATTTTGTGGTTGGTGGTGGCTAGGTCCGCCATATCGAGCCCCTATTTCGTGCTCATCTTCGCTCATCATGCTGCCGCCGCGGTGGTTGTGCTCTTCTTCCGCCGGGCTTGGGTCGGGAAAAAGTGCACTATCCCATATGTCATGCAGCTGGTTTCTCACCTTAGTATCCGCGTAGGATCGGGACCCCATTCATGTGGCATAAAGCGGTGATAAGTGAGCCATGTCCCAATCCTCCCGTTGTCACCAACTCGCTGATTTCTTCAATGCTCGCACTATCTCTTTCCCACATCAATCGTCAATCTCATAATTCCATATATCGCCTAATCCTATCTTCTCGCACTCGTGAAATGCGTGGATGGAATCACGCGCATCGCGAAATATAGACAACCCTTGGTCGCTTTGTTGAATTGGCACCGCCGGTTTCTTGACCCATTTCTCGCAATATCAAAAGCAGCCCCAGGGTAGCTCACTGTTTTTGCGACGGTATCCCAGTTTATGTTGTTGGTGCTCCTAGACCATGTTCTAAAATGGCTCCGATCACCAATTCCTCCTTCAACATCAACTGTTTTTAGAGTCATATTTATTGTTTCTGCCGTCACAGGCATATATCTTCCCCTCACAAAACAATTGTTGTCCACCCTCTTCGGAAAGTTGGCATAGAATTCACGCACCATTGTTGTGTTCATTAGTGCTATCTTCTCCGGATTTACAAATCGCCTCCACCCCATTATCTCAATCATTGCCAGAATGGGCTCATAAACATCCCCTTCCTCAAACGACTCCCTCTGATAGTCCATTCCCCTTTCAGGGATTAAGGGCCTAGTACTAAGCTTTTTGTATCTTTGGAATACTTCGTAGCTCACAAACCTAGTATTATCGTATTGCGGGGCTGGGGTGGATGTGGAGGCTCTTCTCTTTCTGGTGGACATGGTTAAAATAGTTTCTGCAGCTTACACTTTATTAGCACAAGTGTTCCCCAACACAATCAACAATTAGCAGCTAAACACAACACCCCCAAACTTCAACTCTACTATCCAATACCCACACCCTCCTTGTTACTCCTTCTCCAAACTTCACAATCAATTTTTCAGCACCCAAACTACTTCACAATGCAACACTTCTCCAAACTACTACCTCCTTTGACTACTAACAACTTTCAAGAAAGGGTGAAGATTACCTTTTTGATGGTGTTCTCCACGATGTTCTTGCTTCTATTGGTGATTTGAGGCTATGGAATGGAGCTTTGTTGGTTGAGATAGCTAAGGGTTTTAGGAATTTAAGAGTTTTGGTTGTGGTTGGGTTTGATTTGTGGAGGATTTGTGGGTAATTTGTGGATTTTTGTGGGTTTTGTGAGAAGAAGGGTTAGGTTTTGGTTTTTGAATTTGGGGCAAATCTGATTTCTGGGCATTTTTAAGTTTCTGGATTTCCGCCATTGCGCGGCTTTAGCCATACCAATGTTCTCGCACTCCGGGATTTTCGCCGCGTCATACTGGCGCCGCGACCTTAGACTTGGCATTTTTCTGGATTTACTGCGGCCCTCGCTTTAGCGCCATGCGCTTGAACTTCAGCGCTTCGCTTCTTTTAGCCGCGCGCTTACCCGTTTTTTCTAGAAATCCTGGCTTTTCTTCGCTTTTCGCCTTCGCTTTATCGTACGCACTGCCAATCACAAAGACAAACACTACCTCCGTGAGACCGTTCTTAATAAAAACTACTATATTAAAATAACATAAATCAAAATAATTTGGGTTGCCTCCCAAGTAGCGCTGTCTTTAACGTCTTTTAGCCGGACGCAAGTTCCTTAGTTTTAATAACCGCGGTGGATCAACCCCAACTAATCCATTTCCTCCACATTTTGCGTTTTCTTTCTTCTTTCCTCTTAGCATTATCGTAAGGGAGTTCAGAACACATACCGCGTCTGGGGTTTGGCAAAACATGCACGCTGCTGGCTCATCTCCCTTTGGTTGACTTGTAATGGCTCACAGGGGGGCTTGATGGTGCTGATTGCAAAGCACCTGCTCATGGTTGGTGGCTCGATGACATGTTTTAAAACTTTAAATATCATTTCTTCCTTCTCCACCCTTAATGTTAGCTCTCCACTTTCTACATCAATCAAAGCTCTCCCTGTTGCTAGGAATGGTCTCCCCAGTATGATAGGATTTCCGCATCTTCTTCCATGTCTAGAATGAGGAAGTCTGCAGGAAAGAAGAATTTTTCTACTTTGACAATCACATCCTCAATCTTCCCTCTTGGATGAACCACTGTCCTATCGGCCAGCTACAGGCTCACTGTGGTCGGTTTGGCCTCACCCAACTCCAATCGTTTAAATACTGATAAGAGCATCAAATTTATACTTGCCCCTAAATCACACAGAGCTCTGTTGTAAGTCACCATGCCCACTATGCAAGGTAGTGTAAAGCTTCCTGGATCCTTTAGTTTTGGTGGCAACTTCTTCTGCAAGATAGCACTACACTCTTCTGTTAGTGCTACTATCTCATATTCCGCAAGCTTCTTCTTCTTCCCCAATATTTCCTTCATGAACTTGAAATAGGAGGGCATCTGCTCAAATGCTTCTATAAAGGGGATGTTGATATGCAGCTTCCTGAATACCTCCAAGAATTTGGAGAATTGTTTATCAACCGCCTTCCGCTGTAATATCTGGGGGAAAGGGATCTTTTCTGTATACTCCTTCTCTGGAGTTTTCTCTACTACTGGGCTAGGTTCAACCACCTTCTTTTTCTATCTCTGTCCTTTTCTCACTCTTGGTGAAGAGATTGCTGTTCCAACTCGCCACTTCTCAATCAGATCGCTCGACATCGCTTCCCTGATTTACCTCTGTGTTGCTTGGCAGTGTACCCTGTGGCCTGCTGTTTGCCTGCTTTGCTAGCTGACCCACTTGTGTTTCCAAGTTCCTGAACGAGGATCTAGCTTCGCTATGAATCGAAGTCAGGCGTTGGCGTCTTGCCACACCGCCACTCGTCCGCTTTTCTTGCAACCGGCATTGAATCGCTGAGGATGCGGGCCCGAGTAAAGGTCGCTGATTCTGGTTCGCTGGTTTGATATCGCATCTGTATTGATTCTCACGCCCGGTCTCTCTCCATGAGAAATTTGGGTGATTTCTCCACCGGATTATAAGTGTTGGAGTATGGATTGTTCGCGGGCCTCGATAATTACCCACGGCCGACACTCGCCTGCTCCATGGTATATTATCGGGTCACCAAGGGCACCTATCGAATGTATGTGGGCCACCACATATTTCACAACTTTTAGGCATCCGGACGCGATCGACCTTTGTATGTTCTTTGCTGTTTTTTTGCCAAAAGGGCCACTTGGGCATTCAAGGCAGCAATGGCATCTATTTCGTGGACTCCCACTGTTCTCCTCCCACTTGTCGACCTCTCTTCTGTGACATGGTTGTTCGTGGCCATATCTTCTAATAACTCGTGAGGGTCGTGGGCTGTTTTCCTCATGAATGCCCCACCTGTTGCTGCATCTATGATGGTTCTGGTTGTACTGCTCAGCCCGTTATAGAAGATGTGGACCAAGTTCCACAACTCAATGCAATGGTGTGGGCATTTTCTCTGCAAGTCTTTGAACCTTTTCCAAGCTTCATATAAGGACTCTCCATCTGATTGGTAGAAGTTGTTCAACTCCCCTCTCAATTTTGCTGCTTTGCATGGGGGAATAACTTGGCTAGGAATTTCTGTGCCAGCTCGTGCCATGTAAAAATTGAATCAGCCGGCAGGGAATTCAACCATACTTTTGCTCTATCCCTGAGTGAGAAGGGAAATAGCCTCAATCGTGGCGCATCATCGATGCGCCGTTATATCTGAAAGTTGCACAAAGCTCCAAGAAATTAGCTATGTGCATATGTGGATCCTCTGATGGCAGCACTCCAAATTGCACTGTGTGATGTACCATGCTCAGAATCGCCGGTTTTATCTCGAAGTTGTTTGCTCCTATGGCAGGGAGCCTAATACATGCCTGTGCTCCATTCACTCTAGGCAGCACATAGTCTCTCAAGCTTCTTTCTGCCTGGACTTGAACTCTTTCCTCGACATCCATAGGCACATAGTCTCCCTCTATAGGAGGATTAAGAACAAAAACCTAGTTAACCGTCACGCACCATGCGCAAAATTAGGGTTTTTAAGCCTCTCATTAACGCTACATAAATAATTGAGGTATTTTCATCCCCAATCCAAGAATGTCTACCCAACTTACAGCATATTCACAATCTCTCATTTCGAAGTAAATTAGAAATTATATAGTGATAATTAGTTGTCAATTAATTATCAAGCATTCAAAGCAATTATTGGATAAATCTCTCAAAGAAGAATAATAACCATAGACATGCATTAATTCATAACATAAGTTTCTAGTGAATTAACATGGAAAGCCCTATAAGAGAATTAGTTCCTAGCCATTGACATGACAAGAACTAATTCAAAGTTCATCATACAAAAACTGAAATAAAAGAAAAGAAAAGGAAAAGAAAAATATTAAATTATGGTCTCCAATCTCCAAGCAAGAAATCTTGAGTTGTGCAAGAAGGGGAACCCTTAAAATCTGCCTAGGGTTCTCCTTTTATAGGCTGAAAATTGCCCTTAACTTTTCCCTGCAGGCCTGGCCCAGAAAATCGTCAAAACCCTGATTTTTCCCGCGTCGGCGCCGCGGCCATTCTCGGCGCGCGCTGAGAACTCGTGGCATTTCGGGTGATTTGGCGCGCGGCCAGTCTCTGTCATGCATTGGCGCGCGATGCTGCAACCTGTAGCCTTCGGATGTTTAGCGCGCGCCCCGCACTGTTGACATGAGCGCGCGTGGGACTTCTTCGATCTCTCGATATTCAGCGCGCACGCTGACTGAGTTTTGCCTCGTTCGCCACTTTCTCTGTTTTTAGCTCTGGAACCTCCTCTTTTGCCCTCTTTTAGCTCCTTTTCCGCCATTTGGCAATTTTAACCACTTTGACTCAAAAGAAAGGAAAACTATCATAATACGACACTTATTTGTACAAAAGGGGACAAAAGATTAACTAAAAACGACTCAAAAAGTGTATATAAAATACACTGATCAACCCCCATGTGGCCCTATGGCCGAATAGGTGTGACACTTGGACGTTTTTTTGTGGAGACATGTGGCTAGCCACATGTCACAAAGTTGTGGTGGACATATGGTTGGTAGAACCCACACACACATGTCCCCAATCTCACCACACACTTGCCTTGATCTTGGCCATTGATTGTCCTATAAATACCCCTTAAGTTGCAAGACTTAATTCATCCACACTTAGAGATTTCCAAGCTTGAAAAATACTCCCTCCCTCTAGTGGTTGTTCTCGGTTTTGGCCCGCCCCCTTGAGCAAAAAATGTCCATAAATCCTTAAACTTTTTAGTATTTTTCCTTAAGGTGTTAGGAAGATTGTAAACCAAGAGTTGGAAAAGATTTCACACCCCTAGCCTTTGAAACTCACCTTGGCCGAAAGTTGGTAGTGTTGGAACCTAAGTTTTATTCACTTTTTGGAGTTGGATCTTGAAGAGAAGTTGATTAGGAACTTCTAAGGGTTGCTTGGAGTGGATTGGAACGTAAGGAATTGGAGCTAAACGTTGCTCAGGATCGACTTATAAATCTTGGATAATTTTGGGCTTATCGAGGTAATGATCTTTATCCCCCTATTGTAATTGGAGATTGCATGTTGTAGTAATGTATAATTGAGTATATGATATATGGAAGGATGATTAAAAAGAATTGAACTGTATTTACATTGGATTGTATTTACAGTAGACTTGTAGTATTATTGTGGGGCGTATAATCCCCTCGGAGTTGTTGGCTTGGTAGCGGGCCTTGATATAGAAGGATTTTTATGTGGTTACGGGGGGAGGGGGGGGGGGAGGTGCTGCCCAATTTTCCGTAGAATAAGGAACCTGATACTTAGAATATTCTACGAAGAGAGCTAGAAGTTGATAGACGTTTTATGGCCATTATAGGTTGAAGTACTACGAGTAGCGTATTCTACTTGAAGGGTGGAAAAGGCTAGCAAGGTTATAGTACTTTGGAGCATTTTTCTAATTGTCGATAATCGTCGCGAGGTATGTGAACCTCTTCCTATCCTTTCTAGCATGATTGTTGTGAACTATGTAGTACGGTAGACGTACGTGTGCTAAACGAATTTGGTAGGTTTAAAACATAAAGTGTTATAATGGCTTTATGGGAAGTTGGTTATAACGACTTTATGTAGGTAAAAGAATGGTTTGTTGATTTTAAAAGATAAGAGACTTGACTTATAATTGACCTGAACGGTGTTAAAAAGTGGTGAAACCTCATTCGTGAGTAATGAGTACTTGGTCTTTAAAAGAATAAAGTTTTATTTAATTTCGGAAATGGGAATAACTATCGAACAAGCCATTGCAGCGTTAATAAGGGAAAATGTAATAACAAATAATTATATTAAAACAAGTAGAATCTTCCATCTGCATAGAAGCTAAGATAAGACAAAATTGTATTACATTTTCTAGATCATGGCTGCGTTAATAAAATCATTATAAACAAGTATTGATTTCTTGACATTCGAAAGTAAGGAGACTTAAAGTATTTTGAAAGTCATGTAACTTGATTTTGGGAAAAGAGAAGTAACTTGAGTTTAAAAGTATGAGTAACTTGTTTTCAAATATCGAACTTTGCTTGATGGAAAAATATAAGTGGCTTGGTTTTAAAAGGTAGGAGTACCTTGATCTTAAAAGAGTTAGTTACTTGGGTTTTAAAAAGTATACTTGACGTTGTTTTAAAAGTGTAAGCCACTTGGTTTAAAAAGTATAAAGTACTTGATTTAAACATGAACGTGTTTGGTACTACGGATATTAGTATCGAGTTGTTTTTACGTAAAACGAGATCTTTTTGAAAGAATTAAAGTACGTAGTACTTTAGGGTTAAAACCCGGATTGTTGACATAAAATGGGAGTACTTGAGTTTATATAAATGGTGAATCAATTTACATGCTAATGAAAGTCTAAGAGTATGATGAACTTGTCTATGCTAGTTGTGATAGCCTTTGTTGTGCAAGTATTGTATTTCTATACCACCGCGTCTCTCGATGGAGGGTCGGCTGACTTGTTGTGAACTTACTTGGACGTACCGGCAGTGATGGAGGATTCCACAGGTATGCTTCCATTGTTATTATCACATGGACATGTCTACACTGATGAGGGATTCCGGGGGCATGCGGCCATGCAGCGGGTTAAACTCCCGGTATATTATTATTGTCACATGTGCATGTCTACACCGATGAGGGATTCCGGGGGCATGTGGCCATTATTATTACTCCATGGGCTAGCTCCCCATGAAGACCTGTCTACACCGATGAGGGATTCCGGGGGCATGGTATATACGATTATTACTCCATAGGCTAGCTCCCCATGAAGACCTGTCTACACCGATGAGGGATTCCGGGGGCATGGCATATACGATTATTACTACATGGGCTAGCTCCCCATGAAGACATGTCTACACCGATGAGGGATTCGGGGGCATGTTATATATATATATATATATATATATTGTATATGTGTACGCCGACAGTGAGGTAGGATGCCACTGGCGTGTCACATGGTTATATGTTACACCTACGGCTGCCGGCAGTGACGGAGGATTCCACGGGCAGGAGATATATAGATGTATTGTATATGTGCACGCCGACAGTGAGGTAGGATGCCACGGGTGTGTCACATGATTATGATTTATGTCATAGACTACCGGCAGTGAGGAAGGAGTTCCACGGCACGATGACTTTGAGGGCGTAAGTCCCTGACTTGACATGGCTGCTTATACATTGTGTACTGTAGTTTGGTTATCATACATGTCTCCTGTTTTATATAGACTATTATGATTTCATTACGATTTTCGGGCCACATACTTGGTACCGCCAGATCGACCTCCTTTGGGGGGCTGCGTTCATGCCGCAGGTAGAGGTACACCGGTTGTTGATCCTCGCTCTTAGGATCACAGTTCATCATTTTGGAAAGCTCCGTTTCTCCGGAGGCTTATCTTTTGGTATGATTCCCTGAGATTGTAGGTTCTTGTACATTCAGGGGTATGGCGGGGCCCTGTCCCGTCATAGTTGTTATAAATTCTTAGGTCCAGTAATCACAAGTTGTGGGCAGGGTTTGTAAAGGATTTAACTGTTCGATTTGATATATATATATATATATACAGGAAGGTGACCGTTTTGGTTAGCCTGTTTCTTATTTTATATATCTTGTTTCATGTCTAAGTTTTTATTTCCGCTGATTTTCTCTGATGTTTTATCACTAGGGTGCCCGGGGTAAGGCACTGGCCATGCCCGAGGTCGGGTCGTGACAAAAGTGGTATCGGAGCAGTTAATCCCCGGAAAGTGTCTACAGACCGTATCTAGTAGAGTCTTGATTATCGGCGTGTTGTGCACCACACCTATAATCAGGAGGATGCAGGATATTTAGGATTGGTTTCCATTCTTCTCATTCTGAGATCGTGCCTTAGAGCTGTGTTATAAGTTGGACTCCCTCTGGCGTATTCGTATATGTGCTAGTTATGCCTCTACGCAAGGCAACCAGAGCCCAGAAGGGCAGGGAAGCAGAGGGAGCTGCGAGTAGAATACAGAGGGTTACAAGGGCACAGGCCCAATCATCACCTGAGATAGTGCTTCATTCGGGGAGTTCTCACACGCGTCGCCACACCGTGAGAGTTTAGCACAAGGCAATGCCTCCTCGCGGCCATGATATCGGAGCCTTCAGTTCCACGGCCAGGAACAGAGGATATATGTTACAAAGAGATGGCCCAGTTATTAGCCAGGATCGTGGCAAGGCATGAGGATAGGCAGGAGACAGCGGTTCCGGTTGTACCCGTAGTTCACCCCAGATCTGATAGCTTGAGACTTCGGGACTTTTTGAGTTGCAGTCCACCAGAGTTCTATGGATCGAAAGCGGAGAATGATCCTCAGGAGTTTATTCGACAGTCGCAGCGGATCATGAAAGTGATCAAGGCCTCTGAGACAGAGTCGGTGGTATTGGGTTCACATCGGCTGCGTGATATCGCAGCCGATCGCTTTGACTCATGGAACCGCCCCGGGGAGCAGCGCCTAACTGGTTGGGACGAGTTCTCAGGGGCGTTTCTTAGCCATTTCTTGCCTCCGCAGATGAGGAGAGCTCGGGCAGATAGATTTATGATGTCGATACACAATGGACGGATAGTTCGAGAGTACAACATAGAATTCGACTCATTAGCTCGGTATGCCCCCACTCTAGTGGCGGACATGGAGGTTAGAGTGCACCGATATGTCACGGGACTTGACGATTATTTAGCAGAGGGTTGCACGGATATAGTTCTTCAGTCGGGCATGGATATTGCCCGCATGCAGGTTTATGCGTAGCAGACTAAGGAACGTAGAGGTCGACAGAATAACCTGCATCGCCAGGAAGAGGCCGTGACGCAGGTCCTTTGGTAACTTTCGAGGCGGCGCCTCAAAGAACAGACTGGATATGTACCTCAGCCGGTACAGAGTGCTCCTCCACGGTCATCAGGACGTTCGGGATATTCAGGAGTTGGTCAGAGCTCCAGGGCTTCTGGTTCACAGATTTATATAGGTTCTAGCCGACCGGATTCATTTTTCCCTCAGTGTTCACGATGTGGCAGGCGTCATTCCGGGAAATGTCGTCATTTTAATGGTGCTTATTTTGCTTGCGGCCGTCAGGGCTATGTGATGAGAGAATGTCCTAGTAGGAGGGATACAGGTGGGATGACTCAGCCTACCAGGTCAGTTGCGGGTTCAGTTGTTCGGAGGAGAAGGGGTGTTAGTCAGATGAGATCACCCCTACCTCAGTATGGTCGATGTGGTAGAACCCATTATGGGGAGTGTCGTGCTAGTTTGGGAGATTGTTATACTTGCGGCCGACAGGGCCACTTTGCGAAGGATTGTCCGATCAGAGGTAACATGGATGTTAGGACTCAGCTTTCGGGATCAGTGGCTGGTTCATCACCTCCTATAACTAGGCGCCCTACAGGGCAGGATTATGATTAGAGCGACTAAGGGAAAGTGAAGCAGTAGTTACAGGTATATCCTTAACCCTCTAGAGATTAGTATGCGTGATATGATGATTTTTATGTTAAGTGTTATGTTGAGATAGCATTGTGAAAATTGTGATTTAGAAAACATGGTTAGTTGAAAGGGGAAGTTGGGTACATAGAGATTGTGAGCCTTAGAATTTTGATAACAGTTGAGATCTTAGATGCTAGGCCCAAGTTTAGGTAACCATTGTACGAGTTCGTAGACGCGTTCGACCAGAAGCGGGTCGTGAAGGCCGGGAATGGCCTTAGAGGAAATCGAAGCTAGTAAGGTGACCAAGTTGGATAGTAGAAACTCCAAGAGTTCGAAAGCAGAAGCGATGACTGAAATATGGTACGTTTATGTCACGACCCGACCACAGGGCGCGATCGTACTTACCAGGTACTGCCGTATACATCGAGAGAATAGCAATGAACATACATAACACATAACTTATAAAAAGGTAAACATCACTGGCCAGCCGATAAAGCTGCCTTCCATAAAACATACTTAAACAAAAGTATGGCAGTACAACTTGTTCTTATAGCCCAAAACATATATGTGACCACAGACCTCTAAAGATAACAACGGTGGCGGGACAGGGCCCCGCCATACCCCTGAATGTACAAAATACCTATAGCATCAGGGAATATCCGTACCAATAAACAAGCTTCCGGAGGAATGAAGCTTCTGACACCGGAACAGTGATCCTAAGAACGAGGATCCACAATCTGCTTACCCTTACCTGCGATTTAACGCGGCCCAGGAAGGGTCGACAATATGTACCAAGTATGTAAAGTCGAAAATACCGTAATAATGATATCATAAGTCTAAAGTAAGTGGAGACATGGAAGATAATCAAAATACCTTTTATCAGGCCTTACTAACAATGAGAGTGACAAGTATATATAATACTGCATAAAATAGGGGCCTCATGATCAAAACAGGGTACCTCGCCCGTAGTATCAATAAGCACCCCTACTCCTGGGACTATTTCACCCGCATAGGTCCTGTGGACCCGCATGAGGTATTCTCGATAGGTCGTGACCGCCCGCGTGGGACTATTTCACCCGCATAAGCCCACAAGGACTCGCATGAGGTATTCCTCGTCGTGGGTAGCAAATCCACTGAATGTGGTATAACGATCTTGGGGACTTACCCCTCAGATATACTCTTACCCTGAAGCAGATGGTATAACGATCTTGGGGACTTACCCCTCAGATATACTCTTACACTGAAGCAGATGGTATAACGATCTTGGGGCTTGCCCCTCAGATATACTCTTACACTGAATGAAGGTGGTATGACGATCTTGGGGCTTGCCCCTCAGACATACTCTTACCCTGGAGAAGGTGGTATAACGATCTTGGGGCTTGCCCCTCAGATATACTCTTACCCTAGCTCAAACTGTCATTATATCATAATCATAAATAAGTTAAGAAAACTTATAACTTCTTATTAGTCTTGTTCATATACCCTCTCATTTTAGTTTACTTAAGGCACTTAATCATATCTTTAATAAAAGAAAACCTGGAATTTAACCCAAGTACTACATACTTCAACTCTTTTAAAAGTGACTCTTTTTCATACATAAAAATCCTTGGGCAATTGATGCCTTAAAATCAATTTGCCTTTCATAAATCAAATCATTTGTCCTTACTTGTCTTACTTAGAGTAAACCTCTTCTCATTAATCTTTTATAAAACTAATAAACCAACTTCCCATAAAGTTGTTATATTAACCCTTCACTTTAGTAAAATTACACTTTTCCCCTAACCAAGGGACTTATACATTCTTAAAACGAAACAAGTCTTTATATACTTAAAACAAGTAAGAATACCAAATCTTGTACGTCTACCGTACTACATAGTTACATCTATTCATGCTCAAGAGATAGGAAAGCTCCACATACCTCTTTCTCAATCCACTTGCTAAGTCCAACTACCGCAAGTAATATGTCAACCTATAATAACCATAATGCGTTTATTAACCTCTAATTTCAATGTAGAAATAATCTAAGTTCAAAGCCCTAATTCTATGGAAAATCAGCATTTCCTTTGTTTCTACATACTTTGCCACCTTTCTCAATGCCGAATTCAACATCCAAATGCCACATTTAAGGCTCAACAATCCAAACATATCAAAGGGGATTACACACCTAAACTTGGGTGTGTAAAATTCTGCCCCAAAAGGTACAACAATTCACTTAACAATTCTAAAGTAGTTTTTAGGCTACAACATGCTCATAATATCTTTTTCGCCAATTCTTTCATATCCAAACCACATTTCTTACATGCAAGGATTCTAAGTGCATTATTTACTACTACACATCCCTTCTTCTTCACATGCCACATTAATAACTAACCATAAGAGAAGAAGTGTTACCTTAAAGCTTTAGCCAAACTTATTCCAACAATTTTGCTAGCCTCCTTTCCAAGAACACCACCACAATAACACCAACAAGCTAGCCACAAGCTTCCTTCTTGTTCTTAACTTTTCAGATTTTTCTTAGGCTTGAATTCCTTTTGAAATTTTAGAGAGAAGTGAGAGCTAATTTAGAGAGAGAGAGAGAGATTGGAAGATGACCAAGTCTTCAAGACTTGGTCAATATAAGGCATGTAAGAAAATCAGATGGGGGGGACACTTGTCACCCTTCCATGGCATTTTTAAAAGAGAAAATCAGATTTTCCTAAGTTTTTCCGCCTGGAATCCCGCCTTGGCGCCGCGGCCCTAACGCCGGCGCCGCGGCGCTGAAACCTCTGCGGACTCTCGGAACTTCCGGCGCTGCCCGCTGTCCTGGCGCGCGCTGCAACTTCAGCGACCTCTCGATTTTCGCGCGGCGGCCGCGCTTTGTCAGAAAAACATTTCTGTCCGACAGCGCACTGAACTTGTAACCCTCATAACTTTCTACTCCGACGTCCTATCGACGAACGGTTGGTTGCGTTGGAATCTAGACTCAACGAACTACGCCCTAGGCCTTTGAACACTTAGGAACCCTCAATGTACCGGGTCATAACCCGCCTCAAAGTTGACTAAAACCCGTCCGGAACAATCCGTCAACCTATCCTTTGAAAATTTTAAGTCTTACATGCTTTCGTACGCTCTCATACGTAGGGTCAGAACTACGAGGTATAACATTCTCCCCCCCTTAGAAATATTCGTCCCGAATGTTCCTTCTAGGCTTACTCAAATCACAATATCGACATAGACCCTTTTAACTATTCTTTTGCAAATAAAGTAGCTCCACGAGCCACAACAATACTCAAGCAAAATTTCCAATTAAAACTATCAAGCAAGAAAGTAGGTTACCTGGAGGTATAGGAAATAAGTGAGGATACTTCTTCATCATGTCATCCTCTGCTTCCCACGTCATCTCTTCCCTATTCTCGTTCCGCGACAAGACTTTAACGGAAGCCACATCCTTCGTCCGAAGTCGCCTAACCTGACGATCGAGTATCGCTATGGGACTCTCCTCATACGATAACTCCTCTGTCACCTGGACATCATGAATCGGGTGCACTCTAGATGGATCTCCAATACATTTCCGCAACATAGACACATGAAAAACTGGATGCACCGCCTCCAGATCAGACGGAAGATCTAACTCATAGGCAACCTGGCCTATCCTACGGACAATCTAATACGGCCCAATGTACCTTGGGCTAAGTTTCTCCTTCTTTCCAAATCTCATCACGCCCTTCATGGGCGATACCTTTAGGAAAACCCAATCATCTACCTCAAATTCCAAGTGTCGACGCCGATGATCTGCATACGACTTCTGCCGACTCTGAGCTGCCAACAACCGCTCCTGGATAAGCTTCACCTTATCCATCGTCACAACCAAGTCCGACCCGACTAATCGAACTTCTCCCACTCGAACCAAATTTATCGGTGACTGCACTTCCTCCCGTATAAGGCCTCATAAGGCGCCATCCGAATCTTGGAATGGTAGCCGTTGTTATAAGCAAACTCCACAAGAGGCAAATGATCCTCCTACCCACTCAAATCAATAACACAAGCCCGCAGATATCCTCGTTGTGCGGATGGTGCGCTTACCGTCCGTCGGCCCGAGGATGAAACGCCGATCGAGACTCACTGTGTCCCTAATCCCTTCGGAAAGACCTCCAAAAGTTAGCCAGAACCGGCTCCTCTCTCAATAATCGATACAGCACACCGCGCGCCTCACAATCTCCCGATATACGCCTAGCATAATCCTACGAAAAAGTCGCCCCGATCGAGAAAATGGGCTGATTTCACAACTCGCCGACAATAACCCAAATAGAATCATGCTTCTCCGAGTGGAAGGTAACTCGTAATAAAATCCATATTTACCACCTCCCACTTCCAAGTCGAATATCAATAGCTTGCAATGTTTCACCGGCTTCGTGCTCAACCTTAACTCGCCGACAATTCGCATCGCGCCACGAACTCCGCAACGCCCTCTTTAGGCCATCCCACCAATACACGCATCCGAGGTCATGATACATCTTAGTCGACTCGGATGAATAGAATAACGAGCACCGTGTGTCTTCCTGCACCGACGAAGTCCTCGCTACATCGGAACACACAACCGCTCAAATATTAGCACCCCATCAAAGTGCTACCTCAAACAGACTTCTCTCTTTCGAACAGCGCATCTCGATACCGCATCAAAATCGGATCCTCATATCGCCGCTTCTTCACCTCCTCAACGATGGAAGACTCGGCAACCTCTCGAACCCGAATTCCATCACTATCAGAATCAACCAAACGAACCCCAAGGCTCGCTAGCTGATGTAACTCTCGGACCATATCCTCTTCACCGGTCAGACATCGACATACTACCCATCGATCCGTGACTAAGGGCATCCAGAACTACGTTGGCCTTCCCGGTGGTATAGAATATCAACATCGTAATCCTTGCGGCTCAACCACCGCCTCATTGCAAGTTCACTCCTCTGGTCAAGATATACCGAGACTTTGGTCTGTGTAAATGTCCACATAAACTCCATATAAATAATGTCTCCAGATCTTCAAGGCATGAATCACTTCTGCCAACTCCAAGTCATGTGTGGGATAGTTCTTCTCATGTTTCCTAAGTTGTCGAGATGCATAAGCTATAACTTTGCCATGCTGCATCAGCACGCACCCAAGCCCGACACCTGACGCGTCACAATAAACCACATATCCATCTAAACCCTCTGGAAGAGTAAGAACTGGGGCGGTCGTCAACTTCTCCTTTAGCAACTGGAAACTTTCTTCACAAGTATCCGTCCACCGGAACATAGCTGATTTCTGAGTCAGCTTAGTCAAAGGTGCTGAAATAGAAGCAAACTTCTCGACAAACCTCCGATAATAACCTGCAAGGCCCAAAGCCGCGCACTCCGCTTGTAGTGCTGGTCCGCCAAGTCTTGATCGCTCAATCTTAGCTGTATCAACCCGAATACCATCGGCCCCGATAACATGCCCTAAGAAAGCTACTGAAGCTAACTAGAACTCGCACTTCGAGAACTTGGCATACAACTGCCGGTCTCGGAGGGCTCCCAATACCGTCCTCAAATGCTTTGTATGCTCCTGCTCTGTGCGTGAATACACCAAGATATCATCAATGAAAACTATAACGAACATATCCAAGAATGGTCGGAACACCCTATTCATCAAATCCATGAATACTGCTGGGGCGTTGGTCAAACCGAAAGACATCACCCTGAACTCATAGTGCCCATACCGGGTCCTGAATGCAGTCTTCGGGATATCCGCTTCTCTAACTCGTACCTGTTGGTAACCAGATCGCAGGTCTATCTTGGAAAAACACCTTGCACCCTGCAACTGGTCAAACAAATCATCAATCCTGGGGAGAGGATATCTGTTCTTGATAGTTACCTTGTTCAGCTGCCTGTAATCAATACACATACGCAGCGTCCCATCCTTCTTCTTTACAAATAACATCGCGCCCTCAAGGAGAAACACTTGGCCTAATAAAGCCTTTCTCCAGCAAATCTTTCAGCTGGTCCTTCAATTCCTTCAACTCGGCAGGTGCCATCCTGTATGGCGGAATAGATATCGGTCGAGTGTCTGGCGCCAAATCAATGCAATACTCAATCTCCCTCTCAGGAGGGATACCCGGAAGCTCGTCTGGGAATACGTCTGGAAACTCTCTAACGACCGGAACTGACTGAAGGTCCGGTATTTCAGCCTCAGTGTCGAATACCCGAACCATATGGTAGATATACCCTTTTCACACCATCTTCCTAGCCTTGAGGTAAGAAATAAACCTACCCCTCGGCGACGCAGTATTCCCCTTCCACTCGATAACCGGCCACGAAACCGAACCGAACTAATCTCTCTCATACCACATTGGCATAGCAAGATGCTAACCAATCCATACCCATAATCACATCAAAGTCTGTCATATCCAACTCTATCAAGTCGGCTAGAGTCTGACGGCTATCTATAGTCACATGGCAAGCCTTATACACCCGCTCAGCTACCACTGAATCACCTACTGGCGTAGCCACCTCAAAAGGTCTTATGGACTCGGGCTCTATCCCTACTCTACTGGCAATATGAGGAGATATATAGGACAAGGTAGAACCTGGATCTATCAAAGCATATACATCACAGCAAGAAACCAACAATGTACCTGTGACGACATCTGGCGACGCCTCCTGATCCTGTCGGCTGGACATAGCATATATGCAGTTCTGAGGACCGCTAGAACTGGAACCCCTACCACGGCCTCTTCCGCGGCCTGCTGGCCCATAAGTACCCTGCCCTCCGGGGCGTCTGACCATCGAAGATGAAGATCCAGCAACTGACCCCGTCGGCTGAACCGTAACGCTCCCGCCGCTGGCGACAGATAACTTTTTCGATGGCCTGCCGCCACAAGAGTAACACGCTCCCGAACCCATACGACACTCGCCCGGATGAGACCTACCGCATCGAATGCACCGAGAGGTAGGTGGTCTCGATTGGTGACGGTCTTTGCCTCTCTGAAACCCTGAAGTCCTGGAGCCCTGACCTGCTCCTGAATAACCCGGCTGATCAGACCTCCTGCCGGAAAACTGAGAAGGAGCACTCTGTGCTGGCTGGAATGTGGACCTAGTTCGCCGAGGCCGCCCGCCGAAATCGCGCCACGAGACCTGCTGTCTCGCCTCTGGCCGCCCAAATCTAATCGATCCCGCCTCTCGTCCTCAATCCTCGCAGACGCTGCATCTCCGTAATATCCATCCTCGGTGAAGATCCACCCCAAGCATGCAGTAATCATATGACGGTCTAACCCCATCACATATCGATGAACCCTGTCTGCCATGTCAGCTACAATGGTGTGCGCATATCTGGCCAAGGAGTCAAACTCGGTGCCAGACTCACGATAGTCCTCCCGTCTTGCCTCAAGGTCAAGAATCTATCTACCCGGGCTCTCATCATCTCAAGAGGCAAGAAGTGGTCTAGGAACGCCTCTGTGAACTCCTCCCAACCAGCTGGAAGAGCATCCTCACCTCTGGACAACACCCATGACTCAAACCAGTTCAACGCAATATCGTGTAACCGGTAAGAAGCTAGTATAACAGACTCAGTCTCCGATGCCCTAAGCACCTGCATGGTCCGCTGTAACTGCCGGACAAACTCCTGCGGATCCTCCTCAAATCTCGAACCATAGAACTCGGGTGGGTGACAACCCAGGAAATCCCGAATCCGTAAACTGTCGGCTCTAGGGTTGGCCGCCTGCTCCTGTCGGCGCTTACTCGCCACTATCTTTGGTCAAGAATCGAATATGTTCTCGTAATCTCGTACTCGGACACGATCGTGGGACTGGAGGCTCTGGTACCGCGGTCTCAGTAGCCGCTTCCGCTGCCTCGAAATCTGCTGAGGCTGGCGACGACGTGGAACTCGCCGCTCTAAACATCATCTCTGGTAAGGACTGGGCCTGTGCCCTCGTGACTCTCCGTGTCCCACTAGCAGCTCCCTCGGCTGCCTTGCCCTTCTGGGCCGCGGTTGCCTTGCGTGGAGGCATAACTGATACATAAAGGAAAACATCAGAGGAGGTTCAACCTATAACTCAGCTCTATTGCACGATCTTAGAGTGAAAGAATGGAAACCAATCCTAAATACCCTGCAGCCTCCTGATTATAGATGTGGTGCACGACACACCGATAATCAAGACTCTACTAGACACGATGTGGACACTTTCCGAGGACTAAGCGCTCGATACCACTTTTGTCACGACCGACTGGTCGATCGTACCTGCCGGTACCACGGCAGTATACATCAGAGAATAGCAGCGGAACATACATAACACATAGCTTATAAAAAGGTAAACATCACTGGCCAGCCGATAAGGCTGCCTTCCATAAAACATACTTAAACAAAAGTATGGCAGTACAACTTGTTCTTATAGCCTAAAACATATATGTGACCACAGACCTCTAAAGATAAAAACCGTGGCGGGACAGGGCCCCGTCATACCCCTGAATGTACAAAATACCTATAGCATCAGGGAATACCCGTACCAATAAACAAGCTTCCGGAGGAATGGAGCTTCTGACACCGGAACAGTGATCCTAAGAACGAGGATCCACAATCTGCTTACCCTTACCTGCGGCATGAACGCAGCCCCCGAGGAAGGGGGTCAGTACACAATATGTACCAAGTATGTAAAGCTGGAAAATACTGTAATAATGATATCATAAGTCTAAAGTAAGCTGGAGTCATGGAAGATAATCAAAATACCTTTTACTGTGCCTTACTAACAATGAGAGTGACAAGTATATATATAATACTGCATAAAATAGGGGCCTCATGATCAAAACAGGGTACCTCGCCCGTAGTATCAATAAGCACCCCTACTCCTGGGACTATTTCACCCGCATAGGTCCTGTGGACCCGCATGAGGTATTCCTCGCATAGGCTGCACCTGCCCGCATGGGACTATTTCACCCGCATAAGCCCATAAGGACTCGCATGAGGTATTCCTCGCATCGTGGGTAGCAAATCCACGGAACAGGTGGTATAACGATCTTGGGGACTTACCCCTCAGATATACTCTTACCCTGAAGCAGATGGTATAACGATCTTGGGGACTTACCCCTCAGATATACTCTTACACTGAAGCAGATGGTATAACGATCTTGGGGCTTGCCCCTCAGATATACTCTTACACTGAATGAAGGTGGTATGACGATCTTGGGGCTTGCCCCTCAGACATACTCTTACCCTGGAGAAGGTGGTATAACGATCTTGGGGCTTGCCCCTCAGATATACTCTTACCCTAGCTCAAACTGTCATTATATCATAATCATAAATAAGTTAAGAAAACTTATAACTTCTTATTAGTCTTGTTCATATACCCTCTCATTTTAGTTTACTTAAGGCACTTAATCATATCTTTAATAAAAGAAAACCGGGAATTTAACCCAAGTACTACATACTTCAACTCTTTTAAAAGTGACTCTTTTTCATACATAAAATCCTTGGGCAATTGATGCCTTAAAATCAATTTGCCTTTCATAAATCAAATCATTTGTCCTTACTTGTCTTACTTAGAGTAAACCTCTTCTCATTAATCTTTTATAAAGCTAATAAACCAACTTCCCATAAAGTTGTTATATTAACCCTTCACTTTAGTAAAATTACACTTTTCCCCTAACCAAGGGACTTATACATTCTTAAAACGAAACAAGTCTTTATATACTTAAAACAAGTAAGAATACCAAATCTTGTACGTCTACCGTACTACATAGTTACATCTATTCATGCTCAAGAGATAGGAAAGCTCCACATACCTCTTCGGTCAATCCACTTGCTAAGTCCAACTACCGCAAGTAATATGTCAACCTATAATAACCATAATGCGTTTATTAACCTCTAATTTCAATGTAGAAATAATCTAAGTTCAAAGCCCCTAATTCTATGGAAAATTGGGCAGCATTTCCTTTGTTTCTACATACTTTGCCACCTTTCTCAAGGCCGAATTCAACATCCAAATGCCACATTTAAGGCTCAACAATCCAAACATATCAAAGGGGATTACACACTTAAACTTGGGTGTGTAAAATTCTGCCCCAAAAGGTACAACAATTCACTTAACAATTCTAAAGTAGTTTTTAGGCTACAACATGCTCATAATATCTTTTTAGCCAATTCTTTCATATCCAAACCACATTTCTTACATGCAAGGATTCTAAGTGCATTATTTACTACTACACATCCCTTCTTCTTCACATGCCACATTAATAACTAACCATAAGAGAAGAAGTGTTACCTTAAAGCTTTAGCCAAACTTATTCCAACAATTTTGCTAGCCTCCTTTACAAGAACACCACCACAATAACACCAACAAGCTAGCCACAAGCTTCCTTCTTGTTCTTAACTTTTCAGATTTTTCTTAGGCTTGAATTCCTTTTGAAATTTTAGAGAGAAGTGAGAGCTAATTTAGAGAGAGAGAGAGAGATTGGAAGATGACCAAGTCTTCAAGACGGTGTCAATATAAGACATGCAAGAAAATCAGATGGGGGGGGGGGACACTTGTCACCCTCCCATGGCCTTTTTAAAAGAGAAAATCAGATTTTCCTAAGTTTTTCCGCCTGGAATCCCGCCTTGGCGCCGCGGCGCTGAAACCTCTGCGGACTCTCGGAACTTCCGCGCGCAGCCTCGCTGTCTCAGCCGCGCTGCAACTTCAGCGACCTCTCAAGATTTCGGCGCCACTCGCCGCTTTGTCGAAAAACATTTCGTCCGATCACGACCGAACTTGTAACCCTCATAACTTTCTACTCCGACGTCCTATCGACGAACGGTTGGTTGCGTTGGAATCTAGACTCAACGAACTACGCCCTAGGCCTTTGAAGAACTTAGGAACCCTCAATGTACTAGGTAATAACCCGCCTCAAAGTTGACCTAAACCCGTCCGGAACAATCCGTCAACCTATCCTTTGAAAATTTTAAGTCTTACATGCTTTCGTACGCTCTCATACGTAGGGTCAGAACTACGGGGTATAACAGTTTAATAGAAAGAGTTCGGGTATACGAGAAGGTTACGACGAGTAAGAAAAGAAGCGAACATGTGTTAATTGAATGGAAGTGATCATTTTTGTGAAGTGAAGATGCAAAGAGAGTATCCTTTAGACCTTGGGTGGGAGCTTATAGTGATGTTATGCACGATAGAGGTGATTCCTCATTGGCTTGAATTGGAGTTTTGCGCATATGTTATATTATGGCCAGGTGTGGCATATTTGGTTTTATAAGTATAGTAGTGAAGACTATACCGACGCATGTATGTTTTGAGACTTAGAAGGAACATTCGAGGCGAATATTTCTAAGGGGGGAAGAATGTTACACCCCGTAGTTCCAGAGTATGTATATGAGGTCGTACGTACGATAATACGACATTAAAATTGGAAAGGAAGAAAGATGTGATTTTTCGACGGAAAGGTTTCCGGATTTTGTGAAGAAAAAAGGTTCGTTAATGGGAATTGGATTCCCAGATTTAGTATTCGGACTTTTTGGAATATTAGAGAATTATGAAATTTTATTTCCGGATTTGGTCACGTGGGGCCCACGGAGAAAAATTTACGGTTTTGTGGGGCCCACTTTGTTTTCGAGATTTTGGATATTTTCGGGAGATGAAATATTTTGGACGAGTAGGAGGGCGACACATGGCACCCCCACGTGGCCCTATGGCCGAATAGGTGTGACACTTGGACGTTTTTGTGTGGAGACATGTGGCTAGCCACATGTCTCAAAGTTGTGGTGGACATATGGTTGGTAGAACCCACACACACATGTCCCCAATCTCACCACACACTTGCCTTGATCTTGGCCATTGATTTTCCTATAAATACCCCTTAAGTTGCAAGACTTAATTCATCCACACTTAGAGATTTCCAAGCTTGAAAAATACTTCCTCCCTCTAGTGGTTGTTCTCGGTTTTGGCCCTCCCCCTTGAGCAAAAATTGTCCATAAATCCTTAAACTTTTTAGTATTTTTCCTGAAGGTGTTAGGAAGATTGTAAACCAAGAGTTGGAAATGATTTCACACCCCTAGCCTTTGAAACTCACCTTGGCCGAAAGTTGGTAGTGTTGGAACCTAAGTGTTCTTCACTTTTTGGAGTTGGATCTTGAAGAGAAGTTGATTAGGAACTTCTAAGGGTTGCTTGGAGTGGATTGGAACGTAAGGAATTGGAGCTAAACGTTGCTCAGGATCGACTTATAAATCTTGGATAATTTTGGGCTTATCAAGGTAATGATATTTATCCCCCTATTGTAATTGGAGATTGCATGTTGTAGTAATGTATAATTGAATATATGATATATGGAAGGATGATTAAAAATAATTGAATCAGATTTACATTGACTGTATTTCTGAGACTTGTAGTATTATTGTGGGCGTATAATCCCCTGAGTTGTTGGCTCGTAGCGAGCCTTGATATAGGAGGATTTTTATGTGGTTACGGGGGGGGGGGGGGGGGGAGGAGGTGATGCCCAATTTTCCGTTTAAAAAGGAACCTGATACTTAGAATATTCTATGAAGAGAGCTAGAAGTTGATAGACGTTTTATGGCCATTATAGGTTGACGTACTACGAGTAGCGTATTCTACTTGAATGGTGGAAAAGGCTAGCAAGGTTATAGTACTTTGGAGCATTTTGCTAATTGTCGATAATCGTCGCGAGGTATGTGAACCTCTTCCTATCCTTTCTAGCATGATTGTTGTGAACTATGTAGTACGGTAGACGTACGTGTGCTAAACGAATTTGGTAGGTTTAAAACATAAAGTGTTATAATGGCTTTATGGGAAGTTGGTTATAACGACTTTATGTAGGTAAAAGAATGGTTTGTTGATTTTAAAAGATAAGAGACTTGACTTATAATTGACCTGAACGGTGTTAAAAAGTGGTGAAATCTCATTCGTGAGTAATGAGTACTTGGTCTTTAAAAGAATAAAGTTTTATTTAATTTCGGAAATGGGAATAACTATCGAACAAGTCATTGCAGCGTTAATAAGGGAAAATGTAATGACAAATAATTATATTAAAACAAGTAGAATCTTCCATCTGCATAGAAGCTAAGATAAGACAAAATTGTATAACATTTTCTAGATCATGGCTGCGTTAATAAAATCATTATAAACAAGTATTGATTTCTTGACATTCTAAAGTAAGGATACTTAAAGTATTTTGAAAGTCATGTAACTTGATTTTGGGAAAAGAGAAGTAACTTGAGTTTAAAAGTATAAGTAACTTGTTTTCAAATATCGAACTTTTCTTGATGGAAAAATATAAGTGGCTTGGTTTTAAAAGGTAGGAGTACCTTGATCTTAAAAGAGTTAGTTACTTGGGTTTTAAAAGTATACTTGACGTTGTTTTAAAAGTGTAAGCCACTTGGTTTAAAAAGTATAAAGTACTTGATTTAAACATGAACGTGTTTGGTACTACGGATATTAGTATCGAGTTGTTTTTACGTAAAAAGAGATATTTTTGAAAGAATTAAAGTACGTAGTACTTTAGGGTTAAAACCCGGATTGTTGGCATAAAATGGGAGTACTTGAGTTTATATAAATGGTGAATCAATTTACATGCTAATGAAAGTCTAAGTGTTATACCCCGTATTTCTAGAGTATGTACGTGTGGGGGTACGTACAAAAGTTTAGGCCTTAAGTTAGGCTAAGGACGAAATTTTGTGCACAACTACCAAAAAGAATCGTTTTTCGACGAAACGTTTTCCAAACTTTGCGAAGGGAAAAATACGGCTATGTCATTTATTATTTTTGCGGATTTTTCCGAGAGATGAAATATTTTGGACCAACGAGAGGGCGACACTTGTCACCCTCAAGTTGGCGGATTTGTGGGCTTCATTTGGACGATTTCAAGGTCTTGGAGTAGGTAGGATATTTGTGATATTTTGTGTGGTAGTTGGATAAGGTACACATGGATGAATTCTCACCCTACACTTGCCTACCACTTGGCTTCATCTTGGCCATTGGTTGGCCTATAAATACCCCCCTAACTTGAAGGTTTTCTTCATCCACAAATTGTCTTCCAAGTCTCAAAATTCCCTCCCCTCTCTTGTAGTGTTTCGTCCAACACCCTCTCCCCCTCTAGCCTAGTGGCTACTAAAGCCCCCTTGGTAGAAAGTTGTCTTCCAAGTATAGTTACTATTCCTAAATACCCTAGCCCAAATCCCTTATAGTATTTAAGTAGAAGTTGTTAGAAACTTCTAAGGGTTGTTTGGAGCGGGTTGGAGCGCCCAGAGTAGGAGCTAAACGTTGCTCAGGATCGACATTTAAACTTGGATAATTATGGGCTTATCGAGGTAAATATCTTGTCCCCCTATTGTAATTAGAGTTTACATAATGTTGAAGTATAAAAATTAAGTATAAGTTATATACAAGGAAGGTATATAAGAAAGGAATTGAACTTACAGAATTTGTATTCTGATGAGACTTGTGAAGTTTGACGGGTAAGGAAGTGCTGCCCAATTTTTCGTAGAATCTTGTATCTAGATTTATTCTACAGAGTAGTCTAGACTTTGATAGACTTGTATAACCGGTATAGGTTGAAGTACTGCGAGTAGCGTGTTCTACTTGAAGGGTGGACAAGGCTAGCCGGGTTATAGCGGTGGAGCGTTTTGCTAATAGTCGATAATCGTCGCGAGGTATGTGATTCTTCCTATCCTCTTGAGCATGATATTTTAAAAGAATATATATAGTACGGTAGACGTACGTGTGTTAACTGAACGTAGTTTTACGGCAATGTCTTTTGACTTAAGCCTGAATAATAAGAATTTTGAAGTATTTCAAGAGAATTAAGAACCGTTTTTGAAAGAAGAAGTAATACTTGGTTTTAAAAGCTTAAGAGTTATACTAGCTTTATGAGAAGTTAGGTATAACGACTTAAGAGAGATAAAAAGAATGGTTTATTGATCTTAAAAGATAAGAGACTTGACTTAATTGAATTAATATGAATTTTGTTAAAAAGTGTGAAACCTCATTCGTGAGTAATGAGTACTTGGTTTTTAAAAGAATAATGTCTTACTGATTTCGGAAATCAGAATAAGTATCGAACAAACCACAGCAGCGCTAATAAAGGGAAATGTTTTGACTAATTAAGTATTATTAAAACCAGTAGAAACCTCCATCTGCATAGAAGCTAAGATGAGACAAAATGATATTACATTTCCTAGATCATGGTGCTTTAATAAGATTGTTATAAACAAGAATAACCTACTCACACATAAGACATATGTTTCTCAAATCGTTTTAAAGGAGAATTATATTATTAAGTGATTAAAACTATGAACTACGAAACCTTTCGAAAATGAGAAACTTGAGCATTTGAAATTAGGCAAACTTGAACGTTTGGAAAATAATGTTGTTACTTGATTTTACAAAAGGAAGTATTTTGGTTTACTTAAAAAGATAGTCACTCTATTTTTATACTACGGGTATTGTGTGACTTTTTGTGAAAGAAGCGGATCTTTTAAAGAGTTAATGTATGAAGTACTTTGGGGATAAAAACCCGAACTTGTTAACATAAAGTAGAAAGTACCTTGTGTGAATAACTTGATTGTGTTGGTTTGTGATAGCCTTGTAATACTTTTTTGTTGATTTGATAAGTAAACATGTTAGGATGCTACGGGTGTTAGTATCTTGTGATATTTGTGTAAAGGGGTTTCCCTTGTTGTGCTTATGTTGTTAAACGGTAAGCCCGTTGTACTGTTATTATATCACCTACCCCCTTGACTTGTTATACCGAGGGCTTGCCACGCGCGGTATATACGGCCATGCGATGTGCGACTATGCGGAGCTGCGGGAGTTCCAGGATTGATCATTCCGGGTGTTTTATCCCGATGCGGGGGATGCCCTATGCGGTCTGTGTGACTATGCGGTCTATGAGACTATGCGGATCGCGGAGTCGGGAGAGTGCAGGGGTTAGCTACCCCGATGCGAGGAATACCTCATGCGGTGCGTGTGTGACCTATGCGGATCGCGGAAGTCGAGATTAGGCACGCATAATGATACTATGGGCGATTGGTCTTGCTTCGATCATTCGCGGCCTAGAAAAGACCAGTTACATTATATCTACTTTGCTCTTGTTTATGTTGTGGCACTAGGTGCCGTTGAACTGGTTGTATTTGCAAATGGTTTTAAATACTTTGATTTTACTTCAGTACTTTTCAGTTTCACATACTTGGTACCTGTTATGCGGACCCGCCCGAGGCTGCGTTCATACCGCGGTAGAGGTACACGATCGTCGATCTCGCTCTTAGGATCACGGTTCGGCGTTTGGAAGCTCGTTTCTCGGAGGCTTATCTTTGGTATAGTCCCTGTTGTTGTAGGTGCTACATTCGTGGTATGTGTTATACCCGTAGTTGCGTGGTATGTATGTGAGGACGTGCGTGCGACGTCTGTGAAATTTTGAAAAGAAAGAAAGATGTGAGTTTTCGACGGAAAAGTTTCCGGTCATTTGTGAAGAAAAAGGTTCGTTAATGGGAATTGGATTCCCAGATTTGGTATTCGGACTTCCTGGAATATTAGAGAATTATGGAATTTTATTTTGGAAATGGTCACGTGGGGCCACGGGAGAAATTCTGATTTTGTAGGGCCCACTTTGTTTTGAGATTTTGGCCATTGTGGATATTTTTTTGAAGAGCGTTTTTGAGGGCCAATAGGAGGGTGACACGTGTCACCCCGCCAGAGTAATGGCCGGTTACATTTGAGCACAGTGCGGAGCTAAGTCGTTTTCAGGCGAAAGCGTTTCCACGACTTTCGTAGGGAAAATTCGGCTATGTCCTTTTTAATTTTTGCGGATTTTTCCGAGAGACGAAACATTTTGGACCAACGGGAGGTGGCATGTGTCACCTCGCATTGAAGCAGTGGCGTCGAGTGGAAGATGTGGTTCACGAATTGGCTTGATCTTTTGGCTCACGTTTTTGGCCTATTGGTTCCTTGTTTTGTGCCTTGTTTTGGCCTTGTTTGTGGCTTGTCTTGTGCCGTATTTTGTGGAGTAGGGGTTAGGGTGCACTTGGCTTGATCAAGGCCTTACACTTGCCTTGCGTGGCTTGATCTTCGCCATTGGTTGGCATTTGGGTTTGCTATAAATACCCCCTGTGAAGACTTCATTCATCCACAAATGTTTCCAAGTCTTGAATCCTCCCCTCCTCTTGTTGACTCTCGTCCAAGAGCTCTCTCCCCTCGAAAGTGGCCTTTGGCGGTGAGGTCTCCCTCAGCGTGAGGTCTGGCGGTAGGTACCCACTGCCTAGTTGTTTTCGTATAATACCCCTTGTTGTGGTATAGAAATACTCCCTAGTATTGTTATAATGCCCAAAATACCTTAGCCTTGTACCTTGTAGTATTCCAAAGATACCTCTTTGCGTAGAGTCCGAAATACTACCTTTTGTCCTTTAGTCTCAAACCGAAACCCAAGGAAATCTTCATTGTTGGTTGAAGTATGTGAGTAGAAGTTGGTTAGAACTTCTAAGGGTTGTTTGGAGTGGTTTGGAGGCGCGGAGTGGAGCTAAACCTTGCTCGGGAGCGACATTAAACTCGGATAATTTTGGGCTTATCGAGGTAATTATCTGTCCTCTATTGTAATTGGAAATTACATGTTTGGTTGAATATATAGATGAAGTATACTATATATGGAACTACTTAGTATTCAATGTCTTTTGACTTAAGCTGAAGAATAAAAAATGACCCAATTGTATTTACATAGGAGTGTATTGCGGTAGACTTGTGTAGTATTACTGAGTAGAATTGTACACGTCCGGGTAGACGTGTAAACCCCCCCCCCCCCGGGTTGGCTTGGTAGCCGGCCGCGATAGAGGGGGAGATTTACGCTGTTGTTGCGGGGAATCTTTGAATTTTCTATAGAATGATAGAAACTTGTGTTTTGGGGTTAATAGACGTTTTGACCTTTTTAGGTGAAAGTACTAAGAGTAGCGTATTCTACTCGAGGAATGGAAAGGGCTAGCAAGGTTGTAGTACTTGGAGCATTTTGCTTATTGTCGATAAATCGTCGCGAGGTATGTGAACCTCTTCCTATCTTTTCTAGCATGATGGTTGTGAACTATGTAGTACGGTAGACGTACATGTGCTAAGTGATTTGGTTGGTTTAAAACATAGGGTGTTATAATAGCTTTATGGGAAGTTAGTTATAACGACCTTATGTAAGTGAAAATGGTTTACTGATGTTAGAAGTTAAGAGACTTGATCTTATAAGATAAGAGACTTAACTTATTTGTTTTAATGTGGATGTTTGTGTGTAACCTCATTCGTGAGTAATGAGTACTTGGTTTTTATATGGATAATGTTTCTTGAGTTCGGGAATCAGAATGTGTATCGACAGACCACTGCAGCGTTAATAAAAGGAAAATGTATTGAATAATGATGTGTTGTATTAAAACCAGTAGAAACCTCCATCTGCATAGAAGCTAAGATAAGACAAAATGATATTACATCTTCTAGATCATGGCTGCTGTAATAAGATCGTTATAAACAAGAATAAACTACTCACATATATGACATATGTTACTCAATTGTTCTAAAAAGGAATCAAGTGATTAAGTTTGGGAACTATGAAACCATTTGAAAATGAGAAGCTTGAGTAATTGAAACTAGGCAAACTGGAACTTAGGAAAAGAATGTTGTTACTTGGTTTTGAAAAGGAAGGTGGGTTGGTCATTCTAATACTACGGGTATCGGGTGACTTTTATAAAAGAAATGGATCTCTTTTAAAAGAACTTACGTATGTAGTACTTTGGGGTTAAAAACCCGGACTTTGGTATAAAATGAAAGTACTTTGTGTTGTTGTGAAACTTGCCTATGCTTGTTGTTGTGAAGCTTGGCTATGCTTATTGTGATAACCTTTGTTGTGCAAAGCGTTGTATTTCTGTGTTACCGCGTCTCGATGGAGGTCGGTTGACTTGTTGAGAACTTACTTGGGCGTCTTGGCGGTGGCGGAGAAATTCCGCAGTGCGTTCACGGTGATAGTATTATTGTTGTTAATCACTTTGGACATCTTGACACGATCGTGGCGCGCGGGTATGCCTCATTTTGGTTAAGGTCTTGTGGTGAATCACTTTGGATATCTTGACACGATCGTGGCGCGCGGGTATGTTTCCATTTGATTATCGCCTTGTGATTTCCTTTTGGACATCTTGACACGATCGTAGCGCTGCGGGTATCGTCCATTTGGAATGTTGTCTTATTGTTTCCCTTTGGACATCGACCACGATCGTGGCGCGTGGGTATCGTCCATTTGGAATGTTGTCTTATTGTTTCCACTTTGGACATCACGACACGATCGTAGCGCGGGTATCTTCCATTTGGATTCTTTGTCTTGTTATTGAGTCACATGGACATGTCTACACCGATCTGGAATTCGGGGCATGTGGCCGTAGGACATTGGTATTATTGTTGCATCGTGGACATGTCTACACCGTCTGATTAAGGCATGCGGCCATGTCACGAACTGATTGATGTTGTGGGCGTGAGACCCATAGTTATATTGGAGTGATATTGTTTTATGTTGTGAATCGTAGTTTGGTTATCATACATGTCTCTGCTTTATATAGACTAGTATGATTTCATTTACGGTATTATGATTTCACATACTTGGTACTGTTATCTTGACCTCGCCGAAGTGCGTTAAATCTGCGGTAGAAAGTCGATCGTGGATCCTCGCTCATGAGATCACGATTGGTAGCATTTGAAGCTCCGTTTCTCGGAGGCTTATCTTGTAGGTGTTCCACGAGTTGTAGGTTCTTGTACATTCGGGGTATGGCGGAGCCTGTCCGTCATAGTCATTAGTATATCTTAAGTGCATGTAATCTTGTTGTGGCGGGGTTGTAAAAGGATTAAGCATTCGGGTTTTATATATCTTGAAGGCAGTTTTGGTTGCTTTGTTTATTTATTATATCTCTTGTATAATGACTCATGTTTTATGTTCCGCTGATTTTCTCGATGTATGTATCGCTAGGGTGCGGGGTAAGGCACGATGCGGGCCGGGCAGTCGTTACAAAAGTGGTATCGAGCGATTAGTCCTCGGAAAGTGTCTGAGGCCGTGTCTAGTAAGTCTTGATTATCGATGTGTTGTGCACGTCTATAATCGGAGGCTGAGACATTTAGGATTAGTTTCCATTCTTCTCATCCACGAGATCGTGCCTTAGAGGCATGTTGTAAGTTGGACCCTCCGCGTATCTCGTTTTACAGTTATGCCTCCGCCTTAGCAACCGGGCCCGGGAGGGCAAAGCGGCGAGAGTCTTGCTAGTGAGATCTGAGAGAATGCAGCGCGAGCCCGAGCGATACTGAGTTGTGCTTGACGGCGGGTTTAGCGCGCCCGGCCAATGAGTTTAAGCGCGGCGATGGTGATGAGACTCTGATGCACGAGCCTCGTCCGATGCGGAAGGCGGGAGATGGGTCGAGAGATGGCGATTATTGGCGAGTTGTGGCGAATATGACAGTTGAATCACGGTGATTCGGTTCGATGCATGATGGATTCACCCCGGCGGATAGTTTGAGGCTACGGGACTTTACGAGTTGTAGCCGCGAGTTTTATGGGTCGAGGCACGAGGATGATCGCGAGGAGTTCATCCGGCGATTCTGACGGATCATGCGGGTGATCAAGGCTTGAGCAGTCTGTGACCTTTGATTCGCGTCGGCTGCGTGATCGCGATCGATTGGTTTGATTCATGGGAGCTTTCGGGAGAGCATGCACCTCCAGTATGGGATGAGTTTTGGGGCTTTCCTCACGCACTTCTTGCCTCCGCGGATAGGAGAGACGCGGTAAACAGATTTTATTCTTGAGGCGAGAGAGCGCGCTGTCGGGAGTACAATGTCGAGTTCGATTCTTTGGCTCGATATGTCCTGCGCTAGTTGCAGATATGGAGGATAGGGTGCATCGCTCGTCACGGGCTTGATGATTATATGGCGAATCTTGTGCGGGTGTTTCTCTTGACCGGGCATGGACATTTCCGCGTGCGAGCTCATGCGCTAGGATGTGAGGCACGGAGGGTCGACGGAATGACTGGATCAGCGAGAAGAGGGCCGGGGCGGCGGTCCTTTGGTGGCTTTCGAGGCGGACCGCCTCGTGACGAGCTAGTTATATACCCCAGCGGTCTGAGTGGTCCTCCACCGTCTTGAGAGCGGTCGAGGCTCGAGGTTCAGATTTTCGGCGAGCGGGGTGTTAACGGTGAAGCCACCCCTACCTCGTTGTGACCATTGTGGTAGACTCCATTTTGGAGAGTGTCGTGCTAGATTGGGAGTTTGTTTTGCTTGCGGCCAGCGGGCCATTTGCGAGGGCCCTACCAAGGGAAGCGCGGATGTTACGACTTCGACGCCGGGATGCATGGGTGGTTCATCACCTTCTGACTATCGCCTGCAGTGAGCCTATGATTAGAGTGGGCGGTAGCCGGGTATATCCTTAACCCTCTAGAGTTTTGGTATGCTTGTTATGATGATCTCATTATTGTGTGCTATGTCACGGATAGCATTGTGATATGTGTGAGTTAAAATGCATGGTTAGTTGGGAGGATACGTATGGAGGCATGGTAAGTGTGAACCTTAGACTATGTCACGGCAGACCTTAGGGGTAAGGTCGTCTTGAGTTAAAGATTTATTTTTGACCCTTATCGGAGTAGTAGTATCGTGGGATTTATTTGTGTGATAAGTCAGTGGGTAGTGTGAGATGGAAGTGGTAGCTTTCATGATGTGAATTAGTAAGATTGTTAGGATCGGGGAACAAGAGTTTGCGCGGTTGGGGGTCGGGTTGAGGACCATTTGCGGGTCAACCGTAACCCGTTTTGGGGTGGGGTCAGTTGGGTGGTCCCGCCGGTGGTAGGGTCACGAGGATGCTAGGCCCAAGTTTGTATGATCATCGTATGAGTTCGTGGACGCGTTCGACGAAGCGGTTCGTAAAGCGGGAATGGCCTTAAGGAAGTTTGAGGTTAGTAAGATGACCAAGTTTGGAGTAGTGACTCAGATTTTGAGAGCAGGTAATGGTGAAGTATGGTGCGTCTTGGGAGAGTTCAAGTGTTCGAGAAGGGCACGACGAGTAAGGAAGGAAGATAACGTGTGTTATTTAGTGGCCAGTATGGCGTTGACAACTTGTTAGAGGAACTTCATCGATATCCGTCTTGAGAAGGAACATTCGGACGAATGTTTCTAAGGAGAGGGAGAATGTTATACCCGTAGTTGCGGGGTATGTATGTGAGGGCGTGCGTGCGGCGTCTGACGAAATTTTGAAAGAAAGAAAGATGTGAGTTTTTCGTGGAAAAGTTTCGGTCGTTTGTGAAGAAAAGGTTCGTTAATGGAATTGGATTCCCAGTTTGGTATTCGGACTTCTGGAATATTAGAGAATTATGGAATTTTATTTTTGGAAATGGTCACGTGGGGCCCACGGGAGAAATTTACTGTTTTGTGGGCCCACTTTGTTTTGAGATTTTGGCCATTGTGGATATTTTTGAAAGACGTTTTGAGGGCCAATAGGAGGGTGACACGTGTCACCCCGCTGATGGCTTAGCCGAAGTTACATTTGAGCGCAGTGCGACTAGAGTCGTTTTCGACGAAGCGTTTCCACGACTTTCGTAGGGAAAATTCGGCTATGTCCTTTTTAATTTTTGCGGATTTTTAGAGGCGAAACATTTTGGACCAGCGGGAGGTGACATGTGTCACCTCCATTGAAGCAAGTGGCGTCAGTGGAAGATGTGGTTCACGAATTGGCTTGATCTTTTGGCTCGCGTTTTTGGCCTATTGGTTCCTTGTTTTGTGCCTTGTTTTGGCCTTGTTTTGTGGCTTGTCTTGTGCCGTGTTTTGTGGAGTAGGGGTTAGGGTGCACTTGGCTTGATCAAGGCCTTACACTTGCCTTGCACGTGGCTTGATCTTGGCCGTTGGTTGGCATTTGGGTTTCTTATAAATACCCACGCTGTGAAGACTTCATTCATCCACAAATGTTTCCAAGTCTTGAATCCTCCCTCCTCTTGTTGACTCTCGTCCAGAGCTCCTCTCCCCAGAAAGTGGCCTTTGGCGGTGAGGTCTCCCTCACTTGTGAGGTCTAGCCAGTGGGTACCCACTGCCTAGTTGTTTTCGTATAATACCCCTTGTTGTGGTATAGAAATACTCCCCTAGTATTGTTATAATGCCCAAAATACCTTAGCCTTGTACCTTGTAGTATTCCAAAGATACCTCTTTGCGTAGAGTCCGGAAATACTACCTTTTGTCCTTTTAGTCTCAAACCGAAACCCTAAGGAAATCTTCATTGTTGGTTGAAGTATGTGAGTAGAAGTTGGTTAGAACTTCTAAGGGTTGTTTGGAGTGGTTTGGAGCGCACGGAGTGGAGCTAAACCTTGCTCAGGAGCGACATTAAACTCGGATAATTTTGGGCTTATCGAGGTAATTATCTCGTCCCTCTATTGTAATTGGAAATTACATGTTTGGTTGAATATATAGATGAAGTATACTATATATGGAACTACTTAGTATTCGGCAATGTCTTTTGACTTAAGCCTGAAGAATAAAGCCCAGGCTGTATTTACATAGGGGTGTATTGCGGTAGACTTGTGTAGTATTCTTGAGTAGAATTGTACACGTCAGGGTAGGCGTGTAAACCACACTTGGTTGGCTTGGTAGCCGGCCTCGATAGAGAGGAGATTCTGTTGTTGCGGGAAAGGAGAGTCTTTGCCGAATTTTCTATAGAATGATAGAAACTTGTGTTTTGGGGTTAATAGACGTTTTGACCTTTTAGGTGAAAGTACTAAGAGTAGCGTATTACTCGAGGAATGGAAAGGGCTAGCAAGGTTGTAGTACTTGGAGCATTTTGCTTATTGTCGATAAATCGTCGCGAGGTATGTGAACCTCTTCCTATCTTTTCTAGCATGATGGTTGTGAACTATGTAGTGCGGTGAGCGTACATGTGCTAAGTGATTTGGTTGGTTTAAAACATAGGGTGTTATAATAGCTTTATGGGAAGTTAGTTATAACGACCTTATGTAAGTGAAAATGGTTTACTGATGTTAGAAGTTAAGAGACTTGATCTTATAAGGTAAGAGACTTAACTTATTTGTTTTAATGTGGATGTTTGTGTGAAACCTCATTCGTGAGTAATGAGTACTTGGTTTTTAAAGGGATAATGTTTTACTGATTTCGGGAATCAGAATGTGTATCGACAGACCACTGCAGCGTTAATAAAAGGAAAATGTATTGAATAATGATGTGTTGTATTAAAACCAGTAGAAACCTCCATCTGCATAGAAGCTAAGATAAGACAAAATGATATTACATCTTACAGATCATGGCTTTGTAATAAGATCGTTATAAACAAGAATAAACTACTCACATATATGACATATGTTACTCAATTGTTCTAAAAGGAATCAGTGATTAAGTTTGGGAACTATGAAACCATTTGAACATGAGAAGCTTAAGTAATTGAAACTAGGCAAACGTGAACTTAGGAAAGAATGTTGTTACTTGGTTTTGAAAAGGAAGGTGGGTTGGTCATTCTAATACTACGGGTATCGGGTGACTTTTATAAAAGAAATGGATCTCTTTTAAAAGAACTTACGTATGTAGTACTTTGGGGTTAAAAACCCGGACTTTGGTATAAAATGAAAGTACTTTGTGTTGTTGTGAAACTTGCCTATGCTTGTTGTTGTGAAGCTTGGCTATGCTTATTGTGATAACCTTTGTTGTGCAAAGCGTTGTATTTCTGTGTTACCGCGTCTCTCGATGGAGGTCGGTTGACTTGTTGAGAACTTACTTGGGCGTCACGGTGGCGGAGAAATTCCGCAGTGCGTTCTCGTTGATAGTATTATTGTTGTTAATCACTTTGGACATCTTGACACGATCGTGGCGCGCGGGTATGCCTCCATTTTGGTTAAGGTCTTGTGGTGAATCACTTTGGATATATCACACGATCGTAGCGCGCGGGTATGTTTCCATTTGATTATCGCGCAGTGATTTCCTTTTGGACATCTCGACACGATCGTGGCGCTGCGGGTATCGTCCATTTGGAATGTTGTCTTATTGTTTCCTTTGGACATCTTGACACGATCGTAGCGCGTGGGTATCGTCCATTTGGAATGTTGTCTTATTGTTTCCCTTTGGACATCTCGACACGATCGTGGCGCACGGGTATGCTTCCATTTGGATTCTTTGTCTTGTTGAGGTCACATGGACATGTCTACACCGTCTGGTCGGGGCATGTGGCCGTGGGACATTATTATTGTTGCATCATGGACATGTCTACACCGTCGCAAGATTCCAGGGCATGCGCCGTAATGCGAACTCGATTGATGTTGTGGGCGTGAGACCCATAGTTATATCGAGTGATGATTGTTTTATGTTGTGAAGCGTAGTTTGGTTATCATACATGTCTCTGCTTTATATAGACTAGTATGATTTCATTTACGGTATTATGCTGATTTCACATACTTGGTACTGTTATCTTGACGACCTTCGGGGCTGCGTCATGCTGCGGTAGAAGTACATCGGTCGTGGATCCTCGCCATAGGATCACGATTCGTAGCGATTTGAAGCTCCGTTTCTCGGAGGCTTATCCTTAGTAGTGTTCCACGAGTTGTAGGTTCTTGTACATTCGGGGTATGGCGGCCTGTCCGTCATAGTCGTGTATATCTTAGAGTGCAGTAATCTGTTGTGGGCGGGGTTGTAAAAGGATTAAACTGTTCGAGTTTTATGTATATCTGAAGGCAACCGTTTTGGTTGCTGTTTATTTATTATATCTCTTGTATAATGACTCATGTTTTATGTTCCGCTGATTTTCTCGATGTATGTATCGCTAGGTGCCCGGGTAAGGCACGATGCGCAGGCCCGAACGTCGTTCTGATATGGCGGGCCACTGTCCGTCGTTGTTGTTGTAAAACTCTTAGAGGTCTGTATTCCTGTTGTAAAGTTGGGATGTATCTCATTCTTGAGATATTTATATACTTGCCGAAAAGGCACTCTTTTATTGGATAAAGCGTGTCTCTTTACATTGGTTTCATGTCTTGTTTTTATATTCCCGATTACTCGATGTATGTCTACTTGGGTGCGGGTAAGGCACCGGTCCGGTTCGGGTCGTGACAAAAGTGGTATCGAAGCGATTAATCCTCGGAAAGTGTCTGAGCCGTATCTAGTAAGTCTTGATTATCGGTGTGTTGTGCACCACACCAATAATCGTGAGGCTATAGGATATTTAGGATTGGTTTCCATTCTTCTCACTCTGAGATCGTGCCTTAGAGTTGTGTTATAAGTTGGACCTCTAACGTATTTCTTTCCCTTACCGATTATGCCTCGCGTAGGCAACCCGCCCGAAGGGCAAGGCGGCGAGGCTGCGAGTAAACACAGAGGGTTACTAGGGCACGCCCAATCATCACCTGGTGGTGCTTCATTCGGGAGTTCTGCGGCGTCGCGATCCCAAAGAAGTCTAGCACGGCAGCGGCCTCTGCGGCCATGATATTTGAACCTTCCACGACGATGCGGAAGTATGGATTGCAAAGAGACGACGCTTTCTAGCTATGGATTTAGCAACCGAGTATTTTATGTATCGATTTATCGCGGGCCTTGATGAATATCTAAGAAAGGGTTGTGCAAGAGTAGCTCTTGATCGAGCATGGCTGCATCTGAGCTTATGCACAGCCGAGAAAGCGTAGGATCGGCGGGTTAACGAAGATCGCGAAGAGGGCGAGCAGTGGTCCTCTGGTAACTTTCGAGGCGGACCTTCGGCCAGATTGGTTATGCGCCTCCGCCCGATGCAGTGGTTCTCCGCGAGGTTCGGGGCGTTCGGTATGTAGGAGTTGGTGAGCTCGAGGTGCTAGTTCGCGGCTCACGTAGGTTTCCACCGGATTCGATTTTCCTCGGTGTTCACGATGGCAAGCGTCGTCGGGAATGTCGTCTTTTTGTTGGTACTTGTTATGCTTGCGGTCAGCAGGGCCATTTTGCGAGAATTTGTCCGACCAGAGGTGGCGCGGATGTAGAGACCCAGCCTTCAGGATCAGTGGCTAGTTCATCACCTTCCCTAGCTATGCGCCCAATGAGCGAGTTTGACTAGAACGACAAAAGGGGAGTGAAGCAGTAGATACAGGTATATCCTTAACCCTCTAGAGATTAGTATGTGTGATAAGATGAGTATATTTTAAGTGTTATGTTCAGATAGTATTGTGTTAATTATGAGCCTTAGAATATTATACGTAGAGACCTTAGATGTGAGGTCATCTTGAGTAAAAGATTTATTTTATGTTTGACCCTTATCGGAGTGCATAGTACATGTGAGATATGTTTGTGTGATAAGTCTCTGTGTAGTGTAAAATGAAAGAGGGTAGTTGATCTAAGAAGACCACTAGGTTTTCGTGACTTGATTATGAGATTGTTCCGGATCGGGAGCGAGTTTCTAGCGTGATAGCGGGTCGGGTGGCGGACCGATTGCGGGTCAACCCGCGGCCTGTGTGGTGGTGGGGTCAGTTTGGGGTGCTCCCATTTTGTGATAGGGTCACGAGGGTGTTAGGCCCAAGTTTAGTTAACCAGCGTACGAGTTCGTGGATGCGTTCGACCAGTAGTCGGGCCGATGAGGTCAGCCCATCTTGTCTTTTAGTCAAGACCGTTTTCTCGGAAGAGGGTTATGCGAGATGTTATATCAGGAAGGTTGTAAGGCTGCACGAGGTGCCTACTTTCACCTTATGTCAGGCAGTGGAGCCCAGGTTACGACTATTTTCTTTTTTTCTGGAAGTTTTACCAGGCAGGGATAGGAACGCAGGTGAGTCTCGATGTGCATTCACCACCGGGCGGTGTTTTGATTTGAGGTAGGCGTAAGGATTATTCGCCTCTTGGTTGAGTGTGTATTATAATAGCTACCATATCGTATTCGGATGTCGCGCTTATGGCGCCTTGTAAGGCGGAAGTGTAAGTTGTCGATCGATTGGTTCGATGTTGGAAAGATTCGGATAGTTGGTTCATACTTGTTCCAGCAATTTGTGGATAGGGTGAAGCTTATCCAGAGAGGTTATTGGCGGCGAGTCAGCGAAGTCGTGCGGATAATCGGCGGCGACGCTTGGAGTTCAGTTGGCGGTGGGTCTTCAAGGTATCACCCGGAAAGCGGTGTGACAGTTTTTGGAAAATGGAGGAAACTTAGCACGAGGTACTTGGGCGTTTCGGATCCTTCGGAGGATAGGCCAAGTTGCCTATAGGTTAGCATTGCGTCAGACTTAGGAAGACGTCCGCCTTTCGTATTGTTATGTTCGGGAAAGTATCGAGATCCATCCAGTGTTCCCGATTAATGATGACCAAGTTGGAGATAGTAACCCGAGATTTTGGAAACCAAGCGAGAAAAAATGTGGTAAGTTATGAGAAAGAGTTCGAGTGTACGAGAAGGGTACGACGAGTAAGAGAATAGAAGTGATCATTTCGTTCGTAAAGAGAAGGTGCGAAGGGAGTATATTTTAGACTTTGGGTGGGAGCTTTTGTGATGTTGGAGGTGATTCCTCGTGGACTTGGATTAAGTATTTGAGCGTGTGATATTTTATGGCCAGGTGTGGCGTGATTGTTTTCGTAAATATAGCAGTGAAGACTATACTGGCGCATGTATGTTTTGAGGCTTAGAAGGAACATTCGGGACGAATGTTTCTAAGGAGGGGAGAATTTTATACCCCGTATTTCTAGAGTATGTACGTGTGGGGGTACTTACAAAAGTTTAGGCCTTAAGTTAGGCTAAGGACAAAATTTTGTGCACAACTACCAAAAAGAATCGTTTTTCGACGAAACGTTTTCCAAACTTTGCGAAGGGAAAAATACGGCTATGTCATTTATTATTTTTGCGGATTTTTCCGAGAGATGAAATATTTTGGACCAACGAGAGGGCGACACTTGTCACCCTCAAGTTGGCGGATTTGTGGGCTTCATTTGGACGATTTCAAGGTCTTGGAGTAGGTAGGATATTTGTGATATTTTGTGTGGTAGTTGGATAAGGTACACATGGATGAATTCTCACCCTACACTTGCCTACCACTTGGCTTCATCTTGGCCATTGGTTGGCCTATAAATACCCCCCTAACTTGAAGGTTTTCTTCATCCACAAATTGTCTTCCAAGTCTGACAATTCGCGCCCCTCTCTTGTAGTGTTTAGTCAACACCCTCTCCCCTCTAGCCTAGTGGCCAAGAGCCCCCTTGGTAGAAAGTTGTCTTCCAAGTATAGTTATTATTCCTAAATACCCTAGCCCAAATCCCTTATAGTATTTAAGTAGAAGTTGTTAGAAAATTCTAAGGGTTGTTTGGAGCGGGTTGGAGCGCCCAAAGTAGGAACTAAACGTTGCTCAGGATCGACATTTAAACTTGGATAATTATGGGCTTATCGAGGTAAATATCTTGTCCCCCTATTGTAATTAGAGTTTACATACTGTTGAAGTATAAGAATTAAGTATAAGTTATATCTGAGGAAGGTATATAAGAAAGGAATTGAAGCTGTACTTACATAGACCGTATTTACTGATGACTTGTGAAGTTTGTGGTAGGGAAGTCTTTGCCCAATTTTCCGTAGAATCTTGTATCTAGATTTATTCTACAGAGTAGTCTAGACTTTGATAGACTTGTATAACCGGTATAGGTTGAAGTACTGCGAGTAGCGTGTTCTACTTGAAGGGTGGACAAGGCTAGCCGGGTTATAGCGGTGGAGCGTTTTGCTAATAGTCGATAATCGTCGCGAGGTATGTGATTCTTCCTATCCTCTTGAGCATGATATTTTAAAAGAATATATATACGGTAGGCGTCGTGTGTTAAGCGAGCGTAGTTTTACGGCAATGTCTTTTGACTTAAGCCTGAATAATAAGAATCTTGAAGTATTTCAAGAGAATTAAGAACCGTTTTTGAAAGAAGAAGTAATACTTGGTTTTAAAAGCTTAAGAGTTATACTAGCTTTATGAGAAGTTAGGTATAACGACTTAAGAGAGATAAAAAGAATGGTTTATTGATCTTAAAAGATAAGAGACATGACTTAATTGAATTAATATGAATTTTGTTAAAAAGTGTGAAACCTCATTCGTGAGTAATGAGTACTTGGTTTTTAAAAGAATAATGTCTTACTGATTTCGGAAATCATAATAAGTATCGAACAAACCACAGCAGCGCTAATAAAGGAAAATGTTTTGACTAATTAAGTATTATTAAAACCAGTAGAAACCTCCATCTGCATAGAAGCTAAGATGAGACAAAATGATATTACATTTCCTAGATCATGGCTGCTTTAATAAGATTGTTATAAACAAGAATAACCTACTCACACATAAGGCATATGTTTCTCAAATCGTTTTAAAGGAGAATTATATTATTAAGTGATTAAAACTATGAACTACGAAACCTTTCGAAAATGAGAAACTTGAGCATTTGAAATTAGGCAAACTTGAACGTTTGGAAAATAATGTTGTTACTTGATTTTACAAAAGGAAGTATTTTGATTTACTTAAAAAGATAGTCACTCTATTTTTATACTACGGGTATTGTGTGACTTTTTGTGAAAGAAGCGGATCTTTTAAAGAGTTAATGTATGAAGTACTTTGGGGATAAAACCCCGAACTTGTTAACATAAAGTAGAAAGTACCTTGTGTGAATAACTTGATTGTGTTGGTTTGTGATAGCCTTGTAATACTTTCTTGTTGATTTGATAAGTAAACATGTTAGGATCTACGGTGTTAGTATCTTGTGATGTTTGTGTAAAGGGTTTCCACTTGTTGTGCTTATGTTGTTAAGCAGTAAGCCCAGATCTTGTTATTATATCACCTACCCTTGACTTGTTATACCGAGGGCTTGCCACCCTTGATGCGGTCTATACGGCTATGCGTGCGACTATGCGGAGTCGCGGAGTTCCGAGATTGATCATTCCGGTGTTTTATCCGTCGCGGGATGCTTTATGCGATGTGTGACTATGCGGTATGAGACTATGCGACTGCAGGAGTCGAGGAGAATGCAGGGGTTAGCTACCCCACGCGAGGAATACCTCACGGTCGTGTGTGACTATGCGGTCGCGGAAAGTCCGGGATTAGGCACGCATAATGATACTATGGGCGATTGGCCTTGCCCGATCATTCGCGCTAGAAAAGACCGATTACATTATATCTACTTTGCTCTTGTTTATGTTGTGGCACTAGGTGCGATTGAATCGTTGTATTTGCAAATGGTTTTAAATACTTTGATTTTACTTGATTTTCGCCACATACTTGGTACTGTTAGATCGCCCGGGCCGCGTTCATCTGCGGTAGAGTACACGATCGTCGATCCTCGCTCTTAGGATCACAGTGTAGCGTTTGGGAAGCTCAGGTTCTCCGGAGGCTTATCTTTGGTATAGTCCCCTGTTGTTGTAGGTGCTTACATTCAGGGGTATGGCGGGGCCCTGTCCCGTCGTTGTTGTTGTAAAACTCTTAGAGGTATGTAGTCCTGTTGTAAAGTTGGGATGTAACTGTTCATTCTTGAGATATTTATATACTTGCCGAAAGGCACTCTTTTATTGGATAAACTGTGTCTCTTTTACATTGGTTTCATGTCTTGTTTTTATATTCCGATTACTCGATGTATGTCTACTTGGGTGCGGGTAAGGCACGATCCAGATGCAGGTTGGTCGTGACACTAAGAGTGTGATGAACTTGCCTATGCTAGTTGTGATAGCCTTTGTTGTGCAAGTATTGTATTTCTATACCACCGCGTCTCTCGATGGAGGGCCGGCTGATTTGTTGTGAACTTACTTGGGCGTCTGCAGCGTGACGGAGGATTCCATGGGTATGCTTCCATTGTTATTATCACGTGGACATGTCTACACCGATGAGGATTAAGGTCATGCGCCGTGTGAGTTAAACTCCCGGTATATTATTATTGTCACATGTGCATGTCTACACCGATGAGGGATTTCGGGGGCATGTGGCCATTATTATTACTCCATGGGCTAGCTTCCCATGAAGACCTGTCTACACCGATGAGGGATTCCGGGGGCATGGTATATAAGATTATTACTCCATGGGCTAGCTCCCCATGAAGACCTATCTACACCGATGAGGGATTCCGGGGGCATGGTATATACGATTATTACTCCATGGGCTAGCTCCCCATGAAGACATGTCTACACCGATGAGGGATTCCGGGGGCATGTTATATATATATATATATGTATTGTATATGTGTACGCCGACAGTGAGGTAGGATGCCACTGGCGTGTCACATGGTTATATGTTACACCTACAGTGGCGATGACGGAGGATTCCACGGGCAGGAGATATATATATGTATTGTATATGTGTACGCCGACAGTGAGGTAGGATGCCACGGGCGCGTCACATGATTATGATTTATGTCATAGACTGCCGGCAGTGAGGAAGGAGTTCCACGGGCACGATGACTTTGAGGGCGTAAGTCCCTGACTTGACATGACTGCTTATACATTGTGTACTGTAGTTTGGTTATCATACATGTCTCCTGTTTTATATAGACTATTATGATTTCATTACAGTATTTTCAGTTTCACATACTTGGTACCTGTTGTACTGACCTCCTTCGGGGGGCTGCGTTCATGCCGCAGGTAGAGGTACACCGGTTGTTGATCCTCGCTCTTAGGATCACAGTTCAGCGTTTTGGGAAGCTCCGTTTCTCCGGAGGCTTATCTTTTGGTATGATTCCCTGAGATTGTAGGTTCTTGTACATTCAGGGGTATGGCGGGGCCCTGTCCCGTCATAGTTGTTATAAATTCTTAGAGGTCTGTAGTACTGTTGTGGGCAGGGTTTGTAAAGGATTTAACTGTTCGATTTGATATATATATATATACAGGAAGGTGACCGTTTTGGTTAGCCTGTTTCTTATTTTATATATCTTGTTTCATGTCTAAGTTTTTATTTCCGCTGATTTTCTCTGATGTTTTATCACTAGGGTGCCCGGGGTAAGGCACCAGTCGCGGGCCCGAGGTCGGGTCGTAACAGTTATATACGATTATTACCCCATGGATTAGCTCTCCATGAAGTCATGTACCCGAGATGAGGGATTCCACGGGCATGAGATATATATATATATATATATATATATATATATTGTATATGTGTATGCCGACAGTGAGGTAGGAAGCCACGGGCGCGTCACATGGTTATAGTTTACACCTACGGCTGTCGGCAGTGATGGGGGATTCCACGGGCAGGAGATATATATATGTATGGTATATGTGTACGCCGACAGTGAGGTAGGATGACACGGGCGCGTCACATGGTTATATTTTACACTTACGACTGCCGTCAGTGATGGGGGATTCCACGGGCACACTTTGATATTTGAGGGCTTGTGTCCATAGCCCTGGTGTGACTATTGTTCATGTGTTGAAATAGTCTGTACAAGGTAAAACTGACTTTCATTACTTTCACTTCGGCAAGGCACAGTGTACTGTTATTTTGGTTATCATACATGTCTCCAGCTTTATTATAGACTGTTATGATTTCATTACAGTATTTTCAGTTTCACATACTTGGTACATATTTCGTACTGACCTCCTTCGGGGGGCTGCGTTCATGCCGCAGGTTGAGGTACATAGCTTGCTGATCCTCATTCTTAGGATCACTGTTCAGCTGGTTGGAAAGCTCCATTATTTCGGAGGCTTTGTATTTTGGTACAGTTCCCTGAGGTTGTAGATTTATGTACATTCAGGGGTATGGCGGGGCCCTGTCCCGTCACAATTGTTATGTCAGAAATTCTTAGAGATCTGTAGTCATATCTTGTGGATTGGGTTGTGTAAAGAAAAAAAAAGAGGTAGCTGCTTTTTGGATTACGTGTATATTTTTTTGGAAGGTGGTCTTATCGGCTAGCCTGTTATTTATTTCTTTTGAGATATAAGTATGTTCCGCTACTATTCTCTGATGTATACCTGTAAGGGTGCCCAGGTAGGGCACCAGTCGCGGGCCCGGGGTCGGGTCGTGACACTACCGTGCCATATAAAATAAGAGTCAAATGTACCTTGTATCACGATTCTCACGACTCAGTATCAGATCCATCATCTGTAGATGAGATTATAACAGGCCAACCAAATAACAAGAGACAAGTATAATAATCAACTACCGGTACACTGTGCCTTTTTAAAAGCAGAGTAATGAGAGTAAACTGTTCTATTTCAAAATAGGAGGGTCATGATCAATTTAGGGCCACCCGCCCGTAATATCATTATACAATCCTATTCATGGGACTATTTCACCCGCATGTGACTATTTCACCTGCATGAGTCTTGTGGACTCGCATAGGACTATTTGTCCCGCATAGGACTATTTCACCCGCATGAGACTATTTCACTCGCATAGGCCCCGTGGACCCGCAATGAGCATATACGCAATACTCGCCGTGGAGAGCAAATCCACGGAATGATGTCATGGGAGTTGAACCCGCAGCATGGAGAGCAATTCCATGAAATGTATAGTAACCCGGGAAATTGAACCCGTAATGAACAACACAAGGTTGTCGGTCCTTTAACGAGAGACGCGGTGATGTGGGAATATAACACTTGCACGAAAGGCTATCATGAGCAAACATATGCAAGTTACAATCTTTTGACTCTCATTAGAACAAAATATAATGTACTCAATGATGCGCGTATTGACTACAAATATAATGTACTAGACCGTTTTATACTCCTGTTAAGGTAATATAAACACTCAACCCCAATGGAGAACCCTTCTACCTTTCAGTGACAAGATTGACTACAAAGGAGGATTAAGAGCAATAACCTATTAAGCTACACAAGTATCGGGGTACTTTCGTCCACGATTTAAACCTATGTTTATTCAACTATAGCATATTCACAATCTCCCCTTTCGGATTTCGATTAGAACTCATATAAGTGATGATAACTAGTGATCAATTAATTATCAAGCAATCAAAGCAACTATTGAATAAAGCTTAAGCAAGTGAAGAAGAAATCAACTAATGTATTAATTCATGAATAAGAGTTTCAAGAGAATCGCAAGGAAATCCCTAACAACGTAATTAGCTCCTAGCCATAGTCACGCTAAGAACTAATACAATCTCCATACATGAACTGAAATAAACAAAGCAAAAGAAAGAAAAGAAAAATACTCAAGAACAAGTCTCCAAGCCTTCTAGCATCCAAATATTGTGTTATGGAATATTTACAAGATGAATCGAATGGAATGGAATTGAATGATGGATGGAGAATGGAATGGTGGATGGAGAATGAAATTATGGATGGAGAATGGAATGAATTCTTCTAATGATGTAGAGACTATTTATAGCCCAAGAATCCTTTAGGTAAAGGGTTAGGGATTATGTAGGTAGGAAAAGTTATCCCTTGTGGACCCTGAAAACGTGTCAAATTCGGCCCAAAACTCAGAAATTCCGCGTCGGCGTCGTGGCCCTGCAGTCGGGCGCCACAACGCCGAAAAACCTGCAGCAAAATCAACTTTCGGAACATTCAGCGCCGCGGCGCCTGAGACGTTTTTATGGCGGATTTTCGTTTCGTCATCTTTCTTTCGTTCGTTCGGTCTTCGTCTGATTTCTTCTATACTTCCCAGAACTTCTTAGGCTTCATTTCTTGGCCCTTTTAGTGTGCAATTCCATCTCATTTATGCTCATTTCATCTCCTCTTTGTCATTTCTCTATTTCTGACCGCTGTGACACAAAAGAAAGGAAAACGACCCTAATACTATACTAAACATAAATGAAATGAGTAAAATACTAACTAAAAATGACTCAAAAAGTGTATATAAAATACCGATCAAATACCCCCAAACTTAAACTTTGCTCGTCCTCGAGTAAAGCTCAAAAAGATAGAAATAAAGACACGAAAGAAAATGAAATAAAATGACTCAAAGACACTGATCACTTTGCTACACAATTGTCACTTAGAAAAGCATGAAGGTTAATAGGATAATATGCAGGAACATATAGCATGGATTTTTAGCATTCTAAACACTTCAAGTCAGATATTTCGCAAATTCAATTCAATCATACTCAATGGAAGTAAGAATACCTAACTATGCATGTTAATTTCACAATCCTATGGCCAGTTCATTTCCTATTCTACACTAATCATGGATACACACATTAGAGATCATCAGGGCTTTTCAAGGTTGTAATGTAGGCTTAGGAAGGGGTAGGTAAAAATAGGCATTTAGGTTCAATTTACGTACCATAAGCTCTTTTGCTTTAAATTCTTCCCTTTTCTTTTGATTCTCTTTTTAACCTCATACCTATCTTTCCCCTCTTTTGTTTTGAGAGAATGATGTGTCTGATGAATAGTAAGCACCCCCAAACTTAGACTTTTGCCTATTTATTATTACTTTTTCATTGGGGTGCATCAAAATTGTTCACTCTCTTTTGTCTCTTTTTCAACACTTTATATTCCAAACAACTCAATTTTTCCACTTATGGCACAAATATAGAATTTTAGGGTGTCAAAGAAAAGATCTTATTTTTGGCTCAAAGGGGCTGACTAGGGATTCAATTGTAATGTCAGGGATAGGAAAAGAATGGTAAGAAAGGGCTAACAAAGAAATGCCGGAGTCATCTCCCTAACATGCATATCCTAACTATTTCGCCTCAAATAGAAAGCAAGCAGACACACAAGCTTAATCATTAACAATGTATAAATCAAACAAGATACCCCAAATAGTTTGATTTCATGAATTGTTGGCATATCTATCCTAAGTGTTCAGATTTTCTGCTTCTAATTCCATTACATTATCCCACTTTACTTCATTAGGCGTTTCAAGTAACTACAACATGCATGATCTTAAAAAAAATATGACTTAAAAATACTCAAAAAAACACAAAACAAATCAAAAAACTCAAAACAATAAGACACCCCCCAAACTTAATCGACACATTGTCCCCAATGTGTGAAGACTAAAAATAGGGACAACTTACTGACACAACACAACGATCATAATGGAGGTCTGGGAGGAAAAATTCTGGAATTTGCACGGAATCTGAGTTTCTGAACTTTCGGCGCCACGGCCCTGAGATTCGGCGCCGTGGAGCCCCAAGTACTGCGGCTCTCTGAAGTTCCGGCGCCACGGCGCTGATGACGTCTTTTCCTTTTTTTCAGCATTTTTGCTCCTTTTTCTGTTCGGGGTCTGCTCCTAGTCCACCTGTCATCCAACAACACAAAACAAGAACCCAAGACCGTGAGACTGTTCAAGATGAAATAAAATAAACTAAAGACAAAAATTAAAATAACATAATTAAAAACATTGGGTTGCCTCCCAACAAGCGTTGTCTTTAACGTCTTTTAGTCGGACGCAGTTAACCTTTACTAGTGCCCGGCTGCTCCTTCTGCGAACTGCTTGCAATCCGCACAATTATTGTTGCAGGTCTCACTTCAACTACAACAATTTCTCCAAACAAGGGTCTCAGATATACGATTATCCCCCAAGTAAACAAGACATGCTTGTCTTCTAGGCTCTCTATAATGTAGGGATCAGTGAGATTCCCAACATCTCTCAACTCTAGGGGGTGCTCTTAAAGGTATGGACTTTCTATTTGGGGATCAACAGTGACAGATGGTGTTGTTTCTTCTGCAATAGGTACAAGAAAAAGATTTTCCAAGGAATCCAAAAAAACGAATGATTGGATCTCAGTAACCTTTTCCTTCTCTACACCAATTATCTCTCCAAATTCCTCACTAGCTGGGTGTGGTTCAGGCTCCTCAATTTGCTTATCACCTCCCATAATGATGTCGCTAGGCAGATTTTCTTGAGCTGTATTGCTCATCTTATCCATCAGTTGCCCTATGTGGGTCTCCAAATTTTTGAGGGACTCCCTTGTCTCAGCCATAAACTGAGTCTGGCACTTGGTGAGCCTGAGTATGCCTGCCTGCAACTTATCTACATCTTCTTCTAGAACCTGTGGGTTAAGCTATTGTTGATGACTCCACTGTCTCTGATAGTAGTAGTAGTCCATGGACGTGTATATATATATTTTTTTTTGAATTTAACCTGCAAAACAAAAAAAGTGATAAAACGATGCTCGCAGAACAAGTTAGAAACTTGTTCTTGGAGCAACCAAATTAGAAATAAGAATAGATAAATCGATATTGAAAGTACGTCAGTCCCCGACAACGGCGCCAAAAACTTGATGCGCGATTTATGCACACACTAAACGCAAGTGCACGTATCGTGACAAGTAATATAGTCTAGATAAGACCGAATATCGTCCTCAGGGACTGGTTTTCAAGTACCGATTATCTATCCTATGGTATCTATTTGGTTAACGTTAATTGATTGGGAATTTTAGACTAATAATGCAGGAAATAAACTAATTATAAAAATATTTTGAATTAACTCAGTTATGATGGAGAATTAGGGCTTCCAAGATCATCAACTATCCACTCTATTCAATCCTTAATACAATTAGACTGACTTCTTCTTCTACGTTAAGATATCAGGTTAACTAGACCGTTTTATACTCCTGTTAAGGTAATATAAACACTCAACCCCAATGGAGAACCCTTCTACCTTTCGATGACAAGATTGACTACAAATGAGGATTAAGAGCAATAACCTATTAAGCTACACAAGTATTGGGGTATTTTCGTCCACGATTTAAACCTATGTTTATTCAACTATAGCATATTCACAATCTCCCCTTTCGGATTTCGATTAGAACTCATATAAGTGATGATAACTAGTGATCAATTAATTATCAAGCAATCAAAGCAACTATTGATTAGACCTTAAGCAAGTGAAAAAGAAATCAACTAATGTATTAATTCATGAATAAAAGTTTCAAGAGAATCACAAGGAAATCCATAACAAAGTAATTAGCTCCTAGCCATAGTCACGCTAAGAACTAATACAATCTCCATACATGAACTGAAATAAACAAAGCAAAAGAAAGAAAAATACTCAAGAACAAGTCTCCAAGCCTTCTAGCATCCAATGATTGTGTTGTGGAATATTTACAAGATGAATCGAATGGAATGGAATTGAATGATGGATGGAGAATGGAATGGTCGATGGAGAATGGAATGGTGGATGGAGAATGAAATGATGGATGGAGAATGGAATGAATTCTTCTAATGATGTAGAGACTATTTATAGCCCAAGAATCTTTTAGGTAAAGGGTTAGGGATTATGTAGGTAGAAACGTTATAGAATCCTTTAGGTAAAGGGTTAGGGATTATGTAGGTAGGAAAAGTTATCCCTTGTGGACCCTGAAAACGTGTCAAATTCGGCCCAAAACTCAGAAATCCCGCGTCGGCGCCGTGGTTCGATCGGGCGCCACTACGAAAAACCTGCAGCAAAATCAACTTTCGGAACATTCAGCGCCGCGGTGCCTGAGGCGTTTTTATGGCGGATTTTCGTTTCGTCGTCTTTTTTTCGTCCGGTCTTCGTCTGATTTCTTCTATACTTCCCGGAACTTCTTAGGCTTCATTTCTTGGCCCTTTTAGTGTGCAATTCCATCTCATTTATGCTCATTTCATCTCCTTTTTGTCATTTCTCCATTTCTGACCGTTGTGACACAAAAGAAAGGAAAACGACCCTAATACTATACTAAACATAAATGAAATGAGTAAAATACTAACTAAAAATGACTCAAAAAGTGTATATAAAATACACCGATCACTCAAGACAATACCATGCCTTCCTTTTTAGAATTTCCAAGACAAATACCATGCCTTCCTTTCTAGAATTAACAAGACAATACCATGCCTTCGTTTCTAGAATAAACCAAGACAATACCATGCCTTCCTTTCTAAAATAAACCAAGACAATACCATGCCTTCCTTTTTAAATTTCCAAGACAAATACCATGCCTTCCTTTCTAGAATTAACAAGACAATACCATGCCTTCCTTTCTAGAATAAACCAAGACACTAACAAGTCTTTCATTTTATAACACCAAGGCACTATCACATATTTCACTAAGGATTAAGATCCATTACAATAATGTACGTCCGCCGTACATTCACTTTATAAACTCAAGGCACTTTCATTTTATGTACTATATTAAGGATTTAATCATGGACATTCTCACATGATTTTCTTATAACATTTTTAAACCATCTCTTGACTTTCCATAAAACTGTTATAACAATCTTTCCATAAAGTCGTTATAACAACTTTCATTTTAGAACACTAAAGCACCATCGCATCTTTCCTTTTAAACAAACCAAGGCATTATCGTGTGATGTAACATTAGGGAAATGAACCCAAAGTACTATGTACATCCATTCTTTACAAGAAGATCCATTTCATGCAATATTAGGGAGTTGAACCCCAAAAGTACTTTCACTATTAAACCAAGTTACTTATTCTTTTAACTCAAGTAACTTATACCTTTAAAACCAAGTACTTCTTCTTTCAAAATCAAATAACCCATACCTTTAAATCAAGTTACTTCTTCTTTCAAAATCAAGTAACACATACCTTTAAATCAAGTTACTTCTTATTTCAAAGTCAAGTAACCCATATCTTTAAATCAAGTTACTTCTTCTTTCAAAATCAAGTAACCCATACCTTTAAATCAAGTTACTTCTTCTTTCAAGATCAAGTAACCCATATCTTTAAATCAAGTTACTTCTTCTTTCAAAATCAAGTCATTTATTCTCTTTAAATCAATCAAGTAACTTATACCTTTAAATCAAGTTACTTGTACTCTTTAAATCAAGTAACATATACTTTTCAAATCAAGTTACTACACTTTCAAAAATCAAGTCTCATGTACTTTCGGAAATCAAGTCTCCTATACTTTCAAAATCAATACTTATAGGAGTCGTGAATAGGTTATACTCATTTATAACGATCTTGTTAAAACAACCATGATCTAGAAAATGTAATATAATTTTGTCTTATCTTAGTTTCTATGCAGATGGAGAATTCTACTCATTTCAATATAATTGATTGTCGATACATTTTCATTAACGCTACAATGACTTGTTTGATACTTATTCTCATTAGTGTAGTAAATTAGCAAGGTCAACTCGACTTCAATACTTCCTAACGACTCTTACCAACATCCCCCATAAGACTTGGTAAGAACTTAGAAATATTTTAGACATGCTTTTAGCATAAAATCAATAACATGAATACTTCCTAACGACTCTTACCAACATCCCCCATAAGACTTGGTAAGAACTTAGGAATATTTTAGACATAGCATAAAATCAATAACATGAATACTTCCTAACGACTCTTACCAACATCCCCCATAAGACTTGGTAAGAACTTAGGAATATTTTAGACATGCCTTTAGCATAAAATAAATAACATGAATACTTTCTAATGACAAGTCAAGTATACTTCAGGAAAACAAGTCAAGTATACTCCAAATAACAAGACAAGTATACTTCAAGAATAAGTCATGTATACTTCAAGAACAAGGCAAATATACTTCAAGAATAATCATGTAGATAGAAGGAAGGAGTTCACATACCTCGTGACGACTAACCAACACGACAAGTAGCAATATGCCTCAATGTACTTCAACCTTATCGTTTATTCTACATTCCAAGTAGAATATGCTATACGTATTACTTCAACCTATAATGGCGATAGCACTTCTATCAATATCATACTTACTAGTATAAGACTTATACCAAATAATGACCCTCTTATTCTACGGAAAATTGGGCAGCACTTCCTTCGTTTCTACGTATTTTTCCACCTTTTCCAAGACCCGAATTCATCAACCAACAAGCCACATTTAAGGCACAACCAACAGTTAACCAAAAGGGGGTTACACGTCTAACTTGACGTGTAAAATTTTGCCCCACAATCACATTAAAACAGTCCACAATACAGTCCATAATAAACCAACATTAAGGGTACAATGTGAAGCCTTTAACACCCTTATTCCTTAGGACTTTCACTAGTCATTTTACCACATTAAACATGTATGTTAGGGGCTGATTTTCCAGCATATCTACACCCCAAAACAGTCCATAAAAACTGCATAACAACATCCAACAGTTTTATAGATTCTACGACCAACAACTACAATCCGATGTCATTTTCCTTAATTCCCTTTTAATCCAATTTTCATTCCAACATGCTATATAAGTTATATAAACTATCAACCAATATATTCCCTTCATTATATAACATGCGACAAGTGTTATTAACAACAATAATAACCAACGAATCCAACGACGACAAACATTGCCTAGTCTCGGCCAACTTGCCAAAAATGGCCCAAATACTTTTCAATCTTCATTCTTTTTAGTACAAGTTCATCTATACATGTCAAAAACAAGTAATATCCAATTACTTTAAAATAATGAGAGATTTTACCTTCCAAAAGCCTCAAAAACGCCCAAAACAGTCTGGGGGTACATGGTCCGCAGTTTTCATTTCGCTCCACTTCTTCAAGTTCCAATCACATATATGTGACCCCTATGAGTTTATACACAACTTCACTTTGTATTTCACTTTCAAAAAGTCAACGGAACCTTAGGGTTTCACCATCCTATATTCGTCCATACCATGTTCTTGGGGTTTAAGGGGTTATTTTTGCTTAGCAATTCATTAGGGATATTAGTATTGAGTTTGAGGATTTACCATCAAGGATTGAAGAATTTTTGCTTAAGAAATGGGCTAAAAACCGGGAGCCTCTAAGAGAGAAAGGGATATAAAGCTTTCTTGAAATAATGAAATTTGGCTAAGTGTTGTGACTTCTTGCACCCTCTCTATGTATATATAATATAGCACAAAGTCTTGGATGATGACAAGTGGAGGGACAAGATGGTGGACAAGTGTGGGTGCGACCCACTTGTCCACTTGTCTTCACTTCAAGAAAATATCTCAAGGTCAAAGTCAACGACATGTGGGGGTGACACGTGTCACCCTCCCATTAGTCCCAAAATTATTTCATCTCCCAAAATATCCATAATTGGCCAAAATATCTTAAAATATTGTGGGCCCCACAAAACCGTAGAATTTTCCCATGGGCCCCACATGACCAAATCCGGAACTTAAAATCCAAAATTCTAATATAATCTATAAGTTTCAAATACCAAATTTGAGAACCAAATTCCAATTAATAAATATTTTCCTTCACAAATTCCCGATATTTTTCCTTAAGAAAAATGAATTCTTCTTTCTTTCCAAAATTCAAATCATATTCTTAATCACGTTCTCACTTAGGTGCCATGGTATAACGGGGTGTAACACCCAAGTGGCCTCCTCAACCGGACGGTGCTTCCACTGCACCTTGACTGAAGCGATTTTCTTGGACCTCAACTTTCTCACTTGCCTATCCAAGATTGCTACCGGCTCTTCCTCGAAGGACAAATTCTGATCAAATAATACTGAATCCCACCTAATGATCTAAGACCCATCTGACTCAACCCTCCTAGCATGCTATACTACTGACTAGAATGAGGCCCCAGAAGAAGAGTGTCTTGACCCGATATTAACCGAGGTCCATTTTAATTTCTCAAATTACTAATTTCTCAACCAATTATCCAAAACGCGCCCGACACCTCAGGGCCCGAATCAACGACTCAACTAGGTCACAATTCTCATTACAAGAACCTAATAGAATCGACAATTTTTTGAAAAAGATGCATTTACCCCGATATTGACTTGATCGAACTTTCTCACTTTCTTAACTTAAGAATTCCTATTTTCACCAAATTGATCCACAATCCACATGATTACCTCAGGAACCATGCTATACATCCCCACACGTCACAAATACGATTTTAAATTTAGGTGAAACAAGTTAAAATGACCTGGATGGTCGTTATATCATCTACCACTTAAATAAAGGTTCGCTCGAATGGTAAGGAAAGTATTAAAGTTGTCGAGCATCAAGAATCTATGTTATAAACCTCGTGTAAGCCTTCGCGGCAATGATCACGTTGATAGTTACGCTTGCTCATTGTATCTATCAAACTTTCGATTAACTTAGCTCAAAAATTAAATCTCCATTTTGCATGGCCGAAAGTTTCCCCGTAGCTAGTTCCCATAAGTTTACACTGACTCTGATCGAATTGCTTGATTTTGATTATAACCACATCTCTGAACGAAATTGATTGATTCCACAAATACCATCATCGTCACCACACTCCCTTAGTTGTAGCCGCAATCCATTATCAAACATGTACCAGTTAATTATCTTGATTCTACTTACTCTTCTTTCACACCTTCTAATATCGTCATTAGTACAAAAACAATCCATATAAAATACGTTGTCACCCACCACAAGTTTTAATCGTGAATCCTTTTCGCCAGAAAGAATATGTGCAAATCTTTAAGCCAATTCTAAACATTATTGACATTATCCAAGGCCTATTGCACAAATTCCAAATATGTTAGTTTCGTCGAGCTCAAGCTACTGAGTCAACACTCATCGTCCCATTCCCCTTAAACCTTCAAATGACGTATTATGTGCATCATATTAGTGATTATTTTATCATTCCAAATTTGTCAAAAATCAGTCCATCACCCCAACGACCTTCCACATCTATTTGTAACTCCTCAGTATATCACTAAGTACATGTGCAAACCGTTAGAACTGTTCGTAAAATTGCCATCAACTAAATATTATCAAATCTCTTGGTAAACTCCAATAAGCATGATAAACCCATTATATCTTTGTCCTGAAATAAAATTTATCATCTTTAAAAATGGGCTACTAGGATACATATAAGCTTCTCTGGTAACACATCCATAAGCCACTTGACCCTAGATGAGCAGATCCGACCAGATGTAAAATGTACAATTTATCGAATATCGCTACTAGTCACTCGAACTGATTCCGAACATTAACAGTATAAGTAGGGAGCCTTCCAAAAGTCTGTGATGACTCATTACACCCTTACAAAAATCCAAAAGTACCCAATCTTAAAATTTTACATGTCTCACTCCAATTTCCCTATGTTATTCGTACTTGAAATGTTCAATCATGCTATCAAGCTAGAAACGTTTCGACATAGTATACTATCATGACACAATTTCACCTCAAAAATATACATCAACTACAAGTTGCAGAGATTCCAAGATTTCCTCTTATTTATCAACTCTAGCCCATCAATTAAATAATACTAGGAAATTACCTATTTTGGTACAACATATCACCCTTCCATCAATCTTATCATGTTAGTCATCTGAATATTACACCTTACCATTCACCAATCGCAAAACCCCATGACACTTAGTCAAGTTCCATAGACTCCCCTATTCAGTCATATTTATCAATTGCACTCTAACCAAATGACGCATGACGCCGCCGTCATAATCCATACCTAACTCAAGTAATCTCGTTTCCTTCAAATTTAAATCCTTTTTCCTCTCTGAAGATGTACCTTAATACTTCCAATTCGAATCCAAACATGCCCTCATCTTAATTCTTCAATTTTTCATATTCCACTCCCAATCACTTCTACCATTAACAATCAAAAAAATTCCAAACTCACGCGAGGGGTGCATCAAAATATCATTACTCTGGTAGAATAGTTAAACCCTCATGAAAAATAAATAGTCGAAAACCACAACCTTAAGCATCTAGAAGTTTTCCTTACACCACTCTAACCTTTAAAATAAATATCCTTCCAAGTTTATCGTATGACAAGTACAATCCTTCACGAGTCATTTCCATCAAAAGTACCGACCAACCCTCGTGATTCCAATAAGTCAATTATTACAAATGTAATACCCTGATACATCACCGTCCTGATACATAATTTGTAAGGCAATCCTTACTTATCAATTTATCATATACAATACCCACATATATACTTCCTAAGATTAGGTGCAACAGTAGATAATCCCTAAAGTAATAAAATTTTACACTTATTCATCCGTAGATCCATCATCATTAGTCGATCATTATACTCCCCGTAGCCCACGACATAGTCAACTTTACAAAATTCTTGTTCATTTAACATTTACTTTATAAATGGAGTAGCCTTGTTCCATGACAACCTAATGAATTCACTCAATTTATAATGTCTTATCCCATAGAATATGTCATGCTAGCACCACCCATCAGCCTTTCACATCTAACAATTGTGGTATATCTCACAAAATCAATAAGATTTTAGCCCAAACTGACCCTTTTATATCACCTCTTCAAAATCACAAGTGAACCGGCAACACAGCCTCTACTGAAAGATTACAACCTCCCTTTCCCATAAAATTCAATCTCCATGGGAAATTCCCCCACTTGACGTAAAGGAAATATATATTTCCTTGAAGAACCTCTAAACAACTTGTGCTTAATCCACACAATCTCATCTTGCCGACACTCAACTTTGCCATTCATTCTCCCGCGCAATATCAAACTAAGCACACCTCATGCTCCCATCAAAAGAATATTTTACCATTATGACTATTTTGTCACCAAACATACCCTATTTGGATTCTCGTCAGTACACCTCAACCTATAGAATAGAGAGAAAATACTTTATATGAATCACATAAAGAGTCCTACCACCTGTGAGAGAACATAGAAATGAGTTAAGATACCAATCTGAACAAACTTGCACGAAGAGAATGAACCAGATACCAATCAGATTGAACTAGCACGAAAGAAGTAAAGAAGTGAAATGTTTCCTAAATGTCCTATAGCCTCTCGAGGATGGGTACAGACTTCTACGTACCAATCTGCAAGACTCTACTAGACATTGCTCTTGTACTCATTAGACCGATTAACCTAGAATCTCTGATACCAACTTTGTCATGACCCAATTCACAAGTCGTGATGGCACCTACCCTATTCCCCCGAGTAGGTGAACCACGTTTTCATTAACAAGTTAAATCAGCGAAAAATAAATAAAGAAAAAGAAGTTATAAAGTCTTAATACTTAAATGGTTACGACATCCCCCAAAATATGGTCAAAGGGTACAAGAGCGCAAAACAAAATCCAAATAAGTCCGAAGTGCCCAAGGCTATATACTTCACAACTAACAAAGTAAATGGAAATAACTAGAAAGCCCTTCAGGGGCCTGTTAGCGATTTATCCACATGCTTAACGCAAGTTCACATATCGTGACAAGTAATATAGTTTGGGTAAGACCGAATATCGTCCTCAGGGATTAGTGTTCAATTACCAATTTCTATCCTATGGTATCTATTTGGTGATCGATATTTTGATGGTTGTTTGTATCTATGAATACTAAATAATTATAAAAGTTAACTAAATTACTTTACTTAAATCAGATATGGTGGAAATAGGGCTTCCAATCTCCTCAACTATCCGTTCGCTTTAATATTTAATGCAATGATAAAGATTCTTCTTCTATATTGAGATGACAGGTTAATTAAGCCGTTTTATATTCCAGTTAGGATATATAAACACTCAACCTCGATGCAGAACCCTTCTATCTTTCGATGATAAGATTTACCACAAAGGAGGATTAAGAACAATAACCTATTAAACTACACAAGTATCGGGGTACTTTCGTCCACGATTTTAACCTATGTTTATTCAACTAAAGCATATTCACAATATCCTCTTTCGGATCTCGATTAGAAATCATATATGTGATGATAATTAGTGATCAATTAATTACCAAGCAATCAAAATAATTATTGAATAAATATCAACTATATAAAGAAGAAACCAAAACCATGCATTAAATCATAAAACGAGGTTCAAGTGATTCGAATGGAAAACCCTAATTAAAGTTTAGCTCTTAGCCATAGACATGCTAAGAACTAAAAGATTATCCAACATAAACTGAAAAATAAATAAAGTAAGAAAAAGAATTACTCAAGAACAAACCTCCAATCTTAAAGCTTTCAAGAATTATGTTTTGTGTAGAGTTAGGGATTGTGGAAACCTTCAAAAATCTACCCTAAGGCCTTTTTATATCCTTCAAAAACGTTCCCAACTTTTCCCTCTTGGTATTGGCCCATTTCCATTCGGATTTGGCTGAAAACCCGCGTCGACGCCACGACCCTGAGACCGGCGTCGTGGCGCCGAAACTCCTGCAGCTGTCCAGCGATCTGGGCGCTGTGGCCCTGCTGCTCCTGATGGACTGGCAACACGGCACCTCCCTGTACTTTGCCCGGGGTGCCATCTTTTCATCTCTTTGTGCTCTGGAACCTCTGTTTTTGCCCTCTTTTTGCTTCTTTTCGCCAATGTGTCATTTTAAACCACTGTGACTCAAAAGAAAGAAAATCTATCCTAACATGACACATATTTGTACAAAAATGGGCCAAAGACTAACTAAAAATGACTCAAAAGGTGTATATAAAATACGCCTAACAAACACCCCCAAACTTAATATTTGCTCGCCCTCGAGTAAAGATCAGAAATAGAGACAAAGACACGAAAGAAAAGAAAATAAAAGGACTCAAAGACACTGATCAATCTGTTGCACAATTGCCACTAGAAAAGCATGAAGGTTAGTAGGATAATATGCAGGAATATATAGCATGAATTTTTAACATTCTAAAATTCTTAAGTCAGATATTTCGCAAATTCAATTCAATCATTCTCAATGGACGTAAGAACACTTAACCTATGCATGTCAATATCAAAATTCTATGGCCTGTTTACTTGCTATTCTCCACTAATCATGGGTACACATACTAGAGATCTTCAGGACTTTTCAGGGTTGTAATGTAGGCTTAGGCAGGGGTAGGTAAAAAAATAGACATTTAGGCTCAACTTACGTACCATAAGCTCTTTTTCTTTCAACTCTTCCTTTTTCTTTTGATTTCCTCTTTAATCTCATACCTATCTTGTCACGCCTTGACTTTTCTCAAGCCTTTACTTAGGGCGTGATGGCACCTGGGTAATCATTTCCCACCAAGAGCACCATTTAATTCTCTTTATTTAGAAATTTAAACTTATATTTAAATACGGAGCTATTAATAACAATGACAATAAAGACATTTGTTTATGACTTTATTGAAAACATAACGCGAGCCCATGCTCGTACAAATACTGTTTCTACATAAACATACTGACAAAGATTATTCTAAGTTGGAGAGGAGACCATCCCACACGGACATTTCTCGAGACACTGAAACTGACATTCTGAACCTGACGAGTACCAAGCTCGAAGCAATGGACTTGGTATGACAAGAGGCTGCGGGACGATCGCTAGCCTTGGCGTGGAGCCTTTCCTCTATCACGTTTTCCAGAAACATGTTAAATAAAGAATCAGCCTTACCATTCGGGGCTGAGTGAGAACCTTACCCTGCAATTCAAAGTAACACCACAATATTCCAAGTGCAATCACATTATAATATAATAAGCATATTATTAGGTTACAACACTTTTAAATATGCAGCAACTCCTCATAGGAAATTCTCAGTTTAACTAACACTTCATTTTATCTCGTATTATACGTTAAGACATTCCCCTGCATTTCCATATATTTCTTGCATTTATGTATTTGTGAACGCGTATTCACTTTTCATATCTATATATAGGTGAACATGTATTCATCTTTCATATTTGTTGCGGCGTGCAACCCGGTCCATTATATTTACGTATTTGTGAACACATATTCACTTTACGTTTTGTTGCGGCGTGCAACCCGATCCATTATGTTTACGTATTTGTGAACGCATATTCACTTTACGTTTTGTTGCGGCGTGCAACCCGATCAATTATGTTTACGTATTTGTGAATGCGTATTCACTTTACGTTTTGTTGCGGCGTGCAACCCGATCCATTATGTTTACGTATTTGTGAACGCGTATTCACTTTACGTTTTATTGCGGCTTGCAACCCGATCCATTATATATTTATATATTTATATGAACACGTATTCACTTTTCATATTTTTCAGAAGATCAAATAAACAATATTCTCTTTCCCAACATTATGTCATTCATACTTGTAATGATTATAACATTTCAACCATAACTCCAACTAAGGTTTTTCTCAAGCTGAAACTAAGGTAAGACGGGGATCTTCCACTGTATCAAATTTCATTTAAAACTACTTTGGGTAACTAGCACAAACTCACCCTCAAAACAGCCACATGAAATTTGTTTCGGCAGAATTTTTATTAAACAGGACCAAATCTTAAATTAGTCATAACTCCTAATCCATAAACCTGTTTGAGCCCCATAAAATCTCAAAACGGCGAGAACAGAGATATAAACATCTCCATGTGAACCATTCTTTCATATTATGTACCATTTGGCACAGTTTTACACTTTTATTCGCTGCCCTTCTTGTATCTCGATAGATCCGAGGCAAAAACTTTAAACAGCGATAACTCTCAATCCGTAAGTCGGATTGACCTCCGTAAGGTCTCAAAATGTCCAAAACAGAGAGATCTAGAACTTTAATGTAACACAACTTTTCATATTTCTCACGTATTTGTACAGTTTTACGTTTCAACGTCCTGCCCTTCTGGATTCCGATGAACCCGAGGCGGCAACTTCAAACTACAATAACTCTCAACTCGTAAGTCCGTTATAACCCCCCTTTAGATATATATGTCCGTAACAGAGATATTTACAACCATGTAAATTTTTATATAATTCTAATAAGTAAAACTCAATAAAAATAATCCGTAATTTTGTCTTTCCGAATTTCGGTCAAATCTAAGGCAGTAACTTTGAACTATGATAACTTTTAAACCGTATGTCCATTTTGCCTCATTTTTTGTTCTATATGATCATAATAGCTAGGTGTACCATTCTTTCTAATTTCATCAAATTCTAACAATTATAACTCAGTGAAACTAGTTCGTAAAGTTCATGACGCAATTAGTTGTCTAAACAATCAAAAACTCATTATTTCTTTTCAACACTCAATCTTATTTTAACATGTATTGAACTTAAAATAAAGGATGTTACCAAGAATTTCTGAGTGAGAAAACTCACCTTGTACATGTGAAATGATTGTTGTTCGGTTGCTACAAGGGACTCTTGCTCCCTAGTATTTCTTTTATTGTTGTTCTTCTTGCCCTCTTGTTTTTTCCAGATTTTTCCTCTTCTTGTTCACTTGTTTTTTTTCCTGATTTTCTAACCTTTATGTTATGTACTTTGTTTGTATGTAAATACAATGTATAAGTGGAGATGATTGTATAACTTATGGGAGGGGGAAGACCAAGAGATTGAAGGGAAATGAAAAGGTGGGAGGGACGTGCACTACCACTGGCTTCAATGCCTTGTTAACATCATGTGCAGCATACATTTTGCCTTTTAATGTTTTCTTTATTTTATTATTATTTTCATTTTATCTATCTATTTATCTAACTTTAACACTAGCTCCATCCCATGCAATTTATTCTTTGTTTTCTTATATAAATGTATTTTTATTAAAACCAACCAAAAACTATATTTTTTTTCCCCGAATTTTACATTCTCTCCTCCTTAAGCAACATTCATCCTCGAATGTGAATAAGGTCGTAACATAATCACATTGACATAATAATGTTTACTGTTATTGTAACTCTAATTTGGGGCTTCACATTCTCCCTTCCTTAGACACGTAAATGGCACACATAAGAAGTACTATGTAACACATTTTTTTTATTACCTTAGTCAAATAAGAATGGATATTTGACTTTCATCGCATCTTCAGCTTCTCAGGTGGCTTCCTCTGTGGAGTGATTCCTCCATAGGACTTTCACGGAAGCAATATCTTTATTTCTAAGGTGTTGAACCTTTCTATCAAGTATTTCTACTGGAGCCTCTTCATATTGAAGCTCTTTATTAAGAACTATCTCCTGGGGGAGGATGATGTGACTTGAATCATGCAAGTATTTTCGTAACATTTACACATGAAACACCGGATGCATTGCTTCCAGCTCTTGTGGAAGTGCTAGTTCGTAAGCCACATTCAACACTCTTCGCAAGATCTCATATGACCCAATAAACCTTGGGCTCAATTTCCCTTTCTTACCAAAGCGCATCACTCCCTTCATTGGGGACACTTTTAAAAATACTTTCTCTCCCTCTTGGAATTCAAGATCTCTTTTCCGATGATCTGCATAGGACTTATGACGGCTATGAGCTGTTTTGATCCGCTCCCGAATCATTTGTACCTTATCATTTGTTTCCTGAATGACGTCAGGTCCTAACAGTTGCGTCTCACCCACCTCGAACCATCCAAGTGGAGACCTACATTTTCGTCCATATAATGCTTCAAACGGGGCCATTTGTATGCTAGAGTGAAAACTATTGTTGTAGGCGAACTCAATTAGACATAGATGGTCCAACCAGCTTCCCTGAAAATCTAACACACATGATCGCAACATGTCCTCAAGTGTTTGAATTGTTCGCTCAGCTTGCCCATCTGTTTGCGGGTGGAAAGTCGTGCTTAACTTAACTTTTGTCCAGAGACCCTGCTGGAAACTTTGCCAAAAGTGTGAGGTGAACTGGGAACCCCTATCTGAAATAATTTGTAAAGGAATCCCGTGTAACCGCACAATCTTCTTCAAATAAATATGTGTGTATTGTGGTGTGCGATACGTAGTCTTGACCGGTAAGAAATGGGCTAACTTTGTAAGCCGATCAACAATCACCCAAATAGAATCATACTCTTCTCGAGTTTTCAGTAGACCAATTACAAAATCCATATGAATCGCCTCTCATTTCCACATGGGGACTCCAATGTCCTGAAGTAATCCGCTAGGTTTTTGATGTTCAACTTTCACCTGCTGACATATAAGACACCTCCCGACAAACTCCGCAACGTCTTTCTTCATCCCGTCCCACCAGTAATTTGCCTTGAGGTCCTGATACATTTTTGTTGACCCTGGATGAATGGAATATCTTGTGTTGTGACCCTCATCTAAGATCTTCCTCCTTAGAACACATAACCTACCCTTATACCGAAGGGTTCCGTCATTATCTCCCAATGTAAACTGTGAAGGTTTTGCCTGTTGAATCCTCTCCCGAAATCCAAAAAACTCCGTATCCTCAAACTGACTTTCTTTTATTTTTGACGTTAAGGCAGACTGCGAGATATCATGTACCACAACCCTACCTTCACCGATCTCAGTTAAACTAACCCTGAGGTTTCCCAATCTTTGTACCTCGCGAACAATACCCCTCTTTTGTATTCCCAAATGGGCCAAGCTGCCCATTGATCTCCTACTGAGTGAGTCAACCACCACGTTGGCTTTTCCATGATGGTAAAGAATACTAAGGTCATAATCCTTAAGCAACTCTAACCATCTTCTTTGTCGGAGATTCAAATCCTTTTGCGTGGTTATGTACTGCAAACTCTTATGATCTGTAAATATGTCCACATGCACACCATACAAATAATGTCTCCATATTCGTAAGGAAAACACCACCACAGCCCATTCCAAGTCATGAGTTGGGTAATCCTTCTCATGTATCTTCAACTGTCTAGATGCATACGTAATAACCTTTCCAAACTGCATCAAGACATATCCTAACCCAACTCTAGAGGCATCGCAATAGACTGTGAACCCTTCTTGTCCTGATGGTAAGGTTAGGACTGGTGTAGTAGTCAACAATTCCTTTAGTTTCTGAAAACTTGCTTCACATGCTTCTGACCACTGGTACTTAACCGCTTTTTGAGTCAACCGGTCAAGGAGCAAGAAGACTAGAAAAACCTTTACGAATCTTCTATAATACCCACCAAACCCAAGAAACTTCTAACCTCCGGGTGAGTGGTTTGCTGGGCTTCTTCATCGCTTCTATCTTCCTGGTCTACCATAATTTCATCCCTTGACACAACATGGCCCAAAAAGGCTACATTTTCCAACCAAAATTCACACTTTGAAACTTTAGCATATAATTTCTCCTGTTTCAAGACTTGAAGCACTACCCTCAGATGATCTTCAACACTCTTACTGTAAATTAGGATATCATCTATGAACACAATCACGAACAAATCTAGGAATGGTTTGAAGATTCTATTCATTAAATCCATAAAAGCCGCTAGGGCATTGATAATCCAAAAGACATGACCAAGAACTCATAATGGCCGTATCGGGTTCTAAAGGCTATTTTGGATATATCATCTGGATTTATTTTCAGCTGATGATATCCCGAACGGAGATCAATCTTGAAAAAATAGCTAGCTCCCTGAAGTTGGTCAAAAAGATCATCCATTCTTGGTAATGGGTATCGGTTCTTGATCGTGACCTTATTGAGCTGCCGATAATCGATGCACATTCAGAGCGATCCGTCTTTCTTCTTCACAAACAGATCGTGCACCCTGCGGGAAACACTAGGCCTTATAAAGCCTTTATCCAGAAGATCCTTCAATTGTTCTTTTAACTCCCTCAATTCAGTTGGGGACATTCGATATGGAGGAATAGAAATGGGTCTTGTACCCAGAATTAATTATATAGCAAACTCCACTTCTCTATCCGGAGGAAGGCCTGGAAGATCTTCAGGAAAAACCTCCCGAAAATTTCGAACAATAGGAACATCATTCACTGCTGGGGATTCTTTTTGGGTATCCACTATATTAGCCAGATATGCGTACTCCACTATGTGACTTCTCAATAACTTTTGAGCCCCAAGGTAGGAAATAAACTGACCTGAGAATATTCCAATCCTACCCCTTATAACAACTTCTGGTTCTCCGGGAAAAGTTAATCTCACTATCTTTCGCCGACAATCCAACATGGCATAACATGCCGACAACCAGTCCATACCCAAAATGACATCGAAGTATACCATATCAAGTAGTACTAGGTTCACCATTGTTCCCCTGCCATTCACTTCTAATGTGAAATTATTTACCACCCGAGAGGCCCAAATTGAGGCTCCTACTGGTGTCATAACCTCAAAAGGTTCACTTAAATAAGAAGGTTCTACGTGTAAATTCTTAGCAAAGCCTATTGACACTTATGAAAATGTAGAGCCGGGACCATATAATACAAATGCAGGAATACTCGAGACCAGCAAAATACCTGTGACCACTGCATTAGATGCTTCTGCCTCATTCCTCTGGGGCAAAGCGTAGAGCCGATTAGAATTGTTGGGTTTTTGACCTACCTGACTCTGGCGGGGTTGGTTTTCCTGATTTCCCCTGTAGGAAACTGTGGTTGCTTCTGACCTCCCCTGAATAGATTGAGTTTGGGTCCTCTTTTTGCAATCCCTGGCATAGTGGCCTGACTCTCCACAGTTATAACACGCCTTCGTTAAGAGCCGACATTCTCGAGTGTGTTTCCTTTGACCAATATTACAAATCGGTTTGTCACCTCCTGTGTTAGGGCTGGTGGCCTTGTCCTTGCTACCTTGGTAATTAAACCAACTGTGCCCCTTAGGCTTGAAATAAGACTGGCCCACAGATTGGTTCGGTCCTGAAGATCCATTACTAAACTCCTGCTTCTGATTTTGACTCTGATTAAATGATCCTGACGTCCGAAATTTCTTCTGCGAATATTCTCTTTTTGTTTTAGCGAAACCTTCTACCCTCAAAGCCATATCGACAATCTGAAGATAAGTTCGATCGTTGGCTAACGCCACCACCTTCTCTGTTATGTTCGGGTTTAAACCCTCAACAAATCGCTTGACTCTCTCCCTTTCTGTAGGGACGACATGTGTGTTGTATGACGATAACCTCACGAACTGTGTATCATATTCTTGTACACTGCGGTCACCTGCTTCAACTGTTCAAACTCCCGTCTGAGCGCATCCTTGTGCGTATTAGGCATGAATTTCTTAATGAATGTCGCTCTGAACCCTCCCCAAGTCATTAGTGGTGACATCGGGGGACGATTTGTCCTAAAATTCCTCCACCATACCCCTGCATCATCCACTAGAAGGAATCAGCCCTAGCCTCTGTCCGGCCAATCATTCCGCTGGCATCTCGCAGTCGTGCGCCTACCAATTTGACGCCCTGCGTCTCCACGCATCCCAATGTGAACATTAAGTCTTCAACTTCATCAAGAAATACTATTGGGTCGGCCTTGGGGTCCTTCCCTGAGTAAAGTGGTTCTCTTCTCCTCATAAAATTTGCCCATAGCCTATCAGGTACTGCTTGAGCTTCTACACTCTCGGTCCGTGGTGCACAGACAGTCCCCGGGCCGTCTGCTCGTTCGGCGACAGAGACACTAGGTGCGGGGAACCATGTGGAATCGAATCGCCATTAACTCTATGAGTCTATCTAGTTTTTGTCCCACCGTTTCTTGGGCCATTTGACTCTCGTTCTCTCCAACATTTTCTCCGACATTTTCTCCGCTTCCTTCAGACACCACTACGTCAACTGGAGGTACATGAGCTTCGTGATGAACCTCCTCTTGAGCCCCCGAGATTTGTGAATTCACCATTTTCTGTGAAGACAAACACACTCATATTTTAGAAGACGGAATGTCTACTCTAGCTCATAAAATTTTCTTATAGTTCATAAGCATGCAACACCACAAGGAAACGCAGATTAACTAAACAATAATGACAACTCATAACTTGCATTAATAATGCTTCATTCCTCATATTTGAAAATATTTTATGACATTACAATACATCATAGCATGTCATTCTATGCCATTCCCTATAGTTTTCTTACTCGAACATGCACCTACTACAACACGTTCTAAACGGCTTAACCGCATAATTCGCCTATTCTGCCGATTGACATTCAACTCCCTGTGAACCTTCTTCCTTGCTTCCCTTTCCATTTCGCTCATTTTTTCCCTTACTACTATTACCTGAAATAAAAATTTGGTCAAGGAATCTTCTGTAACATCTCCTCTTAGCATATTTGCCCCTCTGAATGAGGATCGGAATTTTTCTGGGACAGAGTTGAATATTATCTGTAATATGACTCCAATCGGAATGTTAAAGAAGGTCGGGTCGTAGGAACGCCTCTTCTGTCTACTCCTAAGCAAATACGCACAAAGTACGATTGTGTCATCCATATACTCGTTAAAATCATCTCCCGAGTTCATCTTAAGACGCATGAATTCCTTCTGAGCTTACATTTCCTTTGCCTGTTCCTCGAGTACTTCCCTCTTTGTTGGAACTCGCCTTATAATCACCATCTACACAACAATTATTGGTCAGTATAACGTTGTACAATCTTCTTCCTAACCCGCGTGAAAGAGGTAGTACAAGAATCAATTCTTGAAAAAGACTCAAGATAGGCACGAGAGGAGTATGAAAGAAGGTAAACTTTAGGATGTTATTCCGTTCACTTATTATTAAGGTGGCGCGCACACCGTCGTAATAAGTAACCGTTCAAACACCCAACTCGAAGAAACTTCCGAGAACTCCTAACCTGGCTTTGATACCAACTTATCACTCCCCGACTTTTCCCAAGCCTTTACTTAGGGCGTGATGGCACCTGGGTAATCATTTACCACCAAGAGCACCATTGAATTCTCTTTATTTAGAAATTTAAACTTATATTTAAATACGGAGCTATTGATAACAATGACAATAAAGACATCTATTTATGACTTTATTGAAAACATAATGCGAGCTCATGCTCGTACAAATACTGTTTCTACATAAACATACTGACAAATATTATTCTAAGTTGGAGAGGAGACCATCCCACACGGGCATTTCTCGAGACACTGAAACTGACATTCTGAACCTGACGAGTACCAAGCTCGAAGCAATGGACTTGGTATGACAAGAGGCTGCGGGACGATCGCTAGCCTTGGCGTGGAGCCTTTCCTCTATCACGCTTTCCAGAAACATGTTAAATAAAGAGTCAGCCTTACCATTCGGGACTGAGTGAGAACCTTACCCTGCAATTCAAAGTAACACCACAATATTCCAAGTGTAATCACATTATAACGTAATAAGCATATTATTAGGTTACAACACTTTTAAATATGCAGCAACTCCTCATAGGAAATTCTCAGTTTAACTAACACTTCATTTTATCTCGTATTATACGTTAAGACATTCCCCTGCATTTCCATATATTTCTTGCATTTATGTATTTGTGAACGCGTATTCACTTTTCATATCTATATATAGGTGAACATATATTCATCTTTCATATTTGTTGTGGCGTGCAACCCGATCCATTCTATTTACGTATTTGTGAACACATATTCACTTTACGTTTTGTTGCGGCGTGCAACCCGATCCATTATGTTTACGTATTTGTGAACGCATATTCACTTTACATTTTATTGCGGTGTGCAACCCGATCCATTATGTTTACGTATTTGTGAACGCGTATTCACTTTACGTTTTGTTGCGGCGTGCAACCCGGTACATTATGTTTACGTATTTGTGAACGCGTATTCACTTTACGTTTTGTTGCGGCGTGCAACCCGATCCATTATATATTTATATATTTATGTGAACACGTATTCACTTTTCATATTTTTCAGAAGATCAAATAAACAATATTCTCTTTCCCAACATTCTGCCATTCATACTTGTAAGTTGTAACGATTATAACATTTCAATCATAACTCCAACTATGGTGTTTCTCAAGATGAAACTAAGGTAAGACGGGGATCTTCCACTGTATCAAATTTCATTTAAAATTACTTTGGGTAACTAGCACAAACTCACCCTCAAAACAGCCACATGAAATTTGTTTCGGCAGAAGTTTTATTAAACAGGACCAAATCTTACATTAGTCATAACTCCTAATCCGTAAACCCGTTCGAGCCCCCATAAAATCTCAAAACTACAAGAACAGAGATCTACACTTCTCCATGTAAACCATCCTTACATATTTTATACCATTTGGTACAGTTTTACATTTTTATTCGTTGCCATTCCTGGATCTCGATAGATCCGAGGCAGAAACTTTAAATAAAGATAACTATTAATCCGTAAGTCGGATAGACCTCCGTAAGGTCTCAAACTGTCCAAAACAGAGATATATATAACTTTCATTTAACACAACTTTTCATATTTCTCACAGATTTGTACAGTTTTACGTTTCAACGTCCTGCCCTTCGGGATTCCGATGAACCCGAGGCGGCAACTTCAAACTACAATAACTCTCAACTCGTAAGTCCGTCTTAACCCCTATTTAGCTATATTTGTCCGTAACAGAGAGATTTACAACCATGTAAAATTTAATATAATTCTAATAAGTAAAACTTAATAAAACCAGTCTGTAATTTTGCCTTTCCGATTTTCGGCCAAATCTAAGGCAGGAATTTTGAACTATGATAACTTTTAAACCGTATGTCCATTTTACCTCATATTTGGTTCTATATCATCATAATAGCGAGGTGTACCATTATTTCTAATTTCATCAAATTCTAACAACTATAACTCAGTGAAACCAGTTCGTAAAGTCCATGACGTAATTAGTTGTCTAAACAATCAAAAGCTCGTTATTTCTTTTCAACACTCAATTTTTATTCTAACATGTATTGAACTTAAAATAAAGGATGTTACCAAGAATTTCTGAGTGATAAAACTCACCTTGTAGGTGTGAAATGATTGTTGTTCGGTTGCTACAAGGGACCCTTGCTCTCTAGTATTTCTTTTATTGTTGTTCTTCTTGCCCTCTTGTTTTTCCAAATTTTTCCTCTTCTTGTTCACTTGTTTTTTTCCTGATTTTCTAATTTTTATGCTATGTACTTTGTTTATGTGTAAATACAATGTATAAGTGGAGATGATTGTATAACTTATGGGAGAGGGAAGACCAAGAGATTGAAGGAAATGAAAAGGGGGAGGGATGTGCACTACCACTGGCTTCAATGCCTTGTTAACATCATGTGCAACATACATTTTGCCTTTTAATATTTTTTTATTTTATTATTATTTTCATTTTATCTATCTATTTATCTAACTTTAACACTAACTCCATCTCATGCAATTTATTCTTTGTTTTCTTATATATATATGTATTTTTATTAAAACCAACCAAAAACTATATTTTTTTCCCCGAATTTTACATATCTTTCCCCTTTTTTTGTCTAGAGAGAATGAGGTGCATTGTGAATAACATGCACCCCCAAACTTAAGCTTTTGCATTTTTTTCATTGGGGTGCATCAATTTTTTTTTCACTTTTCTTTTAGTCCTTTTTCAACACTTTTCATTCCAAACATCTTAATTTTCCACTTATGGCATAATTATGGAATTATAGGGTGTCAAAGAAATATCTTATTTTTGGCTCAAAGGGGCTAACTAGGGATACAATTTTGAAATGCCTGAGTCATATCCCTAACATGTATATCCTAACTATTTCGCCTCAAATAACAAGTAAGCAAACACATAGACTTAAATCATTAACAAATGCATAAATCAAGCAAGATACCCCAAATAATTTGATTTCAAGAATTCTTGGCATATCTAACTTAAGCGTTCAGATTTTCTACTTCTAATTTCATTACATTATCCCACTTTACTTCATTAGGCGTTTCAAGTAACTACAACATGCATGATCATAAAAAAAATTAGACTCATATAAGACATAAAAATAAACAATAACAACACTCAAACACACAAAAATAGACTCAAAAATAAACTATCAAAAATAAACTAAGAACCTCCCCAAATATAAATCACACATTTTCCCTAATGTGTGAAAGACTCAAAAATAAAAGAAAAACGGGACAACTTAAAGACTTGTGGTTTAAAATGGTGGCGGTGGCGGTGGATAATGCATGGTCCACTGATTTAACCTGGAGCTCAAGTCGTCAACTCTTTGGTACAACTGTTGTTGATCCTGCCTTATATCCTGTTGACCTTGTATCACTGTGTCCAGGCTTTTCATCATCATCCGCTGGTTCATGAGCAATTGCTCCATCATAGGCACTGGAGGTTCCACCGCGGTCACGGTGGCTGCTGCCTGCTTCATACTGAGCCTCTGTCTCAGGCTCGTCCTCATCCATGGCAACCTCTGTTGCTGCTGCTGTTGGTGTTGGAGCTCCTCTCCTCCTAGCTTCTGCTACGGGGACTGGCTCTGGGAAAGCGTGCACTACCCCATATGTCACAAGAGATTGACCCTTCTCATATGTATCAGTAAATAAGGTTAGGACTCCATGTCTAGCACATAAAGTGCAAATAAGAGATCCATGTTCCAACCCACCTGTAGTGGTCAACCTACTGATTTCTCTAATGCTCTGCACTATCTCTTTTCCGACGTCAATCATCTTCCCCGTCATGATTTCATACACCATTTTTATTCTATCTGCCGACACTCTGGTGAAGTGCGTCGATGGAATCAAAGTGCATCGACGGTACAACCAACCTCGTCGCTTTGTTGAACTGACATCTGCTCAGTCCTCTTGCTCCATTTCGTGCAATCTCATATTAAGCCTCTGGGTAGCATAATGTAGCTGCGACGGTATCCCAATCGATGTGGCTGGCATCTCTAGACCAACCTGTGAAATGGTTTCGGTTATAGCCTCGTTCTTCAACACCTGCTGTCCTCAATATTTCGTTCACTACCTCAGCCGTCACAGGCACATACTGCCCTCTCACAAAACATCTACCATCTGTCTGTTCTGGATAGTTGGCATATAATTCTTTCACCATGATAGTGTTCTGCGGTACTATTCTCTCCGGATTGACGAATCTCTTCCACCCATTTGCCTCTTCGTCACCCGAATCGACTCATAGACATCGCCATCCTCAAATGACTCCCTTTGGTACTCCATTCCTCTTTCAGGTATCAAGGTTCTAGTACTAAGCTTGTTATATCTGTCTTCTGCCTTTTTACTAGCGAGCCTAGTGGTATCATATTGTGGAACAGAGGTGGATGCGGAAGCTCTTCTTTTTCTGGCAGACATTCTTGAGAAATTTGGGCAGCGTTTCTTTTGTTTTTGTGAGGTTGCCCAACAACTCTCAATCTCACAATCAACACAGCAGCACAAACACAGCAATACACAATATAATTCAACCCCCAACTACACCTCAATCACGAGTACAACACTCCACAACACTACGTACAACCCCCCCACAGCGACTGACCAACAACAATCTCCCACACACAGCACAATACCTAACAATAAATTTCACACCCCTAAGCTTATGAATTACCTCTCTTAATTGCTTTGAAATTTCAAGAAAAATTATGAATGTTACCTTGAAAAGTGTTCTTCACAACTTTTATTGTTCCTAGTGATGGAATGAAGCAATGGAATGTGGATTTGTCACGCCCCGAGCCCGCGACTGGTGCCCTACCTTGCACCCTTCTATTCATACAACACAATAAATCGCGGAAGATAAAGAACACTTTTTTTTTTCTTTAAACATAGGCAAAGCCGATAAGGCTGCCATAATATAAATCACCCGAAAGGGTCTACACTGTTCAACAATGTAAATATAACTCTGGCCAGTCCAGCCCATATATGATTACAGACCTCTAAGAATTTGGACGATGGCGTGGACGACAAGGCCCGCCGCACTTCGAATATACCTAGTCATAATGACAAGCTCCGGAACATTGGAGTCATCTCAAAATACTGAACCAGGTTCATAATCTCGCGGATCCACAACTGAGTACCTAGACCTGCGGACAATGAACGCAGCCCCCCGAAGGGGGTCAGTACAACAGGTACCAAGTATGGAACGGAAAATACAGTACAATAAACACGATCATAACTGTACAAAAGAATGATAGGGGCAAGTATGAAAATCAAATACCAGATCATACCGTGTCATATAACAATCAGAGTCAACTGTACCTTGTATCACTGTACTAATATAACACCGTACCTCTTTCACATATGAAAGCAATGTCAAAATCAGGGACACCTGCCCTGAGCATATAATATCACAGAAGCATGCTCGTGGGATACAACATCACTGTCAGCATGTAACAAGTATAATACTCAAATATCAGTACACTGTGCCTTTTTAAAAAGTAGAGTAAACTTTACCGCTTTAAACTAGGAAGCTTATGATCAATCTAGGGCCACCCGCCCGTCGTATCATTATGCAATCCTACTCCTGGGACTATTTCACCCGCAAAGGTCATGTGGACCCGCATGAGGTAATTTTCTCGCATAGGACTATTTCACTCGCATAGGACTATTTCACCCGCATGAGCCCTACGGACTCACATGAGCATATATGTCATACTCGTATCATGGGGAGCAAATCCACGGAATATGTATAATGTCTTGGGGGTTTACCCCACAATTATACTCAGGAGATGTATAATGTCTTGGGGGTTTACCCCACAATTATACTTATAACACTAGTACTAATGGCTATCATGAACAACATATGCAAGTTAAGTAATCTTTAACTCTCATTAGACAAAATGAAGGCACCATCTTTTTGAACAACCAAAACAATACCATGTCTTCCTTTTAAAACAAACAAGACAATATCATGTATTCCTTTCTGAAATAACCAAGACAATACCATGCCTTCATTTTAAAACAAACAAGACAATACCATGTCTTCCTTTCTAAAATAACCAAGACAATACCATGCCTTTCTTTTAAAACAAACAAGACAATACCATGTCTTCCTTTCTGAAATAACCAAGACAATACCATGCCTTCCTTTTCTAAAATTAACAAGACACTAACAAGTCTTTCATTTTATAACACCAAGGCACTATCACACCTTGCATCACTAAGGATTAAAGTCCATTACAACAATGTACGTGAGTCGTACATTCACTTTATAAACTAAATTTCCATTTTTAGAAAAGCCCAAGTACTACATGTATCACTAGGAAGTAGAATCCAATACATGTATCATTTTGAAACCATCATCAAGACACTTATCATACTAAGTATCTTTCTAAGACATGGTTTGACAAATCAGGGCAATAGACATCACGTATTACTTTAAAACATCTTTGAAATCAAAGTGTCACATATCATGTACTATATTAAGGACTTAACCATGGACATTCTCCCATGATTTCCTTATAACATTTTAAACCATCTCTTGACTTTCCACAAACCTTGTTATAACAAACTTCCCATAAAGCCATTATAACACTTTCAATTTAGAAGACTAAAGCACTACCATGTCATGTACGGGATTTGAATCCAAAATACTATGTACGTCTATTCTTTATAAAAGAATCGTTTCATGCAATGTTTAGGGAGTTGAACCCAAAAGCACTTTCACTATAAAAACCAAGTTACTTACCCTTTTAAACTCAAGTAACTTACACTTTTAAAACCAAGTAACTTATGCCTTTAAATCAAGTTACTTCTACTCTTTAAATTAAGTAACATATACTTTTAAAATCAAGTTACTGCCTTTTTCAAAACTCAAGTCATTTATACTTTCGAAATCCAAGTCTCATGTACTTTCAAAATTAATACTTTTATGAGCTGTGAATAGGTTATACTCGTTTATAACGATCTTGTTAAAGCAGCCATGATCTAGAAAATGTAATACAATTTTTTCTTATCTTAGTTTCCATGCAGATGGAGAATTCTACTCATTTCAATATAATTGATTGTCGATATATTTTTATTGACACTGCAATGGCTTGTTCGGTACCTATTCTCATTACTGTAGTAAATTAGCAAAGTCAACTCGACTCCAATACTTCCTAACGACTCTTACCAACATCCCCCATAAGACTTGGTAAGAACTTAGGAATATTTTAGACATGCCTTTAGCATAAAATCAATAACATGAATACTTCCTAATGACAAGGCAAGTACTTTAAGAAAACAAGTCACGTAAACTCCAACTATCAAGACAAGTATACTTCAAGGATAATCATGTCGATAGAAGGAAGAAGTTCACATACCTCGTTGGCGACTAACCCAAACGACAAGTAGCAATACGCTCCAATGTACTTCAACCTCATTGGCTATTCCACCCTCCAAGTAGAATATGCTACACGTAGTACTTCAACCTATAATAACGATAGCACTTCTATCAATTTCAAGCTTACTATAGTAAGACTTATATCAAATAATTTCCCTCTAATTCTACGGAAATTTGGGCAGCACTTCCATTGTTTCTACGTACTTTTCCACCTTTTCCAAGGCCCGTATTGATCAACCAACAAGCCATATTTAAGGCACAACCAACAGTTAACCAAAGAGGATTACACGTCTAACTGGACGTGTAAACTTCTGCCCCACAATCTATACAAAACAGTCCATAATTTATCCAACATTAAGGGTACAATGTGAAGCCTTTAACACCATTATTCCTTTGGACTTTAATTAGCCATTTTACTAAATTAATCATGCATATTAGGGGATGAATTTCCAGCATTCTAACGCCCCAAAACAGTCCATAAAAATGACACAACATGTCTAACAATTCTTGGGCAGTTTCGGCCCTTAACAACAATAACAATCCAAGGTCCTTCTCCTAAATTCCTTTTAATCCAATTCTCATTCCAACATGTTATATAAGTTATATTAACTAACAACAACAATATTTCATTCATTTACATGCGACAAGTGTAGATGACGATAAAACTGCCCAACGATTTCAAGACGCCAAAATGGCAAGTCTCGGCCTCAACACCATATCTACTACATACACATCTTATTTTCCACTTCATCCTTAACATAAATGCATCCCTACTATATAACAATAAGTAATATCCAATTACTGCGGAGGAAGAAGAATCATTACCTCATTTTTTGGCCAAAAAATCATCCAAAACAGCCCATTAGGTTTTGGTCCGCAGTTTTCGTTTCTCCACTTCTTCAAGATCCAATCACATATATGTGACACCTATGAACTTATACACAACTCCACTTTGTATTTCACTTCCAAAAAGTTGATAAAACTTAGGGTTTGACCCTCTCTATTCTCGACCAACACATAGTTCTTGGGGTTTTAAGGGTTTAGCTAGGCTTAGAACTTCATTAGGGAGCTTAGCCTTGAGTTTGAGGATTTATCAACAAGATTTGAAGAATTGTCTTGCTCTTGGAGAGCCTTGGCCGAGACTACACTTAAAGGGACAATATATTTGCTTTGTGAAATAATTCTAAGTGTTTATTTCAGGGTTGTAATGTAGGCTTAGGCATGGGTAGGTAAAAATAGACATTTAGGCTCATTTTATGTACCATAAGCTCTTTTGCTTTAAATTCTTCCCTTTTATTTTGATTTCCTTCTTTACTTCATACCTATCTTTCACCTCTTTTGTTTTGAGAGAATGAAGTGTATTATGAATAACAGGCACCCCCAAATTTAGGCTTTTGCCTATTTATTATTACTTTTTCATTGGGGTGCATCAAAATTGTTCACTCTTTTTGTCTCTTTTTTAACACTTTATATTCCAATCACCTCAATTTTTCACTTATGGCACAAGTGTGGAATTGTAGGGTGTCAAAGAAAACGTCTAATTTTTAGGCTCAAAGGGGCTGACTATGGATATTTTGAATGTCAGGGATAGGCAAAAATTGTAAGAAAGGGCTAACAAAGAAATGCCTGAGTCATTTCCCTAACATGCATATCCTAATTATTTCGCCTCAAATAGCAAGCAAAAATACACATAGGTTTAATCATAAACAATGCACAAGTCAAGCAAGACACCCCAAATAATCTGATTTCATGAATTTTTGGCATATCTAACCTAAGTGTTCAGATGGTTGCTTCTAATTCCATTACATTATTCTACTTTACTTCACTAGGCGTTTCAAGTAACTACATCATGCATGATCTTAAAAAAAATTATGACTCAAAAATACTTAAAACAAATCAAAAAGACTCGAAAACACTAAGACAAATAAGACACCCCCCCAAACTTAAATCACACATTGTCCCCAATGTGTGCAAGACTAAAAAAAACAGAAAACAGGACAACTTACAAACTTGGTTTAAAGTGGTGGCGGTGACTAATGCATGGCAGATAATGTCAGGAATCCCGTCAGAGTGGAAGGGCTTTGGATTTTTGATTTGGGGAAAGGAAAATCGGATTAGGGCTTCTTCAAAATTCAGATTTTCCGTCGTGGCGCCATGCTCAGCTGGCGCGCGGCTAAACTTCTACGACCTCGAACTTCCATTTGTGGCGCTCTTATTTAGCCGCGCCTGAACCTCAGCCTCTTACGGACTTTTGGTGTCGCGGCCTGCGGCACACATGTGCTGGGACGATTTTTTCTTTTCTTTTGATTTTTTTCAGTTTTCGTCCTCCAAATTTTTGGCCCTGCACCTGTCATCACAACATATAAACAATACCCTCCGTGAGACTGTTCTAAGTAAAAACTAAATTGCATTAAATTGAATAAAATAAAATAACCTTGGGTTGCCTCCCAAGTAGCGCTGTCTTTAACGTCTTTTAGCCGGACGCAAGTTCTTTACTCAAGAGGCATGGGGTAGATTAACCCCACAGCCCATCCATTTCATCAACATTTTTCGCTTCCTCCTTCTGTTTTTCTTTATCTCTTTTTTTTTCAAGAGGAGGTTTAACATTACTTACCTGTTTTGGCGGGCTTATTTCCCTTGCTTTTTCTTGTGCTGGCTGTTGACAGTCAATTTTGAACCGTTTTTCGTATATTTGTTGCAATTTTATGTGTTTTAGGACACCGCATTCTAATCATCATTTTTTTGCATTTTTTATCTTTTTATTTTTTAAAATTAAGCATTATGTTTTTGTTAATATTATGTTTCTATTATTATTACACCGTCATTTATTTTAATAATATTTGCATCTCTTTAAATAATTAATTGACATCCCACTTTAATTTTAATTAGACATTAAACATTTGTCTAAATATTATATTTCTATTATTATTGCATCGGCATTTGCATTTTAATAATCTTGCATCTTTTTAAATATTTTTTCTTTTAAATAATTAACCCGCTTTGCATTTTGTCAAACCAATCCAGTACGAGACTCAATCCGAATCATTCCAATCCAACACCATTTTTAATTTCATCCAAACACCCTCTTTTATTCCCCCCCCCCCTAAATTTCAAATACCACTTTTCATTTCCCCCCAAACCAAACCCAAACCCTAAACCTAATCATGCCCCTATATAATAAACATTACCCCCCCCCCTTTATTAAAAAAAAGGGAGGGGGGAGCCCCCCCACAGGACATCAGCCGCATATCATAAGCCTTCTTCCCATTTAAAAAAAAAAAGTCTTTCTCCCTCAGCCCTTCCCGTCGCCGCCGCCCTTCGCCGGAGCTCCAAGCTCCGGCAAACCCCCTTGAAACACCCAGCAGCCGCACAATACATCTACCCTCCCCTCTCCACACTTCCCGTCGCCCACCACCGGCGAAACCACCATCACTGCATCACAGCGCACACATCAACTCACTGCTCCCACATCGCCGCTGCTCAACGACGAACCACCGTCCTCTTGCTCTTTCGTCACACCCACTGCCGAACTCCCCTCACTGTCACCGACCCACACCGCCACTGCCTTGCACCCATCGACCTCACCTTCTCCCGTTGAACTCCCCATACCAAGTATCCATTTTTGTCGTCTCTGCCTCACCGGAGCTGACCACCGGCGACTGGCGGAGACGTTGTTGGTTTCTTTTTTTTTGTTGTTATTATATATTGTGATTTGGGTTAACTGATTTTCTGATTTTATGTCGCGTCTTATCGGAGTTCTAAAAACTCCGGCGACCTTGTTCTTATCGCATTTTCACGCCATCGTTTCATTGTGTCATTGGTGTCTTCTCATTGTTGCATTTTTACATTTGGCATTGTTGCCATCGTGTCGCGGTGTTGTCGCGCCCGTTTTTGACCTCGGGGGTCTGAACGGTGTACGCAACGTTGCTCTTTGGCGTGGTTCCCTGGATGGAGCAATTAATGTTGTTTTGAGGAGTCGCCACCTAATTATTAAGTGAATTAGGACACTTAGTTTATTGCAATAAAAATACTGCAATTGACTTCCATTTAATGGTCTGCGAAATTAGTGAGATTCTGGATCAGGGTTCTTTATTATCCTAAAGGGAAGGGGTTAGGCATCCTTTAAGATCCGCTAACTTGCGGTTGTTCGTTCAAACCTAGGTTAATTATTTATTGCTCTTTTTATTCTACTTATTCTAAGCATTTTTCATAATTTATAATTAAAATAAAGTGCAATACAGAATAATAAAACTAAAATTAAATGCGACATAAAAATAAAAATCTGGACATCTTTTAGCCCTTTTTAGGCTAGTTGCACATGATGATCTCCGGATACCTGCATAAACACTTAGTAAAAGTGTTAGTAGTAGAATAAATAATTTTAAAGCAATGACAAGAATTAATAAGTAAAGGCAAAAAATAAATAAATCCGTCTTTTGCACAGAGGAGGCCTTGGAAATCAGACGGAGATTCCTTCATCGGCCAATATTATTAAAAGCAATAAAATAAATAAAACCTTCATATCCGCGCCAAAAACAATAATAGTTTTAAACACGGAGGGCTCAGATATGAAAAATATATAAAGTGGGACAGCCTAAACAATTGCGGCTGCGAGAATTCGCCCTGCCAGCGCATGTTGGTTATCCAGTGTAAGTGGAAGAAATCATCCTTGCCCAGAAAGCTTCATTTATTTTATTTTCCGTCTTTGCAACTGTGGAGGCCTCAAAAATCGACGGATAACTTTTTCATCGGCCAAACAAGTGTAGCATCTTGTTCAAATCAGTAAAATACCAACAGTGTAGTATTTGTTCTAAATCAGTAAATAAATTAACCCAAATCGCTTAAAATTAATACAGAACCCAATGAGCAATGACGGATTCACGAACGATGCGATTCGGAACGATAGCGATGCGAAAAATTCGACGGAAAACCAGCGGTTCGCCGGAGTTCAAACTCCGGTCATTATACCAAAATGAGGTTGAATCGGCCCAACAAACAAACGTAAGCCGACAAACTCCACAATATCACCGAACCAGTTCGCCGGAGTTTTCAACTCCGGCCAAATTACTAAAAATAAATAAAAATCAGTCCCAACACAGTATGCAACAGATCCTCTTGTTGCGTGCCCCCGTTGGTTCGAGCGGGAAACCCCGCGAACTCTTTATGCAGACCAGTGGTATGTAGCAGCACACCACAGGCTACAGTCCAAGGCCGGGAAAGCTCCGGGCTCCATTAGCGTGTTGTCCTTTGCCTGAAGCCTGCAACGAGAAAAGGAGTAGCAGTATCCTATAGTAATCCTATAGTAACTAAGTAAAGCATATTATAGATTAAAAATGATGGTATGGATACTTTAAATATTATTATATAGAAAATATATATATATAAGATTAATATCTAGAGTATGTCTTATATTGTAGTAATGTGATGAGTAATCAAAATATTAGATAATATTAATATATAATATAAATAAATAAAAAGTATATCGGATAAAAGACGAACGTTACAGGAAGTCAAAAAGCAACAAGGCGTAAAGGACTCGAGGACAGCTGTCACGTAAAGGACGAGGGGGTCACATCAGGCAGGGAAGGAAAGGACAGCAATTATTACAGGCGCAGACATGCAGCAGACCTCGGACAGTGCAAAACGTGTACCAGACGCAAGATTTCAAAAAGCAAACGGCAAAACACAATACTAAGAGAGGGAAGGATTAAAACAAATCAAACAAGTAAAACGACGAAGAAAATTATGAAGGAAAGGAAGAACACGATGAACATGGATGTTAGTTTAACAATAGCAAAGAAAGTTGAGCAAGGTAATAGGACATGCAAAGAACAGTAATAACCGCTAGATATAAAAGGCAAAATGCATCTAATAAGATAAGATGAACAAGATTAAACAGGAAACAAGGTAATATATGACCAGAACAGTACAGTAAACTAAGATCTCTAATACACCGGGAGGGAAAACACATGCAAACACCAAATGATAAGTTAAGAAACAGCACAAACCTATGACTATCTAAAAGGAGAATCGGTATGGATGATCACAGTAGCAAGTCAAAGTAACAGATTAATAGGCTAAGAACAGTACAGAAACTAAAAACTCTAATACACCGGGACGGATTAATAGGTGAATCAGTATAGGAGAACACAGCAGAAGGCAAACAGCATAAGGTAACAGGAGTAATAAGGAGAAGAAGAACACAAAGTACAGAACATAGGCTATGAAGGAAAAGCTTAGTAATGGAGAAATACAGAATAGAGGTCCGGGAACACCTGGTAGAGAGTTCTAAAAAGCCAAGAATCTGCAGATGAAGCTCAAGAACGTCTGTTTTTTATCCGAAGCATCAAAACCCAACGAAAGGTGTAGACAGCAAAACAGCTATAGAGAGCTTCTAAACCACTCAAAAATGGAACTTGACGGGTAGGAGAAAGGGCAGTGAAGCCTAAACAGAGAATATTTTCAACGGAGGAACCCAGGGGACCCCAGGAGGGGGAGGACCCTCGTCGTCTCCAAGAAGAAAGAGAAAAGGAAGCAGCATGGAGAGAAAAAGAAGGTGAAGGGATGTACGTGGCGAGGGGGGGTTTCGACGGGAGTTCGCCGACGGCGGCGACGGGCGGCGTGATAGGAGTGAATGGTTTTTTTTTTCTTTTTCTGAAATGAAAAATGGGCTGATATGCTGCTATTGTGGGCTGTGATCTGTGCGGCTAGGGTCCAAAAAAGGGGGGAATGTTTTGTTTTATAGGGTAGGATTAGGGTTAGGTATTGGGGGAAAATGAAAAGTGGGGTTTAAAATTTAGGGGGGAAAATAAAAGAGTGTTTGGATGAAAATTAAAATGGTGTTGGATTGGACTGATTCCAATTGTGTCTTGGACTGGACTGGTTTGACAAAAATGCAAGGCTGGTTAATTATTTATTTAAAAAGATGCAAAATTATAAAATACAAATGTCGATGCGATAATAATAATAATAAAACGATATTTAAGAAATGTTTAATGCCTAATTAAAAGTAAAACGGGATGTTAATTAATTATTTAAAGAGATGCAAATATTATTAAAATAAAACGACGGTGTAACAATAATAAAAAAAAATATTAACAACGACATAATGCTTAATTTAAAAATAAAAGATGCAATGCCATTTTTGTGAAGAAATAAACATAGAATATTATGTAAAAATATGCAAAATAACGATTAAAATGTGGTGTGCTAAAATACTTAAAATTGCACGAAATATACAAAAAATGGGTCAAAATTGATCACAAGTGTTGCTACGATTTTGTGATTTAACTTTATTTTTATTAAACTGATTTTTTATGAACAGATATTACACTTGGTATTTTACTTATTTTTGAACAAGATATCACACTTGGTATTTTACTGATTTTGAACAAGATACCACACTTGGTATTTTACTAATTTTGAACAAGATACTACACTTGGTATTTTATTGATTTTGAACTTGATGCTACACTGGCCAAAGAAGGATTTATCCGTCGATCTGGAGGCCTCCATGGTAAGCGAGACGGAATATGTGGGCGAGGAGGAAAGTGAAAAGATTAGACGAGAATGCATAGTATCGTTCACCGGGAGGTGAGTCGACCGCAGCCGAAGCGATATTGGCTTCTCATGTCTTAGTATCCTCGGCATAACACTAGCTGAGCCCACACTATATAAAAATATATCTTTTACATATATATCTATATATATATATATATATACATACGTTGTGTTTATTTGATAATTTATTTTATTATTTACTAATTCTTTTACTAAGTGTCTTTTGCAGGTACCCGGAGGCGCACCCCAAAGTTAAAGCATTCGCATAAAATAAAATAAAAACGAAATATCGCTAAATTCTCTTTATTCCATCTTTTTATGATTATTTGCTTTCATTACTATCTTGTTAAATATATATCTATTTTAAATATTTGCATGCCTAATTTAAATATCTCTTGATTAGTTTAATAATTAGAACACATTTAGGATGGTAGATTGCATGTTAGCACAATAATATTAAGCCTAAGTTTGACTGGACAACCGCAAGTTAGCGGATCCTATAGGATGTCTGACCCCTTCCCTTTAGGATAATAAAGAATCCTTACCTAGAATTTCACATAGTTTCACAGACCTTTAAAAATGGAGATCATTAGTAGTATTTTATGCTATATTTTTAGTGTCCTAATTCACTATAATAATTAGGTGACGACTCCTTTAAATACATTTAGGAATCAACCATACGTAGTACTCCCGTTTCGACTACGGTTAAAATAGGGTGTTACAGCATGGCGACTCCGCTGGGGATGACTAGGTTCTTAACCATAACAGACTTAGATTAATTATTGTGCTTTATTTTTCTTTATTTGCTTAAATTGCTTCTTTTGTGTTTTATACTTATTTATTTTTATTTTTATCTTTTGTCTAAACTGTTATTCTTTACATATGAATATTTGCATGTTGTCTTAATTGTTATATGTTAATGTTTTTCCTAAACTGTCATTCTGTTCATATTTCCTCCCTTACGGAAAATTAACACTATCACACACTACACGCGAGGTGTGCTTTGCACACCCGCAAATTTCTTTCAAATACCCAAATTTAGGAGAGTTGGCATTTTACGCGGAGAATTCGATCCAACCGATGGCCGCGTAGCCTTCTCACTCGAGCAGTCCGCTCGGGAACCTTGCGTCTAGTAAGCCAAATCTTAGAGAATTTAAGATAGAGCTATACCGCCCTCTATATTTTAAGTCATACATGCATACACCTTAGGTGGGTTGATCCCTGGTATCGATGTCACAATTATGAAAATACCAAAACTTGTCGACGGGTTTCGCAACCCAACGACCAACCAGCATACTATGTGTAGCGTGACAATGATAGACAAATCTAAGTCGAAACATTACATGCCGAATTGGAAAAAGTGTACCGTCATTTGGTCGCCATTTCCAACAAAGCGTTGCAGTTTAACGACTAGGGCCTGTTTATCATAATCTCGCATATTTGGCGTTTAGGCCCACCTCTGGCATAAAAGAGGTCCCAAACATGCTAGGACGCGCATTTGATATCTATATAGTCTGCTTGCTATTGTAATGTTTGTTGTTTTCAGCTATGTGCACTCTAGTACAGTATTTTGCTACTCCAACTTTGTGCATTCACTTAGTATTAATTTTGAGTTATACTAGCTTTGTTTTCTGGGGCTGCGTCATTCCTTGTGTTACTAGCGTGATACGCGGAAAGCCCATGTCCCAAACAACAATTTTCTCAAAATTTTGTCACAATTCGGAACTACGTGTGACCTGATTCCCGCGGCGGGATACGTAGGCGGTCATTTCGGCCTCGGTCTCACCTTTTAGAAAAATCCTAATTTTCCATCTCTTAAGAATCTCCTTATTCTCCGTCACCGGCGAACTACGCGTGACCTGATTCTCTCGGCGGGATACGTGGGCGGCCATGTCGGCTTTGGTCCCACATTTCGAAGTCTAATCAACGAACCCAACTTCAACTGGGGCTATGCTCCTAGACTATGTATCTACTTGATCTCTATGGCGAGATACGTAGGTGGCCACATCGGACTCAGTCCAACTCTTTCTAAAATCCTTTGCCCTTACTCTACCGGTTACAAAGCACACTCCATCCAATCTCTGCGATAGGATAGTTAGGTATTTCATATCAAATTCGGTCTCGTCCATTCGACATCCGCTTATACCAAAATTGGGACTGCTCCAAAAAAGCTTCACTGCAAGAAGAGGTCGTTAGTACCGAAGAGCATATTATCGACTACGCTCTCGTATCCAAATACTTAAAGCAAGACAGCGGTTACAGGTCCGAACAGATCGGGCATGCGAGTGGTCAGAGTTAAAGCTACAAAGTCCGCACAAATCAGCAACCCATTTCAAATCTCACAATTTTTTTTTTTAGTACAGATAACAGGGGATGGAAAGCTGGCAACGTTGAAGGGGATTTTCGCATAGCAGCTCAGCTCACAGGGCCACATTCTTATCCTCATTCATTCGTTTTTGCATATCTATAACACTAATTATTACATATATTTTTGATTTTGTAGGAAGTTTCACATAACAGCTCAGCCCGCAAAGTCATAATCACGCGCGTCTATCAAGGCGTCATTTGACTCACAGGGCCACTCTCATCCTCATTTCTCAATCACTTTATGACTCTAATTATTTTTATTCGGTTTATATTCTGCAGGTAATTTCATCATAGTGGCCTGGCCCACCGGGTCGAAATCCTCTTATTACGTCTATCAACGGCGTCTTCTTATTATGGCTGCACAACAACGTTAGCTCAATTACGGCTATCAATGACGTCATTTATTACGTTTATTCAACGACCTTCATCTTATTACGTCCACACAATGACGTCCTCCTATTACGGCTATCAATGACATCCTTTTATTACGTCTATTCAACGACGTTCATATATTGCGTCCACATAACGACGCCCTCTTATTACGCCTATGCAATGGCCTTATCCACATTTCGTCTATGCAACGACGACCTCTATATCGCGTCCACTCAACGACGTCATCTTATTACGCATGTGCAATGACTTTATCTACATTTTGTCTATGCAATGACGACTTTTATATCGCGTTTACACAATGACGTCATCTTATTACGTCTGTGCAACGGCCTTATCTACATTTCGTCTATACAACGAAAACCTTTATATCGCGTCCACTCAACGACGCCATCTTATTACGCCTGTGCAATGACTTTATCTACATTTCGTCTATGCAATGACGACTTTTATATCGCGTCTACACAACGACGCCATCTTATTAGGCCTATGCAATGGCCTTATCTATATTTCGTCTATACAATGATGACCCATATATCGCGTCCACTCAACGACGCCATCTTATTACGCCTATGCAACGACCCTATCTACATTTCGTCTATGCAACGGCGACCTCTATATCGCGTCCATTCAACGATGCCATCTTATTACGTCTGAGCACCGGCGTCATCTGCATCAATGCCTGAGCACCGGCATCATCTGCATCGATGCCTGAGCATTGGCATCATCTGCATCAATGTCTGAGCACCGGCATCATCTAAATCACGCCTGAGCATCGGCGTTATTTAAGTCAACGCATGAGCACCGGCGTTATCTGCATTAATGTCTGAGCACCGACATCATTCAGACAATGCTCGAGCACCGGCATCATTCAGACAATGCTCGAGCACCGGCGTTATTTAATTCAACGCTCGAGCACCGCGCTATTCGTCATTTCTCGAGCACCGTCATCATTCAGATTACCGTTCGAGCACCGACATCATTCGTGATCAATGCTCGAGCACCGGTATCATCTAAAATCACGCCTGAGCACCGGCGTTATTTAGGTCAACGCCTGAGCACTGATGTCATTCGTGATTAATTCTCGAGCACCGCATCATTCGTGACAACGCCGAGCACTGGCGTATTCGTGATCAATGTCTGAGCATCGACATTATCTGCATCAATGCCTGAGCACCGGCATCATCTAAATCACGTCTGAGCACCGGCGTTATTTAAGTCAACGCCTGAGCACCGGCGTCATCTGCATCAATGTCTGAGCACCGACATCATCTAGATCACGCCTGAGCACCGGCGTTATTTAAGTCAACGCATGAGCACTGGCATCATCTGCATCAATGTCTGAGCACCGGCATCATCTGCATCAATGTCTGAGCACCGGCATCATCTAAATCACGTTTGAGCACCAGCGTTATTTAAGTCAACGCCTGAGCACCGGCGTCATCTGCATAAATGTCTGAGCACCGGCATCATCTAAATCACGCCTGAGCACCAGCGTTATTTAATTCAATGTTTGAGCACCGGCGTCATCTGCATCAACGTCTGAGCACCGGCGTCATCTGCATCAATGCCTGAGCACCGGCATCATCTGCATCAATGTCTGAGCACCGGCATCATCTAAGTCAACGCCTGAGCACCAGCGTCATATGCACAATAACGCCTGAGCACCGGCGTCGCTCACGTCACATCTATCGTGCATGAGCTAAACATGCAACGTGTCAACACAATCATGTCACATTCAACATTTTACGTCTACACAGGACGACACTCCTACTCACAGGATCACATTTCTTATATTCATACTTTATCATATTTTATCGTTTTAACAATTATGCACTAACGTTTCTTAAGTTTTAGCCTACATGTTCCTCAATTCACAGGAGCAGTTGCAGCACGTCTGTGCAAGGACAACATCTCGGCATTCAACACGTCTGTAGGAGGATGACATCTCGACATTTGCAGCATCCAACATATCACACGGGGACCACATCTCTATCCGGAGAATTGAATATCCTCATATATTCATGCTTTATCATTTTTCTGTCTTGACAGTTATGCACTAATCTTTTTAAGCTTTAGCCTGAAGGAACCTTAATTTACAGGAGCAGGAGCACAACGTGGAACTATCTCTTACGGCAAACTGAAGCAATTTGTACCTCGAACGTTGATTCGCTCTCCTCCAGCATCCCGCAACACAGAACCCAGTGTCATCATAATTCGACACTTGAACAAAATTTTGAATCCGCATCCGCCCTGCCTTAATTTTCCAGCATCACAACAACCCAGTGTCGTCATAATTCGACACTGGGACATATTTTTGAATCGGTATTCGTCCTACCATAATTTTTAGCATCGCAGCAACCCAGTGTCCTTATAATTCGACACTGGGACATTTTTTAAAATCTGCATCAGCTTTGCTTTCTATTTTAGCATCGCAACAACCCAGTGTCATCATAATTCGACACTGGGACATTTTTTAAATCTGCGTCAGCTTTACTTTTTACTTTAGCATCGCAACAATCCAGTGTCCTCATAATTCGACACTGGGATATTTTTAAATCTGTGTCAGCTTTGCTTTTTATTTTAGCATCACAACAACCCAGTGTCATCATAATTCGATACTGGGATATATTTTTGAATCGATATTCGTCCGGCCATAATTTTTAGCATCGCAGCAACCCAGTGTCCTTATAATTCGACACTGAGACATTTTTTTAAATCTGTGTCAGCTTTGCTTTCTATTTTAGCATCGCGACAACCCAGTGTCATCATAATTCGACACTGGGACATTTTTTAAATCTGCGTCAGCTTTACTTTTTACTTTAACATCGCAACAATCCAGTGTCCTTATAATTCGACACTGGGACATTTTTAAATCTGTGTCAGCTTTGCTTTTTATTTTCGCATCACAACAATACAGTGTCATCATAATTCGACACTGGGACAATTTTGAGTCTGCATCAGCCTCACTTTTGAGTTCTAGTTTATAAAACATGACAAAATTGGCTACGAGTCAACATCTTTGTCCGAAGACTCTTCCATCATCTCCGTACAAAGAGGGACATGTTGTTGATAGTCAATTTTGACCCGTTTTTTGTATTTTTGTTGCAATTTTATGTGTTTTAGGACACCGCATTCTAATCATCATTTTTTGCATTTTTTATCTTTTTATTTTTTAAAATTAAGCATTATGTTTTTGTTAATATTATGTTTCTATTATTATTACACCGTCATTTATTTTAATAATATTTGCATCTCTTTAAATAATTAATTGACATCCCGCTTTAATTTTAATTAGACATTAAATATTTGTCTAAATATTATATTTTTATTATTATTGCATCGGCATTTGCATTTTAATAATCTTGCATCTTTTTAAATAATTTTTCTTTTAAATAATTAACCCGCTTTGCATTTTGTCAAACCAGTCCAGTACGAGACCCAATCCGAATCATTCCAATCCAACACCATTTTTTAATTTCATCCAAACACCCTCTTTTTTTCCTCCCCCCCCCCCCCCCCCTCCCTAAATTTCAAATACCACTTTTCATTTCCCCCCAAAACCAAACCCAAACCCTAAACCTAATCCTACCCCTATATAATAAACATTACCCCCCCTTTATTAAAAAAAATAGAGGGGGCAGCCCCCCCACAGGACTGCATTTTCGGGCATCGGTTGTTATCTTGGTTAATGGGCTGATTTTATGTTTTTGGGGCATCTGCCGGAGTTTTAAGACTCCGGCGACCTCGGTTGATTTCATCTTTCGGAATCTATGTTCGTTTTTTTAGCCCTTCATGGTTGTTGTATTCCGGCTGTTTCAGTTATTTTGTATCTGGAGATTTGTTGGCTAAGATTCTGATCCGGGTCGGGTTTCAGATCCTGCGAATATCGCTGCTCACTGTTTCTGTTGTGTCCGCTGGTGTTTTCTCGCGGGCTGCGTTTGTTCTGTTTGACATTGTTGCTTACTGTGTCGCGGTGTTGCTACTGATTTTGACAGTTTCGCCCCTTTATTTTTATTAAACTGATTTTTTAAGAACAGATATTACACTTGGTATTTTACTTATTTTTGAACAAGATATCACACTTGGTATTTTACTGATTTTGAACAAGATACCACACTTGGTATTTTACTAATTTTGAACAAGATACTACACTTGGTATTTTATTGATTTTGAACTTGATGTTACACTGGCCAAAAAAGGATTTATCCGTCGATCTGGAGGCCTCCATGGTAAGCGAGACGGAATATGTGGGCGAGGAGGAAAGTAAAAAGATTAGACGAGAATGCATAGTATCGTTCACCGGGAGGTGAGTCGACCGCAGCCGAAGCGATATTGGCTTCTCATGTCTTAGTATCCTTGGCATAACACTAGCTGAGCCCACACTATATAAAAATATATCTTTTACATATATATATATATATATATATATACATACGTTGTGTTTATTTGATAATTTATTTTATTATTTACTAATTCTTTTACTAAGTGTCTTTTGCAGGTACCCGGAGGCGCACCTCAAAGTTAAAGCATTCGCATAAAATAAAATAAAAGCAAAATATCGCTAAATTCTTTTCATTCCATCTGTTTATGATTATTTGCTTTCATTACTATCTTGTTAAATATATATCTATTTTAAATATTTGCATGCCTAATTTAAATATCTCTTGATTAGTTTAATAATTAGAACACCTTTAGGATGGTAGATTGCATGTTAGCACAATAATATTAAGCCTAAGTTTGACCGGACAACCGCAAGTTAGCGGATCATATAGGATGTCTGACCCCTTCCCTTTAGGATAATAAAGAACTCTTACCTAGAATTTCACATAGTTTCACAGACCTTTAAAAATGGAGATCATTCGTAGTATTTTATGGTACATATTTAGTGTCCTAATTCACTATAATAATTAGGTGGCGACTCCTTTAAATACATTTATGAATCAACCATACGTAGTACTCCCGTTTCGACTACGGTTAAAATGGGGTGTACACTGGCTCAACCGATGTGCTGACAGTGCTGACTGCAAAGCACTTGCTCATGACTGGGGGTTCAATGATGTGTTTGAACACTTTGAACACCATCTCTTCACTTTCCACTCTAAGTGTCAGCTCACCCTTCTCCACATCAATCAGGGCTCTCCAGGTTGCCAAGAATGGTCTTCCCAATATGATGGGGATCTCATCATCTTCCTCCATATCAAAGATGAGGAAGTCCGCAGGAAAGAAGAATTTTCCCACCTTAACTAAGACATCTTCAATCGTTCCCCTGGGATGCACCACTGTCCTAACTGCTAACTGTAAGCTCACAGTGGTTGGTTTGGCTTCACCTAACCCCAACCACTTAAAAACAGACAAGGGCATAAGATTTATGCTAGCCCCCAAATCACAAAGGGCCCTATTACATGTCACCCTGCCAACTGTGCAAGGCAATGTGAAGCTCTCTGGATCCTTGAGTTTGGAGGGCAATTTCTTCTGCAAGATGGCACTGCATTCCTCTGTCAGTACCACCGTCTCATACTCTGCCAACTTCTTCTTCTTCCCAAGAATTTCCTTCATGAATTTAAAATAAGTAGGCATTTGCTCCAATGCCTCAATGAATGGAATGTTAATGTGTAGCTTTCTGAATATCTCCAAGAACTTGGAGAATTGCTTATCAACCACTTTCTTTTGCAACCTCTGCGGGTAAGGAATCCTCTCAGTATATTCCTTCACTGGGATGGTTGGAGCTTTCTCTAACATCGGGCGGTCTTCAGTAACCCTCTCCCTCTCTACACCTACTCTCTGTTCAACCACAGGCTGAGGTGTAAACTGTTCTAACTGTTTTCCATTCCTCAACTGCACTGCTTGGCACTGTTCTCTGGGGTTCATCTCTGTATTGCTAGGCAAAGTGCCCTGTGGCTTGTTGTTTGCCATCTTCGCTAGTTGTCCCACCTGCGTCTCCAAATTCCTGATAGAGGATCTGGTCTCTGACATGAACTGGGTCTATGAGTTGGTGAGTGTCAACAGGGCTGCTCTCAACTCATCTGGCTTCTCTTGTTGAGCAGGTGCACTGAATTGTTGTGAAGATGAGGCCTGAGTCAATGGTTGCTGATTTTGGTACTGGCCTCGAAATTGGTTCTGCTGCCCTTGATCACCCCTCCATGAAAAGTTAGGGTGATTCCTCCACCCTGGATTGTAGGTATTTGAATAGGGGTTGTTCTGAGGCCTTTGATAATTCCCTACTGCTTGGCATTCTGCTTTCTCGATCGAGATGTTGTTAGGATCTGCTGATGGGCACCTATCAGAGGTATGTGGACCTCCACACATCTCACAATTCAATGGCATTTGAACTGCATTCACTGACACTGTGTTTTGTTGCAGTTGCTTGGTCAAGAGAGCAACTTGTGCATTCAATGCTGTGATGGCATCAATCTCATGAACTCCTATTGCTCTTCTTCCACTCACCCCTCTGTTCTCTGTTACATGATTATTGGTGGCCATGTCTTCCAATAAATCATGGGCTTCGTGTGCTGTCTTTCTCATGAAAGTTCCACCTGCGGCTGCGTCAATGATAGTTCTGGTAGTCCCGCTTAGCCCATTATAGAAAATATGGACCAAATTCCACAACTCAATGCTATGATGTGGACACTTCCTTTCCAAATCTTTAAATCTCTCCCAAACCTCATAGAGTGACTCTCCATCAGCTTGATAAAAATTGTTCAACTCCCCTCTCAGCTTAGCGGCTTTGGACGGTGGAAAGAACTTTGCTAAAAACTTCTGTGCCAGCTCCTTCCATGTGAATATCGAATCTGTGTGCAAGGAATTCAACCAAACTTTTGCTCTATCCCTGAGTGAGAAGGGAAAGAGCCTCAATCGGATGGCGGCGTCAGTAATGCCATTGTACTTGAAAGTTGCACAAAACTCCAAGAAGTTCGCTATGTGCATGTAAGGATCTTCTGATGGCAACCCTTCGAACTGAACAGTATTCTGCACCATACTCAGGATCGCAGGCTTGATTTCAAAATTATTTGTTCCTATTACTGGGAGCCTGATGCAAGCTTGTGCTCCATTCACCCTTGGCAGCACATAATCTCCCAAGCTTCTCTCAGCTTAGACCTGGACCCTCTCTTCTACATCCATTGGCAATCTCCGGGGCATCCTTTGGCTAGGTTGATGATCACCTAACCCTTCGTTCATCTCATTGTTATTCTGCAAGCCCCTCATTGCTATTAAGGCCAAACTTCGTTGGTTTCTCCTGTTCTGTTTGCAAGTCTTTTCAATTTCCGAGTTGAAGGGAACAAGTGTATCTGCTCCTCTTCTCCTTCGCATAAACTAGATGCCTGCAACAGATCAAAATCAAAAAACGGATCACGGCACACTGGTTTCACGAATAAAAGAGGAAAATATAGTAATAAATAATAAAAAAACAAAAAAAAACAAATTAGAAATTAAGAATAGATAAAATGATATTGAAGTACGTCAATCCCCGGCAACGGCGCCAAAAACTTGATGCACGATTTATGCACACACTAACACAAGTGCACGTGTCGTGACAAGTAATATAGTCTAGAAGACCGAGTTATCGTCCTCAGGGATTAGTGTTCAATTCTCAAATTCTATTCTATGGTATCTATTTGGTAACTGATGATTGATGAATTGTTTATAACTATAATTATGAATGCTAACTAAACTACTTTGTTTTACTTCAGATATGGTGGAAATAGGGCTTCCAAATCTCCTCAACTATCCGCTCATCTTACTTGTTAATGCACTTAATTATGGTTCTTCTTCTATTTTGAGATAGCAGGTTAACTAAGCCGTTTTATACTCCTGTTAAGGTAATATAAACACTCAACCCCAATATAGAACCCTTCTACCTTTCGGTGATAAGATTGACTATAAAGGAGGATTAATAGCAATAACATATTATACTACACAAGTATCGGGGTACTTTCGTCCACGATTTAACCTATGTTTATTCAACTATAGCATATTCACAATCTCCCCTTTTGGCTTTCGATTAGAAATCATATAGATTATGATAATTAGTGATCAATTAATTACCAAACATTCAAGACAATTATTGAATAAATCTCAACAATGATAAGAAGAAACCAAAACATGCATTAATTCATAAGAATAAGATTCAAGTGATTTGATATGGAAAGCCCTAGATTAAGTTAGTTCCTAGCCATAGACATGACAAGAACTAAACTAATATCCAACATAAACTATAAAGAAATAAAACAAAGAAACAAGAAATTACACAAAAAGTGGTCTCCAATCTTGATCTCCAAGGTTGTGTTGAATTGACAAGGGTTTGGAACACTTAATTCTGACCTAAACTCTCCTTTTTATAGCCTCCAAATTGTCCACCCAGTTTTCCTTCCAGGCCTTGGCCCATTCCCATTCGAATTTGACAGAAATCCCGCCTCGGCGCCGCGGCCCTGCAACTGGCGCCGCGGCGCCGAAACTCCTGCAGTTCTCTGTAATTTGGGCGCCGCGGCGCTCTGATGCTGCTGGTTGGAGGCGCCGCGGCGCCGCCCTGTTTCGTGCCCGGTTCGCCAACTTTCTCGCTTTTTGAGCTCTGCGACCTCTGTTTCTGCCCTTTTTTTGCTCCTTTTCGCCAATGAGCCACTTTAAACCATTATGACTCAAAAGAAAGAAAACATATCCTAAGACGACACGTATTTGTACAAAAATGGGCAAAAGACTAACTAAAAATGACTCAAAAGGTTTATATAAAATACACCGATCAACAACCAACAGTTAACCAAAGAGGATTACACGCCTAACTGGACGTGTAAAATTCTGCCCCACAATCTATACAAAACAGTCCATAATTTATCCAACATTAAGGGTACAATGTGAAGCCTTTAACACTCTTATTCCTTTGGACTTTCATTAGCCATTTTACTACATTAATCATGTTAGGGGCTGAATTTCTAGCATTCTACTGCCCCAAAACAGTCCATAAAAATGACACAACATGTCTAACAATTCTTTGGCAGTTTCGGCCCTTAACAACAACAACAATCGAAGGTCCTTCTCCTAAATTCCTTTTAATCCAATTCTCATTCCAACATATTATATAAGTTATATTAACTAACAAAAACAATATTTCCTTCATTTACATGCGACAAGTGTAGATGACGATAAAACTGCCCAACTATTTCAAGACGCCAAAATGGCAAGTCTCGACCTCAACACCATATCTACTACATACACATCTTATTTTCCATTTCATCCTTAACATAAATGCATTCCTACTATATAACAATAAGTAATATCCAATTACTGCGGAGGAAGAAGAATCATTACCTCATTTTTTGGCCAAAAAAATCGTCCAAAATAGCCCCTTAGGTTTTGGTCCGCAGTTTTCGTTTCGCTCCACTTCTTCAAGATCCAATCACATATATGTGACCCCTATGAACTTATACACAACTCCACTTTGTATTTTATTTCCAAAAAGTTGATAAAACTTAGGGTTTCACCCTCTCTATTCTCGGCCAACACATAGTTCTTGGGGTTTTAAGGGTTTAGCTAGGCTTAGAACTTCATTAGGGAGCTTAGCCTTGATTTTGAGGATTTATCAACAAGATTTGATAAATTTTCTTGCTCTTGGAGAGCCTTGGTCGAGACTACACTTAAAGGGACAATATATTTGCTTTGTGAAATAATTCTAAGTGTTGATCTAGTCTTGCACTCCCTCTATGTATATAATATGCACTTCATGTAGTGCGATGAGGACAAGTGTAGGGATTAAATGTAGCAAGACAAGTGGAGTGGGACACACCTCCACTTGTCTCCAAAATATCTAGGGTCAAAGTCTTCCAAGACCAAGACAAGTGGGGGGTGCCACTTGTCATCCTCCGATTCGTCCAAAATATTTCATCTTCCAAAATATCCATAATTGGTCAAAATATCTCAAAATATTGTGGGCCCCGCAAAACCGTAAAATTTTCCCGTGGGCCGCACGTGAACAAATCCGAACTTAAAAATCCATAATTCTAATATATTCCAAAAGTCTCAAATACCAAATTTGAGAACCAAATTCCAATTAACAAACCTTTTCCTTCACAAGTTCCCGATATTTTTCCTTAAGAAAAATAATCTTTCTTTCGTCCTAAAATTCAAATCTTATTTTCACACATACGTTCTCATCTCAAACTGTTGGAAATACGGGGTGTAGCATGATTGTTCTTTATAATAGTTATGGGTGCAAGGAATTGAAGGAATTTGGTTGAGATTGTGTGTGGTTTATGGAAGATTTGAGTGGGAGAAGTTAATTTCGTGGGTTTTGGAGAGTTTAGGTGTTTTGGGTATTGTGTGGGAGAAGGCAATTCGACTTAGGGCTTTTATTTTTCAAAATTTCCGTCGCGGTGCCACGGCCCTGAGACCGGCGCTGTGGCGCCCAAACTTCCGCAACTGTCTAAACTCTCGGCGCCATGGCCCCGAGATTCGGCGTCATGGCGCTCAAACTTCCGAGACTCTCTGGACTTTCAGCGCCATGGCCCTGAGATTGGCGCAGTGGCGCCTAAATTTCTGCGGCTCTCTGATTTTCCGGCGCCATGGCCCTGAGTCTGGGCGCCGTGGCGATGCACTCTTTTTCTCCCTTCTCGTTTTGTGCTCCACGTTTTTGTCCTTGTACCTAGCATCACAACATCAAAAACAATACCAGACGTGAGACTGTTCTCACTAAGCTAAAAATGCATAAATTTAAAACCTTGGGTTGCCTCCCAAGTAGCGTTGTCTTTAACGTCTTGTAGCCGGACGCAAGTTCCTTATCAAAGCACAGGGTAATTTAACTTGACTATCCATTTCATGATCATCTTTCTTTTTAGCCTTCTATTTATATTTTTCTTTTTTATCTCAAGAGGATGTTTAGAAATACTTACCTGTGATGGAGGACTGCTCTCCTTGGTTTTGGCTTGTGTTGGCTCAAATAATGTGTCAGTTGTGCTGACTGCGAGACATTTGCTTATTACTGAGGATTCAATGGAGGGTTTAAATACTTTAAATATCATATCCTCTTCCTCAACTCTCAGTTTTAGCTCGCCCTTTTCCAGATAAATCAATGCTCTCCCAGTGGCGAGGAATGGCCGTCCCAAAATAATGGAAATTTCATCATCTTCCTCCATGTCGAGGATGAGAAAGTCTGCTGGGAAGAAGAACTTCCCCACTTTGATGAGCACATCTTCAATGATGCCTAAAGGATGCACCAGATCTGTCAGCTGTTTGTAGATTCATTGTAGTTGGCTTGATCACTCCCAATCCCTTCTTGAATACGGATAGGTAACAAGTTTATGCTAGCCCCTAGATCACATAATGCCCTGTTGCAAGTCACATTCCCTATCGTGCAAGGTAGGGTGAAACTCCCCGGATCTTTCAACTTTGGGGGCAGCTTCTTCTGTAAAATAGCACTACACTCCTCAGTTAGTGTTATGGTCTCATATTCCACTAGTTTCCTCTTCTTTCCAAGGATCTTCTTCATAAATTTGAAGTAGGTAGGGCGATTGTTCCAACGTTTCAATGAAGGGGATATTGATATGCAATTTCCTGAAAACCTCTAGGAACTTTGAGAACTACCTATCTTGGGTCTTTCTCTGAAGCCTCTGAGGATAGGGGATCTTTTCTGTACTCTCATCGAACCGTGGAGCCTCTCTAAAATAGGCGGTCATCAGAACCCTCCTTCTCAATCTCAGCTTTCTTTTCGTCCCACTGCAGTTCAGAGAAATCGTTCTAATCGCTTCCCACTTCTTAATCAGATCGCTCGACATCGCTCTCAGGATTTATCTCTCAGACATCGGGAAGAGTGCCCTGTGGTCTGTTATTTGCCATTTTTGCCAGTTGTCTAACTTGGGTTTCCAAGTTCCTTATGGATGACCTTGTCTCTGCCATGAACTGGGTCTGTGAATTTGTAACTGTCAACAAGGTTGCTCGCAATTCATCTGGCTTTTCTTGTGGGGAAGGTGCACTGAACTGTTGTGAAGATGAGGCCTGATTAAATGGTTGTTGATTCTGGTATTGACCTCTGTATTGATTCTGCTGCCCCTGGTCACCCCTCCATGAGAAGTTTGGGTGATTCCTCCACCCCGGATTGTAAGTGTTTGAATAAGGGTTGTTCTGGGGCCTCTGGTAATTTCCCACTGCCTGACATTCTGCTTGCTCAATAGGGATGTTGTTGGGTTCTGCTGATGGGCAGCTATCAAAAGTATGAGGACCCCCACAAATCTCACAATTCATTGGCATTTGAACTGCATTCACCGACACTGTGTTCTGCTGAAGTTGCTTGGTCAAGAGATCAACCTGTGCATTTAACGTTGTAAGGGCATCGATCTCATGAACTCCTATCACTCTATTTCCACTTACCCCTCTATCATCTGGCACATGGTTATTAGTGGCCATGTCTTCTGTCACGCCCCGAACCCCGGGCCCGTGACTGGTGCCCTACCTGGGCACCCTTCTACCTTAACAATACAAGTAAACTGCGGAAATTAAATAACACCTCATTTTTTTTTTCTTTTAAAACAACCGTACGTGCAAGGGCAAAGCCGACAAGGCTGCCATATATACATAACCAAAAGACACTACACCGTACATGAGTCCAATCCCACATATGAATACAGACCTCTAGGAGTTAAACTGAAATGTGACGGGACAAGGCCCCGCCGTACCCAAAACTGTACAAAGCCTGTACTGAAGGACATATACCAAAAAGATAAACTCCTGGATAGAGGGAGCTATCCAAAAACCCTGAGCAGGATCCTACACCTGCCGATCACCAAACAGCGTACCTAAACCTGCGGCATGAACGCACTTCAAGGAGGTCGATCAAAGAATGTACCATGTATGTGTACAATATGTACTGTATTGAAATCATAACGATCTAAGCAAAACAGAGACATGTATGATAGCCAACCTACAAGATAAAAACACATAAGCGATCATATCAAGTCGTGGACGCAAGCCCTCAAGGTCACTACTCGGATATAACTATGGGTCTCACGCCATAATATCAATCATGCCTGGAATCCTTCTCACCGCTATCCATGATATAACATAACATCAAGTCCCACCGGTGGGATAACATCTTGGGGGTTTACCCCTCACTTATACTCTTACCCTGGAGAAGGTGGTAAAGCGGTGGTATAGCATATGGGGTTTACCCTCACTTATACTTTTACCCCGGAGGAGGTGGTATAACGCCTGGGCTTGCCCCTCATTTATACTCTTACCCTATCTCAACCGGCCACAAACAACACATAAAGCGGGTGGTACAGTCTGGGGTTTACCCTCACTAATACTCTTACCCCGAGGAGGTGGTATAACGCCTGGGCTTGCCTCATTTATACTCTTACCCTATCTCGATCGACCATCAAACAAGACATAAGCACCACCATGTCTTCTATAAAAATCCTGGAATTTAACCCAAGTACTACAATTAACGGAAGCAAACCCGTGGAAACCCACATCACCGCTGTCAGACGTCCCAAGAACTTACAACAAGACAAATTAATTCTTCAACCGGTAGTCGCGACAACTTAATAAAACATAATACTTGCACTCAAAGGCTATTACCAGACATATAGGCAAGTTCTCAATTAACCAAGTCAAAGTACTTATCAAGGCACACATAGGATAATTCTCATTTTATCAAGCCAAAGTACTAATCAAGGCATACATAGAATAATTCTCTTTTAACAAGTCAAAGTACTTATCAAGGCACACTTAGACAAATTCTCAATTTATCAAGCCAAAGTACTAATCAAGGCATACATAGAATAATTCTCTTTTAACAAGTCAAAGTACTTATCAAGGCACACTTAGACAAATTCTCAATTTATCAAGCCAAAGTACTAATCAAGGCATACATAGAATAATTCTCTTTAACAAGTCAAAGTACTTATCAAGGCACACTTTAGACAAATTCTCAATTTTTCAAGCCAAAGTACTACATAATGCATTCTTTTATAAAAGACTCCTTTCTATGTAAAGCTCCAAGATACTAACACCCGTAGTATCAAGGCGTGTCTATTTTTCAAAGTAAGTTACTACACTTTTAGAAAACTCATTTCAAAGCTTGAAATCAAGTAACTCCAAATTTTCACAATCTAGGCAACTTATGCCGATTAATCAAAATAGACAACTTTCTAACCTTCCATAAAGCCGTTATAACCAACTTCCCATAAAGCCGTTATAAACCTTTTATGGTTTTAGACATATCCATTCCTTCAATAACCAAGAGACTTATACTATTAAAACCAAGTATCACATACTTACAAATCAAGTTCTTAACTTTCAAAAATACTTCAAGTCTCTAATAGTTAGAAAACAAGTTTTCTTCTACTTTTTAAACCTCAAGTAACTTCACCCTTAGCACAAGTTACTTCTCTTAAATCATGTCATTTCTCCTCTTTAAATCAAATAAGTAAATCACCTTTGACTTCTAAAGTCATTATAATGACCTTTAGGTTTTAGAACTAAGGCACTAGCCAAAAGATTTGGAAACCACTTCCTTTCAAGTCTCTACACTTTAAGAAAAATACCTTCACCTTTAAGAATCCAAACTTCCCTAAGGAAATGGATTATACTACTTACAATTTAAACATCAAAGTACACTCAATGAAGTACATAGAACAAATTCTATTTTAGGCAAATCCAAATACAAGCAAGGAATGGATCATTCAGGAGTAGGACTTACTTTCTTTATTCTAGGAATCATGCTAGAAGAGGAGATAGTTCACATACCTTTCGCTAATATCCACAAGCTAAGCCGAATACGCCAGACGAAGTGTCAACCTATAATGGTCACAACAAGACTATCAACTTCTAGTCTCAACGTAGAATAATACTAAGTATAGGGTCTCTAATTCTACGGAAAATCGGGCAGCACTTCCTTTGTTTCTACTTACTTTGCCACCTTTTTCAAGGTCGAATACAATAACCAACACGCCACATTTAAGGCTCCAAACAACAACCAAACAAAGGGGATTACACGCCTTACAATACGTGTAAAATTCCGCCACACAATTCATACGAAATAGTCTAAGGCACACTAGCCAATTCTCGGCCAACTTACATAGCAACACTAAGTCTTTTCCAATCCTTTTCCAATTCCAAGTTCTAAGGTCTAAGATGTTATCTAGTCATAAACAACTTCAACAACTACAATTTCCTTCTTTATACAACATGCGACGCTTAGACTAATAATCAACTTGAATTGTAATCTTAACGCTAAACATGCTAGTTTCGGATTAGGGTTCCAATAGCCAATAAACATATCAAACTTCATACTATATAACACATGCTTGCTAAAATCCATAGCTACAACAATAAGTAAGCCTTAACTATTAAAACGACAAAATTTATACCTTTCAAAGCCCTTAAAATTTCCAAGATTCGAAGTCGCGCCTTAGCAATTCTTAGCTCCATTCCTTAGGTTCCAATCCGCTCAACGCTCCTTAGCGGCATATGAAGAACCCATCTTCAAGTTCCAACTTCAAAGTTGAAGAACTCCCTTAGTTTCCGCCTTGCGACTAACGTAAAAATACGTTTTTTCCGAAATCTTTCTATTGAGGTAACCTTACAATACCCTTGGGGACATTGGGTTAAAGTCTTGTGGCTAATGGAGGAAAATTACAAAATTTTCTTGTGAGGGAGGGCCTGGCCAGAGCTCCATGTGAAGAACAAGGTGTGTGATTTTTCTAAGTGTAGAAATGAGCTTGTCTTGCACTAGCTTAGCACTTATAACACTATGGATGGCTTAGATAAAAACACTTGTGAGGCTAAGATGAAAATCACATGGATCAAGCTTATGTGGCAAGTTGACAAGTCAACAATGTCAAGCTTAGCAAGACTTATCTTCCACCATGGTAAATGACCATTTTACCCTTGGAATAATTCGACCAAGACCACGTGGGGGTGCCACGTGTCGCCCTCTCATTCGTCCATAAAAATTCCGTAACTTTCGTGGGCCCCACAAAACATAAAATTCATCGGGTGGGCCCCACGTGACCAAATCCGTAAAAATAAATTTTCATAATATTAATAAGTTTCATACTCTTCAAATAATGTAATTTGAGAATCCAATTCTCAACAACGAACATTTTTCCTTTCCGACGTCCGGAAGATTTTCCGTCGGAAAAACAATTCTTCCTTTAGTACAAATTTTCAAGTCTTGTGTTCCTTACGTACCTTCACTTACACATGTCCTGAACTTACGGGGTGTAACATCTTCTAGCAAATCATGGGCCTCATGTGATGTCTTCTTCATGAAGGTTCCACCTGCAGCTGCATCAATGATGGTTCTTGTTGTCCCACTTAGCCCATTGTAGAAAATATGGACCAAATTCCACAGTTCAATGCTATGATGCGGACACTTTCTCTGTAGATCTTTAAATCTCTCCCAAGCCTCATAGAGTGACTCCCCATCAGTCTGGTAGAAATTGTTCAGCTCTCCTCTCAGCTTGGCTGCTTTGGAAGGTGGAACGAACTTTGTCAGAAACTTCTGTGCCAGATACTGCCATGTAAATATAGAATCTGTAGGCAGGGAATTCAACCAAACCTTTGCTCTATCCCTGGGTGAGAAGGGAAAGAGCCTCAACCGGATGGCGTCATCAGTAACACCATTATATTTGAACGTTGCACACAGTTCCAAGAAATTTGCAATGTGCATATGTGGGTCTTCAGATGGTAAACCTCCAAATTGAACTGTATGTTGCACCATGCTCAGGATCGCAGACTTTATTTCAAAATTATTCGCTCCTATTGCTGGGAGCCTTATGCATGTTTGTGCTCCATTCACTATTGGTAGCACATAGTCTCCCAGACTCCTTTCTGCCTGGACCTGAACTCTTTCCTCTTCATCATTCTGCAACCCTGGGGGTATTCCTTGGTTGGGTTGGTGATCACCCATCGCTTCATTCATCTCATTATTATTCTGTCGATCCCTCATGGCTATTAAGTCCAAGATTCTTTTGTTTCGTCGGTTCTGCTTGCAAGTCTTCTCGATCTCAGGGTTGAAGGGAACAAGTGTATCTACTCATCTTCTTCTTCGCATAAACTAGATACCTGAAATAGATCAAAATCAACAAACGGATCACGACGCACGGTTCCACAAATTTAAAAAAACCAAATTAGAAATTAAGAATAGATAGATTGATATTGAACTACGCCAATCTCCAACAACGACTCCAAAAACTTGTTAACGATTTATCCACACGCTTAACGCAAGTGCACGTATCGTGACAAGTAATATAGTCTGGGTAAGACCGAATATCGTCCTCAGGGATTAGTGTTCAATTACCAATTTCTATCATATGGTATCTATTTGGTAATCATATTTTGATGGTTGTTTGTATCTATGACTGCTAAATAATTATAAAAGTTAACTAAATTACTTTACTTAAATCAGATATGGTGGAAATAGGGCTTCTAATCTCCTCAACTATCCGCTCACTTTAATCTTTAATGCAATGATAAAGGTTCTTATTCTATATTGAGATAGCAGGTTAACTAAGCCGTTTTATATTCCAGTTAGGATATATAAACACTCAACCCCGATGCAGAACCCTTCTATCTTTCGATGATATGATTTACCACAAAGGAGGATTAAGAACAATAACTTATTAAACTACACAAGTATCGGGGTACTTTCGTCCACGATTTTAACCTATATTTATTCAACTATATCATATTCACAATCTCCCCTTTCGGATCTCGATTAGAAATCATATATGTGATGATAATTAGTGATCAATTAATTACCAAGCAATCAAAACAATTATTGAATAAATCTTAACTATATAAAGAAGAAACCAAAATCATGCATTAAATCATAAAACGAGGTTCAAGTGATTCGAATGGAAAGCCCTAATTAAAGTTTAGCTCTTAGCCATAGACATGCTAAGAACTAAAAGATTCTCCAACATAAACTGAAAAATAAATAAAGTAAGAAAGAGAATTACTCAAGAACAAGTCTCCAATCTTGAAGCTTTCAAGAACTATGTGTTGTGTAGAGTTAGGGATTGTGGAAACCTTCAAAAATCTTTCCTAAGGCCTTTTTATATCCTCCAAAACGTATCCAACTTTTTCCTCTTGGTCTTGGCCCATTCCCATTCGGATTTGGCTGAAAACCCGTGTCGGCGCCACGACCACGAGGCCGTGGCGCCAAACTCTGCACTGCCCAATGTCCGGGCGCCGTGGTGGCCTGCTCTGATGGGATCGCACCACGGCGCTGCCCTGTACTTTTCCTGGGGTGCCAGCTTTTCGTCTTTTTGTGCTCTGGAACCTCTGTTTTTGCCCTCTTTTTGCTTCTTTTCGTTAATGTGCCATTTTAAACCACTGTGACTCAAAAGAAAGAAAATATATCCTAACATGACACAAATTTGTACAAAAATGGGCCAAATACTAACTAAAAATGACTCAAAAGGAGTATATAAAATACGCCTAACAGGGCCACGGATGATCAAGTAGCTCACCCTGAATGACTGAAAGATATCACCCTCGCAAATCAGTTACGAGGCATAGAGCTGCAACCTGGATCGTACTATGCACTCAACAAAAGTGTAGAAAGAGTAGTATCAGTACAACACTAGTACCGACAAGTATCATAGGCCGACAATGATTAGATAACACATGAAGAAGTTGAAACCAACAAGTAGCACATAGAGCACACAAGCATGGTCACATATCATATACAGTTAAAGTGTAAGAAATCAAGAGTCAGTCAAGACATACATAATTCACCAATGATCAGTCAAATATAAATGTGGATGAATGCAATGCAATGCAATAGTCACCTCTCTCACTCCACTCCTGTACACACATTCTAAGGGCAGTGCCTCAAAGTCATGACCCATGGGGGACCCGCGAAGTCCATGTACCACTCGTGCTCTCCGGCAGAAACCTCGGAAGCTATCAATCACTCGTGCTCTCCGGCAGAAACCTCGGAGGCTATCAATCACGCATGCTCTCCGACAGAAACCTCGGAGGCTATCAATCACTTGTGCTCTCCGTCAGAAATCTAGGAGGCTATCAATCACTCGTGCTCTCCAGCAGAAACCTCGGAGGTTATCAATCACTCGTGCTCTCCGAAAGAAACCTCGGAGGCTATCAATAACTCATGCTCTCCGGCAGAAACCTTGGAGGCTATCAATCACTCGTGCTCTCCGGCAGAAACCTCGGAGGCTATCAATCACTCACCTCACCATCATCACAAAATAATATGTAAAGTATGTCAGGCATGATATCAAGTCTCGACACAAATCACTAACATGCAATCAAATGATAATCACAGAAAATAACACATATGAAGACAATCCCACATAACAACTGACAGAACCAACGTAATTATAATTCATCTCCACTTCATGCCCAAAGGCCTATCATGTTATCCCCGTCACTTCCTACAACTACATACGATTCTCTAATCAGAGTCTAACTAAAGTAAACTGTAACCTACCTCAATGCAGAGCGGGTGCCACGAACAATCAAACCAATGTCTTCCCCTTGCATAGAGCCTCTGAACGCTTAAAATCTAAAAAAATATGTGAACTACGTTATAATACGAATCTAAGGACACCCATATTGATATATTTATATTAACAATATTTTTACCATTTCAATTGTATGATTAAACCCCTACACATATAAAAATATTAGCACAACTTCAGAAAATTCAAATAACATTCATTTCTTTCAACTTTCTCGTATCTCTCGCTGGTAAAGGATATAACATTAAATTCGTAACTCTGAATCAGGTTTTCATTGTACCAAATTGAAGGCAACACTAGGATCTATCATTATACTGAATCCCATATGACAATACTTAATGTAGTTGGTGTAAATTTACGAAGGAAACAACCCTATGAAATATGTGTCGTCGGATTGTTTGTAAAATAAGGCAGAAACTTTAAACAGTCATAACTTTTAAATCATAAGTCGGATTTATCCCTGTAAGATCTCAAACTGATGGGAACAGAGTAATCTACAACTTTCATTCAGACCATACTTTTATATTCCTTATGGATTTGTACAGTTTTCACGTTTTACAGGCTGCTGTAATCATTATGCCATGATAAATCCCTCAAGTTTCTCTATTCAAGTGGATTGTGGAATTTACGTGTAATGATCTCTTTGAAATTTGATTTCATTCAATAACACATTAGTATAAGGATCATGAATAGATTAACTCAACCATAGAATCTAACCTGAACTTAATTGAGCACTTCCTCCTCGTCTAGTTACTAGCGTTTTCTTTCTTTTCTTTCTTTCTCCCTTCTTCTCCTGCGTGTTGCGTCCCTCTCCCCCTTTCTTTTTCTTCTCCTTTCCCTGGATGCTGCTGCGTTCCTCTCCCTCTTCTCCCTCTTTCTTTTTCTGCGTTTGTTTTTCTCTCTTCTAACTAGTAGCGTTTTCTTATTTTCTTTTCTACCCTCCTGCGTTTTCCCCCTCCCCCCTCCTTGTTGTTGTGTTCCCGTGCCCTACCCAAAGGGTAGTGGGCTTGACCCACTTACTTAATTAATTTTCCGCACAATTTCATATCTTAAAATCATATAATTAAAATACCCTATATTCTCATACCCCTTTATCGTAGTTTTAAGTGCTAAATGACCAAACGGGTCGTTACAGTAATATATTGATTAGAGATGATTAGATAGAATTTCTAGGAAGATAATTAGGCTTAATACTCTCTTATCATTTATGTCTTATGATTGTATATTTACCCCATTTGGGAGAATGAGATGGAAAATAAAGATTTTCGGGACAGTCCCAGCATCCGCTTACCTCCCGCTTTGACTGTAGGGGAGTGATAGAATCAATCATTATTATTATTTAATGATAATAATTATTGATTCTATAATAATTATTGTAATTAAGTAGAATATCAAGTATATATGATAACATGTAATATATTGATTAGGGATGATTAGATAGAATCTCTAGGAAGATAATTATGCTTAATACTCTCTTATTATTTGTGTTTTATTTTTCCAAAAAAGGTGGATCTCCCACCCCAGGAGCCCCCACACCCCGGTCCGACAGGATTGTGAAGGAATTAATCATGGTAACTCAACTGATTTCAAAGGTTAGACCACTACCACGCTGCGCATAAGGGACCCTCCTTTATTTTAAGAAGTAACCCCTACTCTGCCGCTGACGGGATTCGATCTTGGCCATTTTTCCAATTATCCCCCTTGAGAACCAGTTGAGCTGTCTATGCGGACATCATTTGTGGTTTATGATTGTATATTTACCTTGTTTGGAGAATGAGATGAACAAGAATTGTCATTTCTAAATAATTCTTACGTGAAGTGACTTGGGCATGTAGTGTATTGTCACGTTTGGGTAAAGTAAGACCTAAAAAGTAAGCAGGAAAAAGAGTGATGGAATACTGGGATTGGAAGGGATCTTCCAAGGTATATGCCATTGGCGCCTCACTGCTCCACATCATAGATCTCATTTCTATACGACTTTCATTATTCTTTTGGCCCCTTCGATTATTTAAATTGCCGTCACACTTTACTTTTTATAGCTAGGTTATATTTTCTTAGTAACTAGTAAGACCCTGTTTTATATAATTTAGAAGGTGAAATCATCATGCACGTGGCATAGTTTAGAAAAATGTTAACAACGAAAGATGTTCTTTTATTTTCTTTTTGCAAATATTACTTCGTTAATCGATGTTGGCCTCTTAAATTATATTATCCACGCTCTAGTTAACAAAGTTTGTACGTGCGAGAGAGTGTTAAGAGTCCGACATCGGATATGAAATGGAAATATGAACTCCTTATATGGACTTGGACAATTCTCACCCTACAAGTTATCTTTTAAGGTTGAATTAGATCCAAGATTCATTCTTTACCCTATTACAACTCAAAATTTATGGTACTAGCTCATGTTTTTTTTATGCATGTTTAAATCTTCCCACATTAATTTAGCCGTCATGGCAAATTAGAGTTATGTGCACAAAACACAGATTAAAACAATTTAAATGGCATGTCTTGAATTTAGCTTGTAGACGTCCTTTTCCGCTTCTCTTGTTGATTTTCTAAGCAAACAACTTTAACCTTACCTAACATGTTGGGTAATCAGTGGCGGATCTACGTCGTTTGAAGTCGTTGTTCGAAAAAAAATTCACATCATTGTATAAGAGAATGGGGATGTTGTTCTTGTTCAAAAGTGAAAAATAGCACTCCAAAAAAACAAATCACGCTTGTTCACGTGAACAAGCGTGAACATCACAGGTCCGCCCCTGGTTATGTTGCATTAATATTTCGGTTTAATAATTATTTTTTCATAAAGGTAAGGTAATATGGGGAAATATGATGTTTTATTTTATTTTGTTTTTAGTTTTATCTAGGGCTGACCAACTGGGCCCGACTCCATATCGACCCCGCCCCGACCCTGCCTGACCCTGTATCGGTATCGGATACCGATATTCAGTTTCGGATACCGGTATTCGATTTCGGTATCGGTACGGGGTCGAGAATTTTTCTCTACCCCGACACCAGCCCGACCCCGCCCCAACCTCGCCCCACCCCGCCCCCGACACTTCCCACACCCACACACCCTGCGGCTCCTTCTAGCCGTTGCACAACGGCTTTGCCCAATTTGGTCGTTGTGCAACGGTCAAACCCCCCTACCCCAACCCCCCTACCCTCTAATATTTATTTTTAACCCTTAAGTTATTATATTTATACTTTAACCCAATTTTTCCAACTATAAATATCTCATTTTTTCTTCATTTTTTTTCCACAAATCTTCCTACAATCTCTTTAATAATCTCTCAATCTATCTCTCATTCTCTCTACATTGTCTACTAAATATTCAATTTTATTTATTCATTTGGGGGTGAAGTTGGCAACTAGCTTGAGGATCATCTATCGAGCAAAGTTTCAATTTTCAACCTCTCGATTACACGTCGACGTTACGTCGGCGTTTGGTACATTCGTTCCTTCATTAAATTATTATTGTTTCTTCATTTTATTTGGCACACTTAATTTCACTATCTTTAATTATTTATTTGCATAATTATAATGGAAGGATTTAAACGTATGATTACGGGTAAGGGTGTTTCTTCTAGTAGGGGTAACAAGGGCAAGTGTACATTTTCTAGTCATCCTATTCCTCCATATCCTCTTAGACATGAAGCTTTTATTGATACTGAATTATTTTATGAAGTACCATTAGATTTAGACTAGGAGCTTTTTTTCTGGAGCTCAACAAGATTTAAATTTAGAAGATAATCTAGATAACACACCCACTAATCTAAATGACATGCCCACTAGTGCACCTCAAACTGCACCGCCTCCTATTTCCCCTAGTATGAGACGAGGTCTACCTCAATGAAAATTAAAATCAGATGTATGGGCTTTTTTTGATAGGGACGTAGAAAATGAAGTTGTTAGATGCACAATTTGTAAAATTGTTTATAAATTTAAAATAGGAAAAAGTCAGAGCGGGATGAGAGGTTTAACTACGCATTTGAATAACCGTCACAAAGTTAAGTGGGATGAATATAAGGCTAAAAAAAGGGTGTGCAAGCGCCCTCTCAGTTGGGACAAGGTTCACATATTGTCCTGGATCAGGTACAAGGTCAAATTGACCCTATGATGGGGGCAGTTGTAGGCCCTAAATACGATAAAAATAAAGATAGGGAAGAATTATCAAAATTAGTTGCAGTAGAGGGTTTGTCTTTTTCATTTTTCCTGAATCTCCTGGTTTTATTCATTATATAAGAGAAATGTACAATCCTGCTTATAACGGTTTTTCTAGATCAACTGTTAGGAGAAATGTTTTTTAAATTTGCACACAAATATCAACAATATTTACGTTATTTTTTATATCATTACCCTGGAAAAGTATCTATCACATCTGATATAGGTGCAGTACTAACAACCATGATTATTTAACGGTAACATGTCATTGGGGAGATTATAAATGGTGTATGCAAAACGTATTTTAGCATATAGATATATAGATAGTAGGCATACTGGTATTTTTATTCAAGAAATTTTTTCTTCTGTTTGTGATTATTATGACATAACTGATAAATCATGACTATTACATTAGATAACGCTTCTTCTAATATTTTTGTTGTTAGAATATTAAAAAATGCCTTAACTCCATCTTTTTCAGATCATTGTCATATAAAATGTGCATGTCATATTTATAACTTAGTTGTAAATGATGGTATATCACTTTTTGAAGACATTCTTGGAAAAATACAATTTGCTATAAACTATATTTTTAAAAATAATAGAATACAACAATAGAATATAAAAAAACTTATCACGATTGTCAACTACCTTACATAAAAATTTCTGAAGAAGTGTGCACTATATGAAATTCTTTATACAACCAACTACGTGTTGCTTATGATTATAGAGGACCTATAACTTTATTTTTTAACGCCCGTAATAGAAATCCTACTGATATGCGTATAGATTCCGATTGGGATACAATTTTAGAACTTATTACATTTTTAGAGAAATTTTATCTAGCTACTAAATAATTTTTCGATATTTATTATCCTACTATTTCATCAATGTTTTTTTATATAGCTCTAATATTTATATTACTTAGTGAATATATGAAAAAACCAGCTTATAAGACACCTATTAAAAAAATGTTTCTAAAAATGAAAAAATATTTTATTCCAAATTACCCCAATTTATATGATTAGCGTTGTATTAAATCCGGCTATTAAAATAGACGATTTTAAAGTACTTATTGAAACTATTTATGATTGCATAGATAAATTTTCACCTCTATCTCCCAGAAATCCAAATGACCCACCACCTATTAAAAAAACTAGAGAAGAAGTGTTGTCTAGCACATAAGATGAATGTAAAAAAGTATATACGCATTACCAACAAGAAAGTGCTAGAAACAAACCGGCTTTCATGTCATCATCATCATCTTCTTCTTCTTCAACACAATCTCAAAAATGACATGATGTTTTTGCGGCTAGTGTTCAAAGTCTCATACATAGAATGTTTAGTGGTAATATTTCTAACCAAGTTAGCGAGTTTAATGTTTTTTTTTTGCAGGGTGTTGTACCGTACCAATCAATTGAAAATGAAGAGGGACGTGAAGACTTGCTAAAATACTTGAGGGAAAATGAGAAGAATTTTTCAACACTATCTAAGATGGTCCGAGATGTGTTGAACATTCAAGCGTCATCAACAGCGTCTGAAAGCGCATTTTCTGCGGGAAGATTTCAAATAGGGGAGCACAGAAATTCATTGGCAGGAGACTCATTAGAGATTGCAGTTCTATTCAGAGACTGGATTCGTGTGGAGCGTAGGAGGTGCGGCCAAACGGAGATCAACGAAGAAGAAGACTACAACTACAACGAAATCTTATCCGACGAATGTGTAAGAGACGTCGACCAATTTGACCAACAAATACCAATTCCAACCGAAGAACCACAAGAAATTATAAGGAAACTAGAAAATGTGTTTATTAAAATATAATTCTTTTAATTGTAATTTTACTATGTTATTTATTTGCAACTTTCAATATCATGAAGTTGCAATTTTGAAATTGTATTACCAAAAAAAAATCCTACTTCTAGTCAAATAATATAAGAGGCACAAAAACAGCCCTGTGATGTTTTTAATAAATTATCTTATTGTATGTGTGTTATTTATTTAATTTAAGGGCAAATAAAAAATGACCAACCCCCGACCCCACCCTCGATCCCACCGGCCCAACCAGGCCCTGCGGATTGGGGCGGGCGACAGAACCACTTGACCCAGGCCCGCCACCCCACCTGCGGGCCCTGGCCCGCGGACCAGGCCCTCGGCCAGCCTCGACCAGCCCTTGGCGGCCCTAGTTTTATGTAACCTTTTCGATAATATTCAATTTTGAAATAGAAAAAGAAAAGATTAATATAAATTTTGAAAATAAAAAACTTATATGAAACTCCAAAGGAAAAATATTCAAAACTAATATAAATATGGATAATTACTTTTTTTGACCGCTAAAAAAATTATGTACTATAAGTTTTGTATATTAACTGTAAACATACATTTGTATACATAAAATATATCTAATATACATAATTATAAATATAGTATACATAATAATATATAGATTTTGTATAATTTAGCTAGCGTCCATAATTAATTTTGATCAACGGGCCAAAAATGAAAAAAGCTCTAATTGTTACAATATGTGTGCATGACAAAATAGTAAATCATCAAATTTTGAATTATAGAGCAAAAATTTACTCCTATTAAATAAAATTGTTGTATGTAAAAATTTAAAATAAAATCCAAAAAGAAATATAATTTGCTTACAAATTAAAGCAAGGTGAAAGCATGCACCCGACCAGGGGCAAAGCTTAGTAGGGGCGGAGAGGGGTCATGGCCCCCCTAAAAAACTCATTTAAAAAATAAATAGTCTTTTTCTTCTTCCTTTTTGTATGGAAATGATATTTGCAATGTTATGGTGAAGAAGTGGTGGTTCTGAGCTTCTGGTGGTGGTTATGGCTGTTTTTGATATCGGGTCTGGTGATAGAATAATGATGGTTACGAATTGTGGAAAGAGAATATGAAGAAAGAGAAGCTAGGAAGAAAGATAAAGAAGATCTTTCAAATTCTACGTTTATGAGATTTATTTCATGATTGTATATGATTTGTTAAAGAACTCTTTGTTTACAACATATCTTATATATAGATTAAAAAAAATTTAACTAAATTTTTCATAAATTAATTTGGGCTATATATCATCATACTTTTTGGGTAACTAAACTTTGTATTAATCACCAAAAATGAGTACAATGAAAGAACCCTTACAAGTTACAAGTCTGATTTTCTAGCATAGAAATCCTAGATTTTGAAATTACGATCTGGAATTTGTCTTTTGTCAAAATCCTAACTATTTTTTTAATTTTTCCAAGGTTTCTCCTAGTCTATTTTTTGTGTGTGGCTGAGTTCGTGAGATTCGGGAACTTTAAAAAAAACAGGGAAGACAAATACATATTACTTGATTGGCCGGATAATCCGCCTTATCTTAACTCTTTCAGTTTCTACGGCTACTACAGAAAGATCATTTTCAACAATGAAGATAATCAAGACAAGGTTGCGTAATAACCTTTTGGGCAAGTTTCTATGGCTACTACCGTCCCCCTTAATATTTTGGACAAGCTCTGCCACTGCACCTGACAGAGGTTTCACTTATTGGGGCCTTAGTGTAAAGAATGAATTTTGGATATAACTCAATCATAAAAGCTAGCTTGTAGAGTGAGAATTGTCCAAGTACATATAAAGAGTCTATGTTCTCATTCCATTTATGATGTGGGACTCTTAACACCCCCCACACGCTCAGACCTCGTTGACTGGAGCGTGAACAATATATTTTGAGGGTCCAACATCAGTGAACAAAGAATTGAAATGTGTTTGACTCTGATACCATGTAAAAAATGGATCTTGAACCTAACTCAACCCCAAAAGTTAGATTGTAGGGTGATGATTGTCCAAATCCATATAAGTTATCCATCTTCTCATTCCATTTACGATGTGAGACTCTTAACACTTAATCGTATTAGAGGTGATGAATTGCAATTTCACGTCAGAGCAATCTTTAATTTGTAAAACATTATTGACAAATCTATATATTGCGGTATATTGAAAGAATGGAGTGGGGTATACAAATTACAAGAGTGTTGCATTCTGCACCCTTGATGTGTGCTCTTATGATTTGCATTTTATCCTATATTTTTTTATGATCTGAACCCTAATCTCTTTATTTTCTTACAAAACATTAAAACCACCTTTTTCATAAATTTATCACGAGAGCAAAAGAGGAATACAAATAAGAATAAATTAAAAAAATAGTAACATAAAATTAAAAGAGAGCTCAATCAAACAAACTTTTGTCTCGTCCCCTTCAAAGCACCAAGCTAAAACTAAAAGAAAGGGGTTGAGATCCCTCTAGTAGTAAAGGAATTCGCAATCTGAGGTTTGCATGTCTTTGACTAAATTAAATCAACAGGAAAGAATCATGTCCTGGTTCGGAGTCGATAAAATCGAACGAAGGATGGATTATGCAAGCAATGATCATAGATGATTCACCTAATTTCTTTTTTATTATCGTGATATACCATCCATTAACCTGTTCTGGAACTTTCAAATCAACCGAAGAATATAGATTTATAAATTGATTTATATATATAGCAAATTTCCAATTTCAGTCATGCATATATTCTCGTCCTATTATCATATTTTTTTAGATTCTTATTATTACATATTGTTTCTTTGGTTAATGTTCTTCTCTACATTATTTTTCCTATTGTTTTTTCACTATTGTTTTTTCTATCCAACCCTGCTTTGAAAGGTTTTATTTGAGCGGAGGCCGTCTATCGAAAATAAGCTCTATACCCTTACAAGGTAGGGTGAGGTTTGCGTACACACTATTAAGAGTTTCATATCGGATATGGAATAAGAACATGTACTCTTTATATGGATTTGACAATTCTCACCCTACAAGCTAGCTGTTAGAGAATGGGCCTTAGCCCATCTTCGTCCAAATCAGTCCCACCGTCCAAAGACAATGTGGCGGTCCCACATTGTAAATTATGTATATTTTCCATATTATTCTTGTACCTTAATTAGGATTAGAATATTACCATAATTGTATAGTTAGTCTCCTTATAGAATAAGGATTTAGATGTAAAGTATGAATATGATTCTCCTATTGTAACTTGTATATATATGTCTTTCATTAATAAGAATAATCAAGGGATTATTTCTTACATTCTTTCATGGTATCAAGAGTCTAGATTCTCTTTACCCTGCTTTCGCTCCTCAAAATTTTTTCTTCTTTCTCGAAATTTTGCCCTAAAATTCTCAAATTTTTTGTGTGTTTCTTCTTTCACAAAAACCGAGTTTATTCTCTTCCAAAAGCCTTTCTCACAAATTCCCTTCTCTGAATCTTGTTGTTATATTCCTTATGGCTGATAAGAACACTTTTCACCCTGCCCTCACAGTTTCTAATAACAAGAGCGTTCTTCCTATCGTTCTTGACCTAGAAAACGTTCAATATGGGACATGGACGGAATTGTTTAAGATTCATGCTTTGGCACATAAAGTTCTCCACCACATCATTCTTCCAACTCCTCCAAAGGAGGGTGATAAGGCGACTACGTCTACGACGGTTGTGCCCACTAAAGAAGCAGATCCAGAATTATGGGTCATGCTTGATGCCAAGGTTCTCCAGTTTGATTTATGCCACTATCTCCTTAGAACTTTTACAGTATAGAAACCAACTCCACAACTATGGCAGCGTGGGATCGATTACGAGACATATTCCAAGATAACAGTCATTCTCGAATTGTTATCTTTGAGCACGATTTTTCTCAGGTTTCTATGGCGAATTTTCCAAACGTTTCTTTGTATTGTAAACACCTCAAGGACTTGGCAGACCAACTCAGCAACGTGGGTTATCCTATTTCTAATAGTCGTCTAGTTCTTCAGATGGTTGCAGACCTGTCAGAGGCTTTTACCGGTGTTGCTTCGGTTATTCGTCAGAGTAACCCACTACCAGGATTTTATCAAGCTCGTTCTATGTTTACTTTGGAAGAAGCCGGATTGTCTAAGAGAGTGGCGATTGGGGCCAGCCCTGTCATCATGATGACTACTTCCAATTTTTCTCCTTCCAATCCAGCCAACGTGACTCAAAATCACAACAATAGGTGGTGTGGGCGGCCGACGGAAGAATAATGGCAAGAATCGTGGCGGCAACAACGGAGGCAACCGTCAGCAGCAGTTCTGGAGCCCACAGGGCCCCCCTGGACAGTGGCAGTGGGTCCCAACACCTAACAGCGCCGCCGCTCCACAGTACAGCGCCGCGGCGCAGCCTTACAGCGCCGCGGCCCAGCCGGCACAGGCACCGCGGTCCAACTTCTACCCAGGTCAGAATTCAGGTTTCAGACCAGCGTATGGGCAGCAACAGCAGTCCAGTATACATAAGCATCGCCCCCATCAGGCCTACCATACAGTGGGCCCCACTCAGACCAACATTGAAGCAGCAATGCACACACTTGGCTTGACTCAGCCGGACCCTAATTGGTACATGGACACCGGCGCCACTACCCACATGATATCCGACCACGGTACTCTCTCGTCTTATTCCAATTTGAGCACTAATCGTGGTATAATTGTTGGTAATAACAATTCTGTTCCAATTAAGGGTTATGGTGATAAAACTTTATCTTCTCCTCATCCACCACTTGTCCTGAAACATACCCTTCATGCCCCAAAATTGATTAAAAATCTGGTGTATGTCCGTAAATTTACCACTGATAATTAGTTTTCTATTAATTTTGATCCATTTGGGTTTTCTGTGAAGGATTTCAAGACGGGGTGTCATCTCATGAGGTGCAACAGTAGGGGTGATCTTTATCCAATCACTCCAAGTCTCAGCGTCTCGCGTCAAGCTATGCCATCCACTTTTGCAGCTCTTCCTTCTTCCTTGTGGCATGCTCGTCTAGGTCATTCGAGGTCGTCTACTTTATTTTCTTTAGATAGACATAAGTTTATTTCTTGTAAGGGTACGCGTAGTACTCCACTTTGTCAATCCCGTGCTTTGGGAAAGATTATTAAATTACCATTTGTAGCTTCGAATTTCAATACTTCAATGCCGTTTGATATTATTCATAGTGATTTATGGATATCTCTCGTTCTCAATTATATGGGTCATCGTTATTATGTTTTATTCTTAGATGACTATTCTAAATATTTATAGACGTTTCCTATTGCGAAAAAATCTAAAGTTTTTTTCATTTTCATAAAATTTAGAGCTTTCATAAGAACACAATTCAAATGAGAAATCAAAAACATCCAATGTCATAATGGCAAAGAGTATGACAATAGGGAATTTAAGGAGTTTTGTGTTCAAAATGGAATAAATTTTCGTTTTTCATGTCCTCGTACGTCTTCACAAAATGAGAAAGCTGAGCGAAAAATTCGTACCATTAATAATATTGTTCGCACATTATTAGTTCATTCTTATGTTCCTCCATTTTTGGCATAATGCGCTACAAATGGCTACCGATCTACTAAATATTCTTTCTTCTAAAGGTTTGACATATTCATCCCCTTTCCAAGTGTTATACAATAAGACTCCGTCATATACTCATCTTAGGGTCTTCGGATGCTTATGTTATCCACTGTTTCCATCCACTACGATCAACAAACTTCAGGCACGTTCTACTCCTTGTGTGTTTTTGGGTTATCCGTCAAATCACCGTGGTTATAAATGCTTTGATTTTTCTTCTAAACGAATCATCATTAGTCGTCATGTTCTCTTTGATGAAACCCAATTCCCGTTTTCTAAAGTAGAAAAATCCGTGCCTACTTCTTATGATTTTTTGGATGATGCTATCTCCCCCTATGTTCTCCGTCATTTTTCAGGTTTGCCATAAAATACGTTAAACCCGTCCTCAGCGCCGCGGCGCCAAAATTCCTGTGAGGAAACGCCGCGGCCCTGCACAGAGGCGCCGCGGCGCTAAATGTCCAGAGAGCCCTGCAGTGGTTCTGGCGCCGTGGCGCCAGTACCCAGCGCCGCGGCGCCTTCGACGGGAACTTCCGACATTTCACAAACTTCCCAAAACTCACTCAATCCATCCCAGAGTCTTGGTCCAGTCACTCGTAGTCAACGAGGTATTTTTAAACCAAAGACACATTTTAATTTGAATTATAATATTCTTAAATCCTCCTTACCCGTAATCATGTGTCTGCCTTAAATGACCCTAATTGGAAAATTGTCATGACCGAGGAATATAATTCTTTTATTGATAATAAGATGTGGGAGTTGGTACCCCGTCCATCTGGTGTTAATATTATTCGGTCTATGTGGATTTTTGTTCATAAGAAAAATTCTGATGGTTCATTTGCAAGGCATAAGGCTTGACTTGTAGGTGATGATAAGACTCAGTAGGTTGGTGTGGATTGTGGTGAGACATTTAGCCCGGTGGTTAAACTGGCTACCATTCGCACTGTGCTCAGCTTAACTCTTTCGAAATCTTGGCCCATTCATCAGCTAGATGTGAAGAATGCTTTCCTACATGGTGATCTTCAGGAGACAGTATATATGCATCAGCCTTTGGGATTTAGGGATACTAGATATCCTAATCATGTCTGTCTATTGAAGAAGTCTTTGTATGGGCTCAAGCAGTACCACGGGCTTAGTATAAGAGGTTTGCTGATTTTGTTTCGACTATGGGTTTTTCGCACAGTAGATCGAATAATTCATTATTCATATATCGTCGGGGTTCTTTCATGGCTTATATATTGTTATATGTTGATGATATTATATTGACTGCCTCTTCTGATGCTTTGCGGTCTATTATGACAATGCTCAACTCTGAGTTTGCTATGAAAGACTTGGGCCCATTGAGTTATTTTTTAGGAATTGCAGTCACTCGTCATGTAGACGGATTGTTCTTATCACAGAGGAAGTATGCAGCAGAGATCATTGAGAGGGCTGAGATGTCATCATGTAAGTCCACTTCTACTCCAGTTGATACTAAACCCAAGTCAGTGCTGCAATCGCTCTCCTATGAGGATCCGCCATTATCAGAGTCTTGCGAGCGCCGCTTCATGATGGACGTTCACGCGACCGACATTACATATGTCGCATACAGGCGTGTTTGTTTATCGTGATCCCGAGTTGAACATATGAATGCACTCAAACGCATTCTTAGGTACATTCGAGGAACACTGAGTATGGTTTGCATTTGTATCGCCGTCGGCGTCTACATTGGTCGTATCTGAGATCTTGATTGGGGTGGTTGTCACGACACGGGCGGTCCTACGTCCCGGATATTATGCGTTTTGGGTAACAACTTGGTCTCATGGTCTGCCAAGTGTCAATCTACGCTTTCACGTTCAAGTGCAGAGACCGATTATCGAGGGGTAGCTAATGTGGTCTCCGAATTATGTTGGTTACAAATTCTTCTGTTAGAGCTACATTGTCCTATTGAGAAAGCTACCTTGGTATATTGTGATAATATAAGTGTTATCTATCTTTCTGGTAATCCTGTTCAGCACCAGCGGACTAAACACATAGAGATGGATATTCACTTCGTTTAAGAGAGGGTAGCTAAAGGACAAGTATGCGTCTGCCACGTCCCTTCCAAATATCAGATTGCAGACATCTTTACAAAGGGTCTTCCCTCAGTCCTTTTTGAAGATTTTAGAGACAGTTTCAGCGTACGAAGACCGTCCGCTATGACTGCGGGGGTGTGTTAGAGAATGGGCCTTGGCCCAGCTCCGTCCAAATCAGTCTCACCGTCCAAAGACAATGTGGCGGTCCCACATGTAAATTATGTATATTTTCCATATTATTCTTTTACCTTAATTAGGATTAGAATATTACCATAATTGTATAGTTAGTCTCCTTATAGAATAATGATTTAGATGTAAAGTAGGAATATGATTCTCCTATTGTAACTTGTATATATATGTCTTTCATTTATAAGAATAATCAAGGGATTATTTCTTACATTCTTTCACTAGCTTTTGAGTGAGGATAGTCCATATAAAGAGTCTATGTTTTCATTCTATATCCGATGTGAGACTCTTAACACACACCATCTCCCAAAACCCTACTTGTAAGAGTACATTGAGTATGTTGTTGTTGTTATTATTGTAATCATACTCCTCCTTTCTCAAAAATATTTTTTTCCGAGAATATGGTAAATCAGAAAAATGATTTTCGTGATTCCTCATCCACTCGTAAATAAAATTCTCCAGTTATCCGCTCTCATATCAGACTGAAAATGGCGTTCGATCGATTCTACAATTACAACAATAAAATTTATTAAACATCTTAACAGTAGAACTACTTTGAATTGTATGATGTGACCATATATTCATTACTTCTGAAATTCAAGAATGGTGAAGAAGTGATCAATGTAGAAACCCCGGCAGTCGGTGAAACCGGTGGATCGGCCAAGCTGCCGGTATTCCTCTTCAGTCCGGTGCCTACCCTTGGCACGGTAAATAGTCATGACAAAGATGTCACCTTCAAGAAGGGCTCGAGTTCTCTTGCTATCATCAGTTTGGTGTGGCAATACTGGCTCACAAGCAATCAATTTCCCTTTCTCTGGAAGTGCATCGAAGCAACTCTTCAATATTTGCTTGCATTCATCATCTGTCCATGTTGTTATCACCCACTGCATGTCATGACAATTAAAATACATATAGTTAATTTAATTTTTAAAGGGTGCTATATATGAGTGTGAGAAGGGAAATCTTGGAGCAACAGTAAAATTATCTTCGTGTGATTTATAGGTCATAAGCTCGAACCGTGGAAGCAGTCAATAATGTTTGTATTAATATAGAATATCTATATCATACCCTTTGGGGTGCGTCTTTCACTGACCATGCTAATGCGGGATGGTTTGTGCACCGGGCTACTGCTACATATGAGTGTGTTTGGTACAAATAATTTATATAAGTGACATTTCACGTTGTTGTCTCCTCATTACCTCTAACACTGGCCCCATCCACACAGGGTTTGCTTAAACTATATACAAATGCTTTTGAGATAATATTTTATACTTAACGAAATCAGAAAATAATTAAAAAAATTACTTTTTTTTAGAAAAATATTTTTGGTGGAAAATATGACAGGTTGGAGATTAGACTGCTGTGGTCTACAATTCAAAAACCCAATGCCAAAATCGTACGTCCATCAGTGGCCCAAAGTGGTCGATTGGTAGCTACACTTCATAATTCATATATAGGGACCCAAACAAAATACATTATGATCATGTACGTACTATTTGAAAGCAACGACTCATTTACCTCTCCTCTTTCACGTGGTCGATATATATCTATATACTCTAGTTCAATAATTACTAAAACAGGAAAACAAACATTCAAAACAACACCATGTTAAAGGAATTGGGAAAACACCATGATAATTTATTTTTTATTTTTATTTAAGTAACTGAAAGAGAATAATTTCTTTATTATTTTTATTAATGTAAAAGTTTTATATACATGATATACAATAATAAATATAACATATAATTACAGAAATCAAATATACATTTTTCTAATACAAGACTACTACCATAATTACACATGTGCAAGATCTCTAATAATATACGTAGTATATTAGGAATATACCACGTATATTCTATGACACTCTCACAGTCATAGCGGACGGTTATCGTACGTTGAGACTGTCCCTAAAATCTTCAAACAGAACTAAGGGAAGACTCTTAGTAAAGATGTCAGCAATTTGGTACCGTGAAGGGACACGTACTTGTCCACGAGCTACATTTTCGCGAACAAAGTGAATATCCATCTCGATATGGTTAGTGCGCTGATGTTGGACATGATTTTCAGAGAGAGATATCGCACTAACATTATTGCATTAGACCAAGGTAGCTTTCTGAATAGGAAAGTGAAGCTCTAAGAGGAGGTTACGCAATCAACAGGACTCAGACACCACATTGGCTACCCCTTGATACTCGATCTCCGCATTGGAACGCGATAAAGCAACCTTGTGTTTAGTCGTCCAAGAGACCAAGTTATCAACAAGAAACATAAACCATATGTCGAGCGACTGGTATTTGGACATCCACCCCGATCAACATTTGTATAAGACATAAGAGTAGATACGGAGAATCGATATAAGTGTAAACCATAATCAAGAGTGTCATGAATGTAACGCACAATGCGTTTGAGAGCGTACATATGTTCTTCCCTTGGATCATGCATAAATAAACACACATGCTACACTGCATAAGTAATATCAGACCTTGTGAATGTAAGATATCGAAGATCCCCCACAAGACTGCGATAGTGGGAGGGATCCTCATAGGGTGTGCTAGAATTAACACTCAGCTTCGGTTTGGTGTCAATTGGAGTAGGAGATGACTTACAGGACGACATGTCATCCCGATCCATAATCTCAGCTGCATATTTCCTCTAAGATAGAAATAGACCACCTGCATGACGAGTGACATACATACCTAAAAAATAACTCAAAGGCCCCAAGTTTTTCATAACAAATACGGAGTTGAGAAGAGATATGATAGAATTGCGCAGTTTATCAGAGGAGGTAGTTAATATAATATCATCCACATATAATAGAATGTATGCCATATAAGTACCACGATGGTAAATGAACAGAGAATGACCAGACATGCTGTGAGAAAATCCAATAGTAGACACATAATTTGCAAACCTTTTGTACCAGGTTCGAAGGGCCTGTTTCGGCCCATACAAGGAATTCTTCAACAAGCACATATGGTTATGATGATCGGGGTCCCTGAAACCCAATTGCTGATGCATGTATACAATTTCCTTGAGATCACCATGTAAGAACACATTTTCACGTCCAATTGATGAATGAGACATGTCTTTGAGAGAGTCAGACTGATAACAGTGTGAATAGTTACTGGTTTGACCACCGGCCTAAACGTATCTCCACAATCCACTTCAACTTGTTGAGGTTTGCCATCACCTACAACACGGGTCTTATGCCTCTCAAAACAACTATTAAATTTTTTCTTATGAGTAAAAATTCGCATAGAATGAATCACATTGACACTAGGCGGACGGGGCACCAACTCTCACATCTTATTTTCAATAAAAGGCATTATATTTATCATCTATGACCATTTTATAATTCAGATCATGAAGGTCATGCACGAGGTTATGTGGTAGGAGTGATTTAGTGATATTAGAATTAAGATTAAAGTGTCATTTTGGTTTAAATATACCCCATTGACTATGAGTAACGGGTCCTTGACTCGGAATACAAGTGGGTCAAACTTGGGTCGGTGTAGGGACGTCGAAACTGACTCGACCGAGGGGGGTGGTCATGGGTTAGGCCAACATGTAGTAGGCCTACTCACCGAGAGGATTGTGTTATGGAAGCTGGGTCAGCAGGCATCGGGCCTATCAGTGTCTGCTAGTCCAAATCCCGAGATATAGGCCAGATCAAATGGTGGACCACATATGATGAGAGCCCATCATCCAAAAAATTATTAGAATTAGACACAAAATTATACAACTTAGCAAACATGAGTTTCATAAAATGACATGACGACTAATTATGATTTTATTAGAGGATATATCAAACATTTGTAACCACGATGATTAGACAGATAACCCAAAAACACACAAGTGATACAACGGGCTTGAAGTTTGTTTATTGTAGTTGATGGGAAGAGAGGATAGCATAAACACCCAAACACCCTAAGATGAGAATACGAAGGATCTCTCGACTTTTCCATTTTGTGAGGATGTATGTGGACAAGAAAATCGGAAAGATTTACCATAACATTACAAAATTCTCTAAATGACCCATTATCAAATTTCCTTTGCATTATCACATTGAGTGCTTTTAATTTTCCATTCAAATTGGTACAGATCAATGCTATAAATGATATGAATGTGGAATAAACTTGAGACTTTTTAGATAACGGAAATTTCCACAAAATTTTAGAATAATAATCCAAAAATAACACATAATAACGCTGGCCCAAAGAGCTCAAAATGGGAGATGTCCACAAATCACTATGAATACTATCAAATGACAACAAAGTACTAGAATATGAGGTAACAAACGACAATTTAACATGTTTTCCAAGAGGACAAAAAAGACAAATATTAGTACTACGCATATTATTACACTCAATAAACTTATTATTTTTAAGGGAGGAAAGAACAGACACTCCCGGATGACCCAAATGTGCATGTCATAAGGAAGGTGCTAAGGCGACAAACATTAACAGTGTGGCTTGATTAGTGGTGGAGGTGGTGATGGGGATAGAGCTCGCCGCAACTATCACATCTCATTAGAGGCATCCCTCTCGATAAATCCTTCACAAAATATCCAAAAGGGTCAAAGTCAACAGAAACTCAATTATCAATTGTAAATTTTCGAACAGACACCAAATTTTTAATTAAGTGAGGAGCATGAAAGCCATTTTTGAAGGCTAAAGGTAGGTACGGGAGAGATAAATTTGTGTGACTATAACCACAAATTGAAATTAAATTTGCATTACAAACAATTATGCCACAATTTTTGCTCAAATTAAAATAAAATGAGAGATTACCTGGTGCTGACGTCATGTGAGAAGTAGCACAGGTTTTCATGTACCAATATATATCTGGATGATTTAATCCAAATGTATGCATCACAACCTCGATATCCGTGTGGGTCAGGACTGCTATTGGACTCGTAGCAGCGAAGGCTTGCTGAGGCCAAGGCCCAAGCGCTGTCATGCCAAATTGTTCCTCGGCTCAGGCCGTTGCTGAGTTGGTTGTACAGTGGGACTGACCCAGTTCGATGAAGGAAAAGACTGGGCGACATGGGCCACAACCTAGTGGCCCAAGCATGGTGCCAATGGTTTAGTGGCCCGATCTCTTGGCCAAACCTTTATCGAACATCGCGCTTTTCGCCTTTTCCGCTTCGTCGTTGCCGCCGCCGCCACGCCTATAATCGCCACATCCACCACCATAATTTTTCCATAATTTTGACCCTTTTTGCCACACATGTTGTTATGATTTTGACCATAATTTTTGGAGAAGGAGTGAGAGTCATCAGTTTCGTGGGATGTGACCACTATCATGGCGGAATTGGCTCCGATAGTCACCTTTTTAGTCAATCCTGCTTTTTCTTAGGTGAGCATGGAACATGTCTGGTAGAACGGTGGGAGAGGGTTGCTTTAGCGAAGAAGAGTGTCAACCCCATTGTACGCCTCAGATAGGCCTGCAACAATCTGAAGAACGAGATGATCATTCGTGATGGGCGTGCCAATGTTTTTGAGTTGATCCGACAAATTTTTGAGCCTTTGATAGTAGGCTGAGGCATTCGAAAAATCCTCCATATTTATGTGGGAGAATTGTTGCTCAAGGTTCACGGCACGAGAGTTTTTGTTATCTTGAAATATATCACGCAACCCATTCTAAGTTTCCATAATCGTGGCATCGGGTTCGATTATTATCTGTAAGAGGTCCGCAGAGATGGTGGTAATAAATCCATTGGAGCACCGTATCATCAAGAGTTGCCCACAACTCTATTTCATCATCGGTGGAAGGCACCTTCTTCTTGCCTTTCCGGTGGGACGATGTGATGGAGGACTCTATTAGACCTTACGTGAATTTTAAATAATTTCGCCCACGTCACGTATTGAAAATTTTCCATCTCAAGATCAATAGGGATGTTGTTCTTGATATTGGAGACTGCAAAAGCATGATGAAAGGTGTTATTTGTGGTAGACATGATGGAAGAACAAGAGGAGAATAGGATTTGGAAAAAAAAAAGGAGGGGGTAGGTACGGCCGAAGGGAAAGTAGGACGGCGAAAGAAAAAAAATTGGAGAAGGGAAAGTTTTCCCTAGAATGTCGATATCATGAAAGAGAATAATCTCTTGATTATTTTTATTAATGTAAATGGTTTATATACATGATATACAATAGTAAACCTAGCTTATATACAAGACTACTACCATAATTATATATATACAAGATCTCTAATAATATTAGAGAATATACGTAATATATTAGGAATATACTACGTATATTCTATCAGTAACTTTTTGGTCAATATATATGGAGAGGGTGTGTGCATGGATAACGAATGAACACTGAGCAGGAATAATGTTTATTTCAAGAAATAACTAGCAAATTAGTAGAGCACTAGAGCATGAAATATAAGGTTAATACGTAATCGATCGAACTACTTGAAAACGGCTCTTTTATATTATCACTAGTGAATTTAATTAATTAGTACTCTGTATTTGGGAAATAAAATTCTTAGGGGAAACAATTAAGTAAACTAAGGTGGAGTTATTCCGTGAACCATACATTTCAATATCTCTATAACCTAACCTAATGGTCAATATTAAATTTTAAGTTAGAAACAAACTATAGTTCACATTTACTCAGTTTTTTAAAGAAAAAGAAAAGCACCTTCATGAAAATAGCGTCTCCCTTTGGTATGTATTTAAACATGTCACCACCAACGTGCTTTATACCTGCAAGCCAAAACTTATCTTATTTAGAATTTAGCCACCGATTTCAATTCAAGACATAAAAGAGATTTAAAGGTAACAAAAAAGTTGTAGTCACACTCTTGAGTCTTGTCAAAGGTAACCAAAAGAATCTGAGAGTACGATTCGACAGAAATAAAATCATAGTGAAAAAGAAAGATCAATAGTAAAGAGTAAAGACCTATCTATATTTGTAAGGTCAGGACTTATTCCTTTTCCCTTAACGTCATGATAATTTGGCTATAGATTTATCCTTTTCTCTCACTTAATTAACGCTCCACTAATTGAAACAGTAAAAACTAAATTTGGCCAAAAAGTATTAAATCAATTTTAAAATATCAAATAGACATATTTCTTTAAATATTAAGAAACTCCCTAATTTAACATTCTTACTTTTTTTTTAGGAGGGAAATACCTTATATCTAGATTCATAGTTACTACTAGGCCTGATCAGTGGGTCGGGACGATCTGGTCCCGCCCCGACCCCGAAATAAAAAAAAATATAAAATAACGATATCGGGACTCGAACCGGGATGGGACATGGTCTCGTCCCGCTAGGCCCGACCTGCCCCAGCCCCGCTAAGACCCGACCCCTTCCCGATCCAGTCTCGGTCCCGCCCGTCCCCCTCCCCTTTGCACAAAATAGCCGTTGCACCAACGACTATTTTATATTTTGGTCGTTGTGCAACAATCATTTTTGGCCCTAAATTATTATATTTACACTTTAACTAAATTTTTCGAACTATAAATACCTCGTTTTCTCTTCATCTTTCTCACAAATCTTCCTACAATCTCTCTAATCTCTCAATCTATCTTCTACAAATTTACATTGTCTACTAAATATTCAATTTTATTTATTTATTTGGGAGTGAAGTTCAGAACTAGCTTGAGGATCTTTCATCGAGCAAAGTCTCAATTTTCAACATCTCGATTACACGTCGATGTTACGTCGGTGTTTGGTACATTCGTTCTTTCATTAAATTATTATTGTGTCTTTATTTTATTTAGCGCACTTAATTTCATTATCTTTAAGTCTTTAACTATTTATTAGCATAATTAAAATGAAAGAATTTAGAGATATATTTAAGGGTAAGGGTCAGGCTTCTGCTAGTAGGGGTAACAAGGGCATGAGGTACTTCTTCTAGTATTCATAGTCCTACTCCTAGACATGATGATTTTATTGATACTGAACATTTTCCTGAAATGCCATATGATTTAGACGAGAATATATTTTTCTGAAACTGAACAAGACTTTAATTTAGAAGATGTTCTAGATGATGACACACCCACTAATGTAGATGAAACACTCACTAGTCAACCTCCAACTGAAACACCTCCTATTCCCCCTATAATGAGACGAGGTCCAGCAAAACGAACATTAAAATCAGATGCATGATTTTTTTTTGATAGGGACGTACATAATCAAGTAGCTATATGTAAAATTTGTAAATGTGTTTATAGTTTTAAAACTAGAAAATGTCATGGTGGGACGAGTGGTTTAATGAGACACATAGCACAAAAACACCCAGTTAGGTATTTCCAATACAAGGCTAAAAAAGATGGTGCAAAAGCAAAAAGCGCCCTATCCATCGGGACAAGGTTCACATACTGTCCCGGATCTAGGTCAAATTAACCCTATGACGGGGGAAATTGATGACCCTAAATACCATAAGTATAAAGATAGGAAATTATTATCAAAATTAGTTGCTATGGAGGATTTGTCTTTTTCATTTCCTTCATCTCCTGATTTTATTCATTATATTAGAGATATATATAATCCCGCTTTTCAAGGTTTTTCTAGATCAATTGTTAAAAGAAATGTATTTAAATTTGCAAATGAATATCAACAGTATTTACGTTATTCATTATATCATTTTAATGGCAAAGTGGCTCTCACTTCTGATATAGGCCGTAGTACTAACGATCATGATTATTTAACGGTAACCTGTCATTGGATAAATTATAAAGTCTATGCAAAACGTATTTTAGCGTATAGATAGTAGGCACACTGGTGATTTTATTTCAGAAATTATGTGAAATTTGATCAACATTTTAAAATATTTTTAGTTTGAATATTTAATTTTAAACTTAAAATATTGAGTTAAAAAAAATAGATCAACCTACAATTACTTACGAGGAATTTCTGGTGCTTTTTCAACAACCTCAGGCAAATCAAAGTTGATTCCAAGTTGAATACTCGAATGTTTCTCCATAATCATCTTCAAGCAATCTCCACCACTCCCACCAACGTCAACAAGCGTTTTTACCCCTTGAAATCCATCATATCCCTCTAAAATTGCCTTCATAAATGGCACAGAAACTCCAGACATTGCATTTAACATAAGGCTATTCATCTCTGGGTTTTTTCCATAGTAATCGTAAGCTGGCTCGCCATTTGCCTTCACAAATGGCTCGGTCGACGAATCATTGACGGCCTCGTGAACCATCGTCCACGCCCTCATCAGCACGTCCTGGTGGTGCTGGAGCACGTACGAACCATAGGATAAGCCATTCTCGTCCGTGACTAGGGTTTTCCCCACCTCAGTCAACGAATATCTGTATACAATAACAATAACTACACCTCAATTCAAACAGGGTGGATCGGTTAAATGAATCCTTACTGACCAAGTGACCTAATATATTTTTTCAGTTAAAGTAATCTGATTGGGATACCCATTTCAATATAAGATACATTGCTTTGTTGAAACACAATAGATTCTAGAAGCATGAAAAAGAAATTGTAAGACCTTGAGTATTTGCTACTCCCTCCATTTCAATTTATGTGATAGTTTAGATTTGAGTCATATTTTTTTATTTTGACCGTAAATTTGGACATACAATCGTTTTAAATCTTGAATTTGCCACTAACAAAATGTCATTCCAAAATAAAAAATGATTAATTCCATGATGAATTAGTGTTAAGAGTACCTTCTTTGAAAGCCGTCATCAACTATGTGTTCCTTGAACACACCGTAGCTCGTGAGCATGCGTAGAATCCGCTGAAGGTTCTCAGCGTCACCGCCGCCCTCTCCTTCAAGAGGGCGGCAGGTTTTAGCAAGAATTTCAGCGGTAGAGAGTGGGGTGTTTGATCCACCTTCCCAAATAGCATCAGCTACCTTGAGTTTAACAATGGCATTTAGAGACATAGGTACACTGATCATGTTAGCTAATTCCATTATAGCTAACCTTGCATTATTATCGTTGTTGCTACTTTCCCCATTTGCATTCTCCATGGTTTCAACACTTTTTTTTCTTTCTATTGGAAACTATAGGTTGTATTTTTCAGTTGCGGATATCATGTGTTTACTGTTGGAAGCTATTGGCTGTGGGGCCATTTTTATTGGGGTTAGTTAGGGCTTGTAAGTGCAACTTTGAAGGCAACCTCTAGCATACTAGATTGTCCTAGAAAAGTCCAATTTCCATTACTATTTTTTTAATAGTCGTAGTGTTCGAAGGTCAGCTTGTGTGCACCTTGAAATTTCACGAGTAGAGCTGGAAATTTCAGCCCATATTTAGAAAATTAGCTTATTTAACTTATATTTTAGCGAGTTGGATCACTTATATTTCAGTTGGATAAATATGGGCTTCAAGTCTCGTTTTAACCCATACAAATATGGACATATATAGGTAAAATATGGATATTCATATATGAACTCGCTAGACCTAACCTTAATCCACTCTCCACCACCCAATCTACCACATACACCTGCCCCCACACGCCCTAGCCTCCTATCCTTCCTACCCACCCCACCTTTGACCTACACCCTACCACCTTCACCCATCTCTACGCCACCCCTTACTCCCCATCCACCTCCCAATCTACCGATGTGCCTAGAAATTACAGCACATTTGATATCAATTTCATGAATTGTTGTTGTCATTTATGCATTTGTAGTAGTCTTTTCTTATGTTATTTTATTTTTTGTAGAATTTTTACATTTGGACACCAAAGATGAGGAAATATGCTGAAACATGGACAAAATTATTGAAAAATGAATGAAGTGTTGAGAAGACCACTTTTGCGGACCGCAGAACCAGATTGCGGATCGCAAAATAGTAGCTACATCGCAGAAGTAAACATTGAAAGAAGAATTATATAGCCCTCAAGTGCGACCCCAAACTACGGTCCACACTTCCATTCTGCGGGCTGCAATCCGGTCTGCGAACCATTGCTTTAATTCAGACTGCGAAGATCCGAGACACTCCTGCGGGCCGCAGTTCAGTTTTGCGGATCGCACTTTCAGCTGCATTATCAGACAGTCCAAATCAAGACCTACTCTGCGAATCCTAGGTCAATTTTGCGGACTGCATATATGTTCTGCGGTCCTGTTCCGCAATCACAGAGTGGTGTGTGGTGGTATTTTTATAAATAAATGTAGTCTGAAAATTAAGTCTCTATATATACTCACCTATGAGTTTGTGATTTGACACATTATTCTATACCTAGATTCCTAACATTTGTAGTCACCTTTGAATATTCCTAGTGTCATTTTTCACTATTCATCTCTAGTTTATCATTCTAAGAAGAATTTTGGTCCATTTTGTATAGACAAATCTTGTGTTCACGTTAAATCGTTGTAAGCATTCTTTTATGTTCATTATGATTTGTTACATTTATTATTTTGTTATGCATTTATTACTTGCAATGAGTGGCTAGATTTAGGTTGGAGTTGTGATGAAATAATGAATAGTTGGTGTAGTTTATAAATTATGAAAAATATGTATTAATGTGAGATTAAACTACTCTCATACTTAATGTTAAAGGGTTGGTTGCAAACATCTCTTTCTTACCTATTGTCTCTAGTCAAACTTGAGAAAGGAGACTATAGTCTAGGAAATGAGTATTTTGATGAGGACTTGGGGCTTTAAACCTCATTTAATGATTTTCAATTTTAATTAGAAGGGAATCAACTAAGGGTATATAATAGGTGTTCATAAATGTCACACTTTAGAGCTTGAGAAAGTCTAAAGTGAAATTAGGTGGGTCAATTGAGAAATTCCCACCTGGACACTAGTCCACATTACCTATATCACAATAAATACATCCACTTAAGCACAAATTCAACACCACTTCCATGAATTAAGTCACAACGCTAACACTTACAATTACTTCATAACTTAACCATTATTTGAATTGATAACTTGAAGTAGTTAAAACAAACAAACCGACAGACAAACAAATAACTTGGTTATCATAGGGGTAAAGTAATTAGTAAAGCCATAATACATATACGAATAGATTATTTCTCATCGTATTCCTTGTGGGATTCGAACCCAACCTTGTGGAATTCGAACCCAACGTAGTTGGATTATTATATTTGACAATGACCATATTATATCATTGAATGTGTAATTTGGGCGAGATTAAATTTTAGCATCGTTGCAGGGGAATACGGTGTTGAAATTTTCTACTGTGTAGTATTATTACTTTTCTAAAAGCTTTATTTCCAAATTTATGTTTGCTTGTTGTTTTGTGTTGTAGGTGCTATGGCGGATTTACCCGATGATGAGGGAAACATAGAGATGGCCACCTTTTGCAAATGTCATCCGACCACCCCAAATTTCAGAGAATGTGAGTTTCTACGTCATGTCCACCATACTCCAAATACTCAACAACAAGGGCCTATTCGGAGGATCGGCATCCGATGAACCGAATACGCACTTGAGGAATTTCAATAGGGCGTGTCTTGCATTCTGTCATCCCAACATGTTTGAAGAAGTCGTGAAGCTAAGGCTCTTTCCCTTCCCTCTAACAGGGAGGCTATTATTTAGTTGGATGACTTGATTTCTGAGTCCATCACTATATGGACCGAGTTGGTAGAGGAATTCCTTAAGAGGTTTTTATCGCCGACTCACATGCTCCAACTCCGAGATGAAATTTTGATATTCTGTCAAATGTCGGGTGAAGCTTTACATGAGGCTTGGTTAAGGTTAAAAAGAAGCTCAAATAATGATACAATCATGAGTTTAGTGATGATTTCTTACTCCAAACATTCTATCGGGCGCTAGATTCGATCAACAAGTTGGTGGCCAATAACATAGCGAAATGTGCCTTGATGGATAATTTGTTTACGGTAGTAAGTGAGCTTCTTGATAAGATAAAGAAGACAACCGATGCTTGGCATACGAGATCATCGGAAGTAGTTGTGGGTGGTCCCTCTAAGGTGTTATGTAGAGAAACCTTGAAGAAGGAGAAAGAGAGAGACAAGACCATGAAGCAATTGATGACCAAAATGGTAGTCCTTAAAAAACATGTGATGGAAAAAGGACCAAAGAAAGTGAATATGGTTACTAGCATGGGTCCTAAACAAAGTGTAGACGAGATGTTACCCTATGATCAACAGGGTACAATGAGAGTGAAGAAGATGTAAACTTCGTGAACAATGTGCAAGGATAGGGTTTCCGCCCTAATTACCAAGGATCGAACTAATCGTAATGATATAGTAACCAAGGAGAAATCAAGGTTGGAGAAATGATCAAGACGACTCTAATTGGAGAGAAAGAAATAAGTGGGATGGAGAAAAAGCACCAACAACGGGTACCAAAATCGTAGCTCCAACCCTTATGTTCCACCAAGAAGGTAAGCTTACTAACAACTTATACAACCTCCTCCTTACCAAAATCGTGAGTCTACTAGCGATCCCGCTAGCTCAAAAGTTGAAGAGATAATATCAATGGTGTTGAAAACCCAAGACAAGTTCGATGCTAACATAAAAGAGTTCATCAATCTTGTATCCTCATACTTAACATTCATCAAGCAATTAGAAAGTCAATTGGGGTAAATCACTTCCACACTAAATTCAAGATAAAATGGGACCCTTCCTACAATACGATAGTCAATCCGTGAAACGGAAAGAGAGGTGTCTCATTGTCTAGCCATTTCTACTAGAAGTGGGAGAGTGTTGGAGGAGCCGAAAATGCCGATGAATGTGGTACATGAAGGTGTGTTGCGGTTGCGAAGACAAATAAGAGTGAAGACAATATGATAGATAATTTTGTCTTGATAGAATAGAAGAGTGATGAGAAAGAAAAGGTTGATAAAAAAGAGAAAGTTCTTGAAAATGAAGAAGGGAGCGACAAAGAAGAAGAGGCTCCAAAAGCCTTAAAGACTATTCCAAGGTCTCCTCCTCCCTTTCCACAAAAAGTTTCCAAGATAATTTAAGATGACAAGTTCAACAAGTTCTTGGAGATGTTAAAGCAATTGTTGATTAATATTCTACTTGTCGAAGCCTTGGAGAAAATGCCGAGGTATTCCAAGTTTATGAAGACTTGATTACAAAGAAGCGAAGAGTGAGTTTTGATATGGTAGATGTTACTCATCAATGTAGCGTCATCATTTCTAGCTCAATTATGAAGAAGCAAGAGGATCCAATTGCTTTCACAATTTTGTGCACCATTGGGGTGTACCAATTCGTAAAGGCCATTTGTGACTTTGGAGCAAGCATTGATTTGATGTCGTTTGCTATTTTTAAGAAGTTAGGTTTGGGCAATCCCCAACCTACAAGTATGAGATTTCTCATGGCGGATAGGACAGTGAATCGGCTAATGGGATCATATATGATGTTCCTGTGAAGGTTGATAAATTTATCTTCGCCATCAATTTTATGATATTAGATTGTACAGTCGACTATGATGTTTTCATAATCTTGGGACAACTATTCTTAGCGACGGAGAGAGCGGTATATGATATGGAAAATGGAGAGTTGAAGTTCCGAATGAATGATGGATAGGTTACCTTCCATGTGTGCAAATCCATGCAATAATACATGAGAGTAATTTTGGTGATTGATATGATTGATGATGAGGTAAAATTGCACGCCGAGGTTGATGTATCAAAGGGAATTGATTGTGGTATTGATAAACTATGATGATGAGGTAGTTAAGGGTATGACAGATACTATGCGTGCTCTTGAGGGCCAAGGGTCCTATTCTTATGCTCCTAGGAATTTGGCGTTGGACTTGAAAAATTGTGGAGTCCCTCTCCTCCGACCTTTCATTGAAGAACTTCCAATCCTTGAGCTCAAGCCACTTCCAAGCTATTTGGAGTACAAGTTCCTTGGGACAAATGATTCATTACCGGTTATTATCTCATCTAACCTTAATGAAATTCAAGTGGAAGATTTATTATCAATCTTGAGAATCTATAGAAGATCAAATGGATAGATTATTACGGACATCCGAGGAATAAATGTGGGTGTATGTACTCATTGAATCTATTTTAAATAGAATAGTTCTCTAAGTGTTGAGCATTAACGGAGGTTAAACCCCTTAATGTAAGAGCTTGTCAATAAAGAGATTTTAAAGTGGTTAGATGCACAGGTAGTGTACCCCATTTTCGATAGCGCATGGGTTAGCCCCATGCAATATATATTGAATAAATGAGGGATCACGGTGGTCCCAAATGATAAAAATGAGTTGATACCAATGAGGACGGTAATCGGGTAGAGAATTTGCATGGACTACCGGAAGTTGAATAGTGCTACAAGGAAGGATCATTCCCTATCTTTCATTGATCAAATGATTAATAAAATTTCTTGGATGGGTACTCGGGCTACAATCAAATCCAAATAGTCCCAGAAGATCAAGAAAATACCACTTTCACTTATCCATATGGTACATTCGCCTTTCAAAGGATGTCTTTCGGTCTTTGCAATGCACCCGCCACCTTCCAATATTGCATGATGGCAATTTTTGATGATCTAGTGGAAGATGTTATGGAGGTCTTCATCTATGACTTCTTCGTAGTTAGGGAGTTCTTTGAAGCTTGCTTGGAAAATCTCTCTCTCGTATTGAAAAGATGTGAAGAGACCAATTGGTGTTAAATTGGGAAAATTGTCACTTTAATATCACGGAATGCATAGTCCTTAGTCATAAGATCTCCAAGGATGGTATTAAATTAGACAAGGCCAAAATTAAAGTGATAGCTAAGTTGCCTCCTCCAACAACCGTCAAGGGTATCCATTTATAGAAGATTTTTCAAAGATCACAATCCCAATATTAAAGCTCTTGAAAAAAGATGCAAAATTTGAGTTCGATGAAGCATGCCTCAAAGCTTTTGAGGATTTAAAAGAGAAACTGGTTTCAGCTCCGATAGTGGTGGTGACTCCAAATTAGGATCTTCCATTTGAATTGATGTGTGATACAAGTGGAGTTGCTATTGGTGCTATGTTGGGCCAAAGACTGAAATCTCTTAATGAAGCTCAAAAGAATTACACGGTGACGACGCAAGAGTTGATTGCCATTGTCTTTGCTTTTGAAAAAATTTAGTCTTATCTATGGGGTTCTAAAGTGATGGTGTATTTCGATCATGCAACCCTCCGATACTTAATGGCAAAGACACGCTTGATTAGGTAGGTACTCCTTCTACAAGAGTTCAGTTTTGAGATCAAAGATCGGAAAGGTTATGAGAACTAAGTAGCGGACCATTTATCAAGGATTAAAAATGAAGAAGGCCAAAGAATGAGTTGAAGATCAATGATGCTTTTCCAGATGAGCAAGTCTTTGCATCATCTCAAGATATCATCCCTTGGTATGCCGATTTTGCTAATTATTTGATAAGTGGAATCATGTCGGATCATCTAAAATCTCACCAAAAGAAAATATTATTGAGAGACTCCCAACACTACTATTGGGATGAACCTTATCTCTTACAGATTTACACCAATAATATAATTCAAAGATATGTGCCCGAAGTGGAAAATTTACCTATCATAGAAGCATGTCATACTTCACCGGTTGGGGGGTCATTATGCTAGTCAATGCATGACTTCCAAAATTCTTCAAAGTGGATTTTATTGGCTAACAATCTATAAGGATTTCCATGAGTTTGTGAAGCATTGTGATCAATTTCAAAGGGAAGATAATGTCTCTAGAAGATATGAGTTGTCTATGTGTCCTATTATTGAAGTGGAATTATTTCATGTGTGTGGAATATATTTCATGGGGACATTCATGAGTTTATTTGGCAATAAGTATATACTTGTGGCTATTTATTATGTGTCCAAGTGGGTTGAAGTCGTAGCCCTTCCAAAAAATGAAGGGAATAGTGTCATCGCATTACTCAAGAAAAACATTTTCACTCGGTTTGGGACCCCTAGAGCCATCATATGTGATGGAGGCTCTCACTTTTCTAATAGAGTATTTGTCTCATTTTTTAAAGTATGAGTTAAAGTATAAAGTGACAACTCCTTACCATCATCAAACAAGTGGTCAAGTGGAGGTGTCTAATTGGGATATAAAGAGCATTTTGATGAAGACGGATAATCTCACGAGGACGACATACAATCTCCTATTGGAATCTCACCGTAACTTGGTTTTTGGAAATGCATGTTATTTTTCGGTAGAGGTGCAATACAAGGCACTTTGTGCATTGAAGAAGCTAAACATTAATTAGAAAAATACATCAAAGTTAAGGGTGGATCAAATCAACGAGATGGATGATTTCTGCCTCCAAGAATATGAAAGTATCGTATTCTATAAGGAGAGGATGAAGTTCCTTCACGACAAGAGGAATTTGAAGCGGAAATTTCACCCGAGGACTTGGTCTTGATTTATAACTCTAGACTCGAGTTTTTCCCCAGAAAGTTGAAGTCGAGGTGGTCCGATCCTTTCAAAGTGATGAAGGTCTTCCCCTATGGTGTCATTGAATTGGGGAGCAACTCTAGTCACCTTTTTAAGGTGAATGACCAAAGAGTCAAACATTACTTAGAATGTTTTTATTATCACACGGTGAACACAATCATCAGACCATGAACCTTGAAGAACTTGTGGTAACATTCGTTGTGCCACGACGTTAAATCAAGCACTAATGGGAGGCAATCCAATGTTTTTACTTTATTTTCTTTATTTTTTTTGTTCACTTGTGTGTTTGATAGTTTGTTAAGTATAAAAGATCTAGAAACATAGGAAAAATAGGGAGAAAATATGAAAAGATGTGCAAAACAAGTCAAAAGAGCAAGAGAGACCATTGTGCGGCCTACTCTACGAACCGCAGTCCTGAATTATAGACTGCACTTTGGTTCGTGTGGTCGTGTATGCCCTACCATAATGAACTTCCCCTCTTTGCCCGTATCCGACATCCTCGCGGAATCCACCTTCGAACCTACAGGCTCAATCTGGCATAATCGGTGCACGTCCACAATAGGCCTACAAAACACTGGTCCCCTGCCATCAACTTATGCACCGACTGACATTGAGGAAGATATGAACACAATGTCACTCAACGCTCCAAACAAAAATTGGTATATGGATACAAGCACTACATCTCGCTCATCTTATTCCAATTTGAGTTTTAAATCAGAATATTATTGTTGGTAGTGGACAAGGCGTTTTTATTCGTGGTTTTGGTCATTCATCCTTATCTCCACCACATCCATCACTAATTTTAAAAATGTTCTTCATGCTCCTAAACTCATTAAGAATCTAATCTTTGTGTGACGTTTCACAAATGATAATAATATTTTCCTTGACTTTGATCCTTTTGGTTTTTCTGTGAATGATTTTACGGCAGGGAGATGAATAATGAGATATGACAGCACTGGAGAACTCTATTCTATTTCAAACGCCGTCAACAAACCAACCTCAGTTCCATCAACCTTTGTTGTTCTTTCGTCATCCTTATGGCATTTTAGATTAGGACATCTGGGAGATTATATTTTATGCTTCCTTAGGAATAATAATTGTATTCAATGCAACCATATTTCTAAGACCCTATATGTGAATCCTGTGTTTTTGTGAAACATGTTAAATTATCATTTTATGCATCCACCAATTGTACTTTAATGCCTTTCGATATCATAAATAGTGATTTGTGGCCTTTCCCTATTTTAAGTACAACTAACCATCGATATTATGTGTTGTTTTTGGACGATTATTCCAACTTTCTCTGGACTTTTCTAATTGATAGTAAATCTAAGTTCTACCCCATTTTTTTCCTCATTTAGTGATTTCGTAAAAATACAATTTGAAAAGAGCATTAAATGTTTTTAATATGACTATGGGAGGGAATTCGATAACAACCAATTCAAATATTATTGCTCCAAAAACGGTCTTACTTTTCATTTTTCCTACTCTCACACCTCTTCTCAAAATGGTAAACCCGAACAGAATATCTGAACCATAAACAACCTAATTCGTGTCCTACTTGCCCAAGCCTCAATTCCCCCTCAATTCTGGCATTACGCACTCTCCATGTCCACATATCTCCTCAACATAATCTAAACAAGTCTCTAGCTCTACGGTCGCCCACTCAAGTTATGTTTCATAGGAACTCCTCTTACTAACACTTGCGTGTCTTCGGATATCTTTGTTATCCTCTCCATCCGACCATTCACAAACTCCAACCCCGTCTTCTCTGTGTGTGTTTCTAAGTTACCCACCAATCATCGTGGTTACTCTTGCTATGACTTATCAAGCCGTAAAATAATTATTTCTCGCCTTGTCCTATTTAATGAGTCTCAATTCCCTTTTGCTTCACTAAACTCACCACCTCAGCATTCCTACAACTTCTTAAATGATGGTCTAAACCCCCTTATAATCTATCATTTACATAGTATGCCGTCCCAGATCCCGACAATCGCACCTACCACGATCAGTTTGGGACACGTTTCCCACCCAATTATGTCGATGGTGGCCCGCAACAGTCCGTCTCAGGGTGATTCCGCAGCCATCTTTCGGCAAACCGAGCCTCAGATAGCCGATCATGCCACCCATGTTCTTTCTCCTCTTCCCGACAGTCCCGCGGCACACCCCCTCCCTCTCATTCCACATCCCGAGACACGCTCTTGGACCGTGGAAACCCATGTCATTCACATAATTTATAAACCCAAATAGTAGTTTAACTTATCTGTTTCAGTTGTCCCTTCCCCTATCCCTCGAAATATGAAGGATGTCTTGTCTGACCCAAAATGAAAAGCCGCAATGATTGACGAATATAATGCTCTTATAGATAATAAGACGTGTGACCTAATACCCCATCGACCTGATACTAACATTATTCGTTCTATATGGATTTTTAGACATAAAAAGAAATCTGATGGTTCTTTTGAGAAGTAGAAGGCTTGTCTTGTAGGTGAGGGCATGTCTCAACAGGTGGGAGTGGACTATGATGAAATGTTCAGCCCAATCGTAAAGCCCGCAACCATCCAGACCGTTATCAGCATTGCCCTATCCAAGTCTTGGCTCATTCATCAGCTTGATGTCAAGGATGTCTTCTTACATAAGGATCTTCATGAAACAATATATATGCATCGTACTATGGGTTTCAGATATCATAGTCATCCGTATTATTTGTGTCTATTATGGAAATCTCTCTATGGACTGAAACATGCTCCTCGAGCGTGGTACCAGCGGTTCGCCGATTATGTCTCCTCTATCAGTTTTTCACAAAGAAAATCTAATCATTCGTTGTTCATCTACAACAAGGGTCCAGTCATGGCTTACCTCTTGTTATATGTTGATGACATCATCATCACCACATCATCTTATGCCCTCCGTCTGTCCACTATGTCTCTCCTTTCCTCTGAGTTTGCTATGAATGATCTGGACCGCTTGAGTTATTTCTTAGTCATCTCTGTCACTCGACATTCTGGCGGCCTATTTCTGTGTCAGAAGAAATATGCCGAAGAGATCCTTGACCGTGCATGCATGACATCTTGCAAACCATCTCACACGCCAGTGGACACCAATTTCAAGCTCAGCGCTGATTTCAACCCGCCGTATTCAGACCCGACCCACTATCGTAGCCTGGTTGGTGCCCTGCAGTACCTCACATTCATGAGACTAGACATATCTTATGTCATGCAACAAATCTGCTTACACATGCATAATTTGACGAAAGCACACATGCATGCCCTCAAACGTACTTTACGATACGTCCAAACCACACGTCACTTCGGATTACATCTATACAGCTCCTCGCTCACTAGTCTCACTGCTTATTATGATGCTGACTGGGGTGGATGTCCTGACACCCGACGCTCCATGTCTGGTTACTGCATTTTCCGCGGAGATAACCTACTGTCTTGGTCTTCCAAAAGGCAACCTACACTATCTCGATCTAGTGACGAAGCAGAGTATAGAGGTGTCACCAACGTCGTCTCTAAGTCTTGTTGGATCCGTAATCTTCTACTTGAGCTTTACTACCCGATTCAAAAGTCAACACTGGTCTACTGCAACAATATTAGTGCGATATATCTTTCCGACAATCTCGTCCAACATCAGCGCACTAAACACATTGAGATGGACATTCATTTTGTTCGTGAAAAAGTGGTTCGAGATCAAGTTTGTGCCCTTCATGTGTCTTCCAGTTATCAGATTGCAGACATCTTCACCAAAAGACTTTCTCACATATTGTTTGATGATTTTCGAGTCAGTCTCAGTGTTCGTGAACCTTCCATTTCGACTGTGTGTGTGTGTGTGGGGTAATAGAATATTTCTCGAATATTCTTACATTAATTATATATCCCCTATTTTAGGTAGAATTATATTCCTTTTGTAATTTGGTTGATTTACCTAGTTTATAACAAGATAAATATTTTTGTGATACTATATATATTGTAAATCATTCATCAATAAAATCAAAGTAACATATTCCTTACATGAGAGTAGCCAAGTTAATTAAGCGATGGTAGCGGGGCCAAGGTCACGAGTTCGATCCTGCATAAACCTTCTGGTTGAGCATCACACATGGCTTGCCAAGTGTGGTTTACATGGTGGCGTGGTTTGCGTCTTGCGTCGGTCGGGGTTTACCACATGCGCTCGAAAGAGTAGCGGCTGCGGGTTCCTTCGTCAACAAAAAAAAAAAAGTAACATATTCCTTTAGGTAACTAATAGTTGAAAGCTTATGGTCAAAATGCAATGATAAGGTACAATGTCATGCCTCTAAACTGAGTAGCAAATACTAAACCGAACCTCTTTTTAGTACATGATTATTAAACGGGATGAGGCATGAGTAAACATTGAGAATATGAAAGCATGTCTATATTATAGTGGATAAGTGACTGATGTTTCTACAAAATTTAATTCGATAAATCCCTCGAAAAGAGTTGCAGTCAGCCTACAATTGATCCCGGAATCACACCTGAAGAATATTCACACGGACGGTCGCGGTAACAAGTAGCCGAAATTAGAATGTTTATACATCAATCAAGCACCATTCAAGCAGCTAAAGATGCCTTAGCGGCAACATGTGTGAGGGAACGTTTGTGGCAACTGTATGCCAGATTTTTGGACTTCTGGACGAATGTTGTAAGATCAAATTCTCGATCAAGGAGCTGGCCAAGCAGGGCTTCAGATTCCTCCGTTTTCTTCATGGCATCTGTACCAATAGCAACATTAAAATCAGTAAATTGTTGCTGTTGCTGACACGTCTAATTATTTTAGTTATCTAATCCCATAAGCTAGAAGAAATCAATGCTTTAAGCATCCGTTCAATATTCCAGGGCAACGACAATTTGGTATCTAAAAAATGATATTAATCACAACTTTTACCAAAAAGAAAAATGTCGTTGATTCCTTAGTTACTACAATCCATAATTATTACATAATCATTTAGGAAGTTCTCTTGTAGAAAGAAGCATATGGTACGACACTTTAAATTGGAAAATCTTTGTAGATTATACAAACCAATCCCCCTATCCCCCCCCCCCCCCCCCCATTTCCAACTTAACACCATCACCAAGAAGAAAGTAACAATGTGAAACTAAATTGACCACAAGCTATTAACTTAGAATTTATTAATTTACATATAATTGCCTCATTACACGGAATTTCTGGGCGCTTTTTTATTAAGAGTGGAGAGAAGGGAGGTTTACTCTTAAAAAGCAAGCAGAACAATTCTACATAATCTGATGATAACATTCATATGGATGGAACATTTATCATTAGGACATAATTTAAAATGGTGTAAAGTGTACTAATCCAAAAAAGAAATTGAATAGTGGAGCAGAGTGAAAAGTGGTTTGTAAAGAATTGATCTTAGGCCTTACTCAACATCAAAAGCTAGTTTGAAAGGTGAGGATTGTCCAAGTCCATATGAGGAGTCCATGTTCCCATTCCATATCCGATGTGGGACTCTTAACACTCTCCCGTCCAACATTGGTGAGCAAAGAATTGTAATGAGTCTTACCCTGATACCATGTAAAGAATTGATTTTTTGTCTAACTCAACCCCAAAAACTAGCTTGAAGGGTGAGGATTTTCCAAGTCCATATGAGTTGTTCATGCTCCCATTTCATATCCGATATGAGACTCTTAACAAAAATAGTAATATTTTTCCAGAAGTTTGAGGGAAATAAGCATATTCTTCAAAGTAGATCAAGAGGACTCCAGCTAAGATTGCACTATAAATGGTAAGCATTATGAAAAGCTGTTTATGCATTGGTGACATAGTAAGAGCTTGACATAGACAATGGACTTAAATATCAGATCCATCATGCACCACGACCGAGACAACGAAGCAATCTCTATGTCAAGCTATTACTATGTCTAGACCTGAAAAGTTTCTTTTGACATATATAATTTAAGTGCAGACTCGACTCCTACTGGGCCCTTCGTTCAACTTGTTCAAGTTAGACCATTGTGATGCAAGTATGCTCAGAACTCAGAAGTATCTTATTGTTATAGTAATCTATATAATTGTAAGCAACAACAACATAGTCAGTACAATCCCACTAGGTAGGGTCAGGGAAGGATAGAGTGTACGTAGACCTTACCTCTACCTTTACAAGGTAGGGATGTTGTTTCCGATAGACCCTCAGCTCAAAAAAAGATGCAACAAGAATACGAGTATACAAGTTTATGTGCTTCCACTATTTACCTTGTAGCTGATGGAGAAGCAATACGGGAGAGTACAACTTTAGAAGCTCTTCTTTTCTCCTTTTCAGATCATGCAGCTTTTCTTGAGCAGCAGCCAATTCAGTTGTGTGGATGATTCTGCACTGTGAACAACAATAAAGGAGGGTACACAAAAAATATTTCAGTCAGTGCTTTGATGCTGAAATGTTACAAATGCTTTTAGAATAAGTCAATACCCCTTAAGCAATGTGAAGTATCAGACCTGATTCCTAAGCTCCCTTATCTGGGGTTCCTTTTCTAAATTCTCCCCTGCATAAAGAGTTCGTTCAAAATCTATCTGCAGATGTTAATTGATAAAACATTACCTATAATAAGGAAATAAGCAACCTAAACCTTACTAGCAAGCTGCAGAGTTTCATTCCAAAGTTCAACCCTGACCTGATCAAATATGGGGAAAACAGCAAGAGTAAGATACTACCACAGAAATTAACATAGAACAGTAGACCTGTTACGATATCAAACTGACTATAACTGATAAAAGTTGTGTTCTCACATTGATGTTAACCTTGCTAACATGCATAAGACACGAGGATACACAATTTGTCACATACATAAAGCTAGATTTGGTTAAAACTTCAAAAAAATGTTTTTGAAGATGAGATGAAAGATGGTTTTTTAAAGTTAAAATTGTGTTTGGACATGTATTTTACTTGAAAAGAAGTTGAAGTTTTCTTCCGGTGTAGAAAACTTGTCTAAACCACTTTTTGAAAGTTGAAAAATTCATCTTCAGAAACTGGTCACTTTTTATAACCAAACAGTGTTTTCAAAATATTTTTGAAAAAAACGTTGTGGCCAAACGGGAGCCAAGTGTGTAAGAAGAAGAGAAGAGCATACAGGAGGTAGAAAGTATACTCAAGTTCAAGGAAGAAAGGAAGCAAGAACAAGGCCATCCAACTCCGAACATGCAAGTAATATGATCTTTGATTTGTATGAGGCAAGATTACCGAAAAGCAATGCTGTGCATTGTTATGCATAAGTCTCATGAGATTGTAAGCCACTTGATGGACTCAATACATTATGCCATCATGAATGCAGAATCTCACATAGACAGAATAACTAAATTCAGTCATCCCCGTGTATAATTTGATTCCTTACTACCAAAAACAGAACCTCACTCGGTCATTGATTCAGTTTGTGACTATAAAAGTAAACAAGGTATAGCAAGACCGACCGAGCAGAATGAAACAAGTAATTTTGTTACTTATTATTCTGAGTCTTGACAGCCTCAAGTGAAAATAAGAAGTTGTTATGAGCATCCTTGTCAGAAAGAAGCTTCTTTAGCTCATTAACACTGAACAAATTAACAAGAAAACATATTTGAAAATCAAAGACAGAAAATTGCAAAAAGAAGAATGACAAAAAAGGCTAAGCTCTTCACTTATTGTTTAATCACCAGAAAAAGTACCTCTTTTTATTTCTTTTTTCCAAGCACAAAAAATAGATGATCAAGTCATGAAGCATTTGCTGGCAGAAGATACTTCATAGAGTCGAAATTACAGATAAAACTTATTTGTCATTCTCAAAACATGCAGGAATGGCGTACCTTAAAGGGTGCCATTAAATGTTTCCTTGGATACTAATGATTAAAAAGAAAACAAATATGATCTTTCATGTACCAGAAAGATACCCCTGAATATGAACCGAACAACGAGGATTAATTTCACATATAAAACTAATATCTTGATTATAATTCATTGGTATTTCTTACCACCATCCTCTCCTCATTTATTGCGAGGATTCTACTTTCAAACGACAAAACCTGTATTATCCAGCAGATTTTTTACTGTATGCACTTCATTCATTACACAATTTGGTGTTTCATAATGCTCCATATGATAAGAAAGCAGGACTCATCAACATTCAAAAAGGTTGACTCCTATCATGTAATTATATCACTACCTGTTAAACAGTGGGCCCAGCCGTGTGCGGCCCTTCCCTTGTATATTTGGTGAATATTAGACTTAAGTTTGTTTCTTAATTAGTAGTGTAATATTATCATAATTGTAAAGTTAGTCTTCAAATAGAATAGGGATTCCTAGATAGAATAGGAAGAGATCTTCCTTGTAACTTGTATATATATGTCTTTCATTAATAAGAATGATCAAGGGATTAATTCTTTCATGGTATCAAGAGTCTAGGTTTTCTTTACCCTGCTTCCGCTCATCCAAATTCTTCTCAAATTCTCGATTTTTTTTCTCACAAAAACCGAGACACCTCTTCTTCTTCCTCACAAACTCTCTTCTCCGAATCTTGATTGTTCTATTCCCTATGGCGGATAAGAACAATTTTCATCATGTCCTCACAGTTTCTAACATCAAGAGCGTCATTCCTATTGTTCTTGATCTTGAAAACGTCCAGTATGAGACGTGGACGGAATTATTCAAGATTCATATTTTGGCACATAAAGTCCTCCACCACATCATTCTTCCAACTCCTCCAAAGGAGGGTGATATGGTGTATACTTCTACGATGGTTGTGCCCACTAAAGAAGTAGATCTAGAATTATGGGTCATGCTTGATGCCAAGGTTCTTCAGTGGATTTACGTCACTATCTCCTTGGATCTTTTACAGACGATTATTGAACCCAACTCCACAGCTATGGCGGCGTGGAATCGATTGCGAGACATATTCCAATATAACAGTCATTCTCGGATTGTTATCCTTGAGCAGAAATTTTCTCAGGTGGCAATGGCGAATTTTCAGAACATTTCTTCTTATTGCAAACGCCTCAAGGACTTGGTAGACCAACTCAGCAACGTAGGTTCTCTTGTTTCTAAAATCCTCCGACGGTAATTCCAGAAATTCCCGAAAATTCCCAAAATTCACTCAATCCAATCCAGAGTCATGGTCCAGTCACTCGTAGTCAACGGGGCATTTTTAAACCAAAAAGACATTTTAATTTAAATTCAAATGTTCTTAAATCCCCATTACCCCGTAATCATGTCTGCCTTAAATGATCCTAATTGGAAAATTGTCATGACCGGGGAATATAATGCTCTTATTGATAATAAGATGTGAGAGTTTGTACCTCATCCATCTGGCGTTAATATTATTCGATCTATGTGGATTTTTGTTCATAAGGAAAATTCTGATGGTTCATTTGCGAGGCATAAGGCTAGACTTGTAGGTGATGGTAAGACTCAGCAGGTTGGTGTGGATTGTGGTGATACATTTAGCCCGGTGGTCAAGCCGGCTACCATTCACACTGTGCTCAGCTTGGCTCTTTCAAAATCATGGCTCATTCATCAGCTAGATGTGAAGAATGCTTTCCTACATGGTGATCTTCAAGAGAGTGTATATGCATCAACCTTTGTGGTTTAGGGATACTAGATATCCTAATCATGTATGTCTATTGAAGAATACCTTGTATGGGCTTAAGCAGTCTCCAAGGGCTTGGTATAAGAGGTTTGCTGATTTTGTTTCGACTATGGGTTTTTCTCACAGCAGGTCAGATAATTCATTATTCATATATCGTCATGGTTCTTCCATGGCTTATATATTGTTATATGTGGATGATATTATCTTGACTGCTTCTTCTGATGCTTTGCGAAAGTCTATCATGATAATGCTCAGTTCTGAGTTTGCTATGAAAGACTTGGGTACATTGAGTTATTTTTTGGGAGTTGTTGTTACTCGTCATGTAGGTGGATTGTTCTTATCACAGAGGAAGTATGCAGCAGAGATCATTGAGAGGGCTGAGATGTCATTCTGTAAGTCCACTTCTACTCCATTTGATACTAAACCCAAGTTGGGTGCTGCAGCTGACCCTTCTTATGAGGATCCGACCCGCTATCATAGTCTTGCAGGCTCCCTTCAGTATCTGACGTTCACGCGACCTGATATTACATATGTCGTACAACAGGTGTGTTTGTTTATGCATGATCCCAGAGTTGAACATATGAATGCGCTCAAACGCATTCTTAGGTACATTCAGGGAACACTTGAGTATGGCTTGCATTTGTATTCTTCGTCGACGTCTACACTTGTCTCATATACATATGCTGATTAGGGTGGTTGTCCTGACATCAGACGGTCTACATCTGGTTATTGCATGTTTTTAGTAATAACGTGGTCTCATGATCTGACAAGCGTCAAGCCACGCTTTCACGTTCAAGTTCAGAGGCCGAGTATCGAGGGGTAGCCAATGTTGTTTCAGAGATATGTTGGTTACGAAATCTACTTTTAGAGCTTCATTGTCCTATTGATAAAGTTACCTTAGTATATTGTGATAATATATGTGTCATCTACCTTTCTGGTAATCCAGTTCAGCACCAGCGTACTAAACACATAGAGATGGATATTCACTTTTTCGAGAAAAGGTAGCTAAAGGGCAAGTACGCGTCTGTCATGTCCCTTCCAGATATCAAATTGTAGACATCTTTACAAATGGTCTTTCCTCGGTCATTTTTGAAGATTTTAGAGACAGTCTCAGCGTACGAAGACCGCCCGTTATGACTGAGGGGGTGTGTTAAACAGTGGGCCCAGCCGTGTGGGGCCCTTCCCTTTTCCCTTGTATATTTGGTGAATATTAGACTTTGATTTGTACCTTAATTAGTAGTGTAATATTACCATAATTGTAAAGTTAGTCTTCAAATAGAATAGATATTCCTAGGTAGAATAGGAAAAGAATTTTCCTTGTAACTTGTATATATATGTATTTCATTAGTAAGAATGATCAAGGGATTAATTCTTTCACTACCATTATATAGATTATAGACCTTTCACGAGTTTTATGCACATATATGTATCAAGATCATAAATATATGTTGAATCTCATTGTTAGATGGTGACCTGAAACCACTCTTGATAAGCAAATATGAAATGCAGAGAGAATCTCTGTTACAAATCCCAGCAAGTTCAGTACCTGATTCTAGTAAAACGAACACTACAAGAACCGTAGTCTACAATGTAACTAATGATCCTTTCTTTAGAGGTGTAATTGCTGGCATATATGACAAACATTTACCTCTTATTTTTTAAAGCAGCAATGATGCCAGAAGCCTCTGCAGGGGAAACATGGGACATAGAGCTTGGCCTGTTTGTTGAACTCTGCGCATAATAGCTGTCGGGAGAGCTTGAACTAAGGCTTGCAGGTCGGGAAGAACTGGATGAACTGACTACATAAGACGAATACGATGAAGCATTATTAGCTTCTTGAGGACTTAGCTGAGCCTGTTGTTCTTCGACACCCCTGTAGGAAAGAAAATTTTAATGGAAATATGTATGCAAAGCATAAAGTGTAATAGGTATACGACTCATATAGCTGACACCAACTAATTAGGGATTGGGGGGGCATAATTGATTGATTAAGATATGTGTGCCAAAGTGATAAAAATGAAAGACTGTGTATACATGGTCATGTATACTTATCATATTATTAGAATTTTTGTACATGTATAATTACGGTAGTAGTCTTGTAATAAGAAAATGTAGTAAATTTGTATTAGGAAAAGGTAGATTTATTTTTCATAATTACATATTGTATATCATGTATATAAACCTCATTCATTAATGAAAATAATCAAGAGATTATTCTCTTTCATAGTATCAGAGCTCTAGGGCAAACTTTTTCTTCTCCAAATAATCCTCCTTCTGCCGCCCTGCTCGACTAGTGGCCGTCGTCCATACCCCCTCATCCCTTCAATTTATTTTTCCAAAAACCTAATTCTTCTCTTGTTCTTTTATCATGTCTACCACAAAGAACAATTTTCATCCTGCCCTTGCAGTCTCCAACATCAAGAACAATATCTCTATTGTTCTTGAGATGAAAAATGTTCAATACGCGACGTGTGCAGAATTATTTAAAGTTCACGCACGGTCTATTAGAGTCCTTCATCACATCGTCCCATCGGCAACAAGCAAGGAGAAGGTGCCTACACGGATGATGAAATTGAGATGTGGGAACCTCTGGATGCTACTGCCCTTCAATGGATCTATTTCACAATCTCTACGAACCTCTTACAGACAATTATCGAATTCGACGTAACGACAACGAAAGCTTGGAATAGGTTGCGTGATATATTCCAAGACAATAAAAATTCTCGTGCCATGACTCTTGAGCAGGAATTCTCCCATATTAATATGGCAGATTGTTCTGAATGCCTCAGCCTATTGTCAAAGGCTCAAGGAGTTGTTGGATCAACTCAAAACGTTTGAGCATCCGTCACGAATGATCGTCTTGTTCTTCAGATGGTTGTAGGCCTCTCCGAGGCTTATAATGGCGTTGGAACGCTTCTTCGTCAAAGTAATCCTCTCCCGCCTCTCTACCAAGCACGTTCCATGCTCACCTTAGAAGAAGTCGTCTTGGCTAAAAAAGTGACAACCGGAGTCGATTCCGCCATGATGGTGGCCACGTCTGATGGCCCTCACTCATTCTAAAACAATTCTAGCCAAAACCGTAACAATGGTGACGACAAAAAGGGTCAAAATAAAAAAAATAGTGGCAAAAACTGCGGCGGCGGTCGAGGCGGTGATGGTGGAAGTGACGGTAGCAACGGTGTCAGTAGCGGAGGATGTGGTGGCAGTGGTCAGTCGGCTGGGTCGCAGCAGCACTGGCCGCAGCCATGGCCCAATGTACAGTGGTCGTAGGGCTGGGCTAGTGGGAAGTGGCCATGCCAGAATTTCAAGTAGCGAGTTGGGTCAGGCCCAACGACGTCCAACAATTCAAGTCGGCCCAACAGACACGGACTGGTCCTTGGCAGCAGGCTGGCCTACTATGGCCTCGGACTCAGTAGGCCTTCGTTGTTGCGTGCCCAGCGACGGTTCTGACTCACACAAATATCGACGCAGCGATGCATACACTTGGATTAAATCTTTACGACGCAAATTGGTACATGGACACCGGGGCCATTTCTCATATGACATCCGCGCCAGGTAATCTCTCATCTTATTTCAATTTGAGCAAAAATCGTGGCATCATTGTTGGTAATGGTAATTCAATTTCAATTTGTGGTTATGGTCACACAAATTTATCTCCCTCGAACCCTCCTTTAGCCTTGAAAAATGACATTCATGCTCCTCAATTAAAAATTTGGTGTCTGTTAGAAAATTTATAACTGATAATTGAGTGTCTGTTGACTTTAACCTTTTCGGATTTTCTGTGAAGGATTTCACGACAAGGATACCTCTAATGAGATGTAATAGTCAGGGAGAGCTTTATCCAATTACCACCACCACCACCACTTCCACTACTCAAGCCACACCATCAACGTTTGTCGCTCTAGCACCTTCTTTGTGGCATGCGCATTTAGGTCATCCATGGTCGTATTTTCTTTCCTCTCTTAAAAATTATAATTTTATTGAATGTTATAGTACGCGTAGTACTAATATTTGTCTTTCTTGTCCGCTTGGAAATTATGTTAAATTACCATTTGTAGACTCGAATTCTAGTGATGTATTGTCATTTGATATTATTCATAGTGATTTGTGGACATCTCCCATTTTGAGCACTTTGGGACACCGTTATTATGTGTTATTTTTGGATGATTATTCTAATTTTTTGTGGACCTTTCCTTTATCTAAAAAGTCTCAAGTTTTTTCCACATTCCTAACGTTTAGAGCATTTATCCGTACCTAATTTGAACAGAAAATTAAAAACATTCAATGTGATAATGGAAGAGAATTTGATAATAGACCGTTTCGGGAATTTTGTAACACTAATGTCATATCTTTTCGATTTTATTGTCCTCATACGTCCTCACAAAATGAGAAAGACAGAAGAAAAATTCGTACCATTAATAATATTGTTCGAACTTTACTAGCCCATGTTTCATTACCGCCTTCTTTTTTGCATCATGCATTACAAATGGCTACTTACCTCTTTACATACTCCCTAGAAAAGGATTAGCATATCAATCTCCACTAAAAAAAATTTATCATAAAGATCCTTCGTATCTTCAACTTAGGGTGTTTGGGTGTTTGTGTTATCCACTTTTTATGTCCACTACAATAAACAAACTCCAAGCATGTTCTACCACTTGTGTATTTTGGATTATCCGTCTAATCATCGTGGTTACAAATATTTTGATTTATCCTCTAATAAAATCATAATTAATCGTCATATCATATTTGATGAAACCCAATTTCCGTTTGCTAAATTGTATAATTATGTGTCTAGTTTTTATAATTTTTTGAATGATGGGCTATCACCATATATCATCCACCAGTGGGCCCAGCATTTCTATGACCCAATTTTGCCAACAGGCCCACTGCCTGCTGGCTCAATAAATTGTCCTCCCGATCCAACGTCTCTCCCAGCAGGCCCACTGCCTGCTGGCCCATTACATGTCCCTCACGGTCGATATCGCCGCAGCCCACCGCCTACTAGCCCGCTTCACACCTTCGCCCGGCCCTCCTTCGCCCGGCTCGTCGCCAAGGCCCACTACCATCGCCTGCCCATTTTGATCGTCGGTCCAAATTTCTTCGCCAACATGCCCATCGCACATTGGTCGGTCCCGAGATGACCCGACACCATCCCAAGTCCAGTCCACTTCTATTATGAGTCAAGGGCCCGTTACTCGTAGCCAACGGGATATTTTTAAATCGAAATGATATTTTAATCTCAATTCTAATGTCACTAAATCACCTCTACCACGTAACCCAGTTTATGCCCTTCATGACTGTTAGTCGATTTACAAATGCTTAACGCAAGTGTACGTATCGTTATAAGTAATATAGTCTGTAATACCGAATATCGTCCACAGAGATTGGTTTTCAATTACCGAACATCTACTCTATGTTATCTATTTGGCTAACGATAGTTTGTTTGGGTTTTTATAAAAAAACTAACTAGAGTAATTGCGAGAATTGACTAAATATGCTTTGATGTAAATCAGTTATGGTGGAGATAGGGCTTTCAATATCCTCAACTATCCACTTTTTTCAATCCTTAATGGAACAACAATGACTTTTTCTTCTACGTTAAGATAGCAGGTTAACTGTTAGCGATTTTCCACACGCTTAACGCAAGTGCACGTATCGTTACAAGTAATATAGTCTAGGTAAGACTGAATATCTTCCTCAGGGATTAGTGTTCAATTACCAAACATCTATCTTATGGTATTTATTTGGCTGTCGATATTTTGTTGTGGTTTTTATCTATGAACTACTGAACAATTGTAAAAGTTAACTAAATTACTTTACTTAAATCAGATATGGTGGAAATAGGGCTTCCAATCTCCTCAACTATCCACTCTCCTTAATCCTTAATGCAACAATAAAGGTTCTTCTTCTATGTTAAGATAGCAGGTTAACTAGACCGTTTTATATTTTGGTTAGGATATATAAACACTCAAACCCGGTGCAGAAATCTTCTATATTTCTATGACAGATTTTACCACATAGGAGGATTAAGAACAATAACCTATAAAATTACACAAGTATCGGGGTACTTTCGTCTACGATTTTAACCTATGTTTATTCAACTATAGCATATTCAAATCTCCCCTTTCGGATTTCGATTCGAAATCATATAAGTGATGATAACTAGTGATCAGTTAATTACCAAGCAATCAAAACAACTATTGAATAAATCTTAACTATATGAAGAAGAAACCAAATTAATGCATTAAGTCATAAAGACGAGGTTCAAGCGATTCGAAATGAAAGCCCTAAATAAAGTTTAGCTCCTAGCCATAGACATGCTAAGAACCAAAAGATTATCCAACATAAACTGAAAGTAAATAAAGTAAAGAAAGAAAAATACTTAAGAACAAGTATCTAATCTTGAAGCCTCAAAGAAATTATGTTATGTGATGAATTAAGGATTGTGTCACCCTTGAAAAATCTGCTCAAAGGGCCTTTTATAGCCTCCCAAAACGTGTCCCACTTTTCCTTCTATGCCTTGGCCCATTCCTTCTCGGGTTTGGCAAAATTCCCGCGTTGGCGCCACAGCCCTGCAGACTAGCGTTGTGGCGCCGAAACTCCTGCAGCTTCTCAGTACATTGGGCGTTGTGGCCCTGTAGTCTCTTATGGATTGGGGCCACGGCGCCGCCCTGTTCTCGTTCGGGATGCCAACTTTCTTCTCTTTTGGCTCGGGAACCTCCTTTTCTGCTCTCTTTTTGCTTATTTTCTCTACGTTGCCTTTTTAAACCACTGTGACTCAAAAAAAAGAAAAATTATCCTAACACGACACATATTTGGACAAAAACGGGTAAAATACTAACTAAAAATGGCTCAAAAGGCGTATATAAAATATGTCTAACAAACACCCCCAAACTTAACCTTTGCTCGCCCTCGAGTAAAGATCAAAAATAGAAACAAAGACACGAAAGAAAAGAAAATAACAGACTTAACGACACTGGTCAACCCGTTGCACAAATGTCACTAGAAAAGCATGAAGGTTAGTAGGATAATATGCAGGAACATGTATAGCATGGATTTTTAGCATTCTAAACTCTCAAGTCAGATATTTCGCAAACTCAGTTCAATCATGCTCAATGGAAGTAGGAATACTTAACCTATGCATGTCAAATTCAAAATTATATGACATGTTCACTTGCTATTCTCCACTAATCATAGATACACATACTAGAGATCTTCAGGATTTTTCAGAGTTGTAATGTAGGTTTAGGCAAGGGTAGGTAAAAATAGGCATTTAGGCTCAAATTACGTACCATAAGCTCTTTTTCTTTCAACTATTTTCCTTCCTTTTGATTTCCTTTTCTAACCTCATACCTATCTTTTCTCTCTCTTGTTTTGAGAGAATGAGGTGCATTATGAATAACAAGCACCCCCAAACTTAGGCTTTTGCCTATTTATTTTCATTGGGGTGCATAAATTTGTTCACTCTCATTTTGTCTCTTTTTCAACACTTTTCATTCCAAACATCTTCAATTTTTCACTTATGGCACAAACATGGAATTATAAGGTGTCAAATACAATATCTTATTTTAGGCTAAAAGGGGCTGACTAGGGATACAATTTATTGTCAGGGATAGGCAATGAATGGTAAGAAGGGCTAACAAAGAAATGTCTGAGTCATCTCCCTAACGTGTACATCCTAACTATTTCGCCTCAAATAACAAGCAAGCAGACACATAGGCTTTATCATTAACAATGAATAAATCAAGCACAGATACCTCAAATACTTTGATTTCATGAGTCTTTGACATACCTAATTTAAGCGTTCAGATTTTTCTACTTCTAATTCCATTACATTATCCCATTTTACTTCACTAGGCGTTTCAAGTAACTACAACACGCATGATCATAAAAAAAATTAGACTCATATAAAACATAAAAAAAACAACAAAAAGACTCAAAAATAAACAAAATAAACTAAGAACCCCCAAATATAAATCACACATTGTCCCCAATGTGTACACGACTAAAAAAAAAGACGGGACTACTTACAGACTTGTGGTTTAAAATGGTGGCGGTGGCTGATAGTGCATGGCAGAGTATCTTCGATAGGCGCCGCGACCCTGCATTTCGGTGCCGTGGCGCCCAAAATCCTGTGCCTTCTGATAAATCAGCGCCACGGCCCTATATTTTGGCGCTGTGGCGCCCAAACTTCTGCGGGCTCTCTGAACTTTCGGCGCCACGGCCAGATCCGCGCCGCGCTCAATCGATTTTTCCCTTCTCTCGTATTTCGTGCTCCACTTTTCAGCCATGTACATGTCATCACAACACCACAAACAATACCATACATGATACTGTTCTAACTAAAATTAAATTGTATAATTTAAAAACTTTGGGTTGCCTCCCAAGTAGCGTTGTCTTTAACGTCTTGTAGCCGGACGTCGGTTCCTTATCAAGAATATTGGGGTAATTTAACCCCACAGCCTATCCATTTCAGGATCATTTTCTTCTCAGACTATTTTTCTTTTTCTTAGGAGAGGGTTTAGCAATGCTTACCTGCGTTGACGGACTGATCTCCTTGGCTTTGACCTGTGCTGGCTCAGCTGCTTGTCCGTCGTGCTGACTGCGAGACATTTTCTCATGACTTGGGATTCAATGGTGGGTTTAAACACCTTGAATATCATCTCTTCGTCCTCAACTCTCAGTTTTAGCTCGCCCTTTTCCACATCTATAAGGGCTCTCCCAGTTACAAGGAATGACCTTCCCAAGATGATGGGAATTTTATCGTCTTCCTCCATGTCAACGATGAGGAAGTCTGCTGGGAAGAAAAACTTTCCCATCTTAACAAGCACGTCTTCGATGATACCTCTAGGATGCACCACTGTTCTATCAGCCAACTGCAAGTTCACTGTGGTTGGTTTGGCTTCACCCAAACTCAATCTCTTAAATACTGACAGAGGCATAAGGTTGATACTAGCCCCCAAATCACACAGGGCCCTGTTGCATGTCACCCTACCAATAGTGCAGGGCCGTGTGAAGCTCCCTGGATCCTTAAGCTTAGGAGGCAGTTTCTTTTGCAAGATGACACTGCACTCCTCTGTCAATGTCACCGTCTCATAATCAGCCAGTTTCCTCTTTTTCCCAAGAACCTCCTTCATGAATTTAAAATAAGTAGGCATTTGCTCAAATGCCTTAATGAAATGAATGTTTATGTGCAGCTTTTTAAACACCTCCAAGAACTTGGAGAATTGCTTATCAACTGCCTTCCTTTGCAGCCTCTACAGGTAGGGTATCTTCTCTGTGTATTCCCTCACTGGAACTGGTGGAGCCTTCTCTAAAATAGGGTCGTCATTAGTGACCCCCTCCTTTTCTGTAGCAACTTTCTTCTCAACTCTCTGCTCTATCACAGGCTGGGGTGTAGGTTGCTCTAACTGCCTCCCACTTCTCAATGTCACTACTTGACACTGCTCTCTCGGGTTAACCTCTGTATTGCTCGGAAGAGTGCCCTGTGGCCTGTTATTCACCATATTGGCCAGCTGTCCAACCTAGGTCTCTAAGTTCCTTATGGAGGACCTTGTTTCTGCCATGAATTGAGTCTGTGAGTTGGTGAGTGTCAACAAGGCTGCCCTCAATTCATCTTGTTTTTCGTGTGGGGCAGATGAGTTAAATTACTGCGAAGATGAGGCCTGATTTAGTGGTGGCTGATTCTGATATTGGCCTTTGAACAGATTCTGCTGCCCTTGGTCACCCCTCCATAAGAAATTTGGGTGATTTCTCCACCTTGGATTATAAGTGTTCGAATAGGGGTTGTTCTGGGGCCTTTGGAAATTTCCTACTACTTGACACTGTGCTTGCTCAATAGGAATATTGTTGGGGTCAGCTGTTGGGCACCTGTCAAAAGTATGTGGACCCCCACAAATATCACAAATCATTGGCCTCTGGACTGCGTTTACTGACACAGTGTTCTGCTGGAGTTGTTTGGTCAGGAGAGCCACTTGTGCATTGAGTGTTGTGATGGCATCTAGCTCATGAACTCCTATCGGTTTCCTTCCACCTATCCCCCTCTCATATGGAAAGTGATTGTTGGTGGTCATATCCTCTCGCAAATCATGAGCCTCATGTGATGTCTCCATCATAAAGGTGCCCCCTGCAGCTGCATCAATAATGGTTCTCGTGGTCCCAAATAGCCCATTGTAAAAGATATGGACCAAATTTCACTGTTCAATGTCATGATGTGGGCACTTCCTCTGTAGATCCTTAAATCTTTCCCAAGCCTCATAAAGTGACTCCCCATCAATCTGATAGAAATTATTTAGCTCTCCTCTTAGCTTGGCTGCCTTTGATGGTGGGAAGAACTTTGCTAGAAACTTATGTGCTAGATTCTGCCATGTGAATATAGAATCTGTCGGCAGCGAATTCAACCAAACCTTTGCTCTATCCCAAAGTGAGAAAGGGAAGAGCATCAACCGGATGTCGTCTTCAGTAACGCCATTATATTTGAACGTGGCACACAACTCCAGGAAATTTACAATGTGCATATATGGGTCTTCAGATGGTAACCCTTCGAACTGGACTGTGATGCTCAGGATCGCAGGCTTTATGTCAAAATTATTCGCTCCTATTGCTGGGAACCTTATGTAAGTGCGTTTCAGCAACTCTTGGCGACATAATCTCCTGCACTCCTCTGCCTGGATCTGAACTTTTTCCTCTACATCATTCTGCAACCCTGGGGGTACTCCTTGGTTGGGTTGATGATCACTCATCTCTGCATTCATCTCATTATTATTCTGTCGATTCCCCATGGCTATCAATTTAATAATTCGTGTGTTTCTCCGGTTCTGCTTGCAAGTCTTTTCAATTTCAGGGTTGAATGGAACAAGTGTGTCTGCTCCTCTTTTTCTTCGCATAAACGAGATCCCTGAAATAGATCAAAATCAACAAACAGATCACGGCGCACGGTTCCACAAATAAAATAAAATAAAATAAAAATAAAAACCAAATTAGAAATTAAGAATAGATAAATTGATATTGAACTATGCCAATTCCCGGCAACGGCGCCAAAAACTTGTTAGCGATTTTCCACACGCTTAACGCAAGTGTACGTATCGTTACAAGTAATATAGTCTAGGTAAGAGCGAATATCGTCTTCAGGGATTAGTGTTCAATTACCAAACATCTATCCTATGGTATCTATTTGGCTGTCGATATTTTGTTGTGGTTTTTATCTATGAACTACTGAACAATTGTAAAAGTTAACTAAATTACTTTACTTAAATCAGATATGGTGGAAATAGGGCTTCCAATCTCCTCAACTATCAACTCGCCTTAATCCTTAATGCAACAATAAAGGTTCTTCTTTTATGTTAAGATAACAAGTTAACTAGACCGTTTTATATTCTGGTTAGGATATATAAACACTTAACCCCGGTGCAGAAATATTTTATATTTCTATGACAGATTTTACCACATAGGAGGATTAAGAACAATAACCTATAAAACTACACAAGTATCGGAGTACTTTCGTCCACGATTTTAACCTATGTTTATTCAACTATAGCATATTCAAATCTCCCCTTTCGGATTTCGATTCGAAATCATATAAGTGATGATAACTAGTGATTAGTTAATTACCAAGCAATCAAAACAACTATTGAATAAATCTTAACTATATGAAGAAGAAACCAAATTAATGCATTAAGTCATAAAGACGAGGTTCAAGCGATTCGAAAGGAAATTATGTTATGTGATGAATTAGGGATTGTGTCACCCTTGAAAAATCTGCCCAAAGGGCCTTTTATAGCCTCCCAAAACGTGTCCCACTTTTCCTTCTATGCTTTGGCCCATTCCTTCTCGGATTTGGCAAAATTCCCGCGTTGGCGCCACGGCCCTACAGACTGGCGTCATGGCGTCGAAACTCTTGCAGCTTCTCAGTACATTGGGCATCGTAGCCCTGCAATCGTTGATGGATTGGCACCACGGCGCCGCCCTGTTCTCGTCCGGGATGTCAACTTTCGTCTTTTTTGGCTCGGGAACCTCCTTTTCTGCCCTCTTTTTGTTTCCTTTCTCCACGTTGCCTTTTTAAACCACTGTGACTCAAAAGAAATAAAAAATATCCTAACACGACACATATTTGGACAAAAACGGGTAAAATACTAACTAAAAATGACTCAAAAGGTGTATATAAAATATGTCTAACATTAACAAGTCTGTTTTATATTCCAGTTAGGATATATAAACGCTCAACCCCAGTGCAGAAACCTTCTATATTTCTATGATAGGTTTTACTACATAGGAGTATTAAGAACAATAACCTACACTGATACACAAGTATAGGGTACTTTCGTCCGCGGTTTTAACCTGTCTATTCAATTACAGCATAACCAAATCTCTCTTCTTGGTTCTCGATTTGAAATCATATAAATTATGATAATTAGTGATCAAGTAACTATCAAACGTTCAAACCAATATTGAATAAATCTTAACAAGATGAAGAAGAAACCAAACTAATGCATTAATTCATTAAAACAAGTTTCAAGCAATTCAATGGAAAGCCCTAATTAAGAGTTTAGCTCCTGTTGCGATGTTTCTAGATGCTTACGCAAGTGTACATATCGTTCAAGTGATAAAGATCTGTAAGACCGAGTTTATCTTCCACAGAGACTGGTTTATTATGTATCGGTTATCTATTCTATGGTATCTATTTGGTTGACGTTCTTTAGTTTGAGAATTATAACTAAGATTATGACTAAGTGCATAAAATAAACTAAAGATTATAATACTTTGGGTTTATAACAGTTATGAAGAGAATAGGGTTTCCAATCTCCTCAACTATCCACTATTTCACGTGTTAATGCAATGCTAATGATTCTTCTTCTTATTAAGATAACATGTTAACTAATCTGTCATTATATTCCGGTTAGGACATACAAGAGCTCAACCTAGTGCAGAAACTTTCTATATTTCTATGATAAGTTTTACCACACATGAGGATTAAGAACAATAACCTTTAAATACTACACAAGTATCGGGGTACTTTCGTCCATGATTTTAACCTATGTCTAGACAATTACATCATATTCAAATCTCACCTTTCAGAAATATCTAGTTAATTATCAAGAAATCATAACAATATTGAATAGATCTTAATATGCTGAAGAAATAATCAATAACTATGCATTAACTATATAAAAGAGTTTCAAGAAGATTTGATGGAAAACCTTACTAAAGTAATTAGCTCCTAAACATTGTCATGTCAAGAACTAGATTACAATCCAACATAAACTGAAATAAAGCAAAGGAAAGGAAAAGAACTTGAACTAGAGTCTCCAATTGTAGCCTCCTTCTTGCCTCCCAAAAGTATGATTTGTAATATGGTATATGGTATATCAAAAAGTGATTAAAAGCTGCCAGGGTTTAGAGGTTTTATAGCTGGGGAAACGTTTGTCTTTCGGACCATAAAAACCCTGTCCAATTCGGCCCAGGAATTCTGAAAATACGCGTCGGCACCGCGGTTCCGCTGTCCGGCACCGCGATGCTAATTCTTATGAAATAACTGTAGCTCAATGGACATATGGCACCGCGGTGCTACTGTCAGGAACCGCGGTGCCTTCGATGGTGTTTCTGTTTCGGACTTTCGGCAATTTTTACGCCTCGGTGCTAATTTTTCTGACCACGATTCCATGGCACCGCTGTGCCTCTTTGATTTCTGTCCGGAATCTGCCAGATTTCTTCTGTTCTTTTTGGAACTTTTTAGGCTTCATTCCTTGGGATGTGCTTGTACAGATTTCATCTCAATTAAGCTCGTTTCATCCTTAAAAGTAATATCTTCTCCTTTATGATCGTTGTGACACAAAATAAAAGAAAAACACACTTAACACTATACTAAACGCAAAATAAAAGAGTAAAATACTAACTAAAAAGGACTCAAAAGTGTATACAAAATACACTTAACAAACACCCCCAAACTTACACTTTACTCGCCCTCAAGTAAAGCACAAAACAAAAATAAAAATTAAAACAAAGTTAAATAAAAGACTCTGTGAATTGGATCAAGTAGTTATAGCAATGCTCCTTCAAATTCATGGATGAAATATTGGAATAATATGTTAGAACATACATAGCATAAATATTTAGCAATCTAGGATTTCAAGTTAGATATTTTGCAAATTCACATAGATCATGATCAATGGAAATACAAACACTTAACCTATGCATGCCAATTTCATTCCATCTTTTTCAAAATTCTATAGATCTGTTTACTTGCTATTATCCACTAATCATAGACATACATATTAGATATCATCAGGACTTTCAAGGGTTGTAATGTAGGCTTAGGCTGGGGTAAGTAAGAGTAGGCATTTAGGCTCAAGTACGTACCATAAGCATTTTTCATTAATTCTTTTTCCTTCTTTTTGACTTTCATTTTAATCTCATACCTATTTTTCTCCTCTCTTTTCTTTTGAGAGAATGAGATACTTTATAAATAACAAACATCCCCAAACTTAGGCTTTTGCATATTTTTCATTGGGGTGCATCAAATTTTCGCTCTCTTCTTGTTTCTTTTTCAACACTTTTCATCCCACTAACTTTCAATTTTTACTTATGGCACAAACAAAGAATCATAGGGTGTCAAAAAAATATCTTATTTTAGGCTCAAAGGGGCTGACTAGTGATACAATTTATGTGAGGATAGGTAATAAATGGTCAGAAGGGCTATCAAAGAAATGTCTGAATCATCTCCCTAAATATGTACATCTTAACTATTTCGCCTCAAATAACAATCAAACAGATTTTCTAGACATTTTCAACCTTTCTTTCCATAACTGACACACATAGGTGATCGGTGTATTTTATATACACCTTTTGAGTCAGTTTTAGTTAGTCTTCTGTCCCATTTTGCACATATAAGTGTCGTATTAGGATAGTTTTTCTTTCTTTTGAGTCAAAGTGGTTAAAATGGCCAAATGGCGGAAAAGGAGCAAAAAGAGGGCAAAAGAGGAGATGCGAGCCGAAACAGAGAAAAAGCGAACGAGGCTAAAATCGAGCAGTGGCGCCTCCTGCGACAGCGAGGGCGCGCGCGCCACTATTCGAGGCGAAGATTGTGCCGCGGCTACAAGACAGCGGTCAGGCGCGACGCCTAAACATCCGAGAGCTACTGAAGATACAGGCGTGGCGCCTCGAACAGCGAATATCGGCGCGGCGCGCAAAACACCCGACGGATCGCAGAACTTCCGGCGCGCGCTATCTGCGAGCGCGGCGGCAGCGGAAAAATTAGGTCTTTTGACGGATTTTTGGGCGAACTGCGAGGAAAAGAAGGAGGTGTTTTTAAACCTATATAAGGAGAACCTAGGCGGTTTGAGGTTCCCCTTCTTGCACAACTCAAGATTTTGGCTTGGAGATTGGATACCATTAACTTAGTACTTTCTTTTCCTTTTCTTTTCTTTAATTCGGTTTTTGCATGATGAACTTTGAATTAGTTCTTGTCATATTCATGGCTAGGAACTAATTCTCTTATAGGCTTTCTATGTTGAATTTCTTGAAACTTATGTTATAAATTAATGCACGCTTATGGTTATTTTTCTTATTGAGAGATCTATCCAATAATTGAGTTGAATTCTTGGTAACTAATTGACAACTAGTTATCATAATATGATTTCTAATCAGTTACGAAAAGAGGATTGTGAATATCTTTGTAAGTTGGGTAGACAGGCTTGAATTGGGGATGAAAATACCTCAATTAGTTTTGTAGCGTTGATGAGAGGCTTAACAACCCTAATTTTGCGCATTGTGCGTGACGGTCAACTAGGTTTTGTTCTTAATCCTCCTATAGAGTTACCCTTATCACCGACAGGTAGGTAAGGAACAATCTGGGTTGAGTGTTTATATAACTAACGGGAGTATAAAGCGATTTAGTAAACTGCTTTCTCCAAAAGAAGAACACCATAAGTAATGCATTAGTAAGTAGCATAAGCGGATAGTGAGGATACATAGAAGCTCTATTCTCATCACATCTGAAGTAATTCTTTATATTTACTTATCTTTAATAATTCTTAGTTATAAACCAAACAATCAATCATTAATTCACCAAATAGATACTAGAAAATAGATAGTTGGTACTTGAACCCTAATCCTAGAGGACGATATTCGGTCTTATCTAAGACTATACTACTTGATACGATAACGTGCACTTGCGTTTAAAAGTGTGTGCATATTACTCGCATCAAGTTTTTGGCGCCGTTGCCGGGGATTAGGCATTAGTTCAATATCAAAATTATCTATTTTTAATTTCTAATTTGGTCTTTAATTTTTAATTTTTATTTTAATTTTTACGTTTTTTCGCTACTTTTCGGAAAATCAGGTTGCCGTGATTTGTTTTCTGTTTTTGATCTATTTGTGCAATCGGTTTATGCGAAGGAGAAGAGGAGCGGAACACTCTTGTTCCTTCAATCCAGATCGAGAAAACCGCAAGCGAGCGAGAAAGAATCAACGGGTTGCAACTTTAATAGAGATGGACGGTAATCTAAACAATAACAGGATGAGAGAAGGGTTAGGTGAAAATCAACCTAACCCAGAAGGTCCTCATCAAGTGCGATAGATGTGGAGGATAGAGTCCGAATCCAGCCAGAAAGAAGTTTGGGAGATTATGTGCTGCCAAGAGTGAATGGAGCACAGACATGCATTAGGCTCCCTGCAATAGGAGCCAACAACTTCGAGATAAAACCAGCAATTTTGAGCATGGTACAGCATACTGTGCAATTCGGAGGACTGCCATCGGAGGATCCACACATGCACATAGCTAATTTCTTGGAGCTATGTGCCACTTTCAGATATAACGGCGTTCACGATGATCTTGCGTCGGGTTGAGGCTCTTTCCCTTCTCACTCGGGGATAGAGCAAAAGTATGGTTGAATTCCACGCGGGATTCGATATTCACATGGCACGGTAGCACAGAAATTCCTAGCCAAGTTCTTTCCGCCTTGTAAGGCAGCAAAATTGAGAGGTGAGTTGAACAACTTCTACCAAGCTGATGGAGAGTCCTTATATGAAGCTTGGGAAAGGTTCAAGGATCTGCAGAGGAAGTGTCCACACCATTGCATTGAGTTGTGGAACTTGGTCCACATCTTCTACACGGTGAAGCGAGACAACCGAACCATCATAGATGCATGGCCAGTGGAGCATTCATGAGGAAAATTGACTCACGGCCTTCGTGAGCTATTAGAAGATATGGCCACTAACAACCATGTCATAGAAGAGAGGGCGACTAGTGGGAGAAGAACTGTGGGGATCCACGAAGTAGATGCTATTGCTGCCTTGAATGCCCAAGTGGCCCTTCTAGCGAAAGCGATTGCGCAACATACGATTGTCGGTAACGCGGTACAAATGCCTAAAAGGCATGAGATATGTGGTGGCCCACATACATTTGATAGATGCCCTTCAGCGGATCCCAACAATATACCAATGGAACAGGCAGAGTGTCAAGCAGTAGGCAATTACCAGAGGCAACAGAACAACCCCTACTCAAACACTTATAATCCAGGTGGAGAATCACCCAAATTTCTCATGGAAAGGAGATCGGGGCAGCAGAATCAATATCGAGGCGTGAGAACCGATGTCGAGCGGCGAGAATCGATGCTCGAACAGCGAGAACCAATACGGTCAATACGAGAACAGCCAGAACCCGAATCAGCACCGCCATTCAAGCCCCGGCCTCAGCGATTCAATGCGGTTCAGTGAAGAAAAGCGGATGAGCTTAGCGGCTATGACGGCGCACGCAGCGCGAGCGCGATTTATGCGAAGCTAGATCCTCGTTGAAACTTGGAAACACAAGTAGGGCGGTAGCAAAGCGAGCAAACATCGAGCGCGAGGACATTGCGAGCAATACAGAGGTAAATCCAGGGAGCAATGTAAGCGATGCGGTTGAGAAGTGGAAGACAATTGGAGCACCTCACCCAATAGTTGAGAAGAGCGAGTTAGAAAAGAGAAGGTGGTGAACCTAGGCGGTGATAGAAAACTCCGGAGAAGGAGTATACAGAAAAGATTCCTTTCCCCCAGAGATTACAAAGGAAGGCGGTCGATAAACAATTTTCCAAATTCTTGGAGGTATTCAGGAAGTTGCATATCAACATACCTTTTATAGAGGCTTTGGAGCAGATGTCGTCTTATTTCAAGTTCATGAAAGAAATCTTGGGGAAAAAGAGGCGGCGAATATGAGATAGTAGCACTAACAGAAGAGTGTAGTGCTATCTTACAAAAGAAATTGCCACCAAAGCTAAAGGACCCTGGAAGCTTTACACTACCATGCACAGTGGGCAGGGTGACGTGCAACAGAGCTCTATGCGATTTAGGGGCAAGTATAAATCTGATGCCCTTATCAGTTTTCAAAAGATTGGAGTTGGGAGAGGCTAAACCAACCACTGTGAGTCTGCAACTAGCCGACAGGACAGTAGTTCATCCACGAGGCAAGATTGAGGACGTGATTGTGAAGGTAGGAAATTTTTCTTTCTGCAGATTTCCTCATTCTTGATATGGAAGAAGATGCGAAATCCCTATCATATTAGGGAGGCCGTTCTAGCAACGGGAAGAGCTTTGATTGATGTTGAAAGAGGGGAGTTGACATTAAGGGTGGAGAATGAAGAAATGGTGTTTAAAGTGTTAAAACATGTCATCGAACCACCACCAATGAATAGGTGTTTTGCAATCAGCACCATCAAACCCCCATGCGAGCCATTACAAGTCAACCAAAGAGTGATGAGCCCAAGAAAGCAGGCATGGTTTGCCGAAATGCCACTAAAGGAGGTAAGTGTTCCTGAACTCCCTATTACCGATAATGCTAAAAAGAAAAGGAGAAAAAGGAAACGCCAAATGTGGAGGAAATGGATAGGTTGGGGGCTTAATCCACCCCAAGGTTATTAAGACTAAGGAACTTGCGTCCGGCTAAAAGACGTTAAAGACAGCGCTACTTGAGAGGCAACCCAACGTTTTCAATTATGTTATTTTAATTTCTGTCTTTATTTTATTTTATTTTGTCTAGAACAATCTCACGGTCATGGGGTCTTGTGTTTGGTGTGATTGTGCAGTGAGAATAAAGCGAAAGAAAAGCAAGGATTTCGAAAAAGCGGGTAGCCATGCGCCAATGATGCGGCGCATGGCGCCAAAAAGTGAACAGCGCAAAAGTTAAACCATGGCGCCCGGGAAGCAGGCGCGGTAGAATTCCAGAAAGTTTGCAGAAATTTAGCGCGCGCCTATCTATGGCCATGCAGAAAGTCGGGCGAGCGCAGATGTTTGGCGCCGCGGCGCTAAAAGCGAGCCGTGAAGCGGGAATCGAAGTTTAAAACGCCCAAAATCAGATTTTCCCAATTCCAACTTCCAAACCTAACCTTCCTCTCCAAAACCCACGAAATTTCAGAAACTCTCCCACAAATCCTCCACAAATCCAACCCAACCACAACCTAAACTCTTAAATTCCCAAAAACCCCCAACTATCTCAAACAACAAAGCTTCATTTCATAGCCTCAACCCACCAATTGAAACAAGAACAAGCTTGAATCTTCTCATCAAAAGGTAATCCCTATCTTTGTTCTTGAATCCTTTCACTGAAGTCATAAGAGGTAGTAGTTGGGAAGAGTATTGTAGTTGAAGTAGTTTGAGTACTGAAAAGTTGGTTGTGAAGTTGGAGAAAAGAGTAGAAAAAGAGGTTGTGGGCATTGTTGAAGTTTGGGGGTGTGTCGCTGCTAGTTGTTGAGTGTGTAGGAGACATTGTGCCACAAAAATTAGAAGCTGCAGATTTTGTTTAAAAATGGCCACCAGAAAGAGAAGAGGATCCACATCCACCCCAAACCCACAATACGATGAAAATAGATTTGTGAGTTACCAGGCCTTCCAAGATACAAAAGGCTTGATACCAGACCCGTAATTCCAGAAAGGGGAATGGATTACCAAAGGGGATCATATGGGGAGGAAGACATTTATGAGCCCATCCGGGCTATGATAGAACTAAGGGGGTGGAAGAGATTTGTCAATCCGTGGAAGATAACACCAGTGAATACAACAATAGTGCGGGAATTTTATGCAAACTTTCCGGAGAGGACAGAAAGGGGGTGCTTTGTAAGGGGAAATTATATGCCTGTGACGGCGGAAGCAATAAATGCGACTCTAAAAACAGTGGATGTTGAAGGAGGAATTGGTGATTGGAGCCATTTTAGAACATGGTCTAGGAGCACCGACAACATCAACTGGGATACCGTTGCAAACACCGTCAGCTACCCTGGAGCTGCTTTTGAGATTGGAAGGAATGGATCTAGAGCACTGAGTAGGTGCCAATTCAACAAGGCAGCCAAGGCTTGGCTGTATTTAAATCGATGCGCGTGATTCCATCTACGCACTTCACGAGTGCGAGAAAGCGATTAAGTTGATTTATGGAATTATGAGGGGGCTGACAATTGATGTGGGAAAAGAGATAGTGCAGAGCATCGAAGAAATCAGCAGGTTGGTGACAACAGGTGGATTGGGACACGGCTCGCTTATTACCAGTCTATGCCACATGAGTGCGGTCCCACAACTACCCACAGATACTCGTGAAAGAAACCAACTGCCCGTGTCCTATGGGATAGTGCACTCTTTCCTGCACCCCACCCCAGCGAGACGGAGAGCACCGATGCAGCGGCAGCCAGAGGCGCCATGGATGAAGATGAGCACGAAATAGGGGCTCAATATGGCGAGACCCGGCCACCGACCAACCACAAGAGAGAACCTTCAGAGCCACAATGGGGCAATTGTACCAACACGGAGGAGATGATGCGGACGCGCAAGCGATGAGTACAAGGACAGCAAGAAACAAGGAAACAAATCGACGAGCTGAGTGCCTTGTTCAACCAATGGTCGATGCATTATCCACCGCCACCACCACCATTTTAACCAAAGTTTGTAAGTGTTATTTTCTTTACTGTCTTTTAGTCTACACACATTGGGGACAATGTGTGATTTAAGTTTGGGGGTGTGTTTTTGTGTTTTAGTTTTTATTGTTTTTGTGTTTTAGTTTTTATTTGTGTGTCATGTTATGTTTTATTTAAATCTTTTTTTGTTTTATGTTTATTTTGAGTCACCAAAAAAAAATTTCTTTCTTGAGTCATAATTGCCTGTCAAAGATCATGTATGATGTAGTTGCTAGAAACACCTAGTGAAGTAAGGTGGAATAATGTAAAGGAATTGAAGCAACTATCTAAACACTTAGGTTAGATATGCCAAAAGCTCATGTAAATGCTCATTTGGAGTTTCTTGCTTAAGTTATGCATGCTAAATGATAAATGCTTATGTGTTATGAGTGCTTGCTATTTGAGGCGAAATAGTTAGGATATGCATGTTAGGGATATGACTCAGGCATTTCTTTGATAGCCAATTCTTACCATTCTTTTCTATCCCGTACTTTAAAAATATCCCTAGTCAGCCCCATTGAGCCTAAATTTGAAACTTCTTCTTTGACACTCTATATTCCCACAAATTGTGCCATAAGTAAAAATGTGAAGTAGTGGAATCAATTGTGTTAAAAAAAGAGACAAAAAGAGTGAATGAGCTTGTTGCACCCCAATAAAAAAGTAATAAGAAAGAGGCAAAAGCCTAAGTTTGGGGGTGCTTGTTATTATAATACTCTTCATTCTCCCAAAACAAAAGAGGGAAAAAGATAGAATTGAAGTGAAGAAAAGAACAAAAAGAAAAGGGAAATACTGAAAAGCCAAAGAGCTTATGGTACAGAAAAATGAGCCTAAATGTCTATCTTTACCAACCCCTACCTAAGCCTACATTACAACCCTCAAAGTCCTGAAGATCTCTTTTATGCATATCCAGAATTAGTGGAGAATAGCAAGTAAGCATGCCATAGGAATTCTTGAATTTATATGCATGATTTAGTATATTGACTTCCATTAAGCATGATGAATATGAGTTTGCGAAATATTTAGCTTCATGTGTTTAGTGTGCTGAAAATTTCATGCTATATGTTCCTGCATATTATTCTGCTAACCTTCATGTTTTTCTAGTTAACATTTATGCAGCAAAAGTGATTAATGACAGGGAGTCTTTTATTTTTTTTTCTTTTTTTTTCTTTGAGTCTTTTATTTTATTTCTTTCTATCTTTGCTCGAGGGCGAGCAAAGGTTAAGTTTGGGGGTATTTGATCGGTGTATTTTATATACACCTTTTGAGTCAGTTTTAGTTAGTCTTTTGTCCCATTTTGCACATATAAGTGTCGTATTAGGATAGTTTTTCTTTCTTTTGAGTCAAAGTGGTTAAAATGGTCAAATGGCGGAAAAGGAGCAAAAAGAGGGCAAAAGAGGAGATGCCAGAGCTGAAAACAGAGAAAGTGGCGAACGAGGCTAAAATCCAGACCAGCGCCGCGACGCCTCCTGCAGCCAAAAGCAGGGGCCGCGGCGCCCACTATTCAGAGAGGCAGAAGACTCAGCGCCGCGGCGCCCTCAGACAGCAGATGCAGGGCCGCGGCGCCCTCAGACAGCAGATGCAGGGCCGCGGCGCCTAAACATCCGAGGAGCTACAGAAGATACAGCGCCGCGGCGCCCTCAGACAGCAGATATCAGGGCCGCGGCGCCAAAACACCCGACGGATCGCAGAACTTCCGGCGCCGCGGCGCCGACGCGGAAAAATTAGGTCTTTTGACGGATTTTTGGGCCAGGCCTGCAGGGAAAAGAAGGAGGCGTTTTTAAACCTATATAAGGAGAACCCTAGGCAGTTTTTGAGGGTTCCCCTTCTTGCACAACTCAAGATTTTGGCTTGGAGATTGGATACCATTAACTTAGTACTTTCTTTTCCTTTTTCTTTTCTTTAATTCAGTTTTTGCATGATGAACTTTGAATTAGTTCTTGTCATATTCATGGCTAGGAACTAATTCTCTTATAGGGCTTTCTATGTTGAATTTCTTGAAACTTATGTTATAAATTAATGCATGCTTATGGTTATTTTTCTTATTGAGAGATCTATCCAATAATTGAGTTGAATTCTTGGTAACTAATTGACAACTAGTTATCACAATATGATTTCTAATCAGATTCTGAAAAAGGGGGATTGTGAATATGTTGTAAGTTGGGTAGAAAGGCTTGAATTGGGGATGAAAATACCTCAATTAGTTTTGTAGCGTTGATGAGAGGCTTAACAACCCTAATTTTGCGCATTGTGCGTGACGGTCAACTAGGTTTTTGTTCTTAATCCTCCTATAGAGTTACCCTTATCACCGAAAGGTAGGTAAGGAACAATACTGGGGTTGAGTGTTTATATAACCCTAACGGGAGTATAAAACGATTTCGTAAACCTGCTTTCTCCAAAAGAAGAACACCATAAGTAATGCATTAGTAAGTAGCATAAGCGGATAGTGAGGATACATAGAAGCCCTATTCTCATCACATCTGAAGTAATTCTTTATATTTACTTATCTTTAATAATTCTTAGTTATAAACCAAACAATCAATCATTAATTCACCAAATAGATACTAGAAAATAGATAGTTGGTACTTGAACCCTAATCCTAGAGGACGATATTCGGTCTTATCTAAGACTACTACTTGATACGATAACGTGCACTTGCGTTTAAAAGTGTGTGCATATTACACGCATCAATAGGCTAAGCACAAATATCTCAAATAATTAGATGTCATGAATTTTTGGCATATCTAACTTAAGCACACAGATTTTTGCTTTCAATTCCATTACATTATCTCACTTTATCCATTAAATATCGTCAGCAACTACAACATGCATGATCCATAAAAACATTATGACTCAAAAACACATAAAACAACACAAAGACAAATAAAAACTCAAAAACAATAAAACACCCCCAAAACTTAATCGACACATTGTCCCCAATGTGTGAAGACTAAAAATAAATAGGGACAATTTACTGACACAACACAGCTGTCATAACGGAGGTCTGGGAGGAAGGACAAATTACTGTGCACAAAGCCGAAGGAGGCACCGCGGTCCTTAGACCATGCACCGCGGTGCTAATTGCCAAAAAATTCCAGTGTCTTCAGTTTTCTGCATTGTTAACCATTCGCCCTTCGGAGTGATTCCCTGCCTTTATCTGTCAGCAAAAAACACTAACATACCAGATCGTGATACTGTTCAAGACAAAATAAACAACTAAAACAAAAATTGAAATAACATAATTAAAAATATTGGGTTGCCTCCCAAGTAGCGTTGTCTTTAACGTCTTTTAGTCGAACGCATGTTACTTACTAAATCAATGGAGTAGAGTGTCCCCTCCGCATATCCATTTTAGCACCATTCTCTTCCTCATCCTCCTCTTCTTTTTCACAAGGTTAGGTTCAGAATTCTTACCATCAAGTTCTCCATGCTGCTTTGGTGCTACCCCACGAGTATCAGTACTTGTGAGGCTTTTCTCAAGCACAATCTTGTCAACTACTCTAATAGCAGAACATCTAGCATCGACTTGGGGTTCAGTAGAAGGCCTGAAAACAGTGAAGGTCATCTCCTCATCTTGAACTCTGAGTTTTAGCTCTCCCTTCTCTACATCAATAAGTACCCTCCCTGTAGCTAGGAATGGTCTCCCAAGTATAATGGACATATTTTCATCTGAATCCATGTCTAGGATGAGGAAGTCAGCAAGAAAAATGAATTTACCTACTTTTACCAACACATCTTCAATTATTCCTTCGGGATGCACAACTGAATGATCAGCTAGCTGCAAGGTGACTGTGGTTGGTCTTGCTTCTCCTAACCCAAGTCTTTTGAACACAGAGAGGGGCATAAGATTGACACTTTCCCCCAAATCACATAGAGTTTGCTTGCGTGTCAACTTCCCTATAGTGTAAGGTAATGTGAAACTCCCTGGATCTTTTAACTTTGGAGGAAGTTTCTTTTGCAATATAGCACTGCACTCCTCTGTCAGTACCACTGTCTCATAATATGTCAGCTTCCTCTTCTTAAACATGATGTCTTTCATGAATCTCACATAAGCTGGCATCTGCTCCAAAGCTTCAATGAATGGAAGATTGATATGCAGTTTTTTGAATACCTCTAAAAATTTCAAAAAATGCTTATCCAAAGTCTTCTTCTGCAGTCTTTGAGGGTAAGGAATTTTATCTGTATACTTTCTCATCACTGCGGGTGAAGCCTTCTCTAAAATAGGGCGGTCATCAGTAACCCCCTCCTTCTCTACCTCAGTTGTCTTCTCCAACTCCTTTCTCTTTTCGACCATTAGTTGAGGTGCACCTTGCTCTAACTGCTTCCCACTTCTCAAGCTAACTGACTGACATTTCTCCCTTATGTTCATCATCAGACATCGGGAAGATTACCTTGCCTCTCATCGCTCGGTGTGCACCAGCTGTCCCACTTGTGTTTCCAAATTTCTAATATAAGACCTGGTCTCTGACATGAACTGAGTGGTCTCCTTCATGAATTGAGTCTGGGAGTTGTTGGATTCTGTTTGGGATTTAGCCAAGGTCATCAGTGCTGCTCTTATTTTTCTTATTTCACCTGACTTCTCTTGTGGGTCTGATGGGCTTAATTGATGTGAAGATGAGTCCTGGAATTGTGGTTGTTGCCTTGGTCATTCTTCCACACAAAATTTGGGTGATTTCTCCACCCCTGATTGTATGTGATGGAGTATGGGTTGTTGTAGGGCCTCTGAAAATTTCCAACTGCCTGAACTTGCTCCATGGGCACATTATTTGGGTCCACTGCTGTGCATCTATCAAAAGTATGGGGACCCCCACAAATCTCACAACCCACTGGTGTTTGGACAGCTTTAACTGACATGGTACTCTGTTGCATCTGCCTTGTCAAAGTGGCCACCTGCGCAGACAATGCAGTGATAGCATCTAGCCCATGAATCTCAGCCACTTTCCTGCTGTTCATTGCTCTCTCATCGGCCCCCTGATAATTGTGTGTGGCCATATCTTCTAGCAAATCATGTGCCTCATTGGCACTCTTTCTCATGAACGTACCTCCTGCTGCAGCATCAATAATGGTATGAGTTGTACCACACAATCCATTGTAGAATATGTGGACTAACATCCAATTCTCAATCTCATGATGTGGACACTTTCTCTACAGATCTTTGAAACGCTCCCATGCATCATAGAGTGACTCTCCATCTATCTGATAGTAATTATTAAGCTCTCCTCTGAGCTTTGCTAGCTTTGGATGGAGGGAAGAACTTGGCAAGGAACTTCTGGGCTAAGTCTTGTCATGTAGTCATGGAGTTCGCATGTAATGAATTCAACCAGCATTTTGCTCTCTCCGTGAGTGAGAATGGAAAGAGCCTCAACCGAATGGCATCATCAGTAACGCCATTGTATTTAAACGTTGCACACAGCTCCAGGAAGTTTGCTTGATGCAGGTGGGGATCTTCTGTCGGTAACCCCCCAAACTGGACTGAACCTTAGACCATGTGCAATATTGCTGGTTTGATTTCGAAATTATTGGCTTCAACAGCTGGAAACCTGATGTAAGTCTGCACCCCTGATTGTAGGCAACACATAGTCCCCCAAGCTCCTTTCTGCAGGGACTTGTCTTAAGACATGCGGTAACTCATCATTCACCAAATTGTTATTTTGCTGATCTCCCATCGCTAATGAATCAACAATTCTCTTTTCTTTCCTGTTCTGTCTGCACAATCTTTCAATCTCAGGGTTCAGAGGGATAGAAGTGTCTGCTCCTCTCCTACTTCGCATAACCTAAGTTTCCTAAAATTGATCAAAAACAACAAACAGATCACGGCAAAACTTCCTAAAAAAAACTGAAAATAAAAAGCAAATTAGAATTAAGAATAGATAAATCGATATTAACAGTACGTCAGTCCCCGGCAACGGCGCCAAAAAGTTGGTGCGATATTTCTAGATGCTTACGCAAGTGTACATATCGTTCAAGTAATAAAGATCTGTAAGACCGAGTTTATCGTTCACAGAGATTGGTTTATTAAGTACCAGTTATCTATTCTATGATATCTATTTGATTGACGTTCTTTAGTTTGAGAATTATAACTAAGATTATGACTAAGTGCAGAAAATAAACTAATGATTATAATACTTTGGTTTTATAACAGTTATGAAGAGAATAGGGCTTCCAATCTCCTCAACTATCCACTATTTCACGTGTTAATGCAATGCTAATGATTCTTCTTCTTATTAAGATAACATGTTAACTAATCTATCATTATATTCCGGTTAGGACATACAAGAGCTCAACTTAGTGCAGAAACCTTATATATTTCTATGATAACTTTTACCACACATGAGGATTAAGAACAATAACCTTTAAATACTACACAAGTATCGGGGTACTTTCGTCCACGATTTTAACCTATGTCTAGACAATTACAACATATTCAAATCTCACCTTTCAAACTTTTGATTCGAAATCATATAAGTTATGACAATTAATAGCTAGTTAATTATCAAGCAATCATAACAATATTGAATAGATCTTAATATGCTAAAGAAGTCATCAATAACTATGCATTAACTATATGAAAGAGTTTCAAGAAGATTCGATGGAAAACCCTACTAAAGTAATTAGCTCCTAAACATTGTCATGTCAAGAACTAGATTACAATCCAACATAAACTGAAATAAAGCAAAGGAAAGGAAAAGAACTTGAACTAGAGTCTCCAATTGTAGTCTACTTCTTGCCTCCCAAAAGTATGATTTGTAATATGGTATATGGTATATCAAAAAGTGATTAAAAGCTGCCAGGATTTAGAAGTTTTATAGTTGGGGAAAAGTTTGCCTTTCGGACCATAAAAACCCTGTCCAATTCGGCCCAGGAATTCTGAAAATACGCGTCGGCACCGCGGTTCCGCTGTCCGGCACCGCGATGCTAATTCTTATGAAATCATTGTAGCTCACTGGACATATGGCACCGCGATGCTGCTTCCAGGAACCGCGGTGCCTTCGATGGTGTTTCTGTTTTGCACTTTTGGCAATTTTTACGCCTCGGTGCTAATTTTTCTGACCACGATTCCATGGCACCGCGGTGCCTCTTTGATTTTTGTCCGGAATCTGCCAGATTTCTTCTATTCTTTTTGGCACTTCTTAGGCTTCATTCCTTGGGCTGTGCTTGTACAGATTTCATCTCAATTAAGCTCGTTTCATCCTTAAAAGTAGTATATTCTCCTTTATGATCGATGTGACACAAAATGAAATAAAAACACACCTAACACTATACTAACCGCAAAATAAAAGAGTACAATACTAACTAAAATGGACTCAAAAGTGTATACAAAATACTCTTAACAACTCCTAGTCATATACATGCTACTAATATAAAATTCAACATGAACTGAATTGAAAATAAAGAGAAAAAAAGAAAATACTTAGAACTAGGTCTCCAATCTTGTTTCCTCCAAGAGTTGTGTTGTGGAATATGTACAAGGATGTCCAAGCTGCCTCCGTAAGGTCAGGGTTTTAGGGATTTTATAGTTGAGAAAAATTGCATTGCGGACCCTGAAAACCGTGTCAAAATCGGCTCAGAAACTCAAAATTCCGCCTCGGCGCCGCGGCGTCGGAACACATGGGGCCAAATTGAACTTCGCATGACTTTGGGTGTCGCGTCCCTGTTGGCTGGTGCCGTGGCGCCGGCTGCGTCCCATTCCAAATTTTCTGATTTTTTGTCATTTTCTCATCCGAACTTCGTCTGATTTCTTCTATACTTCCCGGGACTTCTTAGGCTTCATTTCTTGGCCTTTTATAGTGCAAATCCATCTCAATTATGATCATTTCAACTTCTTTCTGCCATTTTGCCATTTAGAACCACTGTGACTCAAAAGAAAGAAAAATGACCCTAACACGATACTAATTTCAACGAAAATGGAAAAAATACTAACTAAAAATAACTCAAAAGTGTATATAAAATATGTCTAACAAACCCCCAAACTTAACCTTTACTCGCCCTCGAGTAAAGCACTAAACAAAAAATAAAAACGAAAACAAAATCAAATAAAAGACTCAATAAAATGGATCAAATAGTTATAGCAATGCTCTTTCAAAATCATGGATGAAAGATGGGATAATATGTTAGAACATATATAACATGAATACTTAGCAATCTAGAATTTTAAGTTAGATATTCCGCAAATTCACTTGGATCATAGTCACTGGAAATACAAACACCTAACTTATGCATGTCAGTTTCATTCCATCTTTCCCAAAATGATATAGGCTCGTTTACTTGCTATTCTCCACTAATCATAGACACACACATTAAAGATTATCAGGACTTTCAAGAATTATAATGTAGGCTTAGGCAGGGGTAGGTAAAAGTGGGCATTTAAGCTCAAATTACGTACCATAAGCATTTTTCATGCAATTCCTTTTTCTTTCTTGTGATTTTCTTTTCAGTCTCATACCTATTTTATCCCCTCTTTTATTTTGAGAGAATGAGACACATTATAAATAACAAGCACCCCCAAACTTAGACTTTTGCATATTTTTCATTCGGGTGCATCAAATTTTCGCTCTCTTCTTGTTTCTTTTTCAACACTTTTCATCCCACTAACTTTCAATTTTTACTTATGGCACAAACAAGAAATCATAGGTGTCAAAGAAAAATTTTATTTTAGGCTCAAATGGGCTGACTAGTGATATAATTTATGTCAGGGTAGGTAATGAACGGTAAGAAGGGCTATCAAAGAATACCTGAATCATCTCCCTAAACATGTACATCTCAACTATTTCGCCTCAAATAACAAGCAAACAGATTTTCTAAGCATTTTTTTTTCAACCTTTCTTTCCATAACTGACACACATAGGCTAAGCAAAAATATCCCAAATAATTAGATGTCATGAATTTTTGGCATATCTAACTTAAGCACACAAATTTTTGTTTTTAATTCCATTACATTATCTCACTTTATCCACTCAATGTCTTTAGCAACTACAACATGTTTGATCCAAAAAAAAAATTATGACTCAAAAACACATGGAACAACACAAAGACAAATAAAAAAGACTCAAAAACAAAACAATGAAACAAAATAAGACCCCCCCCCCTCACTCAGACTTAATCGACACACTATCCCAAATGTGTGAAGATTAAAAATAAAATGACAACTTACTGACACAACACAGTGGTCATAACGGAGGTCTGGGAGGGAAATTTCAGGAATTTGCACAGTTTTCAGAATTTCAGCATTTTTTGACACCTTTTTCCTCAGAGTTAGCTTCCAGTCCACCTGTCATCCAAAAACACAAGACAAGAAACCAAGACCGTAAGATTGTTCAAGACAAAATAAAATAAACTAAAACAGAAAATGAAATAACATAATTAAAACATTGAGTTGCCTCCCAAGTAGCGATGTCTTTAACGTATTTTAGCCGGACGTAGTTAATCTTTACTAGTGCCCAGTGGATCCTTCTGTGAACTGCTTGCAATCCGCACAGTTATTGTTGCAGGTCTCACTTCTCCTACAACACGTTTTTCAAACAAGGGCCTCATATCTAAGTTTATACCCCAATTACACAAGGCAGGCTTGTCTTCTAGGCTCTCTATAATGTAGGGATCAGTGAAACTCCCTACATCTCTCAAGTTTAGGGGGTGTCCTTGAGGGTATTGACTTTCTGGTTGGGGCTCAGCAATGATAGTTGGTGTTCTCTTTTCTGCAATAGGGTGGTCCTCACTGACCTCTTCTTTCTCTACACCAACTATCTCTCTAAATTCCTCAACAGCTTGATGTAGTTCAGGTTCCTCAATCTTCTTACCACTCATCGTAACTGAGTCACTCGGTGGACTTTATTGAGGTGTCATGGTTACTATGTCCATCAGTTGCCCGATTTGTGGTTCCAAATTCATAAGCTATCCCACTTTAGTCTCCAAGTTCCGCAAAGAGGATCTAACTTCCACCATGAATTGAGTTTGGGCGTTTGTGAGTGCCAACAATACTTCTCTCAATTCATCCCGCTCCTCTAATGGGCCTGACTCTGTGGCTGTTGAAATTGCCCTTGAGGAGTCTGGGACTTGCTGAGCCTGAGTAAAGCTTCCTGCAGCTCATCTCGATCTTCCTGTGGAACCTGTGGGTTAAATTGTTATTGATGGTACTGTTGCTGTTGATAGTAGTCGTAGTACTGCTGCCCCTGATAGTAATAGTACATGTGTCCTTTTTTCTTTTCTTTTTTTATTTTGAACAAAAGTTTTACCTACAAAATAAGAAAAACAACAAAAACTGATAAAAAGATGTTCGCAGAACAAGTTGGAAACTTGTTCATGGAGCAACCAAATTAGAAATAAGAATAGATAATTCGATATTGAAAGTACGCCAGTCCCCGGCAACGGCGCCAAAAACTTGTTAGCCGATTTCCAAGTGCTTAATGCAAGTGTACGTATCGTTACAAGTAATATAGTCTATAAGACCGAATATCATCCACAGAGACTAGTTTTAAATTATCGAATATCTACTCTATGTTATCTATTTGGCTAACGATAGTTTGTTTGAGTTTTTATCTAAAAACTAACTAGAGTAATTGCGAGAATTGACTAAATATGTTTTTATGTAAATCAGTTATGGTGGAGATAGGGCTTCCAATATCCTCAACTATCCACTCTTTTCAATCTTTAATGCAACAACAATGGCTTCTTCTTCTACGTTAAGATAGCAGGTTAACTAGTTTGTTTTATATTCCGGTTATGATATATAAACGCTCAACCCCAGTGTAGAAACCTTCTATATTCTATGATAGATTTTACCACATAGGAGGATTAAGAACAATAACCTACACTGCTACACAAGTATCGGGGTACTTTCGTCCGCGATTTTAACTTATGTCTATTCAATTACAGCGTATACAAATCTCTCCTCTCGGTTCTCGATTCGAAATCATATAAATTATGATAATTAGTGATCAAGTAACTATCAAACGTTCAAACCAATATTGAATAAATCTTAACAAGATGAAGAAGAAACCAAACTAATGCATTAATTCATGAAAACAAGTTTCAAGTGATTCAATGGAAAGCCCTAATTAAAAGTTTAGCTCCTAGCCATATACATGCTAAGAACTAATACAAAATCCAACATGAACTAAATTGAAAATAAAGAAAAGAAAAGAAAATACTTAGAACTAGGTCTCCAATCTTGTAGCCTCCACGAGTTGTGTTGTGGAATATGTACAAGGATGTCCAAGCTGCCTCCATAAGGTCAGGGTTTTAGGGATTTTATAGTTGGAAAAAATTGCATTGCGAACCTTGAAAACCGTGTCAAAATCGACCCAGAATCTCAAAATTTCGCCTCGGCGCCGCAGCGCCGGAACACTTGGGGCCAAATTGAACTTCGCATGGGCGTCGGCGACATGCCATTCCGGATTTTCTGATTTTTTATCATTTTCTCGTCCGGACTTCGTCTGATTTCTTCTATACTTTCCGGGAATTCTTAGGCTTCATTTCTTGGCCTTTTATGTGCAATTGCATCTCAATTATGCTCATTTCATCTCCTTTTCGCCATTTTGCCATTTAGAACCGATGTGACTCAAAAGAAAGAAACACGACCCTAACACAATACTAATTTCAACGAAAATGGGAAAAATACTACCTAAAAATGACTAAAACAATGTATATAAAATATGCCTAACAATGACCCGAATTGGAAAATGGCAATGGATGATGAATATAATACTCTTATTGAAAATAAGACGTGAGAGTTGGTGCCTCGTCCGCTTGGTGTCAATGTTATTCGTTCGATGTGGAATTTTACTCAAAAGGAAAAATCTTACTGTTGTTTTGAGAGGCATAAGGCCCGTGTTATAGGTGATGGAAAAACTCAACAGGTTGGTGTGGATTGTGGAGAGACACTTAGTCCGGAGGTCAAATCGGCAACCATTCGCATTGTTCTCAATCTGCCTCTATCGAAATAATGGCTCATTCATCAGGTGGATGTGACAAATACTTTCTTACACGGTGATCTCAAGGAGACAATATATATGCATTATCCCTTGGGTTTCAGGGACACCGATCATCTTAACCATGTTTGTTTGCTGAAGAATTCCTTGTATGGACTTAAATAGGCCCCTCGGGCTTGGTATAAACGGTTTGCAGATTATTGTTAGCGATTTATCCACACGCTTAACGCAAGTGCACGTATCGTGACAAGTAATATAGTCTGGGCAAGACCGAATATCGTCCTCAGAGACTGGTTTTCAAGTACCGGTTATCTATTCTATAGTATATATTTGGTTAACGTTACTTGGTATAGAATTTTAGACTAATAATGCAGGAAATAACTAATTATAAAAAGACTTTGATTTAAATCAGTTATGATGGAGAATTAGGGCTTTCAAGATCATCAACTATCCACTCTATTCAATCATTAATGCAGCAATAAAAGTTCTTCTTCTATGTTAAGATAGTAGGTTAACTAAGCCGTTTTATATTCCGATTAGGATATATAAACACTCAACCCCGATGTAGTGTTATACCCCGTAGTTCTGACCCTACGTATGAGAGCGTACGAAAGCATGTAAGACTTAAAATTTTCAAAGGATAGGTTGACGGATTATTCCGGACGGGTTTTAGTCAACTTTGAGGCGGGTTATGACCCTATACATTGAGAGTTCCTAAGTGTTTCAAAGGCCTAGGGCGTAGTTCGTGGAGTCTAGATTCCAACGCAACCAACCGTTCGTCGATAGGACGTCGGAGTAGGAAGTTATGAGAGTTACAAGTTCAGTGCGCAGTCGGACATAAATGTGTTTCGGACAAAGGCGACAGGGCCGCGGCGCCGGATGCAGGGCCGCGGCGCCGAAAGTACTGAGGGGTCGCTGAAGTTGCAGCGCCGCGCCAGGGAGCAGGCGCGCGGAAGTTCAGAGAAGTTGCGAGGTTTCAGCGCGAGGCGCCGGAAGCGTGGCGCGCCGAGGCGATTTTGGGCGGAAAAACTTAGAAAAAGTCAGATTTTCTTTTAAAAGACCTTGGGAGGGTGACAAGTGTCCCCCCCATCTGATTTCTTGCATGCAATATATTGACCAAGTCTTGAAGACTTGGTCATCTTCCAATTTCTCTCCCTCTCTCTAAAAATCAGCTCCTCCTTCTCTCTACATTTCCAAAAGAAAATCCAAGCCTAAGGAAAAATCTGAAAAGTTAAGAACAAAAAGGGAAGCTTGTGGCTAGCTTGTGGTGGTGTTCTTGGCAAGGAAGCTAGCAAAATATTTGGAATAAGTTTGGCTAAAACTCTAAGGTAAAGATTCTTCCTTTAGATTTAGTTTATAGTGTTGCATGTTAAGAAGAAAGAACTTGTGGTAGTAAATAATGCTCTTAGAGTCATTGCATGGTAGAAATGTGGTTTGGATATGAAAAATGGGTTAAGAAGAGATTATGAGCATGTTGTAGCCTAAAAACTACCTTAGAATTGTTAAGTGAATTGTTGTAACTTATGGGGCAGAATTTTATACACCCAAGTTTAGGTGTGTAATTCCCTTTGAATTGTTGGATTGATTGAGCCTTAAATGTGGCAATTGAATGATAAATTCGTCCTTGAGAAAGGTGGCAAAGTGAGTAGAAACAAAGGAAATGCTGCCTAATTTTCCATAGAATTTAGTGACTTTGAACTTGGATTGTTCTACATTAAGATTAGAGGTTAATAAACGTATCATGGTTATTTTAGGTTGACATATTACTTGCGGTAGTTTGGACTTAGCAAGTGGATTGACCAAAGAGGTATGTGAAGCTTTCCTATCTCTTGAGCATGAATAGATGAAACGATGTAGTACGGTAGACGTACAAGATTTGGTATTCTTACTTGCTTTAAGTATATAATGACTTGTTTTGTTTTAAGAATGTATAAGTCCCTTAGTTAGGGGAAAGGTATGATTTTACTAAAGTGTAGAGTTAATATAACAACTTTATGGGAAGTTGGTTTATTAGCTTCATAAAAGGTTAATGAGAAGAGATTTACTCTAAGTAAGATAAGTATATGGTGAGGCAAATTGGTTTAAGTCATCAATTGCCCAAGAGTTTTATGTATAAAGAAGAGTCATTTTTAAAAGAGTTGAAGCATGTAGTACTTGGGTTAAACTCCCGGTGTTCTTTTATTAAAGATATGATTAAGTGTCTTAAGTAAACTAAAATGAGAGGGTATATGAACAAGACTAATAAGAAGTTATAAGTTTTCTTAACTTATTTATGATTATGATATGATGACAGATTGAGCTAGGGTAAGAGTATATCTGAGGGGCAATCCCCAAGATCGTTATACCACCTTCTCCAGGGTAAGAGTATGTCTGAGGGGCAAGCCCCAAGATCGTCATACCACTTTCTTCAGTGTAAGAGTATGTCTGAGGGGCAAGCCCCAAGATCGTCATACCACCGCCTAGTAGAGTATATCCGAGGAAAGTCCCCAAGATCGTTATACCATCTGCTTCGGGGTAAGAGTATATCTGAGGGGTAAGTCCCCAAGATCGTTATACCACCTGTTCCGTGGATTTGCTACCCATGATGCGAGGAATACCTCATGCGAGTCCTTATGGGCTTACGCGGTGAAATAGTCCCACGCGCGGTACAGCCTATGCGAGGAATACCTCATGCGGGTCCACAGGACCTATGCGGGTGAAATAGTCCCAGGAGTAGGGGTGCTTATTGATACTACGGGCGAGGTACCCTGTTTTGATCTTAAGGCCCCTATTTTATGCAGTATTATATATACTTGTCACTCTCATTGTTAGTAAGGCACAGTAAAAGGTATTTTGATTTTCTTCTATGACCCCAGCTTACTTTTAGACTTATGATATCATTACTACAGTATTTTCCAACTTTACATACTTGGTACATATCAGGTAATCGACCCCCTTCCTGGGGTGCGTTCACGCCGCAGGTAAGGGTAAGCGGTGTGGATCCTCGTTCTTAGGATCACTATTCCTGTCGAAGCTCCATTCTCCTAAGCTTGTTTATTAGTACGGACATTCCCCGATGCTATAGGTATTTTGTACATTCGTGGGTACATGGCCCTGTCCCGCCACAGTTGTTATCTTTAGAGGTCTGTGGTCACATATATGTTTTGGGCTATAAGAACCAGTTGTACTACTATACTTTGTTTAAGTATGTTTTATGGAAGGCGGCTTTATCGGCTGGCCAGTGATGTTTACCCTTTTTATAAGTTATGTGTTATGTATGTTCCACGCTATTCTCTCGACATATACCGACAGGTACTTTGAGGTACCGCCGGCCCCGGGGTTGGGTCGTGACATGTAGAACCCTTCTATCTTTCGATGATAGGATTTACCACAAAGGAGGATTAAGAACAATAACATATTAAACTACACAAGTATCGGGGTACTTTCTTCCACGATTTTAACCTATGTTTATTCAACTATAGCATATTCGTAATCTCTCATGATCTCGATTAGAAATCATATATGTGATGATAATTAGTGATCAATTAATTACCAAGCAATCAAAGCAATTATTGAATAAATCTCAACTATATAAAGAAGAAACCAAAACTAATCCATTAATTCATGAATAAGAGTTTCAAGCGAATCACAAGAAAATCCCTAATAGGTAATTAGCTCCTAGCCATAGTCACGCTAAGAACTAATACAATCTCCATACATGAACTGAAATAAACAAAGCAAAAGAGAAAGAAAATACTTAAGAACAAATCTTCAAGTCTTCTAGCGTCCAAGAGTTGTGTTGTGAAATATTTACAAGGTGGATGAGTGTAGAATGGTGGAATGAGGAGGTCTCAAGGATGATAGATTAATGAGCAGGGTTTTAGGGATTATATAGGTTTTGTAGGTAGGAAAAGTTATCCCTTTTGGACTCTGAAAACGTGTCAAATTCGGCCCAAAACGTCAAAAATCCCGCGTCGGCGCCGTGGCCCTGAGATTGGGCGCCACGGAGCCGAAAAATCTGCAAGTTTCCAGAAATTTCAGGGGTCGGCGCTGTTGCCAGGCGCCGCGACGCTGGTGACGGCTTTTTTTCGATTTTTCGTTTTTTGTCCCTTTTTTTTGTTCGGACTTCGTCTGATCTCTTCTTAGACTTCAGTTATTGGCCCTTTTGTGTGCAATTCCATCTCAAATAAGCTCATTTCCTCTCCTTTTCGTCATTTCTCCATTTCTGACCGTTGTGACACAAAAGAAAGAAAAACGACTCTAATACTATACTAAACCTCAACAAAATGAGTAAAATACTAACTAAAAATGACTCAAAAAGCGTATACAAAATACGCCTAACAAACACCCCCAAACTTAACATTTGCTCGCCCTCGAATAAAGATCAAAAATAGAAACAAAGACACGAAAGAAAAGAAAATAAAAGGACTCAAAGACACTGATCAATCTGCTGCACAATTGCCACTAGAAAAGCATGAAGGTTAGGATAATATGCAGGAACATATAGCATGAATTTTTTTTTTTTTTTTTTTTTTTGCATTCTAAAACTCTTAAGTCAGATATTTCGCAAATTCAATTCAATCATGCTCAATGGAAGTAAGAACACTTAATCTATGCATGTTAATATCAAAATTCTATTACATGTTTACTTGCTATTCTCCATTAATCATGGATACACATACTAGAGATCATCAGGACTTTTCAGGGTTGTAATGTAGGCTTAGGCAGGGGTAGGTAAAAATAGGCATTTAGGCTCAACTTACGTACCATAAGCTCTTTTTCTTTCAACTCTTTCCTTTTCTTTTGATTCTCTTTTTAATCTCGTGTCTATCTTTTCCCTTCTTTTGTTTCGAGAGAATGTGGTACATGATGAATAACAGACACCCCCAAACTTAGGCTTTTGCCTATTTATTTTATTTTCATTGAGGTGCATAAATTTGTTCACTCTTTTTTCGTCTTGTTTTTCAACACTTTTCATTCCAAACATCTCAAGTTTTCACTTATGACACAAAATATGGAATTATATGGTGTCAAAGAAAGATCTTATTTTTGGCTCAAATGGGCTGACTAGGGATACAATTTTAATGTCAGGGATATGTAATGAATGGTAAGAAAGGGCTAACAAAGAAATGTCTGAGTCATCTCCCTAACATGTATATCCTAAATATTTCGCCTCAAATAACAAGCAAGCAGACACATAAGCTTTATTTTTAACAATGCATACATCAAGCACAATTACCCCAAATAATTTGATTTCATGAATTCTTGGCATATCTAACTTAAGCGTTCAGATTTTATGCTTCTAATTCCATTACATTATCCCACTTTACTTCACTAGGCATTTCAAGTAACTATAGCATGCATGATCATTAAAAAAATTATGACTCAAAAATACTCAAAAACACCCAAAACAAACCAAAAAGACTCAAAAATAATAAGACACCCCCCCCCCCCAAACTTAATCGACACATTATTCCCAATGTGTGAAGACTAAAAATAGGGACAACTTACTGACACAACACAACGGTCATAACGGAGGTCTGGGAGAAAAAATTCTGGAATTTGCACGGAATGTGGCTCTCGGAACTTTCGGCGCCACGACCCTGAGATTCGGCACCGTGGCGCCTAAAATTCAGCGGGCTCTCTGAAATCTTGGCGCCACGGCCCTGATTCTGGGCGTCGTGGTGCTGATGACGACTTTTTCTTGTTTCAACATTTTTGCTCCTTTTTCCTCAGAGTTAGCTTTCACTCCACCTGTCATCCAACAACACAAGACAAGAACCCAAGACCGTGAGACTGTTCAAGACAAAATAAAACAAAATAAAACAAAAATTAAAATAACATAATTAATAAACATTGGGTTGTCTCCCAACAAGCGTTGTCTTTAACGTCTTTTAGCCGGACGCAGTTAACCTTTACTAATGCCCGACGGCTCCTTCTGTGAACTGCTTGCAATCCGCACAGTCATTGTTGTAGGTGTCACTTCAACTACAACCATCTTTCCAAACAAGGGCTTCAGGTGGAAGATTATCCCCCAATTACACAAGGCAAGCTTGTCTTCTAGGCTCTCTATAATGTAGGGATCAGTGAAACTCCCTACATCTCTCAACTTTTAGGGGTGCCCTTGAGGGTATGAACTCTCTGGTTGAGGGTCATCAATGACATTTGGTGTAGTCTTTTCCGCAATAGGGTGGTCCTCAGTGACTATTTCTTTCTCTACACCAATTACACCTTTCTCAACAACTTGTTGTGGTTCAGGTTCCACAATATGCTCACCATTCCTCGTAACTGGGTCCCTTTGAGTCTCCAAGTTCTGAATAGAGGGTCTTACTTCCACCATGAATTGAGTTTGGACGGTTGTGAGTGTCAACAATGCTGCTCTCAATTCATCCGGCTCCTCGAATGGGGCCTGAATCTGTGGCTGTTAAAATTGCCCTTGAGGATTCTGGCACTGGGTGAGCCTGAGTAAGGCTTCCTGCAGCTCATTTCGATCTTCCTGTGGAACCTTTGGGTTAAATTGTTGGTGTTGATACTGCTGTTGTGGATAGTAGTCGTAGTACTGCTGCCCCTGATAGTAGTAGTAGTCCATGTTCCTGTTTTTTTTTTAAGAACTTTACCTGCAAAATAAGAAAAACAACAAAAGATGATAAAAAGATGCTCTCAGAACAAGTTAGATTTTCTTGGAGCAACCAAATTAGAAATAAGAATAGATAAATCGATAGCAACGGCGCCAAAAACTTGTTAGCGATTTATCCACATGCTTAACACAAGTGCACGTATCGTGACAAGTAATATAGTCTGGGTAAGACCGAATATCATCCTCAGGGACTGGTTTTCAAGTACCGGTTATCTATTCTATAATATCTATTTGGTTAACGTTATTTGGTTTAGAATTTTAGACTAATAATGCAAGAAATAACTAATTATAAAAAGACTTTGATTTAAATCAGTTATGATGGAGAATTAGGGCTTTCAAGATCATCAACTATCCACTCTATTCAATCCTTAATGCAGCAATAAAAGTTCTTCTTCTATGTTAAGATAACAGGTTAACTAAGTCGTTTTATATTCCAGTTAGGATATATAAACACTCAACCCCGATGCAGAATCCTTCTATCTTTTGATGATAGGATTTACCACAAAGGAGGATTAAGAAAAATAACCTATTAAACTACACAAGTATCGGGGTACTTTCGTCCACGATTTTAACCTATGTTTATTCAACTATAGCATATTCACAATCTCCCTTTGCAGATCTCGATTAGAAATTATATATGTGATGATAATTAGTGATCAATTAATTATCAAGCAATCAAAGCAAGTATTGCATAAATCTCAACTGTATAAAGAAGAAACCAAAACTAATGCATTAATTCATGAATAAAAGTTTCAAGCGAATCACAAGGAAATATGTAATAAGTAATTAGCTCCTAGCCATAGTCACGCTAAGAACTAATACAATCTCCATACATGAACTGAAATAAACAAAGCAAAGAGAAAGAAAATACTTAAGAACAAATCTCAAGCCTTCTAGCGTCCAAGAGTTGTGTTGTGGATTATTTACAAGGTGGATGAGTGTAGAATAGTGGTATGATGAGGTCTCAAGGATGATAGATTAATGAGCAGAGTTTTAGGAATTATATAGGTTTTGTAGGTGGGAAAAGTTATCCCTTTTGGACTCTGAAAACGTGTCGAATTCGGTTCAAAACATCAAAAATCCCGCGTCGGCGCCGTGGCCCTGAGATTGGGCGCCACGGCGTCGAAAAATCTGCAAGTTTTCGGAAATTTCAGGGGTCGGCGTTGCTGCCAGGCGCCGCGGTGCCGGTGACGGCTTTGTTTTCGATTTTTCGTTTCTTGTCCCTTTTTTTCGTCTGAACTTCGTCTGATCTCTTCTATACTTCCCGGGACTTCTTAGACTTCAGTTATTGGCCCTTTTGTATGCAATTCCAGCTCAAATAAGCTCATTTTCGTCATTTCTCCATTTCTGACCGCTGTGACACAAAAGAAAGAAAAACGACCCTAATACTATACTAAACATCAACAAAATGAATAAAATACTAACTAAAAATGACTCAAAAAACATATACAAAATACGCCTAACAATTATGTGTCTACTATTGAGTTTTTTCACAGCAAGTCTAATCATTCTCTGTTCATCTATCATCGTGGTACTTCTCTGGCATGCATTCTGTTATATGTTGATGATATTATATTGACTGCCTCTTCTGATCAATTGTGCAAATCTATCATGTCCCTTCTCAGCTTCGAATTTACTATGAAATACTTGGGGCCTTTGAGTTATTTTTTTGGTATAGTTGTAACTCGTCATGCATGTAGTCTATTTCTATCCCAGAGAAAATATGCGACTCAGATTATTGAACGGGCTAACATGTCATCCTGTAAGTCCTCTCCTACTCCGGTGGACACCAAATCGAAACTGAGTGTTAATTCTAGCATACCTTACGAGGATATTTCCCACTATTGCAGTCTTGCAGGGGCTCTTCAATATTTTACTTTCACGAGACCCGATATTACTTATGCAGTACATCATGTGTGTTTATTTATGCACGATCTGAGGGACGAGAACATGAACGCTCTCAAATGCATTGTGTGTTACATTCAGGACACTCTTGATTATGGTTTGCACTTATATCCATCCTCCATATCTACTCTCGTGTATTATACAGATGTTGATTGGGGTGAATGTCCAGATACCAGCCTTTCAACGTCTGGTTATTGTATGTTTCTTAGTGATACTTGGTCTCTTGGTCGGCTAAACGTCAGGCTACTTTATCGCGATTCAATGTGGAGGCCGAGTATCGAGGAGTAGCCAATGTGATGTCTGAGTCCTGTTGGATGCGTAATCTCCTGAGAAAAAATATACTAAGAAAAACGAAAAACAGCTAATATGGAGTAACATCTGAAACTTAAAATAAAATGAAGCTAATTGTGTATGAAGCAAGCTATGCCTTGAATGATCGAATCACACACGTTATTGCCTTTCAATTCACAGATTTCCTCACTTTGAAGAAAGAGCTTCTCAATTTCCCGGTAGCTATATTCCCTTTGGTTAGGCTCAAAAACACACGTATCACTTCTTCTTTTTTTGTTTGCTCACCTAAATTATTATCAAAGTGCAAGAGTTATTACCAACTAGTAGTAGTTAGCAAAACACATTTAAATTATTATTTATCTATTTTTTCTTACCTTAACTATTACATAGAAAAAATAAATAAATAATATGTGTTTACTTAAGAAACTCGTACACCTGATAGTTTACGTAGGAAACTTAAAAAAGAAATGGCAGTTGAAGTATGTTTTTGTGAGTGGTAATGTGTAGAGCGGGAAAATAATAACAACAACAATTATTTGTTAGAAATCTAGAAATGATCAAATATGAGGGTTTGCTGAGTCGACCAAATTCTTGATATATACTTAAGATAATATTGTCTCGTATATCCTTTCAACGGTTGTAATGACAACTTATCTCCCGAGAAAAAACAACAATCAAACAAATGAGCAAAGGGAACTCAAGTGTTTGCTTAGGAAGAAAGATCTTTGAATATTTTGTGATTTGCTTGAGAAGAAGACAATTTGCTGGAAATTGTTGAGTGTGAAGTGTGTTCTTGCAAATGAGCCTAAGGTCTCATTTTATAGTGTTCATAAGATGACCCTCCAATTGCCCATGTAATGGCCTTGAATGACCATGTAATGGCCTTGATTATGGAGTGTTAATTCAGCCAAATAATGGCTCAATTCATTTGGGATGTTATGGAGGTTTAATGCCTCAAAACCAGCCCAAGAGTCATGTCTTTTCGTCTCCCGTCGCAGCCTCTGGATAACCAGCCGCGCCCTCGCAGAGGCGCCGCGCGCCCAACTTCAGAGTTGGCGCCGGGTCTACAGCGAGGCGCCGCGACTTCGCAGAGTCGCACCGTGGCCCTGCATTTTGGCGACGCGGCCCTATCGGGTCGCGGTGATTCATGACTCATTTCAGCTTTAACACATTGTACATGTCTTCCCTTCGTTTACCAATGTGAAACCATTGTTGTTTGGCCAATAACCGTCCATTTTCTTATGTCTCAAACAATTCGTATACGTACCAATATCTCTTCCATTTAAGGAAATTACGATCCTTGGCATTTTCTGTGCACGTGTGTGGAAACCATGTTCATGTTTCCGACGTGCGGGGCCCCATATGTTCGAGTCATAATTAATAGGATTAATTTATTTCACATTTAGTAAATTTCCAACAATTTTTTACCTCTATTTCTTTTATATTTTATTTTTACTAGTACCAAGATTCATAAAGAAATATAAAACTTTTGGCATGGGTATAATGGAGTAGCATTTTTGGTTTCTTATTTATTGATAAATTCTGATTTTAATTTTTATAATATTAGATTAAGTACATTAAACCTTTAAATAATTGAATCGGGCAATCTTGATCCCTTGACTTATGAATATTCACAAATTTAATATAATTATTAATTGTTTCAACACTCAATTATTCATGTGGTATATTAAATTTGTATTGTTACTTCATATTTGACTGTAATATAGTTTAGTAAATAGTCAAATATAACATATTTTCTACATGAAGGGACCAAAAATATATATTTTTATTAATTAAAAATTAAATATGATGAGTATTTTTTTGTTGAAACTCCATTTTATAATAATCCTTAACCATCTAACTTAAATTTTCTCTATATTTATTGAGTATGACAAATGTAAAAACTAATAATTAATTATATTCATTTTTTACAACTATTTTGGATCATCTATTTTTAATAAAGACGACAAGAAAAATGAACTGGGAGGGAGTAAGATTTTGCAAAAGCGTAATGTCAATTTCCTTATAATTTGTGCTGTTGTCTCCTGAAATATAGTGGGATAGGAAAAAACTTACTCCATATTTATAACAACTTAATAAAAACTTATGTATATATATCTCATATACTCTACATGTGTAAAAATACCATTAATGAGAAACAATACACATTTTACTCTATCAATTCTCTCCTCTCTCATACGAGTTCATCTTCTTCATTTCTGCTTTCTTTTCTCCTTGCTGTTCTTCAATTACTTGGTTCTATGAATCACCATGGCTACTAAGTATTTCAAGTGATAATCAATTTAGGAACCTTATTCAAATTACTTATTCAGTTCAAGTTCAAGAAATTCATTCAACAGCAAAACAAGTTTAAGATCAAACCTTTAGAAAAATGAATTCAATCATCCAATAATGGAAAAAATGAGTTTCACAAAGTAGTATAGTATGTATAAGATTTGATGCATGCTTGACCCTACACATGCATGACCTTGTCTAAAAGAAATCATCTTTAATTTCGAAAGAACTTCCACCAAACAAGTGTTTCAATCATGTTCATATTCCAAAGAAATATTTCAAGTCACGAACAATCATCTACACGTTTCAAACAAGATAACATACTTCAAAAAGAAGATTTTTAAAAAGTAGACATACCTCAATTTCTGCTAAAAGCTAGCAAACGGATTCTTCCAAGTTCAATAATCGTTCTATAATGATTATTAATAACAAAGTTTAGAACTTTAACTAATTCTAGGAATTTATATCCTTATTCGAAAAACTAGGACTTTTCTAGCCTTAAAACTTGTTTTTGAACCCTTATGAATCATTCATGGATTCTTATTGTTTATAATACTCTACACTAGTCTAAATTCCCTCAATAATCTTAGTAAATATCAAAGAACATACCTTTAAGAGATTTCTCAAAGTCTCCTTCAATTTCTCTTTCTTCGGTTTTCAAGAATCTATAATTTAGAGAGATGAACTAAGATTAATTTGATGTTAGATTGATGTAATAATGATGAGGATTGATCAAGAACTTACCTTAGATGTTTTGGGAAAGTTTTAGGGTTGTTTCCTCTCAAAAAGTCAGTCAAACAAAGTGAAAATGAATATAATAAAGTGGAAAACTTATAAAATTAAGAACCAGAAAAATAATGGGTTGTGGCACTCTTGCATCGCGGACCCGTCATGGGTGAGACCACCTCGGCACCCTGTGATGCAGTGGTACCGCACAAGGCAAAAATTAAATCAGAACACGTTCTGACCGCGACACCCTGACAATGCGACTGTCGACCTTTTCTCAATAAAACAGTCATAATGTTTTGCACGTAGCTCAGTTCGAGATGGGTTGGAAAGGTATTTCAAAGGGCTAAAATGTTCATGTTTTTATTATCTCAAATTCTCAATGAATAATCACGTAATCAAGCTGGAAGTCAGAACTACCGTAAACTTAGTCGATTCTTGTGAATTTTACGTACTTCACTATTCGTCTTGATCTTAGGTCCATTATTTCCACCCAATCTCATCTTATTAGGACTCCATATATCTAAAATGTCACATTAATATCAATTTAACATATTCACACCTAATCCGAATCTACAAAGCGTTATATTTAGACTCTATATATCTCCAAAGAATCTCTCTAAGGACTTTATCGTGCGTCTTTTTCAAATCGGTGAACATCGTGTGCAAGTTTTTCTTCCTGTGTCTATACTACTCCAACAATCTTCTTATAAGATGACTTCTATAGTTGATCGTTCATGAATGTATCCAGAGTAGTAACAACTATTATTACATCTCAACCCAAAGTAAGTAGAAATTGATTATATAAAACTCTCGTTATTCATGTGACCACTAATATAACATTCAACTCAAACAAATATTATATAACATAAAAATATAGATAAATATAAAAACAATATAGAAAGACACTAGAAGTTCTCAATATTTTCTGGTGTATATAATAGTTTTCTGACATAATTAAAAGATCCTTAGAAAATATCGGACCTAAAGTAAAACAATCAAAACTTAATCCCAACTAATTAATTGTTATATGTCATGTAATAAATTAAAAGTACACAATAAATTGTTTTTTAACCCAAGATAAATCACCTTTTACTTTTGGAAGGAAAGAAGATTATATTATATTCATAAAGCTACTTTACAATTCAGGAGCGCAATTGTCCCTTTGGAAAACAATTTTCGTTTAGTTTATAGTCTTTTGATGAGGTCGTCCCAACTTTGTGCCAAAAAAGTTTCCTCTTTATTTCCCCAATGCAATTTATATTGTTTGCACAAGAACGACTAGTTAAAGAAGAAAGACTTTTTTTCTCGTCAAGGAAAAAAGATTACCTAACCAATACATTATTCATTAGTTGCTAAGAAAAGTGTTAAAGTGTATATGAACCTTTGTATATTTGGTGAATATTAGACTTAGATTTGTACCTTAATTAGTTGTGTAATATTATCATAATTGTAAAGTTAATATTCTTATAAAATAGGGATTCCTAGGTAGAATATGAAGAGGATCTTCCTTGTAACTTGTATATATATGTCTTTCATTAATAAGAATTATCAAGGGATTATTTCTTTCATTATATCAAGAGTCTAGGTTATCTTTACCCTGCTTCCGCTCCTCAAAATTTCTTCTTCTTTTCTCGAAATTTTGCTCTATATTCTCGATATTTTTGTGTTCTTCCTCTTTCACAAAAACTGAGTATCTTCTCTTCCAAAAACTTTCTCACAAATTCTCTTCTCTGAATCTTGTTGTTCTATTCCCTATGGCTGGTAAGAACACTTTTCACCCTGCCCCCATAGTTTCTAATATCAAGAGCGTTCTTCCTATCGTTCTTGACCTAGAAAACGTTCAATATGGGACGTGGGCGGAATTATTTAAGATTCATTCTTTGGCACATAAAGTCTTCCACCATATCATTCCTCCAACTCCTCCAATGGGGGGTGATACGACATCTACTTCTACGACGATTGTGCCCACTAAAGAGGCAAATCCAGAATTATGGGTCATGCTTGATGTCAAGGTTCTTCAGTGGATTTATGTCACTATCTCCTTAGATCTTTTACAGACGATTATGGAACCAAATTTCACAACTATGGCGGCGTGGGATCGATTGCGCGACATATTCCAAGATAACAGTCATTCTCGAATTGTTATCCTTGAGCAGGAATTCTCCGAGGTGGCTATGGCGAGTTTTCCCAACGTTTCTTCTTATTGCAAACGCCTCAAGGACATGGCAGACCAACTCAGCAACGTGGGTTCTCCAGTTTCTCAAAGTCATCTAGTTCTTTAGATGGTTTTAGGCCTGTCATAGGCCTATAGTTGTGTTGCTTCAGTGATTCGTCAAGTAACCCCCTTTCAGCGTTTTATCAAGTCCGTTCTATGCTTACTTTGGAGGAAAATGAATTGGCTAAGAAAGGGCAATTGGGGCCAGCCCGGTCGTCATGATGACTGCTTCCAATTTTACTCCTTCCAATCAAAATCACAACAACGGGGGTGGTAAGAAGGGCCAGAATCGGAAGAATAATGGCAAGAATCGTGGCAGCAACAACGGAGGCAACCGTCAGCAGCAGCAGTCCTGGAGCCCACAGGGACCCCCTGGACAGTGGCAGTGGGTCCCAGCGCCTCACAGCGCCGCGGTTCCACCTTACAGCGCCGCGGCGCAGCCTTACAGCGCCGCGGCTCAGCCTTACAGCGCCACGGCGCCTCAGTCGCGGCCCAGCTTCTTCCCAGTTCAGACTCCAGGGTTCAGACCAGCTTATGGGCAGCCCCAACAGTCCAGTATACTTGGGCCTCGCCCCCATCAGGCCCACCACGCAGTGGGGCCCACCCAGACCGACATTGAAGCAGCGATGCATACGCTTGGCTTGACTCAACCGGACCCAAATTGGTACATGGACACCGGCGCCACTACCCACATGACATCCGATCAAGGTACTCTCTCGTCTTATTCCAATTTGAGCACTAATCGTGGTATAACTGTTGGTAATGACAATTCTATTCCAATTAAGGGTTATGGTCATAAAACTTTGTCCCCTCCTCATCCACCCCTTGTCCTGAAACATACCCTTCATGCCCCAAAATTGATTAAGAATTTGGTGTATGTCCGTAAATTCACCACTGATAATTGGGTTTCTATTAATTTTGATCCGTTTGGGTTTTCTGTGAAGGATTTCAAAACGGGGAGTCATCTCATGAGGTGTAACAGTAGGGGTGATCTTTATCCAATCACTCCAAGTCTCAGCATCTCGCGTCAAGCTATGTCATCCACTTTTGCAGCTCTTGCTCCTTCCTTGTGGCATGCTCGTCTAGGTCATCCAGGGTCGTCTATTTTATCTTCTTTAGATAGACATAAGTTTATTTCTTGTAAGGGTACGCGTAGTACTCCACTTTGTCAATTCTGTGCTTTGAGAAAAATTATTAAGTTGTCATTTGTAGCGTCGAATTCTACTACTTCAATGCCATTTGATATTATTCATAGTGATTTATGGAAATCTCCGGTTCTCGGTTCTATGGGTCATCGTTATTATGTTTTATTCTTAGATAACTATTCTAAATATTTATGGACGTTTTCCATTGCGAAAAAATCTCAAGTTTTTTCCATATTCATAAAATTTAGAGCTTTCATAAGAATACAATTTGAACGAAAAATCAAAAACATTCAATGTGATAATGGCAAAGATACGTATGATAATGAGGAATTTAGGGAGTTTTGTGCTAAAAATGATATAAATTTTCATTTTTCTTGTCCTCATACATCTTCAAAAAATGGGAAAGCTGAGCGAAAAATTCGTACCATTAATAATATTGTCCGCACTTTATTGGTTCATTCTTCCGTTCCTCCATTATTTTGGCATCATGCGCTACAAATGGCTACCGATCTACTCAATATTCTTCCTTCTAAAGGTTTGACATATTCATCCCTCTCAAAGTCTTATTTAATAAGTCTTCGTCATATTCTCATCTTAGGATCTTCAGATGCTTAGGTTATCCACTATTTCCATCCACTACAATCAACAAACTTGAGACACGTTCTACTCTTTGTATGTTTTTGGGTTTTTCGTCAAATCACCGTGGTTATAAATATTTTGATTTGTCATCTAAATGAATCATCATTAGTCGTCATATTCTCTTTGATGAATTCCAATTTCCCTTTTCTAAAGTAGAAAAATCCGTGACTAGTTCTTATGATTTTTTGGATGAGGATATCTCCCCCTATGTTCTACGTCATGTTTCAGAAATTCTCGAAAATTCCCAAAATTCACCCAATCCAGCCCAGAGTCTTGGTTCATTCACTCGCAGTCAACGGGGAATTTTTAAACTAAAAAGACATTTTAATTTGAATTCTAATGTTTTGAAATCCCCCTAACCTCATAATCCTGTGTCTGCCTTAAATAACCCTAATTGGAAAATTGTCATGACCGAGGAATATAATGCTCTTATTGATAATAAGATGTGGGAGTTGGTACCCCGTCCATCTAGTGTTAATATTATTCGGTCTATGTGGATTTTTGTTCATAAGAAAAATTCTGATTGTTCATTTGCAAGGCATAAGGCTAGACTTATAGGTGATGGTAAGACTCAGCAGGTTGGTGTGGATTGTGGTGAGACATTTAGCCCGGTGGTCAAGTCGGCTACCATTCGCACTGTGCTCAGCTTGGCTTTTTCAAGACATGGCCCATTCATCAGCTAGATGTGAAGAATATTTTTCTACATGGTGATCTTTAGGAGACAGTGTATATGCATCAGTCGTTGGGGTTCAGGGATACTAGATATCCTAATCATGTCTGTCTATTGAAGAAGTCTTTGTATGTACTTAAGCAGTCTCCACTGGCTTGGTATAAGAGGTTTTTGCTGATTTTGTTTCGACTATGGTTTTTTCTCACAACAGGTCTGATAATTCATTGTTCATATATCGTCGGGGTTCTTCCATGGCTTATATATTATTATATGTTGATGATATTATCTTGACTGCCTCTTCTGATGTTTTGATAAAGTCTATTATGACAATGCTCAGTTCTGAGTTTGTCATGAAAGACTTGGGACCCTTGAGCTATTTTTTGGGAATTGCAGTCAGTCGTCATACAAGCGGATTGTTCTTAACACAGAGGAAGTATGCAGCAGAGATCATTGGGAGGGCTGGTATGTCATCTTGTAAGTCCACTTCTACTCCAGTTGATACTAAACTCAAGTTGGATGCTGCAACTGACTCTCCGTATGAGGATCCGACCAGCTATCGTAGTCTTGCAGGCGCCCTTCAGTAACTTATGTTCACAAGACCAAACATTACATATGCAGTTCAGCAGGTGTGTTTGTTTATGCATGATCCCAGAATTTAACATATGAATGCGCTCAAACGCATCCTTAGGTACATTCAGGGAATACTTGATTATGATTTGCATTTATACCCATCATCGACGTCTACACTTGTCTCATATACAGATGTTGATTGGGGTGGTTGTCCTGACACCAGACGGTCTACGTCTGGCTATTGTATATTTTTGGGTAATAACTTAGTCTCATGGTCTGTCAAACGTCAATCTACGCTTTCACGTGCAAGTGCAAAGACCGAGTATCGAGGGGTAGCCAATGTGGTTTCCGAGTCATGTTGGTTACGAAATCTACTTTTAGAGCTTCATTGTCATATTGAGAAAGCTACCTTGGTGTATTGTGATAATATATGTGTCATCTACCTTTCTGGTAATCCAATTCAGCACCAGCGCACTAAACACATAGAGATGGATATTCACTTTGTTCGAGAGAAGGTAGCTAAAGGACAAGTACACGTCTGACATGTCCCTTCCAGATATCAGATTGCAGACATCTTTTCAAAGGGTCTTCCCTCGGTCTTTTTTGAAGATTTTAGAGACAGTCTCAGCGTACGAAGACCGCACGCTATGACTGCGGGGGGGCGGGGGGGTGTTTAAGTGTATATGGGACCCTTTGGGTTTCCTTTGTATATTTGGTGAATATTAGACTTAGGTTTGTACCTTAATTAGTAGTGTAATATTACCATAATTGTAAAGTTAGTATTCTTATAGAATAGGGATTCCTAACTAGAATAGAAAGATGATTTTCCTTGTAACTTGTATATATATGCCTTTTATTAATAAGAATAATTAAGGTATTATTTCTTTCAAAAAGAAATAAGAAAGATGAAAAATGAAGTTAGATGAGTTTTTGTTTTCACTTACTTGACAGCAAGTTCTCTTTTCTTTACTTTTTTTCCTTTTTAGTGAAAGGAATTTGGTCGGAGTTTGGGTGGAGAGATAATTCCTGTTACACCCCGTATTTCTTAGAGAATGAGATGAGAACGTAAGTAAGAAAATAAGATTTGAATTTTGGAGCGAAAGGAAAATCACTTTTTTCCTACGGAGAAATTTCGAAACCTTGTGAAGGAAAAATGTTTATTATTTGGAATTTGATTATCAAATTTGATATATGGAGTTAGTAGAATATATTGGAGTTTTGGATTTTAAGTTTCGGATTTGGTCATATGGGGCCCACCGGAAAATTTTACGATTTTGTGGGACCCACAATATTTTTAGATATTTTGGTCAAATATAGATATTTTTGGAGAAGAAATAATTTTGACCAATAAGAGGGTGACACGTGTCACCCCCACTTGTCATAGACATTAGACTTAGATATTTTTGGATGAAAAGTGGACATGGGTCCCCCACACATACACTTGTCCCCACTCTTGTCCTTACACTTGTCAAGATCCTACCCATTGAGATACATTATATATACACATAGAGGGCTTGCAAGACTCAACACTTAGATAAAATTTCACAAGCAAAATATCTCTCTCTCTTTAGGTGCTCTCGGCCAAGAACTCAAGTGAAGACCAAGATTTCATAAATATTCCAAGTTTAATTCTCTAACACAAGCTTAAGGTCCCTAACCAAGTATTAGCCAAGATTAAACACCCATAACCCCTAAAAATCCCTTGAGCCGAGAATAAGGATATTGAAACCCTAGGGTGTTCTTCAACTTTTGGTGTTGAAACTTGAAGAGAAGTTTATTATAAGGTTATAGAGGGTTCATATATGTGATTGGAACTTGAAGAATCGGAGCTAAGACTATTCTAAGGACCGACTTTAGCTTGGACTGTTTGGGCATATTTGAGGTAAGGATCATCTTTCCTCTTGAAGTAATATTATGTTACATATTGTAGTGATTAGAGAATGATACCGTGATAAGGAAAAATGGAAATAAGAAGTATATTTTGTATTGTTGTTGGTTGGGCCGAGAGTTGGGCATTTCGTGCCTCTTGATTCGTTGGATTTTTATTGTCGTTGTCTTCACGTTTTATGTGTTGTATGTTGAAGGGAATTTAGTCGTTAAATTGGTGACATGAACTATGTATAAGTTGTGGGAAAACGACTTGGATTATAAGGAATTGAAAGGATTTATATGTTGTTGTGGTTGTGGCCGAGAATGGCCTTATTTTGTTGGATATTATGGACTGATTTTTGCGGACTGCTTTTATGTAATTGTGGGGCAGATTTTTACACGTCAAGTAGGCGTGTAATCTCATTTGGTTGCTGCTTTGTTGTGCCCTTAAATGTGGCTTGTTGATTGTTGAAATTCGGGCCTTGAAAAAGGTGGAAAAGTACGTGTAAACAAGGGAAGTGCTGCCCAATTTTCCGTAGAATAAGAGACCCTTTACTTGGTGTATGTCTTATACTAAGTGAGTTAGATGTTGATAGAAGTATTATTATCATTATAGGTTGAAGTGCTGCGTGAGGTGTATTCCGCTTAGCATATTGATAGAAGCTACGTGAGGCGTATTCCACTTAACGGATTGGTAGAAAAACGATAAGGTATGTGAACTACTTCCTTCTATCGACATGATTGTTATTGGAGTATACATTACTTATTCCTTGAAGTATACTTTCCTTGTTATTGGAGTATACATGACTTGTTTCTTGAAGTATACTTGCCTTGATTTTAGAAGTATACTTGACTTGATCTCTATAGAGTTCTATTGGAACCTAATCCTTAGTGATATACTCTTTTGATAGTACTTAGTGATGTACTCTATACATAGTACTTTGGATTTCTAGAAGGGAAGTCCCTCTTAATGGATTTGAATAGTATAGGTAATTCGATTTGAAAAGTGTAGGTGAATTGATTTAAAAAGTATGAGTAACTTGGCTTTAGATTGTAAGTTACTTGATGTGGGAAAATGAAAGTGTTTGAGACTACAAGTGTTAGTGTCTCGGGTGTTATAAGAGAAGGAACGTACCGCGGACGTACGTTGTATAGTTGAGCTTTCTAGAAGTAGAAGATGTGTGATTCTTCTATCTTATAATCTTTAATGCCTTAATAATGCCTTAGGCTTTCTAAAGTAAAAGACGTGTTATACCTCTAGTAAAGTGAAAAGATGATTTATACTTGCATATGGTTTCTTATGATAGTTATTCGTGCAAGTGTTGTATTTCACTTCACTGAGTCCCTCGCTTGGGGTCCGGCCTTTGTTATGTGTATACATGTGATACTACAGACGTGCTGACAGTGATGTTGGAATTCCACGGGCATGCTTCTGTGATATTGACTATATATTGTTCTACAGACGTGCTGACAGTGATGTTGGAGTTCCACGGGCATGCTTCTGTGATATTGATTATATATTGTTCTATAGACGTGCTAACAGTGATGTTGGAATTCCACGGGCATGCTTCTGTGATATTGATTATATATTGTTCTACAGACGTGCTGACGGTGATGTTGGAATTCCACGGGCATGCTTCTGTGAGGCTGATTTTATATTATATCATGGACTGCTGACAGTGATGTTGGAATTCCAGGGGAATGTTCCAGTGATAATGATTTGATAGTGTCACAACCCGACGCCCTAATTGGACGTCATTACTCTAACATGTCACGTAATCAACTGACACTTTAAGGGTAATAGAAAATTTCGACAGCACAACGCTGCATCTATAACATATACCCAACATAGGCGAGCCGACAAGACTGCCTTACACAATTAACCAACAATCACAACAGGCTAGCCGACTAGGCTGCCACCAAATAGCATCACTTATATAAGGAAACAGTCAAATAGGCAAGCCGGCAAGGCTGTCACTATATACGGGAACATCCCAAAACAAGTACAACAATACAATTGAGCAAAATGCATAACAATCTTCACAAAACCAAAACACACCTACCGCCCACAACTGTCTACAGACCTCTAAGAGTATGACAATGACATAAGACGGGACAGGACTCCGTCGTGCCCATAAATATGTACAATCAAAATAGGAGAGGTTCTGTACCAAAATAATTGGCTCCGGAACAATGGAGCTCTCCAACAGTTGAATAGATGTCCTAGACTGGAGGGTCACCTATCTGAACACCAGAACTTGCGGGCATGAACGCACTCCGAGGAAAAGGGTCGATGCGATAGATGTACCAAGTATGTGAAACTGAAAAATATTGTAATTAAAATCATAACAGTTCAACGTATAACAGGAGGCAAGTATGAAATCAACTTAATAGTACAACAGTGCCTTATCAAACGAGAGTAATGAAAATCAGCTCTTACCTTTTCAAAATATGTAAGTCATGCCAAAATCATGAACTCCTACCCTCAGGATATAATAGCACGGGACTCGAACCCGTCTAGGTACATATATATCATGAGACTCGAACCCAAGTAAGTATGTATATGTCATAGGACTCGAACTCACGTAAGTATATGAAATAATATAATGTCATGGGACTCGAACCCAAGTAAGTATGTATATGTCATAGGACTCGAACTCACGTAAGTATATGAAATAATATAATGTCATGGGACTCGAACCCGCATCATTGAGAGCTAATCCATGGAATAATAATAATCCGGGAGTTGAACCCGCTTGGGACTCGAACCCAAATAATATAATAATAATAGCCAGGACTTGAACCCAGAACATACAATATGGTGCCGGCCCTCTATGTGAGGGACTCGGTGAATGTGTACTAAGACTTAGCACGAGTAGAAATCATGAGCAACCATATGCAATTAGAAATCATCTTTGACTTCCGATAATATCATCATAATAAACTATTTACTGAAAAATCATAGGCACTTGTCATAACAATTTTCCTTTAAAACTAACTTTGTAGAAAATCATGTACGTCCGCCGTACTTCTATTAAAAACATGCCAAATGGAAGTTGTTTCACAAAATCATGTCAAAAGAAAGAAAGATAGTCTCACATACCTCTTAATCGCTTAACCAAATGTAAAACTAGGATGCGCCTCGTCTAACATGTCCGCCTATAATAACAATAATATGACCATTAATTCTAGTACTTCTAACGTAAGTCATTCGAATAACGACTTCTTATTTCTATAAAAATTTGGGCGGCATTTCCTTTGTTTTATGTGCGTATTCACAGTTAACCAACAAATCAAATCAGACCAATAATCAACTACCATATGAAGATTAAATCAAAATTATCTCAAATACTCTATTTACGCCGTTAGTGCGCACACCTTCTCTTTATAATCATTCCATTTAACAATTTCAATAACAAAGGCAACTACTACATTCATTTCCTATATTAGTCCATCATTTAGTTACGTTAGAATTTTCCATGAGAGCAACCCAATCTTCTAGCAACATTGCCAATTCAAGAATGTAAAATTAACACTTTTCCACACTTTAATCCTTTCAAGGCATGTATAAACAACTACCTTAATACTTATGCATGTTTGTAGCATATTTTTAAACACCAATTCATCCCGTAATACGTCACCATAATGTTCAACAATTTCCATCAACTTTTCGGCCACACCTATTTCAATTCTAAAACTTTTCCAACATTCCTTACTTTACAATTAAGCTTCCAACACTTCATATAACAACTATAACTTTAAACATCAAAGTTCCATCTAAATTTTCACATGCAATTAGTAATAACATACCAACACAATTAATCAATTCCAATGTATGCCAAAAATGGGTTTTAAATCGGTTTCGACCTCTAATAATCACATGCATTGTCTTCTTTCTATTTCTTCTTTAACATAGATAATTCTCCTAACTATAATATCAAATAATCTATCAAATATCAAATGAAAGGGATAAAAATTTACCAATTTTCGAGCTCAAAACAACCTCCTACGAACAGCCACTGCCCCAGCCGATTCTTACCCACTTTTTCGTTGATTTTCGCCCCAATTCCTCACTTCTTTCAATTCCAAAATAACATGCAATCCTTCTACAATGTTACCCAACATTTATACATGTTTTTCTTCCACAATTTGTCTCAAAATCTTGGAAACTTTGAAGCTCAAAATCGGCAGCAGTGGTGGCCGAAACCCACTATTTTTGGGTGTTAAAATTGCTCTAGTTCTTGACTTAATTGTGTAGGATAATTAGTCTAACAAAGTGGAGTAAAAGCTTGAATTTTTCTCTTGCAAAAGGGGGGGAATTTTCGACCTAGGCTAGGGGAAAAGAGAAGGGATGATTTAGTTTTTGTGTTCCAGAAGACAAAATGAACTTGTTAGGCAATTTAAGTTCCAAATTTTCAGATTTTTAAAAAGTGCATTTAGGTCCCTCTTCTTTTACACTTTTAACCCTCTAAGTGCTTATTAAACTAATTTAATCCCTAAAGTAGTAAACCTTAATTTATTTCTTTAAATATTGATTTCCGTTTCCTTTAATTCCCGGGAATTCCATAAGGTCTCGTATTCTTCATGTCGAAATTCCCACAATATGTAATAATCCTCAAAAGAGAAATATAAATAACTTATCATTTTAAATACTCATTGACGTGTTCGTAGCTTGTATAATTATATCTCATACCCCTTATCTGAATCTTAACCTTAATGGCGTTCTTAATCATTGTCTTAACTTATGAGGTGTAACAGATAGTATAACACGGACGTGCTGACAGTGATGTTGGAATTCCACGGGCATGCTTCTGTGAGGTTGACATGCTGACAGTGATGGAGGAATTCCACGGGCATGCTTCCTTGATACTGGTTATATATTACACTTGTTACATGCTGACATTGATGGAGGAATTCAACGGGCATGCTTTTATATTGCGGGTTTAAGACCCATGGTTAGAATTGCATAATGATTTTGAGGGTAGATGTCCCTGATTTTGACATAACTTGCATATCTTGAAAAGGTACAGTTGACTCTCGGTGTTATAGTAGTACAGTGGTACAGTAATACAGTGATATAATAGTATTGTGGTACGGTGGTACAGTGGTACAGGGGTACAGTGATACATGGTACAATTGGCTTTTATTTTATATGACACGGTTGGATCTGATTTGATTATTTTATTTGTCCCTGTCATTCCTTGTCCAGGTATGATTTTAATACTGTACTTTATTTCCGTTTCATACTTAGTACATGTTGTACTGACCCCCATCGGGGGGGCTGCGTTCATGCCCGCAGGTGTAGGTACTTAGTTTGGTGATCTGCGTGCTTAGGGTCATTGCTCCACTTTTGGGATAGCTTCATTGTTCCGGAGTTGTCATTTTGGTATAGCCTTGATTTTAGACTTGTATATATTCAGGGTACGGCGGGGCCTTGTCCCGTCACATGTTGTTATCAAACTCTTAGAGGTATGTAGTCGTATGTGGGCTATGTATATAGGTTGTGTGTATGAATAAAAAATATATATATAGTCCCTGGTGGGCTTTTCATATATATTTATATTGACAGCCTCGTCGGCTAGCCTGTTTTGTATCATGAGTGTTATTTTAAATTATTGTCCATGGATTGTTTGGGATAAGGGTGCCCAGGTAGGGCACCAGTCACGGACCCGGGGTTCGGGACGTGACAGAGTGATATCAGAGCAGTTAATCCTCGAAATATCTACAGAACGTGTCTAGTAGAGTCTTGGGTATGGGTATGTGTGCACCATACTTATATCCAGGAGGCTACAGGATATTTAGGATTGGTTTCCATTCTTCTCACTCTGAGAACGTGTAGTAGAGTTGTGTTATTAGGATGGTTCCTCTCTGAAGTATTCTTGTGCTACAGTTATGACTCCACGGAAGGAAACAGTGGCCCAGAAGGGCAAATCAGCAGCATGAGCTGTTAGTCAGACGCAGAGAGTTACGATGGCACAGGCCCAGACTATACCTGAGGTTCTGGCCCAGTCGGCGAGTTCAGTAAAACCGCCAGTACCAAATGAGCTTAGAGTAGCTCCAGAGGCCCCTACTTGTCTATTTTGACTGGTGTATATTCATGTGTTAATATTGTGGTCATGTATGACATATTTGGTGTTGTTGGGTATAGTTAAGGGGACTATGCTGATATCTGTTTAGCTTGAAACCTGTTATGAACATTCGGGACGAATGTTTCTAAGGAGGAAAGTATGTTACACCCCGTATTTCCTAGAGAATGAGATGAGAACGTAAGTGAGAAAATAAGATTTGAATTTTGGAGCGAAAGGAAAATCACTTTTTTCCTACGGAGAAATTTCGGAACCTTGTGAAGGAAAAATGTTTACTATTTGGAATTTGATTCTCAAATTTGATATATGGAGTTAGTAGAATATATTGGAGTTTTGGATTTTAAGTTTCGGATTTGGTCATGTGGGCCCACCGAAAATTTTTACGATTTTATAGGGCCCACAATATTTTGAGATATTTTGGCCAAATATATATATTTTTGGGGAAGAAATAATTTTGACTAATAGGAGGGTGACACGTGCCACCCCCACTTATCATTGACATTAGACTTAGATATTTTTGGATGAAAAGTGGACATGGATCCCCCACACATACACTTGTCCCCACTCTTGTCCCTAAACTTGTCAAGATCCTACCCATTGAGATACATTATATATACACATAGAGGGCTTGCAAGACTCAACACTTAGATAAAATTTCACAAGCAAAATATATCTCTCTTTAGGTGCTCTCGGCCAAGAACTCAAGTGAAGACCAAGATTTCATAAATATTCCAAGTTTAATTCTCTAACACAAGCTTAAGGTCCCTAACCAAGTATTAGCCAAGATTAAACACCCATAACCCCTAAAAAATCCCTTGAGCCGAGAATAAGGATATTGAAACTCTATGGTGTTCTTCAACCTTTGGTGTTGAAACTTGAAGAGAAGTTTATTATAAGGTTATAGAGGGTTCATATATGTGATTGAAACTTGAAGAATCGGAGCTAAGACTATTCTAAGGACCGACTTTAGCTTGGACTGTTTGGGCATATTTGAGGTAAGGATCATCTTTCCTCTTGAAGTAATATTATGTTACATGTTGTAGTGATTAGAGAATTATACCGTGATAAGGAAAAATTGAAATAACAAGTATATGTTGTATTTTTGTTGGTTGGGCCGAGAGTTGGGCATTTCGTGCCTCTTGATTCATTGGATTTTTATTGTCGTTGTCTTCACATTTTATGTTGTATGTTGAAGGGAATTTATTCATTAAATTGGTGACATGAACTATGTATAAATTATGGGAAAACGACTTGGATTATAAGGAATTGAAAGGATTTATATGTTGTTGTGGTTGTGGCCGAGAATGGCCTTATTTTGTTGGATATTATGGACTGATTTTTGCGGACTGCTTTTATGTAATTGTGGGACAGAATTTTACACGTCAAGTAAGCGTGTAGTCCCCTTTGGTTGTTGCATTGTTGTGCCCTTAAATGTGGCTTGTTGTTTGTTGAAATTCGGGCCTTGAAAAAGGTGAAAAAGTATGTATAAACAGGGGAAGTGCTGCCTAATTTTCCGTAGAATAAGAGACCCTTTACTTGGTGTATGTCTAATACTAAGTGAGTTAGATGTTGATAGAAGTATTATTATCATTATAGGTTGAAGTGCTACGTGAGGTGTATTCCGCTTAACATATTGGTAGAAGCTACGTGAGGCGTATTCCACTTAACGGATTGGTAGAAGAACGATAAGGTATGTGAACTACTTCCTTCTATCGGCATGATTGTTATTGGAGTATACATTACTTGTTCCTTGAAGTATACTTGCCTTATTATTGAGTATACATGACTTGTTTCTTGAAGTATACTTGTCTTGATTTTAGAAGTATACTTGACTTGATCTCTGTTGAGTTCTATTGGAACCTAATCCTTAGTGATATACTCTATTGATAGTACTTAGTGATGTACTATGTACATAGTACTTTGGATTTCTAGAAGGAAGTCCCTCTTAATGGATTTGAAGAATATAGGTAATTCGATTTGAAAAGTGTAGGTGAATTGATTTAAAAAGTATGAGTAACTTGGCTTTAGATTGTAAGTTACTTGATTTGGGAAAGTGAAAGTGTTTGAGACTAAAAGTGTTAGTGTCTCGGGTGTCATAAGAAAAGAAACGTACGACGGACGTATGTTGTATAGTTGAGCTTTCTAGAAGTAGAAGATGTGTGATTCTTCTATCTTTAATCTTTCATACCTTAATAATGCCTTAGGCTTTCTAAAGTAGAAGATGTGATATACCTCTAGTAAAGTGAAAAGATGATTTATACTTGCATATGGTTTCTTATGATAGTTATTCGTGCAAGTGTTATATTTCACTTAATCGAGTCCCTCGCTTGGGGTCCGGCCTTTGTTATATGTATACATGTGATACTACGCACGCGTCTTGTGGTGATGTTGGAATTCCACCGCACGCTCGTGATATTGATTATATATTGTTCTACAGACGTGCTGACAGTGATGTTGGAATTCCACGGGCATGCTTCTGTGATATTGATTATATATTATTCTACAGACGTTCTGACAATGATGTTGGAATTCCACGGGCATGCTTCTGTGATATTGATTATATATTGTTCTACAGACGTGCTGACAGTGATGTTGGAATTCCACTGGCATGCTTCTGTGAGGCTGATTTTATATTATATCATGGACTGCTGACAGTGATGTTGGAATTCCACGGGCATGTTCCAGTGATGCTAATTTGATAGTATAACACGGACGTGCTGACAGTGATGTTGGAATTCCACAAACATGCTTTCTTGATACTTGTTATATATTACACTTGTAACATGCTGACAGTGATGGAGGAATTCCACGGGAATGCTTTTATATTGCGGGTTTAAGACCCATGGTTAGAATTGCATAATGATTCTGAGGGCATGTGTCCCTGATTTTGACATAACTTGCATATCTTGAAAAGGTACAATTGACTCTCGGTGTTATAGTAGTACAGTGGTACTGTAATACAGTGATATAGTAGTACCGTGGTACAGTGGTACAGGGGTATTGTGATACAAGGTACAGTTGGCTTTTATTTTATATGACACGGTTGGATGTGGTATTTGATTATTTTATTTGTCCCTGTCATTCCTTGGCCAGCTATGATTTTAATACTGTACTTTATTTCCTTTCCATACGTAGTACATGTTGTATTGACCCCCTTCGTGGGGATGCGTTCATGCTCGCATGTGTAGGTACTCAGTTTGGTGATCCACGTTCTTAGGGTCATTGCTCCACTTTTGGGATAGCTCCATTGTTCCGGAGTTGCCATTTTGGTACAGCCTTGATTTTAGACTTGTGTATATTCAGGATACAGCGGGGCCTTGTCCCGTCACATGTTGTTATCAAACTCTTAGAGGTCTGTAGTCATATGTGGGCTATGTATATAGGTTGTGTGTATGAAGAAAAAAAAATATATAGTCCCTGGTGGGCTTTTCATATATATTTATATTGGAAGCCTCGTCGGCTAGCCTGTTTTGTATCATGAGTGTTATTTTAAATTATTGTCCATGGATTGTTTGGGATAAGGGTGCCCAGGTAAGACACAGACCCGGGATTCGGGACGTGACAATTCCTTTGTGATTAGTACTCTTTCCATAAACAAAATCATTGTAAATTTGTTTTGGCATACTCTTAAATTTGGGTTTAGCTATGCCCTCCAACTTTGATATGCACAAGTAGACATCTTAATTTATCTTCACTTTGTTAGTTGAACACTCTAACTTATAAAATGATTATCCAGACACTTCCAAATTTATGTAATGTCAATGTCACGTCAATATTTATATTTATGTGTTTAATTTTATACAAGTTAAAATGTTTACTTGGGTATATCTTTTATTTTTGGATAAGATAGAGAATTGACCGGATGAAAAGCAATCTGCATCTATAATAAGACTCAAAGTAACATATTTCACCCGCAAGGATAGCCAAGTTGGTGTAGCAGTAGAGCGCGGGACCGCAAGGTCACGAGTTCGATCCCCTGCATAAACCTTCTTGATTGAGTCTGTCACACATGGCTTGCCAAGTGTGGTTAATCGGCTGACGTGATTTGCAGGCTATTGCGTCAGCCAGGGATTTATCATGTGCGCTACTCGAAAGAGTAGCGGCTGCGGGTTCCTTCGTAAAAAAAAAAGTAACATATTTCTAATAAGTTATAACTTACCACTCGATTATCTCTTTCTATTTTCTTTTATCTTCAATGTCAATAAAGTGTTTCTTTTTGGATATAAAAGTATGTATTGAATGAGTGATAAGCCTCACATATATCAAAGTTGAGAGATTCAAATTCAAATATAGAATACAATGATTTAACAAACTGAGGAAGTTGAGAAATTTCCGGTCAATTGGCTTTGTAGCTTTTAACAAAATTATTTTTTAGTTTAATATGTTTTTATACTTCCTCCTACACATTTTAAGTGTCTTAATTTGACTTGACACAAAATTTAAGAAATAAAAGGAAACTTTCAAATCGTGTAATCTTAAATTAAAGATGTGTGGAAGTTTTTAAATCTTGTGATCTTAAACTTGACTTGAATTGAAAAACTTACTAAATATAGAAAGATGCATTCCTTTTGGGACAAATAAAAAAAAGTAAGACACTTAAATTGAATCAGAGGGAAGTAATAGATATTTATTTTGCACTTTAGAAATCTGAATATAAGACACAAGAGATCTTATTAAAATTATTTTCTTTTTATTTAGATTATAAAATACTGTTGAAATTATTTTTTAATTTTATATGTTTTATATTTTCTCAGCTATCATTTTGTAAGTGTACGTAGGACTACGCTCGACTACCTACTACCCTATTCGTGTCCTCCACAACCCTCTATCTAAGGTCATGTTCTCAGTAAGTTGCACTTGCGTCATATCTCGTCTAAGTACCTCTCCCCAATACTTCTTCAGCCTACATCTACCCCTCCTGAACTCGTCCATAGCCAACCCCTCACACATCCACACTGAGGGTTAGCAGCTTGATACCCTTATAGTTGTTGCAACTCTGGATATCACCTTTGTTTTTGTAGAAGAAAAATCATTGTACTCCACCTCCATTCTTCGGGAATTCTCACCGTCTTAAAAATGACGTTAAATAACTCGGTCAACCATTCCAACCGTGCCCTGTCTGCGCTCTACCAAAATTCAACTGGGATCTCGTCAGGCCCGATCGCTCGTCCCCTACGCATCCTGCGAACAACACCCTTAACCTCCTCAACCTTAATGCTTCTACAATACCCAAAATCTCGGTACCTACCAGAATGCTCCAGATCTCGCAGCACAATGTCTCCGTCTCCTTTTTCGTTCAAGAGTTTATGGAAGTAAGATTGTCACCTCCGCCTAATATGTGTTTCCTCCACCTGTATTTTGTCATCCTCGTCCTTGATGCACCTCACGCGATTTAAGTCACGGACCCTCCTCCCCCTTGTCTTGAATAATTTGTACAACTTCTTATCCCCGCCTTTCTCCTTTAATTCCACATGCAGACGTTTGAAAAGCCATTGTTTTCGCCGCAGTAACCGTCAGGTTTGCCTCTTTTCTCGCCATCTTACAATTCCATATTTGTCCACTTCTCCATCTCATCATTTCTTTCTACTAATTTCACATACGCCGTTTTCTTCGCTTCCACCTTCTCTTGAATTTTACCATTCCACTACCAGTCCCCTCAATGCCCACCACGGTTACCCCACAAGGCCCCTAGCACTTCTCTAGCTACCTCCTGAATGCAACTAGGCATCATGTCTTACATATCAGTCGCATCCCCACTACTCCTCCAGCCCCCTTGGCCATCAGCCTCTCTTCCATCTCCTTTGCACTAGCCATGATCAAACTCCCCCATTTGATTATTAACATGTCATCCACAACCCTCTTCTTCTTCTCCATCTTGATCTTCAAATCCATCACCAAAGGCTTATGTTGGGTTGTAATATCCTCCTTCGGAATAACCTCACAGTCTTTACAAAGACCTTTGTCAACCTTCTTAAGGAGCAAAACGTCTATCTAAGTCTTAGCCACCGAACTACGAAAAGTCACCAGGTGTTTCTCCTTCTTCAGGAATCTTGAATTGGCTATCACCATCCCACAAGCTCTAGCGAAATTTAAAGTGAGACGTCCCCCCGTTCCTATCTCCTAGTCCAAAGCCTCCATACACGCCATCATTACCCTCTAGAAGTGACCCGATATGTCCATTGATATCCGCTCCTACAAATATCTTCTCAGTGGGTGGTATAACTCTCATCACTTCGTCTAAATCCTCCCAAAAACGTCTTTTATCCTTCTCATCCAAGCCCAACTGCGGCCCATAAGCAATAATAATGTTCATAGTGAACCCTCTAACTACCAACTTAATCGTCATCATCCTGTCATTGACCTTTATCACATCTACCACCTGATCCCTTAGCTGACTGTCTATCAAAATACCTACTCCATTCCTATACTTTGATCTACCCGAGAACCATAACTTATACTCATCTACATTCTTAGCCTTAGGTCCTACCTATTTGGTCTCATGGACACAGGCTATATTAATCATCCTCTTCTTAAGAACCTTAACAAGATCTTTGGACTTCCCCGTTAAAGTCCCAATGTTCCTAGACCTTATTCTCAGCCTAGCATCTCTATTACCCCACACACACCCCTAACCCTCGCCCTCATCCCTGACCGAGAACATGACCCTAGTTTACCATCAATTACCAAAGTCACGAAAGTAAATATAAAATAATAAAATACTCAAACGTTTATCCTAAAATAGGAAGGGGTCAAAGTGCAAGCACAAGTTAACAAGAATCTAGAGGCAAGTAAAACCATTATGCCAAGAGTGATGATATAAATAAAGACAAGAAGCGACAAATTTTAACAAGGTTACGGTAAAAGAATGGATACGGGCAACTGGAGGCACCAACTCCAGTTGAATCGAACCTGTTTGCAGGCAAAAATTATTGTTCACCGGCATCGAAAGTATTGTACACTTGAGTTTTCACAAAAAAATTGAGTACATGCGTAGATCTAGGAGAAAAGGAACACAAGAACAAGAAAAAGAACAAAAAATAAATGATTTTGTAAAAAAATGTTTTTTCGTCGCCGCCGATACTGTTCACTGGCACAGAAAGTACTGTTCACCAGAGTTTTCACCAAAAAATAGAGTACTGCTTAGATCTAGGAGAAAAAGAACACAAAACAAAAACAATAACAAGAACAAGAATAAGAACAAAAAACAAATAAAATTTTGTAAAAACAATATTTTCCCGTCGTCGCCGGTGTGTGATCGGAGCGGTATTGTTGGGGTCTTACTGTCGCCACCGGTGAGTGGTCGGAGCGACGCTATTAGGATCTTACCGTCGGGAATAAGGATGGATGGGGTGGGGGTTGGTGATGTCACCGTTGGGGGAGGGGAGTAAGTTAGAGATAGGTGAGAGAGAGAAGAACAACAATTAAAATGTTATACCCCGTATTTCCAGAGTATGTACGTGAGGGCATACGTACAAAAGTTTAGCCTTAAAGGTTAGGCCTTGGACGAAAATACTTGGGCACAACTCACTAAAAGAATCGTTTTCCGACGAAACGTTTTACAAGACTCGCGTAGGGTAAATTCCGGCTATGTCATTTCTAATTTTTGCGGATTTTTCCGAGAGACGTAACACTTTGGACCAACGAGAGGGCGACACTTGTCACCCTCTCATTGATGGATGTGGGACGGCAATAGGGCCGATTGGATGGCCTTCTTTGTCAAGTAGTTGGTAGGATATTTTGTGTGCAAGTTGGCTAAGGTACACTTGCCCAAATCTTGACCTTACACTTGCCTTGCACTTGGCATCATCTTGGTCATTGGTTGGCCACTTCTTGACCTATAAATACCCCCCTTAAGATGAAGAGTTCTTCATCCACAAATCTTTCTCCAAGTCTTGAAAATCCTCCCTCTCCTCGCGAGCCTTTCGCCCAAGCCCTCTCCCCTTCGAGTGAAGCTTGGCCGAGGCAACCCCTAGCCTAGCCGAAACCTACCCCCTCCCTTGGTAGAAAAGTTGCCTTCTAATATTGTTATAATGCCCAAAATACCCTAGCCCAAATCCCTTAGTACTTAGTAGAAGTCAAAGAACTTCTAAGGGTTCTCGAGCTATCTGAGCGCATAACTTAGAGCTAAACCTCGCTCAGATCGACGTATTATCTAGGATATTATTGGGCTTACCGAGGTAAATAATCTTATCCTTCTTTTTGTAATTATAGAATACATACTGTAGAAGTATAGAAATAAGTATTAAATACTTAGAAGGATATTAAAGAATAGAATTGAACTGTTATCACAGTAGAAAGGTTTAAAAGAAGAATAATTGAACTATACTTACTTAGGACTGTTTTCACAGTAGACTTGAGTAGCTCACCGGGTAGGGAAGTGCTGCCCGATTTTCCGTAGAATAAAGGACCCTCTGCTTAGAATCACATGCAGTAGTCTAGACGTTGATAGACGTGTCTGACTATTATAGGTTGATTCTCTGCGCGCGACATATTCAACTTGGCAGGTGGTTTTCGCCGAGAAGGTATGTGATTCTTCCTAAGCATGATATTTTAAAATATACATATAGTACGGTAGACGCATACGTGTTAATCGAATAATAATTACGGCAATGTCTTTTGACTTAAGCCCAATAATACTTACGCAATGTCTTTTGACTTAAGCCCGAATAATAAGAATCTTGATGCATTTCAAAAGAATATCAATCATTTTTAATATGGAACTAATTGGTTTTAAACAAAAGCTTAAGGGTTATACTAGCTTTATGGGAAGTTAGGTATAACAACTTAAGAAAGATAAAAGGAATAGTTTACTTATGTGTTTATAACAGACTTATATTGATTTATGGAAAGAATAATAAGATGGTTTGATAAGTAGACATGATATGATGCTATGTGTTAGTGTCTTGTAACGCTTGTATAAGAGGTATTCTTTTGTGCTTATGTTGTTTAACGATAAGTCGTTATGTTAGTATTATATCACTCACCTCGACATAATACCGGGTTAAATCGCCTCCGACGCGGTATACCTCGTGCGATGCGTGGACTATGATGCGAGGATACTCACGCGGTCCAGGGACCTATGCGCGAGCTACGAGTTCCGTGTTAGTGCTGGGTTATACCTCACGCGTCTATGTGGCCATGCGACTACGAGTCCGTGATTTACGCCGAGGAGTAGCTACCTCGACGCGGGTTATACCCTACGCGCCTATGTGAGTGGTCTATGCGGACTACGGGGGTCCAGGATTAGGCCTGCATAATGATACTATGGGCGATTGGCCCTGCTTCGATCATTCGCAGCCTAGAAAAGACCTGTTACAGTTTACCTATTATTGCTCTTGTTCATGATGTGGCACTATGTGCGGTTACCTCGTTGTTTCGCATATTTGTAAAATTGGTTTTAAAATGATATGATTTCATTTAAGTACTTTACGCTTCACATACTTAGTACTTGTCAGATCGACCTCCTTCGGGCTGCGCTCATGCCGCAGGTGGCAAGCAGTGCTAGATCCACATCCTTAGGATCTTTGCTTTGGTGTCGTGAGCTCCATCTTCTCCGAGGCTCTACTTTGGGTATGATCTCCCTGTATTGTAGATAGTTTTGTACATTCAGGTATGGCGGCCCCGTCCCGCCATAGTTGTTTACTTCCTGTGAGGTCTGTAGTCCTATTGTACAGCTGGGATGTAAATCGCAAAACTATGTTTATATATATATGCCGAAAGGCAAGCTTTTCATCGATAAACTGCTTTCTTTTTAATAATGTTTCTTGTCTTGTCTTATATTCCGCGATTTCTCGATGTATGACTACTGGGTGCCCGGTAAGGCACTACCACGCCCCGAACGGGTCGTGACAAAAGTGGTATCGAGCGCTTAATCCTCTGAAAGTGTCTACAGCATCGTATCTAGTAGAGTCTTGATTATCTGTGTTGTGCACCACACCAATAATCGTGAGGCTATAGGATATTTAGGATTGGTTTCATTCTTCTCACTCAGATCGTGCTTTAGAGTTGTGTTAAAGTCGACCTCTAACGTATTCCTTTTCTCAGAATGCTTATGCCTCCACGTAAGGCAACCCGCCCGTAAGCGGCAAGGCACCGAGGAGTCGCTAGTGGGACACCTAGAGTCACGAGGGCTCGTGCCCGCCTATACCCGAGACGGCGAGTTCTACGACGCCGCCGACCCTGCGGGGTTTAGGTCGCAGCAGCGGTCGCTGAGACCACAAGATTTACACCTCCACCCCACACCGGAGCATGAGATGGGTTACGAGAGATGGCCCGCCATCGCCGTGATCGTGGCCGATACGGAGGACAGCCGATGCAGCAGCCCGCCCACCCCAGAGCACCCGTGGTTCACCCGAGGCGAATAGTTTGAGGCTACGGATTTCCGAGTCAGAGCCCGCCGCAGTTCTACGGTCGAGGCTGAGGATGATCCGCAGGAGTTCATCCGTTAGTTACGCAGGATCACGCGGTGATCAAGGCGCCGAGACCGAGTCCGCGACTCGGTTCGCATCGCCACGTGATACCGCAATCGATTGGTTTGATTCGCGGAGTTATCCCGGAGAGCACGCGTCCCGCCTACTGGGATGAGTTCTCGAGGCTTTCTCACTCACTTCTTGCCTCCATGTATTTGCGAGGGCACGCCGATAGATTTTTGTTATCGAGGCAGAGACGCACGCCAGTGGAGTACAATGTCGAGTTTGATTCATCGCTCGATATGTCCCAAACATGGTAGCAGATATGGAGGATAGGGTGCACCGCCACGCCACCGCTAGATGATTATATGGCCGAAGTCTTGCGGGTGTTTCTCTTCACCGTATGGACATTACCCGCACGCAGCTCATGCACTTGGATGCGGCGAGCGTAGGGACCGACGGGTTGACCGACAAGAAGCAGAAGAGACCGGGACGCAGGTCCTTTGGTAGTTATCGTGGTGGACGGCCAGAATGGTCTAGATTCGCACTACAACACCAGAGCACTCTCGCACCGCCCTCAAGACAGCCAGAGTATTCTGGGCGTGACAGGCCCCGTGACTTCAGACTTTCGAGTGGCAGAGGCCGTTTGCCGGACCACCTCAGCCAGGGCCGATGCGTAGATCCCATTTCGAATTGTGGTACTCTCCGAGAGTTTGTTACGCCAGTGGCCGGGTCATTTTGCGAGGCCTGTCCGACCGGAGGCGCGGCGGTGGTAGGGCTCTCACCATGTGGTCTCTGCTGCGCTCATCATCTCTTCGCCACTCGCCCGAGGCGTGGTACCATGGGCCAGCAGGTCGTGGCAGCAGGTCGGGCGCGGTCCAGCTTCTAGCGTCCTCGTAACCGCATTTATGCCTTGTCCACGGGCAGACGTGAGGCCTCACCGACGCCGCCACAGTACCTTATCGCCTCCGACATGATGTATGCATTGATAGATCCAGTTCTACTCATCCCATATATCTCCCTTATTGCTAGTAGGATAGGGATAGAGCTCGAGTCCATAGACCCTTTCGAGGTAGCTACGCCAGCCGGTGATTCGGTGGTAGCTCGGCGGTATATGTGGCTTGTCCAGGACCATTTACTACCGCCGACCCTAGACGACTTGATAGAGTGGATATGATTGATTTCGACGTGATCACGGTATGGATTGGCTAGCTTCTGCTACGCCAATGTAGACCGCAGAGAGAGTAGTGCGGTTCCAGCTTCGGCGAGCCATTGTTGAGTGGGAGCAATCAGACGCTGGCGGTAGGTTTATTTCCTACCTCAAGGCTAGGAAGATGGTGCGCAGGCGGTACATCTACCATCTCGCTCGTGTTTGATACTAAGGCGTCGCAGCGCGATTTTCACGGGCCCAGAGTCGAGAGTTCCCGCACGTGTTTCCGCACGACCTCGTATCCTCCCGAGAGGAGATCGAGTTTTGTATAGATGTGTTGCGGACACTCGCCTATTTCCATTCCGCCATACGTAACGGCACCCGCCGAGTTGAGAGAGTCAAGGATCACCAGAGATTTCTTGGAGAAGCGGCTTCATCGTGCCTAGTGTTTCTCCCCGGGAGCGCCGATTGTTCGTGAAGAAGAAGGACGACGCCGCGCATGTGTTGATTACGTGCACCAACAAGGTGACCATTAAGAATGATACCCTTCCTGTGATTGATGATTTGTTCGACCGGGCCAGTGGTGCGAGATGTTTCTCCAAGATTGATCCGCGATCGCTATCATCGTGCACGAGTCGAGAGGCGGATGTCCCTGGATCGCATTCCGACCAGACGCATTATGAGTTCGTGGTCATGTCTTTGGTTGACCAATGCTCCGCAGGTATTCATGGATTTGATGAACCGAGTGTTCAAACCATTTTTGGACACGCTTGTGATAGTGTTCATTGATGATATCTTGGTTTATTCTCGCCAGAGCGCGAGCACGCGAGCATTTGGCGATCGTGGCCGTGATTCTCCGACCAGCAGCTTATACGCCAAGTTTTCCAAATGTGAGTTTTGGTTAGCTTTGGTGGCTTTTCGGGCATATTGTCGGGCCGATGGTATTCGTGGATACGCCAAGATCGAGGCAATGACTTGCCTGCACCTACTACTCCGGCTGCAGGTTCGCAGCTCGGGCCTTGCAGTTATTATCGGCGTTCGTAGAGAAGTTTGATTCTATCTTCGCACCATTGACTAGGCCGACTCGTGGCGCACTAAGTTTCAGTGGATCGATGCTTGTTAGCGTGGTTTCCATTCTTGGCGAGAGTCGACGACCGCCCCGCCTTACTCTTCCGCAGGCTCCGCACGGTTATGTCGGTATTGTGACGCGCCGTGCATCGGGTTGGGATGTGTGACGCAGCAGGCAAGGTTATAGCATATGCATCCCGACACCAAGAAACACGAGAGAACTACCCCACCCATGATTGGAGTCGCGGTGATTCACGCCAAGATCCGGAGGCACTATTTGTATGGGGTTCATGTGGATATTTATACGCACCACAAGAGCCTCCAGATATCTTCACCGCAGGAGCCGAACTTACGGCGCAGACGGTGGTTAGAGTTGCTTAAGGATTACGATGTTGATATCCCGCACCACCCGGAAGGCCAACGCCAGGCGTATGCCTTAGTCGTAGGTCGATGGGAGTCTATCGATGTTCACCGCAGAGAGGACATGGTTTGTGATTTGCATCGCTTAGCGAGCCTTGGTGTCCGCTTGATTGATTCTCGATAGCAGCTGGGTTCGAGTTCGTGAGGTTGCCGAGTCTTCCATCGCCGGCGAGGTGAAGAGGCAACAGCCGAGGATCCGCTTTGACACGTTATCGTGATACGGCTCTTCGTGAGGAAGCGGTCCTTTTGAGGTAGCACCACGGGTGCTAAGGTTTGAGGCGTGTTGTGTGTTCCAGATGTTTCGTGACTTCAGCAGGTTCTCGGGAAGCACACGCTACAAGCATTATCCATCCGTGGTCGACCAAGATGTACCACGACCTTAGATCCGTGTATTGGTGGGATGGCTTGAAGAGGACGCTGCAGTTCGTAGCTCGCCCGTGTTGTCGCAGTGAAGGTAGAGCACCGAGACCCGTGGTTTGTTACGCACGATAGAGATCCCGACCGAAGCCGAGGTGATCAACATGGACTTCATCACAGGATTACCTCGCACTCGCAGAGGAGACATGATTCTATATGGGTTATCGCCGACAGTCGACGAAATCAGCCCACTTTCTTCCCGCCGTCAGACGACTTTTTCTACCGAGGATTATGCCGCACTTTATATCCGAGGATCGCCGATCGCATGGAGTCCCTATTTCGATCATATCGCATGCAGGAGCCCGCCACGCTAACTTCGAGGTCTTTCCGTAGGTTTAGGACGCAGTGAGCTCGAGCATCGCATTCCATCCACGTACGCAGACAGCCGAGCGCACTATCCGCACTTCGAGGATATGTCGAGCCCGTGTTATTGACTTCGTGGGTAGCCGAGGATCATTTGCCTCTAGTTGAGTTTGCATATAATAATAGTTACCACTCCAGTATTCATATGGCGCCTTATGAGGCCTTGTATGGGAGGAAGTGCAGATCGCCGATAGGCTGGTTCGATGTGGGCGAGGTGCAGTTAGTGGGACCAGATTTGGTGCAGCAGTGCCGGATAAGGTGAAGCTTATCCAGAGCGGTTATCGATGCTTAGTCGATGTGGTCATACGCAGATCATCGCCGTCGGATCCGAGTTCGAGGTTGATGATTGGGTTTTCTGGCGTCACCCATGGCGGTGTGATGAGATTCGGGAAGAAGGGGAAACTCAGCCCAAGGTACATTGGGCAGTATCAGATTGTCTGCACGGTAGGCAAGGTTGCCTATGAGTTGGATCTGCCGTCCGATCTGGAGGCAGTACATCCGGTGTTTCATGTTTACGCCGAGCGAGATGTATCGGATCCATCTAGAGTGCATCCGATTGACGATGTCCAGTGGATCGAGGGTTATCGATGAGGAGATTCCCATAGCGATAGTCGATCGTCGTTAGGCGTCATGACCAAGGACGTGGCTTCCACAAAGTCTCGGCGAACGAGCTCGTGAGGAGATGACGGGAAGTCGGCGAGGACATGAGGCGTAGTATCCTCACCTATTCCCACACCTCCGTGTAATTCACTTTCCTACTTGTAAATTTTCATTATCGCTTATGCCTAAGTGTTGTTTGTGGCCGTGTGGCATTTGCAAACCGCTTAAGTTATGAAGAACCTTATCGTTATCTGTCTTGGGAAGGAACATTCGACGAATGTTTCTAAGGAGGAGAATGTTATACCCTCGTATTTCCGCAGTATGCGTGAGGGCATACGTCAAAAGTTTAGCCTTAAAGGTTAGGCCTCGACGAAAATACTTGGGCACAACTCACTAAAAGAATCGCTTTCCGACTAAACGCTTTACAAGACTCGCGTAGGTAAATTCCGCTATGTCATTTCTAATTTTTGCGGATTTTTCCGAGAGACGTAACACTTTAGACCAACGAGAGGCGACACTTGTCACCCTCTCATTGATGGACGGGACGGCAATAGGGCCGATTGGATGGCCTTCTTTGTCAAGTAGTTGGTACGATATTTTGTGTGCAAGTTGGCTAAGGTACACTTGCCCAAATCTTGACCTTACACTTGCCTTGCACTTGGCATCATCTTGGCCATTGGTTGGCCACTTCTTGACCTATAAATACCCCCCTTAAGATGAAGAGTTCTTCATCCACAAATCTTTCTCCAAGTCTTGAAAATCCTCCCTCTCCTCACAGCCTTTTCGCCCAAGCCCTCTCCCCTTCGAGTGAAGCTTGCCGAGGCAACCCCCCTAGCCTAGCCGAAACCTACCCCCCTCCCTTAGTAGAAAAGTTGCCTTCTAGTATTGTTATAATGCCCAAAATACCCTAGCCCAAATCCCTTAGTACTTAGTAGAAGTTGTGAAGAACTTCTAAGGGTTCTCGAGCTATCTGAGCGCATAAACTTAGGAGCTAAACCTTGCTCAGGATCGACGTATTATCTAGGATATTATTGGGCTTACCGAGGTAAATAATCTTATCCTTCTTTTTGTAATTATAGAATACATACTATAGAAGTATAGAAATAAGTATTAAATACTTAGAAGGATATTAAAGAATAGAATTGAATCATATCACAGCAGAAGCGGTTTAAAGAAGAATAATTGAACTATACTTACTTAGACTGCTTTCACAGAGACTTGAGTAGCTCACCGTAGGTGAAGTCGCCCGATTTTCCGTAGAATAAAGGACCCTCTCGCTTAGAATCACATGAGTAGTCTAGACGTTGATAGACGTGTCCGACTATTATAGGTTGATTCTTCGCGCGACATATTCAACTCGCGTGGTTTTCGCGGTAAGGTATGTGATTCTTCCTAAGCATGATATTTTAAAATATATATATAAGATTAGACGCATACGTGTTAATCGAATAATAATTACGGCAATGTCTTTTGACTTAAGCTCGAATAATATTTACTGCAATGTCTTTTGACTTAAGCCCAATAATAAGAATCTTGATGCATTTCAAAAGAATATCAATCATTTTTAATGTATGGAACTAATTGGTTTTTAAACAAAAGCTAAGGGTTATACTAGCTTTATGGGAAGTTAGGTATAACAACTTAAGAAAGATAAAAGGAACAGTTTACTTATGTGTTTATAATGCACTTATATTGATTTATGGAAAGAATAATAAGATGGTTTGATAAGTAGACATGATATGATGCCTTGTGTGTTAGTGTCTTGTAACGCTTGTATAAGAGGGTATTCTTGTGTGCTTATGTTGTTTAACGATAAGTTATGTTAGTATTATATCACTCACCTCTTGACATAATACCGGGGTTGTCGCTCCGACGCGGTATACCTCGCAATGCAGGTGACTATGATGCGAGGATACTCACGCGGGTCCAGGACCTATGCGAGCTACGAGAGTTCCGTGTTAGTGTGCGGGGTTATACCTCACGCGTCTATGTGGCTACGCGGACTACGAGTCCAGACGACGCCGAGGAGTAGCTACCGACGCGGGTTATACCCTACGCGCCTATGCGAGTGGCCTATACGGACTACGGGGGTCCGTGATTAGGCTCGATAATGATACTATGGGCGATTGGCCCCGCTCGATCATTCGCAGCCTAGAAAAGACTCGCATAGCTTACCTATTATTGCTCTTGTTCATGATGTGGCACTATGCGCTACTCTGGTTGTTTCGCATATTTGTAAAATTGGTTTAAAATGATATGATTTCATTTAAGTACTTTACGCTTTCACATACTTAGTACCTGTCAGATCGACCTCCTTCTGGGCCGCTCATGCCGCAGGGCAAGAAAGCAGTGCTAGATCCACTTCCTTAGGATCTTTGCTTTGGTGTCGTGAGCTCCATCTTCTCCGAGGCTCTACTGGGTATGATCTCCCCGTATCAGATAGTTTTGTACATTCAGTGGTATGGGCCCGCCCCGCCATAGTTGTTTACTTCCTGTGAGGTCCAGTAGTCCTATTGTACATACTGGGATGAATCGCAAAACTATGTTTATATATATATGCCAAAGACAAGCTTTTATCGATAAATTGTTTCTCTTTTTAATAATGTTTTCGCCTTGTCTTATATTCCGATTTCTCGATGTATGACTACTGGGTGCCCTGTAAGGCACTACCACGGCCCCTAACAGTCGTGACATAAAATTAAAGATCTTTTCTTATTTTATTTTTATAAAAACAATTACGTGATAAAATTTGGTGTGTGTGGGTAAATTTCTTATTTTTATAAAATAAAATATATGAAATAGAAAATTGAAATGGGGTGGGTGGGTTAGGTGAAACGGTGGTGTGGGGGTAGGATTGAGTGTGGTGGTGTGGAGTAGGGATGAATGAAGAAGAAGTCTATTCGAGGGTGGTGGGGTGGAATTTGGTCGGGTGGTGGGTGGGGTGGGTGGTCGAAGGTGGGTGCTTGGGGGTGGGTGGTGAGTGGTGGAGGGTGGGTGGTGGGTTTGATGGGGCTTGAGTGAGTATTTCCCAAAAATATTTTCTACTAACCAATCGAACATGAAAAACCAAGTAAGAAATTCACTGATTTTCCACTAACCAAACGAACATGAGAAAATAAGTAAAAATTAATTGTTTTCCAAAAACTCATTTTCGAGGAAATTCATATCGAACACACCCCAAGTTACCTACGTTTCTCAGTCTTGATCTCTAACGCCAGGCATTGATTGAACTGTGAAAAAAATGCAAGAAACTAATAGCATGTTTGGCCAAATTTCTAAAATCAACTTATTTTGAAAAGTATTTTTTTCAATTGTATTTGTCAAAAAAATACTTTTGAGGAAAAACAGTTTGTGTTTGGTTAATTAATTTAAAAAATATTTTAAGCATCAATTAATGTTTGTCCAAGATTTTTAAAAAGTGTTTTAAGTAAATTTTTCTCAAAAGTGTTTTTTGGACAGAAGCTAAAAAATGCTTCTGGTACTCCCCAAAACATTTATTTTCTTCAAAAAGCTTAGTCAAACACCTCATTTTGAAAATAAACACTCACACTGAATTAAGATTTGTTCATATTATAAGTTTTTTGTTCTTTATTTTTATATTCATCTTTTTTTAATTCCTGATATTTCTTTTCTTTTTCTTTAAAAGAAATTTGGAAAAGTATACTTTTATTTAATTCATTATTAATTAAGTACTGTTGAAAGCTACAGGTGAAATAGTTTAAAGAGAACCTTAAACGCTTCTAGTTCCTAGATGAATATTATGCTTAATTAAGCAATTATCATGTTTAAGTATTTCCAGGTACGTACTTAATTTTGATCTTTTCTAACAATCGTGTGTATCTAGTATAAGCAACTATATGATGAATTTAACGCAAGTCGAGTCAGTGGCGGAGCTTACTAGAGGCCCGAGGGGGTTGCCCCTCAAAAAATCAAATATTCTTTTTTATATATATACATTCTTTCTCACCCGTCATTCTATTTTCACGTTTAAACGAGATATCAGCTCCCATTTTGCTATTTTGAGGTTTTGAAATTTTATATTTTTTACTAATTCAAGAACTTTACAAGTCTCATTTTCGAGCATAGAAACGCTAAATTTTGAAATTACGATCTGGAATTTATCTTTGGCCAAAATCCTAACTATTCTTTTATTTTTCCAAGGTTTCTCTAGTCTAAATTTTTCTTTTTATGTGTAGCTGTGTTCGTGAGATTGGGGGAACTTTATGTTTGTTTCATCATATACGAGGCTATTTTGGGCTTATGGGAGTGAAATTAACAGATTAAGGTTTTAAAAGCCAAAGTTCTCTGATTTAGTTTTGTTATTTAGATGTTATCTTTGATAATTGATTTATGTATTTTTAGGAGTGGTACGATGGCCCACTTAAGAAAATTGATGCATTTTCAAGAGGAAAGCTTCCAACAAAGATGAAAATTGTATAGCTTCAACATCACACTTGAAAAATACCATTTTGATGATCAAACGGTTCAACTGGATGAGCAACCTTGCAAGATTCAAAAAGTTACCATGGATGAATTTGATGTCAGTTGTTTAGAATGTGACCCCGAAAAGCGTCCCCAAATTTGAGAATATCCCGTGAATCGAAGAGATGAAGTTCGAAGAGTTTATCTCAATAGGGGTCTCTATCAACGTCAAGTTGAAAAAAACAGGGAAAGCGAATACATATTACTTGATTAACCGGATAATCTGTCTTATCTTAACTTTTTCAATTTATACGCCCCCTGATAATTTGGATAAGTTTCGCCACTAAATCGACTGACGAATTTATAGTGTAATATATTTGTTCACAAGAACTCACTAAATTTTAGATACATATTTAATATGTATTAAAAATATGTTATTAGAAGTGGAGGTCTCTCAACGAAAAAGACTCAGACATACATGATGCTTATTACACCAAACACAATTACTACATCACATGTGTTTTCATATAAATTATTATCACTTAATTATCGTACACATGTTATCTCAATTTATAACTTAATCTTAAAAATCTAATCCACCCTCGGTCATAATATATACGAGGATTAACCAGTTTAGGTAGTCAAACAATTTTTTTATTATGATTTTCTTCAATTCTTTTTATATATTGTGAAATATTAATTATGCAAATTTATAGTATTTTTTATGTAATTTTCAAATACGTAAATTTTGTTATAAAATACTCGAAACATTTATATTTGAAATTAAATCAAAGAAAGGTTATTTAACTCCGAAAACTAGTCAACTCTCATATAAATTGAGACAGAAGAAATATATTTTAAGTACAAATAATTTTTTACTGCATCTCGACCATCTCAATGCCTCCATCTTGTAGCATTCATGCTGCCAAAAATTTATAAATTAGAGAAGTACAATTCTGATAGTTCTTTTGTGAGATACAAAACTCACTTTGTCATGCGATGGCGTGTCTCACTAAGTTAGAGTAGATCAGGTGAAACATTCACCGTAGTTAAGCCAACAACTATCGTGATCGTTTCACCGACTCTTTCCAAATCTTGATCCATTCATCAGTTGGATATTAAAAATGCATTACTTACAGGAGATAATATACATGCATCAACCGTTAGGTTTCCGAGATTATACACTTTCAGATCATGTTTGTCTATTAAAAATTCTTATATGGTTTGAAACAAGCTCCCCGGATATGGTATAACAGGTTTGCAGACTTTGTTTCCAAATTGGGATTCTCTCACAGCAAGTCCGATCAGTCGTTGTTCATTTATCGGAAGGGCACTGACAAGACATATATATTTATGTATGTCGATGATATTATTCTCACATCATCATCCACCTCACTTCGCCATTCTATTATATCCCTTCTTGCAGTAGAATTTGCAATGAAGGACTTGGGTCAGTTGAATTATTTTCTTGGCATTGTCGTCACCCAATATGCAGGTGGTCTGTTTCTTAGTAAAGGCAACAGTGGTCTATTGTGATAATGTGAATGCGATATACTTATCCGACAATCGTGTTCAGCATCATCGCACAAAACACATTGAAATGGATATCATATTTGTCCGAGAAAAGGTTGCCCGTGGACACGTCCGTTTTCTCCCTGTATCGCCCGACTATCAAATTGCAGATATTTTCACGAAAGGTCTTCCGCAGGGGCGGATATACGTCGTTTGAAGTGGTTGTTTGAAAAAAAATCGCAGCGTTGTATAAGGGAATGAGGATACTATGCTTGTTCAAAAGTGAAAAATAGCATTACAAAAAGAAATATTACACTTGTTCAACTGAACAAGTGTAAACAACATGGATCTGTGGCTGCTTCCGCGCGTACTTTTTGAGTATTTCAGGGACATTCTGAGCATACGTGAACCTTCCGCTAAGATTGCGAGGGACTATTAGAATAATTATGGGCATATACCATAATTATATTTACTCTCCTTTAATCAAGATATTATAATATATTGTAATTAGTAGTATAATCAATTAGTCATCAATTAAGAGGATTATAAGTAATTAACATGTTATATTTTAGATAAAATTAGATTAGTACTAGAACCTATAATGGCATATATTACTTACATCCGAATGAAATGATCCAGAATCAATTCTCTTAAGCTCAAGACACTACAAATCTTATGGACGAGAAACGGTAATAACTGCGAAAATAAGGGGTATTAATTTCAAAGGTCACATTACACTCATTCTCATCTCGACGTAATTTGCAACAAGAAACCATACCCTGGGACCCATATCAATCTCCACTAATAAATAGACACGTGTATGCATAAAAACAAGAGTTCTAACGACGTCGTTTAGTGACCAGCTGTTTTGCTTAGGCGTAGCTTAATGGCCGACCTTTTCTGCCTACATAGAGACGCAAAGAACATCCAAAGTTAGCGTAAGCGCCAAACTCACACATACCCTTTCCTTTATTTTTTCCATCATCTAACGGCTTAAAATCAATCTCAGCCAGCTCTACTTCCATCAAATAAATCGCACCCCTTTGTTTTATTGTTGAATTTTAAGTTGCTGTTAGCTTAGGTTTGGCCTTTCCTTCTTCCCTTTCCAACCCCACTTCCTTACAATCCTCTCTCTCTCTCTAAATTTTCTCTCCCCCAATTCTTGATTCTTCAACCATCATTACAAGAATCTAAGAAACTTTTTTCCAACTTATTCACATTGGGTTGTGTGGATAAGGTCTTAGTCTATACGGTTATTCTAACCAGGTCGCGATAAGCGATAGTCGATGACAATGCTTGTTCCACCGTGGCTAGAGCCGTTATTGAACACGGTTTTTTTTTCAATCTGCCGGACTCACGGTGATGCGGCACGTAGTGAATGTAATATGTACTGCTTGGACTGCAATGACGATGCCTTTTGCTTCTATTGCCGCTCATCTAAACACAAAGATCATCAAGTCATTCAGGTAAATTTATTTAATTCCCTTTTCAACACTTACATTATTATTTTTTCGGTCCGACTAATCTGAATTCGTACAAAAAAGTTCACTACATAGTAATTTTTGGTATCTAAAAACATTGGCATTATGAGTATCATCATGATCTAGGGGTGGAGCCACAATGATAGGTAAAACTCAACAACTTTGACTTAAACTATGTGTTTGTGAGGGAAAATAAACTAAAAATCATGACTTTACCTCTATGATAATCTTGACCCCATTCTTGTAATGTGACTTTTCTTACATAGTAAGTAACCTTGTGTTTTATTTTTACCTAGAAAAAGAAAGTAGGTATGTGGTATATATATATATGGACATTTTTTTCACCAAATGTGGTTGAAATTTGTAATGTTTTTTGGGGTTGAAATAGATAAGGAGATCTTCATATCATGATGTGGTAAGAGTTTCAGAGATTCAAAAGGTATTGGATATAAGTGGAGTGCAGACATATGTAATAAACAGTGCAAGAGTTTTGTTTCTAAATGAAAGGCCACAACCAAAGAGTAGTGGCAAAGCAAGTTCTCACGTTTGTGAAATATGTGGGAGAAGCCTTTTGGACACTTTTCGTTTCTGTTCTCTTGGATGCAAGGTAAATTATTTACTATTTAGTTAACAATAATCTCTTGATTAATTTTCTCCTAATTGTTATTATTAGTTTATTACCTTGATTCTTGATTGATTACTTCATTTCACCTAGTGTTTTGGCCATGGCATTGCATTAATTATACATCATGGTTCATGTACATGTCATGTCACAAATATTCATAATATTTCACATCTTGATCACCATCATTGATTGTAACTCCCTACCAAAGAATATATCATCTCCACCGTCATCATATCATCATATGGTCACAACTCAAAAACTATGTAGCCTTAGATAGTCATTTTATACACTTGTCACGTAGAGAGAGGAGCTATGTTAAGTGAAGCGGTTCAATTGAATTTGGTTCGTCAATATATTATACGGTATAAATAATTATTGCATTCCCTTGAAATAAGAAAATTTGTAGTATTATGGTAAAATTGGTTAAAAGTTATTTTTAGTCGTATGCTCGAATTTCAGGTATAACATTCTTGCATCTTTTTATTAAAATTTCTAGCGCTGTTACTGATTACTAGAGTAGTTTAAATAGATACACATGCCATCCTTTTCAAGAATAAGCAATTAACCAAAAAATTTAAACTAGTATGACATTTTCTTTTTCGGGCACACAAGGTATACATTGTATGTAGTGGTTCATCAATCATCACCATTGTTTAATTTTCGTATTGAAGTTATGATGAAGTAATCTTGAAAGATGAGTTATATACATCTTTGGACTATCTATCATTTGTTTTTAATGACTTAGCTTGTAGGAATAAAGAGGAATAGAGATGCAAGCTTTATATTAGATGCCAAGAATGAAGTACTAGCATTGCAAAGAGGTGAAGGCATATCATCAAGAGGAGGAAATCAATTGCGTGAAGGCTTTGAACATGACATATACCCACCCACCCCACCTCCACCCCCTTCAAATTCTAGAAGAAGAAAAGGCATTCCTCATAGAGCACCCCTTGGTTCTTAACAAAATAATTAACCAAAAATAATAATAATTTAAGTACCCTTTAAAAACTATCTTATACAAGTCATTATTGTAGATGTCACATAAGGGGGGTTGTAAATGTTGATGAAGTTTCCTTTTGAGGATGGTGTGGGGTCTTGTGGGAGAGAGCAAGCAATAATGCACAATTTGTTATATTAGAAAGTTGGAAGATTGTACATTGTAATTAATTAAGAAATTAAAAGGCAAAGTGTTTGTTATAGTTTTCATTGGCCCACCAACCCACATGGGCCGTTTACATAAAGGAACAACTTCTTTCTTTGTTTAATTTAATACATGCAAATTATCATTTTACCTAGTTTGGTTTATTAATTAAATGGTGATGGATTTTACAATGTGATGTGATGATCCCATCCAATAATGTATAAGCAGTTGGTTAGGTTGGTTTGAATTTACTAATTATTTCTCTTTTTGTTTTCTTTTGGTAATCATAATGATTTAATTTGAGGTTGACATTTAATCCACAATATATGGAAAAGATTCAAATTCATGTGCAAGTAGGGTAGAGAAGCATCTTGTATCTCTTGATTTATTCACAAATCTCTCACTTAGTCATAATTAAGTAATACATATTCTCACTTTAATTTTATTTGCTAATTAAGGTTAATTTTTTCTTATTTTGACGTAAATATCATGTACTTATAATCACACACACACTTCCTTTTAGTTTAGGATAGTTTTGATTAGGGTTTGTTTGATATGAAAGAAAAGTCGTAAAGAATAGATCTTGGGTTTAACTCAATTCCAAAAGTTAGTGTTTAGGGTGAGAATTGTCCAAGTCCATATAAGGAATACATGTTCCCATTTCATATCCGATGTGGAACTCTTAACACTACCCCGCACGTTCAGACCTTGTTAACTGGAGCGTGGATAATATAATTTGGGAGCCAATTGATATTATTAGAAATGCCCAAAAAAAATCATATTCGTAAAGCAGAAACATAAACGCACTCCTATGAACGTCTCCCGAAGTGCTATCCTAAGTGCGTACTGGTTCATCACCGAGCTTTATTAGCTTAGCTCGACCATAGGGCTCGGGTGTTCATGCGGGCCTATTTGGAACCAAAGGCATTCATATTAGCAGGACGGAGATCGGACCTAAGAACTTCGGGCCTCGTTATCCATACCTCCGGTCGGATGAATGGAGGACCGACCGACCCGGGTTTTCACGAAGGCCATGGTTCTCGAGTGCACGTGAATAATAATTCAAGCGGCGTGAGCGAGTATTTCTAGCCGCCTGCCTCAACGATCGGGAAGTTTATTCTCTGAGCTGAAAGTAAAGCATCGAATTTGAAAAAGGGGGTGGGGCTTCAGGCGGCTTTTTTTATGAATAGTTTCAATCAAAATTCCATCGATTGTAGCTAGTGATTGCCCGGGTCGGTGTGTGATCACCAAAGGTGAAGTAACCCTTCAGATGCTCTCCAACATCGGTGAACAAAAAATTGGAATGAGCATGACTCTGATACCATGTAAGGAATGAATTTTGGGTCTAACTCAACCCCAAAAGCTAGCTTGTTGGGTGAGGATTGTCCAAATCCATATAAGGAGTCCATGTTCTCATTCCATATCTGATGTGAGACTCTTAACATGTAAGAATGGATTCGTTTAACTCAACCCTAAAAGCTAGCTTGTAGGGTGATGATTGTCCAAGTCAACATAAGGAGTCCATGTTCCCATTCCATTTTCGATGTGGGACTCTTAACACTCCCCGCACGTCCAGACCCCGTTAACTGGAGCGTGGATGACATAATTTGGGGACCCAACATCGATGAACATAGAATTGAAATGAGTCTGGCTCTGATATCATGTAAAGAATTGATCTTGCGCCTAACTCAACCCCAAAAGGAGTTGAGTTAGGCGCAAGATCCATTCTTTACATTTCATATCTGATGTGAGACTCTTAACAAAAGTAAGTTATTTTCTAACAACCGAATATCAAAAATATGTTTTCATTAAAATGGGAAATGACTTTCTTCGTTATGTTTTTTCTCTTATAATCCATTTTGAGTAGTTTCTAATTATTAGAAAGTGTTGGATAGTGACCCATCGACAGGAAGTGAACTTACTTGGTCAGGTCAATCGATCAATAATCATCCAAATGGCTAAAAATATTTTCCCAAATATATTTTTGACGTGGAAAATAGGGGTAGGGATTAAGCCTTTGAGCTTAGGGAGTAACTAGTAGTACTTTTTTTTGAGCTTTGAGACCTATCACTAAATAGTATCTTTATTATAGCCTTATTCATATTACTTGGCGGACAACGCCACGAAAAGAGGGGAGAAAGTGGACAACTAAGACTAGGGATACTATATATACGCCAACGATGCATTATATATATCTAACATTTCTTTTTGCCCACACATATTTGGCCTTTCTTTGTTTGGATGATGGACTTATTGATTAATAAATGAGATTATATGCCGATATATTGACATTTAAGAAATGTTTAGAGATCTATAAGTTTTATAAAATTTCTACAAGTTATTTTTTGTAGTTTCAAAATGGTGGCTGGAAATTTTAGTGAAACCGACCATAATTACAAGTAAAGATGATTAATATTGAGGACGATTAAACTCTTTAACACTTAAATATTTTGCTCATCCTCGAATAAAGCAAAGAGAAGCATAGGTAAGAAACAAACAATCATTATAAGCTACTTTGTTAAAAATATTGACGTGGTGTATCGGATTCTCTAAAAGTAATTATTTTTTGAAAAATTTAACATAAATACGACAACACTTTTAAAGAGTATGAGAAAAATAGATTATAAAAACACAACACCTAAAATATTGATTAAATTTTTTTCTCTAGTGTGCCTCAAAATGACTCTTTTTTCATTTTACACAAGGGACCCATTCATTCTCTTGAACTGGACCTCTCCTTTGCTACGTTTGATGTCAAACCAATTGATAGAGTCTGAAAATGTTTTCCTATCCTTCATCCATAACGAAGAATATATACAAGTAATATACATCAATGTGAGGAGGAAATCATGCCTCATAATGAATAAGAAATTCTACCTGATAATATTTTTCTAATAACGCTTTGTACTACCTACCATATATATTAGGATTCTACATAAATATAATACTACCAATTAATATAATTTTAGAATATTCTAACTAATATTCTAACACTCCGCAAATCGAAGATGGGCGGCGAACGCCGAGATCGGTCGAAATTCTTCAAATAATATCAGCGGAAGTCTTTTTGTGAAGATATCGGCAATATGATGTTGTTAGGACCGTGTCCAATTGCTCACGCAAGTGTACGTATCGTTCACAAGTAATATAATATGTAAGACCGAGTTTATCGTCCACAGAGACTGATTTCTAATTACCGAACATCTATTCTAGATTATCTATTTGGCAAACGATATTTGATTTGGGTTTTTATCTAACTACTAGAATAATTGCGAGAAGTAATCTAAATTATTGAGGTTTAATCAGTTATGAAGGAATTAGGGCTTCCAAAATCCTCGACTATCCACTCTATTCAATCCTTAATGCAACTAGAATGACTTCTTTTTCTACGTTAAGATAGCGGTTAACTTGATCTTATATTTCTGTTAGGATATATAATCGCTCAAACCAAAGGTAACCCTTCTATATTTCTATGATAGGATTTACCACATAGGAGGATTAAGAACAGTAAACTATAATGCTACACAAGTATCGGGGTACTTTCGCCCGCGATTTTAACCTATGACTATTCAATTACAACATATTCAAATATCTCCTCTCGGTTCTTGATTCGAAATCATATAGGTTATGATAATTAGTGATCAATTAATTATCAAACATTCATATCAATTATTGAATAAATCTTAATCAATTGAAGAAGAAATCAAACTAATGCATTAAGTCATGAAATAGAGTTTCAAGCGATTCAAAAGGAAATCCCTAATAAAGTGTTTAGCTCCTAGCCATAGACATGCTAAGTGTCACGACCCGACCTCGGGCCCGTGACTGGTGTCTTACCCCGGGCACCCTAGTGATACAACATCAGAGAAAAACCAGCGGAAGTAACTCATAAACATGAAACAATATAAAATAAGAAACAGGATAACCAAAATGGTTACCTTTCCGTAATATAAATATAACAAAAACTGAACAGTTACATCCTTTACAAAACCCAAATTTACAACAGGACTACAGGCCTCTAAGAGTTCGTAACAACTATGACGGGACAGGGCCCCGTCATACCCCTGAATGTACATGAATCTACAATGACAGGGAATCATACCAAAAGATAAGCCACCGGAGAAACGGGGCTTTTCAAAAGCAGAACGGTGATCCTAAGAGCGAGGATCAACAACCGATGTACCTAGACCTGCGGCATGAACGCAGCCCCCCGAAGGAGGTCAGTACAACAGGTACCAAGTTTGGTTTATTAATTAAATGGTGATGGATTTTACAATGTGATGTGATGATCCCATCCAATAATGTATAAGCAGTTGGTTAGGTTGGTTTGAATTTACTAATTATTTCTCTTTTTGTTTTCTTTTGGTAATCATAATGATTTAATTTGAGGTTGACATTTAATCCACAATATATGGAAAAGATTCAAATTCATGTGCAAGTAGGGTAGAGAAGCATCTTGTATCTCTTGATTTATTCACAAATCTCTCACTTAGTCATAATTAAGTAATACATATTCTCACTTTAATTTTATTTGCTAATTAAGGTTAATTTTTTCTTATTTTGACGTAAATATCATGTACTATTAAGTACTTATAATCACACACACACTTCCTTTTAGTTTAGGATAGTTTTGATTAGGGGTTGTTTGATATGAAAGAAAAGTCGTAAAGAATAGATCTTGGGTTTAACTCAATTCCAAAAGTTAGTGTTTAGGGTGAGAATTGTCCAAGTCCATATAAGGAATACATGTTCCCATTTCATATCCGATGTGGAACTCTTAACACTACCCCGCACGTTCAGACCTTGTTAACTGGAGCGTGGATAATATAATTTGGGAGCCAAAATCGGTGAACAAAAAATTGGAATGAGCATGACTCTGATACCATGTAAGGAATGAATTTTGGGTCTAACTCAACCCCAAAAGCTAGCTTGTTGGGTGAGGATTGTCCAAATCCATATAAGGAGTCCATGTTCTCATTCCATATCTGATGTGAGACTCTTAACATGTAAGAATGGATCTTGGGCCTAACTCAACCCTAAAAGCTAGCTTGTAGGGTGATGATTGTCCAAATCAACATAAGGAGTCCATGTTCCCATTCCATTTTCGATGTGGGACTCTTAACACTCCCCGCACGTCCAGACCCCGTTAACTGGAGCGTGGATGACATAATTTGGGGACCCAACATCGATGAACATAGAATTGAAATGAGTCTGACTCTGATATCATGTAAAGAATTGATCTTGCGCCTAACTCAACCCCAAAAGGAGTTGAGTTAGGCGCAAGATCCATTCTTTACATTTCATATCTGATGTGAGACTCTTAACAAAAGTAAGTTATTTTCTAGCAACCGAATATCAAAAATATGTTTTCATTAAAATGGGAAATGACTTTCTTCGTTATGTTTTTTCTCTTATAATCCATTTTGAGTAGTTTCTAATTATTAGAAAGTGTTGGATAGTGACCGATCGACAGGAAGTGAACTTACTTGGTCAGGTCAGTCGATCAATAATCATCCAAATGGCTAAAAATATTTTCCCAAATATATTTTTGACGTGGAAAATAGGGGTAGGGATTAAGCCTTTGAGCTTAGGGAGTAACTAGTAGTACTTTTTTTTTGAGCTTTGAGACCTATCACTAAATAGTATCTTTATTATAGCCTTATTCATATTACTTGGCGGACAACGCCACGAAAAGAGGGGAGAAAGTGGACAACTAAGACTAGGGATACTATATATACGCCAACGATGCATTATATATATCTAACATTTCTTTTTGCCCACACATATTTGGCCTTTCTTTGTTTGGATGATTGACTTATTGATTAATAAATGAGATTATATGCCGATATATTGACATTTAAGAAATGTTTAGAGATCTATAAGTTTTATAAAATTTCTACAAGTTATTTTTTGTAGTTTCAAAATGGTGGCTGGAAATTTTAGTGAAACCGACCATAATTACAAGTAAAGATGATTAATATTGAGGACGATTAAACTCTTTAACACTTAAATATTTTGCTCATCCTCGAATAAAGCAAAGAGAAGCATAGGTAAGAAACAAACAATCATTATAAGCTACTTTGTTAAAAATATTGACGTGGTGTATCGGATTCTCTAAAAGTAATTATTTTTTGAAAAATTTAACATAAATACGACAACACTTTTAAAGAGTATGAGAAAAATAGATTATAAAAACACAACACCTAAAATATTGATTAAATTTTTTTCTCTAGTGTGCCTCAAAATGACTCTTTTTTCATTTTACACAAGGGACCCATTCATTCTCTTGAACTGGACCTCTCCTTTGCTACGTTTGATGTCAAACCAATTGATAGAGTCTGAAAATGTTTTCCTATCCTTCATCCATAACGAAGAATATATACAAGTAATATACATCAATGTGAGGAGGAAATCATGCCTCATAATGAATAAGAAATTCTACCTGATAATATTTTTCTAATAACGCTTTGTACTACCTACCATATATATTAGGATTCTACATAAATATAATACTACCAATTAATACAATTTTAGAATATTCTAACTAATATTCTAACACTCCCCCGCAGTCGAAGATGGAGGGCGGCGAATGCTGAGACTGTGTCGAAATTCTTCAAATAATATCAGCGAAAGTCTTTTTGTGAAGATATCGGCAATATGATGTTGTTAGGATCGTGTCCAATTGCTCACGCAAGTGTACGTATCGTTCACAAGTAATATAGTATGTAAGACCGAGTTTATCGTCCACAGAGACTGATTTCTAATTACCGAACATCTATTCTAGATTATCTATTTGGCAAACGATATTTGATTTGGGTTTTTATCTAACTACTAGAATAATTGCGAGAAGTAATCTAAATTATTGAGGTTTAATCAGTTATGAAGGAATTAGGGCTTCCAAAATCCTCGACTATCCACTCTATTCAATCCTTAATGCAACTAGAATGACTTCTTTTTCTACGTTAAGATAGCGGTTAACTTGACTGTCTTATATTTCGGTTAGGATATATAATCGCTCAAACCAGTGTAGAACCCTTCTATATTTCTATGATAGGATTTACCACATAGGAGGATTAAGAACAGTAAACTATAATGCAACACAAGTATCGGGGTACTTTCGCCCGCGATTTTAACCTATGACTATTCAATTACAACATATTCAAATCTCTCCTCTCGGTTCTTGATTCGAAATCATATAGGTTATGATAATTAGTGATCAATTAATTATCAAACATTCATATCAATTATTGAATAAATCTTAATCAATTGAAGAAGAAATCAAACTAATGCATTAAGTCATGAAATAGAGTTTCAAGCGATTCAAAAGGAAATCCCTAATAAAGTGTTTAGCTCCTAGCCATAGACATGCTAAGTGTCACGACCCGACTCGCCCGTGGATCTGTCTTACCCCGGGCACCCTAGTGATACAACATCAGAGAAAAACCAGCGGAAGTAACTCATAAACATGAAACAATATAAAATAAGAAACAGGATAACCAAAATGGTTACCTTTCCGTAATATAAATATAACAAAAACTGAACAGTTACATCCTTTACAAAACCCAAATTTACAACAGGACTACAGGCCTCTAAGAGTTCGTAACAACTATGACGGGACAGGGCCCCGTCATACCCCTGAATGTACATGAATCTACAATGATAGTGAATCATACCAAAAGATAAGCCACCGGAGAAACGGGGCTTTCCAAAAGCAGAACGGTGATCCTAAGAGCGAGGATCAACAACCGATGTACTAGACTGCAGATTGAACGCACCGGGCGAGGTCAGTACAACAGGTACCAAGTATGTAAAACTAAAAATACTGTAATGAAATCATAACATTTCCAAACCAAATCCACAGATATGTATGAAAAACCAATTAATCGCACACAGTGCCACAACATAAATAAGAGTAAACAGGTGTAACGCAATCGGTCTTTTATAGGCCGCTAATGATCGTAGCGGGGCCATTCGCCCATAGTATCATTATACGAGCCTAATCCTGGACTTCCGTAGTCTGCATAGGTCCCGTGGACCCGCATGAGGTACTTCTCGCTTCGGGGGTAGCTAACCCGCGGCATTTCCTGGACTACCGTAGTCCGCATGGCCACTAGGACCGCATGAGGTATTCCTCGCATCGGCATAACACACTCGGAGTGATTCCTGGACTACCGTAGTCCGCATAGGTCATGTGGACCCGCATGAGGTACTCCTCGCATCGGGGGTCCCGCGGCATCATAACAAGTCGGGGGGGTAGGTGATATACACAAGCACAACCGGCTTATCGTAAACGACATAAGCACAACGAGAGAACCCCCTTACCATAACAAAACTCAAGGCACTAACACCCATAATAACATAACATGTTTACTTCTCAAACCAACTTACCACACACTCAGAAATCATTACAAGGCTTCTACAAACAAGAAAGTAAACCATCCTTTTTAGCTTCCTTAAGTCGCTATAACTAGTTTCCCATAAAGTTAGTATAACACTTAAACTTTGTAATAAATCAAAACATTCACATTTGTTTGGAAAACCAAAAGAACTTATTCTTTTAAAACCAAGTATTAATTTCCTTCCGAATAATGATTCATAACTCTTTTTGAAATATTTCAAGATTCTTAACATTTAGAACTCAAGTCAAAAGACATCAAAGTGAAACCAAATTCAGTTAATACACGTACGTCTACCGTACTATATATTTACAAATATCATGCTCAAAAGGATCAGAAGAATCACATACCTCCTCCGCTAAATCCACTTGCCAAGTCGAATATGCCGCGCGTAGAGTATCAACCTATAATAATCAAATACGTCTATTAACGTCTAGACTTCTTCGTCGAATATTCTAAGTATAAAGTTCCTTATTCTACGGAAAATCGACAGACTTCCTTTGTTTCTACATACTTTTCAACCTTTCAAGGTCCGATATCAACTATTAAACGCCACATTTAAGGCCCAACAATTCAAGAATACAGGATTACACGCCTAACTCAGGCGTAAAATTCTGCCCCACAATACAAATTAAATAATCCAATAAGTTTAAGGTAGTATTTTGGCTATAACATGTTCACATATCATCCTTATCCAATCCTTTCAAATCCAAATCGTTATTCCTACATGCAATATACCTAAAAGCAATATTGACAACTACAAGTCCTTTCTTCCTCACATGCAACATAATTTACTTAAAAAGGAGAATGGATTATTACTTTAGAGTTTACCCAAATCAGTCCAACAAATCTCACTTGCCCTCTTTCCACAATCACCTCCACAAACCTCCTACAAGCTTGTCAACATATTTCCTTCTTGCCACCTTTCCAAAATTTCTCTAGGCCTTGGTTTGTCTTTGAATTTTTAGAGAGAAGGGAGAGGAATTTTTAGAGAGAATGAAGAGGAAATTTTTAGAGAGAAGGGTTTTTTTGAAGAATGACCAAGTCTTCAAGACTTGGTCAATAAATAACACTTCCACAAAATCAGATGGGAGGGACACTTGTCACCCTCCCATGGCCTTAAAAAAATATCTTCTGATTTTTCCCCCAGATTTCGCAAAAATCCCGCCTCGGCGCCGCGGTCCTGCAGCCGGCGCCGCGGCGCTGAAACCTCCAAGAACTTCAGTACTTCCGGCGCCGCGACGCTGCAACTTCAGAGAACTTTCCGTATCTCCGGCGCCGCGGCCCTGCACCCGGCGTCGCGGCGCTGTGGCCCCTGACCGAAAATACTTTTCTCGCCGATCACAAGACCGAACTTGTAACTTCCATAACTTTCTACTCTGATGTCCTATCGACGAACGGTTTGTTGCGTTGGGAGCTAGACTCAACGAACTACATACTAGGCCTTTGAAACACCTAGGAACTCCTAATGCAACTGGACATAAACCGCCCCAAAGTTGACTAAAACCCGTCCGAAACATTCTGTCAACCTATCTTTCTAAAATTTAAATCTTAATTCCTTTCGTACGTTCTCATAAGCATGACCTGAATTACGGGGTGTAACACTAAGAACTAATACAAATCCAAACATAAACTGAATTGAAAACTAAGAAAGAAAAATTACTTAGAACTAGGTCTCCAATTGTAGCCGCCAAATTGTCTTCAACTGTGTTGTGTGATAGAATGCCCAACCTCTTTCAAATAATCCATAGAGTATAAGTATGTTGTAAATTTCGTGCCCCATGGACCCTTCTGCCCTGGGCCAAATTTACTTTGACTGAATTTCCTCAGATTGCACCATGCAGAAAGTCCTGCAGCCTCAAGAATTATGGCACCGCTGGCCTCAGATGAACAGATCGCTGGTCGCAGCCTTTTGTCCTGAATTGTCAACTTTCGTCCTTTTTGCCTCGGGACCCTCCTTTTATGCCCACTTTTCGCTCCTTTTCTCCATTTTTGCCTTTTGAACCGCTGTGACTCAAAAAAAAAGAAAAACGACCATAACACGACACTTATTTAAACAAAAATGGGAAAAATACTAACTAAAAATGACTCAAAAAGCGTATACAAAATACGCCTAACAGATGTCGCGTCGGAACATGTAACACTCACATTTGTCCGCGAGTCACTTTTTCACGAATATGTTTAGTGCGTTGATGATGGATTGGATTCCTTGATAGATAGATGACACTAATGTTATCACAGTATACCATAGTAGCCTTCGGAATAGGGCAATGAAGCTCAAGTAAAAGATTCTGAATCCAGCATAAGTCAGATACAACACAACTACACGGTACTGAGCTTCAGAACTCGAGCGTGATACTGTGGGTTGACTTTTAGAAGATCAGGAGATCAAATTATCACAAAGAAAGACGCAATAATCGGAGGTGGAGCGTCTGGTGTCCGGACAACCTGTTCAGTCTGCATCTGTGTAAGTGACAAATTTGGTGATGGAAGAAGGATAAAGATGTAAACCATACTCCAGAGTGCCCTGAATATACCGCACAATGCGTTTGAGGGCATGCATATGTTCGCTGGACTGAGAATCAGCAGGCCCAATTCGCTGGACAGTTTAATCCAGTGGCTGGGCTGCTAGTCTGCGGTCTAGTGGGGTCACTGTTTGTGTACCTGTGGATCCCGGGCTGTGAAGAAAATGTGTTAGATCCGAAAGCTTATCATCATCCAAAAAATCATAGGTATGGATCCCGGTTTCATGTATTTTAGTAAAGGGAAAAATTGTTTCATCAAAAATGACGTGACGATTTACAAACATTTTTTCGAAGAAATATCATAACAATGGTAACCACGATGATTAGTAGGGTATCCCAAGAAAACACATGGAGTGGACCGGACTTTGAGTTTTGTGATTGTGGTGGATGGAAAGAAATGGTAGCAAAGACAACCAAACACTCTTAGGTGATGATATGATGGCTCTCGTAAGTAAAATATTTTTAGTGGAGCTTGGTAAGACATGTTTTTATGAGGAAGAATATTCAACATGTAGGTAGCCATTTGAAGTGCATAATGCCAAAAGATGGGGGTATGGATGCATGAGCAAGGAATGTTCTGACAATATTATTGATGGTTTGAATCTTGCGTTCTGCCTTCCCATTTTGTGAAGAAGTGTGAGGACAAGATAGACGAAAATTTAAACCATTTGTTTTAAAAAAATCCCAAAAATGATTATTGTCAAATTCCCCCCCCCCATTTTCACATTGAATACTTTTAATCTCCCGTTCAAATTGAGTTTTGATGAATGCCCTAAAAGTGAGAAATGTGGAAAACACTTGTGATTTATTTGACAAAGGAAATGTCCACAAATAATTAGAATAATCATCAAGGATAAGCAAATAATATCGATGACCAGAAGAACTAAAAACGGGAGAAGTCCAAATATCACAATGCAAAATATCTAAAGACATAAGGGTGCATGTAGTAGAAGTAATAAATGGCAATTTCACATGTTTACTAAGTGCACAAGAATGACACTTATTCAAAATCCGAGTCTGGGTACAAGAAATAAATTTATTTTGTTTAAGATAAGCTAAAACAGCCTCCCCCGAATGTCCCAAACGTTGGTGCCATAAAGATGGTGCCAAAGCTGTAAAAGTAGAATGAAACTTGGATTGATGATTAGGTAAGTTTATTGGATAGAGCTCCCCATTGCTATCACATCTCATGAGAAGTCTCCCCGTCTGAAAAATCACGCACGGAAAATCCAAAAGGGTCAAAATTAACAGATACTGAATTATCAGTTGTAAACTTCCTAACAGATACGTTCTTGTTATTAAGAGTCATAAAGGTCCCAAGTATCGAATCCATCCCTTTGTTTCAGGGATTGGAGTTCGTACCCACGTGAAATCCACTCGCGCTTACTTACTTTAGTGGTAATTCGAGCTATCAGTCCAAGTCGGTTGGACCTCCACTTAGTTTCTTTGACCTGCTTCTCTCAGGCTTCGAAGGTACCAGAATGGAAAGGCGTGGAAAGTCACTTGCTTGTTTAGCGAACATAGAGATGGAAAGAGATGGATTTTGCAGAGATGTTATCAGCTTCAAGCTGCTCGAACGAATGTGAGAGGAGTCGATAAGAAAGAGCTTCCGTAAGAACTGCGCCAAACATAGCTTTAGAGGCTCTTAAAATATCCCTACTTTTCATTTAGTGCAAAGCACCTTCGGGAATAAGGAATGATGAAAAAGTTACAGCCTACTAAGAAAGCAGTGGAAATGCTAATTGGCGACGTCATTCTCAAGCTCTGATAAACCCGCAAACAGCTACTAATAGTTCTTTATTAGAATTGCTTAAAGCTTGAAACTCCTCTCCTGTAAGTCGCCCAGTTAGTCATGTCGGGACCAGAGAAGCTTAATGGCATTGTTCCATGACAGATCCTTTTTCAAACCTGCTCCCACATCCATCCTAGATATGGAACTTTCTTCTAGGGCCACATCCCAGTGTGAGAGGAACATAGCTTTAAAAGGAAATGAGTCTAGTTAACTACTGTTGACACCCAATTTTGACCCTCCCGTCCAGTCATTAGCTATAAAATTAGACTAATTTTGTAAAATAAGTTTTATGATTTTTTATAATAAAATGCAGCGATAAAACATAAATACATGCATAAATAAACAACTTAATAATGGCACCACGTTTTACGTAGAGTATTAAGTACTTAGAGTCCCGCGTCCGCATTAATTAATTTTAAGCCATGTCATGATTCTTAATTAATAATAAATACGTCAAATTAGCAGTGACGTCGCGCCAAGTAGCATAGTCGCATTTATTAATACGCAGAGCAATTTCATAACTCATTTTTAATAATAATGCACAATAATAAGATTTTAAATAATAGCGCCGCATTCTAAAATATTAAGCACTAATTTAAAAGCACGCCCGCATTTATTATTATAACAATTTATTACTCTAATTAAAATAACTTACCACTAATTAAATATCTAATACTTAAAAAACTAACTCCTAAATCTAATACCCATTTAAACTAGCCCAATTCCCATCCCTTAAATAAATTATCCACAACCCACTACATTTCGCCCAGCCCACTCCAATTGCCCGCAGGCCCAACACCCTTCTACCCTTTATTTTCCCTTTACCCACAAAGGCCCATCCGCAAAAACCTTTAATCCTTTCACCAGCAACCCACAGAACCCCTATACCTTATAGCCTTCTCTTCTCCCATCATCGACAGCCCTTAAGAAAACCTAAAACGAAACATTTCAGTCGCCGCAACAACACCTCACACCCCCCCATCGCCGCACCTTCCCTGCCGAGATTCTCGCCTGAGAATCCGGCGACTTTCCTTTACCATCTCCAAGAACCGCGAAAACCATAACAAATCATTAATGCCAAGATTTGTCCAAAAATAAAACAGTAAGAATCAATACGAAATCAGTACCCAAATCGCACTAAATCAGCCTTAAATGCTTACCAACATCAGAACCCACAAAAGAACTATATATACGGGTGTTTATTAACCTCAAAGGCATCGATCAGGGGGAGAAAAACCAGTGCATGCATAAAGGTGGAATCCACAAAAGGCTTTCAGGCTCAAGAACCCCCCCTGTCATTAATCCAAGCTTCACATATTCAGAGCAAAAAGCTCGTTCTTCTCCTTCGCATAGCCATTTCCGAGTGAATCGACGACTTGATACGCTGTCTCGGTTCGCTGCCCGGAGAAGGTAAAAACCCACTCCCTCTCGATTTCTGTTCATTTTGTAGTTTTTGTGCGAATTCGTGTTAAATAAGGTATTAGATATTGTCTATGCTGTTTTTGCAACTATGACGGTCGATTCGTTCTACTAGCATTTGTTGATTGGATAATATGATGTAGTTCGGGAACAAACTTATCAATCATGTTAGACGATTCTGAGGCTTGTTTGGTTGATACTGTCCGTTGTTGGAATCTGTCGCAGTAGCGTGTTTTATCTTCCTTAGATTGTTAAGCATGACTAATTGTTGTTTGGGTTTGAACAGGGATATATCTGGTTAGATTAGGTGATATTGGCTTGAAACAGGGGTGTGTTTATTTGAACTGAGACCAAGTGTTTTTTTTTAAAAGAGAAAAATGACATCCTAGCCAGTTTGTATGCCATCCCATTTTGGGATTCATTCAAATGGAGGATGTATTGTGGAAGGGAATCAAAAAATCGTATGATGAATGTACTGTCGGTTAAGGGTCATATCTAGTTGAGATATATTGTTGAGGCCATCTGTTTAGGCCCATTCCTGCCTATTTAAAAGACCAATATAACTGCGTATAGACTCTGTTGAGACATGTCTTCTGCTTTGGCTATCCAAGCCGTATGTAAAGAATGTGTGTTCACCTTGCCTCAGATTCAGGAGAGCATGTCCGCTTCCTGATAACCTGTGTGCGTGTTTGAAATGAGCTTTAATACTGGTCTATTGCTAGAGTAAATAGCCCCCCTTTGTATGGATAGAATGTGCCCGTGTCTGACGATAGTATCTGACTATGCCAATTACTGTTACCTTCTAATGCGTTCTGATTTATCGCACATGCCCTCTTAAGCGTGCCTGTAAACTAATGTGGAAACTTAAATCATGTATGCACCCATGGAGAAAGTATGACTATCTCTCGCCACATTATATCTGAGTATGCGTATGGCAAATGTTGAAATTCCTTGTTGAAACCATTATGCCCCGTTTGTCTGTTAGTTATTCCGCTTATTATGCACTTAAGCACATGATATGTCTATTATATGTATTGGGAAAAGATGTGCAGCATATTGTTTATTCTTCCTGTTTCGATCCTATATGTTTAAATCCATGTTTATTTATCATTGTTAAGGTTTGGATATATACTAATCTTTATCTTCTTTTATTTTTGCATGGTACGCATCGGAGCAAAACGAAGAGACTCATAGCGAGACTCATCATGAGTTACTTCAAATGAAAACCAGCATTTACGTGCATTTCGCATCAGAAATTCCAAAGCTATAGGCGGAATGACATCGCCATTCTTCGAGTCTTTATTGATTCCTCCCCGCCCCCACATTTATTTATTGTAAATTAATTGCCTAACCTTACTCTAAATATTAGTATGCTTAGAATAGTTAAACTTTAAATTAATAAGTTAGAAAACAGTTGGCATTAGGAGTTTATCCTTCGTTTATTTAATATTTTAATCTAACCTTGTTATGCATGATTTTAATTTTTCTGAAACTAATTTTGTCGCCTCTTACTGGCATCTATTAATCACGCCAAGTAATAAAAAATGGATTCGGGGTTAGAATATTTTTCGCACAAATCATCCTCCTGGCGTAAATTGACTTCCTCTTTATCATCAATCATCAAGTAAGGACTTTCCTACACCATACATATCTTTTGCCTACAAAACCTATCTTTGCAAATAGTTCTTACGCCTCTTTAAAATCCTAGCTTGAAGGCATATTATTTCATCTCGCATGTTCTCATCCAGAACTAACTTTGTATATATTTTAAATAAATCTTACATCTGACAAAATACATTTTTTATATACTTGCAAGTATCCTTTTACTCAAATACCTTCTATTAAATATCTTTCAAACATGCATTCTTTACAGCATAAATAATTAACCTTAGGTTTGGCAGGACAACCGCAAGTTAGCGGATCTTAGAGGGTGTCTAACCTCTTCCCTCTAGATTAATAAAGAACCCTTGCCCAGAATCTCATTAAGTTTAGCAGACCATAAAATGGAGTTAGTGTTGACTTTAACCTAGTTGACATTTAGGTGTCCTAATTCACCCAAACTAATTAGGTGGAGACTCCGCGAACCCTAGTAACCTCTTTGCACTTTTAGCACCCTTTACTTTTAAAATTAATCTTTTAGCACTTTTTACCTTTTTAGCATATTAACACTTTATTTATTTTTCTAACTTTGCATTCTAAGCAGGAGTTTAAAGAAAAATGTCGCGGTTGAAAAAGGGCGCGACAGAATGGCGACTCCGCTGGGGACTTTAGGTTCTTAACCACAACAGATCTAGGGTTATTATTTGGCGTTACTTTTTGCATTTAATTTTGTGTGCTGTATTGTGTTTTATTTATTTTAATTGCTACATGCTTTACTGCTTTCCTTAAACTAGCATTCCGCTCATATTTCTTCCATTCTGGAAAATTCACACTATCACACACTCACGCGCTGGTGTGCTTCGCGCACCCGCAAATTTCTTTCAAAAATATCCAAATTTTAGGAGAGTTGGCGCCTGCGCGGAGTTAGATCGGTTCGTCTGATCAGCCGCGTAGCCTTCTCACTCGAGTTGTCCGCTCGGGAACCTTGCGTCTAGAAAAGCCAAATCTTAGAAACTTAAGATAGAGCTATACCACCCTTATTTTAGGGCATGCATGCATTTACCTTAGGTGGGTCGGTCCTTGGCATCGACACCACAATTAGGAAGACACCAAACTTGTCGGCGGGTTTCTCAACCCAACGACCAACCAGCATATTATGTGTAGCGTGACAATGATAGATAAATTCAAGCTGTCACGACCCGACCCCGGGGCCGCGACTAGTACCCTACTGGGGTACCCTGTCAGGTATATGTCAGAGAATAGCAGCGGAACATAGCACAACACATAACTTCATAAAAAGGGTAAAACATATCTGGCCAGCCGATAAGGCTGCCTTCCATAAACATACTTAAACAAAGTATTTATAATACAACTGGTTCTTATAGCCCAAAATACATATGTGACCACGCACTTAAGGATAACAATCGTGGCGGTGGCCCGCCATACCCCGAATGTATAAAATACCTATAGCATCGTGGAAAATCCGTACTAAAACAACAAGCGTCCGAGGAATGGAGCTTCGACACCGAATAGTGATCCTAAGAACGAGGATCCTCAATCGCTTACCGCCTGCGGCGTGAACGCACCCGAGAAGGGGGTCGACACAATATGTACCAAGTATGTAAAGTGGAAAATACAGTAATATGATATCATAAGTCTAAAAGCAAGTCGAGTCATGAAAGACAATAAAATACCTTTTATCGTGCCTTACTAACAATGAGTGACAAGTATATATATATAATAATCGCATAAAATAGGAGGCTCATGATCAAAACAGGTACCTCGCCTGTAGCACCAATAAAACCATCCTATTCCCGGACTATTTCACCCGCACGGGTCCCGTGACCCGCATGAGGTACTCGCATCGGCCGTACTGCCGCACGGGACTATTTCACCCGCATAAGCCCATAAGGACTCGCGTGAGGTATTCCTCGCATCATGGGTAGCAAATCCACGAACAGTGGTATAACGATCTTGGGACTTTCCTCGGATATACTCTTACCTCGGCGGATGGTATAACGATCTTGGTCAGACCTCGGATATACTCTTACACCGAGCAGATGGTATAACGATCTTGGGGCTTGCCTCGATATACTCTTATATCGTGCAGATGGTATAACGATCTTGGATCCGCCTCGGATATACTCTACATCAAGCGGATGGTATGGCGATCTTGGGGCTGGCCTCGCATATACTCTTACACTGAAGGAGGTGGTATGACGATCTTGGGGCTTGCCCCTCAGACATACTCTTACCCTATCTCAAACTGTCATCATATCATAAATAAGTTAAGCAAACTTATAACTTCTTTTAGTCTTGTTCATATACTCTCTCATTTTAGTTTATTTAAGGCACTTCATCATATCTTTAAATAAAAGAAAACCGGGAATTTAACCCAAGTACTACATACTTCATCTCTTTCAAAAGTGACTCTTCTTTATACATAAAAGCCTTTGGGCAATTGATGCCTTTAAATCAAATTGCCTTTTCATATAATTATCTTATTTAGAGTAAATCCCTTCTCATTAACCTTTTATGAAGCTAATAAACCAACTTCCCATAAAGTTGTTATATTAACTCTATACTTTAGTAAAATCATACTTTTCCCTTATCCAAGGGACTTATACATTCTTAGAACGAAACAAGTCATTTTATACTCAAAACAAGTAAGAATACCAATCATGTACGTCTACCGTACTACATAGTTTTATCTATTCATGCTCAAGAGATAGGAAAACTTCACATACCTCTTTGGTCAATCCACTTGCTAAGCTCAACTACCGCAAGTAATATCTCAACCTATAATAATCATGATACGCTTGTTAACCTCTAATCTCAAAGTAGAACAATCCAAGTTCTAAGTCACTAAATTCTATGGAGAATTGGGCAGCATTTCCTTTGTTTCTACTCACTTTGCCACCTTTCTCAAGGTCGAATTTATCATCCAAACGCCACATTTAAGGCTCAATCAAACCAACAATTCAAAGGGGATTACATACCCAAAATTCTGTCCCATAAGTCTACAACAATTTACTTAACAATTCTAAGGTAGTTTTTAGGCTACAACATGCTCATAATCTCTTCTTAACCCATTCTTCATATCCAAACCACATTTCTAGCATGCAATGATTCTAAGAGCATTATCTACTATCACAAGTTCCTTCTTCTAAACATGCAACACTAGAACTAATTCTAAAGGAAGAAATGTTACCTTAAAGTTTTAGCCAAACTTATTCCAAATATTGCTAGTTTCCTTGCCAAGAACACCACCACAACAATGCCAACAAGCTAGCCACAAGCTTCCTTTTCTTGCTCTTATCTTTCAGATTTTTCTAAGGGTTTTTAGAGAGAAGGGGGAGCAATTTGAGAGAGAGAGAGAAGATGAAAGATAGAAAATGACCAAGTCTTGGTCAATATATTGCATGCAATGAAAATCAGATGGGGACACTTGTCACCCTCCCATGGTCTCTTTTAAAACAAAATCAGACTTTCTAAGTTTTTCCGCCAATTTCGCCTCGGCGCCAGCTTCCCAGGCCATGGCGCCAAACTTCCGCAGTTTCAACTTTCGCGCGCCGCTGGCTCAGCTGGCGCTGCAACTTAGCGACCGCAAGATTTAGGCGCCGCACTCGCATCCGCGCCGCGCTCGCCGCTTTGCTCAAACGCATTTACGCCCGATCGCTGAACTTGTAACTCTCATAACTTTCTACTCCGACGCCCTATCGACGATCAGTTGGTTGCGTTGGAATCTAGACTCAACGAACTACGCCCTAGGCCTTTAAAACACTCAGGAACTCTCAATGTACCGGGTCATAACCCGCCTCAAAGTTGACCAAAACCCGTCCGGACCGACCCGTCAACCTATCCTTTGGAAATCTTAAGTCTTACATACTTTCGTACGTTCCCATACGTAGGGTCAGAACTACGGGGTATAACATTCTCCCCCCCTTAGAAGCATTCGTCCCGAATGTTCCTTCTAGGCTTACTCAAATCACAACATCGACATAGACCCTCTTAACTATTCATTCGTAAAAAAAAGAAGCTCCACGAGCCACAACATACAGAAGCGTAAACGCTAAATCAAAACTAACAAGCAGGAAAGTAGGTTACCTGGAGGTATAGGGAATAAGTGAGGATACTTCTTCATCATGTCATCCTCTGCTTCCCACGTCATTTCCTCCCTGTTTTCGTTCCGCCATAGGACTCGACTAAGCCACGCCTTTCGTCCAAGTCGCCTAACTCGACGATCGAGTATCGCTATGGGACTCTCCTCATACGATAACTCCTCTCATACTTGGACATCCCGAACCGGTGCACTCTAGATGGATCTCCAATACATTTCCGCAACATGGACACATGAAAATCGATGCACCGCCCAAATCGGACGGAAGATCTAACTCATAGGCAACCTTGCCTACCCTACGGACAATCTGATACGGCCCAATGTACCTTGGGCTAAGCTTCCCTTTCTTTCCGAATCTCATCACGCCCTTCATGGGCGATACCTTTAGGAAAACCCAATCATCTATCTCAAATTCCAAGTGTCGACGCCGATGATCTGCATACGACTTCTGCCGACTCGAGCCATTAACAACCGCTCCTGGATAAGCTTCACCTTATCCACAGCCTGCTGAACTAAGTCTGGCCCGACTAACTGGACTTCTCCCACCTCGAACCAGCCTATCGGTGACCTGCACTTCCTCCCGTATAAGGCCTCATAAGGCGCCATCTGAATACTGGAATGGTAGCTATTGTTGTAAGCAAACTCCACAAGAGGCAAATGATCCTCCCAGCTACCCCTGAAATCAATAACACAAGCCCGCAGCATATCCTCGAGTGTCGGATAGTGCGCTCGCCCGTCCGCTCCGAGGGTGAAACGCCGCATCGAGACTCACCGTGTCCCTAATCCCTTCGAAGGACCTCCAGTTAGCCGAGAACCGGGCTCTCTATCTCGATATAATCGACACCGACCCCGCGGTCTCACAATCTAATATATAATCCGCATAGTCCTCACCAAAACGCTGCTCGATCGGAAGGAAATGGGCTGATTTCACACCGTCGACAATCACCCAAATGGAATCATGCTTCCTCCGAGTGGTAGGTAGCCCCGTAATAAAATCCATATTTATCACCTCCCACTTCCAAGTCGGAATATCAATGGCTCGCAATGACCCACCGCTTCGTGCTCAATCTTAACTCGCGATAATTCGCATCTGCCCACGAACTCCGCAACGCCCTCTTTAAAGCCGCCCCACCAATACACGATCTCGAGGTCATGGTACATCTTAGTCGACCGGATGAATGGAATAACGAGCACCGCGTGCCTCCCGCACCGCCGACAAGTCCTCGCCGACGGAACACACAATCGCCCTCGAACCTTAGCACCCCATCAGCGCTACTCAAATAGACTCTTCTCCTTCCGAGAGTCAGATCTCGATCGCACCAAAATCGGATCCTCATATCGCCGCTCTTCACCTCCTCGACGATGGAAGACTGCAACCTCTCTAACCCGAATACCGCTACTAACAGAATCAACCAAACGAACCCCAAGGCTTGCTAGGCGATGTAACTCTCGGACCATATCCTCTTCCCCGGTGAACATCGCATGCACTACCCATCGATCTGCGACTGGGCATCCGCCACTACATCGCCTTCCCCGGGTGGTACGTAATATCAACGTCATAATCCTTAAGTAGCTCCAACCACCGCTCTCGCCGCAAGTTCACTCCTCCGTCAAGATGTACCGAGACTCTTGTGGTCTGTGAAAATGTCCACATGGACTCCATATAAATAATGTCTCCGGATCTTTAAGGCATGAATCACCGCCGCTAACTCCAAGTCATGCGCTGGATAGTTCTTCTCATGCTTCCTAAGCCGCCGAGATGCATAAGCTATAACTCTGCTGCGTCCGCATCGACGCACTCCAAGCCCGACACTGACGCCGCAATAAAACCACATATCCGCTTGCCCTCCGAAGAGTAAGAATCTGGGCGGTCGCCAACTTCTCTTTTAGCAATCAAAACTTTCTCACAAGTATCCGCCCACCGAACATAGCCGCTTCCGAGTCGACTTAGTCAAAGGTGCTGAAATAGAAGCAAACTTCTACAAACCGCCGATAATAACTCGCAAGGCCCAAAGCCGCGCACTCCGCTTGGTGTAGCTGGTCCAGGCCAAGTTCGATCGCTTCAATCTTTGTCAGACAACCCGAATACCATCGGCCCGATAACATGCCCTAAGAAATCCACCGACGCCACGAACTCGCATTTCGAGAACTTGGCATACAACTGCCGGTCCCGGAGGACTCCCAATACCGCCCTCAAATGGTCTGTATGCTCCTGCTCTGTGCGCGAATATACCAAGATATCATCAATGAAAACTATAACGAACATATCCAAGAATGGCTTGAACACCCTGTTCATCAAATCCATGAATACTGCTGGGCGTTGGTCAACCCGAAAGACATCACCCTGAACTCATAGTGCCCATACCGGGTCCTGAATGCAGTCTTTGGGATATCTGCCTCTCTAACTCGCACCTGATGATAACTGCATCGCAGTCTATCTTGAAAAACACCTTGCACCCGCAATCGTCAAACAAATCGTCAATCCCGGGAGGATATCTATTCTTGATAGTTACCTTGTTCAACCGCTCAGAATCAATACACATACGCAAAGGCCCCATCCTTCTTCTTTACAAATAACACGGTGCTCCCGAGGAGAAACACTGCCTAATAAAGCCTTTCTCCAAAGAAATCTTTCACTTGTCCTTCAACTCCTTCACTCGGCAGTGCCATCCTGTATGGCGGAATAGATATCGCCGAGTATCCGCGCCAAATCAATGCAGAACTCAATCTCTTTCGGGAGGATACCCTAAGCTCACCGGGAATACATCCGAAACTCTCTAACGGCCGGAATCGATCAAGGTCCTAGACTCACCTCGTGTCGAATACCCGAACCATATGGTAGATATACCCTTTCCGCACCATCTTCCTAGCCTAGAGGTAAGAAATAAACTTACCCCTCGGCGATGCAGATTCCCTTCCACTCGATAATCGCCACGAAACCGAACCGAACTAGTCTCTCTCATACCACGTTGGCATAGCAAGATGCTAGCCAATCCATACCCATAATCACATCAAAGTCTGTCATATCCAACTCTATCAAGTCGGCTAGAGTCTGACGGCTATCTATAGTCACAGGACAAGCCTTATACACTCGCTCGCCTACCATCGAATCACTCATCGCGTAGCCACCTCAAAAGGTCTTATGGACTCGCTCTATCCCTATTCTATCGCAATATGAGGAGATATGTAGGACAAGGTAGAACTGGATCTATCAAAGCATATACATCACAAAGAAGAAACCAATAATGTACTGATTTACATCCGCGACGCCCCGGTCCCGCTGACCGACATAGCATAGATGCGGTTCGAGGACCGCTGAATGGAACCCCTACCACGACCTGCGCCGCCTCGCCGCCCATAAGTACCCTGCCCTCCGGGGCGTCTAGCCATAGAAGATGAAGATCCAAAGAATGCACTCGCCGGTGAACTGCATGCTCCCGCCGCCTAAGACGGACAATCCTTCTTCGATGACCGCCGCCACAAGAGTAACATGATCTCGAACCCATACGGCACTCGCCGGATGAGACCTACCGCGTCGAACGCACCGAGAGGTAGGTGGTCTCGATTGCGCCGGTCTCGCTCGCCTCAAAACTCGACGTCTTGGAGCCCTCGCCCGCCTCGAATAACCTCGCTGATCGTACTCCCGCCGAAAATCGCGAAGGAGCACTCAGGCTGGCCGGAAGGTGGACCTAGCTCGCCTTGAGGCCGCCCGCCAAATCGCCACGAACCCGATGTCTCGCCTCTGGCCGCCCAAATCTAGCCGATCCGCCTCTCTCGCCCTCAATCCTCGCGTATGCTCGCATCTCGCAATATCCATCCTCGGTGAAGAGCCACTCCTAAGCAAGCGAATCATGCGTGACGGTCTAGCCCCATCACGTATCTATGAACCCCGCCCGCCATCTCACTACAATGGTGTGTGCATATCCGCCAAGGAGTCAAACTCGTGTCAGACTCACGATAGTCCTCCCGCCCTGTCTCAAGGTCAAGAACCTATCTACGCGGGCTCTCTCACCTCGTGAGGCAAGAAGTGGTCTAGAACGCCTCGTGAACTCCTCCAATCACCGGAAGAGCATCATCACCTCGACAATACCCATGACTCAAACCGTTCAACGCAATATCGCAGAACCTGTAGAAAGCTAGTATAACAGACTCACTCCGATGCCCTAAGAACTCGCATGGTCATTGAATCGCCGACAAACTCCTGCGGATCCTCATCAAATCTCGAACCATAGAACTCGGGTGGGTGACAACCAGAAATCCCAATCCAGAATCGTCGGCCAGGGTTGCCGCCGCTCTGTCGGCGCGCCGCCACTACGCTGGTCAAGAATCGAACTGCTCTCGTAATCTTCGTGACGCCTCGATCGTGGAGCTGAGGCTCCGCATCGCGATCTCGATGCCGCGCCCGCCGCCGAACTGCTGAGGTCGGGCGACGACGTGGAACTCGCCGCCTAAACATCATCTCGTAAGGATTGGGCCTGCCTCGTGATTCTCCGCGTCCCACTAGCGACTCTCACCGCCTTGCCCTTCTCGGGCCGCGGTTGCCTTGCGTGAGGCATAATCGATACATAAAGGAAAACATCGGGAGATTCAACCTATAACTCAGCTCTATTGCACGATCTTAGAGTGAAAGAATGGAAACCAATCCTAAATATCCTGCAGCCTCCTGATTATAGATGTGGTGCACGACACACCGATAATCAAGACTCTACTAGACACGGACTGTGGACACTTTCCGAGGACTAACTGCTCTGATACCACTTTTGTCACGACCCGACTCGGGCCGCGACTAGTACCCTCATCGGTACCGCCGTATATGTCGAGAATAGCAATGAACATAGCACAACACATAACTTCATAAAAAGGGTAAAACATATCCGCCACCGATAAGTGCCGCTTTCCATAAACATACTTAAACAAAGTATTTATAATACAACCGGTTCTTATAGCCCAAAATACATATGTGACCACGCACTTAAGGATAACAATCGTGGACAGGCTCGCCATACCCCGAATGTATAAAATACCTATAGCGTCGTGGAAAATCCGTACAAAACAACAAGCGTCCGAGGAATGGAGCTTCGACACCGAATAGTGATCCTAGAACGAGGATCCTCAATCGCTACCCTTACCGCAGATTAACGCAGCCCCCGGGAAGGGGTCGACACAATATGTACCAAGTATGTAAAGTCGAAAATACCGTAATATGATATCATAAGTCTAAAAGCAAGCCGAGTCATGAAGACAATAAAATACCTTTTATCGTGCCTTACTAACAATGAGAGTGACAAGTATATATATATAATATCGCATAAAATAGAGGCTCATGATCAAAACAGGTACTCGCCTGTAGCACCAAAGAAACCATCCTATTCCCGACTATTTCACCCGCACGGGTCCCGTGGACCCGCACGAGGTACTCCTCGTGATCGGTGTACTGGCGTGGGACTATTTCACCGCGCATAAGCCCATAAGGACTCGCATGAGGTATTCCTCGCATCATGGGTAGCAAATCCACTAGCAGGTGGTATAACGATCTTGGGGACTTTCCTCCGGATATACTCTTACCAAGCGGATGGTATAACGATCTTGGGTCAGACTCGATATACTCTACACCGGAGCAGATGGTATAACGATCTTGGGGCTTGCCCTCGATATACTCTTATCTTGGTGCATGGTATAACGATCTTGGATCCGCCTCGATATACTCTACATCAAGGCGATGGTATGACGATCTTGGGCTGGCCCTCGACATACTCTTACATCAAGGAGGTGGTATGACGATCTTGGGGCTTGCCTCGACATACTCTTACCCTATCTCAAATCACATCATATCATAAATAAGTTAAGCAAACTTATAACTTCTTTTAGTCTTGTTCATATACTCTCTCATTTTAGTTTATTTAAGGCACTTCATCATATCTTTAAATAAAAGAAAACCGGGAATTTAACCCAAGTACTACATACTTCATCTCTTTCAAAAGTGACTCTTCTTTATACATCAAAGCCTTTGGGCAATTGATGCCTTTAAATCAAATTGCCTTTTCATATAATTATCTTATTTAGAGTAAATCCCTTCTCATTAACCTTTTATGAAGCTAATAAACCAACTTCCCATAAAGTTGTTATATTAACTCTATACTTTAGTAAAATCATACTTTTCCCTTATCCAAGGGACTTATACATTCTTAGAACGAAACAAGTCATTTTATACTCAAAACAAGTAAGAATACCAATCATGTACGTCTACCGTACTACATAGTTTTATCTATTCATGCCCAAGAGATAGGAAAACTTCACATACCTCTTTGGTCAATCCACTTGCTAAGCTCAACTACCGCAAGTAATATCTCAACCTATAATAATCATGATACGCTTGTTAACCTCTAATCTCAAAGTAGAACAATCCAAGTTCTAAGTCACTAAATTCTATGGAGAATCAAGCATTTCCTTTGTTTCTACTCACTTTGCCACCTTTCTCAAGGTCGAATTTATCATCCAAACGCCACATTTAAGGCTCAATCAAACCAACAATTCAAAGGGGATTACATACCCAAAATTCTGTCCCATAAGTCTACAACAATTTACTTAACAATTCTAAAGTAGTTTTTAGGCTACAACATGCTCATAATCTCTTCTTAACCCATTCTTCATATCCAAACCACATTTCTAGCATGCAATGATTCTAAGAGCATTATCTACTATCACAAGTTCCTTCTTCTAAACATGCAACACTAGAACTAATTCTAAAGGAAGAAATGTTACCTTAAAGTTTTAGCCAAACTTATTCCAAATATTGCTAGCTTCCTTGCCAAGAACACCACCACAACAATGCCAACAAGCTAGCCACAAGCTTCCTTTTCTTGCTCTTATCTTTCAGATTTTTCTAAGGGTTTTTAGAGAGAAGGGGGAGCAATTTGAGAGAGAGAGAGAGAAGATGAAAAATAGAAAATGACCAAGTCTTGGTCAATATATTGCATGCAACAGAAAATCCGATGGGGGGGGACACTTGTCACCCTCCCATGGTCTCTTTTAAAACAAAAATCAGACTTTCTAAGTTTTTCCGCCCAAATTTCGCCGCCATGGCTGCTTCCCTCGCGCGGCGCTGAAACTTCCGCAGTTTCAACTTTCGCGCCAGCGGCTGCTGCCATCTGGCGCTGCAACTTCAGCGACCAAGATTTTTAGGCGCCGCGTCTCGCATCCGCGCCGCGGCCTGCCGCTTTGCTCAAACGCATTTCGCCCGATCACTGAACTTGTAACTCTCATAACTTTCTACTCCGACGCCCTATCGACGATCAGTTGGTTGCGTTGGAATCTAGACTCAACGAACTACGCCCTAGGCCTTTAAAACACTCAGGAACTCTCAATGTACCGGGTCATAACCCGCCTCAAAGTTGACCAAAACCCGTCCGGACCGACCCGTCAACCTATCCTTTGGAAATCTTAAGTCTTACATACTTTCGTACGTTCCCATACGTAGGGTCAGAACTACGGGGTATAACACAAGCCTAATCATGACATGCTGAAATTGGAAAAAGTGCACCGTCATTTGGTCGCCATTTCCAACAAAAGCATTACAGTTGGACGACTTGGACAAATCCGTCATAATCTCGCATAAGTGACGTTTAGGCTTACCTCTGACATAAAGAGGTCCCAAACATGTTAGAACACGCACTTGATTTGCAATTTGCTTATTAGTATATATTGCCTGCAACTTTTTGCATATTATACTAACTTGGTTTGCTTCATTTGTTAAAGGATTATTTTTGCCTAGCTTATCCCCAAAAGGTTGATTCGCGTTGACTAGTAGAAGCACAATCATCCAATAAATGACTAATCCAGAGGCACCGGAACGAAACAACTTAGGACTCGTCCCCGTTCCCGTAGAGGATGCTGAGGCGTTAGAAAGGAGAAACACCAATGATCAAAACCTCGCCAAACTATTGCAGCAAATGGAAATCATGCAAGCCGAAATAGAAAGGCTCCGAAATATCACAAACCTGTCTATTAGTTTGAATGCACCACTCCCAGAGCAAAGGACAAATGCAATCGTGTCACAAGCCCTTGAGCCTCCACTTCCCCCAAAGCTCCCCGCAGAGGCCGCAACATACCAGCTCACACCAAAATGTCACTCGCCCGGTCAATTTGCAAGCCGACCCCCAAAATGATCCGTTTACTACATACATATCTCAACCTCCACCTACTTATATCTCCCCACTCAGTCCAAATTGTCAAGTCACCCAATACGAGCACAGGACACGCATCACTAGTCCCAACAAACAATATGGGGAATTAGCACATCCGACCGAAAGCCAACCAATTATTATACATGCATCCTCTCAAGAGACAGATCAATACAAGGAAATGGAGCGGCAGACTCGAGCCAGAGCTGATGAAAATATGGCAAAAGAAATTCGTAGCTTGAAAGAGACATTCAAAAGCATTCAAACGAACAAAAGGGAGGAAGGTTTAGAATATGAAAACTTATGTATGCACCCCGACGTTGAATTACCTGTGGGGTACAAGGTGCACAAATTTGACATGTTCGATGGAAAGGGGAATCCTCGAGCTCATCTAAGGTCATATTGTGATAAATTGATTGGAGTTGGTAAAAATCAAGCAATCATCATGAAGCTATTCATCAGGAGTCTAACCGGCGAGGCGCTGGATCGTACATGCCAAGACCTAAAATGGGACGGTTGAATGCCATGGCACAAGATTTCTTGGATAGATTCGTTCAACATCGACATCGCCCCGACAGATTTTATCTTATGAAACTTGAAAAGAAATCCACGTAAACTTTCGTGAATACGCCCGGTGGAGGTCGGGCGAAAGGTCCAACCTCCAATGGCAGAGAGCGAAATGACCACTTTGTTCGTGCAGTCGTTGAAAGACGCGACATATTATGAAAGGATGATCAGTGTAATTGGGCGAAGTTTTGCAGAAGTCGTAAGAATGGGCGACTTCGTGGAAGAAGGCATTAAGACAGGCAGGATTACAAACCTGACCGCCCTACAAGCAACTAGCAGAGCAGTGCAGTCAAATTCCATCGGAGGTACCTCCCAGAGGAGAAGAGATGCCTCACCCTCTATCATGGTCATTCAGGAGCATAGGCCAGAACAGCTTCCAGTGTATCAGAGCCCACCGCCTTCTTACCATAACCAAAACACTCAAAACCCACAGTCATATTATCAGCACTGCGCCACCCCATATCCTGTTTACCATACCCAACCAGCATACCCAAAATACTCACCACAATTACGAAACCGCACCCCAAACGGACCTAAACCCCGCATAGATGCTAAAAGAAAGCCAACCAGAACCTATACACCTTTAGCCGAACCCATAGCTCAAGTGTATGAGAAGCTGAAAGCCGCAGGAATACTCTAGCCAATTCCCCGAAATACCCCCAGGCCTACTTCCCGAGGGCACGATAGAACCAAACATTGTACATACCACTCTGGTGCAGAGGGACACGACATCGAAAATTGCTATACACTCAAGGACAGAATAGAGGAGTTGATTGAGGAGGGAGTCATTCGGCTGAAAGATGCTCCTCTCAATGCAAACAATAACCTTCTTCCGGGTTATGAAGATGCCCATGTGAACACGATAGCTAAAAATGAAGAAGACAGTCTGGAAGAGACTATTACGCCAGCACGTAAAGGGAAGAAAGTTGAATCATCGACCAACCGCCAGAGAAAAGGAGGTGCTCCTTGCCGGAGATTGTTTAACCATTGAATAAGTCATTCGTCTAGTTGGTCGCAGAGATGATCTCACAAGACTCAGCCGTTGAAGACACAAAGCAAGAAGAAGTGGACTCATGCCCCTGCTTTGGCACGCCGAGTCCTAAAATAGTTAGTTTAATATATTTTTCCCTTCATATGTAATAAAATGGAACTATGTTTGACCTGATTCCCTTGGTGGATACGTAGGTGGCCGTTTCGGCTTCGGTCCCAACTATAGAAATTTTTACCCATATTCGCTTGTAATGAACTACGTCATGACCTGATTCCCTCATGGGGATACGTAGGCGGCCTAAATCGGCTTCGGTCACACCATTAGGAAACTTTCCCTTCGTTCGGAAAATAAATACACCCATTAAGACCCACTTTAGGCCAAACGCCCTTTGAATATTCAAAATTGGGACAAGGTAGGAAACCAGGCAGGGGTTATGAGTCCAAACAAGACGGACATCCGAGCATCAAGAGTCTAAGGTCAACGCGAATCAACCGCCCCCCAAAACTCACAAAACTTTCTTTGAGCGCAGGTCCTTCATATTAGCGGAAGATACAACAAAAGTTCTTCATATTAGCGTATAAAAATACAAAGAAAAGCGAGAAAGAAAAGCAGAAAAGACATCGACAATCAGCAGTCAAAATTCAAAGTTCCGCAACAAAGCCTAGCGCATCAGCTCAGGCACAAAGTCAAATTCGCACGCAACAAAGGCATCATGGCAATTCGTCAGTTGCAGCGTTTAGCGTGTCTGTGCAAGGACAACATCTCAGTATTCATCCAGCGTATCAGGGACGACATCTCTACCCAAAAAATTGCACTTCTCATATGTATTTATCATTTTGTTTAAACAGGTATACACTAACGGTTTCTCAAGCTTAGCTTGCAGGAGCATTTATTCTACGCAGGAGCAGCAGCAACACGTCCAGGCAACGACGTTATCAGCACAACAAGTCCAAAAAAGACGACAAGTCCAAAAACGACGCCAAGTCCGAAAACGACGCCAAGAAGAATAAGTCCAAAACGACGCCAAAGAATAAGTCAAAAACGACGCCAAGTCCAAAACGACGCCATCATCAAGATATCACATCTACATGGACAATTTTCTCGTCTCAAAATTGCATTTTTCTCCTTCATGCTTTATTATTCTGTCTTAAGAAGCATGCACTAACTCTTTCTTGAGCTTTAGTCTACAGGAGCAGCAGCAACAAGTCCGAAAACGACGCCAGGTCCGAAAACGACGCCAGGTCTGAAAACGACGCCAAGTCTGAAAATGACGCCAAGTCCGAAAACGACGCCAAGTCCGAAAACGACGCCAAGTCCGAAAACGACGCCAAGTCCGAAAATGACGCCAAGTCCGAAAACGACGCCAAGTCCGAAAATGATGCCAAGTCCGAAAATGACGCCAAGTCCGAAAACGACGACAAGTCCGAAAACGACGACAAGTCCGAAAACGACGCCAAACGACGCCAAGTCCGAAAACGACGCCATGATCAGCATATCACATCTACGCAAGGACGATTTCTCTGTTCTCAAAATTGCATTTTTCTCATTCATGCTTTATTATTCTGTCTTAGCAGTTATGCACTAACTCTTTCTTGAGCTTTAGTCTACAGGGGCAATTGCAGCAAGGACAACATATCTGCGTTCACAATCGCAACACGTCTGTGCAAGGACGAAAATCACAGCATTTGCAGCGTCGCATCAACACAACATGCATCACATTTTTGCACGATAACATTTTCTACTCACAGTGGCATTGCTTTAAAAATTATGCATCATCATTTTGCCTTAACAGTTATGCACTAACCGTTTGTTCAAGTCTTAGCATGCAGGAGCAGGAGCACAACGTGGATTTTCTCTTACAAATAACCGGCAATTTGTTGGGGCCAACCTTCCCAATGAACGGGCGTAAGACCTCAAGCGTCGGTCCACTCGTTCCGCATCACCATAAAACCCAACACCATAAGCCATAGCGGTACACCCCAGGTTCAAGCCAGTTATTTTTATTTTTTGCTTTTTGCACCATAGCCCAGTGTCATCATAACTCGACACTGGGACAAATTTTGAGTCCGCTTTAGCCCACCTTGGTGTTTTGACCATGGTAGCCCAGTGTCATCATAACTCGACACTGGGACAAATTTTGAGTCCGCGTTAGCCCGCCTTGGTGTTTTGACCATGGTAGCCCAGTGTCGTCAAAACTCGACACTGGGACAGCTTTGAGTCCGCGTTAGCCCGCCTTGGTGTTTTGACCATGGTAGCCCAGTGTCGTCATAACTCGACACTGGGACAGCTTTGAGTCCGCGTTAGCCCGCCCTGGTGTTTTGACCATGGTAGCCCAGTGTCGTCATAACTCGACACTGGGACAGATTTTGATTTTTTGCGTCAGTCTTGTCTGCCTGCCCAACATTTTTGCAATTCTGAGGGTCGAGACAAAATTGGCTATGAGTCAACGTCTTTGTCCGAAGATTCTTCCATCATCTCCATACAAAGAGGGACAGCTGTTGACACCCAATTTTGATCCTCCCGTCCAGTCATTAGCTATAAAATTAGACTAATTTTGTAAAATAAGTTTTATGATTTTTTATAATAAAATGCAGCGATAAAACATAAATACATGCATAAATAAAGAATTTAATAATGGCACCACGTTTTACGTAGAGTATTAAGTACTTAGAGTCCCGCGCCCGCATTAATTAATTTTAAGCCATGTCATGATTCTTAATTAATAATAAATACGTCAAATTAGCAGTGACGTCGCGCCAAGTAGCATAGTCGCATTTATTAATACGCAGAGCAATTTCATAACTCATTTTTAATAATAATGCACAATAATAAGATTTTAAATAATAGCGCCGCATTCTAAAATATTAAGCACTAATTAAATAGCACGCCCGCATTTATTATTATAACAATTTATTACTCTAATTAAAATAACTTACCACTAATTAAATATCTAATACTTAAAAAAATTAACTCCTAAATCTAATACCCATTTAAACTAGCCCAATTCCCATCCCTTAAATAAATTATCCACAACCCACTACATTTCGCCCAGCCCACTCCAATTGCCCGCAGGCCCAACACCCTTCTACCCTTTATTTTCCCTTTACCCACAAAGGCCCATCCGCAAAAACCTTTAATCCTTTCACCAGCAACCCACAGAACCCCTATACCTTATAGCCTTCTCTTCTCCCATCATCGACAACCCTTAAGAAAATCTAAAACAAAACCTTTCAGTCGCCGCAACAACACCTCACACCCCCCCCCCCATCGCCGCACCTTCCCTGCCGAGATTCTCGCCTGAGAATCCGGCGACTTTCCTTTACCATCTCCAAGAACCGCGAAAACCATAACAAATCATTAATGCCAAGATTTGTCCAAAAATAAAACAGTAAGAATCAATACGAAATCAGTACCCAAATCGCACTAAATCAGCCTTAAATGCTTACCAACATCAAAACCCACAAAAGAACTATATATACGGGTGTTTATTAACCTCAAAGGCATCGATCAGGGGGAGAAAAACCAGTGCATGCATAAAGGTGGAATCCACAAAAGGCTTTCAGGCTCAAGAACCCCCCCTGTCATTAATCCAAGCTTCACATATTCAGAGCAAAAAGCTCGTTCTTCTCCTTCGCATAGCCATTTCCGAGTGAATCGACGACTTGATACGCTGTCTCGGTTCGCTGCCCGGAGAAGGTAAAAACCCACTCCCTCTCGATTTCTGTTCATTTTGTAGTTTTTGTGTGAATTCGTGTTAAATAAGGTATTAGATATTGTCTATGCTGTTTTTGCGACTATGACGGTCGATTCGTTCTACTAGCATTTGTTGAGTGGATAATATGATGTAGTTCGGGAACAAACTTATCAATCATGTTAGACGATTCTGAGGCTTGTTTGGTTGATACTGTCCGTTGTTGGAATCTGTCGCAGTAGCGTGTTTTATCTTCCTTAGATTGTTAAGCATGACTAATTGTTGTCTGGGTTTGAACAGGGATATATCTGGTTAGATTAGGTGATATTGGCTTAAAACAGGGGTGTGTTTATTTGAACTGAGACCAAGTGTTTTTTTTTAAAAGAGAAAAATGACATCCTAGCCAGTTTGTATGCCATCCCATTTTGGGATTCATTCAAATGGAGGATGTATTGTGGAAGGGAATCAAAAAATCGTATGATGAATGTACTGTCGGTTAAGGGTCATATCTAGTTGAGATATATTGTTGAGGCCATCTGTTTAGGCCCATTCCTGCCTATTTAAAAGACCAATATAACTGCGTATAGACTCTGTTGAGACATGTCTTCTGCTTTGGCTATCCAAGCCGTATGTAAAGAATGTGTGTTCACCTTACCTCAGATTCAGGAGAGCATGTCCGCTTCCTGATAACTTGTGTGTGTGTTTGAAATGAGCTTTAATACTGGTCTATTGCTAGAGTAAATAGCCCCCCTTTGTATGGATAGAATGTGCCCGTGTCTGACGATAATATCTGACTATGCCAATTATTGTTACCTTCTAATGCGTTCTGATTTATCGCACATGCCCTTTTAAGCGTGCCTGTAAACTAATGTGGAAACTTAAATCATGTATGCACCCATGGAGAAAGTATGACTATCTCTCGCCACATTATATCTGAGTATGCGTATGGCAAATGTTGAAATTCCTTGTTGAAACCATTATGCCCCGTTTGTCTGTTAGTTATTCCGCTTATTATGCACTTAAGCACATGATATGTCTATTATATGTATTGGGAAAAGATGTGCAGCATATTGTTTATTCTTCCTGTTTCGATCCTATATGTTTAAATCCATGTTTATTTATCATTGTTAAGGTTTGGATATATACTAATCTTTATCTTCTTTTATTTTTGCATGGTACGCATCGGAGCAAAACGAAGAGACTCATAGCGAGACTCATCATGAGTTACTTCAAATGAAAACCAGCATTTACGTGCATTTCGCATCAGAAATTCCAAAGCTATAGGCGGAATGACATCGCCATTCTTCGAGTCTTTATTGATTCCTCCCCGCCCCCACATTTATTTATTGTAAATTAATTGCCTAACCTTACTCTAAATATTAGTATGCTTAGAATAGTTAAACTTTAAATTAATAAGTTAGAAAACAGTTGGCATTAGGAGTTTATCCTTCGTTTATTTAATATTTTAATCTAACCTTGTTATGCATGATTTTAATTTTTCTGAAACTAATTTTGTACCTCTGACTGGCATCTATTAATCACGCCAAGTAATAAAAAATGGATTCGGGGTTAGAATATTTTTCGCACAAATCATCCTCCTGGCGTAAATTGACTTCCTCTTTATCATCAATCATCAAGTAAGGACTTTCCTACACCATACATATCTTTTGCCTACAAAACCTATCTTTGCAAATAGTTCTTACGCCTCTTTAAAATCCTAGTCAAGGCATATTATTTCATCTCGCATGTTCTCATCCAGAACTAACTTTGTATATATTTTAAATAAATCTTACATCTGACAAAATACATTTTTTATATACTTGCAAGTATCCTTTTACTCAAATACCTTCTATTAAATATCTTTCAAACATGCATTCTTTACAGCATAAATAATTAACCTTAGGTTTGGCAGGACAACCGCAAGTTAGCGGATCTTAGAGGGTGTCTAACCTCTTCCCTCTAGATTAATAAAGAACCCTTGCCCAGAATCTCATTAAGTTTAGCAGACCATAAAATGGAGTTAGTGTTGACTTTAACCTAGTTGACATTTAGGTGTCCTAATTCACCCAAACTAATTAGGTGGCGACTCCGCGAACCCTAGCAACCTCTTTGCACTTTTAGCACCCTTTACTTTTAAAATTAATCTTTTAGCACTTTTTACCTTTTTAGCATATTAACACTTTATTTATTTTTCTAACTTTGCATTCTAAGCAGGAGTTTATTCATAAAAGTCGCGGTCGAAAACGGGCGCGACAACTACTAGAGTAGAGTTAAGTCAAAAGCTATAATAGGTAGAAGTACATCATGGCAGGATCAGTCACCCGGGCAAACAACCCTCCTCTACCAAGATTTTGATTATTTTTGGAGCATGTAGGACATTATTTAAAGATAGTGGTGGGTTAGGTGGTGACAATGTAGTAGAACCATACCCTTTAATTGGAATTGAATGACCATTTCTGACAACTATACCACTATCATTGCTCAAATTAAAATGGAACGTGAGATTACCTTGGGAGGACGTCATGTGTGACGTTGCCCCGGAGTCCATGTACCAATTTGAATTTTGTTACACCCCGTAGTTCCAGGGTATGTATATGAGGATGTACGTACGAGAATACGACATTAAAATTTAAAAGGAAGAAAGATGTGATTTTTTACGACGGAAAAGTTTTCGAACTTCGTGAAGGAAAAAGGTTTATTATTGAGAATTGGATTCTCAACTTTGGTATTTAAGACTTTAAGAACTTATAAGAATTATGGAATCTATTTTTATGGATTTGGTCATGTGGGGCCCACCCGAGGAATTTTACGTTTTGTGGGGACCACGAGGGTTACGGAATTTTATGGACGAATGGGAGGGCGACATGTGGCACCTCCCCCACTTGGTGTTGGACGAAAATTGCAAGGGTTGGATGGTCATTTGACCATTGTGGATGATAAGTCTTCAAGCTTGATATTATTGACCAAGTCAACTTGTCCACTTGGCTATTATCCATGTGTTCTTCATCCTAGCCACACATTTGTTATAATCTTGACCCTCCATTGTTTTATATATACACTCTAGTGCAAGACAAGCTCTTCCAACACTTAGAATTATTTTCACACTTTCTTGTTCTTCATTGAGGCTCACGGGTTTGGCCATTTGTGCACAAAATTTTTTTAGTTTGTTGTCCAATATTCACAAGACTTTAACCCAAGGTTCCTAAGAGTATTGTAAGGTTATTTTAATAGAAAGATCCCGGAAAAGTGGCATTTTCGTATTAGTCGCAAGGCGGAAACTTAAGGAGTTCTTCAACTTTGAAGTTGGAACTTGAAGATGAGTTCTTCATAGGCTTCTAAGGAGTGCTTGGAGCGGATTGGAACATAAGGAAATGAGCTAAGAATTGCTAAGGAGCGACTTTGAAACTTGGAAATATTAAGGGCTTGTAAAGGTATAATTCTTGTCGTTTTAGTAATTAAGATTACTTATTGTTGTAGCTTTGGATATTAGCAAGCATGAGGTGTTTATATTATGAAGTTGATAAGTGTTATGGATATTGGAACCCTAACCCGAAAACTAGTATGTTAGCCCTTATGATTTTAATTCAAGTTGGTTACTAGTTTAGTCGTCACATGTTATATAAAGAAGGAATTGTAGTTGTTGAAGTTGTTTATGACTATACAACATGTTAGACCTAAGAAATTGGATTGAAAAAGAATTGGAAAAGACTTAGGATTGGTTATAAGTTGGCCGAGAATGGCTTGGATATTAAACTTACTTGGTATGAATTGTGGGGCGGAATTTTACACGTATTGTAAGGCGTGTAATCCCCTTTGATTGGTTGGTATGTTGAGCCTTAAATGTGGCATGTTTGGTTATTGTATTCGGCCTTGAAAAAGGTGGTAAAGTATATAGAAACAAAGGAAGTGCTGCCCGATTTTCCGTAGGATTTAGTGACTTTACACTTAGAATATTCTACGATTGAAGCTAGAGGTTAATGGACGTGTTATGACTATTATAGGTTGAAGTACTACGAGTAGTGTATTCTACTTGAAGGGTGGAAAGGCTAGCAAGGTTATAGTACTTTGGAGCATTTTGCAACTTGTCGCTAGTCGTCGCGAGGTATGTGAACCTCTTCTTTCTTTGCCATGATCCTACGTATGAAATATCCATGTGATAGTATTCCATGATTCCTTCTAGTCTTAGAAGTTAAGAAGTATTCACATTGTTGACTCTAAGTTAAAAGTATGTTAAATTGTCCTAAGTCCTTACCAAGTCTTATGGGAGATGTTGGTAAGAATGGTTAGGAAATTATGAGATTTGATTTAAAGCTATGTGTCTTGATTTATTTAAAGTAAGTAAGTGGATTTTATGTTCGAAAATAAGTTGAATTTATATGTGAAAAGGGGATTGATTTTAAAAGTGGAAGTTATATGATTTTAAGAGAATAAGTTATTTGGTTTTGGAAGTGTATGGAACTTTATATTTTTTTTATAAGTATAAGCGACATGATTTTAAAGAGGGTATGCTACGAGGTGTTAATATTATAAGCCTTGATTTTATGAGTGGAAATGACTAAATTTTAAAAAGTATGGCTTCTTAATTTATTTCAAAAGTTAAGAAGATGGTTTCCAAAAGAGTATGTGACTTGAGCTTTAAAAAGAAAGGAGTTTTATGATTCTTTTTAAGTATCTATGTACGTAGTATTTTTGGGTTTAGTTTCCCTAATGTTGCAAGAATAAAGTGCCTTAAGTTCTCTAAAATGAAAGGTTGTTATAATAGCTTTATGGGAAGTTGTTATGACGACTTAAGAAGAAGTGAAAAAATGGTTTAAAAAAATGTTATGTAAGGAAAAATCACACCGAGCCTACAAATAGGCCGGATTACGTTATGAAATACACCGAGCTTACAAATAGGCCGGATTACGTTATGAGATATACCGAGCCTACACATAGGCCGGATTACGCCATATTACCCCGAGCCGACACATAGACCGGGTTACGTCATCTTACACCGAGCTCCACAGGTGGGCCGGATTATGCTACATGATTCCACAGTACACCAAGCTCCACAGGCGGGCCGGATTATGTCACATGATTTATCAGTACACCGTGTCCCGCAAATGGGCCGGATTACGTTATCACGTATGAATAATCAAAGTTAGCTTCCAAATAAGAAGTCCCTCCATAAAGGGTCGGATTATATTATGTAAGATATGTAAGTTATGTGGAAAACTTGATTAAATTCTTAAGTATGTATGTAAGAATATGATGTTAATTCTTATTGAAAGAAGGAAAGGAACGGTTAATATACGATTGATTTCAGGAGTTAAAATGGCATTCTTTTATACAGTTATGATTTGGTTGTTGCACCTTATTTCTGTTCCATACTCGGCACTTATCGACCCTTCCCGGGTGCGTTCATGCTCGCAGGTGTTAGGTACACAGGTCGGTGATCCTTGCTCTTAGGATCTCTGTTCAGTTTTTGGGAAGAAGCTCCATTTACTCCGGAAGCTTATCTTTTTGGTACGGTTTCCCTGATGTTGTAGATTTATGTACATTCAGGGGTATGGCGGGCCCCGCCATACGCTTGTAATTCTTAGAGGTCTGTAGTCACATGTTGTGGGTCGGTTTGTAAAAAAAAAAGGATATAACTGCTGTTGTTTATGTATATGTATATGTGTCCAGGGAGGTAGCTGTCGCGCCCGTTTTCGACCTCGGGGGTCTGAACGATATCCGCAACGTTGCTCTTTGGCGCGGTTCCCTGGATGGAGCAATAATGCTGTTTTTAAGGAGTCACCACCTAATTATTTAAGTGAATTAGAACACTTGGTTTATTGCAGTAAAATACTGCAATTGACCTCCATTTAATGGTCTGCGAAATTAATGAGATTCTGGATCAGGGTTCTTTATTATCCTAAAGGGAAGGGATTAGGCATCCTTTAAGATCCGCTAACTTGCGGTTATTCGTTCAAGCCCAGGTTAATTATTTATTGTCCGTTTATTCTATCTATTCTAAGCATTTTTTTTTATAATTTATAATTAAAATAAAGTGCAATACAGAATAATAAACTAAAATTAAATGCGACATAAAAATAAAAACTCTGGGACATCTTTTAGCCCTTTTTAGGCATTCTGCACAAGATGATCTCCGGGTACCTGCATAAACACTTAATAAAAGTGTTAAGAGTAGAATAAATAATTTTAACGCAATGACAAGAATTTAATAAGTAAAGCCAAAATAAATAAATCTGTCTTTTGCACAGAGGAGGCCTTGGAAATCAGACGGGGATTCCTTCATCGGCCAGTATTGTTAAAAGCAATAAAATAAATAAAACCTTCATATCCGCGCCAAAACAGTAATAGTTTTAAACACGGAGGGCTCAGATATAAAAAATGTAAAGTGGGACAGCGTAAACAAGTGCGGCTGCGAGAATTCGCCCTGCCAGCGCATGTTGGTTATCCGGTATAAGTGGAAGGAATCATCCTTGCCCAGAAAACTTCATTTATTTTATTTTCCGTCTTTGCAACTGTGGAGGCCTCAAAAATCGACGGATAACTTTTTCATCGGCCAAACAAGTGTAGCATCTTGTTCAAATCAATTAACCAGCAAAAGAAATATCAGAAATCAGTAGTAACAGGGCCCAAAATTAGTAAAAATACCACAATGCAGTATCCGTTCTTTTGGAAATATATTCCAATCAGTCTAATAAAACATAAAAGGGGTAAAATAGTCAAAAATACCCCGAGCAACGAAACAATAGCAACACAGCAAACAAGTGGTCTGCTACACAGCAGAAGCAGCGGCAGTGATTCACCGGAAAATCAGAACTTCGCCGGAGTTTTACTCCGGCGATTTGCCTGACGAAAAATCAAATCGGCTGACGCAAGATCAAAACAATAGGAACAATAACGAACACGAAGTTTGAACTTCACGGAGTTCCGAAAAACAAACGAAAAAGCGAACACTAATATCCGGAAAAATCAAATCACCCAACCAAACAAGAAAGTAGTAACAACGTCACGGAGTTTTTAAACTCGGTGACATTCAAAAATAAAAATCACCCAAATAACCGGATATGCCATAGATCCGAAGAGACACAAACAGTGATTATAACAATACAAAAGGCAGCGGGCAGCGAGCAGCGGCGTCACTTCCACGACGAGGTCGCCGGAGCAACGCCGCCAGCGATTTGAGCACGAGACAGTGGTGTTGGTCGACGGGAGACGGGTGTGGGAAAGCAATGGTTGTGATGGTGACGAGGGGACAGGGGAGATGGGTGTTAGGGAGAGGGCAGGGGTTCACCGGCGGCGGCGACTGGAAAGAGAGGGTGAGGGAGACGTGCGGCTGGGGGCCGGGCTGATTTTTTGTGTTAGGTGAGAGAGAGGATTTAAAAAAAATGAAGAATAGGGGAGCTCATTTCTTGAAGTGGGCGGCTGGGTGTTTAGTATTATGTGGGATGATTTTAATAAGTGAGAGAGATAGGGTAGGTAAGGAAAATCTGAAATGGGGACAAGACTGATTTTTAATCAGTGAGGGAAATGTGTTGAAGTAACCAAAGAGGTATGGGTGAAGGCATGGGTTAAAGATTTGTTTTGGAGGGAAAGAAAATGAAAAGTGGGTTTTGATTTTAGGAGGGGGGGGGGGGGGAAATAAAAGTGTGGTATTGTTTGGATGAAATTAAATTTAAAAAAATGGTGTTGGATTGGATTGATTCGGATTGGGCCTCGGACTGGACTGGTTTGACAAAATGCAAGGCTGGTTAATTATTTAAAGAAAAATTATTTAAAGATGCAAAATTATTAAAATGCAAATGCCGACGCAATAATACTAAAATGCAATATTTAAGAAATGTTTAATGCATGATTAAAAGTAAAAACAGGATGTCAATTAATTATTTAAAGAGATGCAAATATTATTAAGATAAAACGACGGTATAACAATAATAAAAACATAATATTAACAACGACATAATGCTTAATTTAAAAATAAAAGATGCGATGCCATTTTTGTGAAGAAATAAACATAGAATATTATGTAAAAATATGCAAAATAACGATTAAAATGCGGTGTGCTAAAATACTTAAAATTGCACGAAATATACAAAAAATGGGTCAAAATTGACTGTCAACAGTAGCCTTATCGGCTAACCTGTTGTTTAAATTCTCGTTATTTTATTTTAGAAGTTTCATGTATGTTCCGCTGATTATCTCTGATGTTTACTCGAGGGTGCCGTGTAGGCACCGATGCGGCCGGTCGGATCGTGACAAATTCGGTGGGTTAATTACAAGAGTGTGCATGACAGACTCAATATCCGTCGGGTGTACCCCGTGTAGGCCCCATGCCACTGGGTCGGCTGAGGCCCAACTCCACTGCTACTGCCTGCCGAGACAGGTCCAACAAAATGGGCCTTCCGGGCACATGCGAGTGAGAGGAGAATTGTTCGGTTTGCCACCATGGGATCGCCAGATGGGCTTTCGATGCATCGCCCAATTGCCGATTATGGTGGGCTCGGCGGTGCGCCAGGCCGCTGTCGAGCCCGGTTCTTTGGACCACCGCCTCGCCGCCATCGTTGTCCACCGCCGCCAGTTCGCTGTCGCCTGCGCCCACCACCGGAGTTGGTGGTGCCGCCATTTCCGCCGCCGGTGGAATTTCGGTGGCCTCCACCTTTGTTATTTCCGCGATTTCCACCCTTATTTTTATTATTACGTCATTTTTATCCCTTGTTTTGTTGAGAGGGATCAAAATAATTATCATCATTTGAAGGAGTGGCAATGAAGGCGGAGTTTGAAGTAGTTGAGGCCTTTTTCACCAAGCCCGACTCTTCAAGCACAAACATGGATCTTGCTTGATAGAATTGTGGTAGTGGAGTACTTTGACGGATTAGAGTTCCCACTCCTTTATACGCATCAGTGAGACCAGCGACCAATTGCAGGACTAACCGGTTATTAGTAACCGGAGAACCAACGTTTCTTAACTGATCTGCCAACACTTTGAGGCGCTGATAATATGCAGAAACATTAGGAAAATCCGTCATGTCAACGTTGGAGAATTCCTGTTCCAAAGTAACAACGCGTGAATTTTGATTATCCTGAAAAATATCTCTCAAACGTTCCCACGCTGCCTTGGTCGTTGAATCTGGCTCCATTATGGTGTGCAACAAATCGGTGGAGATTGTTGCATAAATCCAACCAAGGACTATGGCATCAAGTGTGTCCCACAGTTCCTTGTCCGCATCTGTGGTTGTTTCCTCCCCTGTTCCATATTTCGGTGGAATGATATGATGAAGAACTTTGTGAGCCCTACAACATATTTTGAATAATTCCGCCCATGTGGCATAATGGACGGTTTCCATCTCCAATTTCACAGAAATATGTGTCTTGATATTGGAAACAGTAAGAGCATGGTGAAAGGATATTTTTGATTCAGACATTTTTGGTTAAGATGAAAGGTGTTCACTAATGGAGAAGTGAAAATGGAAAAAGAAGAAAAAATAAATTGTTTTCCGGTTAATGGAGAAGAGAAAACCGAAAATGGAGGAACAGTGAAGAATATGGATCTTTTCCCTTGGAAAAAAAATATTTTTCGTTATTGGAGGAGAGAGAAAAATCGAAAATGGAAGAAAAAGGAAGAATATGAATATTTTTCCTTATGCTCTTGATACCATGAGTGGAAATGTTTTCCTCAATTATTCTTCATCCCATAAGGGAGAATATATACAAGTAATATACATTAATGTGAGGAGGAAATCATGCCTCATAATGAATAAGAAATCCTACCTAATAATATCTTCCTAATAACTCTTTGTACTACCTACCATATATATTAGGATTCTACATAAATATAATACTACCAATTAATACAATTCTAGAATATTCTAACTAATATTCTAACACCAATTAGAAGAAATTGCACGGTTGATCTTTAATTATTGCCCTTCAAATGGGCTGATTTTAAAAAAAACATCCCCTCGAAATTGAACTTATACCTAGTGCGGCATATATTCTTTAAAAGCACAGGTATAATTTGTGAAATATTATAATATAAAAAATTAAACTTATGCACCATTAAATAGTTATTTGTCTGGAGGGAGCAAAATTAAAGACCAACACAAAATAGAGGCAAAGTGCAATAACCCAACCAAATACCCATTTACCATTTAGTGGCTCTTTTCACTTTACACACATATTATGGATAGGGGTGTTATCGGTTCGATCCGATCCTGGTATCTGAATACCCGGACCGGACCGATAAGCTTACCAGTCCGGATCGAGAACCGAATCGATAAGGTTTCGATCCAGAGTCCAGATCCGGAACCGGATCGAAACCTTATCGGTCCGGTTCCGGGCCTAGATTTTTTTTTAAAAAAAAATCAATACTGAAATTGACATTCTCGGACACATTACCACGAAATTCGTACGTTGAAATCTATTGTATATCGCGAGATATTTAGATTTGAAAAGGGGAAAACCGTAACGATTTGGGGGAAAAGTGAAATTGATTGGTAAGACGGAAGTTTTTTGAGAAATCGGTTGCTCCAAACAAAAAGAATTAGGTAAAACGGACGTCCGAGCGCAAAGTTATGACCATATAAAGTTTGATCAATTTACAACTACTTTCTTCTCTCCCTATATTTTATGTCAATGCTTCACATTAAAACATAAAGTCCACATCACATATATTCTTAAAACATGTAAAATAGTCCAATATAGGAAATATTGCAATTAAATATAATTAGGGTTCTTGGTAGTGGTGAGGCGGGGCTAGGCTGGGGCGGGGATGTTCTGGGTTCTGACCGACTCCTTATCGATTCGGGTAATTTTTTGATACTCGTATCAGGACCGTTAAGATTTCGGTCCGAGTATCGATCCGGGTTTACCGGTCCGATTCTCGGGTAATTACCGGAAGTATCCGGACCGCTAACAGCCCTAATTATGGAGGTCACAATCGGCATGGGCCTGGCCTATATATAAGATCAGTTTGTAAAAAAGAAGTTTTTGCACGAATTGTCTCTATTTCGGGGTGTTTTAATTTTTATCCTCAAATATAATTGTTTAATTTTTATCCTTGCTTCTATGAAAATTTGTGGGTCAAAATATCTTTATTTATGACCTAATTTCGCAGAGCATATGTTTAGAGAACTTTTGTCTTGTCCGGCATAAGTTCTGTATGAATAAAGTCATCTGTCATAAGTTGTGTAGTATCTAATTCGCTTAGCATAAGTTTAGAGTATGTTTGCCTTGTCCGGAATAAGTTTTACAGGAATTAAGTTATGTGTTGTAAGACAACTTGTGGAATTTGAACTGCAATTATGTCTTTATCGGCATAAGTTCCGTAGAAATTAGGCGGCATAACTTGTTTTACCTTCTGAAATCCACAACTTATGTTATATTATGATACGAAAATATAAACTTATACCGGCCAAATATTTTTTGTTTATTCGATGTCAATAGTATTTTCGGCTACTTTTGTTACTTAAAGTGTTGAAGGGCAAAACTTAAACACCGTAGATTTGAGGGGGGGAATTAAACACCGCCCTAAGATAAGAGCATTCGTGTGAATGAGTGGAATGACCGAATTTGCTATGAGAAATAGTCACACTTTAATGCGGAAATAAATTTCATACAAAAATAATTCTACCTAAAACACAAAAGAATTTATACAGATTTAAAGTTTTAAACACCATAAAACGTTTTGTGGTTTTAAATTTATAAAGGTTTAAGCTTCATGAATCCTTTCTTAGCTCCAACAAATTTTTGAACCTCATGAATTGTTCCTATGATTCCAACTTATCACCAATCTATTTTTAAATGTTTGTGATTTTGCAGCCTGTATTAATACGTAAATTATAAACTTGCTATATTAGCTTGCTTTCTAAGCATGTTTCCTAGCTACAATGATGATGCATCCATAAATTCTTTATAAAAAAAAAATTGAAAAAAAAAACTAATACCAACACCTCATAAAGATATTCCTAAATCCATCCCATCATATCTAGGGGTGAGCGAGTCCGGATACCCTACCATTTTTGAACTATTCGGACCCTATCCTGTAAAAGACCGATTCCTAAATTTACTACTTGAAACCAACCCGGAACAATCATTACCCGGAACCTACCCGGACCGTGCCCGGTACCCGTGCTCACATTTTGTGTACCTGCTCTTGTTTCAACTTTGTCCGCCTTTTCCCTATCGGTCTTGAGCTAACTGAGATCAGAGGATTAAAGATGAGAAAATTGGAGTAAACCACAGGTGTAGATTTCTGTAGTCATACAACTTAATTTAGTTTCCTTGACAATGCTGCTTATTATCCTCTAACTTTCTCCTAAACAAAAATCAGATTAGAATGTTGCTGAACTTTTTAAAAAAACAGCCAGAATAGATCTCCTTGTTTCTACTTCAAATGCCATCATTCTTGCTCCCTCTTAACTGCTTACATGTCCTAGTTTGATGTGCCTCTACTCGGGATAAAGGATACTTTTCAATAGGCTTGATATATAGGAACTTCGAAAAAGAAAAAAAGAGATACATGAATAAAATGTGGGTTCGATAAAGCTCTTCATGGCTCATCAACTGCATCACCATAGGGTCTGATATCGGTTTCGGGTCCGGGTACCCGGTCTCTATTTTCCGAAATCGGAACCGGACCCGACATTTATCGGTTTCTAATTTTACTACCCGAAACCTATCCGTTATTTTAATATATCTACCCGAAATCTATCTGTTAGTGTCGATTTCGATCGGGTATCTGGGTACCCTGTACCCGTGCTCACCCCTAATCCTATCAACTTGTAGGAATTGGAAAACATATTGACAAGTTCTAAGAAGCACAACGATTTGGCTAAATCTGAAGAATCAGAACTCCAGCAGACGGTGTGACGGTGTTGGAGTTTCACTTGTAAAAGTTTGAAATCGCAGTAAACTCAAGGTAAATGTGTTGAAGTTTCACCTATAAGGAGATTTTGAACTCCATCACATTTTGCTCGAGTTCTATTTGTCAAAGCTTTGAACTGCAACATTGTTTGCTGAAGTTGTTCTGTATTATAATTGAGTATATTTGTAGATTGATGAGATTTTTTTCAAAATTAGGGAGAGAGAATACTGAAATAAAAAGGGAATTTTTGTGGAAAATTCATAATCGTCTCATCTTGATCTACGTGCTTTTATTTGTGACGAAAAAAGATTATTCACTTGCAAAAAATAGCAAATCAAATGTCATACGCATTTACAGAGTTGAAAGGGATTACCAAATCACATACTCTGCAGAGAATGTCTCAATTCGGATTGATGTCCATGTAGGACCATCTACTAGTATCATAGCAAATGAGTCCAAAGCATGTCTGAAGCCTGATAGACCATTGAGTTTTAAGGATCGAAATATTAGAAAAGGAAACTAAATGATCAAGATGACACTAAAAAATAATCTCATAAAGAGATAAAAGATTTGATCAATCCTGATATTCTTGAAGAAATTAATGAGGCGCAAACTCAAGAAAATGAAAAAATATCGATAAATTCAATTGATGGAGGAAGGACAAAGCACATTTCACCAAAGTTGTTCTTCGCAACACGAGCTCCAAAAGAATGGTTATATCAACGTGCAACAAATTCGTTCAAGTGATAATATGGCTGATTTGTTCACTAAGTCTCTACCAACTGCAACTTTCGAGAAGATGGTGCACAAGATTGGAATACGAAGACTCAAGCATTTGGACTGAAGTTCTCATCAGTGGAGTTAATACATGTTGTACTCTTTTTTCCATATAAGGTTTTGTCCCACTGGGTTTTCCTTGTAAGGTTTTTAATGAGACAATCAAAATGTGTACTCTTTTTCCTTTACTAGAAGTTTTTCCACTGGGTTTTTTAGTAAGGTTTTAATTAAGCATATTATCTATCAAAATAGACATCGAAGGGAGTATATGGATATTATCTATCTTTAAAAGAAATATTAGTGCTAATGAGTTTGGGAGCAAGTCAATTCTCTCATATAAATAGAGATGTTTTCCTCATTGTATTTCATCCCTAAAGAGAAATAAAAAAATCTTCTCCCTTTCTCCCCAATATTATTATTCTAGTTTTGTTCTAGTTTTATTATTCTATAACAAATATATTTTTGACCCTTATCTCAAAACTTTAAGATTAGACATGTACATCTCAAACTGGAGCTCGTATATGACTCACTCAAACTGAACTTTAGATTTAAATATCAAATTATAAATTGTCTAGCTTAAAGTTGGATGACCTACTTAAAACCTTTTTTGGATTGAATCTTAGGTGAGAATCGACACTTCTTACTTTGCTAGCCCCTATCATTCTTCTTGCAATAATGTAAAAGGGGAAAGTTCATTTACACAAATTCCTATAAACTTGGCTAGGTCTGTAATTTGCATGCATAAATTACGTCAAACAGCAATTCGGGGTTGATTGCCACCCTAAGACAAGTGCGAGTTTAAATAGAAAAAGGGAAAAAGCTCATATATTTTGAATAAAATATCTACCTAAGATTCAGAACCATAGCTACGCTCTCATATATCATATGCTCCGTTCCTGGGGCGGTCAAGGTGGCCGCCGCACAGGGCCCCCGATCGACGGGCTTTCACCCCAGAATTTTTCTTTTTCTTTTATATATTTCAAATATTAAGATATGTCTTAAAAATGTATCTAATCTTATTAGTGAGATTTCTAGTTTAGCGGTTGAGGGCTCCTTCCAAAAGTTATTACCTAGTGAGATGCGGCATGTTCGAATCCAATGCGCAACAAAAGTTTTTTTTTTATATTATATAACACAAAAAAAAGGGGGGCCTCCCTCTTTAAACAAATTTAGGCCCAAGTTACAAATGTTCGGCTCGACTGCCCCCCTCCCGCTCCCTCCCTCTTTAAAACACCACAAATATAATCCAAAAAAAAATTCTCACATTAATTATTGTAGAAATCTCAACTTTCAAGTAAAGATTTTTTTGGTAAGTTATTGTTTTGAGAATTATTTTATTCTAATTTACCATTAACATGGATTGATTGCATCAATATTTATTTCATTTTGCTTAGGGTTTCAAATTTCTCAAATCTCAATATTATATTTAATTTAGGGTTCTCAATATTACATTAAATTAATTGTGTTTAACTTTAGATTTTACATTAGTTTTATTAGTAATGTATGTAATGGATGCCTTGTATTTTACATGTTTACATTAAATTTAGTTTGTCTTTTTGTTTCAATAGGACAATTACAAATGTCTCATACCCGAAAATATTCGTCTGACATGAAAACGTAAAAAAAGGCTCGAAGAAGAGTTCATCAAGTCTCAAAGAGGGACATTAGATAGATTTGTCCAAAACATTCTTGATTATAAAAGATTGCTCGATGACTTTGCAAATAAAATGCAAGGAGATCAATTTTCTATGTCTAATGTAATGATAGTTTTCTTATAAATCTTTCATGTAATGACATTAAAGTATCTCTCGTAGCATTATATAATTTATTGTACTGACATTGAAAATATTAAATCGAATATAGTATTTACTATACATTTATTTGATGTTTTGATCAATATTTTTTTTAATATTGATTAATTAGTTAATTTAAAATTTTCATGTGAATAAAAAAGAACCTCTTTTTATTTCTCGCACCGGACCCTTAAAAGTATAGGAACGGCCCTACATATTCTATACTATTATATTGTTTTGGCCATCATATAAAAACTTATACGAACATGAGCTGGTGCAGTTAGCTTCGCAATGAGGTGACTAGAGCTAAAGCAATGTGCTAAGCATCCGCTGCTATAATAATAACACTAAAAATGGCAAGTGAACCTGAGAACAATAAATAAGGACGATAAGAGCACGTTCGGCCTTTCAGGAGCACCCTAGCCTCTTACGTGTCAATCGTACAAAAACCACTGCCCTCTGTTTTACATACAAAAATTCGTTGAGGAGAAAAAATTGAAACAAATTTACCAAGACAGGAAGAAAAACAAGACGACAAGACCAAATCACTAAAAACATGCCATCATTTACAGTCTACTGCTGATGCCGCTTCAACGCACTGCAGACACAGGTAAAAACAGTTCTTGAAAGTGGGGCTCAAGACACAACAACTCAATAAAATATGATCAATGGAGTGCATCCACCTCTTGAGATCCGCTAACTAACAAAGGTAGCGGATTCTACTCAGCTTACAGCAAGCCAGCTTTTTTCAGAGCATTCTCAAAATCTTCATCGCTCTCATGTGAGGTAATCTGCATAATAAACATGAAACAATCAACTTGAGTCAAATGTTCCCCATGGATAATACCAAATTGAACTAAAACTGCCATATAATTTAAGTAGCATGCACCAATTCCCCCGCCACTAAAAGCTCAATTATGTTGGCATTCTACTGTAAAGAAAAATCATATCTGAAGTCTACCGTATCTCATAAGTAATCTATATATTTTCTCACATAGCACTTTTATAACTCCGAGCTCGATGCCATAAGAAAGTTGTTGTAACACAATGGCTCATTACAAGTCATGAGAAGCCACGGTCGTTATAAAATGCAACCCAGCTATATGATTGAATGATCCTAAAATCCAAATTCATGGAACCAAAACCTAAATTACCAAATAATCAGGAAAGGCTTATATGGAATAGCATTTTTGTAGCAAATAGCGTAGTGATTGACCACTATTTTGACCCGAGCACTAATATGCTCTCCATAAATTGCCAACCTTGTTTATAGTTAATCATGCTACTATGTTTCCAGCCTTAGTATAGAAGACCATGCAGATGAACATAAGCAACGAAATGCTAAGCACCCTGTATGTACGTATGACCTAATCCTAAAAAGACCGTAGGTACGATCCTAAACGTCAGAAATAAAAGCAAATCTCAAAATGCAGTAACGTAAACAGTAGATACATGCCTCAGTCACTTGATGGTTGAAATGGTTTTCAATCTTTGACATTATCATGTTGTCTCGGTGATCGCATAGCAAGTTGAACACGGCACCTGTTCAACACAAGAGGGAAGTCATATTACACCACATTGCATAAACTACATAACATTTATATATGGGTCATACTCCATGAAAGGAATTAGCACAAATTTGTCACTTATTTCGTCAGGACACCATCTTATCTGTTCTCTCTTGATGTATTTTCCTACAGGCAACAAATACATATCAAGACATCTGTTTAACAATTAGGCAGGGTTTGCGCATTGCATCATCCATTTTGTTCCTCATTCCCTAGTGAAACAAGAAAATTACTAGGTTACTATCTTGTCAAGTGTATCTGTATCTAAGTAAGTTACTGAAGACTCCCTTTCAGATCCTAAAGCTTAGTCTTTCAGTTCCAGGAGACACCATAACCATTGACTACTGTGGGAGAAAGCATTTATTTTGCAATGTCGATCTATTGCAGTTCATCACGTTAAGAAGGTTCTTTATTTAATGGATCGATTGCATTCAGTTACAGGGAACGAATGCTGCTCCCATGTCACCTGGCAAACACCTTACTCTTGCGCCAATTTATACACCTGCAAGTCCATTGCTTGTCACTAAAACTTTTGCTGTTCTTGTCAGTTATGGTCTATTCACTGTGCTTGGAAGGGTGTCACTGATTTGTCTTATCTCTACGATCCTACTGATGTTAAGCACTAGAATTTTAAATGGAAAATTCTAGAACTACTAGCAAACATACTTCTATCTCAAACAACAACAACAACAACGACATACCCAGTGAAATCCCACAACGTGGGGTCGGGTATGGGGAGGGTAGAGTAGAGTGTAAGCGGACCTTACCTCCTACCAAGGTAGAGCGGCTATTTCCGAAAGATCCTCGGCTCAAGACAAAGAATAAGCACAAGCAAAGCAAAAGCAAAAGCAAGAGAAACGGTCCAACCCGGTCAAAAATATTTAAAGCAGAATTTTCATACTACTATTCTCAAACAGAAAAGACAAAAATAATAATATATTGTTAGTGCTTAAATACTTGTCTTCACGTCGCCATGGGTTTTCTTTGCAAGTACATACAAAATGAGTCATTCTAATTTGAAAGCTAGAGAATTTTCATACTAACAAAAGCAGTCTAGAAATTTTCAGAATACATATTTTGAAGTGCTTTTTTCCCAAAGTATCTTTGTGTTCTTAAGGGGATATCATCGTGGTGAGCTCCTAAAATGATTACAGCCTTTCAATTAATTCTTAAGACTAAAATCCCTTTTTCAATACCGAAGTTCTCAGAACTTTCAGGCTAAATCCATTCGTAATTATTGATATGATATTATGTTCAAGTATATTTCGTTCAATTCTTCATCTTCTTATATATCATATATAGATTTTAATGCTCGAGAAATGCACCAAACACTTTACATACACTCTTTTATGACGGACGCTATGCAACTCTCTTTTGTTATTAATAAATAATGTGTAATAGCATTTTATCATAATAACAAAACATATATATAATGTAAGTGAGATACTAGCAGGGAAGTATGCATAGAAAGGTGGCAACATATTACCTTTGCGGCCAAAACGCCCTGCTCTACCAATCCGATGCAAGTATACCTCATGATCTGGCTCTGATGGACTCTCATGTCTCACAGGAAGATCATAATTAACCACCAAATTAACCTGCAGGCAGCATGTAATAGCTTTTAGGATTTTCTAACTGTTAGCCACCAAGACAGAAATCAAGAAAGAAAAAAACCAAATACCATTACTCGAACAAGTTTAACATCCAGAAGAAACAAATTTGTATAGCATATATGGCTGGCAACTGGAAAGCCTCAAATCTAAAGTTACCTGTGATTGGTCAAATCCACGAGCAAGAAGATCAGTTGATATAAGAACTAGTGTTAATCCTTCTTTGAACTCTTTGATTATTTTGTCTCTGTCTTCTTGCCTAAGAGCGCCTTGAATTGTTGTCACTTCATAGCCATAGTCAACCAATGATTTATGCAACATACTTGCACTGTTTCTTGTTCGAACGAATATAATTGTTTGTCCCACCTTCTGTCCTAGTTCAAGTATTTTGTCTTTAATCACCATGATTTTTGAATGTTCATCTGGACACTGCACTTTATACTGCTTCACTGAATCCAGAGAAAGTTCTTCTTTCTTCACAAACATTTGATTGTAATCCTTCACGAAAAGATCTCTAACAATTTTTGTCACAAATGCTTTGACAGTTTCCCCAAAAGTTGCAGAAAACAGAAGCACCTGCAAATTGAGATGATGAAAAATAAAAGCTCAACATCAATTTCCTGAAGAATTGTTACAATAGGAGAAGCTTATCAGGAAGAATGTATTATAAACAATAACTTAGCACAGACCCGTCGGCAGACCTCATCCCATCCCTTTCTTGCCTAAAATAAACTCAAGTGTTAGCCAGCTCCATGAATTGCACCTTAATTTAAGCCTCAGACTATACTCGGTACTCACTAAATGAGAACGGTGAAGATTTAGATATTTCTTGATATTCGACTCCCACTCCCTATACCATATGCACAAATATAGAGGAAACATGCAACAGCCGCTTTGCTAGTGAGATAAGGACTAAAAGCTATTTTGCTTCTCTATATTGTTTTGCAGCTGTGAGTAGGGGTGCACAAAAGGTTAAAACCGGACCGGACCGAAAATCGAGATTACTAAGACCGAAGACCGGACCGAATTTCTCGGTCCGGTCCGGTCTATTGGACCGAATTCCCCCCCCCCCCTCCCTCGCCAGCCCGGACGTATTGACATATCAAATATAGGTTGTAAATTGATCAAACTTTATATGGTCATAACTTTGCGCTCGGACGTCCGTTTTACCTAATATTTTTTTGATTTCGCGTATTTTTTCGATTCGGGGTGGCCAAACTGCTGAAGCGGTTTGATTCCGCCGATTTCTCCAAAAACGTCCATTCCATCTTGCCCCTCAATCTCACTTTTTCCCCAAATCGTTATGTTTTTCCCCTTTTCAAATCTAAATATCTCGCGATGTACAATAGATTTCAACGTAAAAATTTCGTGGCACCGCGTCCGAAAATGTCAATTTCAATATTGGAAATTCAATTTAAAAAAAAACGGGCCCCGGAACCCGACCCGAAATTATATATATTATATATTAGAAATTATATATATTATGAATTATATAATTCAATATATATTATGAATTATACAATTCAATATATATTATAAATTATATATATTATTTAAAAAAAAAAAATCGGTCCGGACCGGACCGGACCGAAAACCGAAATCTCAAATCTCTAGGACCGAAGACTGGACCGAATTTCTCGGTCCGGACCGATTTTTGTGCAGCCCTAGCTGTGAGTGCTATGTTTATTGTCAATTGTACTTCAAAGCAAATTTAATTGGTCAGTTCTAGAACACTGAACCTGGCAAAACGCTACATGAAGGACATTCTTATTAGTTGAGGAGATGTTCTGTTCATGTTAGCTTTTTACTTTGCGTCCTACACTTTTCTGGGAGTTGTTTATCGTTTCAGAGATTATAGAAAATATAAAGAACTTTTACTAATATATTTTTTTATATAGTATTTGCCTGAGATGAGTATTTATATATACAATTTGATTTGTGATTCTGACATGCTAAATTCCTCTATGCTGCAAAAGTTTCTCTTTTAACTTTTGTCTTAGGTAAAAATGCAATATGCAACTCTAAGGCTCAACCATTTGAGAGAATCATCTTTGCATGTGATCTCTGAACTTTTCAGACTCTTATTACTAACAAAGCAATTCATATCAGCAAAAACCCTCAAAGAGAAATCCATCATTAGGTGAACTGAAAATTTAAAAAAGCACAAAGGCCAAACTTCAACCAACCTGGCAGTCAGCGCTGGCTTTAACGATTGCCTTCATTATTCTTATGGAATCATCCTGAAAACCACTCTGTGCACACAAATAAAACAATCAGATGCTGAACATTGATAAAAGGATAAAGCACAATTTCTTAACATTTAGAGCAAAATCCCTAAAGATGACGATTGGAAACTAGATAATTAGATCATTACGCTCAACACTACCGTCCATCTAAGAAATCGAAGGCTAAATCTATTTTTTACACCAACAAACACAAAATGAGAAGTGATTTAAATAATTCAAAAAATACATGCATAATAATAAACATCAACAAAAAGGGAAAAACCAAAGGAAATTGCGGATAGAGAATCAATTACCTCTGCCAACATGTGGTCCGCTTCATCAAATACGAGAATCTTCATGCAACTCATGCCCAGTTTCCTTGCCGTCACCCACTTGTTTATGGTTCCAGGTGTGCCAATTACTACTTGGGCCGTAACAGGTGGCCGTTTTGAAATTGGGATATAGTTGGCAGCATCTGCTGGGATACCTAACTCTGATGTTATCCCAGTAAACTTCCCCATCTTCAATAGCACTTCCATATTCTGCAGCATATTCCACCATTGTAAACCAAACCAACAATCAAATCAAATATGAATATTTCGCATCGCCTTTGAAACCATCTCAAAAACTATATGCAGGAACACACACAACATAACCTTACAGGCAACATAATAAACATGTAATGTAGGTAAAATTCTAGATATATAGTGTAGCAGTACCTTTTGGAAAATATTAGATATCTACTGAAGCAGATAGATAACTAAAAAACATACATAATCTGACACGCATAATGCTGCATAAAACTTCTATTCAGCTAGGTCAATGAAGTTGGTTAAAGATCTAGGGAGACTGACAACAAAAACCGCAACTTGATTTCTTTCAATCTGCGTAAGCCTTAGTGGGTTTAAGGAAATTCTTACGCAGTAAAAAGATCCAGGTACCCTGTGGATAAGCCGAGGTGCGCACAATAGACACCAGTACACCACCATTATTCAACAACAAACAACAACAACAACATACCCAGCGTAATCCCACAAATGGGATCTGGGAATGGTAGAGTGTATGCAGACCTTACCTCTACCTCATTGAGATAGATAGGTTATTTCCGATCGACCCTCGACCCAAGTAAAGCATTCCACAGCAGTTTAAAAAGGGGGATACGGGAATAATGAAAGCAATAACAACAACGCAATAATGCGATAGGAAAAGCAGAACATAGCATCCGTAAAAAAGACAGGTACTAGCATTTATATCAGACCTGAATAGCCAATTCTCTGGTTGGACAGATACAGAGAGCTTGAGGGGCAGCAAGCTTTGGATCAATCCGACTCAACATCCCAAGAACAAAGCAAGTAGTTTTACCAGAACCATTATGAGCCTGAGCAATTAGATTCTTGTATGGCGGCGTAAGAATCATAGGCAAACTGATCTCTTGAATTTTGCTAGGACGCTCAAACTTCATCTCTACATATAATCCCTTCAATAGCTCAGGAGATAAGTTCAAATCCTCAAATCTCTTCGCTGATTTGTACAAAGTGTCTCCAGATGTAACCTATATCACATTGATTAAACCCAAATTTAGCACACGCCTCAAGTATCAGTTCTTCTTTTTGAGTTTCCTACCTGAACTATAGGTGCAAGAGTTTCCTACCTGAACTATAGGTGCAAGAGTTTCCTACCTAAACTATCACCTGACTAGTTTGCAAATCACACCTCAACTATCAATTGTTCACTTTACCTACACTAAAATAGAATAAATTTTGCTATTTTTATTTTGTGACGTCGTGTATATCACAATTAAAATGGTCCCCAAAGATCAAAATTTGCAAGGCTATGTAATGATATTTAATTATGTTTATTACTCCCTCTGGATAAAAAAGAGTGTCTACTTCAACTTTATTTTTTGGTTCAAAAAGAGTGTCCGCTTACCAAATCAAGAAAGAATTAACATTACTTTTCGAGATTTGGCTTTATTAAGTAGCAGGTGACTAAATTCCAAGCATTTTAGTCAAATAACTTATTTTTGCTTAGGAGTTATATTTTCATAAGATGTGTGCAAATTGCTAAGTGGATACTCTTTTTGATCGGGACGAAGTAATGAATAAAATGTCCCTTTAATTGAAATCCTAATTTAGCTACAAGTAAAACAAAATCAGCTTATTCAAACTCCAAAGAGTAGTAAATATTCTTTTCTAGTAGACAGAGAGCGTAATTTTCACTTAATTAAACCCTAATTTATCTACAAGCATAACAAAATCAGATATTAAAGTGAGGAAAAGCGTTACGGCTTCTATGCTGGAATCTTCAGGTTCAGAGAGAGTGGAGTTGACTGTTTTGGACTCATCATCGATTTGTAGAGATCCGACTTTGATCTCGGCTTCATTAGATTGCTCCTCGGCTTGATCGATCTCGTCGGCTTGGTCAGCCCAACTTTTGGTGGTTTCCGGTGGGTTTGTTGCCGCCGTCGTAGAAGAGGCGGTGGTGCTACTAGAACTGTCGGCCATTAGAAATATACTAGCTAGTCACAATATGTTTGTTATTTTGCTCTGCGCGGTTGTATTTTATTTTGTAACGTCATGTTTATTACTACCATAATTAAAAGGGAAATTGGGATGCGGGTAGGGTTTAATTAGGATCCGTTCAAAACTAGAATTGTCAGCCATGGGAAGATTATTAATAGGAGTGTGTTCACGATTTTGGTTTAAAATCATGCAAATTGAAAATTGAACTAAATTAATTAATTAAATTGATTATTATTTGGTTTTGGTTTGATTTTATTTTAAATTTTAAAAAAAAAATGATAATATTTAATTTGGTTTGATTTTACTAAAAACAAATCGAACTGATAACTTATAGTATACACAAAATTTATAATTACGTATATATAATATATTGATTTTTATAAATAATTTTAGAGATTGTATATTTTTTTATTAAAATTGTATTCATCTCTGGCTAATGAACTTTACACTTTTAATCTCATTTCATAAAGGGAAAATGTCTAAAATATTTCTCAATCTTTGCTCGGATTTGCTGTAACATGCTTAACCTTTACGAGTGTCTTATTACCCCCAATGAATATATTTTGAAGATTTTTTTTTGACATTTATCGAGTGAGATTCAAACACGTACTGAATAAAATGATAAAAAACAAAGGAGTCCGGTCATGATATAGAATATATTAATATCCTCCATATATTCTGTAATTATTATTCTAGTGTAATTAGGTAAAGTATAGATCCTTCTCTAATTATATTTGTAATTGTAAACACACACACATATATATGCTTAATGAGAAGCATCAAACCAAGGAGAATTACACTATTCTACATGGTATCAGAAACCAAACTCTCTCTGCCCTAAAATTATACTCGATCGCCACCCCCACCCCCAATCTCTTTTCTTATTTTCCGGCGGCAACCCCCTCCTACAAACAAAATATTCCGCCGCCACCCACATCTCATTGCTTCCGGTGGCCACATGGCTTCTACCATTTCCTTCTCCTCCACCCACGACGTCCTCCTCCTCCCCCTACTAACACCTTTCATCCGACCTTTGCCGTAACGAATATCAAAAAATGTAGCTCTCTATATCTTGATCAAGAGGATAAATAATACTCATCGTGGGTCGAATTATTTCAAATACATGCTTGTATTTACAACGTCCTTGATCACATCGATGCCACCACCCGATGTCGACAATTCGATGTGGAAACGACTCGATGCTATCGTCAAACACTATATGACACCATATCCAAGGATCTACTTCATACTATTATGAAGGCAAGTGTCTCGGCTCACGAATTATGGACATATCTAAAGGAAATCTCTCAAGACAACAAACATACACGTGCTGTCTATTTGGAGGAACAATTCAACAACACTCATCTTAAGAACTTTGCTAACATGTCAGCCTATTGTAAATAACTAAAATTGGTTGTCGATCAATTGTCTGATGTTGGCACTCCGATTTTCGAAATAAAGATGTTTTTACAACTTATCAATGGTTTGTCGAAAGGTGAGTACAATACACGTGCGACGATGCCAACAAGATGATTCGTTCTCTAGCTTCAACAATGCCCAGTCACAATTGTTGTTGGAGGAGACTAGACGAGCCAAATAGGATGAGCACACTCAACATGCATTGGCGGTTGTCGTAATGCCAACATACCCACCGGTCCTCTACAACCTACGGACCACCAACCTCAACATGGTGGTCGGGGAGGCGAAAGGGGACACAGAAAGTGAGGTGGCGGTAAGGCCCACTTGTCCACGTCCGACCTATGACCCTTATCGATCTGAGTCAAGCTTACAACACTATGAATCATCACCAGTTCGACGATGCATGGTACATGGATACATGTGCCACATCCCACCTCACTCTCGACTCTGGTAATCTCTCTCACCTATTCAATTTGAACAATTCTCAATTTATTTTGGTCGGCAATGACAATCGCACTCCAATTCAAGGTTATGGAACCACTCAAACACAACCACCTCATCCACCATTTACCCTAAAAATGTCATATATGATCCTAACATCATTAAAAACTTAATTTATGTTAGGAAGTTTGTTAGTGAGAACTCTGTATCTATTGAGTTTGACCCTTCTGAATTTTCTGTAAAGGACCTACGTACGAGGACAACTCTTACGAGATGCAATAGTGTGGGGGACCTATATCATTTCTCATCCAATTCCAATGCAAATATCAATCCACCAACCTTTCTAGTTGTTATCTCTACCTCCACTCCGCACAATAGACTCGGGCATCCGCGAGTACCAATTTTTAATTTTGTAGAAATCATAATTTCATTCAATGTAATAACGACAAATTTACACCCGCTTGCTACTATTGTCCTTTAGGAAATCATGTAAGACTTCCTTTTCAATCTTCATTAAGTGTAATGTTTTCTCCTTTTGATATTATTCATGCAGATTTATAAACATCTCCTATTAATAGCAAACTGGATCACAAATATTATATGATATTTTTGGATAATTTTTCTCACTTTATTTGGATTTATCCTCTAAAATGTAAGTCCACAATTTTCTTGAATTTCAGGTATATGTTAAAACTCAATTTAAAAAGACCATCAAAATGTTTCAATGTGATAACGGCCGTGAGTTTGACAACCTTTCCTTTCATAAAATTTGTGTGGACCACGACACAGTGTTTTAATTTTCTTGCCCCCGTACCTCTCCTCAAAATGATAAAGCCGGAACAATTATACGCACCATCAACAATAAGATTCACAATATACTCTTCCATGCTTCCACCCCACTCTTTTTAGGTGTACGCCTTACACATGGCGAGATACCTCCTTAATATATTACCAACACGAACACTTCAAAATAAAACTCCAATCGAAATTCTCTTCTGTCAAATCCCATCTTATGATCACCTTCGGATTTTTGGTTATGGGATAGAGGTCCCCCACACTATTGCATCTCGTAAGAAGTCTCCTTGTATGTAGGTCCTTCACAGAAAAATCAAACGGGTCAAAATCAATAGATACAAAATTATCAGTGGCAATTTTCTAACAGAGATTAGGTTCTTGATAATGTTAGGGGCATATATGACGTGTTTAAAGGAGAAAGGGGGGTGCGGTGGTGGAGTTTGTGCATGACCAAACACTTGAATTGGAATGTGATGACTATTTTCGATAATAATAAATTGAGGAGTATTTAAATTACGCAATTGAGGAAGAGTACTAGAGTCGTGAGTGAGATGAGACGTGCCGCCCATATCCATAACGTCTTCGGGCTACTTTAGATTTAATGTGCTGAAAGTCTGACCCAAATTTGTCGGAGTGAGACCGAAAGTGGGCTGCTGGGCTGTGGAAAATGGTCCTGATGGTTGGGGGCCCGGCTAATGTGACGTTGGGTGGGCTCCCAGGATACTGGCCACTGTTGTTGCCATTGGGTTGCGGCTGCTAGAATGCTGATGGCCTTGTTTTCGTAGAACTGCCAGGTCAGTGGGCCGACCCACTGTGTTCGGTGCTTGACCTACTATGGCTAGCTGGAATTATTGGCCCGTCCCCCTCAGCCTGCCTTTACCTTTGCCTCCTCGGCCACCTTTGCGACCTCTACATCTACCGCCACTACGGTTATGCTGCGGCGGGTGGTGGTCAGAGTGTGGTGGCTGGCCGATGGTGGTGGTGGTTGACGCAGGGGCGTCAACCACCAATGTCTATCTTGTTTGGCTCGTCTCATCTCCTCTAAAAGCAATTGGGACCGCGCTTTGTTGAAGCTCGATAAGTGATCGACATGTTGGATCATCAGTGCAAGTGTGTCGTATTCACCTTTCGATAAATCATTAATCAATTGCAGAACCATCTTCGTGTCAAAAATTGGAGTGTACACGTTAGATAATTGGTCAGCAAACAATTTTAATTGGAGTGTTCACATCGCATGATTGAGTCTCTTAGTGCTCAAAGACTCAAGTACCTGAACGATAATTCTCCTTTCACAAAGCCTAGAGCACCAAGGATCTACTCGTGCACATTTGTGCTAACACCCCCAAAGTACACACAACTTTTGTTCATATTTGCATTCAGGCCTGAAGCTTGGGAAAACTCTTGGAACTTGGCATGTAAGGCAGTGACAGACTGGAGATCACCCCTGCAAAATAGCAACAGTAAACTTTTATTTTGTGTAAAGTAAACATACATTGTAAATTACCCAATATATACTAATTTGCAATATATCAAACTAAATAGCATTCAATAGAAAATAATCCATACATTACTATTTATTATAATGTTAATTATACTCCTCCGTTTTAAAATATTTGTCTGATTTTCACTACACACAGAGTGTAAGAAAATAAAGAAGTTTTTTGAATCTTGTGGTTATTAATTAAAAATATGTATAATGTACCAAAATGTCCTTTAATCTCGTGTATATCGGCTTAAAGAAGGACAAACACTTTAAAACAGATGGAGTACATTACAATCTTTACATTATTAATTATTTTACATAATTTATCTACAAGCCAAACTATCCGAACTTAAAAAAAAGCGTACAGTAATACATTACTTGTTTACATAATGTGTGATTTTTTTGTTCATAATAAATATAACGCTCATGTACGTACTCGCTTATTCAGGTAGAATTAGTAAGATTGTGTACACACACGTTTGCAATAATGTACAACCGGTTCATGTGTCTGTAACTAATTTGTTAATGTTATCTTAGTGAATATTTACGAATAATTTTGACTAAATTGCTTTAGAATTTTTCAGACTGTGTAATTAAGAAAATTGTATACATATACATGTTTGTAATAACACACATTCATTATATGTGATTTAACTAATACGTTAGTGAAGATTTACGAAGAATTTTGCTTATATTGCTTTAGAATTTATCAAATTTTGTAATTATCAACTTACTTATAATTTTTTAGATATATATATATTCTATATGGATTTTTGTTAGCTATTTTTAGATTTACAATACAGAAAAAAAGTAAGGAAACTTAATTATTTTGATCTAAATTATGAGGATCCTTATTTATATTGTAGGATGAAAGAGTTGTGATGAAGATAAACTATTTTCGACCAATCAGATTGATGTGACATGAAGATATTTGATTGGCCGGAACATGTCACTTGTACAATACGTCGCACATTTTCACTAACCTTTGATTTGACTAGGCATGCTTTATTATTTGAACATGTGATATGATTCTATTGACTTTTTTATTTGACTTTGCGTGCCAAGTCATTTGACACGTGGCACCAATGTTTGATTGACTGAAACATGTCAATTGTACACGTGTCATGTTTTCATTGTCCTTTGATTTGATTAAGTATTTAATATCTTTTTGACATATGTCATGATTTTATTAGCTCTTTTTATTTGACTTTGTGTGTCATGTTAATTGACACATGTCACCAAACTGAACCTCTTGATAATATGTCATCTTGAGCTTAACAAAATGGGTTCCTAGTTAACAACCCAATTAAATGAGCTTGCCAAATGCATTTGAACTTTTAATTAAATACACATTTATTGAATTCAAATAATTAATTTAATTATATTAGCTCACAATATTTATTTAGACTAATAATTCTTAAATTTATATAATTAAATTATTTTATAAATCTGATGAAACTTTAAGTGATCACACATGCATAAGTTATACGTGATAATAGGCGAAACAAAATTTCATGTTTTAGCCGTATATCAATTAAAAACACGAACAAAACCAACATCATAATAGTAAGTACACTTTTATTTTGTTTTAAAAAGTTAATATATATTTTAAATTATACCGTGTGTATTAATTTTCAATTATAACAAACTAAATAACATTCAATAAAAAACAATTCATACATTACAATTTTTTATATTATTAATTATTACGGTACAAACTTACATTAATATTAATTCTTGCATAACTCATCTACCAATCAAACTATTCGAGCTTATAAAAAGCTTATGCTATAACAAAAATAATACATTACTTATTTATCGTTTTCGCTCGAAAGCCAAAAATAAAATTAGTTGGGGGTGTCCGTTGAAAGGGGCGGGACTTATGCATAAGTTTCTGGTTATGAAAATAATTTGTCTATTGATTAAAAGTCCTTTCCCTTTTGAGTATTTGAAGTTTGAAGAAGTCTTTTTAGGGGCAATTTTTGTAGGGTCCACAAATTACCCACTTTTTTCTCTTTCTACCTCACGTGTCTATTATTTCTTCAAGTAACTTCAATTGTGCGTGACATCTACGCGATGATAAGCTCATCTTTAATTCAGCATTTATTTTGCTTCTTACTAACTGAATATGTTTTTATCTTATGTTATTTAGGGATGACAATTGGGGCGGGACATGATAGGGTAAGCTCTTAACGAGGCAGTACAGGACAAGCTCTTAACGGGCAGAATATGACAAAATTAATTTTGTTAAAAATTATAATGGGCAGGGCAGGTGGTAGATTTTGTTAAAATTAAAAGAGTTCATCATCATGGACTACCAGTGAGCACTCTTGCATCCCGCTATTAGTCCTCTGGCTTATATTTTATGTACGATATGCCACCAACCGAAACAGAATGCAAGAGTTCAACATCTTGTTTATATTTTATGCAGTAAAAAAAGCCCACAAAGCAGTGGCTGATCCAGGAGTAATAATCTGGTGGTGTAAAATATGAAGTAAAAAAAATTTTGCGAGGCAATGTACGCATTTCAATTTTTTTACCAACAATCAGTGCCCAAATCTGTACAGCAAGTTAAATGAGAAAATAGACAGCAAGTTAAATAAAGATGATGCTTATCAACATAATGTAGAGACCTTGTAATTGCAAAAGCTACCACTCAATAGAAAACTGCAATGGTAACATAGACAAAACTGCTTACAATTAAGCAGAAATTAAAAAAAAAAAAAAAAAAACGGCAGTCCGGTGCACTAAGCTCCCGCTATGCGCGGAGTCTTAAATAATAAGAAGCTTGTAATAACAGTGAAACTACTGCATTTATAGAAGCTCATTAACAGTGCAAATACAAACATTCATATTCATGGTGTAAAAGATCCCAAAGCTAACATAAGATGAGTACTTAGTAAAAAAATTAAAAAAACTAGTGGTGCAGTTGCACCTTCATGTTTATAGTCTGTCCGCCAATGCCACGAAGTCGACCCTCTGGAAAGAATTTATTGACCACTACGGAAATAATTTTTTCACACATTTGAAGGAGCTTAAAGAATTACCAGTCATTCTTGCTATGAAAATGAGCAGATCAAAATCTTCTTTAGGTAAAGTACTCACTGTTACACCCCTTTTATTCCCTGCTAAATGTCCAAACAGGACAGAGCGGGATAGGACAGGACAAATTTTAAAAAAATACTAAATAAGAAAGGGCAGAACGAATTAACATCTTAGCAGGTCAAGACTTATCTCGTCCTAACCCGTCCTAACCTACCTAATTTCCATCCCTAATGTTATTTTCTATCAAACAAACTTCACAAAGTCAAAGTTACATTGCAAATATGGAAAAAAATATTTATGTCATTTTGGCTTTTGATGGATAGTGGATTAATGCATAATAAATGTAAGTGTAGATTTTATAGATTTTAAAAGAATCATTTTGTATAATGTCCCTATAAAGGTTTTAAAAAGGCATAAACATAAAAGTATATGTATCAAATGATAAATATATTTTGCAAAATTAAGATTAGTCCATCTGTCCCAAATGGCATAATTCGAACTTCAAGAACTCAAATTATAAATTTGAACGCAAATTCTTAAATGAAACCTTTAATTATTTTTAAAAAATAAAATTTAGATATTTAAAAACTATGTAAAAAGTATTATAAGTCGTAATAATTAACAATTCAAAATATTTAAAGGAGTATAAAAATATAACGGCTAAATAAAAACTCGCTTGACTCTCGAAATCCGAAAGGTGTCATATAAATTGGGACAGATCGGAGAGACGACAAAATAATAAATCGTTCATGTAGTAAATAAAGCATCCCGAGAAATTAACTTGTTTAATATGTAATTAATTTGTATGATTTATTGTTTGTTCATAATAAATATAACGCTCATGTACTTCGCTCATGCACAAAATAATGACGTGCTGAAAACCTAGGTTACAAGCAGGTGAAATTATAAAATTGTGTACAGTTACGTGTTTGTAATAATGTACAATTATTTCACGTGAATTTAACTAACATGTTATTAAAGTTACGTTAGTGAAGATTTACGAAGAATTTCGACTAAATTGCCTTCGAATTTTCCAGATTTTGTAATTATCACGTAGTAAATAAAGCATCCTGTGGAATTAACTTGTTCGACATGCAGTTAATTTGTATGATTTTTTGTTTGTTTATGATAAATATGACGGTCATGGACGTACCCGTTCATGCACAAAAATAACGACGTGCTGAAAAATTAGGTTATATATAGATAAAATTAATAAAATGTATACATATATATATACACGTTTGCAATAACGTACATTCATTTTACGTGATTTAATTAATACATTATTAAAGTTACGTTAGTGAAGATTTATGAAGAATTTTGACTAAACTACTTTAGAATGTATCAGATTTTGTTATTATCAACTTACTTGTAATTTCTTAGATATATACCATCTATATAGATTTTGGTTAGTTAGTTTTTAGATTTTCAGTATCATAAGATAGAAAAAAAAGGTAAGGAAACTTAATTATGTCAACCTAATACCCGGTTATGTCAACTCACTTGTAAACTTAATTAATTTGTATAAAACTAATGATCTCAAGTAAAAAGAGCAATGCAAGATAAATTACGAGAAATAAAAATTTAATCATAATTAAACTAATTATTATTATTATTATTAGTACTGTAAAATGTGACTAAAACTAGTATTGCTCAAATCCACAAAATTAGTTGGAGTAATGGGAAGTTCAGTAGACGCGCGTCGGCGCGTGTGTACCTACTTCTTTCTGGTTCTAAGCAGTGTTTGGTTGTACTTGTATATCCTAAAAAGGAAATTCCATGCAAAATCCCTTCATACCCCCCGTCACTTTATTGCTTCAAAAGGTATAATCTCCCACTACAACCCCACACCTTGATCTGACGGATAAGCAAATAAAGGTGAGTCAATTGATTTCAAATATTAGATCAGTGTCACGTTGCGCACGACGCTCTTTTATTTCAAAAGAAACTCACACGGCCGCTTACGAAATTCGATACTCATCACTCTATTATCACACTCATTTCATAATCACAATTTCCCCCAAAAATTTCCTAAATTACCCCTATTTAATTACATCCTATTCCCAGAATTAAAACGCACTCCTTTATAAGCCAAGACACCACTTCTCTCTCACTCATTCACTCACTGTTTCTCTCTATTTAGTATATAGCAAAGCATCAATTCCGAACCGAAACGCTTTGTTTTTTTCTATCTCTAGAGATTTATTTGTGTGGTGTACGTCCAATGGCGGTACCTCCAACTGTCCTTGCAATGCCAGCATCGTTGTATGTTGGTGACCTTCATCACGACGTTACAGATGGAAAGCTTTTTGATGCTTTTTCTGAGTTTAAAAGCCTTGCTTCTGTTCGTGTTTGCCGTGACACCTCCACTGGACGTTCTCTCTGTTACGGCTACGTTAACTTTGTTTCTCCTCAAGACGGTATATATATATATACATCTCTCTCTCTCTCTCTATATATATATATATATGTTGATTTGTGTTATTTTTTTTATTGTCTTTGTTAAGTATCTGCATTGATATGTCTTGTTTATATCGATTTGGAAATGCTGCTATGTGTGATCGGTTTTTTATTTTGATTTGCATGTTGAGTTTTGATGAGGATTTCGTGTTGAATTCATTCATGATTGATTAATCGACGATTGAATAGAGACTGATATATACGAGTTTTGTGTCATGGTTGATTAATTGATAACTTTGTTTATTTTTACATTAATTGATAATTGAATAGACTATATATACAAGTTTTGTTTTATGATTGATAAATTGATAACTGAATAAACTCTGATATACAATTTTTATGTCATGATTGATCAATCGATAATTGAATAGACTTCGATATACAAGTTTTGTGTTATGATTGATTAATCGATAACTGTATAGACTTTGATATGCAAGTTTTGTGTTATAATTGATTAATCAATAATTGAATAAACTCCGATTTACAAGTTTTGTGTCATGATTGATTAATCGATAATTGAATAGACTATATATACAAGTTTTGTGTTATGATTGATCCATCAATAACTGAATAGACTCTGATATATGAGAGTTTTGTGGCATGATTGATCAATTGATAATTGAATAGACTATATATACACGTTTTGTGTTATGATTGACCAATCGATAACTGAATAGACTTTGGTATACGAGTTTTGTGTTATGATTGATCAATCGATAACTGAATTGACTATGATATACAAGTTTTGTGTCATGATTGATTAATTGATAATTGAATAGAGTCTGATATACAAGTTTTGTGTCTTGATTGATTAATCTATAACTGAATAGATTCTATATACAAGTTGTGTCATGGTTCATATATAAGAGTTTTGTGTCATGATTGATCAATCGATAACTGAATAGACTCTGATATATAAGAGTTTTGTGTCATGATTGATCAACCTTGATCAATCGATAACTGATAACTGAATAGACTCTGATATACAGGTTTTGTGTCATGATTGATCAATCGATAACTGATATACAAGTTTATTCTTTTCGCGGTATGAGTCGTCTGGGTAGTTCTCATTACAAGTTAGATCCTTTTAAAATTAGCATTTAATGATCTTTAAGACCCTTGATGATTTTACTTGTCGGATGGTTTTAGTGATTCCAAATCTAGGTCTTGTTAATAATTTTTGAGTGATCGCTTTTCTCGTCTAATTGAAGTTGAGAGACTCTATCAACACAAACTTCATTAACTGTTGTTTAGTTGCTTTTATGGGCTAACAGCCCATATAATTTATGAAATATTGTGGATATGTGGATGTGATCTGACCTGCAATTTTGGAGTCAAAGCATGAGATAAACTTTTGTGACTGTGTTCAATGTGTTATTAAGTTTTCTCACAGAGTCTGATTATCATTGTTGTGTTTTCCTGCCATGTGATATCTGCTCAGGAAGTTCGTTGTGCGTAGCATTTATAACACTTCTCTTTATTGGACCAATAAGACTTGAGGGACAACGATAATGCTCTTTAATTATTTTTGTCGTGTATGAGCTTTTGTGGTAGATGATTGACATTTTTTGGAAATACTGTGTGGCTTGACTTTTGACTTGAAAGCTTCTATTTTTTCCAAGCAGCTGTACGTGCTATTGAGGTGAAAAATAACTCCATTCTCAATGGGAAAGTTATAAGGGTTAGCTGGTCTCTGCGTGACCCTGATGCGAGACGAAGTGGAAAAGGAAACCTTTTCATTAAGGTATCATCGTCCTTTGACTGAGTGAATAGTATTCAATTGATTTGATATCTTAACAGGTTCTCTATTTTGATTTGTATCTCCAATTGTAATATTACAGAATTTAAGTGATACAATTGACAACTCAAAGCTTCACGAAATGTTTCAAAAGTTTGGAAATATCTTATCTTGTAAAATTGTCACTTCTGAGGATGGAAAGAGTAAAGGATATGGCTTTGTTCAGTTTGGGTCGGAGGAGTCTGCGGTTGCTGCTATTGAGAAGCTTAATGCGACCATGGTTGGAGACAAGCAGATGTAAGACCATTTCCATATTCATTGCAATCATCTATCTTTCCATATTGCAATTATGATGACCTTAGATGAATCAATTGTTTTTTCGCTTACCCGCTTCTTATCTTAGTCTATGTATTTATGATATCTTGCAACATTGATGGCATAGATATGTTGGTAAGTTTGTCAAAAAGACTGACCGGATTTTGCCCAATCCTGATGCTAAATATACAAATTTGTACTTCAAGAACTTGGACCTTGACATCTCAGAGGAGCATCTTAGAGAAAAGTTCTCTGGGTTTGGGAAGATTATTAGCTTGGTCATTTCAAAAGATGAGAATGGTGGTTCAAAAGGTTTTGGATTTGTGAACTTTGATGATCCTGATGATGCGAGGAAAGCAATGGAAGCTATGAATGGTTCACCAGTTGGTAAGTCATGGCTTTGTGATGCTGTTGTATTCTCAAATGTGACTGATGCTATGTCATTTATAATTTTGTGTGGTGACATGTATTGATTAAGTAGGCTCCAAGACCCTGTATGTAGCCAGAGCACAAAAGAAAGCAGAGCGCAAACAACTTCTGAAGCGCCTGTTTGAGGAGAGAAGGAAAGAGAAAATAATGAAATACCAGGTACTCATTCTCATTTCATAATAACAAGAAGAGAATTACTTATTTATGATCTATTTATGAAAATACTTGAATTATCATGTCAGGGTTCAAATGTGTATGTCAAGAATATTGATGATGATGTCTCTGATAATGAGCTGCGCGAACTGTTTAGCCAATGCGGCACAATTACTTCTGTGAAAGTTATGCAAGATGAGAAAGGTGTGAGTAAGGGTTTTGGATTTGTATGCTTTTCCACAGCAGAGGAGGCCTATAAAGCCGTGAACGCTTTTCACGGTGAGTCATAAACTTTTTAATATGCTCCATATCATAGTGAGTAACTAGGTGCTGAGAGTGATTTCATATGAGGTAGCATGCACCATAAATTCTGATGTCACATGCTTCAATCTTTTATTTCCTCCTTGTGATATTTTCGAGCACCAGTAGTATTTAGGAATATATGTTTATTGATAGAGGAATCAGGCCAGTATACTATTGGTCAAATATATGTTTATGTTTTTCTATCACCCCATGCTTGCATCAGTACAGTAAACACCCAATAAAGGTGCTTCAATTTTGGAAAGTCTATTTTCTCGTGTGTTTCCTCTTTCGCATTCTTCACCTACTTTTCAACGTACCGATAATTTCCATTCTTAAATTGAGTGATTTAAATGCCATATGAATATATGATGATTAAATTGGTGTTCTGATCTTTTAATATCCATTCGTCATTAGGTGATTACACTGTATGGTATGCTAGTGTTGTAGAACTATGCCCTCAAAGTTCTCTATAGTTGAGAGCTACAGGTCTATATGGCTTTATTGTTTGCAATATGTTTCACAGGACTGATGTTGCACAGAAAGCCGTTATATGTGGCTATTGCTCAAAGAAAAGAGGAAAGACAGGCCCAGCTACAGCTATATTATGCACAACGAATCACCGGGCTAACAGCACCTTCAGCCATGTTTCCTGGTGCATATCCTCCTCTTTACTACCCAGCCCCTGGTGTTGTTCCTCAAGTGCCAACACGACCTGGAATGATGTATCAGGCTCTCGGTATGAGGCCAGGTTGGGGTACTAATGGGTTCACAAACACCACCAGACCTGTCTTTCAACCTTCTCCAGTTCCGTTGGTTAGTCCTTGTAAACATTCATATCACTTGGCATCTATACTTCCTCCGGTTGGAGTTTTTTAATGGTCGATTGGGTTCATAATTGAATGCACAAATCTTTATCCTGTTAGCAGCAGTTCCGGACATGTTAAATTGAATTGACATGCTATATAGTTTAGACTTGTCATGAAGGTGGTTACAGCTTGCATCTTATTTTCAGATCCCATATACTTCTCGACAACATAGGCCGAACAGGGGAAGGTTGAATGGGCATATGCCAGCTTCAAACGTGACCAGTGCGCAGCAATCAAGTCAATCAGTGGTGTCATCGAAAGAACCTGGAAATTTTCAGGTGGTTGAACCTCCTTACCTATTTTACATAAATTGAAATCTTGATATCCAAATATAAGTTAATTGGTTGTACAACAGAGGTTTTCAAAAGTTCCATCTTAGAGTGATTAGGTTGAAACTGTTTTAGCTTCAAACGCTATGAATCTTCCTTTCTCCTGTTGGAGTAAAAAGGCATCTACATGAGAGCTGCGTGTTAATATCTTCGATTCTCTATTAGAATTCTTTCGTCTAGTAAATTGATACTTATATTTCCTTTTATCATCACTTAATAAAACCTAGTACTGTACTATATTTAAAAAGATAAGAGCTGGTATTGCCCTTTAAAACTTTGTTTTAAACTTTAAAGATAAGTGGCTTAAACTTTAGTTGTGTACATTAATAAGCTACCATCTCCTACTGTTATTGAATGGCTTAACCTAGCAAAAATCATTTGAAAAAATTGTAAATTATTTGCTGGTGGCCGGCCTACGTATCACTAAATACTCCCGAAATTTTGCATGCTTGCAGCGTGGTGGGTCGGTCAAATATGTGCCCAATGGTCGCGCTGGTGACATGAACAAAGGATCTTTTGTATCAAATGCTGGTTCTGTTGCAGTTGGATCAGTTGCTGAAGGATCTGAAATGCTGAGTACCTTGCTTGCTGCTGCTGCTCCTGAGCAGCAGAAACAGATACTTGGAGAGCACCTTTATCCTCTTGTCAGTCAACATAAGGTGAATTTCTTTCTTGCTTTCATTTTTTTTAGTAATAGCTCGTCTGATGTTTCTCTGACATTCAGAGAATTAGCAAAGCCATCTTAATAACTAAAGTTGCATTCTTTCTGCAGCCTGAGCTTGCTGCAAAGATAACTGGAATGCTCTTGGAGATGGACAACGCTGAACTACTATTATTGTTGGAGTCACCAGAATCATTGGTAACCAAGGTGGAGGAAGCTGTTGAGGTGCTCAAGCTCTCTAAGGCTAAAGTTTCTAGCCAAGAGTCGCTTCACCCAAGTTTTCTTTCTGCAGAAGTTGCAGTCAACTAAGCAATGCTGCTGCGGTATTTTTGTGTTTAGCCAAGATAGAGGTTTCTTGGAGGTGGTGTAGTAAGGATAGGTAATAGAGTAAGCTAGGGTTGTCATACAATCCTGCGACCCCCTTCTCCTTGTCGATTCACATTTCTGCTTTATCGCAAGTAGCAGCATAGACTATCTATATTTACCTTCATTATGAGGGATTTACTAGTCTTTATATGACTTTATATTATACTAAGTTTTAATGCAGACCTTTTAAAAGCTTTATGATGAAGTGTTTCTTTTAAATTGTAAATTTTGTCTTGAATATCTTCTCTAGATGAATTTTGTGCATGCACCTATACTTTTTCTAGAAGCCAGTGAACTATCATATTTTCATGGTAGAAGCACTGGCATCTGGTGGAAGTAGTCATACTACTTCACGTCCTTTGCTGAAATATGGGACACTTCAACTAGATTATTCACTGTTACAGGCAGTGCTACGAATCCAACATCTCGAATTTGAGATATGGCATTAAAAACATGTTCTTGAAAGTTACTTTTTTTCTGCCATAATTTCCTTACTTTGCTTCAACAAATATTGAACAAAAACACAAGCTTATTAACGGGAAGGGTGTTGGTTAGATAGATACTTATTAATCAAGTGACCCCCATTTGGTTAAAAATCTTTTAGTAGTTGATTTGATCTTCTTTAGTGAGGACCTAATTATCATTTTTACTAGTCTAGGTTTATTTTCTTTTTGCATGAACTTATTAAGGCTTTTCCCTCCCCTGACCTAGTTCATATTTTCAAAAATATGGATGCGTACAGATTTCATAAAGTACAAGGTACTTAATGAGATTGAGATGATAGTAGTACAGATGCCATATCAACTTGAAAGGAAAAAAAACTAAAATGTTTACGTTTAATTTGAACACTTCTGCTATAATATCCAATTGAACAAAGATATACAATTACATAGTAGAAATGTAGAATACAACATTGTAAAAACCAAAAGTTGTGACCATTTAAATCCAGCATACTACAAGACTAAGATGGATGATATGCAAAAATGTAAGTAGAGTGAAAGCCCAGCCTAAACAAGACCTAACAATGGTTTAAGTCAAGTTTCAATATGGATATATAAAGTCAAGTTCAATATATTTTTACATTCTTTGGAAAAATTAGGTCGAAATGTCGTTTATCTTATCAAAGAGTTTGAAAACTCGCTTCAGCATGCAAGCCACTCTAATTTTGAATCTGTTCATCTAGTTTATTTTTTGGTCATTTAATGCATATTGCATCAAAGTTTTGGAATATAGTTTTAACTTTTATTAGGTCATATTTTTCATCAAACTTTCAAAAAAAGATCATATTTGCCCTCCGTTAAAGTTTGGGGTCAAATATACCCTCCACGTTAGCAAAGTTGTCACATATGCTCTATGTTGTACGGAAATCCCACGTGGATGACACTTGGATCCACGTGGATGTCAAGTTAGATCCACGTGGAGGGTGGGACCACGACACTACCTCACCCCTTCTCCTTCTACTCCCTCCGTTCCCCCCCTCCACCCCCACTGCTCCGGCGAGGAGCTCCAACTCCAGTGAATCGGAGCAGTCACAAACAACACCAAACAAATCTGCAAAATCCATCACTGCCGCCTCCACCTCCACCGCGCCTCCACCGCAAGCACTGCAAAACACAATACAGATTTACAAAACCCACCTCCACCACAACCACTGTCGAACACCAATAGTGTATTGTATGTTGTTTCTGTGGCTAACTGATATTGCCCATCACCATTTAGCTATTGCAATTCTTTTTCTGATAATGGTCACATGATAGACGCCAACGACAGGGAAGCGGCGAACGGGTTGTAATCGATGGGAACCTCGAGTTCGCTCAGCGTAAGAAAACTCATATGTTGCACTGCCCCAGACATCCATAGGAATAGAAAACATCCTACGAATATATCGTTTACACAGCAGCACATACTTCTCACTCACTAAATAAGACAAACAAGCCGTTTCCCCTGACTATAAAGCTTCTTGCAAGAAAGCCCTCCGTTACACTAGCTTTAAGCTAATGGCAGACATAAGGAAGCATTAGTCCAGGCCTAGAAAGAAGAGAATGATTAGTAAAGTTCATTACATTCATAAAAAAAGATATGAGAATTTACCTTAAGTAATTGAGCGTGAGATCCAAATGAATCGAAAGATTCATGTTTGGTTCGGGAAGGGATTATGAAATTTATGAGATTCTAGGTGGTAAGTTTTGCTCATAGACTACTACACTATTTGGTGCAGGTGTCTATAATATACCAATATGTTACCTGTTGAAAAATTGCCATCCATTACCTCACCGAAGGACAAAGGAAGGAGTAGTATTCCACCAGGCAAAGTTAGAAAAGAAAGGAGCTGAAAAGCCGCTTGACCCTGAAGGATAGGCTAAACCTCCCTCAAAGGGATTCCTCTCATATTTCAAGAAATCCAAGAATTTCTGGGGGCACTAGCACGAGCAAAAATTGTTGAAAAGTCTACTGTTTGAAATAGAGTAAAACAACCCAAAATCCCAGGAGCTAATCCAAAATCACCTACTCGATTGTAACGGAAATAGCGAGACCTGGGGTCTCATCGAACGAGAAGTTCTGTCACGACCCGATTTCGGGCCCGTGACTGGTGCCTTACCCCGGGCACCCTAGTGATACAACATCAGAGTAATCAGCGGAACATAAAATGATACAAGACATATTATGAAATATGAAACAATAATCTGAGAAAAACTTGCCTTTCGGCATATATATAAACAACAGCTTTTTCAACATGAACAGTTTAATCCTTTTTACAAACCCTGCCCACAACAGTACTACAGACCTCTACGAATGATATGACAACAACGACGGGACAGGGCCCCGTCATACCCCTGAATGTAAGCACCTACAACAACAGGAGACTATACCAAGATAAGCCTCCGGAGAAACGGAGCTTTCCCAAACGCTGAACTGTGACCCTAAGAGCGAGGATCAACGACTGGTGTACCTTTACTCGCGCAGATGAACGCAGCCAAGGAGGTCGCATAACAGTGCAGTATGTGAAATCGAAAATAAATCAGAATGAAATCATAGTAGTCTATACAAAGCAGAGACATGTATGATAACCAAACTACGCTTACAATAAATAAGCAAATATGTCAAGTTAGGGACTCACGCCTCAAAGTCATCACAATAAAACCGTGCGGGTAAGTACGAAGGCATAGCCGACTACTAAGACCCTCGCACCACAAATGCCATAAATCAGATCACGAGGTCTTTCTAGACCGCACCACATGATCGGCCGCCATTTGCCCGCGAGATCAATGCGTGTCTATCCTCGAACTCTCGCAGCTCGCATAGGTCACACATGCACCCGCATAAGGTATTCCTCGAATCATGGTCCTAGACCGCCCGAGGTACACCCCGCGTCGGCGCGCTTAACCTTCGTATCCGCCTAGGCTCCCGCAACCCGCATAGTCTCAAAAGACCGCATAGTCTCAACAGACCGCATAGGAATCCCCGCGTCGGCTAAACACCCGAATGATCAATCTCGAGCTCGTGACTCGCATAGTCACAAGGACCGTGATAGCCGATAGACCAAGATCGCGGTGGCAAGCCCTGTATAATAAGTCAAGGGGGTAGGTGATATAATAATAGTACAATGGACTTACCGTTTTAGCAACGTAAGCACAGCAAGAATGACTCCCCTTACATAACAACCACAAGATACTAACACACGTAGCATCCTAACATGTTTACTTATCAAATCAACAAGAAAGTATTACAAGACTATCACAAACCAATACAATCAAGTTATTCACACAAGGTACTTTCTACTAACAAGTTTGGGTATCTATCCCCAAAGTACTTCACACATTAAATCTTTAAAAAGATCCGCTTCTTTCCCATAAGTCACGCAATACCCGTAGTATAAAATAGAGTGACTGTCTTTTTTAAGTAAACCAAAACACTTACCTTTGTAAAATCAAGTAACAACATTATTTTCCAAACGTTCAAGTTTGCCTAATTTCAAATGTTCACGTTTCTTATTTTAGAAAGGTTTCGCTGCTCATAGTCTTATTCATTTAAGAATATAATTCTCTTTAAACCATCTAAGAAACATAAGCCTTATGTGTGAGTAGGATATTCTTGTTTATAACAATCTTATTACAAAGACCATGATCTAGAAATATCATTTTGTCTCATCTTAGCTTCTATGCAGATGGAAGTTTCTCTTGTTTTATTAATACTTCATTAATCAAAACATTTCCTTTATTAACGCCGCAGTTGGTTTGTCGATACACATTCGATTTCCAAATCAAGAAACATTATCCCTTTTAAAAATCAAGTACTCATTACTCACGAATGAGGTTTCACACAAAATTCATTGATTAAGTTAAGTCTCTTATCTTACAAGATCAAGTCTCTTAACTTCTAAAATAAATCATTCGTTTTATCTCTCTTAAGCCGTTATACCTAACTTCTCATAAAGCTAGTATAACTCTTAAGTTTTTTAAAACCAAGTATTACTCTTCTTTTAAAAGCTTCTAATTCTCTTGAACTATTTCAAGATTATTATTATTCGCTTAAGTCAAAAGACATTGCATAACCACGCTCAATTAACACACGACGCCTACCGCATACTACATAGTTATACACATATCATGCTGTAAGAGATAGGAAGAGGTTCACATACCTCGCGACGATTATCGACTATTAGCAAATCGCTCCATCGCCATAACCCGCTTAGCCTGGTCCACCTTCTCAAGTAGCACGCCACTCACGTAACATTCAACCTATACAGTTATACAAGTCTATCAAAGTCTAGACTACTCTGAGAATAAATCTAGATACAAGATCCTACGGAAATTGGGCGCCCTTCCCTACCCACAAACTATACAAGTTCATCAGAATACACCCCACGTAATTACGCTCGCTTCTCTTCTTTTAAGTTCGTGCTTAAGTCCAAGGACATCACACAAGCTAAGTTCATTTCTATATATAGTATACTTCAACTATATATTCATACAACATGAAATTTCAAATAACAATAGGGACAAGATAATTACCTCGATAAGCCCATAATTATCCAAGTAGAAATGTCGATCCCGGGCAACGCTTAGCTCCAACTCCGAAGCGCCCAACCCGCTCTAAACCACCCTTAAGTTCTAACCAACTTCTATACAATACTCAACCGACTATGGAGATTTCCTAGGGTTCTGTTTGGATCGACGGAAGTATATTAGTATTTTCTCGGCTTTTCGTAAAGGTATAACCTTAGAATACTACAAGGTATACGGCTAAAGTAATTGGGCATAAGAATAATACTTTTGAGAGTATTTCTACCAAGAGGGGTATTTATACGAGACAACACCACAAGGGTGTATACCTCTACCACCCCACTGTGGGGGTACTCTCGCTGCTGGGAAAGCTCTCGCCAAGAGGCCTTCTCAAAGGGAGGGACGAGAACACCAACAAGTGGAGGAGGATTTCTAACACTTAGGAAAATATTTTGGGATGAATAAGTCTTCAAAGTGGGTATTTATAGCTGCAAAGGCCAACCAATGGCCAAGATCTTGCCAAGTGCAAGGCAAGTGTAGGCCAAGATCTTGCCAAGTGCACCTTATCCATCTACCACAAAATATCCTACCAACCCTCGACCAAACAATGGCCCATTTCGCCCAACCCCTAAACCGCCTAAGGTGTTCCAATGAGAGGTGACAAGTGTCGCCTCTCTTGTTGGTCCAAAATGTTTCGCCTCTCTGAAAAATCCGCAAAAATTAAAAATGACATAGCCGAATTTTCCTACGAAAGTCAGGAAACGCTTTCGCCAAAAACGACTCTAATCGGTGTTGTGAACAAAGTAATTTCGGCCAAGCCTATTTATAAGTTTAAAATTTTCTACGTACGTCCCCACGTACATACACTGGAAATACGGGGTATAACATTCTCCCCTCCTTAGAAACATTCGTCCCGAATGTTCCTTCTAAGTCTCAAAACAAACGCGCGCCAGTATAGTCTTCACTACTATACTTACGAGAACAAAACCTGCCACATCTGGCCACAGAAACACCCACGCAAAATACTTACATCCAAGTCCACGAGGAAACACCTCTAACATCACCAAAACGATACCACTTTTGTCACTTTGCCTGAGGCATTAACCTTCTCAGGCGACCCAACAAATGGTACCGGGCTGCATGCAATCACGGAGGTCGCCAGACACTCGAACTCTCGACATCGCTTCGCTTCCAAAACTCGGTTACTATCTCTAACGTGGTCATCATTAATCGGGAACACTCGATGGATTTCGATACTTTCCCGAACATAACAATACGAAGACGGACGCATCGCCTTCCTAAGTCGGACGGCAAATGCTAACATATAGGCAACCCACTATTCTTCACATGAACTCAAAAGGCCCAAAGTAACTCGGGCTAAGTTCCTCTGCTTTTCCACAACTCGTCACACCCTAACCACAATCACCGGAACAAGCTCAACTAACTATCTCGAACCTTGCCAACATCGAACCAATCGACCAAGAACTTACACTTCCGCCCCTACAAGGCTTCATAAGGCGACATCCGAACACCGAAATGGTAGCTTAAACACTCCTCCACAGAGACAACAATCCTCACAACTACCCTAAATCCAAACACCGCCCGAGGGCGAATGCGATTCTCGAGACTCACCGAGTTCTTAACCCCGCTCGTAAAACTTCCAAACAAAAACAATGAGTAAACGGTCCCGATCGAGAACACGATGGTCGCTCCCATCGCCCGACCATCGGTCGAACGCATCCACGAACTCAGACACTGTTAACTAAACTTGGGCCTAACACCTCGTAACCTAACACAAGCGGGACCACCACAAACCGACTTACCACTATTCATGCCGCGGGTTGACCCGCAACACGGCCTCAACCCGACCCTAACGCGCACAATACTAGCTCCCCGATCCGGAATCAATCTCACTAATTACGTTACGAAAACCTAGCGGTCTTTTTAGCTCAACTACCCTCTTTCATTCCACACTACTCAGGGACTTATCCCACGAACATAACTCACGTGCACTATGCACTCCTATAAGGGTCAAACATAACATACGTCTTTTACTCGAGATGGCCTTACCTCTAAGGTTTCTACGTATAAAGCTCTAAGGCTCACACTTTCTCTATCCCCCAAATCTTACTCGGTTAACTAACCAAGATTTCTAATCACAACTGACACACTGCTATCAGAACATAGCACTTAAGGTATACTCACCTTATCACATAAACAAAACTCTAGAGGGTTAAAGATATATCTATATCTACTGCTTCACTCCCCTTAGTCGTTCTAATAAAACTCGCCTGCAGGCGCATAGGCGGTGAGATGACAAACTACCCACCACCGGGCGCTAAGTTCTCTTACAAGCGACACCCTTCGACACTGCACTGACGGCCATAGTACAACAAGTACCAACTAAAAGACGACATTCCCGATGACGTCATTACATCGTGAACCTAAGCCCCGAGTTCGACCAACTCTCGCACACCCCGAACGCCCCGAACCCCGCGAGGACCACTGCACCGTGGACGCGCATAATTAAATCTGGCCGCGAGGTGACTCGCCGAAAGTTACCAGCGACCTTGCAGCTCGCCCTTCTCTACCGCCCTTCATTAACCCGCCGATCTCTACGCTTGGCTCACGCGCGCATAAGCCCGCATACGTGCCATGCTCGCCTCAATCAAGAATTACTCTTGCACAACCCTTTCTTAGATAGTCATCAAGACTCGTGGTACATCAAGATAATCTCGTAGCCAAATCCATACTAGTAATGTGGTCGCTTTGCAATCCATATTCACTGTTCCTGGCCGCGAAGGTTCAAATATCATGGCCGCAGAGGAACCGCCGCCGCCGCAGCTAAACTCACGGGCTAGCGACGCCGCAGAAATCCCCGAACGAAGCACTACCCTAGGTAATGATTGGGCCTGTGCCTCGCAACCCTCTCAATTCTACTCGCAGCCTCCTACGCCTCGCCTCCCGGGCCCGGGTTTGCCTACGCGAGGCATAACGGTGGAAGGAAATACGCCGAGGTCTAACTTACAACACGCCTCTAAGGCACGATCTCAGAGTGAGAAGAATAGAAACCAATCCTAAATATCCTATAGCCTCTCGATTATTGGCGTGCGCACAACACACCGATAATCAAGACTTCATCGATACGGTTCAGACACTTTCCGAGGATTAATCGCTCGATACCACTTTTGTCACGACCGATTTCGCCCGTGGATCGTGCCTTACCCCGCACCCTAGTGATACAACATCGCAGTAATCAGTGAACATAAACGATACAAGACATATTATGAAATATGAAACAATAACTGAGAAAACTTGCCTTTTCGATATATATAAACAATAAATTTTTCAACATGAACAGCTTAATCCTTTTTACAAACCCCGCCCACAACAAGATTATGCACTCTACGAATGATATGACAACAACGACGACAGGCCGTCATACCCATGAATGTAAGCACCTACAACAACAGGACTATACTAAGATAAGCCTCCGAGAAACGGAGCTTTCCCAAACGCCGAATCGTGACCCTAAGAGCGAGGATCAACGATCGTGTACCTTTACTGCGGATGAACGCAGCCTCAAGGAGGTCGATAACAGTAAAGTATGTGAAATCGAAAATAACATCAGAAATGAAATCATAGTAGTCTATACAAAGCAGAGACATGTATGATAACCAAACTACGATTCTGATAAATAAGCAAATATGTCAAGTTAGGGACTCACGCCTCAAAGTCATCACAATAAAACCGCACGGTAAGTGCGAAGGCATAGCCGACTACTAAGACCTCGCACCACAAATGCCATAAATCAGATCACGAGGTCTTTCTGCATCGCACCACACGATCGGCCGCCATTTGCCCGCAGATCAATGCGCGTGTCTATCCTCGAACTCTCGCACTCCGCATAGGTCACACACGCACCGCATAAGGTATTCCTCGAATCACGGTCCTAGACCGCTCGAGGTACACCCCGCATCGGCGCAGTTAACCTTCGGTATCCGCCAGGCTCCCGCAACCCGCATAGTCTCAAAAGACCGCATAGTCTCAACAGACCGCATAGGAATCCCCGTGATCGTGCTAAACACCCGAATGATCAATCCCGAGCTCTCGTGACTCGCATAGTCACAAAGGACCGTGATAGCCGTATAGACCGCATCGCGGTGGCAAGCCCTGGTATAATAAGTCGAGGGTAGGTGATATAATAATAGTACAATGGACTTACCGCTTTAGCAACGTAAAGACAAAGAATGACTCCTTACATAACAACCACAAGATACTAACACACGTAGCATCCTAACATGTTTACTTATCAAATCAACAAGAAAGTATTACAAGACTATCACAAACCAATACAATCAAGTTATTCACACAAGGTACTTTCTACTAACAAGTTTGAGTATCTATCCCCAAAGTACTTCACACATTAAATCTTTAAAAGATCCGCTTCTTTCCCATAAGTCACGCAATACCCGTAGTATAAAATAGAGTGATCGTTTTTTAAGTAAACCAAAACACTTACCTTTGTAAAATCCAAGAATAACATTATTTTCCAAACGCTCAAGTTTGCCTAATTTCAAATGTTCACGTTCTTATTTTAGAAAGGTTTCGCTGCTCATAGTCTTATTCATTTAAGAATATAATTCTCTTTTAAACCATCTAAGAAACATAAGCCTTATGTGAGTAGGATATTCTTGTTTATAACAATCTTATTACAAAGCCATGATCTAGAAATATCATTTTGTCTCATCTTAGCTTCTATGCAGATGGAAGTTTCTACCGGTTTTATTAATACTTCATTAATCAAAACATTTCCCTTTATTAACGCCGCAGTGGTTTGTTTGCACACATTCCGATTTCCAAATCAAGAAACATTATCCCTTTTAAAAATCAAGTACTCATTACTCACGAATGAGGTTTCACACAAATTCATTGATTAAGTTAAGTCTCTTATCTTACAAGATCAAGTCTCTTAACTTCTAAAATAAATCATTCGCTTTATCTATCTTAAGCCGTTATACCTAACTTCCCATAAAGCTAGTATAACTCTTAAGTTTTTAAAACCAAGTATTACTCTTCTTTTAAAAAGCTTCTTAATTCTCTTGAACTATTTCAAGATTATTATTATTCGCTTAAGTCAAAAGACATTGCTGCATAACCACGCTCAATTAACACACGACGTCACCGTACTACATAGTTATACACATATCATGCTAGAAGAGATAGGAAGAGGTTCACATACCTCGCGACGATTATCGACTATTAGCAAATCGCTTCCACGGCTATAACCCGCTAGCCCGTCCACCTTCTCAAGTAGCACACGCTACTCATTGAACATTCAACCTATACAGTTATACAAGTCTATCAAAGTCTAGACTACTCGGTAGAATAAATCTAGATACAAGATCCTACGGAAATCAAGCACTCTTCCCACCCACAACTACAAGTCTCATCAGAATACGTCTACGTAATTACAGTTCAGTTCTCTTCTTTTAAGTTCAGGCTTAAGTCCAAGGACATTGCCACAAGCTAAGTTCAGTTCTATATATAGTATACTTCAACTATATATTCATACAACATGTAATTTCCAATTACAATAGGGGGACAAGATAATTACCTCGATAAGCCCATAATTATCCAAGTAGAAATGTCGATCCTGGGCAACGTTTAGCTCCAACTCCGAGCGCTCCAACCCGCTCTAAACCACCCTTAGAAGTTCTAACCAACTTCTATACAATACTCCAACTGACTATGGAGATTTCCCTGTGGTTTCGGCCAGGATCGACGGAAGTATATTAGTATTTTCCGCCAGAAAGGTATAACCTTAGAATACTACAATGTATACGCTAAGGTAATTTGGGCATAAGAATAATACTTTTGAGAGTATTTCTACCAAGAGTGGTATTTATACGAGACAACACCACATGGGGAGTGTATACCTACCTACCCCACTGTGTGGGGTACTCTCGGCTGGGAAAGCTCGGCCAAGAGGCCTTCTCAGGGGAGGACGAGAACACCAACAAGGGAGTGGAGGATTTCTAACACTTAGGAAAATATTTTGGGATGAATAAGTCTTCAAAGTGGGTATTTATAGGCAAGCAAAGGCCAACCAATGGCCAAGATCTTGCCAAGTGCAAGGCAAGTGTAGGGCCAAGATCTTGCCAAGTGCACCTTATCCATCTACCACAAAATATCCTACCAACCCCTTGACCAAACAATGGCCCATTTCGTCCAACCCCTAAACCGCCCAAGGTGTTCCAATGAGAGGGTGACAAGTGTCGCCCTCTTGTTGGTCCAAAATGTTTCGTCTCTCGGAAAAATCCGCAAAAATTAAAAATGACATAGCCGGAATTTTCCCTTAAAGCCGTGGAAAACGCTTTCGCCAAAAACGACTCTAATCGGGTGTCAGGAACAAAGTAATTTCGGCCAAGCCTATTTATAAGTTTAAAATTTTCTACGTACGTCCCCACGTACATACACTGGAAATACGGGGTATAACATTCTCCCCTCCTTAGAAACATTCGTCCCGAATGTTCCTTCTAAGTCTCAAAACAAACGCGCGCCAGTATAGTCTTCACTACTATACTTACGAGAACAAAACCTGCCACATCTGGCCACAGAAACACCCACGCAAAATACTTACATCCAAGTCCACGAGGAAACACCTCTAACATCACCAAAACGATACCACTTTTGTCACTTTGCCTGAGGCATTAACCTTCTCAGGCGACCCAACAAATGGTACCGGGCTGCATGCAATCATCGAGGCCGCCAGACACTCGAACTTCGATATCGCTCGCTTTCCAAAACTCGGGTTACTATCTCTAACGTGGTCATCATTAATCGGGAACACTGGATGGATTTCCGATACTTTCCCGAACATAACAATACGAAAGACCGGACGTACTGCTTCCTAAGTCGGACGGCAAATGCTAACATATAGGCAACCCGGCCTATTCTTCACATGAACTCAAAAAGGCCCAAAGTAACTCGGGCTAAGTTCCTCTGCTTTTTCCACAACTCGTCACACCCTAACCACAAATTACCGGAACAAGCTCAACTAACTATCCAACCTTGCCAACATCGAACCAATCGACCAAGAACTTACACTTCCGCCCCTACAAGGCTTCATAAGGCGACATCCGAACACTGAAATGGTAGCTTAAACACTCCCTCCACAGGAGACAACAATCCTCACAACTACCCCAGAAATCCAAACACTGGCCCGAGGGCGAATGCGATTCTGAGACTCACCTGAGTTCTTAACCCCGCCGTAAAACTTCCGTAAACAAAAACAAATGAGTAAACGGCCTCGACCGAGAACACGATGGGCTGCCCCCATCGCCCGACCATCGGTCGAACGCATCCACGAACTCAGACGGTTAACTAAACTGGGCCTAACACCAGAATTCCTAACACAAGGCGGACCACCACAAACTGACCCCACCACTATTCATGCCGCGGGTTGACCCGCAACATGGCCTCAACCCGACCCGGCAACGCGCACAATACTAGCTCCCCGATCCGGAATCAATCTCACTAATTACGTTACGAAAACCTAGCGGTCTTTTTAGCTCAACTACCCTCTTTCATGCCACACTACTCGTGACTTATCCCACGAACATAACTCACGCGCACTATGCACTCCTATAAGTGGTCAAACATAACATACGCCTTTTACTCGAGATGGCCTTACCTCTAAGGTTTCTACGATAAAGCTCTAAGGCTCACACTTTCTCTATCCCCAAATCTTACTCGGCTAACTAACCAAGATTTCTAATCACAACCGACATAATCGCTATCGTAACATAGCACTTAAGGTATACTCACCTTATCACATAAACAAAACTCTGTAGGTTAAAGATATATCTATATCTACCGCTTCACTCCCTTAGTCGTTCTAATAAAACTCGCCTGCAGGCGATTATGGCGGAGATGACAAACTACCCACCGACCTCGGGCGCTAAGTTCTCTTACAAGGACACCTTCGACACTGCACTCTCGACGGTCATAGTACAACAAGTACCAACTAAAAGACGACATTCCCGATGACGTCATCACTGAACCAAGCCCCCGAGTTCACCAACTCCTCGCACACTCGAACGCCTCAGTAACGACCCGCCACGGCCCGCATCGTGCCTTATCCGCACCCTAGTGATACAATCATCGAGAAAACCAAATAAAATAAAACTTTAAACAAGAAACAAGATATATGAACATAAACAAAGCAACCCAACTGTTACCTTCCAATAACATAAATAAATACAACTCTTTCAAAACGAATGCTTTAATCCTTTTTACAACCCCGCCCACAACAAGATTTCATGCACTTAAGATTTACAACAACTATGACGGACAGTGGCTTCGCCATACCCCGAATGTACAAGAACCTACAACTCGTGGAACACATACCAAAAGATAAGCCTCCGAGAAACGGAGCTTCCCAAAACGAACCGAGATCCTAAGAGCGAGGATCCACGACCGATGTACTTCTACCGCAGATGAACGCACTCTCGGGCGAGGTCAAGACAACAGTACCAAGTATGTGAAATCAGAAAAGATATCAGAATGAAATCATACTAGTCTATATAAAGCAGAGACATGTATGATAACCAAACTACAGCTCACAACATAAAAGCAAATATGTCCAAATGTGACTCACGCCTCAAGTCATCACTCAAATATAACTATGGGTCTCACGCCCACAACATCAATCATGTTCGCATCACGGCCGCATGCCCCTAATTCTGCAGACGGCAGACACGTCCATGATGCGACAATAATACCAATGCCCCACGGCCACACGCCCGAATTTACCTCTAGACACGCCCACGTGACATCAACAATAATATATCGTGATCAACCTCGCCGCACGCCACATGCCCCGAATTCTACCTCGGTGTAGACATGTCCATGTAACCACAATAACAATATATCGGGTAATCAACCCGACCGCACGGCCGCATGCCCCTAATTTACATCGGTAGACATGCCCACGTGACATCAACAACAAGACAAGAATCAAAATGGAAACATACCCGTGGAATTCTCCATCACCGCCAAGACGCCCAAGTAAGTTCTCAACAAGTCGACCGACCTCTATCGAGACGCAGAATACGTAAATACCACACTTGCACAACAAAGGCTATCATCACAAGATAGGCAAGTTTCACAACAACAAGCATAGGCAAGTTTCACACAACTCAAAGTACTTTCATTTTATGCCAAAGTCCGGTTTTTAACCCCAAAGTACTACATACGTTAAGTTCTTTTAAAAGAGATCCATTACTTTTATAAAAGTCACCCGATACGTAGTATTAGAATGACCAACCCACATTCCTTTTCAAAATCAAGTAACAACATTCTTTTCCTAAGTTCCGCTTTGCCTAGTTTCAATTACTCAAGCTTCTCATTTTCAAATGCTCAAGTCACTTATTTTAGAAAGGTTTCATAACTCATAGTCTTAATCTCTTTTAAAACAATCGAGTAACATATGTCATATATGTGAGTAGTTTATTCTTGTTTATAACGATCTTATTACAAAGAACCATGATCTAGAAAATGTAATATCATTTTGTCTCATCTTAGCTTCTATGCAGATGGAGGTTTCTACCGGTTTTAATACATCATCATTCAATACATTTTCCTTTATTAACGCCGCAATGGTCCTGCCGATACACATTCTGATTCCCGAAATCAGTAAAACATTATCCCTTTAAAAACCAAGTACTCATTACTCACGAATGAGGTTTCACACAAACATCCACATTAAAATAAATAAGTTAAGTCTCTTATCTTATAAGATCAAGTCTCTTAACTTCTAACATCAGTAAACCATTTTCACTTACATAAGGTCGTTATAACTAACTTCCCATAAAGCTATTATAACACCCTATGTTTTAAACCAACCAAATCACTTAGCACACGTGACGCCTACCGCACTACATAGTTCACAACAATCATGCTAGAAAAGATAGGAATAGGTTCACATACCTCGCGACGATTTATCGACAATAAGCAAAATGCTCCAAGTACTACAACCTTGCTAGCCCTTTCCACTCCTTGAGTAGAATACGCTACTCTTAGTACTTTCACCTATAAAGGTCAAAAACGTCTATTAACCCCAAAACACAAGTTTCTATCTTTCTACGTAAAATTCAGAAGACTTCCCGCAACAACAGAATCTCCTCCTCTAACGAGGCCGCTACCAAGCCAACCAGTGGGGTTTACACGCCTAACCGACGTGTACAATTCTACTCGCATTACTACACAAGTCTATCGCACATACACCCTATGTAAATACAGATTCAGCTTCTTTATTCTTCAGGCTTAAGTCAAAAGACATTGCCGAATACTAAGTATAGTTCCATATATAGTATACTTCAACTATATATTCTAACAAACATGTAATTTCCAATTACAATAGAGGGACAAGATAATTACCTCGATAAGCCCAAAATTATCCAAGTTATAATGTCGATCCTGAGCAAGGTTTAGCTCCACTGCGCGCTCCAAACCACTCCAAACAACCCTTGAAGTTCTAACCAACTTCTACTCAAATACTTCAACCAAATGAAGATTTCCTTAGGTTTCGGCTGAGACTAAAAGGACAAAAGGTAGTATTTCCTGCTCTACGATAGAGGTAACTTTTGGAATACAACAAGGTAAAGGCTAAGGTATTTTGGGCATTACAACAATACTAGGAGAAGTATTTCAATACCACATGAGGGTATTATACTAAACAACTAGGCAGTGGGTACCCCACTAGCACCACAAAGCGGAGGAGGAGTTCGGCCAAGACTCTCAAAAGAGTGGGGATGAGTTGACGAACTCAACACTAGAGGAGGAGGGATTTTAGGCTTGAAGGTTTCATTTGTGGATGAAGAGTTCATCAACATAAGGGGGGTATTTATAGCAAAACCAAAAGCCAACCAAAGGCCAAGATCCTTCCAAGTGTAAGGCAAGTGTAAGGCCAAGATCAAGCCAAGTGCACCCTAACCCCTACTCCACAAAACATGCCACAAAACATTGCACAAAACATTGCACAAAACAATGCCACAACAAGGCACCAATCGCCAAGGCCAAACCGACCCTAAGCTGCCCACTGGGGTGACAAGTGTCACCCTCTTGTTGGCCCAAAATGTTCCGCCGCCTAAAAATCCGCAAAAATACAAAACGACATAGCCGAATTTTCCTTCGCAAGTTACGCAAACGCTTCGCCGAAAACGACTCTAACCAAGGTGTCAGGCACAAATGTCATTCGGCCAAGCCACCTAGCGGGGTGACACGTGTCACCCTCCTATTGGCCCTCAAAAACGCCTTCCAAAAATATCCACAATGGCCAAAATCTCAAAAACAAAGTGGCCCCACAAAATCAGAATTTCTCCTGGGCCCCACGTGACCATTTTCGAAAATAAAATCTCAAAATTCTAATATAATCTATGAAGTCCAAATACCAACTGGGAATCCAATTCCATTAACGAACCTTTTCTTCACAAATAACCTAAACTTTTCCGCTTAAAACTCACATCTTCTTTTCAAAATTTCACGCACTCTCGCACGCACGCCCTCACATACATACCCCGCAACTACGGGTATAACATTCTCCTCCTTAGAAACATTCGTCCCGAATGTTCCTTCTCAAGTCGGATAACGATAAAGTTCCTCTAACAAGTTGCCAACGCCACACCGCACGAAATAACACACGCCCTCTTCTTTCCTTACTCGCCGTGTCTTCTCGAACACTTGAACTCTCCCAAGACGCACCATACTTCAGTCATTACTTCCGCTCCCAAAAATCTCCGAGTCGCTACCTCCAAACTTGGTCATCTTACTAACCTCAAACTTCCTTAAGGCCATTCCCGGCCTTTACGAACCGCTTCTGGTCGAACGCGTCCACGAACTCATACGATGGTCACACAAACTTGGGCCTAGCATCCTCGTGACTTACCACCTGGCGACCACCCAACTGACCCCACCCCAAACCGGGTTACGGGTTGACCCGCAAATGGTCCTCAACCCGACCCCAACCGCGCCAAACTCTTGTTCCCGATCCTAACAATCTTACTAATTCACATCATGAAAGCTACCACTTCCATCTCACACTACCCACGGACTTATCACACAAATAAATCCCACGTATACTACTATTCTGATAAGGGTCAAACATAAAATAAATCTTTAACTCAAGACGACCTTACCCCTAAGGTCTCGCCGTGACATAGTCTAAGGTTCACACTTACCATGCCCCATACGTATCCTCCCAACTAAGCATGTTTTCTAACTCACAATTAACACAACGCTATTCGTACATAGCACATAATAATGAGACCATTATAACAAGCATACCAAAACTCTAGAGGTTAAGGATATACCAAGCTACCGCCCACTCTAATCATAGGCACACTGCAGGCGCATAACCGCAGGCGATGAACCACCATCGATCCGGTGGTGAGTCGTAACATCCGTGCTACCCTTGGTCGGACAGTTCCGCAAAATGGCCTCGCTGGCCGCAAAATAACAAGCTCCTGGCACCACGACACTTCCCGAAATGCGGTCTACACATCGACCACAGAGGTAGGGGTGACCGTCCGCTAACACCTTACTTCCGAAACTCAACCTCGAGCCACGACTGCTCCGAATACTCGAAGGTTGTGGAGGACCACTCTGCCGCGGAGGTGCAAAACTAGTATCTTCGAGGCGGTCCGCCTCGAAAGTCACCAAAGGACCTGTTGTTCGCCCTCTTCGCGATCTTCGTCATTCCGCCGACCTCTCCGTGCCTCACATCCCGGTCGTGAGCTGCATGCGGGCAATGTCCATGCGGTGAAGAGCTACTCTGAACATGCCTCGACATGTAATCATCGAGCCTCAGAACATATCGGTGCACTCGATCCTCCATACTAGCTACCAACGGGACGCATCGCCAACGATGAGTCGAACTCACATTGTACTCCCGAACGTCGCCCGCTCTGTTTAAGCATCAAAAATCGCCGGCCGTGCCCTCTCATCCGCGGAGCAGAAGTGCGTGAGAAAGCCCCGAAAACTCATCCCATACACCGAGGTGCATGCTCTCCCGAAAGCTCCCATGAATCAAACCAATCGATCGCGGTATCACGCGCGGCCGATGCGAACAAAGGTCCTGACTCGGTCTCTGAAGCCTTGATCACGCGTGATCCAGAATCGCCGAATGAACTCCTGCGGATCATCCTCGTGCCTCGACCCATAAAACTCAAGGGCTACAACTCGTAAAGTCCCGTAGCCTCAAACTATCTCGCTCGGGGTGAACCATCGGTGCTATCGAGGCTGCTGCGTCATCCAAATTATCCTCATATCGGCCACGACCGCCAAGAATCGCTATCTCCGTAACCCATCTCCTCGCCTGCAGTGGGACAAGAGAGTCGTGTGCGGTCTCAGCCGTTCATTGCGGCTCTAACCTCTCGCTGGGCCGGCGGCGCCACAAAACCCGCCGTCAAGCACAACCTCGTGTCGCACGGGCTCGCGCTCTCGTACTCCTCAGATCTCACTAGCGGCACTCTCGGCTGCCTTGCCCTTCCGGGCTCGTTGCCACTGCGAGGCATAATCGTAAAAACGAGATACGTCGGAGGGTCCAACTTACAACACGGCTCTAAGGCACGATCTCGTAATGAGAAGAATGGAAACCAATCCTAAATGTCCTATAGCCTCCGATTATAGATGTGGTGCACAACACATCGATAATCAAGACTCTACTAGACACGGTCGTAGACACTTTCCGAGGATTAATCGCTCGATACCACTTTTGTAACGACTCCGCCCGGGGCCCGTTCGTGCCTTATCCTGCACCCTAGTGATACAATCATCGAGAGAAAACCAGCGGAAAATAAAACTTTAAACAAGAAACAAGATATATGAACATAAAGCAGGCCAACCAACGGTTACCTTCCAATAACATAAATAAATACAACTCTTTCAAAACGAGCAGTTTAATCCTTTTACAACCCCGCCACAACAAGATTACTACAGACTCTAAGATTTACAACAACTATGACGGACAGTGGCTCGCCATACCCCGAATGTATAAGAACCTACAACTCAGGGAACACATACCAAAAGATAAGCCTCCGAGAAACGGAGCTTCCCAAAACGCTGAACTGAGATCCTAAGAGCGAGGATCCACGACCGATGTACCTCTACCTGCGGCATGAACGCAGCCCCCCGAAGGAGGTCAGTACAACAGGTACCAAGTATGTGAAATCAGAAAGATATCAGAATGAAATCATACTAGTCTATATAAAGCAGAGACATGTATGATAACAAACTACGATTCACAACATAAAGCAATCATGTCGATCGGTGACTCACGCCCTCAAGTCATCACTCAAATATAACTATGGGTCTCACGCCCACAACATCAATCATGTTCGCATCATGGCCGCATGCCCCCGGAATTCTGCATCGGTGTAGACATGTCCATGATGCGACAATAATACCAATGCCCCATGGCCACATGCCCCCGGAATTCTACCTCGGTGTAGACACGCCCATGTGACATCAACAATAATATACCGGTGATCAACCCGCCGCACGGCCACATGCCCCCGAATTCTACCGGTGTAGACATGTCCATGTAACCACAATAACAATATATCGTAATCAACCCGACCGCACGGCCGCATGCCCCTAATTTACATCGGTGTAGACATGTCCATGTGACATCAACAACAAGACAAGAATCAAAATGGAAACATACCCGTGGAATTCTCCATCACCGCCAAAGACGCCCAAGTAAGTTCTCAATAAGTCGACCGCCTCTATCGAGAGACGCGTAATACGTAAATACCACACTTGCACAACAAAGGCTATCATCACAAGATAGGCAAGTTTCATAACAACAAGCATAAGCAAGTTACACACAACTCAAGGTACTTTCATTTTATGCCAAAGTCCGGGTTTTTAACCCCAAAGTACTACATACGTTAAGTTCTTTTAAAAGAGATCCATTACTTTTATAAAAGTCACCCGATACCCGTAGTATTAGAATGACCAACCCACATTCCTTTTCAAAATCAAGTAACAACATTCTTTTCCTAAGTTCCAGTTTGCCTAGTTTCAATTACTCAAGCTTCTCATTTTCAAATGCTCAAGTCACTTATTTTAGAAAGGTTTCATAACTCATAGTCTTAATCTCTTTTAAAACAATTGAGTAACATATGTCATATATGTGAGTAGTTTATTCTTGTTTATAACGATCTTATTACAGCAGCCATGATCTAGAAAATGTAATATCATTTTGTCTCATCTTAGCTTCTATGCAGATGGAGGTTTCTACTGGTTTTAATACATCATCATTCAATACATTTTCCTTTATTAACGCTGCAATGGTCTGTCGATACACATTATGATTCCCGAAATCAGTAAAACATTATCCCTTTAAAAACCAAGTACTCATTACTCACGAATGAGGTTTCACACAAACATCCACATTAAAATAAATAAGTTAAGTCTCTTATCTTATAAGATCAAGTCTCTTAACTTCTAACATCAGTAAACCATTTTCACTTACATAAGGTCGTTATAACTAACTTCCCATAAAGCTATTATAACACCCTATGTTTTAAACCAACCAAATCACTTAGCACATGTACGTCTACCGTACTACATAGTTCACAACAATCATGCTAGAAAAGATAGGAATAGGTTCACATACCTCGCGACGATTTATCGACAATAAGCAAAATGCTCCAAGTACTACAACCTTGCTAGCCCTTTCCACTCCTTGAGTAGAATACGCTACTCTTAGTACTTTCACCTATAAAGGTAAAAAACGTCTATTAACCCCAAAACACAATTTTATATATTTCTACATAAAATTGCAAGACTTCCCGCAACAACAGAATCTCATCCTCTAACGAGGCCGGCTACCAAGCCAACCAGGGGGGGTTTACACGTCTAACCGGACGTGTACAATTCTACTCAGAATACTACACAAGTCTACTGCAATACAGTCCTATGTAAATACAGTTCAGTTCAGTTCTTTATTCTTCAGGCTTAAGTCAAAAGACATTGCCGAATACTAAGTATAGTTCCATATATAGTATACTTCAACTATATATTCTAACAAACATGTAATTTCCAATTACAATAGAGGGACAAGATAATTACCTCGATAAGCCCAAAATTATCCAAGTTATAATGTCGATCCTGAGCAAGGTTTAGCTCCACTCCGTGCGCTCCAAACCACTCCAAACAACCCTTAGAAGTTCTAACCAACTTCTACTCAAATACTTCAACCAACTATGAAGATTTCCTTAGGGTTTCGGTTTGAGACTAAAAGGACAAAAGGTAGTATTTCCGGGCTCTACGTATAGAGGTAACTTTTGGAATACAACAAGGTAAAGGCTAAGGTATTTTGGGCATTATAACAATACTAGGAGAAGTATTTCAATACCACAAGGGAGGGGTATTATACGAAAACAACTAGGCTAGGGGGGGGGTACCCCACGGCTAGCACCACAAAGGGGGAGGGAGGAGGCCCTCGGCCAAGACTCTCAAAAGAGGGGGGGATGAGTTGGACGAACTCAACACTAGAGGAGGGAGGGATTTTAGGCTTGGAAGGTTTCATTTGTGGATGAAGAGTTCATCAACATAAGGGGGGTATTTATAGCAAAACCAAAGGCCAACCAATGGCCAAGATCCTTCCAAGTGTAAGGCAAGTGTAAGGCCAAGATCAAGCCAAGTGCACCCTAACCCCTACTCCACAAAACATGCCACAAAACATTGCACAAAACATTGCACAAAACAATGCCACAACAAGGCACCAATCGGCCAAGGCCAAACCGACTAAGCGTCACTGAGGTGACAAGTGTCACCCTCTTGTTGGCCCAAAATGTTCCGCCGCGTAAAAATCCGCAAAAATACAAAACGACATAGCCGAATTTTTCCCTTCGCAAGTTACGAAAACGCTTCGCCGAAACGACTTAACCGTGTTGTGCACAAATGTCATTCGGCCAAGCCACTGGCGGGGTGTCACGTGTCACCCTCCTATTGGCCCTCAAAAACGTCTTCCAAAAATATCCACAATGGCCAAAATCTCAAAACAAAGTGGCCCCACAAAATCAGAATTTCTCCCGTGGGCCCCACGTGACCATTTTCGAAAATAAAATCTCAAAATTCTAATATAATCTATGAAGTCCAAATACCAAATCTGGGAATCCAATTCCCATTAACGAACCTTTTTCTTCACAAATAACCGGAAACTTTTCCGTCGAAAACTCACATCTTTCTTTTCAAAATTTCTGCCAGACTTCTGCGCACGCCCTCACATACATACCCCGCAACTACGGGTATATGATCAACCCCGCGAGGACCACTGCACCGTGGACGCGCATAATTAAATCTGCTGGTGAGGTGAGTCGCCTCGAAAGTTACCAAAGGACCTTGCAGCTCTGGCCCTCTTCTACTGTCCTTCATTAACCCGTCGATCTCTACGCTTGGCTCGCTGCGCATAAGCCCGCACGTGCCATGCTCGCCTAATCAAGAATTACTCTTGCACAACCTTTCTTAGATAGTCATCAAGACTCGTGGTACATCAAGATAATCTCTGGTAGCCAAATCCATAGCTAGTAATGGTCGCCTTTGCAATCCATATTCTCTGTTCCTGGTCGTGGAACTGAAGGTTCAAATATCATGGCCGCAGTAGGAACTGCCGCCGCCGTGCTAACTTACTGGGGCTAGTGACGTCGCAGAAATCCCCGAATGAAGCACTACCCTAGGTAATGATTGGGCCTGTGCCCTCGCAACCCTCTGAATTCTACTCGCAGCTCCCTCGGCTGCCTCGCCCTCCTGGGCCCGGGTTTGCCCTACGCGGAGGCATAACGGTAAGGGAAGGAAATACATCAGAGGGTCTAACTTACAACACAGCTCTAAGGCACGATCTCGAGTGAGAAGAATAGAAACCAATCCTAAATATCCTATAGCCTCACGACATTGGCGTGCACAACACACCGATAATCAAGACTTCATCGATACTGGTCAGAGACACTTTCCGAGGATTAATCGCTCGATACCACTTTTGTCACGACCGATTTCGCCCGTGGATCGTGCCTTACCCCGCACCCTAGTGATACAACATCGAGTAATCACGAACATAAAACGATACAAGACATATTATGAAATATGAAACAATAATCTGAGAAAAACTTGCCTTTCGGCATATATATAAACAACAGTTTTTTCAACATGAACAGTTTAATCCTTTTTACAAACCCTGCCCACAACAGTACTACAGACCTCTACGAATGATATGACAACAACGACGGGACAGGGCCCCGTCATACCCCTGAATGTAAGCACCTACAACAACAGTGGACTATACCAAGATAAGCCTCCGGAGAAACGGAGCTTTCCCAAACGCTGAACTGTGACCCTAAGAGCGAGGATCAACGACTGGTGTACCTTTACCTGCGGCATGAACGCAGCCTCGGCGAGGTCGATAACAGACCGAGTATGTGAAATCAAAATAAATCGTAAATGAAATCATAGTAGTCTATACAAAGCAGGAGACATGTATGATAACCAAACTACAGTTTACAATAAATAAGCAGTCATGTCAAGTTAGGGACTCACGCCCTCAAAGTCATCACAATAAAACCGTACGGGGTAAGTACGAAGTCATAGCCGAATACTAAGACCCTCGCACCACAAATGCCATAAAGCGTATCACGAGGTCTTTCTAGACCGCACCACATGATCGGCCGCCATTTGCCCGCAGATCAATGCGTGTCTATCCTCGAACTCTCGCAGCCCGCATAGGTCACACACGCACCGCATAAGGTATTCCTCGAATCATGGTCCTAGACCGCCCGAGGTACACCCCGCATCGGCGCACAACCTTCGTATCCGCCAGGCTCCCGCAACCCGCATAGTCTCAAAAGACCGCATAGTCTCAACAGACCGCATAGGAATCCCCGCATCAAAGCTAAACACCCGAATGATCAATCCTGGAGCTCGTGACTGCATAGTCACAAGGACCGCATAGCCGTATAGACCGCATCAAGGTGGCAAGCCCTCGGTATAATAAGTCAAGGGTAGGTGATATAATAATAGTACAATGGACTTACCGCTTTAGCAACGTAAGACAAAGAAGAATGACTCTTACATAACAACCACAAGATACTAACACACGTAGCATCCTAACATGTTTACTTATCAAATCAACAAGAAAGTATTACAAGACTATCACAAACCAATACAATCAAGTTATTCACACAAGGTACTTTCTACTAACAAGTTTGGGTATCTATCCCCAAAGTACTTCACACATTAAATCTTTAAAAGATCCGCTTCTTTCCCATAAGTCACGCAATACCCGTAGTATAAAATAGAGCGATTCTTTTTAAGTAAACTAAAACACTTACCTTTGTAAAATCAAGTAACAACATTATTTTCCAAACGCTCAAGTTTGCCTAATTTCAAATGTTCACGTTTCTTATTTTAGAAAGGTTTCTGCTCATAGTCTTATTCATTTAAGAATATAATTCTCTTTTAAACCATCTAAGAAACATAAGCCTTATGTGTGAGTAGGATATTCTTGTTTATAACAATCTTATTACAGCAGCCATGATCTAGGAAATATCATTTTGTCTCATCTTAGCTTCTATGCAGATGGAAGTTTCTACTCGTTTTAATAATACTTCATTAATCAAAACATTTCCTTTATTAACGCCGCATGGTTTGTCGATACACATTCGATTCAAATCAAGAAACATTATCCCTTTTAAAAATCAAGTACTCATTACTCACGAATGAGGTTTCACACAAAATTCATTGATTAAGTTAAGTCTCTTATCTTACAAGATCAAGTCTCTTAACTTCTAAAATAAATAATTCGTTTTATCTCTCTTAAGCCGTTATACCTAACTTCCCATAAAGCTAGTATAACTCTTAAGTTTTTTAAAACCAAGTATTACTCTTCTTTTAAAAACAGTTCTTAATTCTCTTGAACTATTTCAAGATTATTATTATTCGGGCTTAAGTCAAAAGACATTGCATAACCACGCTCAATTAACACACGACGTCACCGTACTACATAGTTATACACATATCATGCTAGAAGAGATAGGAAGAGGTTCACATACCTCGCGACGATTATCGACTATTAGCAAATCGCTCACGGCCATAACCCGCTTAGCCTGGTCCACCTTCTCAAGTAGCACGCTACTCACGTAACATTCAACCTATACAGTTATACAAGTCTATCAAAGTCTAGACTACTCGGTAGAATAAATCTAGATACAAGATCCTACGGGGAAATTGGCTTCCCTACCCACAAACTACACAAGTCTCATCAGAATACAAATTCTACGTAATTACAGCTCGCTTCTTCTTTTAAGTTCAGGCTTAAGTCCAAGGACATTGCCACAAGCTAAGTTCAGTTCTATATATAGTATACTTCAACTATATATTCCTACAACATGTAATTTCCAATTACAATAGGGGGACAAGATAATTACCTCGATAAGCCCATAATTATCCAAGTAGAAATGTCGATCCTGGGCAACGTTTAGCTCCAACTCCGAGCGCTCCAACCCGCTCTAAACCACCCTTAGAAGTTCTAACCAACTTCTACACAATACTCCAACTGACTATGGAGATTTCCCTGTGGTTTCGGTTTGTGGATCGACGGAAGTATATTAGTATTTTCCGGCTTTCAGAAAGGTATAACCTTAGAATACTACAAGGTATACTACTAAGGTAATTTGGGCATAAGAACAATACTTTTGAGAGTATTTCTACCAAGAGTGGTATTTATACGAGACAACACCACAAGGGGTGTATACCCCTACTACCCCACTGTGGGGTACTCTCGCCAAGGGGAAGCTCTCGGCCAAGAGGCCTTCTCAAAGGGGGAGGGACGAGAACACCAACAAGGGAGGGGGAGGATTTCTAACACTTAGTAAAATATTTTGGGATGAATAAGTCTTCAAAGGGGTGGGTATTTATAGGCCAAGCAAAGGCCAACCAATGGCCAAGATCTTGCCAAGTGCAAGGCAAGTGTAGGGCCAAGATCTTGCCAAGTGCACCTTATCCATCTACCACAAAATATCCTACCAACCCCTTGACCAAACAATGGCCCATTTCGTCCAACCCCTAAACCGCCCAAGGTGTTCCAATGAGAGGGTGACAAGTGTCGCCCTCTTGTTGGTCCAAAATGTTTCGTCTCTCGGAAAAATCCGCAAAAATTAAAAATGACATAGCCGGAATTTTCCCTACGAAAGCTGTGGAAACGTTTCGCCAAAAAACGACTCTAATCGGGTGTTGTGAACAAAGTAATTTCGGCCAAGCCTATTTATAAGTTTAAAATTTTCTACGTACGTCCCCACGTACATACACTGGAAATACGGGGTATAACAAGTTCGAAGATTGTACTTCTTTGCTTCCTTCCTAAGCGCTCTCCTATCTATTAACTTCGTTCCTCGGCTGAACTTTCACCGGAGGTAGCACTAGTCAAAGAGGGAGACTCTGTTCAAAGCGGTATGGTTCTAGTTTTTTGAAAAACTATAGCTTATCGCTAATCGCTTATACCCGTCCGTCCTGATAGTGAGCTCCTTTCAAAGTTGCAAACACAATCCCTAGCGTAAGTCGCCACGAAGCTGAGGAACGAAGTAGCTCGCCTAAAAGGAGAGCTTTACGAGTCGGCATTGTACCCCGAAATAGTCACCTTGGTATGACTTAGCCGGAGCTTCTTGCTATGGAGCGTGCCTTAGTTTAGAAGGAAGTTTTGGGCAGGGCCTATGTAGAACGTTTCATTATTGAAGACACATTTTTCATCCCTTTTTTCGTCCATTGGAGCTATTGAACTAGTCTGGAATCCCGAAGTAGGATTCACACCTACTTGATCTGACATCTTTATCAGAATCCCAGCAGCGGGCACCAATCAGCCATTACGGTGGCATTCTTTCCCCTCACCTCATCAAAGCGGATGAATCGAGTCGACGGATGGATAAGCTTGCTTTTGCGAGCAAGAAGAGGCCTAGGGACCGATATGATGATTGGTTTAGGTAGGGCGGCCGACCTACTACAGGCACATGTAGGGATTAGTGTGTGAGACTGCGATCCACAAACTGACGCATGAGACTCACCCTTTACTTGGGAATAGAGAGGGTAAACATAGCATGTCACAAGAGCAAGGCGAGGGTTGGAACCCTACTGCAAGAAGGATGCCTCGCGAGCCGGACTTTTAGAGATGAGGCCTTTTGGCGAAGCCAAGTCAATTTCGGGCCACCAAACCCTTCAACACGGTAGCTAAAAGAAAGTCCTCGCTTTCTCTTGAACAAGGGAAGGGCAGCATAACATTAGCTTCAATTGAACAAGCTCAACCTTGAAAAAAAAAGGTGGTAGGCCGACGTTGAACGCTTCAACTTGGCCACTGAAGAAGGCGAAGGCTAAAGCAACTCGACTTATAGTCTTTCTCCTTACTCTTTAAAGTAAGTATTTCTCCTTGTTCCATAGTTCAATGAGAATAGGCATATTTGATGAAGTTTAGCTGAAGCAACTCGACTTACAGTCTTTCTCCTTGTGGAATAGTGAAATGAGAACGAGATATAGAAATTCTCTTTTCGTAGTTGTGGAAGCCGTTTTGTTGTTGAAATCCTTTTTTAAAGAAGAAGTTAATGGTAGAGTAAGAAATACGAGTAGTAGATCATATTCGATGAAAGAAAAAATAGAATAATTGGCTCCTAGCAGCAAACTAGTATAAAAAAGGGGCCCCCATAGAGAGGCATGAGATGCAGGAGCCGCCAGCCGGACCGGATCAGAGAATGCCCAATTGCTTTAGTCGCCTACCTCATTTGAAGTGCTAGTGTTGCTTGTTCAATGTTTGTTTTCCGATAAGCGGATAAGACTGCCCGCCTTCGACATCAAAAAAACGTATTCGTAAAAATATTTGGAAAAAGAAGGGATATTGGGTAGTATTAAAGACTTTTTCATTAGCGAAATCTCTTTCTACCGGGAATTCAAAAAGTTTTTTTGTACGCCAAACAAAAATAAATAAGTAATAAAGTGTTAGCTCCCTTTAAGACAGAATTCTATAGATAGAGAACAAATGCCATAATTCTCGTGGAGTGCGTTTGGTATAGTAGTAGTCTGGTAGTTGAGACTTCGCCCCTTCTTCTTCAGTAAAACCGAGCCCAACTATTATATTGATTACGCCAAACGCATTGACACACTATTCGACATACGACGGACCTAGCTCGAGCAGGGAATCTTCTTAGAAGTGAGCACCAAGTCAAATATATTCAAAAAGGGCTATACCTCTGCCTAGACAAAGTCATCGGTCAGTTGCAAACGAAACGGTTTATCCCCCGCTGGGTTTATGTCTAATCCTTTCGGGTCGCCTGACCTGGGCTGATGGCCGGAAGTAGTGCTTTCCACGGTACGATATGAACTAGGGTGAACCCTCGATAGTTCTTTGTTCAAAACTATATCGATTTTCAAGACCGGGGCTATCAACCACTCAGCCATCTCTCCGAAAGACTATTTTTATTTTATTCCTCCGAATAGAGATCAATTAAAGGAAACTGAATGTAATTTATAATTATCTCAATCTTCCCGCTTACCCTCACTGACAAAGGTAAAAAAGGATGAGGAGCAAAGACACATAGATTGGTGTTTGCATGAGGAGATTGTCATTTCGAAGACCTGCTTGGAAAGTAATTCCTTAAATAAACATCTTTTGTAAATCGAAAGCTGAGCTTTTCATCGCGTAGCTCCATTCAGAAAGAACACAAAAAGGAGAAAGAACATTATTTCGCGGATTCTTGCGGAAAACCAATTTTTTTGTAGGTCGATCTTGAAAGAGTGAAATCTAGCCTTTTGTCTTTATCCTTTATGGGTCTGGGCTAATTCTTGAAAGCATCAACTCCTACACCTACCGAAACTTTAACAGAACAACTACAGATTCTCTATTGTCTGATTTTTGGTTGTCTGATCACACTCGAAATTATGTCCACTTTTTGCCATGCTGCTCTTGCTTCTCTGGCTACTGCTCCGGCTAAGGCTTTATTTCCGCTTTGACTTGCCTTCCTTATCTTTCAATCTGGACTTGCATGTGCCTTTCCAACTTTATAGTCAAGCAAGTGGCTTTCAACCCTCTCCTTAACACGAGAGTGGCTAAAACTCCTTGACCATAAGGCCCCACCGTCGGGGCATAAGCGCCCTCTTGCTACCCATATACGACAATTGAATCCGATTTTTACCATTATTTTCATATTCGTAATAGTGCGAAAAAAGGACCGGTGATCGGTGTATTTTATATACACCTTTTGAGTCATTTTAGTTAGTCTTTTGTCCATTTTTGTACAAATACGTGTCGTCTTAGGATATATTTTCTTTCTTTTGAGTCATATTGGTTTAAAGTGGCTCATTGGCGGAAAAGGAGCAAAAAGAGGACAGAAACAGAGGTCTCAGAACTCAAAAAGCGAGAAAGTTGACGAACCGCACAAAATGCAGCTTACCACGGCTTCCAACAAAACAGGCCAGCGCCACGACGACCAATATTCAGAGAGCTTCAGGAGTTCCGGCGCCGCGGCGCCAGTTGCAGGGCCGCGGCGCCGAGGCGGAAAAATCAGCAATTTCGAATGACAATGGGCCAGGCCTGAAGGAAAACCTGCATCACGTTTTGGAGACTATAAAAAGAGGACTGTAGGTCAGATTTAGGGGTTCCTCTTCTTGCCAAATCACACAACTTTTGGAGATCAATATTGGAGACCTTTTCTTGTTTCTTGTTTTATTTCTTTACATTTTATGTTGGATATTAATTTAGTTCTTGTCATGTCTATGGCTAGGAACTAAATCAACCTAGGGCTTTCCATGTCAATTCACTTGAAACTTATCTTTATGAATTAATGCATGTTTTTGGTTCTTCTTCTTGTTGTTGAGATTTATTCAATATTTGTTTTGATTGCTTGGTAATTACTTGATCACTAATTATCATAATCCTTATGATTTCTAACCGAAAGCCGAAATGGGAGGTTGTGAATATGTTGTAGTTGGATAAACATAGGTTAAATCGTGGACGAAAGTACCCCGATACTTGTGTAGTATTAATACGTTATTGGTCTTAATCCTCTTTTATAGTCAATCTTATCACCGAAAGGTAGAAATGTTCTATATTGGGGTTGATTGTTTATATAACCTTAACAGGAGTATAAAACGACTTAGTTAACCTGCTATCTCAAAATAGAAGAAGAACCATAATTAATCGCACTAATAAGTAAGTTAAGCGGATAATTGAGGAGATTTGGAAGCCCTATTTCCACCATTACTGAAGCAAAGCAACGTAGTTTAATTAGCTTTCATAATTATAGTCATAAACAACATATCAATCATCGGTTACCAAATAGATAACATAGAATAGAATTTGAGCATTGAACACTAATCCCTGAGGACGATAACTCGGTCTTCTAAGACTATATTACTTGACACGACACGTGCACTTGCGTAAGTGTGTGCATAAATCGCGCATCAAGTTTTTGGCGCCGTTGCCGGGGATTGGCGTAGTTCAATATCATTTTATCTATTCTTAATTTCTAATTTGGTTTTTATTTTTGTTTTTATTTATTACTATTTATTTTATTTTGTGAAAACCAGTGTGCCGTGATCCGTTTGTTTATTTTTGATCTGTTTCAGGCACCTAGTTTATGCGAAGGAGAAGAGGAGCAGACACTCTAGTTCCCTTCAACCCAGAAATTGAAAAGACTTGTAAACAGAACAGGAGAAACCAACGAGTTTCAGCCTTAATAGAGATGGGAGGCTTACAAAACAACAATGAGATGAACGAGGGGTTAGGTGATCATCAACCTAACCAAAGGATGCCCCGGAGAGTGCCGATGGATGTAGAAGAGAGGGTTCAGGTCCAAGCTGAGAGAAGCTTGAGAGATTATGTGCTGTCAAGGGTGAATGGAGCACAAACTTGCATCAGGTTCCCAGCAATAGGAGCAAATAATTTTGAAATCAAGTCTGCGATCCTAAGCATGGTACAAAATACTGTTCAGTTCGGAGGGTTGCCGTCGGAAGATCCTCACATGCATATAGCGAATTTCTTAGAGTTGTGTGCAACCTTCAGGTACAATGGAGTTACTGATGACGTCGTCCGATTGAGGCTCTTTCCCTTCTCACTCAGGGATAGAGCGAAAGTGTGGTTGAATTCCTTGCCAACAGATTCGATATTTACATGGCAAGAGTTAGCACAGAAATTCTTAGCTAAGTTCTTTCCACCATGCAAAGCCGCGAAGCTGAGAGGGGAGTTGAATAATTTCTATCAAGCTGATGGAGAGTCACTATATGAAGATTGGGAGAGATTCAAGGACTTGCAAAGAAAGTGTCCACATCACAGCATTGAGTTGTGGAATTTGGTCCATATTTTCTATAATGGGCTAAGCGAGACTACCAGAACGATCATTGATACAGCCGCAGGTGGAACTTTCATGAGAATAACAGCACACAAAACTCATGATTTATTGGAAGACTTGGCCACCAATAATCATGTAACAGAGGACAGAGGGGTGAGTGGCAGAAGAGCAGTAGGAGTTCATGAGATTGATGCCATCACTGCACTAAATGTCCAAGTTGCTCTCTTGACCAAGCAACTGCAATAAAATACAGTGTCTGTAAATGCAGTGCAAAGGCCATTGAGTTGTGAAATGTGTGGAGGTCCACATACCTTTGATAGGTGCCCATCAGCTGATCCTAACAATATTTCGATCGAGCAAGCAGAGTGCCAAGCAGTAGGGAATTATCAGAGGCCCCAGAATAACCCTTACTCAAATACCTACAATCCAGGGTGGAGGAATCACCCTAATTTTTCATGGAGGGGTGAGCAAGGGCAGCAGAACCAATTTAGAGGCCAGTACCAAAATCAGCAACCATTTACTCAGGCCTTATCTTCACAACAATTCAAGTGCACTGCTCAACAAGAGAAGCGGATGGTGAGAGCAGCTTTGTTGACACTCACTAACTCACAGACCCAGTTCATGGCAGAGACTAGATCTTCTATTAGGAATTTGGAGACACATGTGGGGCAACTAGCGAAGATGGCAAACAACAGGCCACAGGGTACCTTGCCTAGCAATACAGAGATGAACCACAGAGAAACGAGTGCCAGCGGTGCAACGAGAGTGGAAAGCAGTTAGACGACACTTTGACTGTGGTTGAACAGAGAGTGGAAAGAGAGAGAGAAGGGGTTGTTGAAGATCGCCCGATATTAGAGAAAGCTCCAACAGTCCCAGAGAAGGAGTACACTGAGAGGATTCCTTTCCCACAAATATTGCAAAAGAAAGTGGTTGATAAGCAATTCTCCAAGTTTTTGGAGACATTCAGAAAGTTACACATCAACATTCCGTTCATTGAGGCATTGGAGCAAATGCCTACTTACTTTAAATTTATGAAGGAAATTCTGGGAAAGAAGAAGAAGTTGGCGGAATATGAGATGGTGGCACTGACAGAGGAATGCAGTGCCATCTTGCAGAAGAAATTGCCCCCTAAACTCAAGGATCCGGGGAACTTCACACTACCTTGCACAATTGGCAGGGTAACATGTAATAGGGCCCTTTGTGACTTGAGAGCTAGTATAAATCTTATGCCTTTGTCTGTTTTTAAAAGGTTGGAGTTAGGTGAAGCCAAACCAACCACTGTGAGCTTGCAGTTAGCAGATAGGACGGTGGTGCATCCTAGGGGAAAGATCGAAGATGTCCTAGTTAAGGTGGGAAAATTCTTCGTTCCTGCGGACTTCCTCATCCTTGATATGAAGGAAGACGAGGAGATCCCCATCATATTGAGAAGACCGTTCTTGGCAACAGGGAGAGCCCTAATTGACGTAGAGAAGGGAGAGCTGACACTTAGAGTGGAAAGTGAAGAGATGGTGTTCAAAGTGTTCAAACACATTATTGAACCCCCAGTCATGAGCAGATGCTTTGCAATTAGCACTGTCAAAACTTCGTTTGAGCCAGCGCAAGCCACAACAAGGGAGATAAGTCCGCCAACACAGGTAAGTGATACTGAACCTTCTCTTGAAAATAAATATAAAAAGAAAAACAGAAGGAGAAAGCGGAAAATGTTGATGAAATAGATTGGTTGTGGGGTTAATCTACCCCACACCGCTTGATTAAAGAACTTGCGTCCGGCTAAAAGACGTTAAAGACATCGCTACTTGGGAGGCAACCCAAGGTATTTTAATTTATTCAATTTAATGCAGTTTAGTTTTTACTTAGAATAGTCTCACGGAGGTATTGTTTATATGTTGTGATGACAGGTGCAGAACCAAGAATTTGGAGGGCGAAAACTGAAAAGAAGCCAAAAGAAAAAAAAAAGATTTCCAAAAAATCGGCTCAGCGTCGCGGCGCCAAAAGATCAGAAAGGCGCAGAAGATTCAGCGCCGCGGCGCCCATTTGTAGGGCCGCACGCCAAAAGTCCAGAAAAGTTCTGAAATTTGGTAGCCATGTCGATTCTGAACATGGCGCGGCGAACCCCAGAAATTAAAGGAGCCCTAAATCCGATTTTCCTCACTCCAAATCAAAACCTAAATCTTCCCTCTCCCCCAAACCCACGAAAATTTACCCTTTTACCAAAAAAATCTTCCATAAACTAAACCCAATCACAACCAAAGTTCTTAACTTCCTTAAACCCTTAACCATCTTAAACAAACAACCCTCATTCCATTGCCTCAAAATATCATTAGGAGCAAGAAAATCTTGAAGAACACCGTCCAAGGTAACCTTTATCTTTTCTTGAAAGCTTCACTATAATCAGAGGAGGTAGTATGTTTGAGGAGGTGTTGTACCTGTGGAAGGTGTGTGGGGGTGTTGAAGTTGTGTGTGAGATTTTGAGGAAGAGTATACGAAGTGAGTGTGGGGTGTTGTGCAAGAGCTTCTTGAGTGAAGTGTGGAGGTTGATAAGTGTTGTAGCTGCTGATTGTTGATTGATAGTGTTGGGTAATACTGTTTAAACAAATGAAACGCTGCCGAAGTTATCTAAAAATATTTGCCAAAAATAGAAGAGCTTCCACATCCACCTCCGCCTCTCAATATGATACTACTAGGTTTGTCAGCCAAACAGCGGAGGGTAGATATCAAAAACTTAGTACTAGGCCCTTGATCCCTGAAAGAGGAATGAATTACCAAAGGGAATCATTTTAGGAGGGAGATGCCTATGAGCCTATTCGGGCAATGATAGAGGTGATGGGGTGGAAGAGATTTGTTAACCCGGAAAGAATAGCACCGATGAACACAGTGATGGTGAGAGAATTTTATGCTAACTTTCCGGAGAGGGTGGATGATAGATGCTTTGTGAGGGGACGGTATGTGTCTGTGACGGTAGAAGTGGTGAATTTGCTATTAAAAACAATTGATGTTGAAGAAAGAGGTGACGATCGGAGCTATTTCAGAACATGGTCTAGAGACACCAATAACATCAACTGGGATGTCGTCGCAAGCACAGTAAGCTACCCTGGGGCTGAGTATGATATTGCCAGAAATGGATCAAGAGGACTGAGCAGATGTCAGTTCAACAAAACAGCCAAGGGTTGGTTGTATTTCGTCAGTGCCCGCTTAATTCCATCGATGCACTTTACCAGAGTGCCAGAAGACAGAATAAAATTGATATATGGAATCATGTCAGGGAAGACGATTGACGTTGGGAAGGAAATAGTGCAAAACATTGGAGAAACCAGCAGGTTGGTAACGACAGATGGGTTGGGACATGGCTCACTTATTAGCTGCTTATGTTCCAGACATGGGGTCCCAACCCTACCCACTGATACATATGAGAAAGTCCAACTTCCTGTGTCATATGGGATAGTGCATTCCTTCGCACTCCAATCCCCCAAGAAGATCACGAAGGAGACCAAAGACAGCAAAGCAGCAGCAGAGGCTGTCATGGATGAAGATGAGCACGAGACAGGCTCGTGATGAGGCGAGGAAGCAGCCACCCCCAGAATCTGAACCTCCAATGTCCATAATGGAACAGTTGCTCATGAACCAGAGAAGGATGATGCAGAATTTTGACATGATGATACAAGGTCAACAAGACCTGAGGCAAGGACAACAAGAATTAAGGCAGGAGCAACAACAGTTGCACCAGAGATTTGATGAGATGAGTTCCTTGTTCAACGAGTGGTCCATGCATTATCCGCCGCCACCGCCACCACTTTAAACCAAGTTTGTAAGTTGTCCTATTTTCTTTTATTTTCTTTGAGTCTTGCACACATTGGGGACAATGTGTGATTTAAGTTTGGGGGGTGTTTTATTTGTGTCTTATTGTCTTAGTATTTTTGAGTCTTTTGATTTGTTTTGTGTAATTTTGAGTCATAAAATTTTTGAGTCATAATTTTAGATCATGCATGCTGTAGTTACTGGAATCGCCTAGTGAAGTAAGGCTGAATAATGTAATGGAATTAGAAGCAACTATCTAAACACTTCGGTTAGATATGCCAAAAACTCATGAAATCTGTCTATTTGGGGTTTCTTGCTTGATGTGTGCATTGTTAAATGATTAAAACCTATGTGCATGATTGCTTGCTATTTGAGGCGAAATAGTTAGGATATGCATGTTAGGGAGATGACTCAGACATTTCTTTGTTAGCCTTTCTTACCACTTTTACCTATCCCTGACATTCAAAATATCCCTAGTCAGCCCCTTTGAGCCTAAAAATTAAAACTTTTTCTTTGACACCCTATAATTCCACACTTGTGCCATAAGGAAAAATGTGAAATGATTGGAATAGAAAATGTTAAAAAAGAGACAAAAATAGTGAACAATCTTGATGCACCCCAGTGAAAAAGTGATAATAAATAGGCAAAAGCCTAAGTTTGGGGGTGCCTGTTATTCATAATATACTTCACTCTCTCAAAACAAAAGAGGGAAAAGATAGATATGAAGTGAAGAAAGAAAATCAAAAGAAAAGGGAAGAATTGAAAAGCAAAAGAGCTTATGGTACATAAAATGAGCCTAAATGCCTATTTTTTACCTACCCATGCCTAAGCCTAGATTACAACCCTGAAAAGTCCTAAAGATCTCTTACATGTGTATCCATGATTAGTGGAGAATGGCAAGTAAACATGTCATAGGATTTTGAAATTGACATGCATAATTCAGTATTCTTACTTCCATTAAGCATGATTAAAATGAGTTTGCGAAATATCTAGTTTGATGTGTTTAAAATGCTAAAAATTCATGTTATATGTTCTTGCATATTATTCTTCTAACCTTCATGTTTTTCTAAGTAACAATGATGCAGCAAAGTGATCAATGTCGTTGAGTCTTTCTATTTTCTTTTTTCTTGTGTCTGTATTTCTTTCTTTTGATCTTTGCTCGAGGGCGAGCAAAGGTTAAGTTTGGGGGTGTTTGATTGATGTATTTTATATACACCTTTTGAGTCATTTTTAGTTAGTCTTTTGTCCATTTTTGTACAAATATGTGTCGTCTTAGGATATATTTTCTTTCTTTTGAGTCATATTGGTTTAAAGTGGCTCATTGGCGGAAAAGGAGCAAAAAGAGGGCAGAAACGGAGGTTCCAGAGCTCAAAAAGCGAGAAAGTTGGCGAACCGGGCACAAAACAGGCCAGCACCGCGGCGCCTCCAGCCAGCAGGGCCAGAGCACCATGGCGCCGAATCTTCAGAGAGCTTCAGGAGTTCCGGCGGCGCGGTGCCAGTTGTAGGGCCGCGGCGCCGAGGCGAAAAAATCAGCAATTTCGAATGACAATGGGCCAAGCCTGAAGGAAAACCTGCATCACGTTTTGGAGACTATAAAAAGAGGACTCTAGGTCAGATTTAGGGGTTCCTCCTCTTGCCAAATCACACAACTTTTGGAGATCAAGATTGGAGACCTTTTCTTGTTTCTTGTTTTATTTCTTTACAGTTTATGTTGGATATTAATTTAGTTCTTGTCATGTCTATGGCTAGGAACTAAATCAACCTAGGGTTTTCCATGTCAATTCACTTGAAGCTTATCTTTATGAATTAATGCATGTTTTTTGTTCTTCTTCTTGTTGTTGAGATTTATTCAATATTTGTTTTGATTGCTTGGTAATTACTTGATCACTAATTATCATAATCCTTATGATTTCTAGCCGAAAGGGGAGGTTGTGAATATGTTGTAGTTGGATAAACATAGGTTAAATCGTGGACGAAAGTACCCCGATACTTGTGTAGTATTAATAGGTTATTGGTCTTAATCCTCCTTTATAGTAAATCTTATCACCGAAAGGTAGAAAGGTTCTATATTGGGGTTGAGTGTTTATATAACCTTAACAGGAGTATAAAACGGCTTAGTTAACCTGCTATCTCAAAATAGAAGAAGAACCATAATTAAACGCACTAATAAGTAAGTTAAGCGGATAGTTGAGGAGATTTGGAAGCCCTATTTACACCATTACTGAAGCAAAGCAACGTAGTTTAATTAGCTTTCATAATTATAGTCATAAACAACATATCAATCATCGGTTACCAAATAGATAACATAGAATAGAATTTGAGCATTGAACACTAATCCCTGAGGACGATAACTCGGTCTTCTAAGACTATATTACTTGACACGACACGTGCACTTGCGTAAGTGTGTGCATAAATCGCGCATCACCCGGCTCCAAGTTGTTCAAGAATAGTCGTTGCGCAACAAGCAACGGATGAGCGCACTAGCGCGAAAGACGTTGCGTAACAAGCAGCGGATGAGCGCACTAGAAGGATTGAAGCCCCCTTAGCTCTGCCAGGCATTGGACACAATTCTCCACCTTAATGACAGAAAATAGGATTGATCAAATTCTATTGAGTCTGACTCATAGTGATCAATTATCAAAGAATGCGTTAGCTACAACATTGCACGGGTTGATACACACAGCGCAAAACCATTTTCACTTGCTTGACTATAAAGATGGAAAGGAACATTGGAGGCGTGATCCGCATGCGGGGAGACCCGCACGTACGGTTTTTAGGGGCACCCCTAGCCACAAGTCATCCCCGTATTTTGGCAGGAACAACAACTATCAGATCTTATTAATCCAGCTAGATAAAGACAAGGACTAGTAGAAGAAGCTCTTCTAGCTGCTAGCTCTTGCGCTAACGAGCAAGAAAAGGGATATGCCCTAAGAAGCAAGGGCTTTCGTGCAGCTGTTGCGCCCTTGCTTCTTGTTTAAATAATTGCGTCTTTGGTCTAGGCAGGCTGCTGAAAAGGGCGAAAAATATCTTGCGTTAGTGTTCGTATAATTTGAAATCCATGACTTGCATGTTTAGTTCTAGTGCTCGTGTAGCACTCTTCTTTGTTGTTATAATAAGATGAATAAGTGATGAAATATTGTTGTAGCTCCATCTTACACAGTTGTAGCACAAACTATTATGTAGCACATGGCTAGATGCTCCACAAAAATTAAATAAAAATAGTTATTATACAGTCACTCTTTTAGATTGTTGAATTTGTTTAAGGTCATGTTGTAGCCTCTTCTGTTTGTTTTTTTAAAATTATTGATTCCTTTTAAATGGTAAGTTTGATGAATATTTTGAATGAGTATCAAAACTATTATTACCATACAACGTCTATAATGAGGGTGGTGCAATAAGATCTTTTGAGAAGCTTACATTAATAACGATAATGTGTTGCAGTTTGTTTGATAATTTGAAATAGTTGAGATTTTTCTGTGTTAAAGATGATTGATAACTCACATCTCGGTTATTTTAGAGGACATATTTAGATTTACTAATTAAGAAGATTACGAAATCTAATCTTAATATGCTGTGTTGGAATCCGACACTGCCAATTAACGCAATCACTAGTGCGAGAAGGTAACGTCGGTAACTTCCTTTTTGTTGTTTCTCAAGACTGTGTTCTACTGGTCTTTTCCAGAGAGGACACTCTTTACAGACGATGAGAAGGCTATCGGAACAGATGGTCAGTACATAACCCTTATCTCCATTAATGGAAGTGAAACGATTACAGAGGAGAAGTACTCAGGAAGACGAGAAAGCTTCCTGAGGAAGATTAGAAAAAGTAAGGGTCTCGAATGTTCTGTCCATCAAGTGGACAGACTACCCTAAGTAATGCTCGACTGATAACATATGGGCTGGCCTTTAATGGGCTGGCCTTCTTTATTTGGGCCAAACCTATTAAAGGCCAGGGACAAATATACATAGTATACACAACATTATACATGGGCCCTTTTACTTATTAGTTTTAACAGCCTCCCTCAAGCTGGGTGCTCGAATATATCTAGCAGGCCTAGCTTGGAACAAAGATGTAGATGTTGCAATCTTGTTAACCCTTTTGTAAGGATATCATCGCTTACGTAGTTTGAATATACTCCGTTTGAATCATCCTTGTCGAATCTTCTCTCTAATAAAGTGAAGATCAATCTCGATGTCTTAGTCCTTTCATGGAACACGTGATTGGTGCCATTTGTATAGTGACTTCATCGTCGGTGTACGATGTTGTGCTGAAGGTTATACCAATGTCCTTCAGCAGCCCCAGAAGCCATGTAATTTCAGCAGCAGTATTGGCAAGACTTCTATATTCTGCTTCTGCAGAGCTGCGAGAAATTGTGCTCTGTTTTTTTGATTTCCAGGAAATAAGAGTGTCTCCAAACTTGATTAAATAACCTGTGATAGACTTTCTTGTATGTGGACATGAAGCCCAATCTGCATCACAAAAACTAGTTAAAGTCTCTTGTTTGTTACTAGATAACAGCAGTCCTTGTCCTGCTTTACCTTTCACATATTTTACAATTCTGAGTGCAGCATCATAGTGTGATTTCTTTGGATTTTGTAGGAATTGGCTAAGTGTTTGCACACTATAAGCAATATCTGGTCTAGTAAGAGTAAGATATAGCAACTTACCAATTATCCTTTGATAAGAACTGATATCTTTTAAAGGGTCATCAGCAGTGACTGATTTTCCTGCATTAGAACTCTGCTTCTCTACATATTCATCATACTCTTTTGTGGTGAGTTTCACATTAGCATCAGTGGGTGTATTACAAGGTTTGGCAGCAGCCAGGCCTAGTTCAGAAATAAGTTCTAAGGCATACTTCCTTTGATGCATAACAATTCCTATTAGCAAATATATTTCCTATGATAGCCTAAAACCTGCATATCAAGCCTTTTTAACATCTGTGTCAGAACTGGTTGAACCAAGGAGTTACTTGGAAGCCTCAAAAGATCCTAGATGGGTAGATGCTATGAAAGCTGAAATAGATGCCTTGCAAGAAAACCATACTTGGGAAATTGTTACTTTACCAAAAGGTAAAAAGCCTATAGGCTGTAAGTGGATCAACAAGATAAAATATAAAGACACTGGAGAAATAGAAAGACTGAAAGCTAGACTTGTTGCAAAAGGCTATAGTCAACAAGAAGGCATTGATTATCAAGAAACTTTTTCTCCTGTTGTTAAAATGGTTACTATAAGAACTATTCTTTCTATTGCTGCTTCCAGAAGATGGTATATCCATCAAATGGATGTGTATAATGCTTTTCTTCAAGGGGATCTTTTTGATGAAATTTACATGTCTCTGCCCCAAGGCTTCAGTAGCCAGGGAGGCAGTAATCTTGCATGTAAACTTACTAAATCTCTGTATGGGCTCAAACAAGCTCCAAGACAGTGGAATTTCAAACTTACTGAGGCTCTGGTTCAGATGAATTTTAGACAATCTGAATTTGATCATTCACTGTTTCTTAAACAAGGTGAGCAGGATATAATTATCATTCTTATCTATGTGGATGACATGTTAATTACAGGGAACAATATAAGTCTCATAAAGGAAACCAAGCAGTCTCTTCATAATATTTTTAAAATGAAGGATCTGGGGGAACTAAGGTACTTTCTAGGAATAGAATTTGCTAGTAGGGTAGGTTACATTGTTGGCATTGGTGGTGACAAAGTCTTTGAGCCATATAGGGGGTTGTTTGTGTCTGCTGGACTTTCTTGTTGAGTGATCAGCAATTTTCAGAGTAGTATCAGTGTTCTCCTCTACTGAATTATTATGAGAAGAAATGATGTCCTCAACAGATTCAATATTAGTATTATCACCACACCTCCTTTCTGTAATATCAGTGTTCTTCTGAAGATTTTCTTGGGATATATTTTGGTATTCATTGTTATCAACCAAGTTCTGGAAGACAGGATTCTCAGATATATTTTCTCTAAAAGGATATTCTGTTTCTCTAAAGGTAACATCTCTACTAACCACAAGGGACATGGATTCCAGGTCATACAGGATATACCCCTTCTGTGTATCAGAATAACCCATTAGAGCACACCTTTTGACTTTGGATTGTAACTTATTAGTAACAGTTAAGTCATTAGCAAAACATAGACAACCAATAGTTTTTAGATGATTTAGGGAAGGTTTTTTGTGATAAAGGCCCTCATAGGGTGTAGTATGAGTGACAAAGGAAGGTAGTCTATTGATTAAGTAGGCGACTGCTGTGCATGAGCCCCAAAACTTTAAAGGAATATTGGCTGCATCCTTGTGCCACGGTTATTTCTAGTATATATGCATGTTTTCTTTCAAGAACACCATTCTGTGGGGTATAAACACAACTTCTTTGGTGAATGATCCTAAGTTACAAAGCAGACTTTGACAAGTATTATTGACAAATTACATTTCCATTATCGATTCTAATGATTTTGACAATTTGGTTAAACTGAGTAGAAATGTATTTAAGAAAGTCTTTAATAACAACACAAACTTCAGATTTGAGTCTGAGTAGGTATATCCAGGTCATCCTGGTGTAGTCATCTACAATGGTGAGGAAAAATTTCTTTCCATTGTAAGTTTCAGTCTTATAAGGACCCCATAGGTCCATGTGGATAATATCAAAGGCATTATTACTATAAGTAGTGCTATTAGAGAAGGGTAATCTATTCTGTTTTGCACATGGGCACACATTACAGTTTTTTGTTGCCTCAGCAACTTTGTCATTACTAGCATTGATCGGTTCTTGAGTACCTTCTTTGGAGGTGTGGCTGACCTTATGTGCCACGAGTAATATCTTCTTTTGTCATGATTATCTTTGGCTTAATAACTTGCACATTTAGGACGATCTTTATTGAGTCCGTGTATGATTAGTTAGCACATATAGCCCATCACAGAGTCTACCAATCTCATTCACCTTCCCACTGTAGAGATCCTGAAATAAACAGAAGTCAGGGTAGAAGATGGTTGTACATTTCAGCTCTTTTGTTAGTTGAGAAACAGATAGAAGATTATATTTGAATTGAGGTAAAAAGAAAACATTTTCCAAAGTACTCCTGTTTGGGAGTGTACTGATACCAGTGTGTGTAACATGGGCAGACTGACCATTGGGTAAGAATACCTTCTTTGACATAGTAGACTCATCATTACCAGTGATTTTGTCTAACATATTTAGATCAGATACCATATGGTTTGTAGCACCTGTATCTATTATCCAATTTTTGTTAGTGTTGAAAACATGCAGAGCTCTGGGTTCAGAAATACCTGCCACATTTGCAGAATTTTGACTACCTTGAGAGTTCTGAAATGCACCTGTTTGTGTATGATTGTTGTTCAGCAGTTGTACAATCTGCTCATACTGTGTTTTGGAGAACTTTGGGGCTCCTTCAACTTCCCAGCTAGTTTTAGATGCTTCAGAGGAGGATTCAGATCCTCTATTGTGAGCATTATGAGCAGCATATTCTTTCCTTTTGGACTTGAAATCAGGAGGATATCCAACTAGTCTATAACAGGATTCCTTTGTGTGGCCTCTCATCTTACATTCTTCACAAACAAGGCTATTCCTCTTTGACCTCTGATTTCCAGTCTTAGAGTACATAGCAGTAGTAGTAGGACCAGCTCCAAGAGTTCCTACAGTCTTGGCAGATATCCCTTTTTGATTTTCATCACTCACTATCATAGAGTAGGCTTTATTGACTGTTGGAAGAGGTGACATGAGGAGAATTTGGCTCCTAGCTTGCATGTAACTTTCATTTAAGCCCATAAGAAATTGATACAGTTTCTGTCTCTGGAGGTAGTTAGTAAAGTCCCTAGAGGTAGGGCACCCACAATTAGGTGGTGGCACAATGGCTTGATATTCTACCCAGAGATTTTTAAGTCTAGTGTAGTATTCTGCCACACTAGTGTTCCCTTGTGAAAGTGTAGCAATTTCCCTATACAAGTCATAGGTCCTAGACTCATCGATTTTATCGAATCTTTCTTTTAAGTCTTCCCATATCTCATATGCTGTTTCTGCATATAGTACTCCACACAATAAGCTACTAGAAACAACATTCATTAGCCAAGCCTGAACAACAGCATTGACTCTATCCCACTGTTCCCACCATTCCATCCCATATTGATTTTTAGTACAGTTTCCATTCACAAAACCTAGTTTATTTCTTCCAAGAAGAGCAATCCTTATTGACTTGCTCGGTGTATAATTTTCAGAGCCAAATCGAAAGGATATTAAAGAGGCACCACTAACATCGAGGCTTGTAAGAATAGAGGATGGTTGTGGTCAAAGTAGTGGAGTTAGAGGTACTAGCCACCAACCCACAGGGATAGTGCAGATTACTCCATCTTGGAGGCGCTCTCAAGGTAAATCTGTGACCATCGTTCTGAGATAACACAACCTTCAGCAGCTTTATCAAGATGAGTGCTAGAATATAGGAGAGAGCGATGAAGCGTACGCGATCGGTGAAACCAGTAGACAAGAAACAAGATTTCAAAGTACAAGATACCTCAGATCGAGACACACATAGATCTTGATGATTTACTCAGATCTCAGATCGAGACACACATAGATCTTGATGATTTACTCAGATCTGGACGCATGCACAGTCGACAGGATAGTCGGCTTTGATACCATGTTGGAATCCGACACTGCCAATTAACGCAATCACTAGTGCGAGAAGGTAACGTCGGTAACTTCCTGTTTGTTGTTTCTCAAGCGTGTTCTCCGGTCTTTTCGGAGAGGACACTCTTTCTGAGGCGATGAGAAGGCTACGAGGAGCGAGTACATAACCCTTATCTCCATTAATGGAAGTGAAACGATTACAAAGGAGAAGTACTCAGGAAGACGAGAAAGCTTCCTGAGGAAGATTAGAAAAAGTAAGGGTCTCGAATGTTCTGTCCATCAAGTGAATGACTACCTAAGTAATGCTCGACTGATAACATATGGGCTGGCCTTTAATGGGCTGGCCTTCTTTATTTGGGCCAAACCTATTAAAGGCCAGGGACAGATATACATAGTATACACAACATTATACATGGGCCCTTTTACTTATTAGTTTTAACATGCTGAAAAAAGAACATAAACTCTTAGATTAGATGGTATTTATTTCTTTATAGAATTTAAATGAAATTAGTTTTGGTTCTTATCTCTTCTTTAAAATCTAATTTGTTAATAAATATTTTTATAATTCTAAATGTTTTTTTTTTGCATAATCAGATGTGAAACAAAAAAATATTTTTATATATTTAGGATTTCGTAAAATTAGTTCTGATTTCTATTACAATTATTTTGAGTATATTATTAACTTATGTATTTCAATCTATGATGTTACTGTGACTACCTAGTGAATATTATTTCTAATATAATGTTGTAGTCACTAAATAAAATGTATATCTCATATACAAGACCATGCTTTAAATGGAAAATAATGCATTAAAGAATATTTTACACAGCACAAAAATTATTAATTAGCTTTCATAATTATAGTCATAAACAACATATCAATCATCGGTTACCAAATAGATAACATAGAATAGAATTTGAGCATTGAACACTAATCCCTGAGGACGATAACTCGGTCTTCTAAGACTATATTACTTGACACGACACGTGCACTTGCGTAAGTGTGTGTGCATAAATCGCGCATCACGGCTCCAAGTTGTTCAAGAATAGTCGTTGCGCAACTAGCAACGGATGAGCGCACTAGCGCGAAAGACGTTGCGTAACAAGCAGCGGATGAGCGCACTAGAAGGATTGAAGCCCCCTTAGCTCTGCCAGGCATTGGACACAATTCTCCACCTTAATGACAGAAAATAGGATTGATCAAATTCTATTGAGTCTGACTCATAGTGATCATTTATCAAAGAATGCGTTAGCTACAACATTGCACGGGTTGATACGCACAGCGCAAAACCATTTTCACTTGCTTGACTATAAAGATGGAAAGGAACATTGGGCGTGATCGCGTGCGGGAGACCGCGTCACGGTTTTAGGGCACCCTAGCCACAAGTCATCCGTATTTTGGCGAGAACAATGCTATCAGATCTTATTAATCCAGCTAGATAAAGACAAGGACTAGTAGAAGAAGCTCTTTTAGCTGCTATCTGCAAGAGCTAACGAGCAAGAAAAGGGATATGCCCTAAGAAGCAAGGGCTTTCGTGCGGTATTGCGCCGCTTCTTGTTTAAATAATTGCGTCTTTGGTCTAGGCGAGTCTTTGAAAGAGGCGAAAAATATCTTGCGTTAGTGTTCGTATAATTTGAAAATCCATGACTTGCATGTTTAGTTCTAGTGCTCGTGTAGCACTCTTCTTTGTTGTTATAATAAGATGAATAAGTGATGAAATATTGTTGTAGCTCCATCTTACAGTTGTAGCACAAACTATTATGTAGCACATGGCTAGATGCTCCACAAAAATTAAATAAAAATAGTTATTATCTGATCACTCTTTTAGATTGTTGAATTTGTTTAAGGTCATGTTGTAGCCTCTTCTGTTTGTTTTTTTAAAATTATTGATTCCTTTTAAATGGTAAGTTTGATGAATATTTTGAATGAGTATCAAAACTATTATTACCATACAACGTCTATAATGAGGGTGGTGCAATAAGATCTTTTGAGAAGCTTACATTAATAACGATAATGTGTTGCAGTTTGTTTGATAATTTGAAATAGTTGAGATTTTTCTGTGTTAAAGATGATTGATAACTCACATCTCGGTTATTTTAGAGGACATATTTAGATTTACTAATTAAGAAGATTACGAAATCTAATCTTAATATGCTGAAAAAAGAACATAAACTCTTAGATTAGATGGTATTTATTTCTTTATAGAATTTAAATGAAATTAGTTTTGGTTCTTATCTCTTCTTTAAAATCTAATCTGTTAATAAATATTTTTATAATTCTAAATGTTTTTTTTTTGCATAATCAGATGTGAAACAAAAAAATATTTTTATATATTTAGGATTTCGTAAAATTAGTTCTGATTTCTATTACAATTATTTTGAGTATATTATTAACTTATGTATTTCAATCTATGATGTTACTGTGACTACCTAGTGAATATTATTTCTAATATAATGTTGTAGTCACTAAATAAAATGTATATCTCATATACAAGACCATGCTTTAAATGGAAAATAATGCATTAAAGAATATTTTACACAGCACAAAAATTATTAATTAGCTTTCATAATTATAGTCATAAACAACATATCAATCATCGGTTACCAAATAGATAACATAGAATAGAATTTGAGCATTGAACACTAATCCACGAGGGCGATAACTCGGTCTTCTAAGACTATATTACTTGACACGACACGTGCACTTGCGTAAGTGTGTGCATAAATCGCGCATCACCCGGCTCCAAGTTGTTCAAGAATAGTCGTTGCGCAACTAGCAACGGATGAGCGCACTAGCGCGAAAGACGTTGCGTAACAAGCAGCGGATGGCGCACTAGAAGGATTGAAGCCCCCTTAGCTCTGCGGGCATTGGACACAATTCTCCACCTTAATGACGAGAAAATAGGATTGATCAAATTCTATTGAGTCGACTCATAGTGATCATTTATCAAAGAATCGTTAGCTCTGACATTGCGGGTTGATACGCGCGGCAAAACCATTTTCACTTGCTTGACTATAAAGATGGAAAGGAACATTGGAGGCGTGATCCGCATGCGGGGAGACCCGCACGTACGGTTTTTAGGGGCACCCCTAGCCACAAGTCATCCCCGTATTTTGGCAGGAACAACAGCTATCAGATCTTATTAATCCAGCTAGATAAAGACAAGGACTAGTAGAAGAAGCTCTTTTAGCTGCTAGCTGCAAGAGCTAACGAGCAAGAAAAGGGATATGCCCTAAGAAGCAAGGGCTTTCGTGCAGCTGTTGCGCCCTTGCTTCTTGTTTAAATAATTGCGTCTTTGGTCTAGGCAGGCTGCTGAAAAGGGCGAAAAATATCTTGCGTTAGTGTTCGTATAATTTGAAAATCCATGACTTGCATGTTTAGTTCTAGTGCTCGTGTAGCACTCTTCTTTGTTGTTATAATAAGATGAATAAGTGATGAAATATTGTTGTAGCTCCATCTTACACAGTTGTAGCACAAACTATTATGTAGCACATGGCTAGATGCTCCACAAAAATTAAATAAAAATAGTTATTATACAGTCACTCTTTTAGATTGTTGAATTTGTTTAAGGTCATGTTGTAGCCTCTTCTGTTTGTTTTTTTAAAATTATTGATTCCTTTTAAATGGTAAGTTTGATGAATATTTTGAATGAGTATCAAAACTATTATTACCATACAACGTCTATAATGAGGGTGGTGCAATAAGATCTTTTGAGAAGCTTACATTAATAACGATAATGTGTTGCAGTTTGTTTGATAATTTGAAATAGTTGAGATTTTTCTGTGTTAAAGATGATTGATAACTCACATCTCGGTTATTTTAGAGGACATATTTAGATTTACTAATTAAGAAGATTACGAAATCTAATCTTAATATGCTGAAAAAAGAACATAAACTCTTAGATTAGATGGTATTTATTTCTTTATAGAATTTAAATGAAATTAGTTTTGGTTCTTATCTCTTCTTTAAAATCTAATCTGTTAATAAATATTTTTATAATTCTAAATGTTTTTTTTTTGCATAATCAGATGTGAAACAAAAAAATATTTTTATATATTTAGGATTTCGTAAAATTAGTTCGATTTCTATTACAATTATTTTGAGTATATTATTAACTTATGTATTTCAATCTATGATGTTACTGTGACTACCTAGTGAATATTATTTCTAATATAATGTTGTAGTCACTAAATAAAATGTATATCTCATATACAAGACCATGCTTTAAATGGAAAATAATGCATTAAAGAATATTTTACACAGCACAAAAATTATTAATTAGCTTTCATAATTATAGTCATAAACAACATATCAATCATCGGTTACCAAATAGATAACATAGAATAGAATTTGAGCATTGAACACTAATCCCTGAGGACGATAACTCGGTCTTCTAAGACTATCTTACTTGACACGACACGCGTGCACTTGCGTAAGTGTGTGCATAAATCGCGCATCACGGCTCCAAGTTGTTCAAGAATAGTCGTTGCGCAACTAGCAACGGATGAGCGCACTAGCGCGAAAGACGTTGCGTAACAAGCAGCGGATGAGCGCACTAGAAGGATTGAAGCCCCCTTAGCTCTGCCAGGCATTGGACACAATTCTCCACCTTAATGACAGAAAATAGGATTGATCAAATTCTATTGAGTCTGACTCATAGTGATCATTTATCAAAGAATGCGTTAGCTACAACATTGCACGGGTTGATACGCACAGCGCAAAACCATTTTCACTTGCTTGACTATAAAGATGGAAAGGAACATTGGAGGCGTGATCCGCATGCGGGGAGACCCGCACGTACGGTTTTTAGGGGCACCCCTAGCCACAAGTCATCCCCGTATTTTGGCAGGAACAACAGCTATCAGATCTTATTAATCCAGCTAGATAAAGACAAGGACTAGTAGAAGAAGCTCTTTTAGCTGCTAGCTGCAAGAGCTAACGAGCAAGAAAAGGGATATGCCCTAAGAAGCAAGGGCTTTCGTGCAGCTGTTGCGCCCTTGCTTCTTGTTTAAATAATTGCGTCTTTGGTCTAGGCAGGCTGCTGAAAAGGGCGAAAAATATCTTGCGTTAGTGTTCGTATAATTTGAAATCCATGACTTGCATGTTTAGTTCTAGTGCTCGTGTAGCACTCTTCTTTGTTGTTATAATAAGATGAATAAGTGATGAAATATTGTTGTAGCTCCATCTTACACAGTTGTAGCACAAACTATTATGTAGCACATGGCTAGATGCTCCACAAAAATTAAATAAAAATAGTTATTATACAGTCACTCTTTTAGATTGTTGAATTTGTTTAAGGTCATGTTGTAGCCTCTTCTGTTTGTTTTTTTAAAATTATTGATTCCTTTTAAATGGTAAGTTTGATGAATATTTTGAATGAGTATCAAAACTATTATTACCATACAACGTCTATAATGAGGGTGGTGCAATAAGATCTTTTGAGAAGCTTACATTAATAACGATAATGTGTTGCAGTTTGTTTGATAATTTGAAATAGTTGAGATTTTTCTGTGTTAAAGATGATTGATAACTCACATCTCGGTTATTTTAGAGGACATATTTAGATTTACTAATTAAGAAGATTACGAAATCTAATCTTAATATGCTGAAAAAAGAACATAAACTCTTAGATTAGATGGTATTTATTTCTTTATAGAATTTAAATGAAATTAGTTTTGGTTCTTATCTCTTCTTTAAAATCTAATCTGTTAATAAATATTTTTATAATTCTAAATGTTTTTTTTTTGCATAATCAGATGTGAAACAAAAAAATATTTTTATATATTTAGGATTTCGTAAAATTAGTTCTGATTTCTATTACAATTATTTTGAGTATATTATTAACTTATATATTTCAATCTATGATGTTACTGTGACTACCTAGTGATTATTATTTCTAATATAATGTTGTAGTCACTAAATAAAATGTATATCTCATATACAAGACCATGCTTTAAATGGAAAATAATGCATTAAAGAATATTTTACACAGCACAAAAATTATTAATTAGCTTTCATAATTATAGTCATAAACAACATATCAATCATCGGTTACCAAATAGATAACATAGAATAGAATTTGAGCATTGAACACTAATCCCTGAGGACGATAACTCGGTCTTCTAAGACTATATTACTTGACACGACACGTGCACTTGCGTAAGTGTGTGCATAAATCGCGCATCACCCGGCTCCAAGTTGTTCAAGAATAGTCGTTGCGCAACTAGCAACGGATGAGCGCACTAGCGCGAAAGACGTTGCGTAACAAGCAGCGGATGAGCGCACTAGAAGGATTGAAGCCCCTTAGCTCGCGGGCATTGGACACAATTCTCCACCTTAATGAGAAAATAGGATTGATCAAATTCTATTGAGTCGACTCATAGTGATCATTTATCAAAGAATGCGTTAGCTCTGACATTGCACGGGTTGATACGCACAGCGCAAAACCATTTTCACTTGCTTGACTATAAAGATGGAAAGGAACATTGGAGGCGTGATCCGCATGCGGGGAGACCCGCACGTACGGTTTTTAGGGGCACCCCTAGCCACAAGTCATCCCCGTATTTTGGCAGGAACAACAGCTATCAGATCTTATTAATCCAGCTAGATAAAGACAAGGACTAGTAGAAGAAGCTCTTTTAGCTGCTAGCTGCAAGAGCTAACGAGCAAGAAAAGGGATATGCCCTAAGAAGCAAGGGCTTTCGTGCAGCTGTTGCGCCCTTGCTTCTTGTTTAAATAATTGCGTCTTTGGTCTAGGCAGGCTGCTGAAAAGGGCGAAAAATATCTTGCGTTAGTGTTCGTATAATTTGAAATCCATGACTTGCATGTTTAGTTCTAGTGCTCGTGTAGCACTCTTCTTTGTTGTTATAATAAGATGAATAAGTGATGAAATATTGTTGTAGCTCCATCTTACACAGTTGTAGCACAAACTATTATGTAGCACATGGCTAGATGCTCCACAAAAATTAAATAAAAATAGTTATTATACAGTCACTCTTTTAGATTGTTGAATTTGTTTAAGGTCATGTTGTAGCCTCTTCTGTTTGTTTTTTTAAAATTATTGATTCCTTTTAAATGGTAAGTTTGATGAATATTTTGAATGAGTATCAAAACTATTATTACCATACAACGTCTATAATGAGGGTGGTGCAATAAGATCTTTTGAGAAGCTTACATTAATAACGATAATGTGTTGCAGTTTGTTTGATAATTTGAAATAGTTGAGATTTTTCTGTGTTAAAGATGATTGATAACTCACATCTCGGTTATTTTAGAGGACATATTTAGATTTACTAATTAAGAAGATTACGAAATCTAATCTTAATATCTTTGAAAAAGAACATAAACTCTTAGATTAGATGGTATTTATTTCTTTATAGAATTTAAATGAAATTAGTTTTGGTTCTTATCTCTTCTTTAAAATCTAATCTGTTAATAAATATTTTTATAATTCTAAATGTTTTTTTTTTGCATAATCAGATGTGAAACAAAAAAATATTTTTATATATTTAGGATTTCGTAAAATTAGTTCTGATTTCTATTACAATTATTTTGAGTATATTATTAACTTATGTATTTCAATCTATGATGTTACTGTGACTACCTAGTGAATATTATTTCTAATATAATGTTGTAGTCACTAAATAAAATGTATATCTCATATACAAGACCATGCTTTAAATGGAAAATAATGCATTAAAGAATATTTTACACAGCACAAAAATTATTAATTAGCTTTCATAATTATAGTCATAAACAACATATCAATCATCGGTTACCAAATAGATAACATAGAATAGAATTTGAGCATTGAACACTAATCCCTGAGGACGATAACTCGGTCTTCTAAGACTATATTACTTGACACGACACGTGCACTTGCGTAAGTGTGTGCATAAATCGCGCATCACCCGGCTCCAAGTTGTTCAAGAATAGTCGTTGCGCAACTAGCAACGGATGAGCGCACTAGCGCGAAAGACGTTGCGTAACAAGCAGCGGATGAGCGCACTAGAAGGATTGAAGCCCCCTTAGCTCTGCCAGGCATTGGACACAATTCTCCACCTTAATGACAGAAAATAGGATTGATCAAATTCTATTGAGTCTGACTCATAGTGATCATTTATCAAAGAATGCGTTAGCTACAACATTGCACGGGTTGATACGCACAGCGCAAAACCATTTTCACTTGCTTGACTATAAAGATGGAAAGGAACATTGGAGGCGTGATCCGCATGCGGGGAGACCCGCACGTACGGTTTTTAGGGGCACCCCTAGCCACAAGTCATCCCCGTATTTTGGCAGGAACAACAGCTATCAGATCTTATTAATCCAGCTAGATAAAGACAAGGACTAGTAGAAGAAGCTCTTTTAGCTGCTAGCTGCAAGAGCTAACGAGCAAGAAAAGGGATATGCCCTAAGAAGCAAGGGCTTTCGTGCAGCTGTTGCGCCCTTGCTTCTTGTTTAAATAATTGTGTCTTTGGTCTAGGCAGGCTGCTGAAAAGGGCGAAAAATATCTTGCGTTAGTGTTCGTATAATTTGAAATCCATGACTTGCATGTTTAGTTCTAGTGCTCGTGTAGCACTCTTCTTTGTTGTTATAATAAGATGAATAAGTGATGAAATATTGTTGTAGCTCCATCTTACAGTTGTAGCACAAACTATTATGTAGCACATGGCTAGATGCTCCACAAAAATTAAATAAAAATAGTTATTATCTGATCACTCTTTTAGATTGTTGAATTTGTTTAAGGTCATGTTGTAGCCTCTTCTGTTTGTTTTTTTAAAATTATTGATTCCTTTTAAATGGTAAGTTTGATGAATATTTTGAATGAGTATCAAAACTATTATTACCATACAACGTCTATAATGAGGGTGGTGCAATAAGATCTTTTGAGAAGCTTACATTAATAACGATAATGTGTTGCAGTTTGTTTGATAATTTGAAATAGTTGAGATTTTTCTGTGTTAAAGATGATTGATAACTCACATCTCGGTTATTTTAGAGGACATATTTAGATTTACTAATTAAGAAGATTACGAAATCTAATCTTAATATCTTTGAAAAAGAACATAAACTCTTAGATTAGATGGTATTTATTTCTTTATAGAATTTAAATGAAATTAGTTTTGGTTCTTATCTCTTCTTTAAAATCTAATCTGTTAATAAATATTTTTATAATTCTAAATGTTTTTTTGCATAATCGGATGTGAAACAAAAAATATTTTTATATATTTAGGATTTCGTAAAATTAGTTCTGATTTCTATTACAATTATTTTGAGTATATTATTAACTTATATATTTCAATCTATGATGTTACTGTGACTACCTAGTGATTATTATTTCTAATATAATGTTGTAGTCACTAAATAAAATGTATATCTCATATACAAGACCATGCTTTAAATGGAAAATAATGCATTAAAGAATATTTTACACAGCACAAAAATTATTAATTAGCTTTCATAATTATAGTCATAAACAACATATCAATCGGTTACCAAATAGATAACATAGAATAGAATTTGAGCATTGAACACTAATCCCTGAGGACGATAACTCGGTCTTCTAAGACTATATTACTTGACACGACACGTGCACTTGCGTAAGTGTGTGCATAAATCGCGCATCACCCGGCTCCAAGTTGTTCAAGAATAGTCGTTGCGCAACTAGCAACGGATGAGCGCACTAAGCGAAGACGCGTTAACGTAACAAGCGACGGATGGCGCACTAGAAGGATTGAAGCCCCTTAGCTCGCGGGCATTGGACACAATTCTCCACCTTAATGACGTAAAATAGGATTGATCAAATTCTATTGAGTCGACTCATAGTGATCATTTATCAAAGAATGCGTTAGCTCTGACATTGCGGGTTGATACGCGCGTATGAAACCATTTTCACTTGCTTGACTATAAAGATGGAAAGGAACATTGGAGGCGTGATCCGCATGCGGGGAGACCCGCACGTACGGTTTTTAGGGGCACCCCTAGCCACAAGTCATCCCCGTATTTTGGCAGGAACAACAGCTATCAGATCTTATTAATCCAGCTAGATAAAGACAAGGACTAGTAGAAGAAGCTCTTTTAGCTGCTAGCTGCAAGAGCTAACGAGCAAGAAAAGGGATATGCCCTAAGAAGCAAGGGCTTTCGTGCAGCTGTTGCGCCCTTGCTTCTTGTTTAAATAATTGCGTCTTTGGTCTAGGCAGGCTGCTGAAAAGGGCGAAAAATATCTTGCGTTAGTGTTCGTATAATTTGAAATCCATGACTTGCATGTTTAGTTCTAGTGCTCGTGTAGCACTCTTCTTTGTTGTTATAATAAGATGAATAAGTGATGAAATATTGTTGTAGCTCCATCTTACACAGTTGTAGCACAAACTATTATGTAGCACATGGCTAGATGCTCCACAAAAATTAAATAAAAATAGTTATTATACAGTCACTCTTTTAGATTGTTGAATTTGTTTAAGGTCATGTTGTAGCCTCTTCTGTTTGTTTTTTTAAAATTATTGATTCCTTTTAAATGGTAAGTTTGATGAATATTTTGAATGAGTATCAAAACTATTATTACCATACAACGTCTATAATGAGGGTGGTGCAATAAGATCTTTTGAGAAGCTTACATTAATAACGATAATGTGTTGCAGTTTGTTTGATAATTTGAAATAGTTGAGATTTTTCTGTGTTAAAGATGATTGATAACTCACATCTCGGTTATTTTAGAGGACATATTTAGATTTACTAATTAAGAAGATTACGAAATCTAATCTTAATATCTTTGAAAAAGAACATAAACTCTTAGATTAGATGGTATTTATTTCTTTATAGAATTTAAATGAAATTAGTTTTGGTTCTTATCTCTTCTTTAAAATCTAATCTGTTAATAAATATTTTTATAATTCTAAATGTTTTTTTTTTGCATAATCAGATGTGAAACAAAAAAATATTTTTATATATTTAGGATTTCGTAAAATTAGTTCTGATTTCTATTACAATTATTTTGAGTATATTATTAACTTATGTATTTCAATCTATGATGTTACTGTGACTACCTAGTGAATATTATTTCTAATATAATGTTGTAGTCACTAAATAAAATGTATATCTCATATACAAGACCATGCTTTAAATGGAAAATAATGCATTAAAGAATATTTTACACAGCACAAAAATTATTAATTAGCTTTCATAATTATAGTCATAAACAACATATCAATCATCGGTTACCAAATAGATAACATAGAATAGAATTTGAGCATTGAACACTAATCCCTGAGGACGATAACTCGGTCTTCTAAGACTATATTACTTGACACGACACGTGCACTTGCGTAAGTGTGTGCATAAATCGCGCATCACCCGGCTCCAAGTTGTTCAAGAATAGTCGTTGCGCAACTAGCAACGGATGAGCGCACTAGCGCGAAAGACGTTGCGTAACAAGCAGCGGATGAGCGCACTAGAAGGATTGAAGCCCCTTAGCTCGCGGGCATTGGACACAATTCTCCACCTTAATGACAGAAAATAGGATTGATCAAATTCTATTGAGTCTGACTCATAGTGATCATTTATCAAAGAATGCGTTAGCTACAACATTGCACGGGTTGATACGCACAGCGCAAAACCATTTTCACTTGCTTGACTATAAAGATGGAAAGGAACATTGGAGGCGTGATCGCATGCGGGAGACCCAAGCGCACGGTTTTTAGGGGCACCCCTAGCCACAAGTCATCCCCGTATTTTGGCAGGAACAACAGCTATCAGATCTTATTAATCCAGCTAGATAAAGACAAGGACTAGTAGAAGAAGCTCTTTTAGCTGCTAGCTGCAAGAGCTAACGAGCAAGAAAAGGGATATGCCCTAAGCAAGGGCTTTCGTGCAGCTGTTGCGCCCTTGCTTCTTGTTTAAATAATTGTGTCTTTGGTCTAGGCAGGCTGCTGAAAAGGGCGAAAAATATCTTGCGTTAGTGTTCGTATAATTTGAAATCCATGACTTGCATGTTTAGTTCTAGTGCTCGTGTAGCACTCTTCTTTGTTATAATAAGATGAATAAGTGATGAAATATTGTTGTAGCTCCATCTTACAGCTTGTAGCACAAACTATTATGTAGCACATGGCTAGATGCTCCACAAAAATTAAATAAAAATAGTTATTATACAGTCACTCTTTTAGATTGTTGAATTTGTTTAAGGTCATGTTGTAGCCTCTTCTGTTTGTTTTTTTAAAATTATTGATTCCTTTTAAATGGTAAGTTTGATGAATATTTTGAATGAGTATCAAAACTATTATTACCATACAACGTCTATAATGAGGGTGGTGCAATAAGATCTTTTGAGAAGCTTACATTAATAACGATAATGTGTTGCAGTTTGTTTGATAATTTGAAATAGTTGAGATTTTTCTGTGTTAAAGATGATTGATAACTCACATCTCGGTTATTTTAGAGGACATATTTAGATTTACTAATTAAGAAGATTACGAAATCTAATCTTAATATGCTGAAAAAAGAACATAAACTCTTAGATTAGATGGTATTTATTTCTTTATAGAATTTAAATGAAATTAGTTTTGGTTCTTATCTCTTCTTTAAAATCTAATCTGTTAATAAATATTTTTATAATTCTAAATGTTTTTTTGCATAATCAGATGTGAAACAAAAAAATATTTTTATATATTTAGGATTTCGTAAAATTAGTTCTGATTTCTATTACAATTATTTTGAGTATATTATTAACTTATATATTTCAATCTATGATGTTACTGTGACTACCTAGTGATTATTATTTCTAATATAATGTTGTAGTCACTAAATAAAATGTATATCTCATATACAAGACCATGCTTTAAATGGAAAATAATGCATTAAAGAATATTTTACACAGCACAAAAATTATTAATTAGCTTTCATAATTATAGTCATAAACAACATATCAATCATCGGTTACCAAATAGATAACATAGAATAGAATTTGAGCATTGAACACTAATCCCTGAGGACGATAACTCGGTCTTCTAAGACTATATTACTTGACACGACACGCACTTGCGTAGTGTGTGCATAAATCGCATCACCCGGCTCCAAGTTGTTCAAGAATAGTCGCGCAACTAGCAACGGATGAGCGCACTAGCGAAAGACGCTATGCAACAAGCAATGGATGAGCGCACTAGAAGGATTGAAGCCCCTTAGCTCGCGGGCATTGGACACAATTCTCCACCTTAATGACGTAAAATAGGATTGATCAAATTCTATCGAGTCCGACTCATAGTGATCATTTATCAAAGAATGCGTTAGCTACAACATTGACGGTTGATACGCACAAACAAGAAACCATTTTCACTTGCTTGACTATAAAGATGGAAAGGAACATTGGAGGCGTGATCCGCATGCGGGGAGACCCGCACGTACGGTTTTTAGGGGCACCCCTAGCCACAAGTCATCCCCGTATTTTGGCAGGAACAACAGCTATCAGATCTTATTAATCCAGCTAGATAAAGACAAGGACTAGTAGAAGAAGCTCTTTTAGCTGCTAGCTGCAAGAGCTAACGAGCAAGAAAAGGGATATGCCCTAGAAGCAAGGGCTTTCGTGCACTTATACTTGCTTCTTGTTTAAATAATTGCGTCTTTGGTCTAGGCAGGCTGCTGAAAAGGGCGAAAAATATCTTGCGTTAGTGTTCGTATAATTTGAAATCCATGACTTGCATGTTTAGTTCTAGTGCTCGTGTAGCACTCTTCTTTGTTGTTATAATAAGATGAATAAGTGATGAAATATTGTTGTAGCTCCATCTTACACAGTTGTAGCACAAACTATTATGTAGCACATGGCTAGATGCTCCACAAAAATTAAATAAAAATAGTTATTATACAGTCACTCTTTTAGATTGTTGAATTTGTTTAAGGTCATGTTGTAGCCTCTTCTGTTTGTTTTTTTAAAATTATTGATTCCTTTTAAATGGTAAGTTTGATGAATATTTTGAATGAGTATCAAAACTATTATTACCATACAACGTCTATAATGAGGGTGGTGCAATAAGATCTTTTGAGAAGCTTACATTAATAACGATAATGTGTTGCAGTTTGTTTGATAATTTGAAATAGTTGAGATTTTTCTGTGTTAAAGATGATTGATAACTCACATCTCGGTTATTTTAGAGGACATATTTAGATTTACTAATTAAGAAGATTACGAAATCTAATCTTAATATGCTGAAAAAAGAACATAAACTCTTAGATTAGATGGTATTTATTTCTTTATAGAATTTAAATGAAATTAGTTTTGGTTCTTATCTCTTCTTTAAAATCTAATCTGTTAATAAATATTTTTATAATTCTAAATGTTTTTTTTTTGCATAATCAGATGTGAAACAAAAAAATATTTTTATATATTTAGGATTTCGTAAAATTAGTTCTGATTTCTATTACAATTATTTTGAGTATATTATTAACTTATATATTTCAATCTATGATGTTACTGTGACTACCTAGTGATTATTATTTCTAATATAATGTTGTAGTCACTAAATAAAATGTATATCTCATATACAAGACCATGCTTTAAATGGAAAATAATGCATTAAAGAATATTTCACACAGCACAAATATTATAAATTTGTGTTGCAAGAGCAAAAGAAAGTGATCGGTCTTTTGCTCTTATACAAAATTTCACCTAATTTAATTTATAACTGATAATAATCTAAATAGTTTTGTGTAATTAGTAATTTTAATTTCCTTCAGCCTCGTTAATTAGATAAAACTTAAATAAGTTTCATTGATTAACCATGCATTTCACAGAAGTGTGCAAATGTTAAATAAACCAAATATATGTTATTTGTAAGTGTTTTTCTTATAAAAAAGAGGAATATATAGTATGTGGATCCATTATTAACTCGATGATTATTTTATAAACCTATTGATCCTTTATAAGACCGCGCAAAGCGTGCACATATTTACTAGTGTTTAAATTAAGGTTAACCTTTTAGTTTACAAATAAAAAGTTCAATTTTTGCTTGCTCCTAATTGTTGAAACTCTATGCAAAACTCCCACTTTCATCCAATAAGGAAATTACAATAATGAAACCAAGGTGTCTTCCATGCTAAACATACATTATAGTAGTTGGATCATGGATGCCTTAGCCTCAAATGTTATTCATTCCGATTGAAAAATATAACACAATTAAGGTGAAACCCTGGATAGTTGAAATTATATAAAATAAGAAATAACACAATTAAGGTGCATGTAGTGTTGAATATAAGGAAAAACACAACACCATTTAGGTTTGGTACATTTAATAAACTCGTTCTTAAAATAGGGTTTGCTCCCTTTCCGCTTGAGAAGATTGTGAGTTTAATGCAAATAGAGGGAGTCTTACGAGTTTCCGCATCGAAAGTTGAGTTCGTAAACTTTCATATATGGTTGTTTGTTGATCCACTAGACTACCTTTGATTATGAGGGGATTAAGCTAATTATGAAACATCTTTTCCTTTCCTCTACTTCTTCCCCGCTATTACTTAGGGTTTTACATTTACTTCCTAGTTTTTAGCGAAGCTTATAACTTTATGATCTTCATTTAAGGGCTTTTGTATAATCGCAACTGTAGGGATGACAATAAGACGGGTTATGGCGGAACAAGCTTTGATCTATTAAGATTTTGACCCGCCATGCCCTGCCCTGTTTATCTTTGTCCAAAAAAATGTCCTGCTCTGTCCTGTCCGGCTAAGTCCTGCCTTGCCCCATTTATGTTAATTTTTTTCTTGAAACTGATATGACTTCCGTCCCTCGTGCACTCTAAAATAAGAAAAGAAACATCACAAGAATTATATTAGTGACTTCCAAATTTCAAGTTTAGCCAAGAGTTCTCTTCATATGCGCTTTTTCATAAATAAAAATCAAAATTAATAACAAAATTTTCCCCATTACTGAAAAGGATGGAACCACTACAATAAACCCAAATAACTAGAATGTTAAGACAACAACGATAAACAAGTCGGGTCAGCTATATAAATTCTCACTGACCACTCCATTTAAGCTCAACTCATGTCATCAATCATCATCATACCAAAAAACAACTATAATGTTAAGAAATTGCTGGAGATTTCACATAATATTCAGAAGCTTTTGTATTCATGTGAAAGCTAAATACTTGCCCTGTTCAGTTCTATGTGGCAAGCTTACTTTTCATAGTCTAGTGAAAAATACGAACAGCAGCCTCTTCTCCAACTAGTTCCATCTTTAGCTTCAGAAGAACCAGATATATTTAGGTTATAGCAACAACAGTATATGCAACAAAACCTAGTAAAAGAAAACTAGTTTTCCTCAAATACGAAGTGGCTTGACGTTATATATTTGTGTTTATAGTAAAGAACGTCTCAGTGAATACAATACAATCATGAAACTTAGTTGGGAATAAATATATAATGGAGAATCCATCTTTCCAAGATACCTGCATGTCTCAATAACTGTATGTTATATTGGGAAAGTGATACAGAATTGGAAGCATGTAAGTATTGTGGTACATCTAAATGGGACCCTAAGAAGAAGAAGAAGCAAGCTGCAAAGGTTTTGCGTTACTTTCCACTAAAACCAAGGTTGCAAAGATTATATGTGTCGTAAGACTGTTGAGCACATGAGATGACATGTTTCGGGGAGTAATAGAGACGAGTTGATAAGGCATCCAATGGATGGTAAGGCCTGTAAGACATTTGATCTAACACATTCTAAATTTGCTTCGGATCCTCGAAATGTTCGTTTAGGCCTTGCTACTGATGATTTTAATTCCTTTGGAACAATGAGTTCTACCTACAACATTTGGCCAGTTTTCTTGATACCATACAACCTTCCTCCTTGGATGTGTATGAAGCACACCTCTTTCATCCTATCAATGATCATTTCAGGAAACCATATGCCTGAAAATAATATTGATGTGTACTTACAACCCCTCATAAAGGAATTATGTGAGCTATGGGATGATGGTGTGGAAACCTTGATTCATTATCTAATGAAGCTTTTAGAATGCGAGCATCTCTTATGTGGACGATTAGTGCTTCTAAAGTTCATAAGAATAACTCACTCCACAAATGACATGACTATTGCACAATTTAGAAGCACATATCGATGAGCTTGTAGTTTCTGCATATGGGTTAAATCAAATTTTCCGAAGCTTTATGCCCATTTCTCTTGGATCCTTTCGGGCATTAATATGATCTTTTGATTTTGATCTGTCATTGAGCAGTGTATATATAATATTAGTCGCACACATTTTTTTCAATATGCATAAAATCTAGATTATGACGCAACAAGTTAGTCTCACTATATGGAAGTTCAAAGAATATACTTTTCTTATTCCATTGTTTAGTTGCTCGTCTTGATATTTTCCCTCAGCCGTCCAACTCTGCTCCTCTACCTTCTCCTCTTTGCCTTAAAATATCAAATCCTAATAATTTCAATAGTGGATCTCGTTCCTCTGTGCGTTCGTTAAAGAGAACTCGATTCAATCTAAATCTGTGATTTCTTTTTAGGAAGCGTCGGTGACACATAAAGCACCACTTTTTACTGTGACGAAGACGACAAGGTTCTGGGTCAAAGTTACAAGTTGGGCAAGCAAAACCAGTATGTGTGTTCCAAGTTCCAACCAGATAGAATACTTAACCCGGGAAAATCACTAATCGTCCACATAAGAGCTGCTCGCATTCTAAAAGCTTCATTAGATGATGAATCAAAGGTTTCCACACCATCATCCCATAGCTCACATAATTCCTTTATGAGGGGTTGTAAGTACACATCAATATTATTTCCAGGCATATGCTTTCCTGGAATGATCATTGATAGGATGAAGAAGGTGTGCTTCATACACATCCAAAGAGGAAGGTTGTATGGAATCAAGAAAACTGGCCAAATGTTGTAGGTAGAACTCATTGTTCCAAAAGGATTAAAACCATCACTAGCAAGGCCTAAACGAACATTTCGAGGATCCGAAGCAAATTCAGAATGTGTTAGATCAAGTGTCTTCCAGGCCTCACCATCCCTTGGATGCCTTGTCAACCCGTCTCTATTACTCCATGAAACATGTCATCTCATGTGCTCAACAATCTTACGACACATATATAATCTTTGCAACCTTGGTTTTAGTGGAAAGTAACGCAAAACTTTTGCAGCTTGCTTTTTCTTCTTCTTAGGGTCCCATTTAGATGTACCACAATACTTACATGCTTCCAATTCTGATACAGTTATTCAGACATGCAGGTATCTTGGTGTAATCAAGGCCAAGTGTGTTAATGATTTTTTTGCTTCATAAAATGGAGGGAATTTTGCATTTTCAAATGCATCTCTCAATAACTCTATTATCATAGACAATGCATTGTCACTTAATCCACACAAGACCTTTATATGATACAACTTTATTACAAACTCTAGCTTTGTGAACCTGCTAACTTCATACAATGTTTCATTTCCATCTTTGAGAAAATTACAAAAGTCACTAGGCTCCTCCCGATGCCCCTCATTTGTTGTTTCATCTGAACCCAAGGGTGCCCAAATGCATCATTAATCATTGTTTCTATTGGATTTTCTGGGTGAAATGTCTCTTGCATTACATCTATATTTTCAGAAGACTCCCTTGCCTCTGCTACCCGTTTCTCACCATGAAAATCCCAAAAAAACATAATTTTGTGGGAATGGCTTACAAATCAAATGATCGTACACTATATTTTTAGTTTTCCACTTGCTAAAACCACATATAGGACATGGACATCTTATTGTATCTCCAGCAACTGAATTTTGAAATGCAAAATCTAAGTTTCATGCAAACCATGTTCGTACTCAGTTGTGTTCCTTGGCTTTCCAATCCAATATCTATCCATTGAAAAGTAATACTATAATTAAATGATAAGAAACTTTGGTTGTTGGCCGCCATTGAAGGACTACTGAAGATGATGAAGGATGAGTAAAAGGTGTTTGGGACTTTTTGGAGATAAGAAAGGAGGGGGTTGCGCTTAATATATATAAAGCCACCACAAATTGATAGGTTTAGAGAGGAAAAGATTGGATTTTCAAGCAAAAATGGCATAAGAATCAATTTTTTCAACACCCTTTTTCAAGAATGGTGATATTCATGGGTTTTTTTTCGGGGGAAAAGATTGGATTTTTCAAGTAAAAATGACAGAAAAAACCAGATTTTCAAGCAACGATGTGTGTTCTTGAAAATGGGAAATGGGTTTTGGATTTAGAGAGAAAAAGATTGAATTTTTTTCAAGTTTTTTTGATGATTTTCTGAGAAAACATAGCTAGAGAGAGAGGAATATGGCGTTAAAGTTTTCTAGGCACCTCTAAGAAATGTATACCATAGCGTATTTTTTTTATATATTTGTTTTTTATAGTATATTGAGATAGAAAGAGCGCAAATGCTTACGGGAGGCTATACCGAGGTTTTCAAGGGGAGAAAAGAGTCATATTTTTCGTTTAACTTTCAGAAAAATGTTATATTTGTCATCCGTTAAAGTATGAATCAAATATGTCCTTTCTGACCCGCAAGGGTAGCCAAGTTGGTGTAGCAGTAGAGCGCGGAACCGCAAGGTCACGAGTTCGATCCCCTGCATAAACCTTATTGGTTGAGCCTGTCACACATGGCTTGCCAAGTGTGGTTTACATGGCTGACGTGGTTTGCGACTCTTTGCCATCGTCCCGGTTTACTCAGGCGCACTCGAAAGAGTAGCGGCTGCGGGTTCCTTCGTCAACAAAAAAAAAATATGTCCTTTCTTTAGTAAGTTATTATATTTGCTCTCTGATGGACGGAAATTCCACATGGACACCATATGAGATCCACATGCCAGGCACCGCGGTGCCTTCGACTTAACAAACACCCCCAAACTTACACTTTACTCGCCCTCGAGTAAAGCACAAAACAAAAACAAAAATAAAAACAAAGTTAAATAAAAGACTCTATGAACTGAATCAAATAGTTATAGCAATGCTCCTTCAAAATCATGGATGAAAGATTGAGATAATATGTTAGAACATACATATCATGAATATTTAGCAATCTAGGATTTCAAGTTAGATATTTCACAAATTCACTTAGATCATGATCAATGGAAATACAAACACCTAACCTATGCATGTCAATTTCATTCCATCTTTCTCAAAATTTTATAGATCTGTTTACTTGCTATTCTCCACTAATTATAGGCATACATCTTAAAGATCATCAGGGCTTTCAAGAGTTGTAATGTAGGCTTAGGCTGGGGTAGGTAAGTAGGCATTTGGGCTCACATTACGTACCATAAACATTTTTCATTCAACTCATTTTTCCTTCTTTTTGACTTTCTTTTTAATCTCATACCTATTTTTCCCTTCTTTTTTTAGAGAATGTGATACATTATGAATAACAAGCACCCCTAAACTTAGATTTTTGCATATTTTTCATTGGGGTGCATCAAAATTTTCACTCTCTTTTCATTCATTTTCAACACTTTTCATCCCAATAACGTTCAATTATTACTTATGGCACAAACATAGAATCATATGGTATCAAAGAAAGATCTTATTTTAGGCTCGAAGGGGCTGACTAGTGATACAATTTATGTCAGGATAGGTAATGAATGGTAAGAAGGGCTATCAAGGAAATAACTGAATCATCTCCCTAAACATGTACATCTAAACTATTTCACCTCAAATAATAAGCAAACAAATTTTCTAGACATTTTCAACCGTTCTTTCCATAATTGACAACACATAGGCTAAACACAAATATCTCAAATAATTAGATGTCATGAATTTTTGGCATATCTAACTTAAGCACACAGATTTTTACTTTCAATTTCATTACATTATTCCACTTTATCCACTCAATATCATTAGCAACTATAACATGCATGATCCATAAAAAAAATTATGACTCAAAAACACATAAAACAACACAAAGACAAAGAAAAAAGACTCAAAAATAATAAGACAAAATAAGACACACCCCCAAACTTAATCGACACATTATCCCCAATGTGTGAAGACTAAAAATAAAGGGACAACTTACTGACACAACACATCGGTCATAACGGAGGTTTGGGATGAAGGACAATTTACTGTGCACATTGCCGAAGGAGGAACCGCGGTTCTTCAAGGCGTGCACCGTGGTGCTAATGCCGGAAAAATTCCAGTGTCCTTCAGTTTTCTGCATTGTGAAGCCTTCGCCCTTTGGAGTGAGTCCCTGCCTTTATCTGTTATCTAAAAACACTAACATACCAGATCGTGAGACTGTTCAAGACAAAATAAAACAACTAAAACAAAATATTGAAATAACATAATTAAAAATATTAGGTTACCTCCCAAGTAGCGTTGTCTTTAACGTATTTTAGCCGGACACAGGTTACTTAATAAACCAAGGGGGTAGAGTGTCCTCTCCGCATATCCATTTTAGCACCATTCTCTTCCTCCTCCTCCTCCTCTTCTTTTTCACAAGGCTAGGTTCAGAATTCTTACCATCAAGTTCTCCATGCTGCTTTGGTGGTACCCCACGAGTATCAGTACTTGTGAGGCTTTTCTCAGGCACAATCTTGTCAACTACTCCAATAGCAAAACATCTAGCATCGACTTGGGGTTTAATAGAAGGCTTGAAAACAGTGAAGGTCATCTCCTCATCTTGAACTCTTGAGTTTTAGCTCTCCTTTCTCTACATCAATAAGTTCCCTCCCTGTAGCTAGGAATGGTCTCCCAAGTATAATGGGTATGTTTTCATCTGAATCCATGTCTAGGATAAGAAAGTCAGCAGGAAAAATGAATTTACCTATTTTTACCATCACATCCTCAATTATTCCTTCGGAATGCACAACTGAGTGATCAGCTAGCTGCAAGGTGACTGTGGTTGGTCTTGCTTCTCCTAACCCAAGTCTTTTGAACATAGAGAGGGGCATCATATTGACACTTGCCCCCAAATCACATAGAGCCTGCTTGCATGTCACCTTCTCTATAGTGCAATGTAAGGTGAAACTCCCTGGATCTTTTAACTTTGGAGGAAGTTTCTTTTGCAATATAACACTGCACTCCTCTGTCAGTACCACTATCTCATAATCTGTCAATTTCCTCTTATTAAACAGGATGTCTTTCATGAATCTCACATAAGCTGACATCTGCTCCAAAGCTTCAATGAATGGAAGATTGATATGCAGTTTTTTGAATACCTCCAAAAATTTCGAAAACTGCTTATCCAAATTCTTCTTCTGCAGTCTTTGAGGGTAAGAAATTTTTTCTGTATACTCCCTCATCACTGCGGGTGGAGCCTTCTCTAAAATAGGGCGGTCATCAGTAACCCCCTCCTTCTCTACCTCAGTTGTCTTCTCCAACTCCTTTCTTCTTTCGACCATTAGTTGAGGTGCACCTTGATCTAAATGCTTCCCACTTCTCAAGCTGACTGCCTGACATTGCTCCCTTGGGTTCATCATCAGACATCGGAAGATTACATTTCCATCTATCGCTCGCGGTGCGCCAGCTGTCCCACTTGTGTTTCCAAATTTCTGATAGAGGACCTGGTCTCTGTCATGAACTGAGTGGTCTCCTTCAAGAATTGAGTCTGGGAGTTGTTGGATTCTGTCTGAAATTTAGCCAAGGTCATCAGTGCTGCTCTTATTTCTCTTATTTCATCTGACTTCTCTTGTGGGTCTGATGGCTGAATTGCTGTGAAGATGAGGCCTGAAATTGTGGTTGTTGCCCTTGGTCATTCTTCCACGAAAAATTTGAGTGATTTCGCCACCCCTAATTGTATGTGTTGGAGTAAGAGTTGTTGTAGGGCCTCTGAAAATTCACCACTGCCTGAACCTGCTCCATAGGCACATTATTTGGGTCCACTGCTGCACACCTATCAGACCCACAAATTTCACAACTCACAGGTGTTTGGACAACTTTAACTGACATGGTACTCTGCTGCATCTGCTTTGTCAAAGTGGCCACCTACGCAGTCAATGCAGTGATAGCATCTAGCCCATGAATCTCAGCCACTTTCCTATTATTCACTGCTCTCTCATCGGCCCCTTGATGGTTGTTTGTGGCCATGTCTTCTAGCAAATCATGTGCCTCATTGTCACTCTTTCTCATGAACGTCCCTCCTGCTGCAGCATCAATAATGGTACGAGTTGTACCACACAGCACATTGTAAAATATGTGGACCAACATCCACTTCTCAATCTCATGATGCAGACACTTTCTCTGCAGATCTTTGAAATGCTCATGCATCATAGAGTGACTCTCCATCCATCTGATAGTAATTATTAAGCTCTTCTCTGAGCTTTGCTGCTTTGGACGGAGGGAAGAACTTGACAAAGAACTTCTGGGCTAACTCTTGTCATGTAGTGATGGAGTTGGCATGTAATGAATTCAACCAGCACATTGCTCTCTCCCTGAGTGAGAATGGGAAGAGCCTCAACCGAATGACATCATCAGTAACGCCATTGTATTTAAAAGTTGGACACATCTCCAGGAAGTTTGCTAAATGCAGATGGGGATCTTCTGTCGGTAATCCCGCAAACTGGACTGAACCTTTGACCATGTGCAAGATCGCTGGTTTGATTTTGAAATTATTGGCTTCAACAACTGGAAGCCTGATGCAAGTCTGCACCCCTGTGATTGTAGGCAACACATAGTACCCCAAGCTCCTTTCTGCAGGGACTTGTCTTAAGACAGGCGGTTACTCATCATTCCCCACATTGTTGTTTCGCTGATCTCCCATTACTAAGGAATCAACTACTCTTTTCTCTTTTCTGTTCTGTCTGCACAATCTCTCAATCTCAGGGTTCAGAGGGATATGAATGTCAGATCCTCTCCTACTTCGCATAAACTAAGTTCCTGAGACTAATCAACAACAGCAAACAGATCACGGCAAACAACACTAAAACAAAATAAATAAATAAAAAGCTGAAAATAAAAACCAAATTAGAAATAAGAATAGATAAATCGATATTAACAGTACGCCAGTCCCCGGCAACAGCGCCAAAAACTTGTTGAGATATTTCTAGATGCTTACGCAAGTGTATGTATCATTCAAGTAATAAAGATCTGTAAGACCGAGTTTATCGTCCACATAGACTGGCTTATTAAGTATCGGTTATCTATCATATGATATATATTTTGTTGACGTTCTTTAGTTTGAGAATTATAACTAATAATTATGACTAATTGCAGGAAATAAACTAAAGATTATAATACTTTGGGTTTATAACAGTTATGATGGAAATAGGGCTTCCAATCTCCTCAACTATCCACTCTTTCACGTGTTAATGCAATGCTAATGATTCTACTTCTTATTAAGATAGCAGGTTAACTAATCTGTCATTATATTCTGGTTAGGATATACAAGAGCTCAACCTAGTGCAGAACCCTTATATATTTCTATGATAAGTTTTACCACACGGGAGGATTAAGAACAATAACCTTTAATTACTACACAAGCATCAGGGTACTTTCTTCCACGATTTTAACCTATGTCTAGACAATTACAGCATATTCAAATCTTACCTTTCAGACTTTTGATTCGAAATCATATAAGTGATGACAATTAATAGCTAGTTAATTATCAAGCAATCATAACAATATTGAATAGATCTTAATACGCTGAAGAAGAAATCAATAACTAATGCATTAACTATATGAAAAAGCTTCAAGAAGATTCGATGGAAACCCTACTAAAGTAATTAGCTCATAAACGTTGTCATGTCAAGAACTAAATTACAATGCAACATAAACTGAAATAAAACAAAGGAAAGGAAAAGAACTTGAACAAGAGTCTCCAATTGTGCCTCCTTCTTGCCTCCCAAAAGTATCAATTGTATTATGGTATAAGGTCTGATATATTGAGCAGGGTTTCAGGGTTTTATACTTGAGAAAAGTTGTCTTTCGGACCATAAAACTCTGTCCAATTTGACCCAGGATTCTGCAAAATACGCGTCGGCACCAAGGTTCCATTTGCAGGCACCGCGATGCTAATTCTTCTAAAATCACTGTAGCTCACTGGACATATGGCACGCTGATCTTTCTTTGCCGAACCGCGGTGCGCCGGCGGTGTTTCTGTTTCGGACTTTTGGTAATTTTTACGTCTCGGTGCTAATTTTTCTGACCGCGATTCCTTGGCACCGCGGTACTACTGGGCCAGGCACCGCGGTGCCTCTCTGATTTCTGTCTGAAATGTGCCAGATTTCTTCTATTCTTTTTGGCACTTCTTAGGCTTCATTCCTTGGGATGTGCTTGTGCATATTTTATCTCAATTAAGCTCGTTTCATCCTTAAAAGTAGTATCTTCTCCTTTATGATCGTTGTGACACAAAATGAAAGAAAAACACACCTAACACTATACTAAACGCAAAATAAAAGAGTAAAATACTAACTAAAAAAAACTCAAAAGTGTATACAAATACACTTAACAGCTGGATAGTTGGTTAGCAAGCATCTTCAATTCTTGACAATAAGTGAAAACGTTTGAGAAGTCATCCAATTTAACGTTGGTGAATTGGTTGTCAAGATATAACACCCTAGAAAGTTTACTATATTGAAAAATATTTTGCAAACGTTCTCACGCTTGTTGAGACGTAAAGTTCGATTCCAATATGATATGCAAAAGGTCGTTATAGATAGTGTCATAAATCTATTGAAGGACTATAACATCTAACGAGATCATAACATTTTGTCAACCCAGTGGCATCCGATGAAGACTCGAAATGGATAATATGGTCTATTACTTCATAGGCGCGACAATGAATTTTGAATAACTCCACCCAAGCAGAGTATTGCCCTTTTTCCATCTCAATGGTGATTGGAATAAAGTTCTTGACGTTGTTCACGACAAGATCTGGATGGAATTTTTGTTTGTTGGTCATAGTTTCCCACGAAAAACAAAGCAAGAAGAAGAGAAAGAATTTTTTTTATGATTGGTGGAATTAACCCTAATGGTGTCGGCTAGGGTTGGATAATGAATAGAAACCAAAACCTTAAAAAGGGAAGGTTTTAGGGTAGCCGACGGGTGAGTAGTGATTTAGGTTTATGGTTTGTAGAAAACCCTACGACTTGTTTTGTTTGGGGCTGAAAATGAGAAGATTTTTTGCTATAGAGGGAGGCCGACCGGGGGGGGGGGGGGGGTAGGGAAATTTTTTGTGGATCTTGATACCATGAAGGAAATCAATTTCATGAATGATTTTATTCCATTCTTAAACTATATATACAAATGTATCATACTACTATTAAGGAAGATCTATCTAATTATCCTAAAATATATGATATTAATTTACAATCATCCTAAATATGTGATTACAATTTACATGATTGATGGTGATTTGAGGTGATTATGGAATGACCACATAATTATCCTAACATTGTGTTCGTAAGGACGAACTCAACAACCTTATTGATCATTCTCAACTTTTGCATCAATGACCTGCATTTAAGAATCACGACCAAGTAACTAGAGCTACTAGTATAACTGCCATTGAATATTTATGCAATTTTTTTGTGTACAATCAAATCTATTGAGAAATTACGACCTACAATATCAACTTCGGGAGAGATTTTTTAGAAACAAAGTTTAAATATCCTTTGAAACTTGTCAAAATTAGCCCTTTGACAAAATTCATTCATTTTTCCTCACGCATGTACTTTTTTTTTTGTTATGAGCGAAAGAATTAATTCCTTAATTATTTTTATTGATGAAAGACATATATATATACAAGTTACAATATCAGAATCATATTTCTACTTTATATCTAAATTCTTATTCTACAAGGAGACTAACTATACAATTATGGTAATATTACAATAGTAATTAAGGTACAAGACTAATTCTAAAATATATCAAATATACAAAATCTGGAACACTGTTCACGGGCAAGGACCATTCATCCTTTTTGGTCATTCGTCCCTTTTGGACCCTGAAAACGTGTCAAATTCGGCCCAAAACGTCAAAAATACCACGTCGGCGACGTGGCCATGCCGTCCGGCGCCACGGTGCCTGAAAATCAGAGAGTTTTTAGAAATTTCAGTGGTCGGCGCTGCTGCCAGGCACCGCGACGCTTGAGGCGTTGTTTTCCTGAATTTTTGCTTCGACGTCCTTTTTTCGTCCGGACTTCGTCTGATCTCTTCTATACTTCCCGGAACTTCTTAGACTTCATTTATTGGCCCTTTTTGTGTGCAATTCCATCTCAATTAAGCTCATTTTCTCTTCTTTTCGTCATTTCTCCATTTATGACCGCTGTGACACAAAAGAAAGAAAAATGACCCTAATACTATACTAAACATCAACAAAATGAGTAAAATACTAACTAAAAATGACTCAAAAATGTATATAAAATACACCGATCAGATGCACTATAGAGCGATCAACTAACTGCAAGTGGACTGTTGTTGGTCTTGCTTCCCCTAAACCAAGATTTTTAAACATAGGAAGGGGCATAAGGTTGACACTTGCCCCAAAATCACACAAGGCCTACTTACATGTCACCTTCCCTATAGTGTAAGGTAAGGTGAAACTCCACAGATCTTTCAATTTAGAGGGAAGTTTCTTCTGCAAGATAGTACTGCACTCCTCCGTCAGCGCTATTGTCTCATAGTCTTCCAGGTTCCTCTTCTTAAACATGATGTCTTTCATGAACTTCACATAAGCTGACATTTGCTCCAAAGCTTCAATGAACGGGAGATTGATATGAAGCATTTTGAAGATCTCTAAAAACTTGGAAAACTCCTTGTCTAAGGACTTCTTCTGTAGTCATTGAGGGTAAGGAATTTTGTCTACATATTCCCTCATGACTGCCGGTGGAGCCTTCTCTAAAATAGGGCGGTCATCAGTAACCCCCTAATTTTCTACCTCAGTTGTATTTTCCACCACTGGTTGGGATCCAACCTGCTCTAACTGCTTCCCACTTCTCAAACTGATTGTCTGGCATTGCTCTCTTGGATTCATCACTATATTACTGGGGAGAGCCCCCTGAGGTCTATCATTCAGGTTCTCTGCCAACTGCCCCATCTGAGTTTCCAAGTTCCTAATAGAGGACCTTGTTTCTGTCATGAACTGTCTGGTTTCCACCATGAATGGAGTCTGAGAGTTGGCTAAGGTCAACATTGCTGCTTTTATGTCATCTGGTTTCTCTTGTGGGGGTTGTGGACTGAATTGCTGTGAAGATGAGGCCTGAAACTGTGGTTGCTGCCCTTGGTTATTCTTCCATGAAAAAATTGGATGATTTCTCCAGCCCTGATTATATGTGTTGGAGAATGCATTGTTAGAGGACCTCTGAAAATTTCCCACAGCCTGACATTGAGCCTGCTCCATTGGGATGTTGTTGTGATCAGTTGTTGGACATCTATCGAAGGTGTGTGGACCTCCACAAATTTCACAAACTGCTTGCATCTGGACCACCTTTACGGACATGGTATTCTGCTGGAGCTGCTTCGTCAAGAGAGCAACTTGTGCATTTAATGCAGTGATGACATCTAGCTCATGAACCCCAACTGCTCTTCTGCTACCTGTTCCTCTATCATCTGACAAGTGATTGTTCGTGGCCATGTCTTCCAATAAGTCATGGGCTTCATGTGTTGTTCTCTTCATGAAGGTGCCACAAGCAGCTGCATCAATAATTGTCCTAGTAGTCCCACTTATACCATTATAGAAAATGTGTACCAAGTTCCACTGCTCAAGACCATGATGTGGACACTTTCTTTGCAAATCTTTGAACCGCTCCCAAGCATCATACATTGAATCTCCATCCAGCTGATAAAAATTATTAAGCTCACCTCTAAGTCTTGCTGCTTTGGTTGGAGGGAAGAATTTGGCAAGAAACTTTTGAGCCAAGTCTTGCCATGTGCTAATGGAGTTCGCCTGTAATGAATTCAACCAACTCTTAGCTCTATACCTAAGTGAGAATGGGAAGAGTCTCAACCGAATGGCATCATCAGTAACACCATTGTATTTGAAGATTGCACACAACTCGAGGAAATTTGCTAGATATAAGTGAGGATCTTCAGACGGTAATCCCCCAAACTGAACTGAACTTTGAACCATGTGCAATATGGCTGGTTTGATTTCAAGGTTATTGGCTTCAACAACTGGAAGCCTGATGCAAGTCTTCACCCCTGTAATAGTTGGCATCACATAGTCCCCCAAGCTCCTTTCTGTAGGGACTTGTCTTAGGGCAGACGGTGACTCATCATCTATCAAATTGTTGTTTCGTTGATCTCCCATTGCTAAGGAATCAGCTGCTCTTTTCTCTTTTCTATTCTGTCTGCACAATTTTTCAATCTCAGGATTCAGAGAGATAAGAGTGTCTGCTCCTCTCCTACTTCGCATAAACTAATTTCCTGAGACTAATCAACATATAAATCGATATTAACAGTACGCCAGTCCCCGACAACGGCGCCAAAAACTTGTTAGCGATTTTCCAAATGCTCAACACAAATGTATGTATCGTCACAAGTAATATAGTCTAATAAGACCGAATATCGTCCACAGATACTGGTTTATTAAGTACCGATTATCTATTCTATGATATCTATTTGGTTGACGTTCTTTAGTTTAAGAATCATAACTAAGAATTATGGCTGAGTGCAGAAAGTAAACTAAAGATTATAATACTTTGGGTTTATAACAATTATGAAAGAATAGGGCTTTCAATCTCCTCAACTATCCATTTTTTCACGTGTTAATGCAACGCTAATGATTCTTCTTCTTATTAAGATAGCAAGTTAACTAATCTGTCATCATATTCTGGTTAGGACATACGAGAGCTCAACCTTGTGCAGAAACCTTCTATATTTCTATGATAGATTTTACCACACAGGAGGATTAAGAACAATAACCTTAAACACTACACAAGTATCGGGGTACTTTCGTCCACGATTTTAACCTATGTCTAAACAATTACAACATATTCAAATCTCTCATCTCGGTTCTTGATTCGAAATCATATAAGTGATGACAATTAGTAGATAATTAATTATCAAGCAATCATAACCGTATTGAATAGATCTTAATACGCTGAAGAAGAAATCAATAACTAATGCATTAATTATATGAAAGAGCTTCAAGAAGATTCGATGAAAACCCTACTAAAGTGTTTAGCTCCTAGCCATAGACATGATAAGAACTAATACAAATCCAAACATAAATTGAATTGAATACTAAAGAAAGAAAAATTACTTAGAACTAGGTCTCCAATTGTAGCCTCATTTGTTGTAATGTGTTTTGTGTTGTGTGGCATGACTCCCTAAAAGCTGTCTCAAGGGTTTATATATGTTGTCAAAAACGTGTGCCTTGAACCCTTTTTCCCCTTGCCAATTCTATTTCGGATCTGAAAATTCTCGCATCGACACCGCGGTTCGGCAGAATAGCACCGCAGTGCCGAAAGTACTGTGACTTCTCAGGAGTTGTGGCATCGTGGTGCTGCAGAATGGCACCGCGGTGCCGAAAGTACTGCGACTTCTGATTTTCCAACTTTCATCATTTTTTGCTTCGGGGCTCCTTCTGATTTCTTCTATACTTTCCGAGACTTTTTAGACTTCATTTCTTGGCCCTTTTAGTGTGCAATTCCATCTAAATCAAGCTCATTTCATCCTCTTTTTGCCATTCATCCATTTAAGACCGTTGTGACTCCAAAGAAATAAAACCTACCTAATATTATACTAAACACAAACGAAATGAGTAAAATACTAACTAAAAATGACTCAAAAAGTGTATACAAAATATGCCTAACAATGATTTTGGTGTGAATTGTCAAAAAATGCGGGAGAATACTTTGACGTTGTGATAAATCTAGAGCACTGCCCGAGAGTCGCCTTTTTAGCCAGGCCGACCTCCTCCAATGTAAGCATGGATCGGGTCTGGTAGAATTCTGGCAGGGGGTTACTCTGACGAAGAATCAAAATAACACCGTTATAGGCCTCCGACAGTCCTATAACCATCTGAAGAACAAGACGACTATTGCTCACAGGAGCACCCACATTGCAAAGTTGATCTGCCAAGTCTTTGAGACTTTTACAATAGGAAGAAACATTAGGAAAATTTCCCATAGTAACTTGAGAAAATTCTTGCTCAAGGATAACAATGCGATAATTACCGTTCTCTTGGAAGATATCACACAATTGATTCCACGCCGCCATAGATGTGGAGTTGGGTTCCATAATCGTCTGTAAAAGGTTCAGGGAGATAGTGACATAAATCCACTAGAAAACCTTTGCATAGAGCATGACCCATAAGGTTGGATCGGCTGCTTTGGTGGGCACAACTGTTGTAGTCTCCGTATCACCCTCCGTAGGAGTAGGTGGAGGGATGATATGGTGAAGAACCTGGTGTCATAGCATGAATTTTGAATAACTCCGCCCACGTCCTATATTGAACGTTTTCTAGGTCAAAGAAAATAGGAAGGACGCTCTTGATGTTAGAAACTGTGAGGGCAGGATGAAAAGTGTTTGTATCAGTCATGGTGAAAAGAACGAACTTTGGACAAGATTTGTAGGGGGAGAGTATCAGATTTCAGAAAAGAAACCGAGGGGTTGAGAGGATTTTTGTCACGGTATTTGTTCAAGAATTTTGAGAATTGTATGATTGGACATCTTCACTTTCAATGTACAAGAATATATAGCATCATATTAGCCATGTTTTAGAATGGCGTTTATGGCTTCTTATAAGATTGTATCACGCCAATTTTAGTAGACTCTGGAGGATTAGTTGCGTCACGTAAATCCACCTATTGTAGAGATATATTTAGGGGTGTCAAATTGGACCCAAGCCCAATGTAAGTTTTGGGCGGGTTGGACATTGGTCCATCTATAATTTCAGTCCATCTTGACCCGTCCAACTTCAGTTCAAACGGTCCATCTGTCACCTCTAGATATATTCAGATACATGGAATATGAGATAAATTCCTAAGGGACTTATTTTCTTTCTATAGTAAACTATACTATTACTTTTGTATTTCCAGAGTTCCTGTATTCGAGTATTGGAAAGTAGACATATGTACAAGATAGGTCTTGCAATTGTCAATCTTTTAAGTCCAAAATTTTGTACAACATTCAAGTTTTAGGAAAACCGTTGGGCTAATTTTATAAACTATTATTGATATTTGACACTTTTTTAATTCTAAATATTCTATTATATTTACGCTGTATTCCAAATATTTTCTATTCATCACCCTCAAAGCATATTATTTCATTTTGAACCTCATCTTTGCGTGCTACTTAAAGTTCTCTTTTCTTAGTCCCAATCTATTTTTGGGGTGACAATCACCAAAAATTTCACCCTCACCCCACCCCACCAAAAGAAGAAGTAAAGAAACTTGGATGACAATCGACAAAGTTCTTCAAGCAATTAGGAGAAGTAGTCAATTAAAAAGATGATAACTTTAGACTTTAGATTGGACGAAACACAAAACTAACTAAAGAGTTGTGTCATTTATACTTGGAGTAAATTAAGCAATCCATTTTCTTCACTTCATATATATTACTACAACGTTGTGCACGGCTAAGCCAGCAAACTTAAGGGAAACATTTATCTAAGTTTATTACGCCAAGTTTTTCTTTTCTTCATTTTTGAAGTCCAATAGAAAATACCGTATAAGTAAATATTTTGGATGAGTTGATATTTCATAAACATGTTTATAAATTTCCAAAAGGGTGACTTAACTAAGTTGAAAATTCTAAAATTTCTAGATTGTTTCTATACTATAATAGACAAAGATATGGGAGAATAAATTGATTTGTTATTCCATGAAATAACCTGATTATATGCATGTACATACTACTTTAAGTATGGAAATAATTAAAAGGAAATCCTACAAATCTGCTATCAATCCATAAGATTGAGTATCTTTTATCAATCCCTAAGATTAAGTTATCTATTATATTATAAAGGAATATGGTTATATTCATAACACTCCCCCTAAGCTGGATCATATATATTGGTCATGCCCAACTTGTTGCAAAGATAATCAACTCGAGTTCCATTTAATGCTTTTGTGAACAAGTCAACCAGTTGTTCTCCTATCTTCACGTAGCCAGTGGAAATCAAATTTTCTTGAATTTTGAGAGGATCTTAGCTAGACACATTATTTTCACTATAAAACAAGCAGAAGCTAAATGAGATATGTGGAAGAAAGAAATGGCCTTACAGAATAGAGAAACAAGCAGGTCCTGCTCATGATAAGAGGTTCATACGTTCTGTGCAAGTTGCAGTTGCTGAAGGCGTGTTTTTAGTGAATGGAGAGGAGAAGTCACAAGTAAAATATGCAGAGAATTCTGCAGCTTCAGCAATGATTCTAAGCTCAGTTAATGGTGTATTGTCTATTGTAGTTTAAATAATTGCGTCTCAGGTCTAGGCAGGCTGATGGAAAGGGCGAAAAATATCTTGTATAATTTGAAATCCATGACTTGTTTAGTTTCTAGTGCTTGTGTACCACTCTTCTTTGTTGCTATAATAAGTGATGAAATTATTATATAGCACATGGCTAGATGCTCCACAAAAATTAAATAAAAAAAGTTATCATACAATCACTCTTTTATATTGTTGATTTTTTTTAGTTAACTTAAGGTCATGTTTCTAATTTTTTTTAAATTATTGATTCATTTTAAATGGTAAGTTTGATGAATATTTTGAATAGTACCAATACTATTATTATTATACAATGGTTATAATGAGGGTGGTGCAATAAGATCTTTTCATAAACGTACATTAATAATGATAACGCGTTTGAAGTTTGCTTGATAATTTAAAGTAGTTAAAATTTTTGTGTGTTAGAGATGATTGAACGCATCTTCACCAGGGTCGTCTCATATATTTTGGATGTCATGTTCTAATTCATAAAAGTGAACTCTTAATTGGGCTAAAACCTGTGAATTATGAATCTTTACAGTAAATTCTCTCCAACCACCAACCACCCCTTCCAAATTTTTTATTTCATATATTTATTTTACTTTTATAATTTTTTTCTAAAAAATGAAGAAAAAATCTTACCTCTTGCCCTCCCCCCCCAATCACAACCCCACTCACCCACACCAAATTTAACCACACAGAATTCTCATTTATTATAATTTTAAATGATGTGTTTGGTTCAAACTAAAAATGTAAATAAACTTTTATTTTCAATTTTAACGTTAACTTTTTAAAAAAAGACTTCAGGAGAATAGTTTTTTGTTGGGACATTAAGTAGTGGGCTTTAAATATGAAATGTGTATAGAAAAATGGAGAAATGAAATTTTAAAAAATTACTTTTTTCAAGTGAACTTTCTTTCACATTAGTGGTGAAAAGTAACATTTATGTTCTTATACGTAGAAGAACATCTTCTAGCTAATAAAGTGTTGAGAAGAAGATCTCCCTCGCGTCGTTGTCGTCGCTTGGTTCGACTTCGATCGGATTAATTGATAATTTTTTGTTATTTAATGTAGATTTCTTCCTCCAAATTTCCATTCAAGAAGGTTGTTTTCACATCCATTTAATGAATTTGAAGATCGTACACGACAACCAACGATATTAACACCCAAATGGATGTAACACAATATTCTTGAGCTCTAAACTAAAACATTTTTACTATTTTTCCCAAAATATAATTTGAATGCAGGGATAACAAACTTAAAGAATTTAATATTTATATTTCTGTTTCATTTTATATTCTGATTCTTCTACATTTGTGTCGTTAATGGTTTTTCTATTTTTTGGATTCTAAAAACAGAAATTGGTTTTGTTAAATAACTGTTTTGAACTCAAAGAGATAACAGTTTTGATAAGGAAAGTATGTCATTTGTTGATTTACCCGGGATTGTTATCCCACATGGAGGGTAGTATAAAAATAATTATCCTTCCGTTAATTTATGTGATTTACTTTCATTTAATATATACTTTAAAAAATAAAGAAAGATTTTCGAATCTTATGGTCTAAAATAAGCTAAAGATATTTGCATAAAAAATAAAATTTAAAATTAAATTACTGTCAAATAAGGAAATATGTCATTATTTTTGCTCGATTTCTAATCCTTGAATAAAAAATTCTACGAAATGTGAAATAAAATAATAGCACATTTTGTCTCTGGATTATAGTCTGTTATCCTTGTAACCAGACGATCCCTAAGAATTTACCTATTCTTGTCTGTTAATTTATTTCCACAAATTCACTTCCAATTCTAAGTTTTACCTTGAAAAGTTAGATATCACTACAACGAATTTGCCATATATCAACGGCAGAAATTTGTAAGTAAAAAGTTCAAAAACCATTGGTATAGGTCATAAAATCTATACCAACGGAAGTTTAGTTCCGTCAACTTTGATTCGCTATACCAACGGCAAATTAGCCGTCGCAATAGCCTATACCTACGACAGTTTCAATCCGTTGGATAAAAATTTACAGCTATACCAACGACTAATGACACATATTTAATAACTTTACCCACCACTTGTTTCCGTAGGTATATGACCATATTATCTTTTGGTATAGGTCTGATTTTTTTTATAAATAATATTTTTGCCTCAAATAAATATTTTTAATAATAAAAGTTTGAGAATATTTTTTATATGCAGCACACAAAATTTAAAGTAAAATAAAAGAAAATTTCAATTATATTATCAAATTAACCAGTCTTACAAACATGTAAAATTTACCAGTCTTACAAACATATCAAACTAACTAAGTAATGTTAATTATAATAACCACCAAAACAACTTCTACGACAGCAAAAAAACACAATACAATAGATAAATAAAAACATATTTAAGATAAAAATTGTTGGTATAATAATCTGTATTTGGCTAAATAATGTTTCAAAACAATCTGTTAATCACTTAGTGAAACATATAACATTAATGAAACAATAAACGAAAACAGAATCTGTTTTGGAAAAAATAATTTCAGAATGTAATCGAGCCCACTTAGTTCAAAGTGTGTCCTTAAGGAAATTATTCCCTCACAAGATTTCGAGGTTAACTAATATCGCCTCCCAGGATAGAACGATTATCTTACCAGAATAGTAGTACTCCAAATTCCGGTAGCAACGAACCACTCAACGGCAGTATATCACACAGAATGAAATTTTCGATTTGAAGAGCAACTTCAGAATTTCAGAATTGATTAGTATATGAATTTTTTAATAAATTCTTGAAATGATCAAGAATTTATAGGGTTAGAGGTACTGATTCTGAATGGTTGCAACCATTCAGAATAGTCACCTCATTTTGGAGGGAAATTCGAAAAAGAGAGGGAGAGCCGGACGCGGGTCGATCCGTTTGGATTTGTTTTTAATTAAATAATTAATTAATTAAAGAAACGTTTGTCCAAAAAGATTATCAATCAATCTTTTGACAAATCCAAATCCAAATCCAAATCCAAATCCAAATCCAAATCCAAATCCAAAGCCGAAGCCGAGCCGAGCGACGACGACGGCGCGAGGGGTCCTTGCCCTCTCAACCCTTTTAGCAGCTCGAGAAGGTGTAATGTAATATATACACCTCTCTTTCCTTCCATTTTTTCGATGTGGGATAAAAGAGCCTTTTACCCTCTTTAATTTTTATCCCATCATTTCCTATTCACCAATATCAAAACCCAACAATCCCCCACATGAATGGGGAATGATTATAAGATAGAAGAATGTACGGACGAGTGTGATATACAAGCGAGAATTGACTGCATCTGGATAAGTAGGTTTCCCTTTGAACTTTCCGTAGTGAACTTATATCGGATATACTCGATCAATCGGTAGATTTGATATCTTTGAACCGTCGAACTTTGTTGTATACCTAGACAACATAAGACACACAATCAACCCTCAACCGTTTATGGTTCTCACGGTTGTGTTCGTTTCAGCCATGAACACCGCCTGGTCTCATGAGTGCATAGAGAATGGGCCTTTACTGTCATTCCCCTTTAAATCGGCTTACACTTAACACTCACATAGGTGATTTCTAAACATGTGGTCCTATAGCCACATTATCTGGTCATACATCGCCAGATTTAGATAACCATTAAAAACCTTAATGCTTTATTAACTCATTAACAAGCCATAAAGTCTTATCCTTATTTCTGAACATTGTCTTCATCCGAGAATGGGTTGAGTTATTTGACAATGTTGAACCGTCAGTCACAACTTTGTTTGATCTCCTTGAACCTAGCTCTTGGGATCTAGGTAGAGTTACCGCCATGATGACTTGTCCTTGGCCTTAACCCCATTCCCATTGATGATCTACCAACTCCCTCTCTAGATAAGCCTTTTGTAAGCGGATCCGCCACGTTATCTCTTGACTTTACATAATCAATTGTGATAACGCCACTAGAGAGGAGTTGTCTAACGGTATTGTGTCTCCGTCGTATGTGACGAGATTTTCCGTTATACATTACGCTCCCTGCCCTACCTATTGCTGCTTGACTGTCACAGTGTATACATATAGGAGCCAAAGGTTTGGGCCAGAATGGAATATCTTCTAAGAAATTCCGGAGCCATTCAGCTTCTTCACCGGCCTTGTCTAAAGCTATAAATTCTGATTCCATTGTAGAGCGGGCGATGCATGTCTGTTTTGATGATTTCCAAGACACTGCTCCTCCGCCAACAGTGAAAACATATCCACTCGTGGATTTAACTTCAAACGATCCGGTGATCCAATTTGCATCACTATATCCCTCAAGTACTGCGGGATATTTATTATAATGCAAAGCATAGTTTTGGGTGTGTTGTAAATATCCCAAGACTCGTTTCATTGCCATCCAATGAGTTTGATTGGGATTACTCGTGAATCGACTCAGCTTGCTTATAGCACATGCTATATCTGGTCGTGTACAATTCATAATATACATCAAACTTCCCAAAACTCGTGCATAGTCCAATTGTGAGTCACTTTCACCTTCATTCTTTTGAAGTGCAAAACTTACATCAATTGGAGTCTTTGCAACATTGAAATTTAAATACTTGAACTTGTCAAGTACTTTTTCAATATAATGTGACTGTGATAATGCTAGACCTTGTGGAGTTTTATGGATCTTAATTCCTAAGATCAAATCGGCAACCCCTAAGTCTTTCATGTCAAATTTGCTAGCGAGCATACGCTTCGTAGCATTTATATCGACAATATTTTTACTCATTATCAGCATGTCATCAACATACAAACAAACAATGACTTCATGATTTGGAGTATTTTTAATGTAAACACATTTGTCACACTCATTAATCTTAAATCCATTTGCCAACATTGTTTGGTCAAATTTTGCATGCCATTGTTTGGGTGCTTGTTTAAGTCCATAAAGTGACTTCACAAGTCTGCACACTTTCCTTTCTTTACCAGGAACCACAAAACCCTCAGGTTGTTCCATGTAAATTTCCTCCAATTCTCCATTTAAGAAAGCTGTCTTGACATCCATTTGATGGATTTCAAGACCATATACGGCCGCCAGTGCCACTAACACCCGAATAGATGTTATTCTTGTCACCGGCGAGTATGTGTCAAAGTAATCAAGACCTTCTTTTTGTCTATAACCTTTGACCACAAGTCTTGCCTTGTATTTGTCAATAGTGCCATCAGCTTTCATTTTCCTTTTAAAGATCCATTTTGATCCTAAAGGTTTATTTCCAGGAGGAAGATCAACTAACTCCCATGTATGGTTGTTTAAAATCGATTCAATCTCACTATTGACTGCTTCTTTCCAAAATGTTGAATCAGAAGATGACATTGCTGCTTTAAATGTTTGAGGCTCATTTTCAAGCAAGAATGTTACAAAGTCTGGTCCAAAGGAAGTAGATGTCTTTTGACGTTTGCTACGCCTTAGATCCTCTTTGCTTGGTGTACTTTCCTTTGGTTCTTCCCGCGGTCGTTTAGATCTTTCACTTGACGACTCACATTCAGTTTTATACGGATAGATGTTTTCAAAGAATTCAGCATTATCTGATTCAATTACCGTATTAACATGAATTTCGGGATTGTCCGATTTGTGAACCAAAAACCGACAAGCTTTGCTGTTTGTAGCATAGCCAATAAAAACACAATCCACAGTTTTTGGTCCGATTTTTACCCTTTTGGGCAAAGGAACTTGGACCTTTGCTAAACACCCCACACTTTGAAATATTTCAAGTTGGGTTTTCTTCCTTTCCATAGATCATATGGAATAGATTGTGTTTTGCTGTGGGGTACTCTGTTGAGTATTCGATTAGCTGTAAGGATAGCTTCCCCCCACAAGCTCTGCGGTAAACCGGAACTAATTAGTAAGGCATTCATCATTTCCTTTAATGTTCGGTTTTTCCTTTCCGCAATTCCATTTGATTGTGGTGTGTAGGGGGCAGTAGTTTGATGAATAATTCCATATTCCAAACATGTCTCTGCAAAAGGAGATTCGTATTTCCACCCCTATCACTTCTAATCATTTTGATCTTTTATTCAATTGATTTTCCACTGTTCTTGTATTGCTTAAATGCATTAATTGTTTCATCCTTACTATTAAGCAAATACACATAATAAGATCGAGTGCGATCGTCGATGAAAGTTATAAAATACTTTTTCCCACCACGAGATGGTATTGACTTCATATCACATATATCTGTGTGAATTAAGTCTAAAGGATTTGAATTCCTATTAATAGACTTATATGGATGTTTAACAAACTTAGATTCAACACAAATTTCACATTTTGATTTGTTGCACTCGAATTTAGGCAATACTTCTAAATTGATCAATTTTCGCAGGTTTTGTAATTGACATGTCCTAAACGAACATGCCATAAATCATTTGACTCGATAAGTAAGGCAGTGAATTTTCATTAATCACAACAACCATTACATTGAGTTTGAAAAGGCCCTCGGTGAGGTAGCCCTTTCCTATGAACATATCATTCTTACTTATTACAATTTTCTCACTAACCAACACACACTTAAACCCGTTTTTGACGAGTAGTCCGGCTGAAACTAAATTCTTCCGAATTGTTGGAACGTGCAGAACATTGTTGAGAGTCAGGACCTTGTCGGAAGTCATCCTCAGAAGTATCTTCCCATATCCTTCAACCTTGGTCATTGCGAGATTTCCCATAAACAGTACCTCTTCGGGTCCAGCGGGAGCATATGTTGCAAATGCTTCTTTTGCAGCGCAAACATGTCGAGTGACACCAGAATCCAGCCACCACTCTTTTGGGTTTCCAACCAAATTGCACTCAGATCACTCAGATCAATTGCCATTATTTGTTTGTCACTGTCAAATCGACAAACTGTTTTACTTAATAAAACCATAATAGCAATTAAATCACAGACTCAAACGATGAAGATTTTATTTCTTCAAATCGGAGTATAATTGTGAAACTTAAACGATGAAGATTTTATTTCTTCAAATCGTAATTTGAACGATGAAGATTTTATTTCTTCAAATCACAGTATAGTTATGAAACTTTAGTATTCCAACGAATCTTTTATATCTTCGAGTCAGAATACTAATATTCTTATGGAGTAGAAAACTACACAAGTTTTAATCTCCTTAAACAGAACGATGAAGATTTTATGTTCTTCAAATCGTTGTGTAATTATGAAACTTTAGTATTCCAACGAAGTTTTTATATCTTCGAGTCAGAATACTAATATTCATATGGAGTAGAAAACTACACAAGTTTTAATCTCCTTAAATGTAACGATGAAGTTTTTATGTTCTTCAAATCGTCGCAACAAATATCATACACAACGGCGAAGATTTTATTTCTTCAAACCGAATCAATTTTGATAGAAACAAATATAATACACAACGGTGAAGATTTTATTTCTTCAAACCGAATCAAAATTGATAGAAACGAAGTGCAGTAGATTGTATGTTGTATACTTGATGAAGTTTTTATATCTTCAAATCAAGTATCAAATGAGTAGAAAGTTCTGAAAACTTTAATCTCAACCGGAGTAGAAAATCCGAAGATTTTAGTCTCCAAACAACATACAAAAAAAAAAACTTTTTTTTTCCTTTCTGAAAAAACACTTTTTTTCTTTTTTTTTTTCTTCTTTTGGGAAAACACTTTGTCCTGGACTTTTAATATTCCAACGAAGTTTTTATGTCTTCAAGTTAGAATATGAAATGTCATACGGAGTAGAAAACCACACAGGTTTTAATCTCCAAACCAGGATACAGATTAAAATACAATAAATATAATTTCCTTAAGATTGTTGGTATAATAATCTGTATTTGGCTAAATAATGTTTCAAAACAATCTGTTAATCACTTAGTGAAACATATAACATTAATGAAACAATAAACGAAAACAGAATCTGTTTTGGAAAAAATAATTTCAGAATGTAATCGAGCCCACTTAGTTCAAAGTGTGTCCTTAAGGAAATTATTCCCCTCACAGTACTCGAGGTTAACGGAATATCGCCTCCCAGGATAGAACGATTATCTTACCAGAATAGTAGTACTCCAAATTCCGGTAGCAACGAACCACTCAACGGCAGTATATCACACAGAATGAAATTTTCGATTTGAAGAGCAACTTCAGAATTTCAGAATTTAAAGAAACGTTTGTCCAAAAAGATTATCAATCAATCCAAATCCAAATCCAAATCCAAATCCAAATCCAAATCCGAAGCCGAGCCGAGCGAGCGACGACGACGGCGCGAGGGGTCCTAGCCCTCTCAACCCTTTTAGCAGCTCGAGAAGGTGTAATGTAATATATACACCTCTCTTTCCTTCCATTTTTTCGATGTGGGATAAAAGAGTCTTTTACCCTCTTTAATTTTTATCCCATCATTTCCTATTCACCAATATCAAAACCCAACAAAAACAGCTTCTAATCTTTCTCTCTTCCATCTTCATCAGTATATGGACTTGGAGAAATGACTCAATTAATAGCAAAAAGTAGCAGGAGGATTAAGGAAATGCTAAAAAGTAGACACTGATCATGCTCGGAGGAATCCCAACATAGAGCTCGCCATCAATCTTTAAGGGGCGAACAAAACTTCTTCTAAGAGTTCTTGAAATCTACTTCCTGATGCTCGCTGTATTGAGATGAAAAAATAAATGCCTCAAAGCATGTCAAGATTTTAAAATATATTGGTAGCTACAAGTTTCTGTATAGATGCTCAACTACAAGATTTCATTTTAAATGTAAAAGAGGAGCCACAAAGAGCTACTGTCATGATCTTTTTGCAACAAACCAATCCCAATACTCCACCGTGACCGTAAACATGTATATTATAGAAATAATTGTATCCCTATCCATGATTAGAATATTTTCATATATTATGTAAATATAATTATGGTAAGACTAGGATTATTTTATATAGGCTTAGGATTCCTATTGTATAAGGGATGAATATTGTACTCTATATATACTTTGATATTAATGAGAAGACTCCCTAAGGGAGATTAATATCATCTCACATGGTATCAAGAGCCTAAACTCCAAAAACCCTAAAAATTTATTTCCCCAGCCGCCGGCAACACCCCCCTCCCACGCCGCCGCGGCTCCCTTCTTCTCTTCAAGAAATTTCTTGGTTTTTCTTTTCTTCCTCTCCTCTCTAAATGGATACTCAGTACAGAGTCGCGGCGCCTGCCCTATTCCAGTACCACCAGTCCTTCAACCCTTATTCCCACTACGAGTTGTTAGGTCCAGCACCACAACAAGCCCACTTCATGCAGGGACAGTTCCAGCAGCCCTCCTCCGCCATGACACCCACTGAGTTAGTCAGGCTTTCAACACCCTCAACATGCAATAATCTGACAACAATTGGTACATGATTCCGAAGCCACATCTCACATCACCCAGTCTGCAGTTACTATTCCCAAACTGTGCAGTTTAAAGCATCCTCAATATGTTACAGTTGGTAGTGGATAACGCATTCCAGTAAAGGGTTATGGTACATCATACACACAATCTCCCCATCCACCATTCTCCTTTAAAAATACCTTATATGCCCCACACATAATTAAGAACCCAATCTCTGTCCGCCAATTTACTCGTAATAATTCTGTCTCTGTTGACTTTGACCCTTTTGGTTTCACTGTAAATGATCTTCGTACGGGGACACCTCTTACGAGATGCAATAGCACGGGGGATCTCTATCCATTCACATTCACCTTCGCTGCCAGATCTTGCTCTCCCGTCTCTCTAGCGACTATTTCTTCTTCGACATGACATAATAAGCTTGGTCACCCAGGACTCCGGTCTTTAATTTTCTTAGAGACAATAATTTTATTACTTGTAATGGGAAGCTTGCCCAAAATTGTGTTTCTTGTTCTTTGGGCAAACATATTTGTCTTCCGTTTAAATCATCTACTAGTGTTACCTTTGCACCATTTGATATAATACATGCCGATTTATGGACATCACATGTTGCTAGTTCTTTCGGTTATAAATATTATCTTGTCTTGCTAGATGATTTTCTCAATATATATGGTTGTACCCTCTCAAATATAAATCGGAAGTATTTATCAAATTTTTTGAGTTTCGACAATTCATCCAAACACAATTTGAAAAAGGTATCAAATCATTTCAGTGCGATAATGGTCGTGAATTCAATAACTCTATGTTTCACTATTTTTGTACCAATAATGACATTATTTTTCGCTTCTCCTGCCCTCACACTTCACCACAAAACGGTAAAGCTGAAAGAATCATCCGCACCATTAATAATATGATTCGCACCCTATTGATTCATGCCTTCCTCCCTCCATCCTTCTGGGTATATGCTGCTAAAATGTCAGAATACATTCTCAATATTCTTCCTACTAGCACTCATCACAACATGACCCCTATCGAAATCATATACCATAGAGTCCCCTCCTATGATCATCTACGAATTTTCGGTTGTCTGTGCTATCCCAACCTTAGCTCTACCACCCTTCACAAACTCGCTCCTAGGTCCACTCCATGTGTCTTCCTAGGCTTCCCACCGAACCATAGGGGCTATATATGCTACGACATGTCCACTCATCAAATCCACATCTCTCGTCACATTCGACGAGACCATATTTTCATTTTCGAATCTTCAGAAATTCCAAAAACCGGATTACTCATTCCTTGACGAGCCTGTTATCTCTCCCATCATTCTTGATCAGCTTATCTCTTCTGACTCATCGACAGCGCCGCGGCCCAGTGTTGAGGCACTGCGGCGCCAACTTTCCAGAGAGGTGTTAGCGATATTTCGAATGCTCACGCAAGCGTACGCATCGTTGACAAGTAATATAGTCCGATAAGACCGAATATCATCCTTAGAAACTGGTTTCTAATTACCGTTCATTTACTTTATGTTATCTATTTGGCAATCGATATTTGAGTTGGGATTTTTTTAACTACTAGTATAATTGCAAGAATTACTGAACTATTTAAGTTGTAATCAGTTATGAATGAATCAGGGCTTCCAAAATCCTCGACTATCCATTCTATTCAATCCTTAATGCAACTAGAATGACTTCTTCTACGTTAAGATAGCAGTTAACTAAACTGTCTTATATTCCGGTTAGGACATATAATCACTCAACCTCAGTGCAGAACCCTTTTGTATTTCTAGGATAGGATTTACCACATAGGAGGATTAAGAACATTAACATATAATGCTACACAAGTATCAGGGTATTGTCGTCCGCGATTTTAACCTACACAAGTATCAGTGTTCTAACGCTAAGAAAAAAAATAAAAATAAGCCAAAGTAGAAATAAAAATAGATGGTTCGATATTAGATGTACGCTAGTCCCCGATAACGGCGCCAAAGTTATGTCACGACCCGACCCGATGGGCCGCGACCCGGCGCCCTAATGATGCCATTACACTAGCCCGTCACGTAATCAACTGACCCTTAAGGATAATAGAAAATTTCGACAGCACAACGCTGCATCTATAACCTATACCCAAAATAGGCGAGCCGACAAGGCTGCCTTACACAACTATCCAACCATCACAACAGGCTAGCCGACTAGGCTGCCACCAAATAGCATCACATAAGCAAAGGAGTAATCACAATAGGCAAGGCTGCCACTATATACGAGAACATCCCAAAATAAGTGCAACAATACAGCTAACTCAACCGCATAAACGTTCTACACAAGTCCAAAACACATCTATCACCCACAATCGCTCTGCACTCTAAGAGTACAATCTTGATATATGGCCAACAGGGCCCCGTCGTGCCCAAAATATACCTAAGTCTGGAATGTAAGGATCTGTACCAAAATAACTGGCTCCGGAACAAGGGAGCTCTTCAGCGGCTGGTAGATGTCCTAAGCTGGAGGGTCACCTATCTGAACACCTGAACCTGCGGGCATGAACGCAGCCCCCCGAGGAAAGGGGGGTCAGTACGAAATAATGTACTGAGTATATAAAACATGAAATACTGAAAATGAAATCACAACTGTGTCAAGTAAAGATAGAGAGTCATCAAGCTTAACAAAAATGAGAGTCATATCAGAAATCATGAATGCTTACTCATACTGTCACTATGTCTATGCATGCGATATCAATCAGATAACATGTCTCGCCTCAGTGGGGACTCGATGGAAGTCTGTATATGTGCGCATATCATATCTCGGCCCTCTATGAAGGGACTCAATAAAATCTGTATATATGTATATAACGTGTCTCGCCTACAGTGAGGACTCGATGAATCGTAAAAGGCACGAACATGATCCGGCCCGGGACTCGGTGGAGTGAAACAATAATACTTAGCACGAGTAGATATCATGAGCAACCATATGCAATTAAAAATCCTCCCTGACTCTCGATAATATCATCATAATAAACTCTTTTACTGAAAATCATAGACACTAATCAACAATTATCCTTTAAAACTGAACTTATAGGAATTACGTACGTCCGCCGTACTTTCATTAAAATCATGCCAAAAAGAAGGAATGAAGAGTTTTACATACCTCTTAGGCGAACTACTCAACTCAATACTAAAGTATGTCTCGTCTAGTACTTCAACCTATAATAATGAGTAATATGTTCGTCAATTTCGTAATTTCTAACGTAAGTTAAATTGAATAACGACTTCCGATTCTATAGAAATTTGGACAGCATTTCCCCTATTTATATGCATATCCACAATTAACCAACAAGCCAAATCAAACCAACAACCACATCCATATCAATATGTAATCTAATTAGGCCCCATATACTACATATACGCCATCATACAATCTCATTTCTCCTTATTTATGGAAGGCAACAATTTCAACCATCAAGTGACTATCACACCTATTTACCATGTTCATTCACTTCTTAAAATGTTACAACAGTGTCTGAGATTCCAAAACTCCTTTCATAGTTCCTTAAATTCCAATTCATATCGCGTCACCTTAAATAACTAATTTCAACACAAGGTACCAATGTTTCTTTCAATCTTAACATACAATTAACGATGATAATAATAATAATAATAATAATAACAATTAATCTCGCACCAAAACATCCCGTAAAGGTCACACAATGTCCGAGAATTATCCATGAATTTTAGGCCATTAACATGCAACCATTTTAACTATTTTCTTAACTATTAAACCAACTTATCTTTTCAAAAATCCCATATAACGAATCCATATTTAATCTTCACAATTTCATCCACTTTTAATACACAATTAGTGATGAAATTTACAACACAACATACGAATCCAACATATACCCGAAACAACCCAATTCGGCTCACACCCAAAATTGACACATGCATTGTCTAAATTCAATATTTCTTCCTAACACAAGTCCATTAATTCAACTACAACAATATGCAACTTCAATTATAGTATAGAAAGAAAAATTTTCATACCTTAATTTAATCCCCAAAACGGGTCCCGATTTTTAGTCACTGTTTTGTCAGCTGAACTTGTAACGTCCATAACTCCCTACTCCTGTGTCCTGTAGATGAGAGGTTTGTTGAGTTGGAAACTAGACTCGACGAACTTTATTTTAGGATTTTGAAAAACTCAAAAACTCCTAATATACGAGGAGATATACCCTTTCAAAGTTGAATAAAAATCTGCCCCAAAATCCCGATTTTTGGCCACTGTTTTTTGCCGATTTTGCCCACCATTTTCATACCTCTTCAACTCCGAATTGACATGCAACAATCTACAATGTTAACCCATAATTTATACATGTTTCTCTTCCAAAAAATTTCACCAAAACTTGAAGAAAAAGAGGGCCCATGTTCGGCCAGCAGTGGCTGATTTGCCACAGTTTTTGTGTGCAAAATTAGCTTCAAATTAGGGTAAATAACTAACCTAGAAAGGAGGAATAACAATCTACAATTGTTGTTGAGTGAGGGAGGATGGTTCTTGATCCTAATCTCTGAGTGAGGAAGACAAATGAGCTATGCTTTGAGTATTATTAGAATTAAATTTTCAGATTTACAAATATGCACTTTATTCCCCCTAAATGTTACACTTTGCCCCTCTAATTGTTTATTTGACTAAATCAATCCCATTTCTTTTAATCTTAATTCATGTCTTCTTAATTCTCGGGAATTCCATAAGGTCTCGCATTCTCCATGTCGTAATTTATGTAATACTAATCCGTAACGGAATATGTATCTATACAACTTATCATTAAAGAATTTTCCGACGTCACATTCGTCGTTACCAAAATTATTCTATAATCACATCCTTAAGTATATAAATTTTCAATACTCGAATCCTATTTTCCTTAATTATGTCCTTACTTATTGTCTTAAACTCACGAGGTGTAACATTCTTCCCCCCTTAGAAACATTCGTCCTCGAATGTTCATAGTATGCCTTATGTTCTAGAAATTTTGGCAGAGTATCATTTATAACTATGTCTATCCACCTGTATCCAGCAAACCAACCCCAGTGCAGAACCCTTATGTATTTCTATGATAGGATTTACCACATTGGAGGATAAAGAACAGTAACCTATAATGCTACACAAGTATCAGGGTATTGTCGTCCATGTTTTTAACCTATGTCTAGTCAATTACAGCATATCAAAATCTCTCCTCTCGGTTTTTTATTCGAAATCATATATATTATGATAATTAGTGATCAATTAATTATCAAACATTCATACCAATTATTGACTAAATCTTAATCAAGTGAAGAATAAATCAAACTACTACATTAATTCATGAATAGAAGTTTCAAGCGATTCATAAGGAAAGCCCTAATAAAGTGTTTAGCTCCTAGACATAGTCACACTAAGAACTAACACAAAATTCATACATAAACTGAATTAAAAATGAAAGAAAATAAATTACTGCGAACTAAGTCTCCAATTGTAGTCTCCCTTGTTGTCTTGTGTTGTGTTATGTTGTAGAATGAACAACCCCTCATAGTTTTAATCCATAGGGCTTAAATATGTCCCAAATTTCGTGCCCTATGAACCAATCTTTCCTTAGTCAATTCTTCTTCGGAACTGAGATTTTTCGCACCGGCACCGCGGTGCCGAAACTCCTGCACCTTCTCAGCAAATATGACAATGCGGTTCTGCATAGTGGCACCACAGTGCTGAAAGTCCTGTGGCTTCTCAGTAAATATGGCACCGAGGTTCTGTATATTGGCACCACGGTGCTGAAAATCCTTCGTCCTGATGTGCCAACTTTCGTTTTTTTTGCCTCGGGAGCACCTTTTCTGCTCAATTCTCACTCCTTTTCGCCATTTTGCCTTTTGGAACCGCTGTGACTCAAAAGAAAGAAAAACAAACCTATACTAAACACAACAAAAACGAGTAAAATACTAACTAAAAATGACTCAAAAGGCGTATACAAAATACGCCTAACAAACACCCCCAAACTTAACCTTTGCTCGCCCTCGAGCAAAGATCAAAACAAAACAAAGACACAAAACAAAAGACTCACAGACTCAAATCAAGCAGCTGCACAAGTACTTAGAAACACATGAACGGCAGTTGGATAATATGTAGGAACAAATATAGCATGAATTTAGCAATCTAAAATTTAAGTCAGATATTTCACAAATTCATTTCAATCATAAGTAATGGAAGCATGAATATCTAACTTATGCATATCAATTTCATTTAGTTCTTTGAGCCAGTTTACTTGCTATTCTCCACTAATCATAGACATACATTCGAGAGATCATCAGGACTTTTCAGGGTTGTAATGTAGGCTTAGGCAGGGGTAGGTAAAATTAGACATCTATGCAACGAAATCATTTCATGTGATCCTATGCAACGGCTTCATATATGTTTTGTCTATGCAACGACGAACATCTGCATCACGTCTATGCAACGACGTCATTTCATCTAAGCCAATGCAACGACTTCATCTTTGTTTCGTCTATGCAACGACGAGCATCTGCAACGCGTCTACGCAACGACGCCCTTTCATCTAAGCCTATGCAACGACTTCATCTATGTTTCGTCTATGCAACGACGAGCATCTGCATCACGTCTATGCAACGACGCCATTTTATTTAAGCCTATGCAACGGTTTCATCTATGTTTCATCTATGCAATGACGAGCATCTGCATCCCGTCTATGCAACGACGTCATTTCATGAGAGCCTGTGCAACAGCTTCATCTCTATTTCGTCTATGCAACGACGAACATTCGCATCACATCTATGCAACGACACCATTTCATTTAAGCCTATGCAACAGTTTCATCTATGTTTCGTCTATGCAACGACGAACATCTGCATCGCGTCTATGCAACGAGCCATTTCATCTAAGCCTATGCAACGGCTTCATCTATGTTCCGTCTATGCAACGACGAACATCTGCATCGCGTCTATGCAACGATGTCATTTCATGTGAGCATGTGCAACGGCTTCATCTTTGTTTTGTCTATGCAACGACGAGCATCTGCATCGCATCTATGCAACGACGTCATTTCATATAAGCCTATGCAACAGCTTCATCTATGTTTCGTCTATGCAACGACGAACATCTGCATCACGTCTGTGCAACGACGCCATTTCATGTGAGCATATGCAATAGCTTCATCTATGTTTCGGCTAAGCAACGACGAGCATCTGCATCTCGTCTATGCAACGACGTCATTTCATGTGAGCCTATGCAACGACTTCATCTTTGTTTTGTCTATGCAACGACGAGCATCTGAGAGGTCCACCTCTGGCATAAGAGAGGTCTCATGCATATTAGGGCGCGCGCTTGATTTGCATGTTTTTGTTTACTATTGTTTGTTGTTAGCAACTCCGTACATTTTATTTAAAGCAATAATTACCCTTTTAACTCTGTACATATCATGATATGTGCTTATAACTCCGGGAACGAGCATTTGCACTTTGCATTTTAGCACTTTTGCTGTCACATTGCAATCAGGACTTTTACTGCGTAAATTGTTCTTGAACATCACGACTTGGACCTTGCGAAGCACAACTTTCACCCCGATCGAACCAATCAGGGGATTCTTTGACTATATTATCACACCTCTGCATTTTTATTATTTTGTCATTTTCCTACTCACCCATTTCTCATATTTTTTGCACGAAGGTCGTCCTCGCAAACAGCCGAGGGCGGTCGAAGAAAAAAAATCATCACAAGAATGAGCGGGAGTTATGTTGACTAATAGAAGTCAGTTTATTCCAGATTCAACGAGACATCGATCTCAGTTCTTCTATATTTTGTATATTTATACATATTTGCAAATTCAATTGATATGTCTAGTGTTGATTACATAATTCTTTATCATGCATTTTATAGCATAATTATCCCGAACTACGCGTGTCTGATTCTCACCACTCGGTGTGATACGTATGCAATCCATTTTGGGTTCGACACCACAAAAATAAAAAAAATAAGAAATAATAATAAAGAAGCATATTTTTCTCACACATGCATCCCATTCATCATATTTTTGAGCATTCATTTTACTTTGCATTCGTTCACAGTGGATAATCATTTGTTTTTGCATAGCTTTATATTGCTATCATTGATAAAAAAAATCAAGCATACATTTTATAACATATTTGAATGAACTATGCGCACCTGATTCCCTCGGCGGGATACGTAGGCAGCCCTATTCGGGTTCGGTACTATTTATTCAAAAAATACAAAAAAAAAAATTATTCAAAAATACAAAAAAAAATGTTATTCTAAATACAAAAACATTTTTTAAGTATTATTGTTTGACTTTGTTGATACCAACACAGTTAGGAGTGTGCATAAAAAAAAGTAATAATCAGTATGAGTTGACTCTGTGGTAAACCATAGATTCTTTTGGTACCTCTTATTCACACCCGTAAATGACATGGTCTTGCATGTTTTCCAAGATAAGAATGAAACCAACCTCATCGTTTCATATGCATTGTGTGGTGAGTTTTAGAATAAGTTCAATTGCATTGCATTGTGATCTAGAACTTGACCTGAATGTTTGTTGAGGCGAAATCCTGAGTAACACGAGGTGTAGAAAATGATCGTAGGCTTTCTTTGACCCGTTTGAGCCTTTTCAGCCTACCAAATAACATTATTCATAATACACCCCTTTTGAGCCTAAAACTTATTCTTTCGCCAACCGCATATTACACCTATACCCTTTCTGAGTGCGTACGCACTATCCTCTCTTGGCCCGACCTCCTTGAGCGCTTTAGAAATGTGCAAGTGGCTGACAACATTCTGCGTTGAAGTTTGTAAAGACAAAAATTGTCAAAGTCTCAAAAAGGAAAAAAGAAAAAAACACAAATGACGACTTCACAAAAAGAAGAAGTCAAAAGCCCCGACATTAAAAAAATAATAATAACTCTGGAAAAAGGGGTCTCCAAACGGAAGATTCAAAAGAAGTCAGTACAGAAAAACTGAGACAAAAAGAAAGCAAGTCAGCATTAAAACGCACAAATATCAAGAACGAACGTAGTCAAACTCTTGAGGAATGATTAGTCACTTTTACCCAAATAATATTCATTCCTTTTCCCAAGCCTACATTACAAGCCAGTGACAAGCCCTACATGATTTTATACTGAGGGTTCTCACATTAGTGGATACTTACATGACGGCCAAGCCTATGGTATCACAATTGCATGCATTGAACATCTTTCTGAGTGTGAGTATGTTTCTCTAAACGTCCCAAAATTTAAAATACTGGAATATATGTGTGGATGAAACTTTCTTTCAGTGAGGGCATTTGAAACGTGAGATTACGTGTAATTCGAAACCTTGGCTGCAAGCAAGTGTGTCGACACTCAGGTATGTCTGAGACACTATCTGAAGCTGTGTGAATTACACCGGAGTCAATCTCGGTTAGACTGAAAGTAATAAACGAAAATCCTTATGCACAATACTAATTGTTGGTATCAACTGAAGTCAAAATGTAATGTTGTCTTCCATTTTTTCAGAAAAAACAACAAAATGCATATTACATAAAATTCTTATTTTTTGCATCAATGAACTACGTCTTGATCTGATTCCCTCAGCGGGATATGTAGGCGACCACATTGGCTTCGGTCTAATTTTTTTTGAAAATTGTACAATCATTTTTTGCAGCATGAACTACGTTTTGACCTGATTCCCTCTGCGGGATACGTAGGCGGCCACATTTGGCTTCGGCCTCACATCATTTTAAAATCTTAAAAATCCTTATTTTTGCAGCACGAACTACGTCTTGACCTGACTCCCTCAGCGGGATACGTAGGCAGCCACATCGGCTTCGGTCACACCATTAGAAATATTTCTCTCTTGTTTTGCACAGGACTTAATTTTGTCCATTGGAGAGTTTATCATCCTCATATATTTTGCAACCATGACTACCTACACATGACTGGAGCATATTTTGAGGGTTGCATTCTCATCTACTCAATTGTACATTGTCCATATTCTCGCATTAGCTTTTTCATTCATGATAAAAAAAAATTGCTTACCTGATCGCCTTGATAGCGTCAAGACTCAACCTTACCCAGTTGAAAGTTCAACATCTTCATTTACCAGAAACTGAGCATTTTAAGAATTCACTGCAAGAAAATGACAATAGATAGGAAAAAGAAGACCAACTAGGTCTTCAGTCCAAACCAATCTGAGAATGCAAGCGTCAAAAGCCAAAGCTAAAAAGTCGACGCTAATCAACCACTCCTTTCCTAAAACTCACTAAGTTTTCTTTGAGTGCAGGATCTTCATATCAACAAAGGCAAGAGCACAACAATAAGCCCATGCGGATTGCAAACACACAACGTCTATGCAATGACGCTATCTCAACCCAGACGGGTCACAAAGCAGGTACGCCCATAAACCGACACATTTCATAAAAGTCTATGCAACGGCTTCATCCATGTTTCGTCTATGAAACGACGAACATCTGCATCGCGTCTATGCAATGACGCAATTTCATAAAAGCCTATGCAACGGCTTCATCCATATTTCATCTATACAACAACTTCATCCATGTTTCATCTATGTAACGACGGACATCTGCATCGCATCTGTGCAACGACGTCATTTCATATAAGCCTATGCAACGACTTCATCTATGTTTCGTCTATTCAATGACGAGTATCTGCATCGCGTCTGTGCAACGACGCCATTTCATGTGAGCCTATGCAACAACTTCATCTATGTTTCGTCTATGGAACGACGAGCATCTGCATCGCGTCTATGCAACGACTCCATTTTATTTAAGCCTATGCAACGTCTTCATCTATGTTTCGTCTATGCAACGACGAGCATCTGCATCACGTCTATGCAACGATGCCATTTCATGAGAGCCTGTGCAACGACTTCATCTCTGTTTCGACTATGCAACGACGAACATTTGCATCGCGTCTATGCAACGACGTCATTTCATTTAAGCCTATGCAACAGTTTCATCTATGTTTCATCTATGCAACGACGAACATCTGCATCGCGTCTATGCAACGACGCCCTTTCATCTAAGCCTATGCAACGACTTCATCTATGTTCCGTCTATGAAACGACGAACATCTGCATCGCGTCTACGCAACGACACCCTTTCATCTAAGCCTATGCAACAACTTCATCTATGTTTCGTCTATGCAACGACGAGCATCTGCATCGCGTCTATGCAACGACACCATTTCATTTAAGCCTTTGCAACGGCTTCATCTATGTTTCGTCTATGCAACGACGAGCATCTGCATCGTGTCTATGCAACGACGCCATTTCATGAGAGCCTGTGCAACGACTTCATCTCTGTTTCATCTATACAACGACGAACATCTGTATCACGTCTATGCAATGACGTCATTTCATGTGAGCCTATGCAATGGCTTTGTTATACCCCGTAGTTCTGGTCATACGTATGAGAACGTACGAAAGGGGTTAGACGTAAATTCTAGAAGGATAGGTTGACGGATTGTTTCGGACGGGTTTTTAGTCAACTTTGAGGCGGTTTATGTCCAGTTACATTATGAGTTTCTAGGTGTTTCAAAGGCCTAGTACGTAGTTCGTTGAGTCTAGTTCCCAACGCAACCAACCGTTCGTCGATAGGACATCGGAGTAGAAAGTTATGGAAGTTACTAGTTCAGTGCGCAGTCGGACAAAAAAATAATTCGGACAGGAGCCACAGGGCCGCGGCGCCGGGAAGCAGGGCCGCGGCGCCGAAAGATCCGAGGGTTGGCAGAAGTTTCAGCGCCACGGCACCGGCTGCAGGGCCGCGGCACCGAGGCGGGTTCTGCGAGGGTGAGTGGAAAAATCTGAACTGTTTTGGTTTAAAAAAGGCCATGGGAGGGTGACAAGTGTCCCCCCCCCCCCCCCATCTAATTTTTGCATGTACTATTTATTGACCAAGTCTTGAAGACTTGGTCATTCTTCAAGCTCTTCTCTCTCTCTCTAAATTAGAAGCTCTTCCTTCTCTCTAGAAAATTAAGAGGAAATCAAGGATTGAGAAAAATCTGAAAAGTGTGGCAAGAAGGAAACTCATTTGCAAGCTTGTAGGAGTCATTGTGGTGGTGTTTTTGGAAAGGAGGCTAGCAAATTTGTTGGATTAATTTGGCTAAAGCTCTAAGGTAACAATTCTTTCTCTTGTTGCTAGTTTTTGGTGTTGCATGTGAAGAAGAAAGAACTTGTAGTTGAAAATATTGCTCTTAGATAAATTGCATGTAAGAAATATGGTTTGGATATGAAAGAATTGGATAAGAAGGTTATGTAAGCATGTTGTAGCCAAAATACTACCTTAAACTTGTTAAGCTATTAGTTATGCATTGTGGGGCAGAATTTTACACATCCAAGTTTAGGTGTGTAATCCCCGTTGAATTGTTTGGATTGTTGGGCCTTAAAAGTGGCGTTTGGATGTTGAATCCGGCCTTGAAAAAGGTGGCAAAGTATGTAGAAACAAAGGAAATGCTGCCCAATTTTCCATAGAATTTAGTGACTTTGAACTTGGAATATTCTACGTTGTAGCTTGAGGTTATTAAACGTATTATGGTCATTATAGGTTGACGTACTACGTGCGGTATTTTGGACTTAGCAAGTGGATTGACCGAAGAGGTATGTGGAACTTTCCTATCTCTTGAGCATGAATAGCTTTACCTATATAGTACGATAGACGTACAAGGTTTTGATATCCCTTACTTGTTTTAAGGATGACCAAGTTTTATGAGTAAGGGGGGATTAACTCATTTCTTTAAAAAGTATTAAGGATGTCTTGATTTTTCAAAGTTAAGGGACTTGATGTGTTCAAGTATATGATTCTTGTTTCTTTTTAAAAGTGTAGGTCCCTTGGGTTTAGGAAAATGTATTTGACTAAGGTATAACGTTAATATAATGGCTTTATGGGAAGTTGATTATATTAGCTTTATGGAAAGTTAATAAAGGAAGATTTACTCTAAGTAAAATGAGTACGGATAAATGATTTGAGGTTGTGAAAGACAAATTGATTTTTAAGGCATTAATTGCCTAAGGTTTTAAAAGAGTAGAAGCACATAGTATAGTACTTTGGGTTAAATTCCCGGATTTCATAAGGACATGTTAGTGCCTTAAGTAAACTAAAATGAGAAGGTGTATGAACAAGATTAATAAGAAGTTAAGGGGTTTCTTAACTTGCTTATCACGACCGAACCGGGCGTGGTAGTGCCTACCCTGCACCCTAGTGATACAACATCAGAGAAAATCAGCGGAAATAAAAACTTAAATATGAAACAGAGATATGATCATAAAACAGGCCAACCAAACGGTTACCTTCCAATAAAATATATGTATACAAATCTTTCAAACCGAACAATTTAATCCTTTTTACAAACCCTGCCCACAACAGTGCTACAGACCTCTAAGAGTTTTTATACAACATGACGACGGGGCCCGCCATACCACAGAATGTACAAGAACCTACAACTCGGGTAACATACCAAAGATAAGCCTCGGAGAAAGCGGAGCTTCCCAACGCGAATCGTGATCCTAAGAGCGAGGATCAACAACCGATGTACCTCTACTGCGGCATGAGCAACCCCGAAGGAGGTCGATCTAACATGTACCAAGTATATGGCGAAAAATCGTAAATGAAATCATAGCGATCTATATAAAGCGGGAGACATGTATGATAACCAAACTACGATTCCTGATAAGTAGCGATCATGTAAGTCGTGGACTCGCCCTCGAGTCATCACCAAATATAACTATGGGACTCACGCCGCAACATCAATCATGCCCGTGGAATACCTTCCTCACTGCGATGCATGATATAATAACACCACGAGTACACATGAACACCAAGTCTGTACTAACAATACTATACAACCAAACCACGAAGGCGACACGGGCAAGTCTGGCCGACTACGGATACCAAGGCGTGTCACGTGGTGGCCAGGGCAATCACGAGGGCTAACTACCAGTACCAAGGCGTGTCACGAGACTTCGTCACTACACTGAGCACGGGCAAGTGTGAGGGCTAACTACCGTGCAAGGCCGAATCAGCCACGAGGCGGGGCAATCTGAAGCCACCAGATACCAAGGCCGATCAGTAAAAAACCTCATGGAGAGCTAGTCCATGGAATAACACTATCAACAGGGAAACGAACCCTCATCATGGCCGCATACCCGTGGACCATCCATCGAGTCAGTATGCCCATGGACTATCATAGTGGAAGCATACCCGTGGGCCACCCATCGTGTCAGTATGTCCAAAATGATCAAGAATAACACGACCGGCCCTCTATTCGAGAGACGCGGTAACATAAGAATACAACACTTGCACAACAAGGCTATCACACGCAAACATAGGCAAGTTACACACAACTCAAGGTACTTTCATTTTATGCCAAAGTCCAGGTTTTAACCCCAAAGTACTACGTATGTTAAACTCTTATTAAAGGATCCATTTCTTTTACAAAGGTCACTCGATGCCCGTATTATAAAAGTAGAGTGATTAACATTTTTAAGTAAACCAAAACAACTTCCATACTTTCCTTTTAAAACCAAATTAAGGCAATACCATGCCTTCCTTTTTAGACCAAAACACTTCTCCTTTTAAAGTCAAGTTACCACTTTAAAACCAATGATAAAACCATTCTTTCATTTTCATAAAGTCGTTATAACTAACTTCCCATAAAGCTGTTATAACACTTTATGTTTTAAACCAATTTTAAGACAAAACGAATGCCTTTCTTTTAAACCAAAAACTCTTTAATTTCCTCAAGTCTCCTTACTTATTCTCATTTCTGAAATCAGTAAAACATTATTCTTTAAAAACCAAGTACTCATTACTCACGAATGAGGTTTCACACTTCTTAACAACTTTCACATCAATTCAATTAAGTCAAGTCTCTTATCTTTTAAGATCAAGTCTCTTAACTTCTTAAAAGCAATAAACCATTCTTTTTATCTCTCTTTAGTCGTTATACCTAACTTCCCATAAAGCTAGTATAACTCTTAAGCTTTCAAACCAAGTATTATTCTTCTTTCAAAAAGAATTCTTTATTCTTTTGAAATACTTCAAGATTCTTATTATTCAGGCTTAAGTCAAAAGACATTGCCGTAAAACTATATTCGATTAACACAAATCGTCTAGTACTATATATATATTCTTGTAAAATACTTCTAGATTCTTATTATTCAGGCTTAAGTCAAAAGACATTGCCACACGTACGTCTACCGTACTATATATATTCCTTTAAAATATCATGCTCAAGAGTATAGGAAGAATCACATACCTCGCGACGATTATCGACTATCAGCAAATAGCTCCGAAGTACTGTAATCCTGCTAGCCTTTTTCACTTCTTCGAGTAGAACATGTTACTCGCAGTACTTCACCCTATAATGGTCATATAAGTCTATCAACGTCTAGACTATCTGTAAAATAATTCTACGGAAAATTGGGCGAGACTTCCTACGCCAAACTACAAGTCTCAGTAAATACATTCCATGTAATCAGATTCGATTCCCTTCTTATATACCTTCCTGGTATATAACTTATACTTAATTCTTATACTTCAACAGTACGCAAACTCTAATTACAAAAGAAGGTCAAGTGTATTTACCTCGATAAGCCCATAATTATCCAAGATATAATGTCGATCTGAGCAACGTTTAGCTCCTACTGCAGGCGCTCAACCCGCTCAAACAACCCTTAGAAGTTCTACGCAACTTCTACTTAATACTTCAACTAGCTATGAAGATTTCCTTAGGGTTTCGGTTTGAGACAAAAAGGACATAAGGTAGTATTTTCGGGCTCTACGTATAGAGGTAACTTTGGAATACGACAAGGTATAAGGCCAAGGTATTTTGGTATAGTAACAATACTTGGAGAATACTTTTCTACCAAGGGGGGTGTACTTTACGAGAACAACAAGGCAAAGGGGGGGGGGGGTGTACCCCTCGGCCAACACCACTAGGAGGGGGGGGGGGAGAAACTCTCGGCCAAGGGCCTCTCAAAGGGGAAGGGGGGAGGCTTTGGACGAACACAACAAGAAGGGAGGGAGGATTTCAAGACTTAGAACATTTTTGGATGAAGAAGTCTTCACAAAGGGGGGGTATTTATAGGGAAACCAAGGGCCATGATCAAGCCAAGTGGGGGGCAAGTGGAGGGTCAAGATCAAGCCAAGTGCACCCTAACCCTACTCCACAAATCCCTCACAAAACATTGACCCATGAATTAGGCCTCAAAATCGTCCAAACCGTGAAAGCCAAAGGCCACTTGACCGTCCACTTGAGGGTGACAAGTGTCGCCCTCTCGTTGGTCCAAAATATTTCATCTCTCGGAAAAATCCGCAAAAATTATAAATGACATAGCCGGAATTTTCCCTACGCAAAGTTCGGAAAACGTTTCGTCGGAAAACGACTCTTTTCGGGGGTTGTGCACAAATTTCGAATCTTGCCTAACTTAAGGCTCAAACTTCTCTACGTACGCCCACACGTACATACTCTGGAAATACGGGGTATAACATTCTCCCCTCCTTAGAAACATTCGTCCCGAGTGTTCCTTCTCAAGACGGATAGCGATAAAGTTCCTCTCGACTTAAACAAGTTGCCAAAGCCACACCTGGTCACCAAAATAACATACGCGCAAAAATTCAACCCAAGTCCCCGAGAAATCATTCCTACATCTCAAAAGCTTTCACCCTGGTCTAAACGATACTCCCTTCGCATCTTCACTTCACAATAAAATGATCTCTTTTATTCTGCTCACATACGTTCACTTCTTTCCTTACTCGTCGTACTCTTTTTGAATACTTGAATTCTCCCAGTACACGTTCCATACTTCCGTCATTACTTCAGTTCTCAAAATTTCTGGAGCCACTACCTCCAATCTTGGTCATCTTACTAGCCTCAATCTCCTTTAAGGCCATTCCCGGCCTTCACGATCCGCTTCTGGTCGAACATATCCACGAACTCATACGATGGTCATCTAAACTTGGGCCTAGAACCTTCGTGACCCTACCATCTGGCGGGACCACCCAGAATCGACTCTACAGACTCACGGGTTGACCCGCACACGCCTCAACCCGACCTCCGTCGCGCCAACTCTTGCTCCTCGATACGGAACAATCTTACTAATTCACATCATGAAAGCTACCACTTTCATTTTACACAACTCACAGAATTATCCCACAATACATTTATACGCAAACCAAGTATTTCGACAAAGACTAACCGTAACATCTTTTATTCAAGCCGGCCTTACATCTAAGGTCTCAACGTGTAATATTCTAAGGTTCATACCTTCCCTGTCCCCACACTTCTCTTTCAACTGTCCAAGTCTCTAAACCATAATACACACAAAGCTATCTGTACACAGCACTCAATCATACAATCATCGTATCACGCATGCAAAACTCTAGAGGGTTAAGGATATACCTGAAAATATAGGCGGTTCAAAGGACCGCTAAAACTGGGAATTTCCACCGCGACCTCTGCCGTGGCCTGCCGGTGTATGAACATCCTGCCTAGCTATGGAAGGTGAAGAACCCGCAACCGATCTCGTAGTCTGTTCTATCCTACCACAGTGGACGCTCTCGCCAGATGGCCCTGCTGGCCGCAAGAATAACAATCTCTGTTAGTACGACACTCTCCCTTATGAAGTTTTCCACAACGCCACACCGAGACAAGGCGACCTCATCCGCGAGCACTCCTACTCCCGAAAATCAAACACAGGAGCCCCGACCGCTCTGAATATCCCGGCGTCCCGGAAGGTGGGGACCACTCATCAAGGCGGAGGTACATAACTAGTCTGGCAGGCGGTCAGCCTCGAAAGTTATCAAAAGACCCTGCTGTTCTGGCCCTATTCTGCTGATCTTGGTCATTCCGTCGACCTATACGCTCCTCACATCCAAGTGCATAAGCTGCGTCACGGGCAATGTCCATGCCGGTGAAGAGCTACACCGAACAAGCCTCGCCAGTAGTCATCGAGCCCGGTGACGTAGCGGTGCACTCTGTCCTCCATACTGGCTACTAACGCGGGAACATACCGAGCCAATGAGTCGAACTCCACATTGTACTCCCGAACCGTACGCCTGCTCTGCCTCAACACCAAAAATCTGTCGGCCCGAGCCCTCCTCGCCTGTGGAGGTAAGAAATGTGCAAGAAATGCCTCTGAGATCTCGTTCCATACAGCTGGAAGTGCATGCTCTCCCCGGGACAGCTCCCACGAATCAAACGATCATCGCGGATCACGCGGCCGATGCGAACCAGACCATCGACTCGGTCTCGAAGCCTTGATCACTCTCATGATCCGGCAGAATCGCTTGATGAACTCCTGCGGATCATCCTCAGGCCTCAACCCGTAGAACTCTGGCGGGCTACAACTCAAAAAGTCCCGTAGCCTCAAACTATCCGATCTCGGGTGAACCACGGGTGCTCTTTGGGCTCGCTGCGTCGGCCTATCCTCGTGTCGGCCACGATCCCGGCGATGGCCATCTCCTTGTAACCCATCTCCTCTGCTCCAGGCTGTGGGACTGGAGGCTCAGGTACTGTTGTCTCAGCAGCCACTGCTGCGGCTCTAAACTCTGCTAGGGCCGGTGGCGTCGCAAAACACGCCGTCTGAAGCACAATCTCGGTCTTGGCCAGGGCTGCGCCCTCGTACTCTCAGATCTCACTAGCGACTCCCTCGTGCCTTGCTACACGGGCCGGTGGCATAACGGTAAAACGAGATACGTCGGAGGGTACAACTTACAACTGACTCTGAACGATCTCGGAATGAGAAGAAGGAAACCAATCCTAAATGTCCTCCGACCTCACGATTATAGATGTGGTGCACAACACACCGATAATCAAGACTACTAGACACGGTGCAGAGACACTTTCCGGATTAATCGCTCGATACCACTTTTGTCACGACCGAATCCGGGCGTGGTCGTGCCTTACCGGGCACCCTAGTGATACAACATCGTAGAAAATCGTGAAATAAAAACTTAAACATGAAACAGAGATATGATCATAAAAGCAAAGCAACCAAACGGTTACCTTCCAATAAAATATATGTATACAAATCTTTCAAACCGAGCAGTTTAATCCTTTTACAAACCCACAACAAAGGCTATAGACCTCTAAGAGTTTTTATACAACATGACGACGGGGCCCGCCATATACCCCGAATGTACAAGAACCTACAACTCGTGGTAACATACCAAAGATAAGCCTCGAGAAACGGAGCTTCCTAATCGTGATCCTAAGAGCGAGGATCAACAACCGATGTACTTCTCTGCGGCATGAACGCAGCCCCGAAGGAGGTCGATAACAGTACCAAGTATATGGCGAAAAATCAGAAATGAAATCATAGCGATCATATAAAGCGGGAGACATGTATGATAACCAAACTACGATTCACAATAAGTAAGCAATCATGTAAGTCGTGACTCGCCTCGAGTCATCACCCAAATATAACTATGGGACTCACGCCGCAACATCAATCATGCGTGGAATACCTTCCTCACCGGCGATCACATGATATAATAACACCACAGTACACATGAACACCAAGTGCAGTACTAACAATACTATACAACCAAACCACGGGCGACACGGGCAAGTACGAAAGCCGACTACCGGATACCAAGGCGTGTCACGTGGTGGCCGGGCAAGTACGAGGGCTAACTACGGTACCAAGGCGTGTCACGAGACCGTCACTACTGAATCGAGGGCAAGTGTGAGGGCTAACTACCAGTACAGGCCGAATCAGCCACGAGGCACGGCAAGTACTGGCGACCACCAGATACCAAGACCGATCAGTAAAAAACCTCATGGAGAGCTAGTCCATGGAATAACACTATCAACAGGGAAACGAACCCTCATCATGGCCGCATACCCGTGGACCATCCATCGAGTCGAGATGCCACGGACTATCATAGTGGAAGCATACGTGGGCACCCATCGTGTCAGTATGTCCAAAATGATCAAGAATAACACGACCGGCCCTCTATTCGAGAGACGCGGTAACATAAGAATACAACACTTGCACAACAAGGCTATCACACGCAAACATAGACAAGTTACACACAACTCAAGGTACTTTCATTTTATGCCAAAGTCCAGGTTTTAACCCCAAAGTACTACGTATGTTAAACTCTTATTAAAGGATCCATTTCTTTTACAAAGGTCACTCGATGCCCGTATTATAAAAGTAGAGTGATTAACATTTTTAAGTAAACCAAAACAACTTCCATACTTTCCTTTTAAAACCAAATTAAGGCAATACCATGCCTTCCTTTTTAGATCAAAACACTTCTCCTTTTAAAGTCAAGTTACCACTTTAAAACCAATGATAAAACCATTCTTTCATTTTCATAAAGTCGTTATAACTAACTTCCCATAAAGCTGTTATAACACTTTATGTTTTAAACCAATTTTAAGACAAAACAATGCCTTTCTTTTAAACCAAAAACTCTTTAATTTCCTCAAGTCTCCTTACTTATTCTCATTTCTGAAATCAGTAAAACATTATTCTTTAAAAACCAAGTACTCATTACTCACGAATGAGGTTTCACACTTCTTAACAACTTTCATATCAATTCAATTAAGTCAAGTCTCTTATCTTTTAAGATCAAGTCTCTTAACTTCTTAAAATCAATAAACCATTCTTTTTATCTCTCTTTAGTCGTTATACCTAACTTCCCATAAAGCTAGTATAACTCTTAAGCTTTCAAACCAAGTATTATTCTTCTTTCAAAAAGAATTCTTTATTCTTTTGAAATACTTCAAGATTCTTATTATTCAGGCTTAAGTCAAAAGACATTGCCGTAAAACTATATTCAGTTAACACACGTACGTCTACCGTACTATATATATATTCTTGTAAAATACTTCTAGATTCTTATTATTCAGGCTTAAGTCAAAAGACATTGCCACACGTACGTCTACCGTACTATATATATTCCTTTAAAATATCATGCTCAAGAGTATAAGAAGAATCACATACCTCGCGACGATTATCGACTATCAGCAAATAGCTCCGAAGTACTGTAATCCTGCTAGCCTTTTTCACTTCTTCGAGTAGAACATGCTACTCGCAGTACTTCACCCTATAATGGTCATATAAGTCTATCAACGTCTAGACTATCTGTAAAATAATTCTACGGAAAATTGGACAGCACTTCCCTACCCGCCAAACTACACAAGTCATCAGAATACATCTATGTAAATCTGATTCAGTTCCCTTCTTATATACCTTCCTGGTATATAACTTATACTTAATTCTTATACTTCAACAGTACGCAAACTCTAATTACAAAAGAAGGTCAAGTGTATTTACCTCGATAAGCCCATAATTATCCAAGATATAATGTCGATCCTGAGCAACGTTTAGCTCCTACTCTGGGCGCTCCAACCCGCTCCAAACAACCCTTAGAAGTTCTATGCAACTTCTACTTAATACTTCAACTAGCTATGAAGATTTCCTTAGGGTTTCGGTTTGAGACAAAAAGGACATAAGGTAGTATTTTCGGGCTCTACGTATAGAGGTAACTTTGGAATACGACAAGGTATAAGGCCAAGGTATTTTGGTATAGTAACAATACTTGGAGAATACTTTTCTACCAAGGGGGGGTGTACTTTACGAGAACAACAAGGCAAAGGGGTGTACCCCTCGGCCAACACCACTAGGAGGGGAGAAACTCTCGAAGGGCCTCTCAAAGGGAAGGGAGGCTTTGGACGAACACAACAAGAAGGGAGGGAGGATTTCAAGACTTAGAACATTTTTGGATGAAGAAGTCTTCACAAAGGGGGGGTATTTATAGGGAAACCAAGGGCCATGATCAAGCCAAGTGGGGGGCAAGTGGAGGGTCAAGATCAAGCCAAGTGCACCCTAACCCTACTCCACAAATCCCTCACAAAACATTGACCCATGAATTAGGCCTCAAAATCGTCCAAACCGTGAAAGCCAAAGGCCACTTGACCGTCCACTTGAGGGTGACAAGTGTCGCCCTCTCGTTGGTCCAAAATATTTCATCTCTCGGAAAAATCCGCAAAAATTATAAATGACATAGCCGGAATATTCCCTAAGCAAAGTCCGGAAAACGTTTCGTCGGAAAATGACTCTTTTCGGGGGTTGTGCATAAATTTCGAATCTTGCCTAACTTAAGGCTCAAACTTCTCTACGTACGCCCACACGTACATACTCTGGAAACACAGGGTATAACACTTGCATTATGTATGATAGCCGGTTTGTGCTAGTGATATATTATTATTTATTACGGGGTCATTCCCCGGGTTGTGGCATTTGCATATAACGTGGATTTGCTACCCACGATGCGAGGAATACCTCATGCGAGTCCGTAGGGTTCATGCGGGTGAAATAGTCTCATGCGGGTGAGTACAGCCTATGCGAGGAATACCTTATGCGGGTCCACATGACCCATGCGGGTGAAATAGTCCCAGGAGTAGGAGTGCTTAATGACATCATGGGCGGATGACCTTGCTTTGACCATGAGCTTCCTATTTTCATGCAGTATAGTATATGCTTGATATTCTCATTGTTAGTAAGGCACAATGTTCTGTAAACTGATTTTTATACATGTCTCCAGTTATTTTAGACTTATGAGGTATTTTCAGTATTTTCCAATTTCGCATACTTAGTACATATTGTGTACTGACCCCCTTCCTCGGGGGCTGCGTTCATGCCGCAGGTAGGGGTAAGCAGGTGGTGGATCCTCACTCTTAGGATCACTGGTCTGGTGTCAGAAGCTCCATTCCTCCGGAGGCTTGTTTTTGTTGGTACGGTTTTTCCCTGATGTTATAGGTATTATGTACATTCAGGGGTATGGCGGGGCCCTGTCCCGCCACAATTGTTATTCCTAGAGGTCTGTAGTCACATTTGTGGTTTGGGCTGTAAGAACAAGTTATACTGTTATACTTTTGATTAAGTATATTTTTATGGAAGACAGCCTTGTCGGCTTGCCAGTGATGTTTACTTTATACAGGCTTATGTGTTATGTATGTTCCGCTGCTATTCTCTGATGTATACCTGACGGGGTGCCCCAGTAGGGCACCAGTCGCGGCCCCGGGGTCGGGTCGTGACAAAAGTGGTATCAGAGCAGTTAGTCCTCGGAAAGTGTCTACAGACCGTGTCTAGTAGAGTCTTGATTATCGGTGTGTTGTGCACCACATATATAATCAGGAGGCTGCAGGATATTTAGGATTGGTTTCCATTCTCACTCTAAGATCGTGCAATAGAGTTGTGTTATAGGTTGAACTCCCTCTGATATTTTCCTTTATGTACCAGTTATGCCTCCACGAAGGCAACCGCGGCCCAGAAGGGCAAGGCAGCTGAGGGAGCTGCTAGTAGGACGCGGAGGGTCACGAGGGCACAGGCCCAGTCTTTACCAGAGATGATGTTTCGGGCGGCGAGTTCCACGACGTCGCCAGCCTCAGCGGAGTTCGAGGCAGCAACATCGGCTACTGAGACCGCGGTACCGGAGCCTCCAGTCCCACAGTCAGGGGCTGAGTATAGAGATTACGGGGAGCAGATCCGGTTATTGACCAACATAGTAGCGAGCGCCGGCAAGAGCGAGCGGCAACCAACCCAGAGCGGCTTCTGATTCGGGATTTCCGGTTGTCATCCACCCGAAGTTCTTTGGTTCGAGATCCGGAGGATCCTCGGGAGTTTGTTCGGCGATTCTGAGGACTATGCAGTGCTTAGGGCCTCGGAGGTGAGTCCGTCATGCTAGCCTCTTCTGGGATTCGCGATATTGCGTTGAACTGGTTTTAGTCATGGGAGTTGTCTAGAGGTGAGGATGCTCTTCCAGCTGTTTGGGAGGAGTTCACAGAGGCTTTCCTGGATCACTTCTTGCCTCCTGAGTTGAGGAGAGCCCGCGTAGATAGATTCTTGACCTTGAGGCGAGCAGGAGGACTATCGAGAGTACGGCACTGAGTTTGACTCCTTGGCTGTATGCGCACACCATTGTGGTGCATGGCGAGCAGTGGTTCATCGATATGTGATGGGGCTAGGCCGTCATATGATTCGTGCGTGCTTGGGGTGGCTCTTCACCCGGTATGGATATTGCGGGATGCAGCGTGCGCGAGGATAGAGGGCGAGAGAGGAGGATCGGCTAGACTTAGGCCAGCCCGAGGGCCGTGACAGTAGGGTCTCGTGGCGATTTTGGCGGACAACCTCGGCAGACTAGGTCCACATTTCAGCCAAAGAAGTGCTCCTTCTCGGTTTTGGCGGGAGGTCGATCACCGGGTCATTCAGGAAGCGGTCGAGCTCGTGACTTGAGGTTTCGAGGAAGCGGCCGCTACGATCGAGACCACCCCATCTCGGTGTGCTCGATGCGGTAGGTCTCACCAGCGAGTGTCGTGTTACTCCAGAGCTTGTTACTCTTGTGGCGGGGCCATTTGAAGAGAGATTGTCCAGGCAGGTGGCGGGAGTGTTATGGTTCACCGCGAAGTCGGTTCTTTGGATCTTCATCTTCGACGGTTATGCGCCGGAGCGGGGTGTTCACGGGCGGCGGCGCGGCGAGAAGGTCGTGGTGGGGTTCGATTCAGCGGTCCTCGAACCGCATTTATGCTATGTCGGCCGTCGGGACGGGGCGTCACGGATGTCGTCATAGGTACATTATTGGTTTCTTGCTGTGATGTATATGCTTTGATAGATCCAGGTTCTACCTTGTCCTATATATCTCCTCATATTGCTGGTAGAATAGGGATAGAGCCCGAGTCCATAAAACCTTTTGAGGTGGCTACGCCAGTAGGTAATTTGGTGGTAGCCGAGCGGGTATATAAGGCTTGCCCAGTGACTATATACGGTCGTCAGACTCTAGACGACCTGATAGAGTTGGATATGATGGACTTTGATGTGATTATGGGTATGGATTGGCTAGCGTCTTGCTATGCCAATGTGGACTGTAGAGAGAGATTGGTACGGTTCCAGTTTCCTGGTGAGCCGATTATCGAGTGGAAGGGAATCTTTGCGTCGTAGGGTAGGTTTATTTCTTACCTCAAGGCTAAGAAGATGGTGCGGAAGGGGTATATCTACCATATGGTTCGGGTATTCGATACGGAGGCTGAGATATCGGACCTTGATCGATTCCGATCGTTAGGAGTTTCGCACGTATTCGGATGAGCTTCCGGGTATCCTTCCTGAGAGGGAGATTGAGTTTTGCATTGATATGTCGCCAGATACCCGATCGATATCTATTCCGTCATACAGGATGGCACCTGCTGAGTTGAGGGAATTGAAAGACCAGCTGAAAGATTTTCTGGAAAAAGGCTTTATCAGGCCAAGTGTTTCTCCCTGGGGAGCGCCAGTGTTATTTGTAAAGAAGAAGGATGGGACGCTGCGTATGTGTGTTGATTACAGGCAGATGAATAAGGTAACTATCAAGAACAGATATCCCCTCCCCAGGATTGATGATTTGTTTGACCGATTCTGCGAGGCGAGTGTTTTTCCAAGATAGACATGCGGTCTGGTTATCATCAGGTGCGAGTTAGAGAGGCAGATATCCCAAAGACTGCATTCAGGACCCGGTATGTGCACTATGAGTTCAGGGTGATGTCTTTCGGGTTGACCAACGCCCCCGCAGTATTCATGGATTTGATGAACCGGGTGTTCAAGCCATTCTTGGGTATGTTCGTTATAATATTCATTGATGATATCCTGGTTTATTCGCGCACAGAGCAGGAGCATGCGGACAAGTTTTGAGGGCGGTATTGGGAGTCCTCTGAGACCGACAGTTGTATGCCAAGTTCTCGAAATGCGAGTTTTGGTTGGCTTCAGTAGCTTTCTTAAGGCATGTTATCGGGGCCGATGGTATTCGGGTTGATACATCAAATATTGAGGCAGTCAAGACTTGGCCTAGACCCACTACACCAACGGAGGTACGCAGCTTTTTGGGCCTTGCGGGTTATTATCGGAGGTTTGTGGAGAAGTTTGCTTCCATCTCAGCACATTTGACTAGGCTGACTCTGAAAGCAGTTATGTTCCGATGGACGGATGCTTGTGAGGAGAGTCTCCAGTTACTGAAGGAGAAATTGACGACCGCCCCAGTCCTTACTCTTTTAGAGGGTTTAGACGGATATGTGGTTTATTGTGATGCGTCGGGTGTCGGGCTTGGGTGTGTACTGATGCAGCACGACAAAGTTATAGCTTACGCATCTCGACAGCTCAGAAAGCATGAGAAGAACTATCCCACACATGACTTAGCGTTGGCAGCAGTGATTCATGCCTTGAAGATCTGAAGACATTATTTATATGGAGTTCATGTGGATATTTACACAGACCACAAGAGTCTCCAGTATATCTTCATCCAGAGGGAGCTGAACTTGCGGTAGAGACGGTGGTTGAAGTTACTTAAGGATTACGATGTCGATATCCTATACCACCTAGGGAAGGCCAATGTAGTTGCAGATGCCCTTAGTCGCAGGTCGATGGGTAGTCTGTCTGATGTACAACCAGAGAGAAGGGATATGGTCCGCGAGTTACATCAGCTAGCGAGCCTTGGGGTTCGTTTGGTTAATTCTGATAGTGATGGGGTTCGGGTTCGAGAGGTTGTCGAGTCTTCCATCGTCGAGGAGGTGAAGAGGCGACAATATGAGGATCCGATTATGGTACGGTATCGCGATGCAACTCTTCAGAAAGAGAAGAGTCTATTTGAGGTAGCGCCTGATGGGGTGCTAAGATTTGAGGGCCGATTGTGTGTTCCCGATGTGCGAGACTTCGTCGCCAGATTACGAGGAGGCACACAACGCTCGTTATTCTATTCACCCAGGGTCGACTAAGATGTACCATGACCTCAGGTGTGTCTATTGGTGGGATGGCCTGAAGAGGGACGTTGCGGAGTTTGTGGCGTAGTGCCCGAATTGTCAGCAGGTCAAGGTTGAGCACCAGAAGCCCGGTGGGCTATTGCAGGCTATTGATATTCCGACTTGGAAGTGGGATGTGGTAAATATGGATTTTATTACAGGGTTACCTCACACTCAGAGGAAGCATGATTCCATCTGGGTTATTGTCGACGGTGAAATCAGCCCACTTTGCCGATCGGGGCGACTTTTTCGGTAGGATTATGCTAGACTGTATATCAGAGAGATTGTGAGACTGCACGGAGTGCCTGTATCGATCATTTCAGACAGGGGAGCCCAGTTCTCGGCTAACTTCTGGAGGTCTTTCCAGAAGGGATTAGGGACACAGGTGAGTCTCAAGATCGCGTTTCATCCTCGGGCCAGCGGACGGCCGAGCGTACTATCCGCACCGCGAGGATATGTTGTGGGCTTGTGTTATTGATTTCAGGGGTAGCTGGGAGGATCATTTACCTCTTGTGGAGTTTGCTTATAACAACAACTACCATTCTAGTATCCAGATGACGCCTTATGAGGCCTTATACGGGAGGAAGTGCAGGTCACCGATAGGTTGGTTTGAGGTGGGAGAAGTTCAGTTGGTCGGGCCAGACTTGATTCAGCAGGCAGTGGATAAGGTGAGGTTTATCCAGGAGCGATTATTGGCAGCTCAGAGGTCGTATGCAGATCATCGGCGTCGGCACTTGGAGTTTGAGGTAGATGATTGGGTCTTCCTGAAGGTATCACCCATGAAGGGCGTGATGAGATTCGGGAAGAAGGGGAAACTTAGCCCGAGGTACATTGGGCCTTATCAGATTGTCCGTAGGGTAGGCAAGGTTGCCTATGAGTTGGAGCTGTCGTCCGATCTGGAGGCAGTACATCCAGTTTTTCATGTATCTATGTTGCGGAAATGTATTGGAGATCCATCTAGAATGCACCCGATTTGTGATGTCCAGGTGACGGAGGGGTTATCATATGAGGAGAGTCCCATAGCGATACTCGATCGTCAGGTTAGGCGACTTCGGACAAAGGATGTGGCTTCCGTCAAGGTCTTATGGCGGAACGAGAACAGGGAGGAAATGACATGGAAAGCGGAAGAGGACATGATGAAGAAGTATCCTCACTTATTCCCTACACCTCCAGGTAACCCACTTTCCTGATTGTTAGTTTTAATTTAGCAATTATGCTTAAGTAATATTGTGGCTATGTGGAGCGTCTTTATCTGCAAGAGAAATAGTTAAGGGGGTCTATGTCGAGATTGTGATTTGGGTAATCCTAGAAGGAACATTCGGGACGAATGTTTCTAAGGGGGGGAAAATGCTATACCCCGTAGTTCTGGCCATACGTATGAGAACGTACGAAAGGGGTTAGACGTAAATTCTAGAAGGATAGGTTGACAGATTGTTTCGGACGGGTTTTTAGTCAACTTTGAGGCGGTTTATGTCCAGTTGCATTTAGGGCTGGCCAGTGGGCCGGGCCGGGCCCACCGGGGTCGGGTTTGGCGGGATCGGGACGGGGTCGGGGCGGAGAAGATGGGCGGGGTCGGGTCGGGCGGGACCATACCGTGTCCGTCGGTCCGCTGGGTAGAAGTCGGGGCGGAGTCGGTCGGGGCGGGGCCAGGTCGACGGGTTTTGTTTGTTTGTTTTTTTTTTTTTTAAATTTTTTTCACTAAATTAAAAATACTAAATTACTAACAAAGTAACATTAACATATACTTGTCATATAGTCATATACATATACTATAATATTATAGACTTATAGTATTATTCTCATATATATAATATATTTATAAAGTATAAACTATAAAGTATAAAGTATAAACTAAATAATTAAACAAAGACAAGAATAGTGTAAAAAAACATCCCAAAGCTGTTTTTGTGCCTCTTATATTATTAATTATTTCATTGAAATATACAAGATTCAAAATTACAACATTGTAGTGTACTGTTGAAAAACATTGCAAAAGACATAGAAAAATTAAAAAATTGCAATGAAATAAATTACCAATTTGAAAATATTTTTTCTAGTTTCTTTATAATTTCTTGTGGTTCTTCGGTTAGAATTGGTATATCTTGGTCAAATTGTTCCACGTCGCTACTCATGCCTTCAGATAAAATGTCGTTGTAGTTGTCGTCTTCTTCGTTAATCTCGGTTGTGCACCTCCTTCGCTCGCTCGTATCCAATCTCGAATAGTACCGCCATCTCCAAGCCGTCTCCCGCTAATGAGTGTCAGGTGCTCTATTTGAAATCACTGCGAAAAACGCTTCGAAGCGATTGATGGCCTTGAATGTTCAAAATATCTCGGGCCATCATTGAAAATGTCGGAAATGTCTTCTCATTCTGCATCCAATATTTCAGCAAGTCTTCCTTTCCTTCTTCATTGATAACTGCTTGGTAAGGTAAATTACCCTGCAAAACAAAAACATCGAACTCGCTAATTTGGTTAGCACTGTTACCACCGCACATTCTATTTCTGAGGCTTTCAATAGAATTAATACTAGCCACAGAAACAACATGTCTTTTTTTAGGCTGTGTTGAAGAAGAAGATGGTACAAAAGTCGGTTGGTTACTAGCACTTTCTTGCTGGTAATGCCGATATACTTTTTTGCATTCATCTTCTACGCTATTCAACACTTCTTCTAGCGTTAGTTCAATAGGTGGCTCAACATTTAAATTTTTGGGAGTTGGAGGTGGTAGTACGTCCATACAGGTATACATATTTTCAATAAGACTTTTACAACCCTCTATTTTAATAGTCGGGTTTAATACAACACCAATAATATAAATAGGGGGAATAGGAATAAAATATTTCTTTAATTTCATAAACATTTTTTTAATAGCTGCATTATAAGCAGGTTTTTCCATATATTCTTTAAGAAGTAAAAATATTATAGCTATATAAAACAACATAGTTGAAATAGTAGGATAATATAAAGTATAAAATTCTTTTGTTGCTCGTTGAAAATTTTCTAAAAATACAATAAGTTCTCTAATTTTGTCCCAATCATTATCCACAATCATATCATTTGGATTTTGATTATGGGCGTTAAAAAATAAAGTAATAGGTTTTCTATAGTCATAAGCAACAACTAGTTGGTCATATAAAGAATTCCACCTAGTTGGTACTTCTTCGGAAATTTTTCTGTAAGATAGTCCACAATCGTGACAAGTTTTTTTATAATCTTATCTCTGTTGAATTATATTATTTTTAAAAATAAAGTGTATAGAAAATTTTATTTTTTCAAGAATATATTGAAAAAGTGAAAGACCATCCTTTACAACTAAGTTATAAATATGACACACACATTTGATATGAAAATGTTTTGGAAAAGATGAGTTAAAACATCTCTTAAAATACTAATAGCGAATTGTTAGAAGATGCATTATCTAATGTAATACTCATAACTTTATCGGTTATTCCGTAATAATCGCATGAATAAATATTTTAAAATAAACTCACCAAATGTGCCTACTATCTATATATCTATATGCTAAAATACATTTTTGCATAGACCATTTATAATCTATCCAATGACAAATTCTAGTTAAATAATCATGGCGTTAGTACTACGACCTATATCGAAGTTAGGCGACTTTGCAATTTAAATGATATAATGCATAACGTAAATCATTGATATTCATGTGCAAATTTAAATACATCTCTTTTAACAGTTGATCTAGGAAAACCTTTATAAGCAGGATTATACATATCTCTAATATAATGAATAAAACCAGGAGATTCAGGAAATGAAAAAGGCAAACCCTCCACAGCAACTAATTTTGCTAGTGCTTCCTATCTTTATGTTTATCGTATTTAGAGGCCTGACTCCCCGTCATAGGGTTAATTTGACCCTGTACTTTGTCCGGGACAGTATGTGAACCTTGTCCCGATTGAGAGGACGTTTGCTCACCATTTTTTTCAATCATGTATTGGGCATGTAAGGTTTTGTGTTTTTGCAATAGGTGTCTTCCTAAACCCCCCGTCCCACCATGACCTTGTCCAGTTTTAAAAGAATAAACATTTTTACAAGTTTTACATACAGCTACTTGATTCGGTACGTCCATGTCAAAATATTTCCATACAACTGATTTTAATGGTCGTTTTGCCGGACCTCGTCTCATAGTAGGGGGGATAGGAGGCATTTCACTAGTGGGTGTATCATCATCTTCATTAGTAGGTGTATTATCATCTAGAGTGTCATCTAAATTAAAATCTTCTTCAATTTGAGGATAATCATTTGTGTCAAGATCATATGGTATTTCAGGAAACATTTCAGGATCTATAAAATCATCTTGTCTAGGAATAGCTGGAACATGAATACTAGAAGAAGCACCTTGCCTTGTTACCCACTACGGAAGAAGTACCACTTGCCAAAAACACTTTTAACTCTTTTCATGGTAATAAATAGTTAAAGACTTAAAGATAATGAAATTAAATGTGCTAAATGAAATAAAAACAAAATAATAATTTAATGAGAACGAATGTACCAAGCGAAGCGTAGAGTCGACGTGTAATCGAGAGGTTGAAAATTGAAACTTTGCTCGATAGATAATCCTCAAGCTAGTTGTCAACTTCACTCCCAATTCTCAAATTGATAAATAGATTGAATATGTAGTAGACAATGTTGTATAGAGAATAGAGATTGATTGATTGAGAGATTAGAGAGTAGAAAGATTTGTGAAAATAATAAGAAGAGGAAATGAGGTATTTATAGTTGAAAAATTGGGTTAAAGTGTAAATATAATAACTTAGTGGTTCAAAATAAATATAAAGGGGGTAGGGGGGTTGGGGAGGAGGCCAAAATGGCGTTGCTTAACGCCAAATGTAAAATGGCCGTTAGACAACGACTATTTTCTCGCAGCTGGGTGGGCGGGGCGGGGCGGGTCGGGCGAGTGCAGCGGGTCAGTCGGCAGACCATACCCCGCCGGTTCGAGCCTCGGTCCCGCTTTTTTTTTTTTTTACCGGGGTCGTGTCGGGGTTGGGGTCGGGGTCGGGTCGGCCCGGCCCACTGGCCAGCCCTAGTTGCATTATGAGTTCCAAGGTGTTTCAAAGGCCTAGTACGTAGTTCGTTGAGTCTAGTTCCCAACGCAACCAACCGTTCGTCGATAGGACATCGGAGTAGAAAGTTATGGAAGTTACTAGTTCGGTCTGTGATCGGACAGAAAAATAATTCGGACGAGAGCCACGGGGCGGCGGCCGGAAGATCCAGGGTTGGCGAGTTTCAGCGCGCCGGCCGCGCAGGCCGCGCCGAGGCGGGTTCTGCGAGGGTGAGTGGAAAAATCTGAACTGTTTTGTTTTAAAAAAAGCCATGGGAGGGTGACAAGTGTCCCCCCCCCATCCGATTTTTGCATGTACTATTTATTGACCAAGTCTTGAAGACTTGGTCATTCTTCAAGCTCTTCTCTCTCTCTAAATTAGAAGCTCTTCCTTCTCTCTAGAAAATCAAGAGGAAATCAAGGATTGAGAAAAATCTGAAAAGTGTGGCAAGAAGGAAACTCATTTGCAAGCTTGTAGGAGTCATTGTGGTGGTGTTTTTGGAAAGGAGACTAGCAAATTTGTTGGATTAATTTGGCTAAAGCTCTAAGGTAACAATTCTTTCTCTTGTTGCTAGTTTTTAGTGTTGCATGTGAAGAAGAAAGAACTTGTAGTCGAAAATATTGCTCTTAGATAAATTGCATGTAAGAAATATGGTTTGGATATGAAAGAATTGGATACGAAGGTTATGTAAGCATGTTGTAGCCAAAATACTACCTTAAACTTGTTAAGTTATTAGTTATGCATTGTGGGGCAAAATTTTACACATCCAAGTTTAGGTGTGTAATCCTCGTTGAATTGATTGGATTGTTGGACCTTAAAAGTGGCGTTTGTATGTTGAATTCGGCCTTGAAAAAGGTGGCAAAGTATGTAGAAACAAAGGAAATGCTGCCCAATTTTCCATAGAATTTAGTGACTTTGAACTTGGAATATTCTACGTTGTAGCTTGAGGTTATTAAACGTATTATGGTCATTATAGGTTGACGTACTACGTGCGGTATTTTAGACTTAGCAAGTGGTTTGACCGAAGCGGTATGTGGAACTTTCCTATCTCTTGAGCATGAATAGCTTTACCTATATAGTACGATAGACGTACAAGGTTTTGATATCCCTTACTTGTTTTAAGGATGGCCAAGTTTTGTGAGTAAGGGGGGATTAACTCATTTCTTTAAAAAGTATTAAGGTTGTCTTGAGTTTTCAAAGTTAAGGGACTTGATGTGTTCAAGTATATGATTCTTGTTTCTTTTTAAAAGTGTAGGTCCCTTGGGTTTAGGAAAATGTATTTGACTAAGGTATAACGTTAATATAATGGCTTTATGGGAAGTTGATTATATTAGCTGTATGGAAAGTTAATAAAGGAAGATTTACTCTAAGTAAAATGAGTACGGATAAATGATTTGAGGTTGTGAAAGACAAATTGATTTTTAAGGCATTAATTGCCTAAGGTTTTAAAAGAGTAGAAGCACATAGTATAGTACTTTGGGTTAAATTCCCGGATTTCATAAGGACATGTTAGTGCCTTAAGTAAACTAAAATGAGAAGGTGTATGAACAAGATTAATAAGAAGTTAAGGGGTTTCTTAACTTGCTTGCATTATGTATGATAGCCGGTTTGTGCTAGTGATATATTATTATTTATTACGGGGTCATTCCCCTGGTTGTGGCATTTGCATATTCCGTGGATTTGCTACCCACGATGCGAGGAATACCTCATGCGAGTCCGTAGGGCTCATGCGGGTGAGTACAACCTATGCGAGGAATACCTCATGCGGGTCCACATGACCCATGCGGGTGAAATAGTCCCAGGAGTAGGAGTGCTTAATGATACTGCGGGGCGGATGACCTTGCTTTGACCATGAGCTTCCTATTTTCATGCAGTATAGTATATGCTTGATATTCTCATTGTTAGTAAGGCACAATGTTCTGTAAACTGATTTTTATACATGTCTCCAGTTATTTTAGACTTATGAGGTATTTTCAGTATTTTCCAGTTTCGCATACTTAGTACATATTGTGTACTGACCCCCTTCCTCGGGGGCTGCGTTCATGCCGCAGGTAGGGGTAAGCAGGTGGTGGATCCTCACTCTTAGGATCACTGGTCTGGTGTCAGAAGCTCCATTCCTCCGGAGGCTTGTTTTTGTTGGTACGGTTTTTCCCTGATGCTATAGGTATTATGTACATTCAGGGGTATGGCGGGGCCCTGTCCCGCCACAGTTGTTATTCCTAGAGGTCTGTAGTCACGTTTGTGGTTTGGGCTGTAAGAACAAGTTGTACTGTTATACTTTTGATTAAGTATATTTTTATGGAAGGCAGTCTTGTCGGCTTGCCAGTGATGTTTACTTTATGCAGGCTTATGTGTTATGTATGTTCCGCTGCTATTCTCTGATGTATACCTGACGGGGTGCCCCGGTAGGGCACCAGTCGCGGCCCCGGGGTCGGGTCGTGACAAACTTTATATATGTTTTGTCTATGCAACGACGAACATCTGCATCGCGTCTATGCAACAACGCCATTTTATCTAAGCATATGCAACGGCTTCATCTTGGTTTCGTTTATGCAACGACGAGCATCTGCATCGCGTCTACGCAACGACGCCCTTTCATCTAAGTCTATGCAACGGCTTCATCTATGTTTCGTCTATGCAACGACGAGCATCTGCATCGCGTCTATGCAACAACGCCATTTCATTTAAGCCTATGCAACGACTTCATCTATGTTTCGTCTATGCAACGACGAGCATCTGCATCGCGTCTATGCAACGACGCCATTTCATGAGAGCCTGTGCAACGACTTCATCTCTGTTTAGACTATGCAACGACGAACATTTGCATCGTGTCTATGCAACGACGTCATTTCATTTAAGCCTATGCAACAGTTTCATCTATGTTTCGTCTATGCAACGACGAACATCTGCATCGCGTCTATGCAACGACGCCCTTTCATCTAAGCCTATGCAACGGCTTCATCTATGTTATGTCTATGCAACGACGAACATCTGCATCGCGTCTATGCAACGACGCCATTTCATGTGAGCCTATGCAGTGGCTTCATCTCTGTTTCGTCTATGCAACGAAGAGCATCTGCATCGCGTCTATCCAATGACGCCATTTCATTTAAGTCTATGCAACGGTTTCATCTATGTTTCGTCTATGCAACGATGAACATCTGCATCGTGTCTATGCAACGACGCCCTTTCATCTAAGCCTATGCAACGGCTTCATCTATGTTCCGTCTATGCAACGACGAACATCTGCATCGCGTCTATGCAACGACGCCATTTAATCTAAGTCTATACAACGGCTTCATCTATGTTTCGTCTATGCAACGACGAGTATCTGCATCGCGTCTGTGCAACGACGCCATTTTATGTGAGCCTATGCAACAACTTCATCTATGTTTCGTCTATGCTACGATGAGCATCTGCATCGCATCTATGCAACGACGCCATTTCATGTGAGCCTATGCAACGACTTCATCCATGTTTCGTCTATGCAACGACGAGCATCTGCATCGCATCTATGCAACGATGTCATTTCATTTAAGCCTATGCAATGACTTCATCTATGTTTCGTCTATGCAACGTCGAACATCTGCATCGCGTCTGTGCAACGACGCCATTTCATGTGAGCCTATGCAATGACTTTATCTATGTTTCGTCTATGCAACAACGAACATCTGCACTGCGTCCATAAACGACGCTCTTCATTTCCTTTGCATTTTGACTTCGGAAACAAACACCCTAGAGGCATTTCAGAGAACATACACCCTGTCTTTTCCAGCATCCCATCGCAATTGTAACCCAGTGTCATCAAGATTCGACACTGGGACATTTTTATATATGCGTCAGCTTTGTTTTTTATTTTCGCATCACAACGACCCAGTGTCATCATAATTCGACACTGGGACAATTTTGAGCCCGCATCAGCCCCACTTTTGAGTTCTAATTTATAAAACATGACAAAATTGGCTACAAGTCAACATCTTTGTCCGAAGACTCTTCCATCATCTCCGTACAAAGAGGGACATGCTGTTGACAATCAATTTTGACCCATTTTTCGGTCATTTCTTGCAATTTTAAGTATTTTAGCACACCGCATTTTAATCATTATTTTGCATATTTTTACCTAATATTCTATGTTTTATTATTCACAAAATGTCATTGCATCTTTTATTAAGCATTAGGTCTTTGTTAATATCATGTTTTATTATTATTACTCCGTTATTTTATTTTAACAGTTTTGCATATCTTTAAATATTTTTATTTTTAAATAATAAACACTGTTGTATTTTTACTCAAGCCTAGTTCGTTGAATCAGTCTAGTCTGAGGCCCAATTTGGATCAGTCCAATCCAATTTTTTTTATTTCATTCAAACACCCTCTTTTTATTTTTCCCCCTAAAAATCAAATACCACTTTTCATTTCCCCCCAAAACTCAAACTCTAACCTAAAATTCCCTATAAAATAAACACTTCACCCCTTCATAGAAAAGAACATCAGCCGCAACTCTCCATAACACCCCCACACCCTTTTTTATTTTCATAACACAAATTCATTCCCTAACCCTTCTCTCCCGCCGCCGCTCTCCGCCGGAGCTCCAAGCTCCGGCGAACCCCCTTTAAACACCTGCAGCCGCACCTCTACCCTCACTCTCTCTCCTCTCAACCCCCTAACTCCCAAACCCCTTTCCCGTCGCAGGTGAAACCGCCGACGAACCTCGCCACTGTCCCACCGTCGAACCTCACCACTGTCGACTCCCTCATTCCCGTCGAAAACCTTCTCCCTCATCCCATTTTTCTCTCCTGCACCCGTCGACCCCCACACTCCTTTTACCCCATCCCTCATCTCCCATCCCCGCAATCACCGACGAACCACCACACCATCGAACCCCCTACCAACGTCGACCACTGAACTGTTACACCCCGTAAATTCCAGGACATGTTTATAAGAACATACGTAAGAACTCAAAAGTGTTAAGATTTTAGACTAATAAAAATTTATCGGAATTATGGAAATGTCGGAAAATGAAATATTGCGACGAACGGGAGGGCGACACGTGTCACCCCCCTTAGTGGTCTTGGACAAAATTGACATGGATAAAATGGTCATTTGACCATAATTGAAGATGACCAAGTCTTGCTTAAGCTAGAGCTTGATAATATTGACTAAGTCAAAGGTCACTTGGCTTGATCCTTGTGAAATGTATCCAAGCCACCCATTTGTTTTAATCTTGACCCTCCTTTGTGTTATTTAAACATACTAGTGTAAGACAAGGCTCTACACTTAGCAAATTTTCAAGAAAAACTTGATGAACACAAGAGCAAGCTCTCGGCATTGCTAGGGTTCCAAGAGAAACAAATTTCAATTGTTCTCCAATAATCCTCATACTTTAAACCAAGGTTCATAAGGGTATTGTAAGAGTATCTCAATAGAAAGATCCCGGAAAAGTGGCGTTTTCGTATTAGTCGCAAGGTGAAAACCTAGTCACTTTCCTAGGTTTGGATTGGGAAATAAAGGAAAGTTGTTTGTGATCTTCTAAGGGCTTCAAGTGGCAGATTGGAGTGTCAAGGAGAGGCTCTAAGTTGCTAGGGAGCGACTTCGGATCTTGAAGTGGATTAAGACTCACTAAGGTAACAATCTTGTTCTCTTAAGTGTATAAGATAACATATTGTTGTAGCCTTACTTTTTGACTAGCATGAAGAATATGTATTAACGTTTGATAAGTGTTATGGATATTTGAAGCCTAAAATCCGAAATGACATGTTGAGCCATTTGAAATTGAAATACAATTTGGTCGATATTAGAATCGTCGCATGTTACCTACTTGAAGATTATAGTTGTTATAATCGATTGCGGAAACAACTTGGTTTGAAAAGGAATTGGAAAAGACTATGTATTGTTGTCCCTCAAATTGCCGAATGTGACTTTGTCTTTTGGACTAGTTAGATATCAATTGTGGGGCGGAATTTTACACGTCTTGTAGGCGTGTAATCCCCTATTGTTAACTACATTGTTGAGCCTTAAATGTGGCGTGTTTGGTTATTGAATTCGGGCCTTGAAAAAGGTGGAAAAGTATGTAGAAACAAAGGAAGTGTTGTCCGATTTTCCGTAGAATATAGTGACTTTGCACTTAGAATATTCTACGTTTGATGTTAGAAGTTAATAGACGTATTATGGTCATTATAGGTTGACATACTACGTACGGCATATTGGACTTGGCAAGTGGATTGAACCGAAGAGGTATGTGGAACTTTCTTATCTCTTGAGCATGAATAGTTGTAAACATATAGTACGGTACACGTATGAGATTTTGACAATCTAGTCCATTTGATATCCTTGGCTTATTTTTAAGAATGTCCAAGTTGGTTGAGTTAGGGAATTAACTCACTTGTTTAAAAATATTAAGGATATCTTAGTTTCTAAAAGTTAAGAGACTTAAAGTATTTTGAAAGTATATGATACTTGTTTTGTTTGGAAAGTTTAAGTCTCTTGGTTATAAAGAAGAATGTAATTGTCTAAGGTATAAAGCTAGTATAACGGCTTTATGGGAAATTGGTTATAATAGCTTTATGGAAAGTTAAAAAGAGTGGTTTACTATAAGTAATGTAAGTATGATAAATGACTTGAAATAATGAAAGGCAAATTTATTTTAAGGCATCAATTGCTTAAGGTTTTAAAAGAAAGAAGTCACTTGATTTAGAAGCCTAAATGTATTTCTAAAAAGGTATTGTGACTTGTCTTGAAAAGTAGATATGACTTGATACTATGGTTATTAGTATCTTGGAAGTTTTTATATGAAAATGAGTCATTTTTAAAGATTAGAAGTACGTATGTTATGTATGATAGCCGGTAGCGCTTATGTTATGTATGATAAGCCGGTAGTGCTTATGTTATGTATGATAGCTGGTTGTGCTAGTTTATGTTATTCTTACGGGGTAAAGCCCCGGGTTATTACTAATTCCATGAATTTGCTACCCATGATGCGAGTGCGGCGTTTGTACTCATTGCGGGCCCACCGGGCCTAAGCGGGTAAAATAGTCCTATGCGAGGAATACCTCATGCGGGTCCACACGACCTATGCGGGCGGATACAGTCTATGCGAGGAAGTTACCTCATGCGGGTCCATACGGCCCTTGCGGGTGAAATAGTCCCTGGAGTAGAATTACTTAATGATACTACGGGCGGGTGGCCCTACTTTGATCATGAGCCTCCTATTTTTATGCAGTAAAGTATACTCTTGTTTACTCTCATTGTTAGTAAGGCACAGTGTACTGTTATTTGAGTTATCATACATGTCTCTAGCTTTATTTTAGACTTATGATTTCATTACAGTACTTTCAGTTTCACATATTTGGTACATGTTGTACTGACCTCCTTCGGGGGGCAGCGTTCATGCCGCATGTAGAATATACAGGTTGTTGATCTTCACTTTTAGGATCACTGATTCAGCTGTTGAGAAGCTCCATTACTCCGGAGGCTTATCCCTGGTATTGTCGGTTGTTGTACATTCAGGGGTATGGCGGGGTCCTGTCCCATCACAATTGTTATTCTTAGAGGTTTGTAGTCATATCTTGTGGATTGGGTTGTAAAGGAAAAAAAAAGATGTATTGTTCTGTTTTTGAATTATGTAAAATGTACGAAAGGTGGCCTCATCGGCTAGCCTGTTGTTGTTTATTGTCTAAGTGTTTGTGTTGTGTATGTTAGTTCTTTATTCTACGATGTATACAGAAATGGGTGCGGGTAGGGCACGATCGCGAGCTTGGTCGGGTCGTGACACTGCACCGCACCTCTACCCTCCTCTGTTATACCCGTAGTTTCGGGGTATGTATGCGAGGGCGTGCGTGCGAGAATCGACATTGAAGTGGAAAGGAAGAGCAGGTGATTTTCCACGGAAAAGTTTTCGGTTTTGTGAAGGAAAAAGTTCGTTAATGGGAATTGGATTCCCAGTTTGGTATTCGGACTTCTTGGAATATTAGAGAATTATGGAATTTTATTTTGGAAATGGTCACGTGGGGCCACGGGAGAAAATTTCTGATTTTGTAGAGCCAGCTTTGTTTTGAGATTTTGGCCATTGTTGATTTTTGGAAGATGAAATATGTTGGGCGTGTAGGAGGCGACACGTGTCACCCCCACTGGTTGGCTTGGGCCGAATTCCACTTTGTCACTGGCGCGTTTAGAGTCGTTTTTAAATGAAGCGTTTTACAAGACTCGCGTAGGATAAATTCGGCTATGTCATTTCTAATTTTTGCGGATTTTTCCGAGAGGCGAAACACGTTGGACCAACGAGAGGCGACACTTGTCACCTCTCATTGATGGATGTCAGCGGCAATAGGGCGATTGGGTTGGCTTATTTTGTCTTGGAGTTGGTAGGATATTTTGTGTGCAAGTTGGCCAAGGACACTTGCCTAAATCCTCACCCTACACTTGCCTTGCACTTGGCACCATCTTGGCCCGGTTGGCATTCCTTGACTATAAATACCCCTTTGTGAAGAGTTATTTCATCCTAAATTGAGCAATCTTTCTAAGTCTCAAATCCCTCCCTCTCCCTCTTATTGTTTTCGTCCAAACACACTCCCTTTGAGAAGCCCTGGCCAGAAACAACCCTCCCCATAAAGCTAGCCTAGCCAAACACTACCCCCTCCCTGGTAGAAAAGTTGCCTTAGTATTGTTATAATGCCCAAATTACCTAGCCCAAATCCCTTAGTCCTTAGTAGAAGTTGTGAAGAACTTCTAAGGTTTTCTTAGACTCTGGGAGCGCACAACTTAGGAGCTAAACCTTGCTCAGGCGCGACTTTTATCTAGGATATTATTGGGCTTACCGAGGTAAATAACCTTATCTTCCTTTTGTAATTAGAGTATATATACTGTAGAAGTATAGGAATAAGTATTAAATACTTAGAAGGATATTGCAGAATAGAATTGAACTGTTATCACAGTAGAAGGGCTTAAAAGAAGAATAATAGAACTGTACTTACATGGAATTTGTTTTCACGATGAACTTGAGTAGCTCACGGGTAGGAAGTGCTGCCCAAATGTCCATAGAATAGCGAACCCTCTGTTTAGAGCTTTATACTGATCTGATCTGAGGCGTTGATAGGCGTATTTGGTGATATAGGTCGATACTCTGCGCGCGACATATTCAACTTGGCAGGTGGTTTTCGCCGAGAAGGTATGTGATTCTTCTTATCCTCTTGAGCATGATATTTTAAAGAATATGTATATAGTACGATAGACGTACGTGTGTTAATTGAATAATAATTACGGCAATGTCTTCGGACTTAAGCCTGAATAATAATTACGGCAATGTCTTCGGACTTAAGCCTGAATAATAATTACGGCAATGTCTTGACTTAAGCGAATAAAAGAATCGAAGTAGTTCAAAAGAATTAAGAAACCTTTTTGAAAGAAGAGTAACACTTGGTTTTAAAAGCTTAAGAGTTATACTAGCTTTATGGGAAGTTAGGTATAACGGCAAGAGTGATAAAAGAACGATTTATTGATTTAAGGAAATAAGAGACTTGACTTATTATACTAATATGAATTTTGTTAAAAAGTGTGAAACCTCATTAGTGAGTAAATAGTATTTTTGGTTTTCAAAAGGAATGATGTTTTACCGATCAGAATAAATGTCGAACAAACCACAGCGCTAATAAAGGAAGTATTGTGACTAATAAAGTATTATTAAAACCGGTGAAACTTCCATCTGCATAGGAGCTAAGATGAGACAAAATGATATTACATTTACTAGATCATGGCTGCTGTAATAAGATTGTTACGAATAATAATAACCTATTCACACTTAGGGTATATGTTTCTCAAATTGTTTTAAAGGATTAAAGCTATGAACTACGAAACCTTTCGAAAATGAGAAACTTGAGTTATTAAAATTAGGCAAACTTAAGCGTTGGGAAAAGAATGTTGTTACTTGATTTTACAAAGAGAAATGTGTTGATTTACTTCAAAAGATAATCACTCTATTTTTATACTACGGGTATTGTGTGACTTTTGTGAAAAGCGGATCTTTTAAAGAGTAATACATAAAGTACTTTGGGGCTAAAGCCGAACTTGTTAGCATAATGTAGAAAGTACCTTGTGTGAATAACTTGATTGTATTGATTTGTGATAGTCTTGTAATACTTTCTTGTTGACTTGATAAGTAAACATGTTAGGATGCTACGTGAGTTAGTATCTTGTGATGTTTGTGTAGAGGGGTTTTCCCTTATTATGCTTAGATTGTTTAAACGATAAAACTGTCATGTTGATATTATATCACTCATGATTCGGGTTAAATTGCCCTCCGTCGGGGTAGACTCGGGCGGGTCTAGTGACCTATGATTCGAGAATACCTTATGCAGTGCAGTATGGCCTATCTTGAGCTACGGGAGTTCGAGTTAGTATCACGGCCGCTTGTGGTCATGCGGTCTTTGTGGCCATGCGGACGGCGAGTCGAGGATCTTTGCCGGGAGTAGCTACCCTCGATGCGGGAATACCTCATGCGGGCCATTGGAGTGGCCCGTGCGGGCTACGGAAAGTTCGGGGCTAGACGCGCATTAGATCTGCGCGCGAGTGGCGGCTTTGATCATGTGGCGGTCTGAGCGGATCTCATGATCTGATTTGACGACCTTGTTGTCTTCGGGTTTTTAGTAGTCGGTTATGCCCTCGTACTTACCCCGTACGGTTTTATGATGACTTTGATGGCGTGAGTCCCTGACTTGACATGACTGTTTATTTCTTGTGAACTGTAGTTTTGGTTATCATACATGTCTACTGCTTTATATAGACTACTATGATTTCATTTCTGATATTTTCGTTTCACATACTTGGTACTGTTGTCTTGACCTCCTTGGGGCTGCGTTCATGCCGCAGGTAATGGTTCTCCTACTGTTGATCCCAGTTCTTAGGATAACCGTTTCAGCGTTGGGAAAGCTCCGTTTATCCGGAAGCTTAGCATTTTGGTATGGTCCCCTGTCGTTGTAGATATTTGTATTCAGTGGTATGGCGGGGCCCTGTCCCGCCATTGTTGTTTTAAACTCTTAGAGGTGCATAGACTGTTGTAAGGTTGGGATATCGCTCATTTTGGGGTACTTATATACATATATGCCGAAAGGCAACTTTTTCCTAAAGCGTGTCTTATTTATCTTTGTTTCATATTTTGGTTGTTTTATTTTCCGCGATTTCTACGATGTATGACTACTTGGGTGTCGGGTAAGGCACGATCCACGGGCCGGGCAGTCGTGACAAAAGTGGTATCGAGCGATTAATCCTCGGAAAGTGTCTGAGCACGTATCTAGTAAGTCTTGATTATCGGTGTGTTGTGCACCACCAATAATGTCGAGGCTATAGGATATTTAGGATTGGTTTCCATTCTTCTCACTCGAGATCGTGCTTTAGAGCCGTGTTATAAGTTGGACCCTCTAACGTATTCCTTTCCTTTACCGATTATGCCTCGCCCAGTTACTCGGGCGAAGAGGGCAAAGCGGCCAGGAGGCTGCAGTAAATCTGAGAGATTTAGAAGGCACAGCCCAATCATCACTGGGGTGATGCTTTCTGAGGGAGTTACGAGGCGTCGCCAACGAAGCAGAGTTTGCACGCGATGGCGATTCCTCTGCGGCCATGACATCTGGACCCGGTTCCACGACTTGGAAGCGAAAATATGGATTGGAAGGAGCGACCACATTACTAGCAAGGACTTGGCGGCGAGGAGTATTTTATGTACCGGTATACCAAGGATATTGATGCTTATCTAAAGAAGGGTTGTGAGGAGTAGCTCTTGATCGAGGGCGAGCAGGCTTGCGTTGAGATTATGTGCGTGGTGTGAGAGAGGTAGAGATCGGCCAGTTAAACAAGATCGTGAAGAGGCCCGTTTGGCGGGATCATTATTTTAACTCTCGGCGAACCGCCTCAGCGAATTAGACATGCGCCTCCGCCCGGTCTGAGTGTCCCTCCACGGGGTTGATTTTCCTCGGTGTTCACGGTGTGGCGGCGTCGTCGGAAATGCCGTCTTTCTGGTGCTTGTTTTAGTTACTGGCGTCGAGCCATATGGCGAGAATGTTCTATGAGGAAGGATGCAAGTAGGAAGACTCGGCCTACGGATCGATTGTGGATGCGATGGTTCGGAGAGGAGGGTGTTAGCGAGAGGCCACCCCGCCGGTGTGGCGTTGTGGTCGATGTCATCGTGAAGTGTCGTGCCTGCGGCGACTTTTGTTTGCGGCGGCGGGGCCATTTTGCGAGAAATTGTCCAACGAGTTGGCGGGGATGTAGGGACTCACGCCCGGGGTCGGTGGATAGTTCATCACCTTCCCTATGCGCGCCAGGCGGGATTGACTAGACGACCTGGGGAAGTCTGCGTAGATCTGGTATATCCTTAACCCTTTAGAGATTTATATGTATAGTAAGATCCGAATATCTTAAGTGTTATTTTCAGATAGCATTGTGTTAACTGTGATTATGAATCATGATTAATTAAGGGTAAGATTGGGGACGAGAAGAGTGCGAGCCTTAGAATATTACGTAGAGGACCTTAGAGGCGAGGCCATCTTTGGTAAAAGAATTATTTCATGTTTGACCCTTATCGAAGTGCATAATATACGTGAGATATTTTTTATGGGATGAATCCCTGAGTGTTGTGAAGCGAAGAGGGTGGTTGAGCTTAGAAGACCGCTAGGTTTTAAACGTGATTAGTGAGATTGTTCGGATCGGGAGCTAGTGTTTGGCGCGTTGCGGTCGGGTTGAGGCGTGTTGCGGGTCGACCACCATACTGTTTGGTGATGGGGTCAGTTTATGGTGGTCCCGTTTTGTGTTAGAGTCACGAGGTGTTAGGCGAGTTTAGTTAACCATTGTACGAGTTCGTGGATGTGTTCGACCTGTAGTCGGGCCGATGGGGTCAACCCGTCTTATCTTTTAGTCAAACCGTGTACTCGGTAGTAAGTTACGAGATGTTTTTTTTCAAGAAGGTTGTAAGGCTACACGGGGTTCCTACCTTCACCTTATGGCTGACAGGGGAGTCCAAACTACGGCTGTTTCTTTTCTGGAAGAGTTACCAGGCAAGGTTAGGAACTCAGGTGAATCTCAGTGTCGCATTCACCCTCGGGCTAGTGGTTGGATTTCAGGATTAGCTGTAAGGACTCTTCGCCTCTTGTTGAGTATGTATTATATAGCTACCATTTCAGTATTCGGGTGTCGCCGTTTGGAGCCTTTTTATAAGCACTAGTGTAAGATTTCCGATCGACTGATTCGATGTAAGCAAGGTGCAAATAGTTGGTTCGTACTTGTTCAGCAGGGCGTGGATAGGGTGGAGCTTATCCAGAAAAGGTTATTGGCAGCTCAGAGTCAGTGGGAAGCAGTACCAGAAACATGGTAAGTGATAAGGAAAAGTTCGAGTGTACGAGAAGGTTACGACGAGTAAGGCAAAGTGACAAAAGTGGTATGGAAAGAAGCGAGCATGTATTACAGGCATATGTGTGATCATTTCGTTTGTAAAGAGTAGGTGCGAAGGGAGTATCTTTTTAGACCTCTAGTAGGAGCTTTCGTGATAGAGGTGATTCCTCGTGGACTTGGAGATAAGTAGGTGCGTTTGTTGTGATGTGGCCAGGTGTGGCATGGATGTTTCCGTAAGTATAGCAGTAAGGACTATACTGGCGCCTATTTGTTTTGATACCTAGAAGGAACATTCGGGACGAATGTTTCTAAGGAGGGGGGAATGTTATACCCCGTAGTTTCAGGGTATGTATGCGAGGACGTACGTACGAGAATACGACATTGAAGTGGAAAGGAAGAGCAGGTGATTTTTCCACGGAAAAGTTTTTGGTTTTGTGAAGGAAAAAGTTCGTTAATGGGAATTGGATTCCCAGTTTGGTATTCGGACTTCTTGGAATATTAGAGAATTATGGAATTTTATTTTGGAAATGGTCACGTGGGGCCACGGAGAAAATTTACTGATTTTGTAGAACCCTTTGTTTTGAGATTTTGGCCATTGTGGATTTTTTCGAAGATGAAATATGTTGGGCGTGTAGGAGGCGACACGTGTCACCCCCATAGTTGGCTTGGACGAATTCCACTTTGTGCACAACACCCGTTTAGAGTCGTTTCCGACGAAGCGTTTTACAAGACTCGCGTAGGATAAATTCCGGCTATGTCATTTCTAATTTTTGCGGATTTTTCAGAGGCGAAACACGTTGGACCAACGAGAGGCGACACTTGTCACCCTCTCATTGATGGATGTCGCGGCAATAGGGCCGATTGGGTTGGCTTATTTTGTCTTGGAGTTGGTAGGATATTTTGTGTGCAAGTTGGCCAAGGACACTTGCCTAAATCCTCACCCTACACTTGCCTTGCACTTGGCACCATCTTGGCCCTTGGTTGGCCATTCCGACCTATAAATACCCCTTGTTGAAGAGTTATTTCATCCTAAATTGAGCAATCTTTCTAAGTCTCAAATCCCTCCCTCTCCTCTTATTGTTTCGTCCAAACACACTCCCCTTTGAGAAGCCCTGGCAGAGCAACCCCTCTAAAGCTAGCCTAGCCGAAACACTACCCCCTCCCTGGTAGAAAAGTTGCCTTAGTATTGTTATAATGCCCAAATTACCTAGCCCAAATCCTTAGTCCTTAGTAGAAGTTGTGAAGAACTTCTAAGGTTTTCTTAGACTCTGGGCGCACAACTTAGGAGCTAAACCTTGCTCAGCGCGACTTTTATCTAGGATATTATTGGGCTTACAGGGTAAATAACCTTATCTTCCTTTTGTAATTAGAGTATATATCTTGTAGAAGTATAGGAATAAGTATTAAATACTTAGAAGGATATTGCAGAATAGAATTGAGCTGTTATCACGATAGAAGGGCTTAAAGAAGAATAATAGAACTGTACTTACATGGAATTTGTTTTCCTGATGAACTTGAGTAGCTCAGGGTAGGAAGTGCTGCCCAAATGTCCATAGAATAGCGAACCCTCTATTTAGAGCTTTATCTGATCTGATCTGAGCGTTGATAGGCGTATTTGGTGATATAGGTCGATACTCTGCGCGACATATTGACTTGGCGGTGGTTTTTCGAGAAGGTATGTGATTCTTCCTATCCTCTTGAGCATGATATTTTAAAGAATATGTATATAGTACGGTGACGTGCGTGTGTTAATCGAATAATAATTACGACAATGTCTTGGACTTAAGCTGAATAATAATTACGGCAATGTCTTGGACTTAAGCACTGAATAATAATTACGGCAATGTCTTCCGACTTAAGCGAATAAAAAGAATCAAGTAGTTCAAAAGAATTAAGAAACCTTTTTTGAAAGAAGAGTAACACTTGGTTTTAAAAGCTTAAGAGTTATACTAGCTTTATGGGAAGTTAGGTATAACGGCTTAAGAGTGATAAAAAGAACGATTTATTGATTTAAGGAAATAAGAGACTTGACTTATTATACTAATATGAATTTTGTTAAAAGTGTGAAACCTCATTAGTGAGTAAATAGTATTTTTGGTTTTCAAAAGGAATGATGTTTACCGATCAGAATAAACGTCGAACAAACCACAGCAGCGCTAATAAAGGGAAGTATTGTGACTAATAAAGTATTATTAAAACCGGTAGAAACTTCCATCTGCATAGGAGCTAAGATGAGACAAAATGATATTACCTTTACTAGATCATGGCTGCTGTAATAAGATTGTTACGAATAATAATAACCTATTCACACTTAGGGTATATGTTTCTCAAATTGTTTTAAAGGATTAAAGCTATGAACTACGAAACCTTTCGAAAATGAGAAACTTGAGTTATTAAAATTAGGCAAACTTAAGCGTTGGGAAAAGAATGTTGTTACTTGATTTTACAAAGAGAAATGTGTTGATTTACTTCAAAAGATAATCACTCTATTTTTATACTACGGGTATTGTGTGACTTTTGTGAAAAGCGGATCTTTTAAAAGAGTAATACATAAAGTACTTTGGGGCTAAAAACCCGAACTTGTTAGCATAATGTAGAAAGTACCTTGTGTGAATAACTTGATTGTATTGATTTGTGATAGTCTTGTAATACTTTCTTGTTGACTTGATAAGTAAACATGTTAGGATGCTACGTGAGTTAGTATCTTGTGATGTTTGTGTAGAGGGTTTTCCTTATTATGCTTAGATTGTTTAAACGATAAAGCTGTCGTGTTGATATTATATCACTCATGATTAGGGGTTAAGCGCCCTCCGTCTGGGGTAGACTTCAAAGGGTCTAGTGACCTATTATTCGAGAAAACCTTATGCAGGTCTCTATGGCCTATGCGGAGCTACGGTAGTTCCAGCTTAGTATGCGGCCCTGGTGGTCATGCGGTCTTTGTGGCCATGCGGACGGCGAGTCCAGGACGCTGCCGGGGAGTAGCTACCCTCGATGCGGGGAATACCTCATGCGGGCCATTGGAGTGGCCCATACGGAGCTACGGAAAGTTCGAGGCTAGAGCGCGCATTAGATACTGCGCGCGAGTGGCGGCTTTGATCATGTGGCGGATGCAAGCGGATCTCATGATCTGATTTACGACCTTGTTATCGGGGTTTTTAGTAGTCTGCTATGCCCTCGTACTTAGCCCGTACTGTTTTATGATGTATTTGAGGGCGTGAGTCCCTGACTTGACATGTCTGTTTATTTCTTGTGGCGTAATTTTGGTTATCATACATGTCTCGCTTTATATAGACTACTATGATTTCATTTCTGATATTTTGATTTCACATACTTGGTACTGTTGTCTTGACCTCCTTGAGGCTGCGTTCATCCGCGGTAAAGGTACTCCTACCGTTGATTCCGTTCTTAGGATCACCGTTTGACGTTGGGAAAGCTCTGTTTCTCGGAAGCTTAGCATTTTGGTATGGTCCCTGTCGTTGTAGATATTTGTATTCGGGGTATGGCGGGGCCTGTCCGCCATTGTTGTTTAAACTCTTAGAGTGCAGTAGACTGTTGTAAGGTTGGGATGTATCGTTCATTTTGGGGTACTTATATACATATATGCGAAGGCAACTTTTCCTAAAGCGTGTCTTATTTATACTGTTTCATATTTTGGTTGTTTTATTTTCCGCTGATTTCTCTGATGTATGACTACTTGGGTGCCCGGGTAAGGCACCAGTCACGGGCCCCGGAACGGGTCGTGACACTCTCTCTCCTCTCAACCCCCTAACTCCCAAACCCCTTTCCCGTCGCCGGTGAAACCGCCGGCGAACCTCGCCACTGTCCCACCGTCGAACCTCACCACTGTCGACTCCCTCATTCCCGTCGAAAACCTTCTCCCTCATTCCATTTTTCTCTCCTGCACCCGTCGACCCCCACACTACATTTACCCCATCCCTCATCTCTCATCCCCGCCATCACCGACGAACCACCACACCATCGAACCCCCTACCAACGTCGACCACTGAACCATCGTTCCCGCTGCTCGTCGCCCGTCGCTGCCCGCTGTTTGTTTCTATTTTCTTTGTTATCATGTAGATTCGTTTGGACTGATTCTTTTGGCTTTTGTTCGGCTTTACGTTCGATCTGTTCATACTGTTGTTGTGGATTGAATTGGTTCTGTTTTTGGATAACTCGTCGGAGTTTTGAAAACTCCGGCGACCATGGTTTGGCTTTGATTCAGTATCTGCTGCATATCTTGGTTAACTGGACCATTTTTTTTAGTTATTTTTGTCTGGTCGGAATTTCGGCGACCTTGTTTGCTTACTGTTTGGGGAAATCTGTTGTTAATGATGTTTTAGACTGATTTCTGATTTTTGAGGAATATTCTGAAAATTACGGCGAACCTTGTTTGGGCTTACCGTTTTTGGTTTGTTGGTTGTTTTGTTAAAAGACTGAATTTTCTGACTTTTGATATCTAGCCGGAGTGTTTTAAAAGTCCGGCGACGTTTTGACAGTTCCGGTGAAATGCTACTATTGTTGTTGTCCATACTGATTTTGGATAATTCTGTCCTTTGATTTGTGCATTTACTGATTTGGAACAAATGCTACACTGTTGGTATTACTGGTTTGAACGTGATACTACACTTGATTGGCCAATGAAAAAGTTATCCGTCGATTTTTGAGGCCTCCACAGTTACAAAGACGGAAAATAAAATAAAATGAAGTTTTTTGGGCGTTGATGATTTCTTCTACTTACACAGGATAACCAACATGCGCTGGCGGAGCGGATTTTCGCAGTCGGACTTGTTTAGGATGTCCCACTTTATTTTTATATATCTGAGCTCTCCGTGTTTAAAACTATTGTTGTTTTGGCGCGGATTTGAAGGTTTTATTTATTTTATGGTTTCTAACAATATTGGCCGATGAAGGAATCTCCGTCTGATTTCCAAGGACTCACCTGTACAAAAGACAGATTTATTTTTGGCTTTACTTGTTAATTCTTGTCACTGCATTAAAATTATTTATTCTATTACTAACACTTTTAATAAGTGTTTATGCAGGTACCCGGAGATCATCTTGTGCAGAAGACCTAATAAGGGCTAAAAGATGTCCAGAGTTTTATTCAATTTTAGCTTTATTATTCCGTATTGCATTCCATTTTAATTGTAAATTATGAAAACTGCTTAAAATATGTAGAATAAAAAAAGCCAATAAATAATTAACCTAGATTTGAACGAATAACCGCAAGTTAGCGGATCTTAAAGGATGTCTAACCCCTTCCCTTTAGGATAATAAAGAACCCTGATCCAGAATCTCATTAATTTCGCAGACCATTAAATAGAGATTAATTATAGTATTTTTATTGCAATAAATCAAGTGTCCTAATTCACTTAACTAATTAGGTGGCGACTCCTCAAAATCAGCATTATTGCTCCATCCAGGGAACCGGGCCAAAGAACAACGTTGCGGATACCGTTCAGACCCCGAGGTCAAAAACGGGCGCGACATTAAGCATTATGTCTTTGTTAATATTATGTTTCTATTATTGTTACACCGTCGTTTATTTTAATAATATTTGCATCTCTTTAAATAATTAATTGACATCCCGTTTTAATTTTTAATTAGACATTAAACATTTGTTAAATATTGTATTTTATTATTATTGCATCGGCATTTACATTTTTATAATCTTGCATCTTTTTAAATAATTTTTCTTTTAAATAATTAACCCATTTTGCATTTTTGTCAAACCAATCCAGTCTGAGGCACAATCCGGACCAGTCCAGTCCACCATTCCATAAGCCCAACCGCCCATTTTTAAATTTCAAACACCCATTTATTTTCCCCCAAAACTAAACCTAAAAAACACTAAACCCTAAACCTAAATACCCACTATAAATAAAACTACTCCCCCTCTTTTCATTTTGGAGAACAACTTCAGAGCAGCCGCACCTCATTTTATTTATTTTTTCATTCACTCTCTCTCTCATTTCTCTCGACAGGAACCCCTCTGCACCCTTCATCTTCTCCGGCGACCTCACGCCGCCGGAGTTTAGACACCCCCCCCCACACACACACACAAACACTCAGCAGCCCTTCTTATTTTGTAAAACTCTCCCCTTCTTCCTCAGCCCACATCGACCATCCTCATTCTTGTTACAACGTCGATCGCGCCACCATCGCTTTCACGCCACCGTCATTGTTCCGTCGACGACTCGCGAACCACCACGGTGAAACCCACACCCGTCTCTGTCCGTCGCCCACTGTAACATCTCGCCGATGCCCGCAACACCCATACCAGTGTTATGGTGGCATCGCTCTGGCGTTCGCCGTGGAAGTGACATTACCCTTTTCTCGCTGTGTGAAACCTACTTGAATTGAACTCCGGTGATGCCTTTTTATCTGCTTCTCTTGCGGCTGTCGGTTGTTTCTTTTATTGTTGGATTGAATTTTTGTTTTGAATCTCGCCGGAGTTCTGAAACTCCGGCGACCTGGGTTCGATTCTATTTCGGTCCCGTTGCATTTGGTGGTTTTGATATATGTCGGAAGTTATATCTCCGGTGACCTTTGTTTGTTTTTATTTTGGTGGGTATCTGTTCTGTTGTCCAATGGACTAATTTTTTATTTTATTTGGGTACTTGGCTGGAGTTTGCCTTGTTCTGGTTTTTCGGCGACTTTTGTTGGATACTGCTTATTGTTTTTGGCTGTCTTTCGGACTGATTCTGGATGATTTTTGCCCCTTTATTTTATTAAACTAATTTTGAACAGATACTACACTTGGTATTAAACTAATTTTGAACAGATACTACACTTGGTATTTTACTGATTTTTGAACATGATACTACACTGGCCAATGAAAAAGTTATCCGTCGATTTTTGAGGCCTCCACAGTTGCAAAGACGGAAAATAAAATAAAATGAAGCTTTCTGGGCGTTGATGATTTCTTCCACTTACACAGGATAACCAACATGCGCTGGCGGGGCAAATTTTCGCAGCCGGACTTGTTTAGGATGTCCCACTTTATTTTTATATATATTTGAGCCCTTCGTGTTTAAAACTATTACTGTTTTGGCGCGGATTTGAAGGTTTTATTTATTTTATTGTTTCTAACAATATTGACCGATGAAGAAATCTCCGTCTGATTTCCAAGGCCTCCCCTGTACAAAAGACGGATTTATTTTTGGCTTTACTTATTAATTCTTGTCATTGCTTTAAAATTATTTATTCTATTACTAACACTTTTACTAAGTGTTTATGCAGGTACCCGGAGATCATCTTGTGCAGAAGGCCTAAAAAGGGCTAAAAAATGTCCCGGAGTTTTATTCGATTTTAGCTTTATTATTCTGTATTGCATTCCATTGTAATAATAAATTATGAAAACTGCTTAGAATATGTAGAATAAAAAGACAATAAATAATTAACCTAGGTTTGGACGGATAACCGCAAGTTAGCGGATCTTAGAGGATGCCTAACCCCTTCCCTTTAGGATAATAAAGAACCCTGATCCAGAATCTCATTATAGCGGATCTTAGAGGATGCCTAACCCCTTCCCTTTAGGATAATAAAGAACCCTGATCCATAATCTCATTAATTTCGCAGACCATTAAATGAAGATTAATTGCAGTATTTTTATTGCAATAAATCAAGTGTCCTAATTCACTTAACTAATTAGGTGGCGACTCCTCAAAATCAGCATTATTGCTCCATCCAGGGAACCGCGCCAAATAGCAACGTTGTGGATACCGTTCAGACCCCGAGGTAAAAAACGGGCTACCGGAATTGAACTCCGGTGATGCTTTTTTATCTGATTCTCTTGCGGCTATCAGTTGTTTCTTTTGTTGTTGGACTGATTTTTTGTTTTGAATCTCGCCGGAGTTCTGAAACTCCGGCGACCTGGGTTCGATTCTATTTCGGTCCCATTGCATTTTGTGGTTTTGATATATGTCGGAAGTTATATCTCCGGTGACCTTTGTTTGCTTTTATTTTGGTGGGTATCTGTTCTGTTGTCCAATGGACTAATTTTTTATTTTGTTTGGGTACTTGGCTGGAGTTTGCCTTGTTCTGGTTTTTCGGAGACTTTTGTTGGATACTGCTTATTGTTTTTGGCTGTCTTTCGGACTGATTCTGGATGATTTTTGCCACTTTATTTTATTAAACTAATTTTGAACAGATACTACACTTGGTATTAAACTAATTTTGAACAGATACTACACTTGGTATTTTACTGATTTTTGAACATGATACTACACTGGCCAATGAAAAAGTTATCCGTCGATTTTTGAGGCCTCCACAGTTGAAAAGACGGAAAATAAAATAAAATAAAGCTTTTTGGGCGTTGATGATTTCTTCCACTTACACAGGATAACCAACATGCGCTGGCGGGGAGAATTTTCGCAGTCGGACTTGTTTAGGATGTCCCACTTTATTTTTATATATATCTGAGCCCTCCATGTTTAAAACTATTACTGTTTTGGCGCGGATTTGAATGTTTTTTTTATTTTATTATTTCTAACAATATTGGCCGATGAAGAAATCTCCGTCTGATTTCCAAGACCTCCCCTGTACAAAAGACGGGTTTATTTTTTGCTTTACTTATTAATTCTTGTCATTGCTTTAAAATTATTTATTCTATTACTAACACTTTTACTAAGTGTTTATGCAGGTACCCGGAGATCATCTTGTGCAGAAGACCTAAAAAGGGCTAAAAGATGTCCCGGAGTTTTATTCGATTTTAGCTTTATTATTCTGTATTGCATTCCATTGTAATTATAAATTATGAAAACTGCTTAGAATATGTAGAATAAAAATGCAATAAATAATTAATCTAGGTTTGGACGGATAACCGCAAGTTAGCGGATCTTAGATGATGCCTAACCCCTTCCCTTTAGGATAATAAAGAACAATGATCCAGAATCTCATTAATTTTGCAGATCATTAAATGGAGATTAATTGCAGTATTTTTATTGCAATAAATCAAGTGTCATAATTCACTTAACTAATTAGGTGACGACTCCTCAAAATCAGCATTATTGCTCCATCCAGGGAACCGGGCCAAAGAGCAACGTTGTGGATACCGTTCAGACCCCGAGGTAAAAAACGGGCGCGACAGCATGGCGACTCTGCTGGGGATATCAGGTTCTTGATCATAGAAAATCCAGGTTAATTAAATATTGCGCTTTATTTTACTTTTATATTTGTTGTAGATGTTTTATATTGTTTGCTTTTATTTTGTAATTAACTACTTAATTGCTATATTTTTTTTACTGCTTTCCTTAAATTGTCATTCCGCTCATATTTCCCCAATTCTGAAAAATTGACACTATCACACACTACACGCTAGGTGTGCTGGCGCACCCGCAAATTTCTTTCAAATACCAAAATATAGGCGAGTTGGCAAAGGCGCAGGAGCATCCGGTGGCCGCGTAGCCTTCTCACTCGAGTAGTCCGCTCGGGAACCATTGTGTCTAGAAAGCCAAATTTTAGAAAATTTAAGATTGAGCTATACCGCCCTCTTTATTTTAAGTCATGCATGCATACACCATAGGTGGGCCGATCCTTGGTATCGTCTCCACGATTAGGAAATTCACCAATTTGTCGTTGGGTTTCACAACCCGATGACCAATAAGCATATGTGTGTAGCGTGACAATGATAGACAAATCCAAGCCTAAACATGACATGCCGAAATTGGAAAAAGTGCACCGTCATTTGGTCGCCATTTCCAATAAAACATTACAATTTAACAGCTTGGACCTATCTATCATAATCTCACATATTTGGACTTTAGGCCCACCTCTGACATTAAAAGAGGTCTCAAACATGCTAGGACGCGCATTTGATATCTATATAGTCTGCTTGCTATTGTAATGTTTGTTGCTTTCAGCTATGTGCACTTTACTACAGTATTTTACTATTTCAACTTTGTGCATGCGCTTAGCATTAATTACGAGCTATACTAGTTTTGTTTATTGGGGCTGCATTATTCCTTGCGTTATCAGCACGATACGCGGAAAGCCCATTTCCCAAACAACAATTTTCTCAAAATTTTCTCAAAATTTCATCACAGTTCAAAACTACGTGTGACCTGATTATCGTGGCGGGATACGTAGGAGGCCATTTCGGCCTCAGTCCCACCTTTTAGAAAAATCCTAATTTTCCATCTCTTAAGAATCTCCTTATTCTCCGTCACCGGCGAACTACGCGTGACCTGATTTTCTCGGCGGGATACGTGGGCGTCCATGTCGGCTTTGGTCCCACATTTTGAAATCTAATCGGCAAACCTAACTTCAACAAGGCTATGCTCCTAGACTATGTATCTACTTGATCTCTATGGCGAGATACGTAGGTGGCCACATCGAACTCAGTCCAACTCTTTCTAAAATATTTTGCCCTTACTCTACCGGTTACAAAGCACACTCCATCCAATCTTCACGATAGGATAGTAAAGGTATTCCATATCAAATTCGGTCTCGTCCATTCGACATCCGCTTTTGCCAAAATTGGGGCTGCTTTAAAAAAGCTTCACTGCAAGAAGAGGCCGCCAGTACCGAAGAGCATATTATCGACTACGCTCTCGTAGCCAAATACTTAAAGTCAGACAACGGTTACAAGTCCGAACAGATCGGGCATGCGAATGGTCAGAGTTAAAGCTACAAAGTCCGCACAAATCAGCAGCCCATTTCAAATCTCACAAATTTTCTTTTGAGTACAGATAACAGGGGCTGGAAAGTTGGCAACGTTGAAGTGGATTTTCGCATAGCAGCTCGACTCACAGGGCTACATTCTTATCATCATTCATTCGTTTTTGCATATCTATATATCCCTGCAGTAATTACTGCATCTATCTTTGATTTTGTAGGAAGTTTCGCATAGCAGCTCAGCCCGCAAAACCACAATCGCACGCGTCTATCAAAGCGTCATTTGGCTCACAGGGCCACTCTCATCCTCATTTCTCAATCACTTTACGACTCTAATTATTTTTATTCGGTTTATATTCTGCAGGTAATTGTATCATAGTGGCCTGGCCCACCGGGTCGAAATCCTCTTATTACGTCTATCAATGACGTCTTCTTATTATGGCTGCACAACGACGTCCTCCTATTATGGCTATCAATGATGTCTTTTATTACGTCTATTCCACGACGTTCATCTTATTACGTCCAAATAATGACGTTATCTTATTACGTCTATCAACGACGTCTTCTTATTATGGTTGCACAACGACGTTAGCTCAATTACGTCTATCAGCGACGCTCCTTTTATTACGTCTATTCAACGACGTTTATGTATTACGTCCACACAACGACATCCTCCTATTACGGCTATCAATGACGTCTATTACGTCTATCCAACGACGTTTCGTTCTTAATACGTCCACACAACGACGTCCTCCTATTACGGCTATCAATGACGTCTTTTATTACGTCTATTCAACGACGTTCATCTTATTACGTCCACACAATGACGTCCTCTTATTACGTCTATCAACGAGGTTCATTTTATCACGCCCACACAACGACATCATCATATTACGGTTATTAATAATGGCCTCTCTTATATGCAGACGACATATACATAACGTCTATGCAATTACGTTATTACATTACGCCTGAGCACCGGCGTCATCTGCATCAATGCCTGAGCACCGGCATAATCTAAATCATGTCTGAGTACCGACGTTATTTAAGTCAACGCCTGAGCAGGCGTCATGCGTATCGATGTCGAGCCGGCGTAAATGCGTCGATATGCGAACGGCGTCATCTAAATCATGCACGAGCGAAGCGTTATTTAAGTCGGCGCTGAGCAGGCGTCATGCATGCGTGATGCGAGCAGGCGTCATTCGTATCGATGTCGAGCACCGTCATCATTCGTCAATGCGTGAGCACCGGCGACATCTGCATCAATGCTTGAGCACTGCCATCATCTGCATCAATGCCTGAGCACCGGCATCATCTGCATCAATGCCTGAGCACCGGCGCATCTGCATCAATGCCTGAGCACCGGCGTCATTTGCATCAATGCCTGAGCACTGACATTATCTGCATCAATTCCTGAGCACCGACATCATCTGCATCAACGCCTGAGCACCGGCGGCATCTGCATCAATGCCTGAACACCGACATCATTTGCATCAATGTATGAGTATCAGCATCATCTGCATCAATGCATGAGCACCGACATCACCTAAATCACACCTGAGCACCAACGTTATTTAAATTAATGCCTGAGCACCGATGTCATTGTCACGCCCGAACCGGGCGTGGTGGTGCCTACAGGCACCTTCTACCTTAACAACTAAGTAAAGCTGCGGAAATTAAATAACACCTTTTTTTTTAAAACCAACATACGTGCGAGGCAAAGCGACAAAGTGCCATAATATACATGATCAAAAGACGCTACCTGTACATGAGGTCCAATCCACATATGAATACGGACCTCTAAGAGTTATCTTGAACTATGACGGACAAGGCCACGCCGTACCCATAAGCGTACAAAGCACATCTTGAAAGAACTTATACCAAAAATATAAACTCCGAATGAAGGAGCTATCCAAAACTACGGCGGGTCCTACATCTGAGATCACCAAAGCTGCGTACCTAAACTGCGGCATGAACGCGGCCGAAGGAGGTCGATGCGAAGAATGTACCAAGTATGTGAAGCGATGAAATGCGTAATGAAATCATAACGATCTAAACAAAGCAGAGACATGTATGATAGCCAATCCTACGATACAATACATAGCGATCATATCAAGTCGGGGACGCGTGCCTCAAAGTCATTACTAAAATATAACCATGGGTCTCACGCCCATAATATCAATCATGCGGTGGAATCCTTTCTCACTGCGGATCCATGATATAATATAACACGATAGGCATACACGAACACAAGTCATAATAACAATATCCTCGTGGTCGCGTGCCGGAATCCACATCGTATAAGCGTGACCGTGGGGTAATACAAACAATCCGAATCTAACGCCTCGCAGTCACATGCCGGAATCCCACATCGTATAAGCATGTCCAGGAGTAACAATATCCACGTGGTCGCACGCCGGAATCCCACATCGTATAAGCATGACCGTAGGGTAATACAAACAATCCGAATCTAACGCCTCGCAGTCACGTGCCGGAATCCCACATCGTATAAGCATGTCGAGAGTAACAATATCCACGTGGTCGCGTGCCGGAATCCACATCGTCTAAGCATGACCGTAGGGTAATACAAACAAATCAGGAATCTAACCCGCTCACGGTCACATGCCGGAATCCCACATCGTATAAGCATGTCGAGGAGTAACAATATCACTTAGTCACGTGCCGGAATCCTACATCGTATAAGCATGACCGTAGGGTAATACAAACAAATCAGGAATCTAACCCGCCTCGCAGTCACGTGCCGGAATCGCATCGTATAAGCATGTCCAATGAGTAACAATATCCCACGTGGTCGCATGCCCCGGAATCCCAAATCGTATAAGCATGACCATAGGGTAACACAAATAATGAAAGCATACCCGTGGAATCCCACCGTTGTCAGACGCGTCGAGTAAACTTACAATGGCGGTAGACCCTCCAACCGAGAGTCGCGGCAACGTAATAAAACATAATACTTGTACTCAAATGCTATCACCAGCATACATTGACAATTCTCAATTAAACAAGCCAAAGTACTTATCAAGGCACACATAGAATAATTCTCAATTAAACAAGCCAAAGTACTTATCAAGGCACACATAGAATAATTCTCAATTAAACAAGCCAAAGTACTTATCAAGGCACACATAGAATAATTCTCAATTAAACAAGCCAAAGTACTACGTACGTACATTCTTTTCAAAAGACTCATTTTTATGTAAAACCCCAAGATACTAACACCCGTAGTATCAAGGTGTGTCTATTTTTCAAAGTAAGTTACTACACTTTTAGAAACTCATTTCAAAGCTTGGAATCAAGTAACTTCAAATTTTCACAATCTAGGCAACTTATGCCTAATAATCAAAATAGACAACTTTCTTAACCTTCCATAAAGCCGTTATAACCAACTTCCCATAAAACCGTTATAACCCTTTATGGTTTTAGACATATTCATTCTTTTTTATAACCAAGAGACTTATACTTAAAACCAAGTATCACATACTTACAAAACAAGTTCTTAACTTTCCAAAATACTTCAAGTCTCTTAATATTTAGAAAACAAGTTTCTTCTCTTAAATCATGTCATTTCTCCTCTCTTAAAACAATTAAGTAAATCACTCCTTTGACTCCCCTAAAGTCATTATAACGACCCTTAGGTTTTGGAACTAAGGCACTAGCCAAAAGATTTGGAAACCACTTCCTTTTCAAGACTCTATGTACTTTAAGTAAAATACTTTCACTTTTAAGAATCCAACTTCACTAAGGCAATGGATTTTACAACTTACAATTTAAACATCGAAGTACAATCAAGGAAGTACATAGAACAAATTCTATTTTAGGCAATCCAAATACAACCAAGGAATGGATCATTTAAGGAGTAAGACATACTTTCTTTATCTTAAGGAATCATGCTAGAAGAGGAGATAGTTCACATACCTTTTCGGCTAAATCCACAAGCTAAGCCGAATACGCGCGTAGAAGTGTCAACCTATAATGCTAACAACATGACTATAAAATTCTAGTCTCTAACGTAGAATAATACTAAGTATCTGATCTAATTCTACGGAAAATCGGGCAGCACTTCCTTTGTTTCTACTTACTTTGCCACCTTTTTCAAGGCCGAATATAATAACCAAACATGCCACATTTAAGGCTCAAAACAACAACCAACCAAAGGGGATTACACGCCTTACAATACGTGTAAAATTCCGCCCCACAATTCATACCAAGTAGTTTAAAATCCAAGCCATTCTCGGCCAACTATACAACAACACTAAGTTTTTTCCAATCCTTTTCCAATTCCAAGTTCTAAGGTCTAACATGTTATATAGTCATAAACAACTTCAACAACTACAATTTCCTTCTTATACAACATGCGACGACTTAAACTAATAATCAACTTGAAATGTAATCTTAAGGCTAAACATGCTAGTTTTCGGATTAGGGTTCCAATAGCCAATATACTTATCAAACTTCATACTATATATCTCATGCTTGCTAATATCCATAGCTACAACAATAAGTAAATCTTAAATGCTAAAACGACAAGATTTATACCTTTATAAGCCCTTAAAATTTCCAAGATTCAAAGTCGCGCCTTAGCAATTTCTTAGCTCCTTTCCTTACATTCCAAACCGCTCCAAGCACTCCTTAGAAGCCTATGAAGAACCCATCTTCAAGTTCCAACTTCAAAGTTGAAGAACTCCTTAAGTTTCCGCCTTGCGACTAATACGAAAATGCCATTTTTCCGAAATCTTTCTATTGAGATATCCTTACAATACCCTTAGGGACATTGGGTTTAAGTCTTGTGGCTAATGGATCAAAACTACAAAATTTTCTTGTTGGAACTATGGTGAACCCGAGAGCCTCTTGTTCTTGGCACAAAGTTCTCTCAATTTTTCTAAGTGTTAAAGACCTTGTCTTGCACTAGTGAAACATATATAACACAATGAAGAGCCAAGATTATAACAAATGGGTGGCTAAGATGAAGATCACATGGATAATAGCCAAGTGGACAAGTTGACTTGGTCAACAATCTCAAGCTTAGCAAGACTTATCTTCCACCATGGTCAATGACCATATTACCCTTACTATATTTCGACCAAGACCATATGGGGGTGCCACGTGTCGCCCTCTCATTAGTCCATAAAATTCCGTAACCCTCGTGGGCCCCGCAAAACGTAAAATTCCTCGGGTGGGCCCCACATGACCAAATCCGTAAAAATAAATTTCCAATATGTTAATAAGTTCCATACTCTTCAAATAATGCATTTTGAAAATCTAATTCTCCTCAACGAACTTTTTTCCTTTCCGACGTTCAGAACATTTTCCGTCGGAAAAACAATTCTTCCTTTCGTACTAATTTCCAAGTCCTGATTCCTTACATACATTCTCTTATACATGTCCTGGACTTACGGGGTGTAACATTCTTCCCCCCCTTAGAAACATTCGTCCCCGAATGTTCTTAGTCGGTTTTTCAATCTATACAAACTCCGGCATAAACTCTATACTATGCCTATCAATCAAAACTGCACAAGACCAACGATGCCACACATGGCCACCACAACATACGTAAACATATCAATGGACCTTCCGTCCGCGACCCCTTCTCACAAAACTCGAAGGTTACAGCCTTCTAAAACACGAGATCCTTAGAGGTTCCTTTATCTCCTTACTTGTCATACTTAACTTCTCATTCTTAGTCTGAAATAAATCTTTCTCTTATCTCAAGGTACTCCTCACCCTATCCCCCTATTCACTAGAGGTTCATCACATAGGCCGAAGTATTTCTACCGTACATCCTTCCCTATCGGTCTTACACTGTTACGGGGTAATTACAACTTGTGAACTCTACACAACTATAGTCTCAGTTCACTTTATTATTCTTGTCAACATTCTTACTTTTCACTTTACTAATCAAAGTATTCCTACCTCTGGGGGTACTATCACTTACAACTGCTAGCAACAAAGGGAAAACATATATGCTAGGGCGAAATCTGAATCTATCAATGCACGTATGATTCAAAAGAATCGAGATATACCTGTAACCCCATGCGATGTTGCCTCCTGATCCTGTCCCGTAGTCACGTCAGCTATGCGGTTCGAAGGACCGCCAGAACTATAAACTCCACCCTGACCTCTACCGCGGCTGGCTGACATCTGAACACCCTGCCCTGGGGGACGCACAACTGTGGAGGAAAGGTAACCAACCATCGGCCTCATAGGCTGAGCCACCTTACCGGCGCTCTTTCTAACCGGACATTCCCACTTCTTGTGGCCCGGACGGTCACAATAATAACAAGCATTTGTGCCATAACGGCATTTCCCCATATGACGCTTACTACATTGGAAACACTGAGGAATATGTGGCCTCGACTGAGAAAATCCTCTGCTCCTCTGAGAACTTCGAACCATGGAGCTCAGACCAGCTTTTAAATACCTTGTGGGGTCAAACCTCCAACCTGTGGATCGGGGTATGTCTTGGGTAGGTGGGACGAATATCTCACTCATTCTTGAGGTTGCTCGTCAAAAACTCACGGATAACCAACCGGTCTAGCCTCTTCTGTTGATCTCCGCGTTGGCCTCTACCTCTGTACACACATGCTTGGCCGAATAACCTCCTGCCGATGAAAGCTGTAGCACCGCTATCTTGGTCAATAACATAATTGCTTCCTCGCGACCTATAGTCTTCTCCTAATCGAGAAAGCTGGAGGCTCGTGCTTTGGGGCCTCAAAACAGCGTGAAGAACTCGCCGTGCGGACAACATCCGGTATACCACAGGCATAAGCCCTATCAACTTTCGAGTCGACTAGTAGCTCCTGCTACTCCTTTGCCCTTCAGGCGTATCGTTGCCCTCGCGGAGGCATAGCTGTAACATAAAATTACGTCAGAGAGGAATTATCTTACTAACACAGCTCTATGGCACGATCTTAGAGTGAGAAGAATAGAAATCAACTCCTAAATGTCCTGTAGCCTCCTGTTTATGGGTGTGGCGCGCAACACACCGATAATCAAGACTCTACTAGACACGGTATGTAGACATTCCGAGGACTGACTGCTTTGATACCACTCTGTCACGCCCCGAACCCCGGGCCCGTGACTGGTGCCCTACCTGGGCACCCTTCTACCTTAACAACTAAGTAAACTGCGGAAATTAAATAACACTTTTTTTTTTTAAAACCAACATACGTGCAAGGGCAAAGCCGACAAGGCTGCCATAATATACATGATCAAAAGACACTACACTGTACATGAGTCCAATCCCACATATGAATACAGACCTCTAAGAGTTATACTGAACTATGACGGGACAAGGCCCCGCCGTACCCATAATCGCATAAAGCACATCTTGAAAGAACTTATACCAAAAGATAAACTCCGAACGAAGGAGCTATCCAAAACTACGGCGGTCCTACATCTGAGATCACCAAAGCTGCGTACCTAAACTGCGGCATGACGCAGCGGAAGGAGGTCGATCTGAAGAATGTACCAAGTATGTGAAAGCGATGAAATGCGTAATGAAATCATAACGATCTAAACAAAGCAGAGACATGTATGATAGCCAATCCTACAGTACACAATACATAAGCAGTCATATCAAGTCAGGGACGCATTCCCTCAAAGTCATTACTAAAATATAACCATGGGTCTCACGCCCATAATATCAATCATGCCCGTGGAATCCTTTCTCACTGCCGGCAGTCCATGATATAATATAACACCAATAGGCATACCTGAACACCAAGTCATAATAACAATATCCCTCGTGGTCGCATGCCCCGGAATCCCACATCGTATAAGCATGACCATGGGGTAATACAAACAAATCAGAATCTAACGCCTCGCAGTCACGTGCCGGAATCCCACATCGTATAAGCATGTCCAAGGAGTAACAATATCCCACGTGGTAGCATGCCCCGGAATCACAAATCGTATAAGCATGACCATAGGGTAATACAAACAAATCCGGGAATCTAACCCGCCTCCTGGTCACATGCCCCGGAATCCCACATCGTATAAGCATGTCCAAGGAGTAACAATATCCCACGTGGTCGCATGCCCCGGAATCCCACATCGTATAAACATTACCATAGGGTAATACAAACAAATCCGAATCTAACCCGCTCGCAGTCACGTGCCGGAATCCCACATCGTATAAGCATGTCGAGTAACAATATCCCACGTGGTCGCATGCCCCAGAATCCCACCTAGTATAAGAATGACCATAGGGTAATACAAACAAATCAGAATCTAACCCGCCTCGGTCACGTGCCGGAATCCCACATCGTATAAGCATGTCCAAGGAGTAACAATATCCCACGTGGTCGCATGCCCCGGAATCCCACATCGTATAAGCATGACCATAGGGTAACACAAATAATGGAAGCATACCCGTGGAATCCCACCTCGCTTCGACGCGTCAAGTAAACTTACTGACAAAAGGACCACTCCAACCGAGAGTCGCGACAACGTAATAAAACATAATACTTGTACTCAAATGCTATCACCAGCACACATTGGCAATTCTCAATTAAACAAGCCAAAGTACTTATCAAGGCACACATAGAATAATTCTCAATTAAACAAGCCAAAGTACTTATCAAGGCACATATAGAATAATTCTCAATTAAACAAGCCAAAGTACTTATCAAGGCACACATAGAATAATTCTCAATTAAACAAGCCAAAGTACTACGTACGTACATTCTTTTAAAAAGACTCATTTTTATGTAAAACCCCAAGATACTAACACCCGTAGTATCAAGGTGTGTCTATTTTTCAAAGTAAGTTACTACACTTTTAGAAACTCATTTCAAAGCTTGGAATCAAGTAACTTCAAATTTTCACAATCTAGGCAACTTATGCCTAATAATCAAAATAGACAACTTTCTTAACCTTCCATAAAGCCGTTATAACCAACTTCCCATAAAGCCGTTATAACCCTTTATGGTTTTAGACATATTCATTCCTTTTTATAACCAAGAGACTTATACTTAAAACCAAGTATCACATACTTACAAAACAAGTTCTTAACTTTCCAAAATACTTCAAGTCTCTTAATATTTAGAAAACAAGTTTCTTCTCTTAAATCATGTCATTTCTCCTCTCTTAAAACAATTAAGTAAATCACTCCTTTGACTCCCCTAAAGTCATTATAACGACCCTTAGGTTTTGGAACAAAGGCACTAGCCAAAAGATTTGGAAACCACTTCCTTTTCAAGACTTTATGTACTTTAAGTAAAATACTTTCACTTTTAAGAATCCAACTTCACTAAGGCAATGGATTTTACAACTTCAATTTAAACATCGAAGTACAATCAAGGAAGTACATAGAACAAATTCTATTTTAGGCAATCCAAATACAACCAAGGAATGGATCATTTAAGGAGTAGGACATACTTTCTTTATCTTAAGGAATCATGCTAGAAGAGGAGATAGTTCACATACCTTTTCGGCTAAATCCACAAGCTAAGCCGAATACGCCGCACGTAGAAGTGTCAACCTATAATGGTCACAACATGACTATCAACTTCTAGTCTCTAATGTAGAATAATACTAAGTATACGGTCTCTAATTCTACGGAAAATCGGGCAGCACTTCCTTTGTTTCTACTTACTTTGCCACCTTTTTCAAGGCCGAATACAATAACCAAACATGCCACATTTAAGGCTCAAAACAACAACCAACCAAAGGGGATTACACGCCTTACAATACGTGTAAAATTCCGCCCCACAATTCATACCAAGTAGTTTAAAATCCAAGCCATTCTCGGCCAACTATACAACAACACTAAGTCTTTTCAAATCCTTTTCCAATTCCAAGTTCTAAGGTCTAACATGTTATATAGTCATAAACAACTTCAACAACTACAATTTCCTTCTTATACAACATGCGACGACTTAAACTAATAATCAACTTGAAATGTAATCTTAAGGCTAAACATGCTAGTTTTCGGATTAGGGTTCCAATAGCCAATATACTTATCAAACTTCATACTATATATCTCATGCTTGCTAATATCCATAGCTACAACAATAAGTAAATCTTAAATGCTAAAACGATAAGATTTATACCTTTATAAGCCCTTAAAATTTCCAAGATTCAAAGTCGCGCCTTAGCAATTTCTTAGCTCCTTTCCTTACGTTCCAAACCGCTCCAAGCACTCCTTAGAAGCCTATGAAGAACCCATCTTCAAGTTCCAACTTCAAAGTTGAAGAACTCCTTAAGTTTCCGCCTTGCGACTAATACGAAAATGTCGTTTTTCCGAAATCTTTCTATTGAGATATCCTTACAATACCCTTAGGGACATTGGGTTTAAGTCTTGTGGCTAATGGATCAAAACTACAAAATTTTCTTGTTGGAACTATGGTGAACCCGAGAGCCTCTTGTTCTTGGCACAAAGTTCTCTCAATTTTTCTAAGTGTTAAAGACATTGTCTTGCACTAGTGAAACATATATAACACAATGAAGGGCCAAGATTATAACAAATGGGTGGCTAAGATGAAGATCACATGGATAATAGCCAAGTGGACAAGTTGACTTGGTCAACAATCTCAAGCTTAGCAAGACTTATCTTCCACCATGGTCAATGACCATATTACCCTTACTATATTTCGACCAATACCATGTGGGGGTGCCACATGTCGCCCTCTCATTCGTCCATAAAATTCTGCAACCCTCGTGGGCCCCGCAAAACGTAAAATTCCTCGGGTGGGCCCCACATGACCAAATCCGTAAAAATAAATTTCCAATATGTTAATAAGTTCCATACTCTTCAAATAATGCATTTTGAAAATCTAATTCTCCTCAACGAACATTTTTCCTTTCCGACGTTCAGAACATTTTTCGTCGGAAAAACAATTCTTCCTTTCGTACTAATTTCCAAGTCCTGATTCCTTACATACATTCTCTTATACATGTCCTGGACTTACGGGGTGTAACAGTCATCTTCATCACAATACGACCATAAAACGATGCTATCTGTATTACGTACATAAACGACGTTATTCATTAGCCAATGCAACGACTTCAGCACATAATGTCTACGCAATACGATATTCCTACTCACAGGATCAGATTTCTTATATTCATACTTTATCATATTTTATCGTTTTAACAATTATGCATTAACTTTTCTTAAGTTTTAGCCTACAGGTTCCTCAATTCACAAGAGCAGTCGCAACACGTCTGTGCAAGGACAACATCTCGGCATTCAATACGTCTGTACGAGGATGACATCTCGACATTTGCAGCATCCAACATATCACACAGGGACCACATCTCTACCCGGAGAATTGCATTTGCTCATATATTCAAGTTTTATCATTTTTTTGTCTTAACAGTTATGCACTAATCTTTTTAAGCTTTAACATGCATGAACCTTAATTTACAGAAGCAGGAGCACAACGTAGAACTATCTCGGCGAACTGAAGTAATTTGTACCTCGAACGTTGATCCGCTCTCCTCCAGCATCCGCAACACATAACCCAGTGTCATCATAATTCGACACTGGGATAAAATTTTGAATCTGCATCCGCCCTGCCTTAATTTTTCAGCATCACAACAACCTAGTGTCATCATAATTCGACACTGGAATATATTTTTGAATCGGTATTCGTCCGGCCATAATTTTAGCATCGCAGCAACCCAGTGTCCTCATAATTCGACACTGGGACATTTTTAAATCTGTGTCAGCTTTGCTTTTTATTTTCGCATGACAACGACCCAGTGTCATCATAATTCGACACTGGGACATTTTTAAATCTGTGTCAGCTTTGCTTTTTTATTTTCGCATGACAACGACCCAGTGTCATCATAATTCGACACTGGGACAATTTTGAGTCTGCATCAGCCCCACTTTTGAGTTCTAGTTTATAAAATGGGACAAAATTGGCTACAAGTCAACATCTTTGTCCGAAAACTCTTCCATCATCTCCGTACAAAGAGGGACATGCTGTTGACAATCAATTTTGACCCGTTTTTCGTATATTTGTTGCAATTTTATGTGTTTTAGGATACCACATTTTAATCATCATTTTTTGCATTTTAATCTTTTTATTTTAAATTAAGCATTATGTCTTTGTTAATATTATGTTTCTATTATTGTTACACCGTCGTTTATTTTAATAATATTTGCATCTCTTTAAATAATTAATTGACATCCCATTTTAATTTTTAATTAGACATTAAACATTTGTTAAATATTATATTTTATTATTATTGCATCGGCATTTACATTTTTATAATCTTGCATCTTTTTAAATAATTTTTCTTTTAAATAATTAACCCATTTTGCATTTTTGTCAAACCAGTCCAGTCCGAGGCACAATCCGGATCAGTCCAGTCCACCATTCCATTAGCCCAACCGCCCATTTTTAAATTTCAAACACCCATTTATTTTTTTCCCGAAACCAAACCTAAAAATTACTAAACCCTAAACCTAAATACCCACTATAAATAAAACTACTCCCCCTCTTATCATTTTGGAGAACAACTTCAGAGCAGCCGCACCTCATTTTATTTATTGTTTCATTCACTCTCTCTCTCATTTCTCTCGACAGGAACCCCTCTGCACCCTTCATCTTCTCCGGCGACCTCACTCCGCCGGAGTTTAGAAACCCCCCCCCACACACACACATACACAAACACTCAGCATCCCTTCTTATTTTGTAAAACTCTCCCCTTCTCCCTCAGCCCATATCGACCCTCCTCATTCTTGTTACGTCAGTCACCGCCACCCACTGCTTTCACTGCCATCACGCCATTGTTTCCGTCGACCTGACTCCGGTGAACCACCACCAGTGAAACCCACACCCGTCTCTGTTCGTCGCCCACTGTAACATCTCGCCACTGCCCGCAACACCCATACCAGTGTTATGGTGGCGTCGCTCTGGCGTTCGCCGTGGAAGTGACATTGCCCTTTTCTCGCTGTGTGAAACCTACTGGAATCAGAACTCCGGCGACCTGGGTTCGATTCTATTTCGGTCCCGTTGCATTTTGTGGTTTTGATATATGTCGGAAGTTATATCTCCGGTGATCTTTGTTTGCTTTTATTTTTGTGGGTATCTGTTCTGTTGTCCAATGGACTAATTTTTTATTTTGTTTGGGTACTTGGCTGGAGTTTTCCTTGTTCTGGTTTTTCGGAGACTTTTGTTGGATACTGCTTATTGTTTTTGGCTGTCTTTCGGACTGATTCTGGACGATTTTCACCCATTTATTTTATTAAACTAATTTTGAACAGATACTACACTTGGTATTAAACTAATTTTGAACCGATACTACACTTGGTATTTTACTGATTTTTGAACATGATACTACACTGGCCAATGAAAAAGTTATCCGTCGATTTTTGAGGCCTCACAGTTGTAAAGACGGAAAATAAAATAAAATGAAGCTTTTTGGGCGTTGATGGTTTCTTCCACTTACACAGGATAACCAACATGCGCTGCGGGGCGAATTTTCGCAGCCGGACTTATTTAGGATGTCCCACTTTATTTTTACATATATCTGAGCCCTTCGTGTTTAAAACTATTACTGCTTTGGCGCGTATTTGAAGGTTTTATTTATTTTATTGTTTCTAACAATATTGGCCGATGAAGAAATCTCTTTCTGATTTTCAAGGCCTCCTCTGTACAAAAGACGGGTTTATTTTTGGCTTTACCTATTAATTCTTGTCATTGCTTTAAAATTATTTATTCTATTACTAACACTTTTACTAAGTGTTTATGCAGGTACTGTCACGCCCTTTTTCGACCGCGACTTTTATTTTCTAAACTCCTGCTTAAATAAAAGGTTAGAAAATAAAATAAATGCTAAAAGTGCAAAAGAAATGCTAAAAGGTTTGCTAACAAAAAAAAAAGTGTTAAAGGAATTAAAATGCTAAAGGGTGCTTAAATGTAAAAGGGTGCTAGAACGCTAAAGGGTTGCTAGGGTGCTTAAAAGTGCTAAGGGTTCGCGGAGTCGCCACCTAATTAGTTTGGGTGAATTAGGACACCTAAATGTTAACTAGTTTAAAGTAAACATTAACTCCATTTAATGGTCTGCTAAATTTAATGAGATTCTGGGTAAGGGTTCTTTATTAATCTAGAGGGAAGGGGTTAGGCACCCTCTAAGATCCGCTAACTTGCGGTTGTCCTGCCAAACCTAGGGTTAATTATTATGCTAGAAGAAGGTGTATTTAAAAAAAACGTTTAAGCGGAAGAGTATGAGATATACTTTCTAAAATGTTTTGCAAGGTTTATGTAGGAAAGTCAAGGTCAGTTTTGAAAACTGTGCAATTAGGATGCCTAAATACTATATTAGCTATAGGTAGAATAGGAGTAAAATGTATGCAAGTATTCCTTTACCTAAGGGGTATGTGTTGCTTAGCATGAGAATATAACATTGTTGTGATAAAAGCAGTATTTTCTATTCTGTATTAATAGGAAATTATATCACGGTTTTAAGAATGTTTTGGCAAACAATATCCCAGCTTATTATGCAAGTGTAGGGTATCAAGTGATCTATTATAACAAGGCAAGGCGAACCTAAAGTAATTAATTTAAGGTAAACAAGTCAAACTCATTTCTAGCTATTAATTCAAGTTTTAACTATTCTAAATGCTAATTAATTAGTGTGCGTTAGACAATTAATTTACAACAAATAGATGAAGCAGAATAAGAATAAAATAGGATGACTCGAAGGAAAGGCGGTGTCTTTCCGCCGGCGGCTTGGAATTTCTGGCACAAACATAGATGCACATAGATGTGGGTTTTCATGTTTACTACGAGGAGTCTCGCCATGAGACTCTTGATTGCTCTGATGCGTTTCCTGCAAAAATAAGAGAAGATAAAGATTAGTATATGTCTCAACTATTTGAATCATAGAAAAGATCCACACACACATGATCCATACTTATACGCAACCAGCACATAAGGATGCATAAATCGAAGAAAAAAGAACTAAAACCAATCACGTAATAGCTACCAAAGAGCCAACAGTCAACGAAAATATAGTGAGATTGACATGTTTAGATCGCGATATGTATGAGTATTACAATCAGACGCATACTGTAGGGGTAGATCACAATTCCTTTTCAACATGTATTAAGTGGTAACAAGAAGTGCAGGTAATCGACAGCACACAGTGGACAGTTAGGCCAAGCAAAGCGAATGTTCGTCCAAACAGGGGAATTGCAAATATGCAGAGGTTGTAGAATAATCATGCATAGATTAAAATAGAGATGGATAGGAGAACATGCGTATTTCCAGCTTTTTTTGGAAAAGACAGTAGATAGGCATTTTCAAGATGGAATAGAAACATACATGCCCTTTTTCATAGCTCAGATTTTCAACGCATAGAAGTGTTCACTTAGAAACTAATGGACTGATTTAATAAGCATGCTAAAACCTTAACAATCAGATAGACCATCCCAAATAACACTTAAGCAGGCTTAACTACCAACATGTAGCAAAATTTAACTATGTTTGCAGGGCCTATGTTCACAGAAGGGACTCACAGATTTTTCTTAGGGGGCAGTGACAACGATGTGCGAGTCAAGTACATATATTGGCAATATAACTTAAGGCAATCTCACAGTAGTACCTAAATCATGCTAGAAAGCAAACAGGGCAAGTATCACATTGATTCAATATCACCTAAGGCTAGATGAACCTCGATAGACATATTTTAGATTGGTTTGAATAATCTACAATATGGTCCATAATTACAAGTTGACTATCCAAGCTTGCAAGTTTCGGACATTAATTTAAGGGAAGACATTCAATATTTCCACACCAAACTAACTAATTACGACCCGATACAAACTAACGCACCTAGCTTATGTCAAACACAGAAATACCTAGCACTGACTTCGTAGCTAAGCATGTTAAACTGACAGATCCAGACGCAGGTAATGGCTATCAACAAAACTCGAATAATTCAACAAAATCAAACCATCATAGTTAACCCAATTGGTCGCTGTGCGTATCATGAAACAAAAATCGAACGAGAATACGAAAGGAGACGAGTTTTACCTTCTCCGGGCAGCGAACCGGGGCAGCGTATCAAGTCGTCGGTCCGCTCGGAAGGGCTTGCTAATGCAGTGGACAAAAGAAGGGTTCTGCGAGAATGGTTGATTGTCAAGATTGTGTTCCTACTCTGAATGGCTCGATTGGATTCTGCTCTTTGAATGCTGGTCCCTTTGAATAGCTCAGTTGTACTGTCGATTCTCCTATCATTTTTCCTAATCTCTCAATCGATTAGTTGCTCTCTGATTTTTCCTGATTTTCTCCATGACTTTCAAGTGTATAGAGATGGGTTTATATAGCCTCAATGCTGGTTCCCAATTAGGTAAACCCTTTAATGCGAATTTGGTAGGATCCTTTACGTGATTTGGAGGTGTAAGATTTGTTATGCTAACTGTGGACTTCCGATTTTGGAGAGATTCTGTGCTTATTGTGGTATGATGTAAATGGTGAGGATATATTCTGGTTATGGTAAGTTAGATTCGGTTTTGCATGGTACTGGTTTCGTGTGGTCTTTGACGAGATTTGGGTAGATTTTTGTGTGAAATTTCAGTAGCTTTAGGAAGGTTTTGGGTGATGGATATGGTAAGGAAAAGCTGGCTGGGTGCGTGGGTAAAGGAAACCCCGGATTCTCCGGCGAGAAATCCGGGCATGGCGGCGACTGAAAAAGTTCTAGGTTTTCGTTTAGGTTTTGTTCTTCGTTTTTAGGCTTTTCTGAAGACGATGGGAAAGGGGGGTGATGGGCTGAGGGGGGGCTTTGTGCGGATATAGGATAGGGAACGCTGGGCTATCGGGTTGGGCTGCGGGTAGTGGGCTTCTGATAAGGATAAGGGGCACTGGGCCGCGGGTCAGCTGGGATAGTGGGCCGCGGGTTTGGGCAGGGTAATTTAAAGGGTGAGCTGAATAAAAATTAGGTGTATTATTTTTAGGAATTAGTAGTAAATTAAATTAATAAATTGTGCTTAAATTACTTAGGTGCTTTATTAATCTAATTGTTATAAATGCGGGCGTGCTATTTGATTAGTGCTTAATATTTTAGAATGCGTCGCTATTTATTTAAATCTTATTTATTGTGCATTATTATTTAAAACAAGTTATGAAATTGCTTTGCGTACTAATAAATGCGACTATGCTATTTGACACGACGTCATTGCTAAATTATTTATTTTACGTATTTATTATTAATTATTAAGAATTGTTTGACAGGACTTACAATTAATAAATGCGGGCGCGAGACTCTAAGTGCTTAATATTCTACGTAAAAAATGCGAAGTTATTATTAAATTGCTTATTTATGTCTGTATTTAATGTTTTATCGCTGCATTTTATTATAAAAATCATAAAAAATTATTTTATAAAATTAGTCTAATTTTATAGTTAATGACTGGACGGGAGGGTCAAAATTGGGTGTCAACAGGTACCCGGAGATCATCTTGTGCAGAAGGCCTAAAAAGGGCTAAAAGATGTCCCAGAGGTTTATTCGATTTTAGATTTGTTATTCTGTATTGCATTCCATTGTAATTATAAATTATGAAAACCGCTTAGAATATGTAGAATAAAAATGCAATAAATAATTAACCTAGGTTTGGACGGATAACCGCAAGTTAGCGGATCTTAGAGGATGCCTAACCCCTTCCCTTTAGGATAATAAAGAACCCTGATCCAGAATCTCATTAATTTTGCAGACCATTAAATTTAGATTAATTGTAGTATTTTTATTATAATAAATCAAGTGTCCTAATTCAATTAACTAATTAGGTGGTGACTCCTCAAAATCAGCATTATCGCTCCATCTAGGGAACCGCGCCAAAGAGCAACGTTGCGGATACCGTTCAGATCCCGTGGTAAAAAACGGGCGCGACATCGGTCCTGCAGATTGGCACCGCGGTGCTGACTCGACTCCGTATTTTTCACCATTTTCTTCATGCTCATTCTCCAATTCCTTCACCTGGCATCACAACGCAACAAACATACCAAAAATGAGATTGTTCTATTTAAACTAAATTGCATAATTTAACATTGGGTTGCCTCCCAAGTAGAGATATCTTTAACGTCTTGTAGTCGGACGCAGGTTATTTATCAAATCATTGGGGTAAATTAACCCCACAACCTATCCACTTAAAAACCATTCTCCTCTTCCTCACCCTATTTTCTTCTTCACAGTAGTAGGTTCAGTACGATTTACCTGTTTGTCAGCTTTCATGTCATCTACTTTTATTGCAGCTTTTACACTAGCCTGTGGGTTCACAGCTGTAGGGATGATCTCCCTAGTTTTGGTATGAGCCTGCTGAACTGCTGTGTCATTTGTGATTACTGCGAAACACTTGTTGCTGACCTGTGACTCAATGGTGGATTTAAACACATTAAATACCATTTCTTCTTCCTGAACCCTTAGCCTCAATTCTCCCTTCTCCACATCGATTAGGGCTCTACCAGTAGCTAGGAACGGTCTCCCCAAAATGATGGATATTTCATCATCTTTCTCCATGTCAAGAATGAGGAAGTCTGCTGGGAAGAAGAACTTTATCACCCTGACAAGCACATCTTCCACTATGCCTCTGGGGTGCACCACGGTTCAGTCAGCCAGCTGTAGATTATATTTGGTTGATTTGGCTTCCCCCAAACCCATTCTCTTGAATACAGACAGAGGCATGAGATTGATACTAGCCCCTAAGTCACACAGCGCCCGGTTGCATGTTACGTTGCCAATAGTGCAGGGCAGGGTGAAGCTTCCTGGATCTTTCAAATCAGGAGGCAGTTTCTTTTGTAGGATGACATTGTACTCCTCTATCAGCGCTACTGTCTCATAATCCTCCAACCTTCTTTTCTTCTCAAGTATCTCATTCATGAATTTGAAGTATGCGGGCGTTTGTTCTAACGCCTCAATGAATGGGATATTAATGTGCAGCTTCTTAAATACCTCCAAGAACTTGGAGAACTGCTTGTCTATGGCCTTCTTCTGGAGCCTCTAAGGGTAAGGGATTCTATCAGTGTATTCCCTCAAATGTGCTGGTGGAGCTTTCTCAACTGAAGGGTGGTCTCGGTGACTTCATTTCTTCCTCAATCGCTTTCACCTCTCTTTTCATGAACCATCATGGGTTGGGGAGCAACTCGCCCAATCGCTTCACTCCTTAACAACACTGCCTGACACTGCTCTCTTGGATTAACCTCTGTGTTGCTTGGGAGAGTACCCTGCGGTCTGTTAGTTACCATCTTTTCCAGTTGCCCAACCTACGTTTCCAAGTTCCTGAGAGAGGACCTGGTTTCAGACATGAACTGATTTTGCGAATTAGTGAGTGTAAGCAATGCACCCTCACCATCAAAGCTTCTCGCTGTGTAGGTGGTCTAAACTGCTGGGATGAGGTAGCCTAATTCTGTCCTTGCTGGTTCTGGTAACTACCTTGATATGGTTGCTGCTGGGCCTAGTCATTCCTCCACGAAAAGTTAGGGTGATTCCTCCACCCTGGATTGTGTGTGTTGGAATTATAAGGCCGCTGAAAGTTCCAAACTGCCTGAACCTGCTCTATTGGCACATTATTAGGGTCCACCGCTGTGCATCTGTCAAAGAAATGTTGTCCACCACAAAACTCACAATTTACAGGCATCTGGACTGCATTCACAGACATGGTGTTCTGCTGCAGTTTCTTCGTCAGAAGGGCCACCTGTGCATTCAGGGCAGTGATGGCATCTAATTCATGTATACCCATAGTCTTCTTGCTATTCACTGACCTGTCATCTGCCCCTTGGTGATTGTTGGCAGCCATGTCTTTCAGTAACTCATGTGCCTCATTGACACTCTTTCTTATGAAGACTCTCCCTGCTGCAACATTAATGATGGTACGAGTAGTACCACTCAGCCCATTATAAAAATTGTGGACTAATATCTACTTCTCTATTCCATGATGTGGGTATTTCCTTTGCATCCTTAAATTGCTCCCATGCATCATAGAATGATTCATCATCCACCTGGTAAAAATTGTTTAACTCTCCCCTTAACTTTGCCGCTTTTGAAGGTGGGAAGAACATTGCAAGAAACTTTTGGGCGAGGTCTTGCCAGGTGGTAACAGAGTTGACAGGTAGTGAGTTCAACCAGCTCTTGGCTCTGTCCCTAAGTGAGAACGGGAAGAGCCTCAGTCTAATGGCATCATAGTAACACAATTATATTTGAAAGTGGGACACAACTCCAGAAAGTCGGCAATGTGCATTTGGGGGTCTTCAGATGGCAATGCCCCAAACTGTACTATGTTCTGGACCATGCTCAGGATGGCTGGGTTGATCTCAAAGTTGTTCGCCACTATTGTTGGGAGCCTGATGCATGTCTGTGCACCAGTAAACGTGGGCAGAACATAATCTCCCAAGCTTCTTTCTGGAGGTGGTGGGACTTGTCTCATGTCAGCCGGTACCTCATTATTCAACATCTCTTCAGGTACCCCGTTGTTGTTATTCTGATGATTTTCCATGGCTAGTAAATCAACAATTCTTTTCTCACACCTGTTTTGCTTGCACAATTTTTCGATTTCAGGGTTGAAGGGAACAAGTGTATCTGCTCCTCTCCTTCTTCCATACACTAGATCTCTGAAATAGACCAAAATCATCAAACAAATCAAGGCAACAGTGTTCTAACGCTAAGAAAAAAATAAAAATAAGCCAAAATAGAAATAAAAATAGATGGTTCGATATTAGATGTACGCTAGTCCCCGACAATGACGCTAAAACTTGTGTCACGACCCGACCCGATGGGCTGCGACCCGGCGCCCTAATGACGCCATTACACTAGCCTGTCACGTAATCAACTGACCCTTAAGGATAATAGAAAATTTCGGCAGCACAACGCTGCATCTATAACCTATACCCAAAATAGGTGAGCCGACAAGGATGCCTTACACAACTATCCAATCATCACAACAGGCTAGCCGACTAGGCTGCCACCAAATAACATCACATAAGCAAAGGAGTAATCACAATAGGAAAGTCGGCAAGGCTGCCACTATATACGGGAACATCCCAAAACAAGTGCAACAATACAGCTAACTCAACCACATAAACGTTCTACACAAGTCCAAAACACATCTATCACCCACAACTGTCTACAGACCTCTAAGAATACAATACTGACATATGACGGAACAGGGCCCCGTCGTGCCTAAAATATACCTAAGTTTGGAATGTAAGGATATGTACCAAAATAACTGGCTTCGGAACAAGGGAGCTCTTCAGCGGCTGGTAGATGTCCTAAGCTGGAGGGTCACCTATCTGAACACCTGAACCTGCGGGCATGAACGCAATTTCAAAGAAAGCGGGTCGACGAAATAATGTCGAGTATATGAAACATGAAATACTGAAAATGAAATCACAACAGTGTCAAGTAAAGATAGAGAGTCATCAAGCTTAACAAAAATGAGAGTCATATCAGAAATCATGAATGCTTACTCATACTGTATCTATGTCTATGTATGTATATCAATCTGTATAACATGTCTCGGCCCTCTAGTGAGAGACTCGATGGAAGTCTCAGATATGCAAGATATCATGTCTCGGCCTACATGGAGGACTCGATAAAATATGTATATATGTATATAACGTGTCTCGCCTCAGTGAGGACTCGATGAATTCTGTAAAGCTGCGCACGAACATGATCCGGCCCGGGACTCGGTGGAGTGAAACAATAATACTTAGCACGAGTAGATATCATGAGCAACCATATGCAATTAAAAATCATCTTTGACTCTCGATAATTTTATCATAATAAACTCTTTTACTGAAAATCATAGACACTAATCAACAATTATTCTTTAAAACTGAACTTATAGGAATTACGTACGTCCGCCGTACTTTCATTAAAATCGTGCCGAAAAGAAGGAAGGAAGAGTTTTACATACCTCTTAGGCGAACTACTCAACTCAATACTAAAGTATGTCTCGTCTAGTACTTCAACCTATAATAAGAAGTAATATGTTCGTCAATTCCGTAATTTCTAACGTAAGTTAAATTGAATAACGACTTCCGATTCTATAGAAATTTGGGCAGCATTTCCCTTATTTATATGCATATCCACAATTAACCAACAACCACAACCATATCAATATGTAATCTAATTAGGCCCCATATACTACATATACGCCATCATACAATCTTCTTTCTCCTTATTTATGGAAGGAAACAATTTCAACCATCAAGTGACTATCACACCTATTTACCATGTTCATTCACTCCTTAAAATGTTACAACAGTGTATGAGATTCCAAAACTCCTTTCTTAGTTCCTTAAATTCCAATTCATCTCTCGTCACCTTAAATAACTAATTTCAACACAAGTTACCAATGTTTCATTCAATCTTAACATACAATTAACGACGATAATAATAATAATAATAATAATAAGAATAATAATAATAATAATAATAATAATAATAATAATAATAATAATAATAATAATAATAATAATAATAATAATAATAATAATAATAATAATAATAATAATAATAATAATAATAATAATAATAATAATAATAATAATAATAATAATAATAATAATAATAATAATAACAACAACAACAATTAATATTGCACCAAAACAGCCCGTAAAGGTCACACAATGTCCTAGAATTATCCATGAATTTTAGGCCATTAACATGCAACCATTTTAACTCTTTTCTTAACTATTAAACCAACTTATCTTTCCAACAATCCCATATAACGAATCCATATTTAATCCTCACAATTTCATCCACTTTTAATACGCAATTAGTGATGAAATTTACAACACAACACACGAATTCAACATATACCCGAAACAGCCCAATTCGGCTCACACCCAAAATTGACACATACATTGTCTAAATTCAATATTTCTTCCTAACACAAGTCCATTACTTCAACTACAACAATATGCAACTTCAATTATAGCATAGAAAGAAGAATTTTCATACCTTCATTTAATCCCCAAAACGGGTCCCGATTTTTAGTCACTGCTTTGTCAGCTGAACTTGTAACGTCCATAACTCTCTACTCTTGTGTCCTGTCGACGAGAGGTTTATTGAGTTGGAAACTAGACTCGACGAAATTCATTTTAGGATTTTGAAAAACCCAAAACTCCTAATATACGAGGAGATATACCCTTTCAAAGTTGAATAAAAATCTGCCCCAAAATCCCAATTTTTGGCCACTGTTTTTTGCCGATTGTTCCCACCATTTTCATACCTCTTCAACTCCAAATTGACATGCAACAATCTACAATGTTAACCCATAATTTATACATGTTTCTCTTCTAAAAAAGTTCACCAAAACCTGAAGAAAAAGAGGGCCCATGTTCGCCAAGATGGTGATTTGCCACGCTTTTGTGCAAAATTAGCTTCAAATTAGGGTAAATAACTAACCTAGAAATGAGGAATAACAATCTACAATTGTTGTTGAGTGGGGGAGGGTGGTTCTTGCTCCTAATCTCTAAGTGAGGAAGACAAATGAGCTATGTTTAGAGTATTATTAGAATTAGATTTTCAGATTTATAAATATGCACTTTAGTCCCCCTAAATGTTACACTTTGCCCCTCTAATTGTTTATTTGACTAAATCAATCCCATTTCTTTTAATCTTAATTCATGTCTTCTTAATTCTCGGGAATTCCATAAGGTCTCGCATTCTCCATGTCGTAATTTATGTAATACTAATCCGTAACGGATTATGTATCTATACAACTTATCATTAAAGAATTTTCCGACGTCACATTCGGCGTTACCAAAATTATTCTATAATCACATCCTTAAGTATATAAATTTTCAATACTCGAATCCTATTTTCCTTAATTACGTCCTTACTTATTGTCTTAAACTCACGAGGTGTAACATTCTTCCCCCCTTAGAAACATTCGTCCTCGAATGTTCATAGTATGCCTTATGTTCTAGAAATTTCGACAGAGTCTCCTTTATAACTATGTCTATCCACCTGTATCCAGGAAACCAACCCCAGTGCAGAACCCTTCTGTATTTCTATGATAGGATTTACCACATAGGAGGATAAAGAACAGTAACCTATAATGCTACACAAGTATCAGGGTACTGTCGTCCGCGATTTTAACATATGTCTAGTCAATTACGGCATATCCAAATCTCTCCTCTCGGTTCTTGATTCGAAATCATATATATTATGATAATTAGTGATCAATTAATTATCAAACATTCATACCAATTATTGACTAAATCTTAATCAAGTGAAGAAGAAATCAAACTACTACCTTTTTCATGAATAGAAGTTTCAAGTTATTCATAAGGAAAACTCTAATAAAGTGTTTAGCTCCTGGCCATAGTCACGCTAAGAACTAACACAAAATCCATACATAAACTGAATTAAAAACGAAAGAAAAGAAATTACTGCGAACTAAGTCTCCAATTGTAGCCTCCCTTGTTGTCATGTGTTGTGCTATGTTGTAGAATGACCAACCCCCTCATAGCATTAATCCCTAAGGCTTAAATATGTCCCAAATTTCGTACCCTATGGACCAATCTTCCCTTAGCCAATTCTTCTTCGGAACTGAGATTTTCCGCACAGGCACCACGGTTCTGCATAACGGCATCGTGGTGCCGAAACTCTTGCACCTTCTCAGCAAATATGGCACTGAGGTTCTGCATAGTGGCACCGCGGTGCTGAAAGTCCTATGGCTTCTCAGTAAATATGGCACCGCGGAGCTGAAAATCCTTCGTCCTGATGTGTCAACTTTTGTCCTTTTTGCCTCGGGAGCACCTTTTCTGCCCAATTCTCGCTCCTTTTCGCCATTTTGCCTTTTGGAACCGCTGTGACTCAAAAGAAAGAAAAACAAATCTAATACTATACTAAACACAATAAAAACGAGTAAAATACTAACTAAAAATGACTCAAAATGCGTATACAAAACACGCCTAACAAGAGGTCTGTTCTCCCAACCCGTCGACAGCGCCGCGGCCCAGTGATGAGGCACCGCGGCGCCATATTTCCAGAGAGGCATGTCACTCAGACAGCGTCGCGGCGCTAGATCCAGGCGTCGTGGCACCTCCGACGGCTTCGCCCCCACCTTCTCCTTTTCCGACCCTACTATCAATCTCAGCCCTCCCTACTCAGCCAATACCGCCTCCCACTGTCCCCACTCACCAAATGAAAACTCGTGCCAAGCATGAAATCTTCAAACCCAAAGTCCAATTTAGCTTGTTTGCCCAAACCATTTCTCCAATTCCCAAAAACCCTATATTGGCTAAACAAAACCCTAATTGGAATGCGGCTATGTCTGAGGAATTCAATACTTTAACTAAACAACACACATGGGATCTAGTACCTAGACCTGAGGGGGTGAATGTGATTCGTTGTCTGTGGCTTTTTCGTTATAAATTCAGAGACAGTGGAGATCTTGAGAGGTATAAGGCACGATTTGTGGCTAATGACACAAATCAGCAGTAGGGCATTGATTGTGGTGAGATCTTCAGTCCGGTTGTCAAATCAGCTATCATTCGCACAGTTTTGAGCATTGCCATGGGCAAACACTGGCTGATCCATCAGCTTGATGTGAAGAATGCATTCTTACATGGGGATCTGAGAAAGCGATCTACGTCACCGCCGAGATTCACCCATTCAAGATTTCCTCACTATGTGTGTCGTCTCCGTAAGTCACTATATGGCCTGAAACAGGCCCCCCGTGCGTGGTATGATCGTCTTGCCAGGTATATCTTGCAGATTGAGTTTGTATTCAGCAAGAGTGATACATCACTATTCATTTTTCATCGAGGTAGTAGCACTTCTTACTTATTACTTTACGTGGATGATATTGTTCTTACTTCCTCATCCGACGGATTGAAAAATTAGATTATTGTCTTGCTTAAGTCCGAATTTGCAATGACTGATTTGGGGAAGTTGAGTTAATTTTTGGCGATATCAGTGACCAGGTCTGCCAATTATATGTTCTTAGTTAGCGTAAGTATGCAGAGGAGATTGTGTACAAGGCTAAGATGGCGAACTGCATAGAGGTGCCTAATCCAGTTGATTCTAAATCTAAGCTCAGTGTCATGGATGGTGCTCCAGTCTCTGATCCTACTATGTATAGGAGACTTGCAGGTGCACTTCAGTATCTCACATTCACCAGGCCAGACATAGCTTATGATATTCAGTAGGTGTGCTTATTCACGCATGCCCCCATGGAGTCTCATTTCACTGCTCTTAAGCGTATCATTCGATACATTAAGGGCACTCTTGATTATGGTTTGCACCTATATCCCTCTACACTAAACAAGTTGCTTTCATATACGAATGCAGTTAGGCGAGTGTCCGGATCTGTGACGCTCAACTCCGCTTTGTGTTTTTAGGGATAATCGATTTCTTGATGCATGCGATAGGCTACCCTATCTCGATCCAGTGCCGAGGATGAGTACAGAGGCGTTGCAAATGTGGTAGTTGAGATTTGTTGGCTCAGAAATTTACTGTTAGAAATTCAGTGTCCTTTGCGTCAGGCGTCTATTGTGTATTGTGATAACATCTCTGCCATTTATCTTTCTCATAATCCAGCTCAACATCAGCGAACCAAACATATTGAGATAGACCTACACTTCGTTCGTGAGAAAGTTGCGCTAGACCATGTCAGAGTGTTACATGTTCCATCATCCTATCACTATGCATACATATTTACCAAAGGACTTCCCAGACAGTTATTTCTTGACTTCAGATTCAGTCTCAGCGTCCGACCTCCTCCCGCTCCGACTGAGGGGGTGTGTAAACATGTATATTATAGAAACAATTGTATCCCTATCCATAATTAGAATATTTCCATATATTGTGTAAATATAATTATGGTAAGACTAGGATTCCTCTTTTGTATAGACTTAGGATTCCTATTGTATAAGAGATGAATATTATACTCTATATATACTTTGATATTAATGAATATTGTCCTCAAATCCGCTGATAGTGGCCCAGTGACCATTAGTCAAATTTGTGGCCTTAGGGTCACAAGTTCGATTCTCGGCGGATACGTTCTCCGGGACATATGCCTCGTATTAAAGTCTGGTAGCTTAACCGCGCGGGCATGTTGCAGTGTGAGTTTGATTCCCTCCAGACAAGTCCTGTTAAGGGGTCAGACCTTGTAGCATTGATCCGTTGGTAGCGATCAGACACTGAATGCGGGGTGCACATCCCGCGATTTACCCGGCGGTGGCGGCTAAGGACGGGTTCCATCGCCTCCAGGAGCCTAGTACCAATATTTGTGCAGGTACTAGCGATATGGGGGTACTAAGGCCACCTCAAAACTTGGATTATAAAAAAAAAAAATATATATATATTGTCCTCAAGCTTCAGCTTTCTGTTAGGTTAAAATGTTCTCATTGGTTAATTGCAAAAGCTAAAATGTTGTATCATAAATAAAGCTAGAGCACAAAATGTCTCACAGACATTGGGTACCTTTTAAAACTTCAAAACGAGCAAGACACATTAAAGGAAAAAGTAGAACTACCAGAGGAGTAGAGAAAAAATCATAAGCATTATCAGATAAATCAAAGATATATCCTTGAAGCTCTTAAAGTTTGAATCGGCATTTTGGAAGTGGAAGTATAATCGAAAGTGTTTCTATCCAAGCAACACGGGGATACCTTCTAAATTTAGATTTACCAAGAAACTTCTAAATTTAGGGCATATCGATAAATAAACTCACAGTGATGAGCAAGTATGAAGAAATAAGGACATGTCTCAATTGAAGGCAAGCCTTAAAAAAGAATTAACTTTCTTAGTATGTGAAAAAAATAAGGAGGTGAAAAGAACTTTGACACATTTAATAGTCCTTGAATGATCTGATCAATATTTCTCTCAAACTATCTCACTAAGGAAAAATAAGTAAAAAAACAAAGCATAGAGCAGAACTGTGTTGCTATTTCCGTATGGTCGCCTTTTCTACACTAGATACTCCAAGACTGGAATACATGAATAGTGGCTTAACAATTGACAAGGAATAAATCATGTAGATGATGCGTAATTTTAAGATTCAGCAAATCCTACTTAAAACCGGGGATATTGCAAAAAAAAAAAAAGATGTAGCAAGTACAGGGAAAATTTCTATTAATACCAAAGGGGCAAGATGATAGAGAGCATAAGCACAGAGATCAAGCTATACTCCTTGGCTCTTTTTTTTTCTAATACCAAACAAACAAGATATAAGTAATTTTTTATAAATACAATTTACTCAATTAAAAGTTTAAATATAAACAAACCTTTTCATCAATCAATTTTGAGAGACTTTTTGTACCCATACAATGAATATCTTCAAATTTAGCACGATTTTGTCTGTTAACTTACTTTCTACAATTGATACAATATAATATTAGTCGAAACAAGAAATCAAAGTTCAAATATTTTCATAATATAAAAGAATTTATTTTCAATTTGACTTACTTGTGCTTTTTCAGAAAATGATGAACCAATTCACGATATTGAGTTGGGTCAACCCGACTATCTGGTACAACGGATGCAACTCCTTCTTCTGTTTTACTTGAGTCATATGCCTTTGCTTTTAAATCGCACTTCCATTGTTTCCACTTATCGTTCATCTCAAATTTCAACATTTGTCTTGTTGTGTCATTTATAGAAGGAACAAACTCAAATTTTGACTAAACCCTAATTTGAAAAACTAACATTTACTCGACGAAAAGGTGCAAATTGCAGGAATGAACTACTGTTGATGAAGATTGAAGAACTTTTGAGGTGAAAAAAATGGGAGTAGAATTTGGGGTTTAGGTCGTAGGATTTGGGATTTTGGGATTTAAGATTTAAGAAAGAGAGAGAGAAACTTGATTTAAGAAAGAGAGAGGATTTCAGATTTACCTATATCAAGGGCCATAAATTTCAGTAGGTATATGTTATCTATACCAACGGTTTTATTGGCAGTCACTAAAAGTGTCAGTTTGTATATGACAAATTTCTTGTAGTGTATAATTGTTCTTCTTTATCTGATATAAGGGAAGTCGGTGCACAAAGCATCCGTGTTAGTAATATCCAGGGAAGGGTCACACCCCAAGAGGTGTGATGTAGACAGTCTAACCTAATATAAGCATTATTGCTTCCACGACATGAACCCGTGACCTATAGGTTACCATTCTTTTTGTTAATGTTAGGGTTGGTGTTGTAACATTTGTCCCAATATATTCCCTGAAGTACTGTTGTTGATTGCCAAAAATGTTGGGACAAATGTCACAACATTCAGACCAACATTTTCTTAACGTTTTGCCTTACTTCACGGTAAGCAGTAAATAGTTTTATTGTGAGGTAAAAAACGACTCAGCATGTGAATTAGGAGTTGTGTAAAACGTGGGAGAATAAGTCAAAACTTAGAGAAGAAGTTGCGTGAAGGTCAACTCAAAGTTGTTGAGATTTCGACTATGTGATTCTCTCCAACAAACACTGAAGATGTCCACCTTTCCCTCAACCTACTCAACTGATCGATGAGTTTTTCAAGGAAGACTCTCTACTATAAATAGAGAGGCTACGATAGTGAATCGATATCCAGAAAAGTTTGCAAAAACATCGAGAGAGCTCTCAGATATATTCGTCAGAAAACTGGATCACAAGTGTTGTCAGAGCGTGTCGACAACATTCTGTCAAACATTATAATTGCTGCCTAGATTCTAAATTTGTTCTTTATTGAAGCAATTGTAATGGGATATTGTCTATGTCTATTTAGGTAGATTTTTCAGGCAGAAGTCATCTGCGACTTCACCATTTTTAATTCCTTTTTGTGGTATTTTGTAATATTGTAAAGAAATGAATTTATTCAATTGTATATAATATATACAATACATCCGGTCATTGGCCGTCATAGGTTATATATATATATATATATATATCTATATATATATATATATATATATAAAACCTATGTAAATTTAAAAAACATTTGTGTCATTTAATTTTCGCTTCTTTTTACTCTTCAAAGGTTTCTGTTTTTTACTAATGTGTTGTTACTGTTGTCAGACGACATTATTTCTAACATTCGAAACATAATTGACGTTACAGTTTGATTTAGTTTATTTACATTTTATTTACTGTTCCATAGCCCCCGGGACCCAACAAGCGGTATCAGAGCTGACACTTAACACATTAAGTTGTTAATCCTGTTATTTACAGCTATGAATCCGGCTAATTCAATAATTGTTAAGACTTCCTATTTTAGATGGTCCAAACTATGTCTATTGGAAGATTCGCCTACATTCTCACATCAAATCAATTGATGTTAGAGCATGAGATTTATAACCAATGGATATGGTGTTCCTATGTTACCACCGGATGAAGAAGGTTATATTCTTCCTAAACCTAAATCTGAATGGACTGCGGAAGAAACCAATAATGCAAACTTCAACAAGAAAGCCTTGAATGCAATTTTTAGATGGGTTGATCTTTATATGTTCAAACTCATACAAAACTGCTCTACGGCTAAAGACGCATGAGATACTTTACAAACTCATTGTGAAGGTAGCTCTAGTGTTTGTCGGACGAAGTTTCGTATGCTCATGAGTAGATATGAACGTTTAAGGATGGAAGAAACGTAGGACATTAAAACCTATTTTGAAAAGTTGATTGACATCTCCAATGAATGTCAAGTGTTTGGTTCTCCTTTAACCAACACTCAAACTTGTGGAAAAGACACTCAATTCTCTTTCTGAAAAGTTCAATATAAAGATTTGTGCATTAAAGAAGCTCACAATTTTGCTACAATGGACCTTCATACCTTAATGAGCATTCTCAAAACCTATGAGATGAACATTGAGAATCAAAGAAAATTATACGAAAACAATAAAATATTCTCCTTTCATAATTTCAAAAATATATATTCTCCTTTCATTCAAGTTTCTTCAATAGTCAAGGAACATTACTTCTAGATAAATACAACATAAATCAACACATTGTCAAATCTTTGTTTGTGATGCTTGATGTTTGTGGAGAGGTGGAGGATGAAAATTTTAGCTGTTTAAATTATGTCCAAAAAAAATTAAACTTTGATTTATAAAGAAATTTGGTCAATACTGATAAAAGATTTGGTAAACCTTTAAATATTCTGCCAAATATCAATTGCAATGATTCCATTTATAGCTTACATCATAAATATCAAAATGCTCTATTACACACGTTTGTCTTAGCATGTTCACACCACAACGTCTAAATTTAGTCATAACTAGCTAGATAATAATTAACTTATTGTATTTGTTATCCATGATTGTTTTGGTTTGTTATGAATTTCAAATATTTATATAATAAGATATTTAATTAATGACTTGCCTCTTTTTGTATTTCTCTCCAGATAGGAATTAAAACTATAAGTGAATCTTAACTATATTTATTTTTGAAAAAAAAATTGTTGTAATCTTAGCTAGACACATAATTTTCACTATAAAACCTGTGAATGTGCAACTCATTTTCACCATTCTCCATTCCATAGAGTTTTTTTGTGAAAGGTATGCAGTGCCTTCATTCCCCTACCCCACTCCCCCTCCCTTTCTTATTAATGGCCATTAGAAATTGATTTACCTATTTATATGTGTATGTGTGTTTATGCTGTTCTTTTTCTTTTAAAGTCATCAAGTTTAATACATCTTTGTAACCTTTATTAGGCCAAAAAAAATCATTTGAAAATGAGTTTATCTTTCGGTGCTAACATTTAGCTTCAAGGTAAATTTATCAACACTAGCCTTTAAATTAAACTATTTACTAAGATAGAGGTAAGATGTACACTCTACCCTTTTCAGACCCCACATTATGAAATTTCACTTTGTATTTGTATGTTGTTGGTTGTTATATATATATATATATAATTCTGATGAGTTGATGGAATGTTGCGATTTCATTCCGTAGTGTTTTATTAAGTTTATTTATTTATTATTTTAATCTTGTGAGCTAGTTACGTTTTTATTTAAAGTGAAAAGGGCCAAATTTTACCCTCAACTATCAAAAATTAATTAATTATACCCTTCGTTTGAAAATGAAATCAAATATACACCCATCGTTAAGAAAAAGATCCACTTATAATCCTAAAACCTAACAGTTTGCCATGTAATTTTGACACATTTTGAGCTTATGTACCTGCTGACATGGCGCCACTATGAAAATGAAAAAAATAAATTTTAAAGTTTTTATTTATTAATTGAATTAACCCTATTTTTTTCTTATAAACCTAATTCCACACATGTATCTTCTCCAAACTCACTGGATAAAATATTTGGTCTAACTTCAATATTTAATTTACAGATAATTGAACTACTTGTTGATGAGTCTGAGTGCAGCGGAGTGCTCGAATTTATGACTGATGTATAGCTCGATAAAAAATACTTTGATTTCTCACATGAGATATGCAATGATACTTAATATATGTATTGATCCAGCTTATTGTTACAGTGACATACCCCTACAAGACCCTAATAATACCCGACGAATCATTAGATGATGAAGTCATCACAGACATGACCATATCAATAAGGGCAGTGGAAGAAATCTTAAACTATAAATTCAAGAAACCAAACTCCTCGAAGAAGCCCTCAATCACTCTTCCTGCAACAAATTTTCCTTCATACAAACGGCTCAAGTTCGTGGGTGTTGTTGCTCTAGGCTTAGCCATATCGAATTATATTTATTTGGCTTGCCCGAAACCTAACCCTGATCAACTCTCTCTCCTCCGCGGTGCTTATAATAGCACTGAATAATTGCTACAGTCGTCGTTCGCCACTGTCTTTATAAATATGCCAACCACAACATCACTGCCGTCCTTGGTGGAAAGGTAAAGGAATTTGTGATAATGGTAGGACAGGATCAGTAGGCAGAGTTCCATGGAGGAGTGATCGATGAAGGCGCTGAAGGTTCTTGCTGGCATTGTGGAGTTATTGACGGTCGTTGTATATGTGAATTATGATATTTATCTGAAGGCTTTTGGATGATATTTAGAGGCCTCCTCGAGCCTATAATCATGCTGGATTTGTTGTCACAACAATCACAGTCTGTAACCATGTTGTATGAGTTTTACCAGAAGGACGAACACCAAATTGATATAAAGCATTGCGACATAGCTAGTGTTTATATTAATATTAATTTATTTTCCGCTTCTTCCGAGAAGCTTAGCATTTTCGTTATTCTCGGAAAAAGTTGCAATGCTTTATATCAACTTGGTGTCCGTCCTTCTAACAAATCTCATATAGCATGGTTACATGTTGTGGTTGTTGTGACAACAAGTCCATCGTGATAATAAGCTCGAGGAGGCCTCTAAATATCACCCAAAAAGCCTTCAAATCAAAATCACAATTCACAATTACAACGGCCGACACTTACTCCACAATGTCAGCAAGAACCTTCGGCACCTTCATTGCTCCTTCATGGAATTCTGCATGCTGATCCTGTCGTACCGTTACCACAAATTCCTTCACCATTACACCTGTTAAAACCAAGAAGGAAAAAGGCCCATGTATAATGTGTGTATACTGTGTATGTATTATTTCACTGACCTTTAATAGGTCTGGCCCAAATATAAAGGCCAGCCCAAGTAAACAAGTGGCTATTACTTTAGGACACTGACTGTCCTCTTAGACAGTGAACAGAACATTTGAGATATCTTCTTTTTCTATCTTACAGAGAAGCCGTCGTCTTCCTTGCGAACTTCTTCCTGTAACTTTTCTTCCATTAATGAAGATAAATGTGGTACGAATCTCTCTGTCTCGGTTGCCTTCTCATATGCTGTAGAGTATCATATCTGGAACACCAGTAGAACTCAGTCTTGAGAAACAATAAAATGGAAGTCACCGACATCACCTTCTCGCACTAGTAGTTGCGTTAACTGGCGGTGTTGGTTTCCAACATGGTATCAGAGCGGGCTATTTCTGTCGACTGTGCATGCGTCAAGATCTGAGTAAATCATCAAGATCTGAGAAGATCATCAAGATCTGAGTTTGTCGATCTGAGGTATCTATGGTACTTTGAAATCTCTTCTTGTCTACTGATTCTTATCTACTGGTCTACCGACTGTGCATGTCTACTGAGTCTTTCCTATATTCTAGTAACTGTTGAAACTAGTGTTGTACTGTAACGATGGTAACAGATCCACCTATTGAGAGTAGTTCCTCCGAAGATGGAGTAATTATCCCTAGAAAGTATGTGGCTAGTACCTTCAACTCCACTATTCTTGACCACAACCATCCTCTGTACTTACAAGCCTCGGATGTTAGTGGAGCCTCTTTAATATCTTTTCAGTTGCTTGGCTCTGAAAACTATACAGTCTGGAGCAAGTCAATAAGGATTGCTCTTCTTGGAAGAAATAAACTAGGGTTTGTAAATGGAAACTGTACCAAAAATCAATATGGGATGGAATGGTGGGACCAGTGGGACAGAGTCAATGCTGTCGTACAGGCATGGCTAATGAATGCTGTTTCGAGTAGCTTATTATGTGGGGTACTATATGCAGAAACAACATATGAGATATGGGAAGACTTAAAAGAAAGATTTGACAAAATTGATGAATCTAGGACCTATGACTTGCATAGGGAAATTGCTACACTCTCACAAGGGAACACTAGTGTGGCAGATTACTACACTAGACTTAAAAATCTCTGGGTAGAATATCAAGTCATTGTGCCACCTCCTAATTGTGGTTGTCCTACATCTAGGGATTTTACAAACTACTTACAGAGACAGAAACTGTATCAATTTCTTATGGGCTTAAATGAAAGCTACATGCAAGCTAGGAGCCAAATTCTCCTTATGTCACCTCTTCCAACAGTCAATAAAGCCTACTCTATGATAGTAAGTGATGAAAATCAAAAGGGGTTATCTGCCAAGGCGTAGGGATTCTTGGAGCTGGTCCTACCACCACTGCTATGTACTCTAAGACTGGAAACCAGAGGTCAAAAAGGAACAATCTTGTTTGTGAAGAATGTAAGATGAGAGGCCACACAAAGGAATCCTGCTATAGACTAGTTGGATATCCTCCTGGTTTCAAGTCAAAAAGAAAAGAATATGCTGCTCATAATGCCCACAACAAAGGATCTGAATCCTCCTCTGAAGAATCTAAAACTAGCTGGGAAGTTGAGGGAGCACCAAAGTTCTCCAAAACACAGTATGAGCAGATAGTGAAACTGCTGAACAACAACCATACACAGACAGGAGCATGTCAGAACTCTCAAGGTAGTCAAAACTCTGCAAATGTGGCAGGTATTTCTAAACTCAAAGCCCTGCATGCCTTTAATACTAACAAAAATTGGATAGTAGATACAGGTGCTACAAATCATATGGTATCTGATCTAAGTATGCTAGATAAAATTACTGGTAATGATGAGTCTACCACATCAAAGAAGGTATTCTTACCCAATGGCCAATCTGCCCAAGTCACTCACATTGGTATCAGTACACTCCCAAACAGGAGTACATTGGAAAATGTTTTCTTTTTACCTCAATTCAAGTATAATCTACTCTCTGTTTCTCAACTAACAAAGGAGCTGAAATGTACAACTATCTTCTACCCTGACTTCTGTCTATTTCAGGATCTCTACAGTGGGAAGGTGAAGGAGATTGGTAGACTCCAGGATGGGCTGTATGTGTTAGCTAATCATGCACAGGACTCAATAAAGACTGTCCTAAATGTACAAGCTACTAAGCCAAAGATTACCATGACAGGAAAAGATATTACTCTGTGGCACAGAAGGCTGGGCCACACCTCCAGCAAGGTACTCAGTAAACTGATCAATGCTAGTAATGACAAAGTTGTTGAGGCAACTAAAAACTGTAATGTGTGCCCATGTGCAAAACAGAACAGATTACCCTTCACTAATAGCACTACTTATAGTAATAATGTCTTTGACATTATCCACATGGACTTATGGGGTCCTTATAAGACTGAAACATATAATGAGAAGAAATTTTTTCTCACTATTGTAGATGACCACACCAGAATGACCTGGATATATCTACTCAGACTTAAATCTGAGGTTTGTGTTGTTATTAAAGACTTTCTTAAATACATTTCTACTCAGTTTAACCAAATTGTCAAAATTATCAGAACTGATAATGGAACTGAATTTGTCAATGATACTTGTCAAAGTCTCTTTCAGAACTTAGGAATTATTCACCAAAGAAGCTGTGTTTACACCCCATAGCAGAATGGTGTTGCAGAAAGAAAACACAGACATATATTAGAAATAACTAGGGCAATAAGAATGCAGGCCAATATTCCTTTAAAATTTTGGGGCCTATGTGTACAGGCTGCTGTCTACTTAATCAATAGACTACCTTCCTCAGTCACTCATATTACACCCTATGAGGGCCTCTATCACAAAAAACCTTCCCTAAGTCATCTTAGAACCATTGGATGTTTGTCCTTTGCTAATGACTTAACTGTTACTGACAAGTTACAGTCTAAAGTCAAAAGGTGTGCTCTCATGGGTTATTCTGGCACACAAAAGGGGTATATACTGTATGATCTGGAATCCATGTCTCTTGTGGTTAGTAGAGATGTCACCTTTAGAGAAACAGAGTATCCTTTTAAGGAAAATATATCTGAGAATCCTGTCTTCCAGAACTTGCTTGATAACAATGAAAAACAAAATATATCCCAAGAAAATCTTCAGAAAAACAATGACACAACAGAAAGGAGGTGTGTTGATACTACTAACATAGAATCTGTTGAGGCTACCATTTCTGAACATAATAACTCGATGAAGAGAACAACGTCTGACCATGTCTCTTAGCGACCTATTTTAAATATTGCGATCACTCTATCAGAAATCCAGTGACACAAACAACCTCCTATATGGCTCAAAGATTTTGTCACTACCAATGCCAACAGTGTACTCTACCCTATTAGCAAGTATGTTTCCTATGATAACCTAAAACCTACATATCAAGCCTTTTTAACCTATGTGTCAGAACTGGTTGAACCAAAAGGTTACTTGGAAGCCTCAAAAGACCCTAGGTGGGTAAATGCTATGAAAGCTGAAATAGATGCCTTGCAAGAAAACAATACATGGGAAATTGTTACATTGCCAAAAGGAAAAAACCTATAGGCTGTAAATGGATCTACAAGATCAAATATAAGGACACAGGAGAAATAGAAAGACTGAAAGCTAGACTTGTTGCAAAAGGTTATAGTCAACAAGAATGCATTGATTATCAGGAAACCTTCTCTCATGTGGTTAAAATGGTTACTATAAGAACTATTCTTTCTATTGCTGCTTCCAGAAGATGGTATATCCATCAAATGGATGTGTATAATGCCTTCCTTCAAGGGGATCTTTTTGATGAAATTTACATATCTTTTCCCCAAGGCTTCAGTAGCCAGGGAGGCAGTAATCTTGCATGTAGACTTACTATATCTCTGTATGGGCTCAAACAAGCTCCTAGACAGTGGAATTTCAAGCTTACAGAGGCTCTGGTTCAGATGAATTTTAGCGATGCGAATTTGATCATTCACTGTTTATTAAACAAGGTGAGCAGGATATAATAATCATACTTATCTATGTGGATGACATGTTAATTACAGGGAACAATATAAGTCTCATAAAGGAGACTAAGCAGTCTCTTCATAATATCTTTAAAATGAAGGACCTGGGAGAACTCAGGTACTTTCTGGGAATAGAATTTGCTAGATCCATCAAGGGGATTGTTATGCATCAAAGGAAGTATGCCTTAGAACTTATTCTTTGAACTAGGCCTTCTTTACGCCAAACCTAGTAATACACCCATTGATGCTAATGTGAAACTTACCACAAAAGAGTATGATGAGTATGTGGAGAAGCAGAGTTTAGATACAGGAAAACACATCGCTTCGATGATTGATAAAAGATATCAGTTCTTATCAAAGGATAATTGGTAAGTTGTTATATCTTACCCTTACTAGACCAGATATTGCCTATAGTGTGCAAACACTTAGCCAATTCCTGCAAAATCCAAAGAAATCACACTATGATGCTGCACTCAGAATAGTAAGATATGTGAAAGGTAAACCAGGACAAGGACTGCTATTATCTAGTAATAACCAAGAAACTTTAACTAGTTTTTGTGATGCAGATTGGGCTTCATGCCCACATCTGAAAATCTATTACATGTTATGTAATCAAGTTTGGAAACACTCATTTCACGGAAATCAAATAAGCGAGCCTGATTTCGCAGTTCTGCAGAAGCAGAGTATAGAAGCCTTGCCAACACTGCTGCTGAAATTACATGGCTTCTGGGGTTGCTGAAAGACATTGGTGTGAACATCAGGCATCCTGTAACTGTGTACACTGACAGTAAGTCAGCTATACAAATGACAGCCAATCCTGTGTTCCATGAAAGGACTAAACACATCGAGATTGATCTTCACTTTATAAGAGAGAAGATTCGACAAGGGATTATTCAAACAGAGTATATACACACTGAGCGGTAAGCGGATATACTTACAAAAGGGTTAACAAGATTACAACATCTACATCTTTGTTCCAAGCTAGGCTTGCTAGATATATTCGAGCATCCAGCTTGAGGGAGGCTGTTAAAACTAAAAAGGAAAAAGGCCCATGTATAATGTGTGGATACTGTGTATGTATTATTTCACTGACCTTTAATAGGTCTGGCCCAAATATAAAGGCCAGCCCATTAAAGGCCAGCCCAAGTAAACAAGTGGCTATTACTTTAGGGCACTGACTGTCCTCTTAGACAGAGAACAGAACATTCGAGATATCTTCTTTTTCTATCTTCTAAGAGAAGCCATCTCGTCTTCCTTGACAGCTTCTTCCCTGTAACTTTTTCTTCCATTAATGAAGATAAATGGTACGAACTGACTGTCTCTCTGTCTCGGTTGCCTTCTCATATGCTGTAGAGTATCATATCTGGAACACCAGTAGAACTCAGTCTTGAGAAACAATAAAATGGAAGTCACCGACATCACCTTCTCGCACTAGTAGTTGCGTTAACTGGCGGTGTTGGTTTCCAACAACACCAAGAACAACGATGGTATTGTGGCAGACATATTTATAAAGATAGTGGCGAACAGTGACTCTAACAAGTTTTTCAGTACTAATATTAGCACCGCGGAGGAGCGAAAGTTGACCAAGAAAAGTTTCGGGTAAGCCAAATAGATATAATTCGATATGGCTAAGCCTAGAGCAGCAACACCCACAAACTTGAGCCGTTTGTATGAAGGAAAATCGGTGCAGGAAGAGTGAGTAAGGGCTTCTTCGAGGAGTTTGGTTTTCTTGAATTTGTAGTTTAAGATTCCCTGATTGATGTGGTCATGTCTGTGATGACTTCATCATCTGATGATTCGTCGGGTATTAGGGTCTTGTAGGGGGATGTCACTGTAGCAATAAGATGAATCAACTCATATAATAAGCATCATTGCATACCTCATGTGAGAAATCAAAGTATTGCACTGCACGTTTTAACATTAGTTGTACATCAGACATAAATTCGAACACTCCATTGCACTAGGACTCATCAACACGTAGCTCAATTGTTTGTAAACTAAACGGTGAAATTAGACCAAATATTTTCTCCAGTGAATTTGGAGAAGATACATGCGAGCCATTAGGTTTATAAGAAAAGGTATAGGGGTAATTCAATTAATGAATAGAAATTTTAAAAATTAACTTTTATTTTTATAGTGGCGCCAGGTCAGCATGTACATTAAGCTCAAAATGTGTAAAAAATGACATGGCAAACTGTTGTTTTTAGGGGTATAAGTGGTAAATTTTCTTAGGAGAAGGGTTATATTTTATCTCATTTTCAATCGGAGGGTATAATTGATCCGTTTTCGATAGTTAAGGGGCCAATTTGGCCCTTTTCCTATTATTTAACATACCCTCGGGCACTACTCTTAGGCCTCATTTGTTTATACTTAATGGAGGTCTGAATCTGAATGGTTCAAACTTTAGGTTATTAAGTATATTTGTATACATTAAGATCTACTCATTTATTTGGTCTGAATAGGTCTTAATCATTAAGATCTTGAACAAAATCTGAATATCATTAAAAAGTATTTTTGTATGAATATTTTTTACCACCAGCTCCACACCAACACCACCCCTCCTACCTCATCCCACCACCACCCACCCACTCACTCCCCACCACCACCCCTAGCCTCCCAACCCCCACCACCCACTCCCCACCCACCACCATCACTACCCATATCATCTCAACCCTCACCCCACCCCCTACTCTCCACCTACCACCACCCATCCCACCATCATTAACTATTTCTGCCATCATAATCACTACCACCAGCCACCACCACCACCGTTGTTAACCACCCTTACCACTCACCCCGCTTACTCTTCACCCACCACCCCACCTCCACCCCTACCTTACCCACCACCATCCACCACATTTGTTATCACAATCACCACTGGAAACCACCACCGTCATTATCGCCGCCACTACTACCATCATTGCGGTCAATCCTTACTACTAACCTCATCTATTATCATAACTAGCATCGCCTCCAACTACCACCGACACCACCATCAACCACCACACATTCTTCAGCCACTACCACCAACACCGCCAATTACTAACATCAACCAACTCCACCATAACAACCACCACTACCAACCGCCATCATCGTAACAGTCGCTACAACACCAACTACCTCCATAATTACAACTATCACCATCACTATTATATTTCAAGGCTAATGCGACGCCTCAAAATCGTCACCATAGGGCCCTTTCGCTGTTGCATTAGACCTAATGCAACGACGAGGAGTCGTTGCATCCGCTGGCATTATATTTGATCTAATGAACCGACGGATCGACCTAATGTGACGGTCTGGTACAACCGTTGCATTAGATATGCACCTAATGCAACGACGATATTTAACCGTTGCATTATGTGCATATCTAATGCGACGATTTGAAGAAGGTGATGCGACGGTATTAGGAAGGCGTTGCATTAGCTATTTGATATCTTATGCGACGACTATATGAGATAATGCAACGAAACTGTATTAATTATTGTCAAGCCTAGAGTCACCTAATGCAACGGCTATAGAATGATAATAATAAAAAGAGAAAGATAATAATAAAAAATTATTGTCATTGACATAAAAAGTACGATATTATAATATTAGACCTCATATGATATATTACAAATTAATTGTTCACAAAAGTATCTCCATATATATAACAAATTTAGCATAAGTACTAGAAACAAAAAATTGACGCAAAAACAAACGCCCGATAAGAGTCTTCACCCACCATTTGTTAGATTGCTAGATTTCTTCTCCATTTAGCTCACCACACACCTACAAGTTAAGTAAAAAAAATGGTAGACTAGCCAAAACATTATAAATAATAACTTCAATGTAGTTTACTCATATAAAAACATATAATTTCATAATATAATAATATATAAGATTTCAAGCTCTAGAATATTACTATGTGTAGAAAAGAAGGAAGCACAAAAATTACCTGATTAACTGTCCCAGCAGACTGCCCATTTGGTTCACTGACATGCGGTGCACTAGACGCATCCTTTGGAATTGATGGACTCACAAAAGCAGAAATGACAAGATTTATTCCAGGATTAGCTTCTTAAAGTTGCGATATAATCGCCGATGCAACGGTCGGTGCAAGGCGTTGCACTAACTCAGCTTTCATTGCAATCATCTTAGGTTTACATGAGAAAGCATGCAGAGAAATACTTAAGCTATATTAGACATATTGGCATTTTAAAATCAGACATAATATGGTTTACATGGTTATCAAACAAATTATGAGTTAACAAATCACCAAAATCACAATCAGAACATATCTAGGACCTAATAGAGATAGGTTTGAGGTAAAGATCAAAATGCAAGGAACATGTATTAAATATGCCAAAACATGACTTTTAAAGTAAACCATAACATCATCCCAATTAAACACACCATACTTAAATATTTATACAAATCTACACAAGATCTTACCTAATTAAACACAGTACATCAGTCAGGGGTTAACAAAAGCATCTAAATATCACTAATCATACCTAATTAAACAGGTTACACTACTAGAATACTTAATATGATTAAAGCTCCTAATAAGGACAAAGATAACTAGATTAAATCAAACAAACACATAGAAGTAAAAGGACAGAGGGGAAATCAAACATACCTTTCTTAGGTGCAGCCGTGAACAAGAATTCGAAGTGGAAAGTGTCATCCAAATCCCATCAAAGCTCAGTCGCACAAAGAAATGAAAAAAAGTTTAAAATTTGACTTTCCTAAATTTATCGAAGGCTAGGGGGTTCCAGAAAAGGCTTTGAAACCCTATGTACCGAAGTTCTAAGGACTATTGCTCGATAATAATGATTCAAAGATTAAAAATCAAACTCCCAAATATGAGAGAATAGGGTCTTTTATAGGCATAAACAGGTCTTGAATTTACATCTGAATCTGAATCATAAATAGGAGGGGAGTTTTGCAAATTCCGGCGGATTGAGCAACAATCGACGGCGGTGGGTTACACCACTGTGACCGCCGTCTCACATCGGTCAGTCCCATACCAGCGCAGTCCTTCGATTCAACCTCCAACGACCAGACGACCAACTCACATTTCGGCGGAATCCTAGGCGCAACTTTTAATAACGTCGAGCTTCGTCGGTGGTGTCACTGTGTTTATCTTTGTCTTAGCTATATTTACCGACTCCCGTTCATTTATTCAGCTTGGATAGAAAATCGAAATTGTTGGACCACTACTACATATTTGCGCTTAGATAACGCTTATTTTTTTGCTTAGATAGCGCTTATGGTAGCTCAGATATCGCTTAAAAAGACGCTATGCAAGCAGGCTACTACCATAGCGCTTTGCTTGCATAGCCCTTACAAAAGCGCTATGCAATCTTGTTTTTTTACTTTTTATTTATTTTGAAAATATTGCTTGCATAGCGCTTTTGTAAGCGCTATGCAATCTTTTTTTTTACGTTTTATTTATTTTGAAAATATTGCTTGCATAGCGCTTCCAAAAGCGCTATCCAATCTGTTTTGTTTTTACTTTTTATTTATTTTTTTGGTAATATCCCTGTTTTTTCACGTAATAAATAAAATATCAAAAAGAATACCCATTCAAAATATAATATAATATAATCATTCGCATAAAACATAATAATATATTTAAAAATAGTATCTCAATCATTAGTAGCTTACAATCATTAACTAATAACAATACGACATAGACAACAATTACATTAATAGCTTCTTTGAGGAATCGATTGTACAAGTAGTCTGCCCAATTAATTCGAAAATTCTTCTTTTTGCTTGGAGGATAAACTTTGAGTGGTGAACTATGAACAAACTGCAAAACATAGATGTTGCAAAAACAAAGTTAGAATAGAAACGTCCAATAAATAAACATAGTGAAATGAATAATGTTAGAAGCAGAAGAATGTTAGAGCTAGATAATGAGTCAAAGCTAATCAAGAAAAAAACAACTACAACTTCAACTTCACTTTCACCTTCCAAGAACCAAACCAAGCTCCTCAAATCAACCACCACCGCTTCCAAGAATCAAACCAAGCAAATCAAGACTCTTTTTTCTAGCTTTGGTTCTTCCAAAAACCGAACAAAGCTTTCAAAACCAAAACTTTCCTTATCTGATTCACAAACCAAGAATAAAACAAAGCCTAGTTCCAATCCTAGTACTACCATTACCAAATCAGATAAACTTACCTTCAAATCCCAGCTCCAAAAGAGGCTCAACCCCACTCCCTCCAAGTCCTCAAATACAATAAAAATCATTTCTTCCACCACCACCAAGTCCTCAGATCTAGGCAAAATCAACTCGATTTCTTCTCCCAAGAACAAAACAACCAAAGCCACTAAACCCCAAGTGGAAAAAGCCTCAATAAGTCCAAATCCAAAACAGCTAAAACCACTATAACCCAAGTGGAAAAAGACACCACCAATGAATCCAAATCCAAAACCCCACTTAGTAAAAACCAGCCCACAATAAACAAGAAAGCCAAGACACAACAAACAACTCAGAAAAATTCACAGTACCTATAGTACATATGAAGTCTTTAAGGCACGACTTCCCCTCACATAGTACATATATAAGAATCTTAAACACATATGAAGTTTTTAAGGCACGACTTCCCCTCATATTGTCATACTGCTAAGTATAAAATGAAGATCGATATACTTACATAAAGAGGAATACTTGTATCATCCGAACTCAAAATATCCTCAGTGAAACAACAAATATAATGACCACAATAAATGCTATTGATCTGCCTTGGACACTATGGAAATAAACGTCCAATATTAATTTATTATCATATCTTATATATAACAATTTTCAAAATTGTAAAGTAAATACCTGAATATTTGACCAACTGAATCTATTGTATGCCGCCTTAGTGAGAGTAACACCTCGAAGAGTCTGATACCCTAACATACCCCTATTTTGTTTAAAGTAAACAATATTATACACATGTATATATATAAATTAGTAATGTAAAAAAATTGAATAGCTAATTACCTTTCAATAAAGTTTTTCAAATTCGGACGTTGTGAATAGCTGCATTTCGGAGCTGGATCCATAAAGTATATCACCTCCGTTTGGGTATTGATACCAACCAATACCTAATGTGAACTGCATAATATTTGAAAGTGTGAGCGGCAGGAGGTAAGTAAGGTGCTTTCCATCCTTTAATACAGGTACAAGTTCTTCTCTAATTTTCATATCAACCATGTCCATTCGTGCATTGAATCCATCTTTAGATTTTAATGTGTCACCTAACAAAGTATTTATCACACTAGCACCAATATTTTTTTCATTGTGCATGAGATCAATAAAATGCCTAACAAACAAATTCTTTCAATAAACTAATTGAAAAAGATTGATTTTTTTAAAACCTCTAGTGGGAATAGACTTTGCAAAGTATTTATCAAATTGTGTCTCAATATTTTCCACATCTTTTAGTATATCAACACCTGACAATGTAGGAGGTGGAGACCGATCTTCAACTTCACCATTGAATGAATCAGACATCAATCTGTAACGAAGATTTGTTTCTAAAAATCGTCTATGCCCCATGTAAACAGACTTCTTACAGTGACTCAATCGAATATGATCGGTGTCATTAGTACACCGTGGACACGCACACTTACCCTTCACACTATATCCAGAAAGGTTGCCATAAGCTGGGAAATAATTGATTGTTCCAAACAACATAGCCTTCAATCTAAAACTAGCATTTCTGTTTCCATCGTAGACATCAACACCCTCTTCCCACAACAACTTTAAGTCCTCGATTAAAGGAGCCAAATATACATCAATATCGTTACCAGGTTGGCGAGGTCCTGATATTAAAATAGACAACATCATATACTTGCGCTTCATGCATAACCAAGAAGCGAGGTTATTGATCCAAAACTACGGGTCATGTACTATGGGAAGTACTCTGGAGATCATGAGGGTTCATTTCATCTGTTGAAAGTACTAAGCGTAAGTTCCTTGATTCCTTGCCAAATTCTGGATATTTGTTATCAAATGTCTTCCATTGAGGCGAATCAGCTGGGTGTCTTAACATTCCATCATTAATTCTTTCATCATGATGCCATATCAAGCATTTAGCATCTTCTATGCTACTATACAACCTCCTAAATCTAGGAATTATAGAAAAGTACCATATAACTTTGGCCGGAGATTTGTTTTTCTTATACCGCTTCATACCACATCTGGGACATTCATTCAATTATGCGTACTCTCCCCTAAATAAAATACAATCATCCGGACAATCATGGATCTTCTGATGTATTAACCCGATAAAGTTGAGCAATTATTTAGCATCATAGGTTTTACGAGGGAGCACATTCTCATCTGGCAATAGATCACTTACAACTTCCAATAGCTCTGTGAAGAACACATCGGAAAATTGATGACTAGCTCTTAAGTTGTACAAAATCAACATAGCTGACAATTTTGAAGCCTTAGTACAACCCGGCCACAATGGTAACCCAGCATCTCCCCTTAAGTCATCACACATATCAGGATGATCCCGCAACTTTTGATTGACAACACTTCGAGAATTCTTCACATGACTGGATTTATCATTATCATCTCTCATATTACTTGTGTTCATTATATTTGTAAACTCAAATTGGGAGTCGGGTTGACTAAATGAACTATGTTTACATTTTCCACTTGAACTACCTTTGTCTTTTCTCTCACCGTGATATGTCCAAATCTTATATGTTATGTCAAAACTGTGACACATTAAATGCTCATGCAACTTCATTTGACCACTAACCTCCTTTACATTCAGACATTTTCGACACGGACATTTAATGTGCAATGAATTTGTAGCATTCGTGGTTGCATGAGCACAAAACTCCTCCACCCCTTTCTTATACTCTTCAGATAATCGATCCGCATTTACCCAGTCTCGATTCATCAAGAACAATAGTACAAAAATCAGAATACAATCCAGAATGCACGACTTCCCCTCACATAAAGCATAATAAAGATAAATTAACTTCGAATGTACAATAATACCTTCCGAATGCAATCCAAGCTATTTGTCTTTCAATTTTTTGAAAATATACAAAAAATCGAGAATATCCCATTCATTAATAATTAATAAAATAAGATACAAAATTCAGAAATCATCAAATATTCAATCATAATCTGAAAATTGAGGTTAAATGGGTTTCGTTCTTCACAATTATCAATATACACTTCAATCATAAACTCAAAATTCTGGCTAAATATAATGAATTAAAAGTATTGTTTCACTTGGGATTATTGCGTAAGAGGCTATATGGTATTGCAAAAATGGCTAAATCCTGAGTTCGGATTCTCAGAATGCCCCATTCTTTTTTATTTGGTCTATCTAAGTAAGAATATAATATTTTTATATTAGTAAATTAATTAGGTAACATAACGCTTTATAAAAGCGCTATGCAAGCAGTAACTTGCATATCGCTTCAATTAAAATTTTCGAAAAGCGCTATGCAAGTATTATTTGTTAGATTTTTTTTATTTGAAAATTTAAAAAAGCGCTATGCAAGCTGTTACTTAGATAGCGCTTTTAGCGCTATACAAGCTGCGTTATCTAAGAGCAAATCTGTAGTAGTGGACCTTCAACCTTATCGACGGATATGAAGTCTAAGTCGACTGGGCGACCCTCCCTTGAGATCGTCCAGTCGTATAATTCGTCGTTTCCACCCCTAATCCAACCCCAACACTCTCAAATTCCAGTTCCAAAATCAGGAATTACAAACACTGATATTGGAAGATAAATTGGAACATCACTGGTCAACGAACAAACAATGTCGACAGTTGGGAAACATTCAACAACTACAACTACACCTTTGAATTACTCTCAAAGACTACTTTCTTCGATAGTAGCATTGGAACATGCCACATGCAATGCTCCTGTAAGTGCAATTCCAGAACATTGCTGACTTATACTTAATATTTACATTTTCTTCAATGCTATCAAGTTATTAGTCTTGGTAAATTAAAATTGCAAGTTATTAGTTGTTACAAGTTCTTGTATCCTAGTGATCTAATTTAATGTTATTTTAAAATGAGTAGAGTACTTATGTAGGGTGTTAGAGTATTCTTGTGAGCTACCTACAGTCCCAGATGAAGTTATATCTGAGTATGATTGACAATATAAGAGAGCCTTTAGAACATTATTACTTATGGATTGTTGTATCATCTATGAAAGAAAGAGTTCGCATGAACTTTTTTTTAGCTTTATGAGTTTATCTTGATTGTGAGAATTCCATCAAGGTGGTCTGACAAAGAAATTGTTGTGCTTTCTGAAATAACAAAGAGATGCATTTAGAGTTCTCATTTGAGTTACCTAGTCAATTCACTTTTTTTTGGGGAAAAAGAAAACTAGAAAAATACATTCTAATAGTTGATTAATTTATGGATGCTTGGCAGTGCTGCATTATCTTTTCTTTTGGATGATATTATATAGTGTGAGTAATCTATTTTTACTACTTTTTCTTTACCTTATAAAAAATAAAATGTATTTGTATTACTTTATGGGTTATAATTATATTGAGTAAACCGGGTAACACCAAGCAAGGGGCTTCTTACATCTTTGTAATGAATTCTGCTGATATTTTCTTCTTCATATTCCTGCATGTAGGAACCTTTAACTACTTTGTCTCTAAAACACGTCATACATAATTGTGGCCTAGTTATTTGCACAATATTACTATATCAGAATCCATTTTGTTTTCCGTACCCCTTTTGGAAAGTAAAAAACGAAAGTGAGGGAGAAATAAAAGAATGAAAGGAAACAATAGCCAAAAGAAAGCTATGCATATTGTGTATTCGATATATTAGATATTTGCATCACGTGTAAATGTGGTATTAACCTGTGTTGGTGCATGTGATTTATTTTATTATTATTTCGGTCCAGATACTTTGATTCAAAAATGGTTGAAATACTAGTTAAAATAGAGACTCCAGATCACCACTACTATCACGTAAGGAACATTGGGCTTCTGAATCTTCACGTCCACTTCATCCTCAATATTCAGTATTCCTAGCTCTTCATACTAATGATTTTTTGGGATGTCTCATGTGTATTGATGCAACTTGCCTTTTTTACTACAAGAAAGGTTAAGGCAACGGAAGAGCTCCCTTGGGTGAGTAGGCTTTGATCTGGTTCACACATTCTCATTCTATTGTGGTGCCCTTTATTTTTTTCTTAAAGGATATTTGTCTATTCAATACTAACTGTATATAAATTCTCGCTCTTTATACACAGACACACACATACAATTACAGGACAGAGATAGATGCATATAAGTTTAATTTGTATTTGGACATGGTTGTTTTTGGAGCAATAATGTTGCCAACATTAAAATAGAAATGCAATCTCAGGTAAGTTGTCTGGAATTCAGGTCGAAAATAGTTGTTGCTACATGTTTCGTGTGTGCTGCCTGATTGCTACACTTGAGATAATTATTGATTTGAATACGATACTACATTTAGGTCGATGAGAATAATTAATTTGAGGCCATGACCCTTACGGAAAGGTTGTCCCTTGGTTTGCTTTCCTTTGAAAAAAGGGCGATGATGAGTTATGGATTCTTTCACACATCTACAAGAAACCAACATGCATTGTGCGGGGATTTGTTTGCTGTTACTTGAGTTGATGTTACATTACACCTAAGCAGCTACATCATGGGACATATTTTGGTAAGTTTGTTGTCATATTTTGAGGTAAAACAATAGTTGCATTAGAGGTAAATGATCTCTGTACTCTGATGGATGGTTTTCCATTCTGCTACTGATTTTGGGCCATTTTTTGCTACTGGTTTTGGCCATTATACTGCTATATTTTGGGTTGTTTGTTGCTGGATTTTTTGACTTTTTGCTGCTGTATTTTAGCCCAGTTGCTGCTGGTTTCTTGGCCAAAAATTATTGTTTCAGGACTGTTTCAGACAGCTACAATACTTCTGAAATTTACTGATTTGAACAGATACTACACTTGGTTTCTGCTTTGTTCTCGAGCCCGATGTTGCTCTGTTTTTAAATCTGTTGTTGCTGCATTTTAAGCCAAACGACTGATGTTTTATGGCCACATTTGTGCCGGTTTACTGCCGGATTTTCGAAGGAGCTACTGCTGTAGTTTCTAAGGCAAAACAGATCGCTACACTTGATAAAAATCCTAAGTTCTATTGACACCCTCTTTATATGTTTTTTGCTTTCGTTACAATCTTGTTAAATATATATCTTATTTAAATATCTGTATGTCTAGTTTAAATATCTCTTAGTTAGTATAATAAGTCTGAGCCTTTCGTAATTAAAACTCCTATTGTTTTATACGAATCTGAAGGTTTTACTCGCATTAATTTATTTATTTTTCTAACTTCCTTTGTTTTACACTTTGCGAGGAACATTCGAACAATACGAACTTTGCGGGATTCTACATAGATGAAGATCTGCTGGAATCGCACAAGTTTTCAATGACTGAGATTCTCATACTATGTATTTTTTTATTGTATTTGATGATAACATAGATGTTTTGAAAAACAATTTGTCATGTTTCGATTTAATGTATTAGAACAATTTCATTATGTGGGTAACATTTTAGTTATAATATGCTTACAATTCTAATTTATTTTTATTTAATAAATTAAAATTAAAATACTAAAAAAATCGCCAAAAATAATTTCCCCGCCAATTTAAATTAATTTTATTTAAAATTTCCCGAAAAAAAAAATATTATTTAATTAATACATTTCGCGGAAAAATTTAAAAAAATGAGGGAAAAGTCAAAGTCAAACATCACATTTTGTGACAGTTTTTATAACCGTCACAAAAAACCGTCACAACAATCGTCACGAATTTGTGACAGTACCTACCATGACACTTAGAAAAAGCGTCACAAAACCCCTTTCTTGACAGTTTTTAACCGTCACGGCAGGTCTTTTTTTTGTAGTGCATACTAGAAGAGAATGGAGAGAAGATACAAGAGTCATCAAGACTCTTGCCTGAGACGTCTATAGTAAAGCGTTTGCGCACTGCAGTGTTGCCAAATATGGCGTAGACAAAGAAAGAGGAAAAGATGAGGGTGTCAGCAAGGGTTTGAGAACCTTTGGCCATTTGTCTCAAATGAAAGAGATAGGGAGAAATGCCCCTTTAAGCGTCATTTGGGGATATTAAAACACTGATCGTTGCATTAGCCAGAGACAGTCGTTGCATTACATAGGCTAATGCAACGGTCGATTTTGGTCGTTGCATTACATAGGCTAATGCAACGGCCGTTTTTTGCCACCTTAACTAGACCTTGTACCTATTGAGCACTCAGACTACATCAAATTTGCTCTAGTTAAACACTTTTTTGGCAATCAACTAATTAAACTTACAAAGTGTCTGCAATACACTCGTTGTTGATGTGGCAAATAACGAATAAATGAGGACATGTGTCATTTCAAGTAAAAAAAAAAGGAAAAACTATTTTAAAATCTATTCATATAAATAAACTAAAAATAACATTCTCAAAAAGAAAAGAAAAGAACTTAATTTACACCAAATAAAAAAGGACACATTTTTTAAAATTAATTACCACTAAGTTGTTAGTGGTTTATTTTATTAAAATAAAATAATATATATACAAATAAAAGAAAATAAAGTCAAGAAACTACTTTCCTAATTCCAGTACATCGACCGACCATTGCCCATCCATTTTCCTCTTCTATTTCTCTATTCCATCTTCACCGCCGGTCAGGCGACTCAAGGATTCCGGCCAAGTCATTCGACCAAGCACGAAGAAACTCGTGGGTGAGGCTACATGGGAGCTTTACTCGTCTCGACCAAGATATGGGGCATCCTCAAAGGTAAAAAATCAGCTTCTTTGGTAACTTTCTGTTCCACGAAGAAATTCTTCCTTCACCTTCTGTTAAATATGCATACAATATAGATGATATACATATATATTATATCATATATTGTATGTATACTGAAGGACTAGGCCCAATAGCATCCGGAAATATGCCCGTCTCGAAAGCCTGCCTGTGTGAGGCCCAATATATGTCCACTGATTGAATCAATTCATTTCCAACTTTTTATTTTTTATTTTTTTTATGAAAAGGTAAATGTGTATTAATAATCATCCGAATGTACATGTTTTGTGGGCGTGCCCACGGCGTAAAGACGATGTAAATCTAGTGCGTCTCTGTTAGGCAAGTCAACACAAGATTTAGGTTCGTCAGTAACATGGTCAAGAGCTCGAGCTAAAGCATCTAGGCTTAGGGCTTTTAAATTAAAGATGAGAAAGCGCTGAACAATGATTCAATGATAGAAGAGGCTTTGACAAGACCTCGGCATTCTCGTTTATGTTATTAAAACTCACTTGTCTTCCCCGAAGCAATACATGACCTTCTATCTGATCTTTATAAGCATTTCATCCGCTACTTTGGAAACAAGCACCCGGTCTAGTTTCAAAAGTCATTTTCTTTTTCCATGGAAGGTATTACATCACGAGAGCATACTCTTTATAAAGGAAGGGGATTTCCCTTCTACTTTCTCTTATTCAACTACATTTTTTCGTAAAGAAAGTTTTGCTTGTACGAAGAAGGAATAGCCTTTTTATTCTGGATAAAATCTTAACAGTTACATCCAATCACAAACTACACGAAAGTTGTCCTTTTTTTATAGAGATTTGATCGGTGTATTTTATATACACCTTTTGAGTCATTTTTAGTTAGTCTTTTGCCCATTTTTGTACAAATACGTGTCGTCTTAGGATAGATGTTCTTTCTTTTGAGTCATATTGGTTTAAAGTGGTTCATTGGCGGAAAAGGAGCAAAAAGAGGGCAGAAATAGAGGTTCCAGAGCTCAAAAGCGAAAGTTAGCGGCAGGGCAAGAAAGCAGGCGGCGCGGCCTCCGGCCAGCAGTCGAGGCCGCGGCCAATTTCGAGACTTGCAGAGTTTCAGCGCGGCTGATTCTGGCTGCCATGCGCGAGGCGATTTCTGCCAATTTCGAATGGGAATGGGCCAAGGCCTGAAGGAAAACCTGGAAAACGAATTGGAGGCTATAAAAAGCAGCCTTTAGGTCAGAATTAAGGGTTCCAAACCTTGTCAATTCAACACAACCTTGGAGATCAAGATTGGAGACCACTTCTTAGTAATTTCTTGTTTCTTGTTTTATTTCTTTATAGTTTATGTCTGATATTAGTTTAGTTCTTGTCATGTCTATGACTAGGAACTAACTTAATCTAGGGCTTTTCATGTCAAATCACTTGAAACTTATTCTTATGAATTAATGCATGTTTTGGTTTCTTCTTATCATTGTTGAGATTTATTCAATAATTGTCTTGAATGTTTGGTAATTAATTGATCACTAATTATCATAATCTATATGATTTATAATCGAAAGTCGAAAGGGGAGATTGTGAATATGTTGTAGTTGAATAAACATAGGTTAAATCGTGGACGAAAGTACTCCGATACTTGTGTAGTTTAATAGGTTATTGCTCTTAATCCTCCTTTATAGTCAATCTTATCACAGAAAGGTAGAAGGGTTCTATATTTGGGTTGAGTGTTTATATTACCTTAACATGAGTATAAAACGGCTTAGTTAACCTGCTATCTCAAAATATAAGAAGAACCATAATTAATTGCATTAACAAGTAAGATGAGCGGATAGTTGAGGAGATTTGGAAGCCCTATTTCCATCATATCTGAAGTAAAACAAAGTAGTTTAGTTAGCATTCATAATTATAATTATAAACAATTTATCAATCATCGGTTACCAAATAGATACCATAGAATAGAATTTGAGAATTGAACACTAATCCCTGAGGACGATAACTCGGTCTTCTAGACTATATTACTTGTCATGACACGTGCACTTACGTTAGTGTGTGCATAAATCGCGCATCAAGTTTTTGGCGCCGTTGCCGGGGATTGGTGTAGTTCAATATCATTTTATCTATTCTTAATTTCTAATTTGGTTTTTATTTTTTTATTATTATTTTTTACTATATTTTTCTCTTTTATTCGTGAAACACGTGTGCCGTGATCCGTTTGTTGATTTTGATCTGTTGCAGGCATCTAGTTTATGCGAAGGAGAAGAGGAGCAAATACACTTGTTCCCTTCAACCCGGAAATTGAAAAGACGTGCAAACAGAACAGGAGAAACCAACGAATTTTGGCCTTAATAGCGATAGAGGGCTTGCAGAATAACAATGAGATGAGCGAAGGGTTAGGTGATCATCAACCTAACCAAAGGATGCCCTGGAGTTTGCCAATGGATATAGAAGAGAGGGTCCAGGTCCAAGCTGAGAGAAGCTTGGGAGATTATGTGCTGCCAAGGGTGAATGGAGCACAGACTTGCATCGAGCTCGATGTAGGAGCAAATAATTTTGAAATCAAGCCTGCGATCCTGAGTATGGTGCAGAATAATGTTCAGTTCGGAGGGTTGCCATCGGAAGATCCTCACATGCATATAGCGAACTTCTTGGAGTTGTGTGCAACTTTCAAGTACAATGGCGTTACTGACGACGCCTTCCGATTGAGGCTTTCCCTTCTCACTCAGGGATAGAGCGAAAGTTTGGTTGAGTTCCTTGCCGACAGATTCGATATTCACATGGAAAGAGCTGGCACAGAAGTTTTTAGCAAAGTTCTTTCCACCGTCTAAAGCCGCTAAGCTGAGAGGGGAGTTGAACAATTTTTATCAAGCTGATGGAGAGTCACTCTATGAGGCTTGGGAGAGATTCAAAGATTTGCAAAGGAAGTGTCCACATCATAGCATTGAGTTGTGGAATTTGGTCCTTATTTTCTTCAATGGGCTAAGTGGGACTACCAGAACTATCATTGACGCAGCCGCAGGTGGAACTTTCATGAGAAAGACAGCACACGAAGCTCATGATTTATTGGAAGACATGGCCACCAATAATCATGTAACAGAGGTGTTATACCCCGTAGTTCTGACCCTACGTATGAGAGCGTACGAAAGCATGTAAGACTTAAAATTCTCAAAGGATAGGTTGACGGATTATTCCGGACGGGTTTTAGTCAACTTTGGGGCGGGTTATGACCCGATTCATTGAGAGTTCCTAAGTATTTTAAAGGCCTAGGGCGTAGTTCGTTGAGTCTAGATTCCAACGCAACCAACCGTTAAATCGATAGGGCGTCGGAGTAGAAAGTTATGAGAGTTACAAGTTCAGCGCGCGATCGGCGTAAATGCGTTTGAGCAAAGCGAGAGGCTGCGGCGCCGGATCTGGGCATGGCGCCTAAAGTACTGAGGTCACTGAAGTTTCAGCGCGCGCCAGAGGCAGCAGCGCGCGCGAAAGTCCGAGAGCGCGGAGGTTTCGCGCCCATGGCCGTGAGGCGGCGGGATTTTGGGCGGAAAAACTTAGGAAAGTCTGATTTCTCTTTTAAAAAGGCCATGGGAGGGTGACAAGTGTCCCCCCCATCTGATTTTGCTTGCATGGCTTATATTGACCAAGTCTTGTAGACTTGGTCATCTCTCAAACATCTTCCTCTCTCTAAAAATCAGCTCCTCCTTCTCTCCAAAAACCCAAGAAAAATCTGAAAGTTAAGAACAAGAAAAGGAAGCTTGTAGCTAGCTTGTTGGCATTATTGTGGTGGTGTTCTTGGCAAGGAAGCTAGCAATATTTGGGATAAGTTTTGGCTAAAACTTTAAGGTAACATTTCTTCCTTTAGATTTAGTTCTAGTGTTGCATGCTTAGAAGAAAGATCTTGTGGTAGTAAAATAATGCACTTAGAGTCATTGCATGCTAGAAAATGTGGTTTGGATATGAAGAATGGGTTAAGAAGAGATTATGAGCATGTTGTAGCCTAAAAACTACCTTAGAATTGTTAAGTGAATTGTTGTAAACTTGTTGGGCAGAATTTTGGGTGTGGAATCCCCTTTGAATTGTTGGATTGATTGAGCCTTAAATGTGGTGTTTTGGATGATAAATTTGGCCTTGAGAAAGGTGGCAAAGTGAGTAGAAACAAAGGAAATGCTGATTGTCCTTAGAATTTAGTGACTTTGAACTTGGATTGTTCTACATTAAGATTAGAGGTTAATAAACGTATCATGACTATTATAGGTTGAAATATTACTTGCGGTAGTTTGGACTTGGCAAGTGGATTGACCAAAGAGGTATGTGAAGCTTTCCTATCTCTTGAGCATGAATAGATGAAACTATGTAGTACGGTGAGCGTCTGAGATTTGGTATTCTTACTTGTTTTAAGTATATAATGACTTGTTTCATTTTAAGAATGTATAATTCCCTTAGTTAGGAAAAAGTATGATTTTACTAAAGTATAGAGTTAATATAACAACTTTATGGGAAGTTGGTTTATTAGCTTCATAAAAGGTTAATGAGAAGAGATTTTCTCTAAATAAGATACGTATGTGAAGAGGCAAATTGATTTTAAGGTATCAATTGTCCAAAGGTTTTTATGTATAAAGAAGAGTCATTGTTGAAAGAGTTGAAGCATATAGTACTTGGGTTAAACTCCCGGTGTTCTTTTATTAAAGATATGATTAAGTGCCTTAAGTAAACTAAAATGAGAGAGTATATGAACAAGACTAAAAGAAGTTATAAGTTTCTTAACCTATTTATGATAGGATGACAGTTGAGATAGGGTAAGAGTATGTCCGAAGGCAAGCCCCAAGATCGCCATACCACCTCCTTCGGTGTAAGAGTATGTCGAGGGCCACCCCAAGATCGTCATACCATCCGCAGCATGTAGAGTATATCCGGCGGGCAGATCCAAGATCGTTATACCATCCGCACCAAGATAAGAGTATATCCGGCGGGCAAGCCCCAAGATCGTTATACCATCTGCTCCAGTGTAAGAGTATATATGAGGTACAGCCCCAAGATCGTTATACCATCTGCTTCAGGGTAAGAGTATATCTGAGGGGAAAGTCCCCAAGATCGTTATACCACCTGTTCCGTGTATTTGCTACCCATGATGAGAGGAATACCTCATGCGAGTCCTTATGGGCTTATGCGGGTGAAATAGTCCCATGCCGGCGGTACACCGATGAGGAGTACCTCATGCGGGTCCACGGACCCACGCGGTGAAATAGTCCCGAGAGTAGGATGGTTTTATTGATACTACGGGCGAGGTACCGTTTTTTTATCTTGAGCCTCCTATTTTATGAAGTATTATATATATATAATTGTCACTCTCATTGTTAGTAAGGCACATAAAAGGTATTTTTTTGTCTTTCATGACTCCAGCTTGCTTTTAGACTTGATATCGTGATACAAGATTTTTCCGCCTTTACATACTTGGTACATATCAGATCGACCCCTTCCTGGGGCCGCGTTCACGCCGCAGGTAGGCGGTGTGGATCCTCATTCTTTGGATCACTCTTCCAGGTCGAAGCTCCATCCTCCGGACGCTTGTTATTTTGGTGCGGATTTCCCGATGCTATAGGTACTTTGTATATTCGGGGTATGGCGGCCCCGCCCCGCCACGATTGTTATCTTTAAGGTCCGTGGTCACATTTATGTTTTGGGCTATAAGAACCAGTTGTACTATTATACTTTTGTTAAGTATGTTTTATGGAAGCGACACTACCGTGGCGGTGATGTTACCTTTATACGTATGTTATGTATGTTCGTTGCTATTCTCGACATATACTGAGTGGTACCCGGTAGGGTACGATCGCGCCCCGGATTGGGTCGTGACAAAAGTGGTATCGAGCGATTAGTCCTCGGAAAGTGTCCACGCATCGCGTCTAGTAAGTCTTGATTATCGATTGTGTCGTGCACCACATCTATAATCGTGAGGTCGCAGGATATTTAGGATTGGTTTCCATTCTTTCACTCTAAGATCGTGCAATAGAGCCGAGTTATAGGTTGAATCTCCCCGATGTTTTCCTTTATGTATCGCTTATGCCTCCACGCAAGGCAACCGCGCCCGTGGCGGCAAGGCAGCGGTGAGTCCGCTAGTGGGACGCGAGAGTCACGAGGCACGTGCCCAATCCTTACCAGAGATGATGTTTAGGCGGCGAGTTCCACGTCGTCGCCACCTCAAAGATAGTTCGAGGCGGACGCGCCATCGAGACCGCAGACGAGCCTCGGCTCTGAGCATGGGCCGAGTACGAGATTACGGAATGATTCTTATCGACCAAAGATAGTGGCGTGGCAAGCCGACAGAGCGGCGCCAACCAGAGCCGATAGCGATTTGATTCGGGATTTCTTGGGTTGTCACCCACCCGAGTTCTATGGTTCGAGATTTGATGAGGATCCGCAGGAGTTTGTCCGGCAGTTACAGCGGACCATGCAGGTTCTTAGGGCATCAGAGACTGAGTCTGTTATACTAGCTTCTTACCGGTTACGCGATATTGCGTTGAACTGGTTTGAGTCATGGGTATTGTCGAGGGGTGAGGACGCTCTTCCAGCTGATTGGGAGGAGTTCACAGAGGCGTTCCTAGACCACTTCTTGCCTCCTGAGGTGAGGAGAGCCCGCGTAGATAGGTTCTTGACCTTGAGACAGGACGGGAGGACTATCAGGGAGTACAGCTTGGAGTTTGACTCCTTGGCCAGATATGCACACACCATCGTAGCAGACATGGCAGACAGGGTTCATAGATACGTGATGGGGCTAGACCGTCACATGACATCGCTGCTTAGAGTGGCTCTTCACCGAGGATGGATATTGCCAGATGCGAGCATACGCGCGGATTGAGGACCAGAGGCGGGATCGATTAGATTTGGGCCAGCCCAAGAGGCGAAGACATCGAGTTCTCGTGGCGATTTTGAGGCGGGCCTTTCAGCAGACTAGTCCACCTTCCGGCCAGACAGAGTGCTCCTTCTCGATTTTCCGCGGAGGTCCGATCGAGGTTATTCGGGAGCGGTCGTGGCTCCGGGACTTCGTGGTTTCGGAGGCGAGACCGGCTAATCGAGACCACCTACCTCTCGGTGCGTTCGATGCGGTAGGTCTCATCCGGGCGAGTGCCGTATGGGTTCGAGATCATGTTACTCTTGTGGCCAGCAGGGCCATCTGAAGAAGGATTGTCCGTCCTTAGGCGGCGGGAGCATTACGGTTCAGCCGACGGGGTCTGTTGCTGGATCTTCATCTTCGATGGTTAGACGCCCCGGAGGCGTGGTACTTATGGGCGGCGGCCGCGGCAGAGGTCGTGGTAGGGGTTCCAGTTCTAGCGGTCCTCAGAACCGCATATATGCTATGTCCTGTCGGCAGGACCATGAGGCGTCGCCAGATGTCGTCACAGGTACATTATTGGTTTCTTACTGTGATGTATACGCTTTGATAGATCCAGGTTCTACCTTGTCCTACATATCTCCTCATATTGCCAGTAGAATAGGGATAGGCAGGAGTCCATAAGACCTTTTGAGGTGGCTACGCGATGGTGATTCAATGGTAGGCGGCGAGTGTATAAGGCTTGTCCTGTGACTATAGATAGCCGTCAGACTCTAGCCGACTTGATAGAGTTGGATATGACAGACTTTGATGTGATTATGGGTATGGATTGGCTAGCATCTTGCTATGCTAACGTGGACTGTAGAGAGAGATTAGTTCGGTTCCAGTTTCCCGGCGAGCCGGTTATCGAGTGGAAGGGAATCTTGCGTCGCCGGCGGTAAGTTTATTTCTTACCACAAGACTAGGAAGATGGTGCGGAAAGGGTACATCTATCATATGGTTCGAGTATTCGACATCGAGGTCGAGGTACGACCTTCGGCCCGGCCGTTAGAGAGTTTCGACGTATTCCGGATGAGCTCGTATCCCTCCTGAGAGGGAGATTGAGTTTTGCATTGACTTGGCGCCAGATACTCGACCGATATCTATTCCGCCATACAGGATGGCACCCGCCGAGCTGAAGGAGTTGAAGGACCAGCTGAAAGATTTGCTGGAGAAAGGCTTTATTAGGCCAAGTGTTTCTCCTTGGGGAGCACCAGTATTGTTTGTGAAGAAGAAGGATGGGACGCTGCGTATGTGTATTGATTACAGGCAGCTGAACAAGGTGACTATCAAGAACAGATATCCCCTCCCCAGGATTGACGATTTGTTTGACCAGTTGCAGGGTGCAAAGTGTTTTTCCAAGATAGACCTGCGGTCTGGTTATCATCAGGTGCGAGTTAGAGAGATAGATATCCCAAAGACTGCATTCAGGACCCGGTATGGGCACTATGAGTTCAGGGTGATGTCTTTCGGGTTGACCAACGCCCCAGCAGTATTCATGGATTTGATGAATAGGGTGTTCAGGCCCTTCTTGGATATGTTCGTTATAGTTTTCATTGATGATATCTTGGTGTATTCGCGCACAGAGCAGGAGCATACAGATCATTTGAGGACGGTATTGGGAGTCCTCCGAGCCGGCGATTGTATGCCAAGTTCTCGAAGTCACGAGTTCGGCGTCGATGGCTTTTTAGGGCATGTTATGGGCCGATGGTATTCGGTTGATACAACAAGATTGAAGCAGCCAAGACATGGCCTGCACTCCACTACACCGGAGTCTTGCGCACTTTTGGGCCTTGCGAGTTATTATCGCGGTTTGTAGAGAAGTTTGCTTCTATTTTAGCACTTTGACTAAGTGACTCGGAAAGCGGCTATGTTCGATGGACGGATACTTGTGAGGAAAGTTTCGATTGCTAAAGGAGAAGTTGGCATCGCCTCAGCTTCTTACTCTTCGAGAGGCTTAGATGGATATGTGGTTTATTGTGGCGCGTCAGTGTCGGGCTTGGAGTGCGTGCGACGCGGCGAGTTATAGCTTATGCATCTCGACAATTAGGAAGCATGAGAAGAACTATCACGCGTGACTTGGAGTTAGCGCAGGTGATTCATGCCTTAAAGATCTGGAGACATTATTTATATGGAGTTCATGTGGACATTTACACGCACCACAAGAGTATCCGACATCTTCACCAGGAGTGAACTTGCGGCGCAGGCGGTGGTTGGAGCTACTTAAGGATTACGATGTTGATATTCTATACCACCCGGGGAAGGCGATGTGGTTGCGGATGCCCTTAGTCACGTGTCGATGGGTAGTGCACGATGTTCACCCGGAGAAGAGGATATGGTCAGAGTTACATCGGTAGCGAGCCTTGGGGTTCGTTTGGTTGATTCGATAGTGAGGAATTCGGGTTCGAGGGTTGCCGAGTCTTCTATCGTCGAGGAGGTAAAGAGCGGCGATATGAGGATCCGATTTTGATGCATGCAGAGATGCGCTGTTCGAAAGAGAGAGTCTATTTGAGGTAGCGCGATGGGGTGCTAAGATTCGAGGCGGTTGTGTGTTCCCGATGTGCGAGGACTTCGTCAGATTTTGGGAGGCACACGCGGTGCTCGTTATTCTATTCATCCGGGTCGACTAAGATGTACCATGACCTCGAATCGTATATTGGTGGGATGGCCTAAAGAGGGCGTTGCGGAGTTCGTGGCACGGTGCGAATTGTCGCGAGTTAAGATTGAGCACCGAAGCCCGGTGGTCATTGCAGCTATTGATATTCCGACTTGGAAGTGGGAGGTGATAAATATGGATTTTATTACAGGGCTACCTACCACTCAGAGGAAGCATGATTCCATTTGGGTGATTGTCGACAGGCTGACGAAATCAGCCCATTTTCTTCCGGTAACGACGTTCACCGAGGACGATGCCAGATTATATATTAGAGAGATTGTGAGACTGCACGGAGTCTCGGTGTCGATTATATCGGATAGAGGAACCCAGTTCTTGGCTAACTTCTGGAGGTCTTTTCAGAAGGGATTAGGGACACAGGTGAGTCTCAGTACGGCGTTTCACCCTCAGACTGACGGACAGGCCGAACGCACTATCCAGACACTTGAGGATATGTTGCGGCCTTGTGTTATTGATTTCAGGGGTAGCTGGGAGGATCATTTGCCTATTGTGGAGTTTGCTTACAACAACAGCTACCATTCCAGTATTCAGATGGCGCCTTATGAGGCCTTATACGGGAGAAAGTGCAGGTCACCGATAGGCTGGTTCGATGTGGGAGAAGTCCAATTAGTCGGGCCAGACTTAGTTCAGCAGGCAGTGGATAAGGTGAAGCTTATCCGGAGCGGTGTTGGCGGCTCGAGTCGGCAAAAGTCGACGCAGATCATCGGCGTCGACACTTGGAATTCGAGATAGATGATTGGGTTTTTCTAAAAGTATCGCCCATGAAGGGCGTGATGAGATTTGGAAAGAAGGGGAAGCTTAGCCCAAGGTACATTGGGCCGTATCAGATTGTTCGTAGGGTAGGCAAGGTTGCCTATGAGTTAGATCTTCCGTCCGATTTGGAGGCGGTGCATCCAGTTTTTCATGTGTCTATGTTGCGGAAATGTATTGGAGATCCATCTAGAGTGTACCCGGTTCAGGATGTCCAAGTGACAGAGGAGCTATCGTATGAGGAGAGTCCCATAGCGATACTCTATCGTCAGGTTAGGCGACTTCGAACGAAAGATGTGGCTTAGTCAGTCTGCTATGGCGGAACAACAGGGAGGAAATGACATGGGAAGCAGAGGACGATATGATGAAGAAGTATCCTCACTTATTCCCTATACCTCCAGGTAACCTACTTTCCTGCTTGTTAGTTTTGATTCAGTAAGTTCGCTTAAGTCTGTTGTGGCTCGTGGAGCTTTCTTATTTTTGCAAGAGTAGTTGAGAGGGTCTATGTCGATAATATGATTTGAGTAAGCCTAGAAGGAACATTCGGGACGAATGTTTCTAAGGGGGGAGAATGTTATACCCCGTAGTTCGACCTACGTGAGAGCGCATTTAAAGCATGTAAGACTTAAAATTTTCAAAGGATAGGTTGACGGATTATTCCGGACGGGTTTTAGTCAACTTTGGGGCGGGTTATGACCCGATTCATTGAGAGTTCCTAAGTATTTTAAAGGCCTAGGGCGTAGTTCATTGAGTCTATATTCCAACGCAACCAACCGTTCGTCGATAGGACGTCGGAGTAGAAAGTTATGAGAGTTACAAGTTCGTGCAATCGGGCGTAAATGCGTTTCGAGCAAAGCGCGACGCGGCGCCGGATGCGACGCGCGCCTAAAGTACGAGGGTCACTGAAGTTTCAGCCGCTGCGCCAGAGACAGCAGTGGCGCCGAAAGTCCGTAGAGCCGTGAGGTTTCAGCGAGGCGGGATTTTGGGCGGAAAAACTTAGGAAAGTCGATTTCTCTTTTAAAAGGCCATGGGAGGGTGATAAGTGTCCCCCATCTGATTTTGCTTGCATGGCTTATATTGACAAAGTCTTGTAGACTTGGTCATCTCTCAAACATCTTCCTCTCTCTAAAAATCAGCTCCTCCTTCTCTCTTAAAACCCAAGAAAAATCTGAAAGTTAAGAACAAGAAAAGGAAGCTTGTAGCTAGCTTGTTGGCATTATTGTGGTGGTGTTCTTGGCAAGGAAGCTAGCAATATTTGGGATAAGTTTTGGCTAAAACTTTAAGGTAACATTTCTTCCTTTAGATTTAGTTCTAGTGTTGCATGCTTAGAAGAAAGATCTTGTGGTAGTAAAATAATGCACTTAGAGTCATTACATGCTAGAAAATGTGGTTTGGATATGAAGAATGGGTTAAGAAGAGATTATGAGCATGTTGTAGCCTAAAAACTACCTTAGAATTGTTAAGTGAATTGTTGTAAACTTGTTGGGCAGAATTTTGGGTGTGGAATCCCCTTTGAATTGTTGGATTGATTGAGCCTTAAATGTGGTGTTTTGGATGATAAATTTGGCCTTGAGAAAGGTGGCAAAGTGAGTAGAAACAAAGGAAATGCTGCCCAATTTTCCTTAGAATTTAGTGACTTTGAACTTGGATTGTTCTACATTAAGATTAGAGGTTAATAAACGTATCATGACTATTATAGGTTGAAATATTACTTGTAGTTTGGACTTGGCAAGTGGATTGACCAAAGAGGTATGTGAAGCTTTCCTATCTCTTGAGCATGAATAGATGAAACTATGTAGTACGGTAGACGTACAAGATTTGGTATTCTTACTTGTTTTAAGTATATAATGACTTGTTTCATTTTAAGAATGTATAATTCCCTTAGTTAGGGAAAAAGTATGATTTTACTAAAGTATAGAGTTAATATAACAACTTTATGGGAAGTTGGTTTATTAGCTTCATAAAAGGTTAATGAGAAGAGATTTTCTCTAAATAAGATAAGTATGTGAAGAGGCAAATTGATTTTAAGGTATCAATTGTCCAAAGGTTTTTATGTATAAAGAAGAGTCATTGTTGAAAGAGTTGAAGCATATAGTACTTGGGTTAAACTCCCGGTGTTCTTTTATTAAAGATATGATTAAGTGCCTTAAGTAAACTAAAATGAGAGAGTATATGAACAAGACTAAAAGAAGTTATAAGTTTCTTAACCTATTTATGATAGGATGACAGTTGAGATAGGGTAAGAGTATGTCTGAGGGGCAAGCCCCAAGATCGTCATACCACCTCCTTCAGTGTAAGAGTATGTCTGAGGGGCCAGCCCCAAGATCGTCATACCATCTGCTTCAGTGTAAGAGTATATCTGAGGGGCAGATCCAAGATCGTTATACCATCTGCACCAGTATAAGAGTATATCTGAGGGGCAAGCCCCAAGATCGTTATACCATCTGCTCCAGTGTAAGAGTATATCTGAGGTACAGCCCCAAGATCGTTATACCATCCGCCGTGGTAGAGTATATCCGAGGAAAGTCCCCAAGATCGTTATACCACTGCTCCGTGGATTTGCTACCCATGATGAGAGAATACCTCATGCGAGTCCTTATGGGCTTATGCGGTGAAATAGTCCCATGCCGCTGGTACACCGATGCGCGAGTACTCACGCGGTCCACGGGACCCATGCGGGTGAAATAGTCCCAGGAGTAGGATGGTTTTATTGATACTACGGGCGAGGTACCCTGTTTTGATCATGAGCCTCCTATTTTATGCAGTATTATATATATATACTTGTCACTCTCATTGTTAGTAAGGCACAGTAAAAGGTATTTTATTGTCTTTCATGACTCCAGCTTGCTTTTAGACTTGATATCAGTATTACAGTATTTTTCCAGCTTTACATACTTGGTACATATTGTGTACTGACCCCCTTCCTCGGGGGCTGCGTTCATGCCGCAGGTAAGGGTAAGCAGATTGTGGATCCTCATTCTTAGGATCACTCTTCCAGTGTCAGAAGCTCCATCCCTCCGGACGCTTGTTATTTTGGTACGGATTTCCCTGATGCTATAGGTACTTTGTATATTCAGGGGGTATGGCGGCCCCTGTCCGCCACGCTTGTTATCTTTAAGTGCGTGGTCACATTTATGTTTTGGGCTATAAGAACCATTTGTAATATTATACTTTTGTTAATTATGTTTTATGGAATGCAGCCTTACAGTCTGTCAAGTTATGTTACCTTTTTATACGTATGTGTTATGTATGTTCCGCTTATATTCTCTGACATATACCGATGGTACCGCAGGTACCGCCGCGCCCCGGGGTTGGGTCGTGACAAGAGGACAGAGGGGTGAGTGGTAGAAGAGCAATTGGAGTCCATGAGATTGATGCCATCACAGCATTAAATGCATAAGTTGCTCTTCTGACCAAGCAACTGCAATAAAACACAGTGTCATTGAATGCAGTCCAAATGCCATTGAGTTGCGAGATGTGGAGGTCCACATACCTTTGACAGGTGCCCATCAGCTGATCCTAACAACATCTCGATCGAGCAAGCAGAATGTCAAGCAGTAGGGAATTATCAAGGGCCCCAGAACAATCCCTACTCAAATACCTACAATCCAGGGTGGAGGAATCACCCTAAATTTTCATGGAGGGGTGATCAAGGGCAGCAGAACCAATTTCGAGGCCAGTACCAAAATCAGCAACCATTCACTTAGGCCTCATCTTCACAACAATTCAATGCACCTGCTCAACAAGAGAAGTCAGATGAGTTGAGAGAAGCCCTGTTGACACTCACCAACTCACATACCCAGTTCATGGCAGAGACCAGATCCTCTATCAGGAATTTGGAGACGCAGGTGGGAAAACTAGCGAAAATGGCAAACAACAGGCCACAGGGCACTTTGCCTAGCAGTACAGAGATGAACCCCATAGAACAGTGTCAAGCGGTGCAGCTGAGGAGTGGAAAACAGTTAGAACAGCTTACACCCAAGCCTGTGGTTGAACAGAGAGTTGATGCAGAGAGGGAGAGAGCTACTGAAGATCTCCCGATGTTAGAGAAAGCTCCAATAGTCCCAGTGAAGGAATACACTGAGAGGATTCCTTTCCCGCAGAGGTTGCAAAAGAAAGTGGTTGATAAACAATTCTTCAAGTTCTTGGAGACATTCAGAAAGCTACACATTAACATTCCATTCATTGAGGCATTGGAGCAAATGCCTACTTATTTTAAATTCATGAAGGAAATTCTTGGGAAGAAGAAGAAGTTGGCGGAGTATGAGATGGTGGCACTGATAGAGGAATGCAGTGCCATCTTGCAGAAGAAATTGCCCCCCAAACTCAAGGATCCAGGGAGCTTCACATTGTCTTGCACAGTTGGCAGGGTGACCTGTAATAGGGCCCTTTGTGACTTGGGGGCTAGCATAAATCTTATGCCCTTGTATGTTTTTAAGAGGTTGGGGTTAGGTGAAGCCAAACCAACCACTGTGAGCTGCGATTAGCGAGATAAGGCGATGGTGCATCCTGTGAACGATTGAAGATGTCTTAGTCAAGGTGGGGAAATTCTTCTTTCCTGCGGACTTCCTCATCCTTGATATGGAGGAAGATGATGAGATTCCCATCATATTGGGAAGACCATTCTTGGCAACCGGGAGAGCCCTAATTGATGTGGAGAAGGGTGAGCTGACACTTAGAGTGGAAAGTGAAGAGATGGTGTTCAAAGTGTTCAAACACATCATTGAACCCCCAGTCATGAGCAAGTGCTTTGCAATCAGCACTGTCAGCACATCGGTTGAGCCAGCACAAGCAAAAGCAAGGGAAATAAGCCCGCCAAAACAGGTAAGTAATGCTAAACCTCCTCTTGAAAAAAAAAATAGAAGGAGGAAGCGAAAAATGTTGATGAAATGGATAGGCTGTGGGGTTAATACGCCTCTTGATTAAAGAACTTGCGTCCGGCTAAAAGACGTTAAAGACAGCGCTACTTGGGAGACAACCCAAGGTTATTTTATTTTATTCAATTTAATGTAATTTAGTTTTTACTTAGAACAGTCTCACGGAAGGTATTGTTTATATGTTGTGATGACAGGTGCAGGGCCAAAAATTTGGAGGACGAAAACTGAAAAAATCAAAGGAAAAGAAAAAAAAATCGGCCCAGTACATGCGCTAAAAGTCCGTAAGAGAGCGAAGGTTGCAGCCGCGCTAAATCGAGCGCCACTACACTGAAAGTTCGAGGGTCGCAGAGTGCGCGCCGGCGCGAGGCTCGACGCCGCGACGGAAATTCTGAATTTTTGAAGCATCCCTAATCCGATTTTCCTTCCTCTAAATCAAAAATCCAAAGCCCTTCTACTCTGAAGGGATTCCTGACATTATCTGCCATGCATTAGTCACCGCCACCACTTTAAACCAAGTTTGTAAGTTGTCATATTTTCTTTTATTTCTGTATTTTTGGGTCTTGCACACATTGGGGACAATGTGTGATTTAAGTTTGGGGGGTGTCTTATTTGTCTTAGTGTTTTTGAGTCTTTTTTATTTGTTTTAAGTATTTTTGAGTCATAATTTTTTTTAAAGATCATGCATGTTGTAGTTACTAGAAACGCCTAGTGAAGTAAGGTTGAATAATGTAATGGAATTAGAAGCAACCATCTAAACATTTAGGTTAGATATGCCAAAAATTCTTGAAATCAGATTATTTGGGGTATCTTGCTTGACTTGTGCATTGTTTATGATTAAACCTATGTGTATGCTTGCTTGCTATTTGAGGCGAAATAATTAGGATATGCATGTTAGGGAAATGACTCAGACATTTTTTTGTTAGCCCTTTCTTACCATTTTTGCCTATCCCTGACATTCAAATTATATCACTAGTCAGCCCCTTTGAGCCTAAAAATTAGACTTTTTCGTTGACACCCTATAATTTACACTTGTGCCATAAGTGAAAATTGAGGCGATTGGAATATAAAGTGTTAAAAAAAAGACAAAAAGTGTGAACAATTTTGATGCACCCCAATGAAAAAGTAATAATAAATAGGCAAAAGCCTAAGTTTGGGGGTGCCTGTTATTCATAATACACTTCATTCTCTCAAAACAAAAGAGGGGAAAGATAAGTATGAAGTGAAGAAAGAAAAATCAAAAGAAAAGGGAAGAATTTAATGCAAAAGAGCTTATGGTGCATAAAATGAACCTAAATGACTATTTTTACCTACCCATGCCTAAGCCTACATTACAACCTTGAAAAGCCCTGAAGATCTCTTACATGTGTATTTGTGATTAGTGGAGAATAGCAAGTAAACATGTCATATAATTTTGAAATTGACATGCATAGTTAGGTATTTTTACTTCCATTGAGCATGATTAAATTGAATTTGCGAAATATCTAACTTAATGTGTTTAGAATGCTAAAAATTCATGATATATGTTCCTGCATATTATTCTGCTAACCTTCATGTTTTTCTAAGTAACAATGATGCAGCAAAGTGATCAGTGTCTTTGAGTCAGTCTATTTCTTTTTTCTCTTGTCTTTAATTCTTTCTTTTGATCTTTGCTCGAGGGCGAGCAAAGGTTAAGTTTGGGGGTGTTTGATCGGTGTATTTTATATACACCTTTTGAGTCATTTTTAGTTAGTCTTTTGCCCATTTTTGTACAAATATGTGTCGTCTTAGGATAGATGTTCTTTCTTTTGAGTCATATTGGTTTAAAGTGGCTCATTGGCGGAAAAGGAGCAAAACGATGGCAGAAACAGAGGTTCCAGAGCTCAAAAAGCGAGAAAGTTGGCGAACCGGAAAAGAAACAGGGAGGCGCCGTGGCGCCTCCAGCCAGCAGAGTCAGAGCGCCGCGACGCCCAATTTCTAGAGACTTGCAGGAGTTTCGGCGCCGAGGCGGGATTTCTGCCAATTTCGAATGGGAATGGGCCAAGGCCTGAAGGAAAATCTGGAAAACGAATTGGAGGCTATAAAAAGCAGCCTTTAGGTCAGAATTAAGGGTTCCAAACCTTGTCAATTCAACACAACCTTGGAGATCAAGATTGGAGACCACTTCTTAGTGACTTCTTGTTTCTTGTTTTATTTCTTTATAGTTTATGTTGGATATTAGTTTAGTTCTTGTCATGTCTATGGCTAGGAACTAACTTAATCTAGGGCTTTCCATGTCAAATCACTTGAAACTTATTCTTATGAATTAATGCATGTTTTGGTTTCTTCTTATCATTGTTGAGATTTATTCAATAATTGTCTTGAATGTTTGGTATTTAATTGATCACTAATTATCATAATCTATATGATTTCTAATCGAAAGCCGAAAGGGGAGATTGTGAATATGTTGTAGTTGAATAAACATAGGTTAAATCGTGGACGAAAGTACCCCGATACTTGTGTAGTTTAATAGGTTATTGCTCTTAATCCTCCTTTATAGTCAATCTTATCATCGAAAGGTAGAAGGGTTCTATATTGGGGTTGAGTGTTTATATTACCTTAACAGGAGTATAAAACGGCTTAGTTAATCTGTTATCTCAAAATATAAGAAGAACCATAATTAATTGCATTAACAAGTAAGATGAGCTGATAGTTGAGGAGATTTGGAAGCCCTATTTCCATCTTATCTGAAGTAAAACAAAATAGTTTAGTTAGCATTCATAATTATAGTTATAAACAATTTATCAATCATCGGTTATCAAATAGATACCATAGAATAGAATTTGAGAATTGAACACTAATCCCTGAGGACGATAACTCGGTCTTCTAGACTATATTACTTGTCACGACACGTGCACTTGCGTTAGTGTGTGCATAAATCGCGCATCAAGATTTACCCATCACCGAGATGCACAGAGGAAGAGAACGAACTTCATATATCCCTTTTCTACTCAATCCAAAAACAAGATCGGACGTCCTCCCTTCGGGAAGTATGAGCAATTTTCCCTTGCCTTGCGCCAGTTCCAGTCATGAGATAAGTTTTCATTTCGCTTTTCCAACTAATTGATGTAGGAAGAACCCTGGACCTATTCATTCATTCTCAGACTCGCCTAGCGGTCTTTTTCATCTCTAATACTATGCCATTTGATTGAAACAAGTTCTGTGTTGCTCACCACTCCTCGAGGCCATGGACGGGGTCGAACCATCATTCCAGGATTTGCAGTCTGATACATTTCCATTATGTTACCTTGCCAAACCCGCCACCCCATGTGGGAACATCTTAGCAACAAATATCTACGTTCAATGAGAACTGCTACACTTAGAAAAGGAAGAAGCTTGGAACTTCTCTCGCATTCGCTCGAGTTTCTTTCCACTCCTTACAGTATGCTCAATATCATTTGATTGAATAGTTGACCCAACCCCTAAGCGCTTGAAAAGCGCGCTAAGAAAGGTTCGACCTGTGAACAAGGTAAACCCAATGGGAACCAAAACATGGGGGGTACCGCATTGGGCAGAAGACGATCCAAAAAGCGAAGGCTCACCCTGCTGAAGGAAGGGGGTGAGATAGGCAAGAGGTAGCTTGATTCCAAGCCGGCCCGGCCGCGAGGAATCAAGATATCTTTGTCGGTGCTGATTTGGATCTCGGGTGACGAAATAAGGCGGCCATTCAGGCATCAGTGGAGGCGCTAAGAGCTAAAAATGAAGAAGCTTTGAAGCCGATCGAACACAGCGAGAGTCTTGGATAATAATCTACAACGCACTAGAACGCCCTTGTTGACGATCTTTTACTCCGACAACATCTAGGGTTCCTCGAACAATGTGATTGCTCTTACCGCTCTTCTTGTTCGAGAATCACCGCATTGAAGTGAAGCGACCACTGCGCAATAATAACTTCTTACTATGCATAAGGGAATACCACTTGATCAAATAAAGCAACTTACATAGTTGATGCATCGAATACCATAGTTCCCATTTTTTGCATGAGACATGGCAGAACTGAGAGCAATTGAATCAGAATCAATCCATCGGCGAAAGAAAGAAGGCTACCACGGGCAGAGATCGATCTGGTCCTCCATCAACGTGATGCCACTGCGGGCCCCATTCGATCTTTCCATTCATTCCTACGAGCCGGCTAAGTCAGACCAATGTGACTATTCTGGGGTACAATGCCGACTCGCAAAGAGCCATCAGCAAGATTCGTCTGTGTGCCACACATAGGATCTGAAGATTGAGGTCAGGATTAGAAAGAGAACTTCTTTTTATTATTCGAACGTACCAACTAGATAAGGGAATCACCAGTTTGGATCGAAGAATAGGCACCCACGAATTAGCAACATATTTGCGGGATCTATCGAGTGGAAAACCGGGATGTCGATACACCAAAGAGCTACCAAACACGATCACCAACAAGAGAGTAGAAAGTGCTGGCTTGGGGCTCAGAGCTCCTTAATATTGGGTTCGCTTCGGTCTTGCGCTCGATCTTTTTTTCGTGTATATGCTGATCTGGAAACCCGATCCCTAACCAAAGACCGAGTAAGGGACAACTCGACTATAAGTGTTTTTGCTTTTAGCTCCTTCTTTCTCTCTTTTCTTCTTTCTATATTATATAGAGATGTACAACTTTTATCATCAATTTCCTTTATCTCTTTATCTATTACGACGCACCGGAGACCTTCGGCCATAAGACTTTAGACGCAAGGAGAGTCTGACTCAATCACTCTTTGAGTTTGGAGGATCATTCATTATTCACTCTCTTGCTATTACCCGCACGTGCGGTTCTTAGGGGGGAGAGCTAGTAGGAGCCATCCCATTCCTTAGAGACTTACAGGAGTTCCAAGAAGAACTGCTACGCTTCTAATTGTACTTTCCGCTTCTAGGCTTCTTCCTTAATCCGGAAAAGCCTGATTAATGCGCCTTAAAACAATTTTTCGCGTGATCCAAAAATAGATTTGACCTAAAGTTTCAGGGTATGTCCGACCCGGCGGTCCAGTTATCGGCTGCAATAACTACTTACACTAGGATATACCCTTACCCCCATATCTCGAGAGATGATTGTTATTACACGGACCTTAATATTCGTTGTGATCCATTGTGCTTGGTCATCCACTCCCATGCGATCTTCTTTCTCCTTTTGAGATAGGAAAATGATTATTACATACCTGGTTTACTACAGTTTTCACTGCCCTGAAGGGAGCTAGCCCTGCTTCAGTGTTTGCTAACATCTTCTGTGTCGAACCCATGATACAATCTTCTTGTATGTCTATTAGCGAACTCCAACCGGTCTAAGAAATCGATTACTTATCAAGAGAGAGTGTGAGTTGACATTGTGGTTTACAATTATAGCTTTCATACCTGTTTGTTTCTTTTTATTTTATTTTTATTTTTTATCATCTTCCGGATAAAGAGCTACGCCACTTGACTGCTAAGGAAAGAAGCTTCAAGCTGCTCGAACGAATGTGAGAGAAGCGAGGCTGTTTGAACTCTTAAGACTATAGAGTGGAAAGCAACTCGAATGAAGAATATTTCCGTGATGACTCTTCAGTAACCCAGGGTGATCCTACCGCAATCCTGTAATGAAGACATCACTCAAAGAAATTCTTCGGGGAATGCTACTTCAACTACAACAGCAAGAGCGAAATAGCCCGGTCTATCAAAGCTTTCTACACTATTTTCGGAATGGGGGAGACTAGGCGGGGGTGAACCTTCTGTCTGATTGAATCTCATCTATTGCTGCGAGAGAATCGGCAGTGAGGGATTCGTCCATACTCTCGGTAAAGTTTGGAAGACCACGACTGATCCTGAAAGGGAATGAATGGTCAAAATAACATGTCGTATCAACGTAAGGTAGGTTAGTTAACGAAAGGGTAAGGTGAGGCTGGAATGGGATATAGTAAGTGTGCCACGAGTGCTCCCTTCTGAGGCTTCTGCTTCTCTCTAATAACGAGAAAATTACTCTTTTAGAAAGCCCTACTTGCTCCAGCGTCCAGCTTTGAAGTTTGATAATCGATTGATATGAGGTGCTTCGTGATCTGTTGTGTTGTTGGGTCATCGTGTAATGAAACATTTTACTTAGTGATCCAAATGAGCAATTTGAATTACTGCAGACTGGTTTCCTCTCATATCCCCGCTGATGCCTATTTTCTACCATTGAAGAAAATATATAAGACTTCTAATCCCACCAACGTCGTAAACGGATGCCCTACCTGATCCATTTCAAATCTAGTCGGAGGTCTCATGAGATTGGGTGAGGGAATCAGAAAGGGTCTCAAAAACCGGGCCGGCGGGCTTTTGGGCACACAGAAAAAAAGAAGTGGGTGGAGGGTTCTTCTCAGCTAGAGTTGGGGGTGGGGTAGCTATTATGGCTAGGGTGAGTCTTCCTACACGGCTGGACGCCTGATTCTAGACAAAGCTGTGGGGGTTACCACCACATCCTTTCCTGATAGACTTGGCCGCAAGGAAAGAAAATAGCAATGTATCAAGGGTTGAGCGTACCTTCCGCTCAGGAACAAGAAATTGAGCTATTAAGTGTTGGTGTCGCTTTCCTTTTTCTAGATCTTCTTTGGGTTCCCTATCGATGTGTGTATGCCTTCGCTTGCAAGCAAGCAAAGTGGAATCACAAGAAATTTTCATACACCTAGGCCTAATTCATCGATGAATCATTCGAGAACGAATTTCGCGAGACTAATCTTTGCACGGTACTGTTAGTAGCTTTCTTTCTAATCCATGAAAGGAGCTTTAAGCCACTCGCTTTACTATAAGGAAGGAGAGGAGCGAAGCCACTTGACCGAATTCCCACTTCAAAGAGGCTAGACGGTATCAAACCACGGGACAGGGGAAAAAGAGATGCTTTCAAAGGGCAACCCTACCAACTCGCTCCCGGTGACATTAGGCACTACCTCGTTTGGGCTGGAAATAATATAAATGTCCATAAAACAAATCATTGTTGTGTTTTCGGTCTCGTTGAATAAAATGCAAACGAAATTACTTACTAGCCACAGTATATCCCTGGATGATCCATTAATGCAACTAGTGGAGGATAGCAAAAAGATTGTAAGTCGAGTTGCTACGCTTAGTCGAGTTGCTACGCAGGAAAGTTTCAAGAGTGATCCTGCACACTCCAACCATTCAGGTTTATGGCCATCGAGAGCTTTTTCCCACATTGACTTGCTTTGTCTTGCTTACCGGCTCGGAACAAAAAAACAAGATTGTTTAGATCCGCTGGGACCCAATATCATGCCGGGTAGTCGTGAGTGTCCAAGCTAATCATAAGAGAGATGCATTCCACAAAAAGTCCTAAACTATGACAATTCCCTTATGTAGAGCATAAGGTTGCAGCTGTGGGTCTCCTTAAACCCTTGCCATGGTAAACCCAAATGGGACAAACCCACGGTCAAGGGAAGAGTACACATTCGGACATGGGTAAAGACCCACCCTCGTCACGTTATGCCGCTGTGAGTAATCGCCATGGTACCTACTATCCAGACCACGTACTAATCCATGCTTGCCCACAGGTCGGGAAGTCATGAGGTACAAAGCATAAGGGACTCCCGCCAATCCCACATTCCGGGTGGTCGGGAGACTCTAGCTGATCCCACAAGTTGGGTAGTGTAGAGATTTTCAAAAAGCGCTTCGATGATGCCACAGTTCCAACCAACTATCCATTGCCCTAGTTTGTGGCTAGAGATACAAATCTGTCCAGGAAAAGGGGGTATAATGCGAACAAAATTTTGTAGATGCTGGTCTTGATCCTAAAAATAATAGCTTATCTATCAAGTCTCGACTCGTCAAAGATAATCTTGTTTCTCTCATTCCAAATGTGGTAGACGGTGGTGGTCAGGACAACCCGCTTAGCTTTAGTTTGCCAACCAGTGACATGCCCCTCTTTCTTGATATATTTCAAAGCGTTATCGATGGTGGTCATAGCCATCCGGATGCCAAGCCATGTCTTGATCCCAGAGATATCTACTGATTGTGCAGCTGAAGAATAGGTGAGCTATTGAATCGTCAGAACAGCCACAAAGGGAGCACCTCCTATCAATGTCCATATAAGTGATTCTATCCTTCGTACGTAATCTTTTCCCCGCACAAAGCCATAGAATGAAGGACTGCTTTGGAGTGATACATGAACTCCAAACATCCTTCGCCCAAATCATCTGTTGCCCATGTGTCCTGAAATAATTATAGGCACTGTGATTACTATTATACCATGCCGCCATGTTATTTGACGCCTGATCGTGTGACCCTTCCTGTTCAAGGATGATGTCACAGATAAACAAAAGTCGCTTGATCAAAGGCGAGTCATCGTTCTTTGCAATCCAGGTCCAAATATTGTTGTTGTTATTGAGATACTTGTGATTGATCCATTTAATCCAGAGCGTGTCCTTCTTTTGATGTATATTCCAAAGGCACTTGGCGAGCAAAGAAAGGTTCCAGGCCTTGAGATCCCTAATTCCGAGGCCACCATCGGCTTTCGGCCTAGTACACTCCTTTCATGCAACAAGCGGGTGGTTCGAACGCCACAGGAAGGTCCTACAAAGGCCGTAAACTTTCTTACAAACCGCAACAGGAACATGCAGCATAGATAACCAGAAACATTCCACACCTTGAAGGACAGACTTGATGAGTTCAAGCTTTCCCGCATAAGATAAAGTAGCGCTCATCCATGAGTTAGTGTACCCTGCAATCTTGTTCACAAAAGGGTCATAGTGAACCAGCCTCATCTTCTCCGCGGCAAGGGGAATGCCGAGGTAGCGGAAAGGCATAGCTCATGTGTCAAAGCTAGTAATCTGCTTAATATCAACAAGGTCGTGGTCCGTAATACCAACTGTGTATAAGCTGGACTTGAGGGCATTGGAACTGAGGCCCGAGCAATTCTAGAAATCACGAAGGCAATCCATGAGGATCCACACGGAAGTAGTATCCCCTTTCGACATAAGAAGCAAATCATCGGCGAAATCAAGGTGGGTGATCTTTAAGCTTTTGCACTTGGGGTTGTAGTGGAAAGCCGACGTCTGAGTATTCTTGTTGATCATCCTCGAGAGATATACCAAGCAAATAACAAATAAGGTAGGGGAGAGAGGGTCCCCCTGTCTGAGTCCCTTTCGGCCCTTAAAATGGTCATGTAAGCTTCCATTGATAGAAATCGAATATGTAGTCGTAGAGACGCACTCCATAATCCAAGCAACGAGTCTCTCTGGGAAATTCAAACCAATCAAAATAGCTGTGAGGAATTCCCAATTCACCGAATCGAAGGTCTTACGGAGATCAACTTTGAGCATGCATCTACTAGAGACCCTTTTACGGTTGTAACCCCTCAAAAGCTCTTGTGCAAGGTGTATGTTGTCAGACATACTTCTGTCCTGGACAAAAGCCGCCTGAGCTGGATCAATGAGGACATCCAAAACCGTCACCAACCGTGAAACAATGATCTTGGTGATAACCTTGTACAAAATGTTGCAGCATGAAATAGGCCTGTAGTCACCCACCGTTGAGCAGTGAGTAGATTTAGGAATAAGGGCGATGGTGGTGTGGTTGATCTGCTTGAGAAGCTTTCCGGAAGTGAAGAACTCTTGAACAGCTTCACAGAACTCCCCGTCGACAATATTCCAAGCTTTCTTGAAGAAACACGAAGAGTAGCCATCCGGACCAGAGGCTTTGTCATCCCCAATACCGAATAGTGCCCCTTTAATCTCAGCATCCGTGACATTTCTAATGAGGTCATCCCCATGTTCAGCCGAGAGGCAAATGCCGGAAGATATGACACCAACATCAATGGGCTTGCAAGCGTCCCTAGTTCCAAGTAACCCTTTATAATAATTAATGAATTCCCCCGCAACTTGGTCACTGGAGGTCGTAAGAGAACCATCACTCTTGGTAGTGGCCGCAATAAAGTTCCTTTTAGAGTTACGTTTGACCATACAATGGAAGAACTTTGTGCACCTATCATTGTGCTTGAGATGCTCACACTTGGCAAGCTGTCTAAGGAAACTCATTTCCGCATCAATAAGAACCATGGACTTGCGCCTGAGCTCGGAAACTCGCGTGTGTAAGTGGTCAAGATGCGGGTTGATCAAGGCATCCTGTTGAGAAAACTCCAGCTCCTCCTTGGCCCTTTTGACCCGCATCGAGATATGAGAGAAGTCTTTCTCATTGAGCTGCTTCAAGGGTCCTTTGAGGTAAAGTAACTTCCAGGATAAACAGAATTGGGCATTGCCATCAATAATATTCTCCCAAGCGTCCGTCACAATCCTACCAAAGTTCTCATGAGTAGCCCACATATTGAAGAACTTGAAAGGTCTATTATGCATTCTAGGACGATCCAAAATAGATACAATGCACGGCGTATGGTCCGAGAGAGGCCCGGATCGATGGAAATGTGCATTGCCATACCAACCCGCATATAATCAATGGGCGTTAATGAGGGCCCTGTCAAGCTTGCTCAAAGTATTGCTATGACTGAAAGTGAACTCGCAGCCCGTCGAAGATAAATCTGTGAGGCTTAAGTCTCGACAACAATCAACAATATCTTTCGTGTCGTAGCTGGTGATGGGTGCCATGTTGAAACGCTCATCCTCCTTCATAACCGTATTGAAATCTCCAAGTACAAGCCACGACATAGTTATGGGGGTCCCGTACTCTCTCAATTTCTCCCATAAACCCCGTCTATCAATAATCGTGTGTAGCCGTAAACAAAAGTGACATGAAGCCTCTTGGAGGAGATAGCACAAGTGACATCGCAATGAATGGCTTGTGGGTTGATGTCAAGCACTTGCAAGATGTCTTTGGCCGGGTTGAATAAAATAAATATCCTCCCCGCCGGATGATGGGAAAAGTTATCCAACACCTCCTAGTTGTAAAATTTAGAAGTCCTGAAATGTTCAAGAGTCGAGTTGTTTAGTTTAGATTCCAGGATACCAAAGATGTCAATGTTGTTCTCATGTACCACAGAGCAAATCTCCTTTTGCTTGGAGGAGCGGTGCAGGCCCCTTATATTCCACGAAGCAATGATCATTTCGATAACGGGGGGGAAATAGTCCCCTTCGTGCTATCTTCATTAGTAATAATAGAACTGATGCCACCATAAGGACCCTTCTTTTTAATGGGAAGGGCTATCATTTTGCTCAAGGGTATGGGCAAATTTTGTCCACCATTGTTAGCCTTAGCTTTCGCCCTCATCCTCACGCCCACGTGCCCCTCCTCCTTCTTGGTCCCTTCCGAGTTCCGACCTTTCCCAACCTTAGACGAAGGGCCAAAAGGTTGAGCTTCCAAATCTGTCCGACCCTTGTCACCTTCGGTCTGTGTCCCCGCAAGCTGGCCTTCAATATCCGCAACCATTGAACTACCCGCTCTGTCCGCGGGTTGTCCTATATGTTAGTGTCAATAGGCAGTCCTGTGCCAGCCACGGTTTGTATCCCTGCAAGCTGGCCCCCAATTCTGATCAAAATCCTTCTGTCATTCCCCCATTATATCCTAGGCTTAGTCCAACCTTTTCCAGCCTCGGTTTGAGACCCCGAAGGCTAGCCACCATGAGTATGAGGAACTAGAGTCTGTGGATGTGTGGTTGTATCCGCATCCATCCCGGGGGAGGTCAAATAGGTGTGCACACCTTCATTATACCGTTGTTGGGCTCTCACAAGTGGACCAGTGCTAGACACGGTTTGTGACCCCATGCTAGTTTTCGCCTTCTCTTTTCTCTTAATTCATTTCCAACTTTAGCATACATGTAGTATGAACTCTTGGCTTTATTTATGAGTTGTCCAATCATAACTCTTTAACACCTCCATTATGCTAAACTGCATCAGCCGAAGCAAATATAATAATATCTATCAGCATAAGCTAAATAGTTTAGGGGTTGCACTACAAGAAAAACAGTCTGTGGTGACAGTTCACGTGTGACAGAAATGCAACTGTCACATCTTTGTACTAAATTTATGTCTTTTCTTGACATTCATGTGACAGTTTTTTTAAGTGTCACTAAATTATGATATTTGTGTGACGAGTTTTTTAAGTGTCATAAAATTATGATATTTATGTGACGGTTTTATGAAATGTCACATAAATAAGTGATTTGTGTTTTAAATTGGCCAAAATATATATATATATTATTACTTTGGTGTAAATTCAATCATAGATTTACAAGTTTTAAAAAATAAGATTTAAATGTGAGTGTGTGTATATATGATAGACATACATATATATAATAAAAGTGAAAACGTGCTAGTAAGAATGTTAAAAGACCAAAATATACTTCTACAATTAGATAAATAAATAAAAATTGTTTTAACTAATAAGTTAAAAAATTAATAAATCAGTGATTTTAAGTAAAAAGGACCCAACCCTTCCTTTCACTCCTACACTTAGAAAAAATATCGTATGTCTCTCCTGCTCTCTCTCTCAAGACCCGTCCCCAAATTCTATTCCATTCCATTTTCAACTCAAGAACTGCAATCTTTCATCCATTAACATCACTAAGCTAAGGATTCTTCATTCCATAACCCTAGTTCTTGAGTTTTTTAGGATTTGTTATACCTAGGGTTTGGGTTTGGGCGAATTGGGCGGGGTTGTGATTTATTTTGCTGGTTATTTATTGTGTTGGTTGAAAGAATTGAAATCTTTCATCACTAAACAAAAATGGCATTGCAAAAGGGAAAGTGAGACTTGATGGATTTCAACCTTTATTTCTACGGTTTCAACCTTTATTTCTACGATTTTGGGGTTTTATAAATTGAACCCCACCCTCTTATTGTTAACGGTCGGAGATTGAAATTTCTGACGTTTTAATCACTTTGAGAGCTTAGTTTTCAATCTAATTTTGGGATTATTTCGATTGATTTGGGATCCAAGCCCTTTGGTGAAACCCTAAGTGTTGATTTAATTCCTATTAGTCTAAAACTTTTTTCGTATATGTGGGTGTGATCGAGTGGGGGAGTTGTAGATTCCCGCCCCAACCTCGATTTGGCTGCCACCACAAGAGGTAATCCCTAATCCTTATTTAATTTTCTGCTCCAACCTCGTTTAGTATAGTGAAATATGATGTGTTATGTGTTAATTCAAAGGATTTTGATTGTTATGGACTATTTGAAGATGTGATATTTGTTTAAAAGCATGTATTAGTTCTTAAGGATTATGTTTGGCTGATTTAGTGTCATATTATGCTTACTATATCATCTAATGTTAATTTAAACCTAGTAATGAACTAAGAAGGTAAAATCAATCCCCTTTCTTTAATTTAGTGTCATATTAGTTATATGTTCTTTGCTTATGCATAACATCATAAACCGAAAGGAATTGGCATGTTTGTATTGAGATTTTCTGAACTATTATGCCGATTGTCATGTGTTATTGACATTCATAATGGGAAAGTTGAGCCAAGTTCTATTTTTAGATGTTTATTAAAATGTCTTGTAATGAGATATTTTGCAATTGCAGTTACAGTAGTGAAGAGTGGAACAAGGGCTTTGCAATATTTGGGCTTAGATGGAGCGAAAAATTCTATGGGGATTGATGTAAGTTGGTTAGTATTAGGGCTGGCCAGTGGGCCGACCCGACCCCGATCCCGACACGACCCGTATAAAAAAAAAAGTGGGATCGGGGCTCGAACCGGGGCGGGACAGGGTATGGTCCCGCCCGACCCCGTCCCGACCCCGCCCCGGTTATAAAGATATACCAATTCCAACCGAAGAACCACACGAAATTATAAAGAAATTAGAAAAAATATTTTCAAATTGGTAATTTATTTCATTGCAATTTTTTTATTTTTCTATGTCTTTTGCAAAAAATTTCAACAACAGTACACTACAATGTTGTAATTCTGAATCTTGTATATTTCAATGAAATAATTAATAATATAAGAGGCACAAAAACAGTCTTGAGATGTTTTTTTTTACACTCTTCTTGTCTTTGTTTAATTATTTAGTTTATACTTTATAAATATATTATATATATGTGTATAATATTATAATTATAATACTATAATATTATAATAGTATAATACGAGTCTATGACTATCATTATATGACTATATGTATATGTTAATGTTACTTTGTTAGTAATTTAGTATTTTTAATTTAGTGAAAAAATTTAAAAAAAAAAAACAAAAAACAAAAAAACCCGCCTGACCCGTCCCGTCCCGACCCCCTGCCCAACGGGACCGGGACGGGACACGGTATCGTCCCGCTAGTCCCGGTCCCGCCTGGCCCGCCCCTCTTCTCCACCCCGACCCCGTCCCGCTAATCCCGACCCGATGGGCCCGGCCCATTGGCCGGTCCTAGACTCGTAGTTAGTATATATTCTATTTCTGTTTTTTCTTTTTGAATGAGACTTTGGAAAGATGTTTACATTTTTAGAAACATTCAAGTTAATGAAAAAGTAGATTAAGTGATCTTAGTTCATTCTCACTAAATGTTAGGCGGATTGTGGTTTCTATTTATTATTTGAGATGAAATGTGCATTACATAATCTTGAAAATTACTTGCCTATTCAAAGTAGATTAGCCATAAACTCCGTTTTCCTTTTATGTATAGGTGTCTAACAGAGCAAGTCGGACCGGTAGCCACCAGGTTTAACTTCACGGTCCTTCACCGGACTACCGTGAACCGGTCCGGTTCGTTCACGATTCGAGTGTCGTGCGGTTCCGGTCGAGCAGTTCTCTGGTCAGTTTCTATTTTTTTATTTCTAGTATTTATTTTCTATAATATAAACTAAATTCAATTTAAATATGTAATATAATAATATAATATATAATTTAGTTGTATATATTAAAATTGAAACTTTAAAGTTAACTTTTTATTTTATAGTTTATAACTTTATATTGTAAATTTGTAATTATACTTTTATTAATTTATTAGATTAGTAGATATAAGTTAACAAATAAGTAATAACAGATTAACAACTAAATAGATAGTAAAATTAAAATTAATGATAAGATGTAAACTTTTGAACTTTCGTAACGTTAATAAGAGTACATAATGAAGTAATAATAATTTTATTTACATATTATGCATCCTTCTTGCAAGTTCTTCGTAATCTATAGGTTGATTGAATTGGTTATGCGAAATAGCCTCTAAATCTGGAGTATTAATTTCAGTCCCACCTCCGCTCCCGCCTTTCAAAATATTGCCTATTTCTTCATCTTCCGGAGAATTAACGTCTCCACATCCTTGATTTCTTCTCTCTGATCTGATCCAATCCCTTAAGCAGACTAACACTTCTAATGTGCTTCCACTCAATGAGTGACGTGTGTCTCCTATTTGATCTCGTGCTTGACTAAATGCACTTTCAGAAGCCACTGTTGAGATCGACACATTAAGAACATCCCGGGCCATCGCTGCAAGTACCGGAAATTGCCTTTTGTTATCCTGCCACCATTGTAAAGGGTCAAAAATTTTCTTCGGCTCCGCTGGCTTTTGCAAATAAAATTGCATCTCATCGCAAGATCGGCTTGTGGTTGGTTGTGTTGTAAAAGTGTTCTATATGTCTAAAGATTCTTCTTCATCACATCGCATTGAATCCTGCAGTGTAGACACGTAACTGAACTAGAAGGAATATTAGTAGCAGAGTTGGTGTTATCATGTAATGTAGCATAATATTCATATAATGTAGTTAAATTAGTATCAAGTTTACTTATGCAATCAAATGAAGATGGAGTTTCTGTTTGACTTATTTCCATATAAGTATATAAACTAAATATTAAATTATGACAATCTACTTTTTTAATAGAAGGATTTAAGATCGCACTCAATACAATAAACATCGGGAATAGGAAAAAATATTTTTAAACTTTTCAAACATAATCAGAATCGCATCTTTATATTTCACATTTGATTTTAAACCATAAAGTAAATATGAAATTTCAAATTTATATGAGCTAAAGCATTACAAATCATTGGGTAATAAGATCCTGAAAATTCAACAGTTGCAGTGTAAAATTTACGTAAAATTTTTAAAAGTTCACCAATTGATTTCCAATGTTCATCGGTTAACATATACATCACGTTCTTACAATGTGCATTTGCAACATGTGTTATGAGGTCTTTATACTTATAACATTCTTTTAAAAATAAATAAGTATAATTCCACCGTGTAATAATCTCTTCTGGCATGAATTTAGGTCTCAAATTAAATTGTTTACATTTTCTTTAAATTCTATAATTCTATTTTTCCTATTATTACCCTGAATAACTCCAACAGTTCTTTTGACAAGTTTTATTTCAGGTGAAAATAAATCAAGACCATTTTTAACAATTAAATTATAAATATGACAAGCACAACGAACATGAAATATATCAGGAAGTGGTGGTTGTACTTCCGCTTTTAAAAGATCTACAAAGTGAGATTATTAGATGCATTATCGAATGATACACAAAGTATTTTATTATAAAGATTATATTTTTGGGCATAAAAATAAATAGTTTCGCTTATATATTTTCCAGTATGACTTTGATCCTCGTCATACGCAAAGCAATAATACGTTTTCCATTCTAAAATTTTCATCAATCCAATGACAAGTAATTGTTAAATAATCATAACTGCTCAACGATGTCCAATGTCCAAGTAAAACTAACATGACATGGAAGGTTAGCAAACAAATATTGCAAGAAAATAACATAATCATTATGAAGTCTAAAAATATCATTTAGTAGTACTACGAGGAACACCTTTAAAAAAGGATTATATACTCTTTGAATATATGTAATTAAATATGAAGAAGCAAAAGAAAAATAAACAACCTCCGACAATCATTTTTGCTAATTCAATGCGATCTTTTGGATCGTACTTAGCCAACCCCGCTTAATGGATTAAGTTGTTGTTGGCCGGGTTCTAAATCGTAGACAACATTCCATCAGGTCGTATGATCTTATTTTATATGTCTACCTATGGTGCCCGCCCCGTAACCACCCCGCCTTATGTTTATAAGTTCTCCCACAAATATTACATTTAACTCTATCAAGACTACAACTTTATCATAAAAGAGCCACATTTTACTCATTTTTTTCTTGCTCTGGTCCGGTAGCGAGGTCTACGACTACGACTACCAGCATCAACATCGATGTAGGAACACCAAGAGGTGTAGGAGGTTCTTGTTCTTGTTCTTCAAGTTCATCAATATCATCTAATTGAACGTTATCATATTCATTATCTTCTATTCCAAAATCTTCTTGCATTTGATCATAATCTATATTTTGATTAGATGATGAAGAACTCTGATTTTTACCCTTGAACTAGATTTACTACATTCCGACGCAATTCCCTTAGTAAAGACATTATAAAATATTTAAATAATCAACAAATAAATATGACAATTTAATAAAATAATTAGAGAATGAAACGAGTGTACCAAACTTGATTCGAATTCAATTGAAACTCGAAGCTCGAAGTCTTGCGTCTTGCTACTTTGAATTTGAAAACTAATAATAATAATAACTTGAAAATTGATAATAAAGATGATTAAGAGAGTATGAGAAATTGAGAATAAGAGAATTGAGAGAAATGTTGTGTGATAAAAATGAAGAAAATGTAGAGAATTTATAGATTTTTTAAAGGGTAAAAATGTAATTAAAATAAATAAATAAACAAAAATATATATATATATATAAAAAAGCAATTGGCCATTTGGCCCTGCCCCAAAGTTCTTTCCCAAGCCCAACCAGAACAATACCGTTTGGGCGAATTTTTTTTTTTTTTTAGTTACCGGTCCGGTCCGGACCGGTTAACCGGTAATGGAACCGGTTTTCCGTTACCGGGCCTTACCGGGTTTTTTCATAACCCGTGCGGGTTGGGGTTGGGGGCCAATCCAACCCCCAACCCGGTATGCCTTACGGCCCGGCCGGCCCAGTTAAACTACGGTCAACTGGCCGTCAGGTCAACCCGGACCGGTTGACAGGTTTACTTTTATGGTGATTCATTTTGAGGGAAACACTAAAGGGTGTCATTTTAGTTTAATGGGGTGTTTTACTTTAGTTATACTATGTTGTAAAGAATTTTGGAATTATTTTGGTTCAGGGTTTGAAGGTGAATCTAATACTGACAGACTATTCTATGCCTGGGATGACCGGATGAACTTCTAAAAAAATCAAGGTTAGTTGAGGATGGGATTGTTTTGTTTCATATTATCTCTCTGTTGGTGTATCTGTTGTTGCTTCTTGAAATGCAACTGCTAAATCCTTTACTACCTATACAGGATACTAATCTATGTAGCGATACTCATTTAATTAGTGAAAAACTTTTATTCCATTTAGCTATTGTTTTATTGGAAATTATTGTGGGATACTCATTCTTCACCCTTCTCTTTCTTTGCATAATTTCGGGGAATTCTACAATCGTCAATGTTCTCGAGCTGCTGCATTTTGGTTGCCCCACTGCTGCTGCGTCTTGAGGTCCAATCCTAAAATGTTTCTTTGAAGATGCTGGTTGTGACTGTCTTTTGAGGCTTACTACTGTCTTTGATGCCCATTCTTGAGACGACGAAATTGCTGTGTTTTTGCAGTAGTTCACTCAGCAGTTTGACTGAGTATCATCCATATGTTATTAAGAGGCTTGTTTTTATGACAATGGATAGGCATGACAAGGAGAAGGAAATGACTTTTGTTCCTCTTTCCGCTCTTTATGCCGATGTCATCTGACTATCTGAGTATCATCCTTGTTTCTATGGTAATGGATAGGCATTGATTTCTATTAGAGTTGGACTTAAGATCATCTGTACAAGAACTACATATCAAATTTGAAATGTATACTCAGCTGGTTCTTTGTGTATTGAATGATTATCCATTTTGGGAAGATTTGGTACAACATATTCTAGCTATTCAATGTATATTTTAGGTGCACTCAATTTGTAATATTGAAATTAAATTACCAAAAAAAAACGCAAAATTTAATTTTCCCGCCATATTAAAATAAATTATTAATTTTATAGAAATTTTAAAAAAAATTGAATTAAAATTTAAATTTATGTGACGGGTTGTGTGAGTTTGTCAACCAATTGCTTGTGACATTTGTGTGAAGAGTAAAAATCGTCACATATCGTGTGACGGTTCCAGAACTGTCATAAGTGAAAAAGATGACACTTACAGAAACCGTCATCTTAGGGGTTAAATGACGATTTTTTACCCGTCACTGTAGGGTGTTTTTATTGTAGTGTTAGGTCTATGAAGTTCCTATCTTCATATAGAGAATTTAAGGCCCTTGACGGTACTTCAACAGATATAAGAAAAAGAGCTGGGGATAAAGGATCCCCTTGCTTAACCCCCTAAATGATTGGAAAAAAAATCATTAGCTTGACCATTTAAAAGAATAGAATATCAATTATTAGCCATCAGTCTCCAAATACGACTATACGAGTAATAAAATGTTCATCAAACCCCATCTTCCTAAGCACATGCATAAGGTACTTCCATAAAATTCTATCATATGTCTTAGCCATATCAAACTTAAGTACCACATTAGCAGGTTTAACTCTTAGTCAGATATAGGTTGTCTTAAATATTTTGGGGACTCTGTTCTAAATCGTAAAAGTGAATCCTTAATTGAGCTAAGACATGCAAATTATGAATCTTTACACTATATTTTGACTAATACTATTTAATAAAAAAAAAAAATCCTAATTTTTTTTATTTTTTAAAGCCCCGTACTATAGCACAAAGACTGATCTAATATCTGACATTATTTCCTGTGTCAGGAGAATATTTTAAAAAATGCTCCTTCCTTTTACACATTGAAAAAGTACATAAAAAAAATAAAGAAAGTGTGGAGTCCCAAAGATCCACCTTAACCGGTGCTCGCCGGTGAATGATTTCAATGAGTTCTTCTCTCGTTCGTTACTTTTTTCCCATATACTTCATGCTTCTACTTAGTAAACTTCCCCAGATTAATGAGATACCAGTTTCAAAAAATTGGATTGAAACAGCAGTGCCTAAAAGTCGAACTCAATAAAACACGACCTTGGGATCCAATAATGAAGGCGAAAGTGATGTTAGAGAGGTTTTTGAAAGAAGAAGATGAAGAGGTTACCTTCTTATGGTGATGTAGGAGGCACAACAACGATGAAAGTGGGGGAGGCAATGGTGGAAGTGGTGGCTGGAAAATGGGGAAGAGGAAGAGAAAAAATAAAATAAAAATCGGCTAAATAAAACTTCTCACGTGTTGATTTTGAGTGTATTACACTCACCGTGTCATGTCAGCACCAAGTGTCTAATTAGAACAAATTAAGTATAGTCTAGGTATTCATTAGGGGCGAGATTTAGTTGAGTTGTCTAAGTGAAATCACATTGTCAATTGTAGGTGAGTTTGGCCTAAAACTTACTCCTCCATCTCATTTTAAGTATATTAGTTTGACTGCACAAAATTTAAGGAATAAAATAAATTTTTGAATTTTGTAGTTTTAAATTTGCCAGGTAAAATGTATGAATGATCAACTTACTAAATATAAAAAGAGACTCTTTTTAGAACAAATCAAAATGAAAAGTAAGACAATTCAATTGGGATAGAGAGAATAATTATCTTTATTATCAAAATTAAATTAAATTCAAAGACTTCGAAAATGTGTTGCCTTGAACTCTTGACTCTCGCTTGCATCATGAACAAAACTTCTAAGGTCAAAAGTTAAAGAAATTGCCCATAAAACAAATCATGTTAAACTTGAAGTTTTGCTTATAGACAAGCATAGTGGTAAAAAATTCAAGACCGTTTCCAAGTCCATTCTTGTAAATCACTCCAAACAAATTGATTTTGAGAGAAAGTACTTTCACTTATATATGTAGCATTTGTGTTTAGCCTTATAAATAATGTGTTTGATCTAAGACTGATTAGTGGAACGAGATGGGACAGGACGAAATTTGGGGATGGTGGAGTGGGTCGGGATAGGCGGAACGGAGAGGGACATGATTAGGGAGACAGGAAGTGGTCTCATCTCGTCCCACATCCCCCTATCAGAGGGGATAAGATTTGGAGGGACTGGACGAAAGCGGGATTTGGAGGGACTTTTATAAACTTTTTTCCGAATAACTTAATTTAAAAAATATATATATATTTAAACACTTAAATAATTGAAAAGGATAATGAAAAATATCCCAAGACTAATTATCTCTTATATTATTTAATAGAAATATAATTATTTTTGTAATCCAATTTCAATTACAACTTAAATAATTGTTTTTTCATTATAATCCTACCATTGTATGTAATATATTTTGAAAAATAAAACAAGAAAATGAAAAAAAGAAAGAAAATAGCCTAATTTAAGTCCTCACTCGCTCATATGCAAGTGCAAAACACAATTTGCCATGTCAGTGTGTAAGAGCATGTTTGGCCAAGAGACTTTGAAGTCAAAAGCATTTTTTTTTAATTATTTGATCAATTAGTAAAGTTACTTTTAAGTAGAAGCAGAAGCAGTTTTTCTTCGGTCGGAGAAAAGCAAAAAATTTCTATTTTTTTTTAAAAAGCAGGAGCATAAATTTATTTTCGTCTAGATAAAAATATCCCTAGCATAAATATATTTATCAAGTATATCCCCCAAAAACTATTAATTTATAATTAATAATCCTTTATTTTATTTTACGTTGTAATTTTGTGCAAACTTTTAATTTGTGAAATGATTTTAAATTTTATTTTGGTTGATTTTTTTAGTATATTTAAATTACAATGTTGATATTATATCAATATTAATATTTTCTTTGATTTATCCATTTATTATATTAATTTAACATTTTAATATGTACTTTAAAATTTTCATTAAATAAAATTAAAAACCTAATTAATGTCTTTCCTATAGATATTTAAAATAATTTATATCTATAAAATAATATTAATAGTAAACGCTCATTGATACTTATCTTTTTTTGTAATTTGACACTCAAAAACACCTTTTTGAGAAAATTAGTCAAACACAACTTGCTTATCAAAAGTACTTTTCAAATGAATTAGTCAAACACTAACTACTTCTCACCAAAAGTGTTTTTTTAGAAAAACACTTTTCAAAATAAACAGTTTTTAGCCACTTGGCCAAACATGCTCTAAGAGACACTTTTGTCAAGTAAAAGTGTTTATTTGGTCATCAACTAAGATTGTATGTCTAACTTACAAATTTTGTCAAGTTTAAAGTATGGTTGATCAGTGGGCCGGGACGATCCGATCTCGCTATTTTTAAAAAACAAATTATGGTATCGGGACTCGAACCGAGACGGGACATGGTCTCGTTCCGCTCGGACACGGCCCGCCCCAATCTCGCCAGCCCAGCCCGGTCCCTGTCCCTCTCTGATCCCTCCATTTGCACAAAATAATCGTTGCACCAACAACCATTTTATATTTTAGCTGTTGTGCAACGACCACTTTTGGCCTCCCCCTACCCATTTACTATTTATTTTTAACCCCTAAGTTATTATATTTACACTTTAACCCAATTTTTCAACTATAAATACCTCATTTTCTCACAAATCTTCCTACAATCTCTCTAATCTCTCAATCAATCTTTCTACAAGTCTACATTGTCTACTAAATATTCAATTTTATTTATTCATTTGGAAGTGAAATTGGTAACTAGCTTGAGGATCATCCATCGAGCAAAGTTTTAATTTTCAACTTCTCGATTACACGTCGACGTTAGGTACATTCGTTCCTTCATTAAATTATTATTGTTTAATTGTTTTATTAGCGTACTTAATTTCATTATCCTTAACTAATTATTAGCATAATTAAAATGGAATCAATAAAAGGTATGCTTAAGGGTAAGGGTAAGGGTAAGGGTAAGGGTAAGACTTCTTCTACTAGGGGTAACAAGGGTCGGGGTACTTCTTCTAGTCATTCTATTCCTGACAGATTCTTATTCCTAGACATGATGATTGTTGACACCCAATTTTGACCCTCCCGTCCAGTCATTAACTATAAAATTACACTCCTTTTGCAAAATAATTTTTTATGATTTCTTATAATAAAATGCAACAATAAAATATTAATACATGCATAAATAAATTATTTAATAATTACTTCGCATTTTTCTACGTAGAGTATTAAGCATTTAGAGTCTCGCGCTCGCATTAATTAATTTCAAGCTCTGTCGTAATTCTTAAATAATTAATAAATACATAAAATAAATAATTTAGCAATGACGTCACAAGTAGCATAGCCGTTTATTAATACGCAAGAGAATTCCATAATTATTGTAATAATTTAAGGCATAAATTAAATAATAATGCACAACAAATAAGGTTTTAAATAATAGCACCGCATTTTGAGGAAAAGCTTTAAACAACTCTTAAATATCATGCTTGCATTTAGCGTTTAAATAATTTAATCTAAACTCCTTTTAATAATTTAACTTCGCAATAATGCATAATGATAAGATTTTAAATAATAGTGTCGCATTCTAAAGTATTAAGCATTAATTAAATAGCACGCCCGTCTTCATTGTTTAATCTCAAACTTAGACTAACAAAGCACCTAAAATAATTTAATCACAATTTATTAATCTGATTTACCACTAATTAATTTTACCTAAAACTAACAATTAAAACTAACCTAAAACTAATTAATTACTAACACTTAATACCCATTAATAATACACTTCTACCACTACCAGCCCAATCACCCGCATGGCCCAGCTCCCGTGGCCCAACGTCCTCTTTATTTTCCCTTACCCGATCAGCCCACACACCCTTTTATTTTTTCCTTATCAGCAGCCCAATACCCGCTGGCCCATTCTCATTTCCCTTATCACCCGCGTACGCCCACAGCCCTCACTTCATCTTCAAACGCAGGCCTCATCGTCTCCCTCACAAACGCAACCCTAGAAAGCTTCAATCGCCGCCCGAGATTCTCGCCTGAGAATCCGGCGGCTTTCCTTTATCCACACACCCCAGCCAGCTTTCCCTTACCAAATCAGCAACAGAATCGCACAAGATACCTTTCAAAATCTTAACCAAATCGCACGAAATCAGTCCCAAATCTTAGGAAATCAATCTCAAATCTCCCACAAGTCATTCCCCAAAATCCCTGGAATCATGCGGAATCGTTTACCTTACCTGTTCAAGCAGCACGAATCCTAAACGAAATCCCTCCAAAATCAGTTCCTTACCATAACCTTAAGATCCATACCAAACTTAGAACCAAATCGAGACTATAAATTAACCCTCTTATACATGCAATAGGCATCATCGATGGTCCAGAACAGAACACCTTTCTGAATCCAGAAACTGAGAGAAAATAGGCAAGAATCATTCAAAGTTAGACTTCTAGAGCAGTCCAATCGATCGGTTAGGGCAAACCAGTGCATGCATAAAGATCGAATCGACAAAAGCTTTCGAACCCGAGAGAACCCCTTTCCCCTTCGTTCGAGAACCAGCAGTTAAAACACTAAGCCATCACTCTTCTTCAATCGCACAGCATAAAACCTCCGAGCAGACCGACGACTTGATACGCTGCCTCGGTTCGCTGCCCGGAGAAGGTAAACTCAACTTCCTCTCGACTCTAGTTCATTTCCATGTTCTGTGGCCTTTTATGTGTATTATGCGGATTAATCATATTCAGCCATGTTTGTTCACGTTACCGCTTCTACTAGCATTTAAATGTGATATCGGTGTGGACTGTTTTATCCTTGTAATATTGGTTTCTGCAAGTATTTGTGATGTAGGTCGTATTGGTATTGGTATAGTGTAAGCATGATATAGATTGGATAAGCATCATGTATAATGTGTTAGTAATTTGTGTACATGTCATTTTTTCGATTTAAGGGTAATATAGAATAAACGTCAACCTTGGGTCTTTAATAGCAAAACTACAAGCTTGCGATAATGAATTTAGTATGGTAAAAGTGGGATAAGAAGTCTTGTGTGTGGAAAAGTTAGTTTCTGAATGTTGTTTGATCCTGTTTGGGGTTCAGGGAATATGAAGTTATGTCTACCTCGATGAGATCTTTTATAGGGTTTATCCTTCTAATGGGTATTTTATTTTATTAGTCGCGACTTGTTAGTTGGTTAATATGTTAACATGTTTGAGAATCAAGTCACGATAAACAAAGTTGCGTAGTTGTCCCATTTATTTCTATTATAAAACATCTCCACAACAGTTTGTAGCATCTTTGTCCCATGCCCAGTTTGTACATCATGGATACGACTGAGTGTTTAACTGATTTTATATTTTCCAAAATATGATTACTGCCCAACATATGGCTAGAATATGAGTCCAGATGGTCAGCTTGGCCTGAATTATCATACGCCTTTGAGTTATTGCTCTGAGTAGCTACTTATCCATCTCCTGTGAATATATGATATGACACTCCTTTAGTTATATGTGTTCTTGTTTCATATCCTAGTCTCATTATCAATCATAATCATATTATATTTTTCTCTTATAGATTTGAACCATGTTAAATGGTTCGCCTGCGTCTCAACATATCTTGTATGAGAATTAGACTCCCAAGAACTTAAGAAAATTGATATGTAATCGTGTTACAATGCTATATTGAGTATTCCGTCCATGTGTATTCTGCATATCCATGTTTCAAATGTTAGCTAAGTTTGAACCACCTAGCCCAACATTCCTTTGAAGTGAAATATGAAATCTGTATCTGCCATAAATCAATTAGGACTAGTTTACTACTAGTTAAGTACGAATATATGGTTAAAAGATTTATCTTTCATATTGTGTGAATCTTACATGTTTTCCCAGCACCATGTCATCCCTTAGCACTAGTCTAAGATATGAATCATGTTAGTCAATTTGAGACGCTATAAATCTAATCTGTTTCCCTTCTAAAATCTGAAATCTACCCCTTTTGGGCCTTGGGCTGTCTATTGCTTTAAATAAGAACCGGATCGTATATGTATTTAAATTTCATGTCAAATTTGTGAGTATAATGGGAGAAATCAGCCTGTTTGTATTATGCCCTTCTGTGATATATCTCACCTGATAATTTAGCAGTAAGCATATGAGATCTGTGTTTTTTGTAAGTCTGGGATTAAGAATAAACCTTGTATATGTGTGTCTCAATTTCTTCTCTCTGATCTGATCCAATCCCTTAAGCAGACTAACACTTCTAATGTGCTTCCACTCAATGAGTGACGTGTGTCTCCTATTTGATCTCGTGCTTGACTAAATACACTTTCAGAAGCCACTGTTGAGATCGACACATTAAGAACATCCCGGGCCATCGCTGCAAGTACCGGAAATTGCCTTTTGTTATCCTGCCACCATTGTAAAGGGTCAAAAATTTTCTTCTCACTACCGCTTTTGCAAATAAAATTGCATCTCATCGCAAGATCGGCTTGTGGTTGGTTGTGTTGTAAAAGTGTTCTATATGTCTAAAGATTCTTCTTCATCGTCATCAGCATTGAATCCTGCAGGTGTAGACACAGAACCAGAACTAGAAGGAATATTAGTAGCAGAGTTGGTGTTATCATGTAATGTAGCATAATATTCATATAATGTAGTTAAATTAGTATCAAGTTTACTTATGCAATCAAATGAAGATGGAGTTTCTGTTTGACTTATTTCCATATAAGTATATAAACTAAATATTAAATTATGACAATCTACTTTTTTAATAGAAGGATTTAAGACTGCACCAATACAATAAACATCAGGAATAGGAAAAAAATATTTTTTAAACTTTTCAAACATAATCAGAATCGCATCTTTATATTTCACATTTGATTTTAAACCATAAAGTAAATATGAAATTTCAGCTATATGAGCTAAAGCATTACAAACTGTTGGGTAATAAGATCCTGAAAATTCAACAGTTGCAGTGTAAAATTTACGTAAAATTTTTAAAAGTTCACCAATTGATTTCCAATGTTCATCGGTTAACATATACATCACGTTCTTACAATGTGCATTTGCAACATGTGTTATGAGGTCTTTATACTTATAACATTCTTTTAAAAATAAATAAGTATAATTCCACCGTGTAATAATCTCTTCTGGCATGAATTTAGGTCTCAAATTAAATTGTTTACATTTTTCTTTAAATTCTATAATTCTATTTTTCCTATTATTACCCTGAATAACTCCAACAGTTCTTTTGACAAGTTTTATTTCAGGTGAAAATAAATCAAGACCATTTTTAACAATTAAATTATAAATATGACAAGCACAACGAACATGAAATATATCAGGAAGTGGTGGTTGTACTTCCGCTTTTAAAAGATCTACTGTGCAGATTATTAGATGCATTATCGAATGATACACAAAGTATTTTATTATAAAGATTATATTTTTGGGCATAAAAATAAATAGTTTCGCTTATATATTTTCCAGTATGACTTTGATCCTCGTCATACGCAAAAGCAATAATACGTTTTTCCATTCTAAAATTTTCATCAATCCAATGACAAGTAATTGTTAAATAATCATAACCGTTCAATGCATGTCCAATGTCTGAAGTAAAACTAACATGACATGGAAGGTTAGCAAACAAATATTGCAAGAAAATAACATAATCATTATGAAGTCTAAAAATATCGGCTCTAGTAGTACTACGAGGAACACCTTTAAAAAAAGGATTATATACTCTTTGAATATATGTAATTAAATATGAAGAAGAAGCAAAAGAAAAAGGAAACAACCTCCGACAATCATTTTTGCTAATTCAATGCGATCTTTTTTTGGATCGTACTTAGCCAACCCCCCAGTTAATGGATTAAGTTGTTGTTGACCGGGTTCTAAATCAGAGACAACATTCCATTGTGCCGTATGATCTTATTTTATATGTCTACCTATGGTGCCCGTCCCCCCGTAACCACCCCCTGTCTTATGTTTATAAGTTCTCCCACAAATATTACATTTAACTCTATCAGTACCCACAACTTTATCATAAAAGAGCCACATTTTACTCATTTTTTTTCTTGCTACTGGTCCTGGTAAAGGAGGTCTACGACTACGACTACCACTAGCAGTACCAACATCGATAAGGAACACTAAGGTGTAGGAGGTTCTTGTTCTTGGTCTTCACGTTCATAACTATCATCTAATTGATCGTTATCATATTCATTATCTTCTATTCCAAAATCTTGTTGCATTTGATCATAATCTATATTTTGATTAGATGATGAAGAACCTCTGATTTTTACCCTGAACTAGATTTACTGCAAATTCCGACGCATTCCCTTAGTAAAGACATTATAAAATATTTAAATAATCAACAAATAAATATGACAATTTAATAAAATAATTAGAGAATGAAACGAGTGTACTAAACTTCGGATTCGATTCAATTGAAACTCAAGCTCAAGTCTCAAGGCTCTTGCTACTTTGAATTTGAAAACTATTAATAATAATAACTTGAAAATTGATAATAAAGATGATTAAGAGAGTATGAGAAATTGAGAATAAGAGAATTGAGAGAAATGTTGTGTGATAAAAATGAAGAAAATGTAGATAATTTATATATTTTTTAAAGGGTAAAATTGTAATTAAAATAAATAAATAAAAAAAAATATATATATATATATAAAAAACAGGCCAACGGTAATTTGGCCCTGCCCCCAGGCTTTCCCAAGCCCAACGGTAATAATACCGTTTGGGCAAATTTTTTTTTTTTGTTATTCGGCCCGGACGGCTAATCCAGAATGGAACCGGTTTCAGTTCTGCACGGCCTTACCGGTTTTTTCATAACCCGCGGATTGGGGTTGGGCCAATCCAACCCCAACCCAGATGCTTCCGGCCCGGTCGGCAAACTACCGGTCAACCGGTCGACCCGGTCAACCCTGGTTGATGAGTTTACTTTTATGGTGATTCATTTTGAGGAAACACTAAAGGGTGTCATTTTAGTTTAATGGGGTGTTTTACTTTAGTTATACTATGTTGTAAAGAATTTTGGAATTATTTTGGTTCGGGTTTGAAGGTGAATCTAATCTCGACGACTATTCTATGCAGGATGGCCAGGATGAACTTCTAAAAAATCAAGGTTAGTTGAGGATGGGATTGTTTTGTTTCATATTATCTCTCTGGTGTATTCATTGTTGCTTGAAATGCAACTGCTAAATCCTTTACTACCTATACAGGATACTAATCTATGTAGCGATACTCATTTAATTAGTGAAAAACTTTTATTCCATTTAGCTATTGTTTTATTGGAAATTATCAGGATACTCATTCTTCACCCTTCTCTTTCTTTGCATAATTTCGGGGAATTCTACAATCGTCCATGTTCTCGAGCTGCTGCATTTTGGTTGCCCCACTGCTGCTGCGTCTTGAGGTCCAATCCTAAAATGTTTCTTTGAAGATCTTGGTTGTGGATCGTTTTTGAGGCTTACTCGCCTTTGATGCCCATTCTTGACGCAGCGAAATTGCTTTGTGAGCCATAGTAGTTCACTCAAGCTGATTTGGTAGTATCATCCATATGTTATTAAGAGGCTTGTTTTTATGACAATGGATAGGCATGACAAGGAGAAGGAAATGACTTTTGTTCCTCTTTCCGCTCTTTATGCCGATGTCATCTGACTATCTGAGTATCATCCTTGTTTCTATGGTAATGGATAGGCATTGATTTCTATTAGAGTTGGACTTAAGATCATCTGTACAAGAACTACATATCAAATTTGAAATGTATACTCAGCTGGTTCTTTGTGTATTGAATGATTATCCATTTTGGGAAGATTTGGTACAACATATTCTAGCTATTCAATGTATATTTTAGGTGCACTCAATTTGTAATATTGAAATTAAATTACCAAAAAAAAACGCAAAATTTAATTTTCCCGCCATATTAAAATAAATTATTAATTTTATAGAAATTTTAAAAAAAATTGAATTAAAATTTAAATTTATGTGACGGGTTGTGTGACGGGTTTGAACCGTCACCTGTTTGTGACATTTGTGTGAAGAGTAAAAATCGTCACATATCGTGTGACGGTTCCAGAACTGTCATAAGTGAAAAAGATGACACTTACAGAAACCGTCATCTTAGGGGTTAAATGACGATTTTTTACCCGTCACTGTAGGGTGTTTTTATTGTAGTGTTAGGTCTATGAAGTTCCTATCTTCATATAGAGAATTTAAGGCCCTTGACGGTACTTCAACAGATATAAGAAAAAGAGCTGGGGATAAAGGATCCCCTTGCTTAACCCCCTAAATGATTGGAAAAAAAATCATTAGCTTGACCATTTAAAAGAATAGAATATCAATTATTAGCCATCAGTCTCCAAATACGACTATACGAGTAATAAAATGTTCATCAAACCCCATCTTCCTAAGCACATGCATAAGGTACTTCCATAAAATTCTATCATATGTCTTAGCCATATCAAACTTAAGTACCACATTAGCAGGTTTAACTCTTAGTCAGATATAGGTTGTCTTAAATATTTTGGGGACTCTGTTCTAAATCGTAAAAGTGAATCCTTAATTGAGCTAAGACATGCAAATTATGAATCTTTACACTATATTTTGACTAATACTATTTAATAAAAAAAAAAAATCCTAATTTTTTTTATTTTTTAAAGCCCCGTACTATAGCACAAAGACTGATCTAATATCTGACATTATTTCCTGTGTCAGGAGAATATTTTAAAAAATGCTCCTTCCTTTTACACATTGAAAAAGTACATAAAAAAAATAAAGAAAGTGTGGAGTCCCAAAGATCCACCTTAACCGGTGCTCGCCGGTGAATGATTTCCAATGAGTTCTTCTCTCGTTCGTTACTTTTTTCCCATATACTTCATGCTTCTACTTAGTAAACTTCCCCAGATTAATGAGATACCAGTTTCAAAAAATTGGATTGAAACAGCAGTGCCTAAAAGTCGAACTCAATAAAACACGACCTTGGGATCCAATAATGAAGGCGAAAGTGATGTTAGAGAGGTTTTTGAAAGAAGAAGATGAAGAGGTTACCTTCTTATGGTGATGTAGGAGGCACAACAACGATGAAAGTGGGGGAGGCAATGGTGGAAGTGGTGGCTGGAAAATGGGGAAGAGGAAGAGAAAAAATAAAATAAAAATCGGCTAAATAAAACTTCTCACGTGTTGATTTTGAGTGTATTACACTCACCGTGTCATGTCAGCACCAAGTGTCTAATTAGAACAAATTAAGTATAGTCTAGGTATTCATTAGGGGCGAGATTTAGTTGAGTTGTCTAAGTGAAAACTGTTGTCAATTGTAGGTGAGTTTGGCCTAAAACTTACTCCCTCCATCTCATTTTAAGTATATTAGTTTGACTTGCACAAAATTTAAGGAATAAAATAAATTTTTTGAATTTTGTAGTTTTAAATTTGCCAGGTAAAATGTATGAATGATCAACTTACTAAATATAAAAAGAGACTCTTTTTAGAACAAATCAAAATGAAAAGTAAGACAATTCAATTGGGATAGAGAGAATAATTATCTTTATTATCAAAATTAAATTAAATTCAAAGACTTCGAAAATGTGTTGCCTTGAACTCTTGACTCTCGCTTGCATCATGAACAAAACTTCTAAGGTCAAAAGTTAAAGAAATTGCCCATAAAACAAATCATGTTAAACTTGAAGTTTTGCTTATAGACAAGCATAGTGGTAAAAAATTCAAGACCGTTTCCAAGTCCATTCTTGTAAATCACTCCAAACAAATTGATTTTGAGAGAAAGTACTTTCACTTATATATGTAGCATTTGTGTTTAGCCTTATAAATAATGTGTTTGATCTAAGACTGATTAGTGGAACGAGATGGGACAGGACGAAATTTGGGGATGGGTCGGGATAGGCGAATCGGAGAGGGACATGATTAGGGAGACAGGAAGTGGTCTCATCTCGTCCCACATCCCCCTATCAGAGGGGATAAGATTTGGAGGGACTGGACGAAAGCGGGATTTGGAGGGACTTTTATAAACTTTTTTTCCAGACACTTAATTTAAAAAATATATATATATTTAAACACTTAAATAATTGAAAAGGATAATGAAAAATATCCCAAGACTAATTATCTCTTATATTATTTAATAGAAATATAATTATTTTTGTAATCCAATTTCAATTACAACTTAAATAATTGTTTTTTCATTATAATCCTACCATTGTATGTAATATATTTTGAAAAATAAAACAAGAAAATGAAAAAAAGAAAGAAAATAGCCTAATTTAAGTCCTCACTCGCTCATATGCAAGTGCAAAACACAATTTGCCATGTCAGTGTGTAAGAGCATGTTTGGCCAAGAGACTTTGAAGTCAAAAGCATTTTTTTTTAATTATTTGATCAATTAGTAAAGTTACTTTTAAGTAGAAGTATAGCGCTTTTTCTTCTAGAGAAAAGCAAAAATTTCTATTTTTTTAAAAGCAGGAGCATAAATTTATTTTCGTCTAGATAAAAATATCCCTAGCATAAATATATTTATCAAGTATATCCCCCAAAAACTATTAATTTATAATTAATAATCCTTTATTTTATTTTACGTTGTAATTTTGTGCAAACTTTTAATTTGTGAAATGATTTTAAATTTTATTTTGGTTGATTTTTTTAGTATATTTAAATTACAATGTTGATATTATATCAATATTAATATTTTCTTTGATTTATCCATTTATTATATTAATTTAACATTTTAATATGTACTTTAAAATTTTCATTAAATAAAATTAAAAACCTAATTAATGTCTTTCCTATAGATATTTAAAATAATTTATATCTATAAAATAATATTAATAGTAAACGCTCATTGATACTTATCTTTTTTTGTAATTTGACACTCAAAAACACCTTTTTGAGAAAATTAGTCAAACACAACTTGCTTATCAAAAGTACTTTTCAAATGAATTAGTCAAACACTAACTACTTCTCACCAAAAGTTTTTTTTTAGAAAAACACTTTTCAAAATAAATGCTTTTAGCCACTTGGCCAAACATGCTCTAAGAGACACTTTTGTCAAGTAAAAGTGTTTATTTGGTCATCAACTAAGATTGTATGTCTAACTTACAAATTTTGTCAAGTTTAAAGTATGGTTGATCAGTGGGTCGGGACGATCCGATCTCGCTATTTTTAAAAAACAAATTATGGTATCGGGACTCGAACCGAGACGGGACATGGTCTCGTTCCGCTCGGACACGGCCCGCCCCAATCTCGCCAGCCCAGCCCGGTCCCTGTCCCTCTCTGATCCCTCCATTTGCATAAAATAATCGTTGCACCAACAACCATTTTATATTTTAGCCGTTGTGCAACGACCACTTTTGGCCTCCCCCTACCCATTTACTATTTATTTTTAACCCCTAAGTTATTATATTTACACTTTAACCCAATTTTTCAACTATAAATACCTCATTTTCTCACAAATCTTCCTACAATCTCTCTAATCTCTCAATCAATCTTTCTACAAGTCTACATTGTCTACTAAATATTCAATTTTATTTATTCATTTGGAAGTGAAATTGGTAACTAGCTTGAGGATCATCCATCGAGCAAAGTTTTAATTTTCAACTTCTCGATTACACGTCGACGTTAGGTACATTCGTTCCTTCATTAAATTATTATTGTTTAATTATTTTATTAGCGTACTTAATTTCATTATCCTTAACTAATTATTAGCATAATTAAAATGGAATCAATAAAAGGTATGCTTAAGGGTAAGGGTAAGGGTAAGGGTAAGACTTCTTCTACTAGGGGTAACAAGGGTCGGGGTACTTCTTCTAGTCATTCTATTCCTGACAGATTCTTATTCCTAGACATGATGATTGTTGACACCCAATTTTGACCCTCCCGTCCAGTCATTAACTATAAAATTACACTCCTTTTGCAAAATAATTTTTTATGATTTCTTATAATAAAATGCAACAATAAAATATTAATACATGCATAAATAAATTATTTAATAATTACTTCGCATTTTTCTACGTAGAGTATTAAGCATTTAGAGTCTCGCGCTCGCATTAATTAATTTCAAGCTCTGTCGTAATTCTTAAATAATTAATAAATACATAAAATAAATAATTTAGCAATGACGTCGCGTCAAGTAGCATAGCCGCGTTTATTAATACGCAAGAGAATTCCATAATTATTGTAATAATTTAAGGCATAAATTAAATAATAATGCACAACAAATAAGGTTTTAAATAATAGCACCGCATTTTGAGGAAAAGCTTTAAACAACTCTTAAATATCATGCTTGCATTTATCGTTTAAATAATTTAATCTAAACTCCTTTTAATAATTTAACTTCGCAATAATGCATAATGATAAGATTTTAAATAATAGTGCCGCATTCTAAAGTATTAAGCATTAATTAAATAGCACGCCCGTCTTCATTGTTTAATCTCAAACTTAGACTAACAAAGCACCTAAAATAATTTAATCACAATTTATTAATCTGATTTACCACTAATTAATTTTACCTAAAACTAACAATTAAAACTAACCTAAAACTAATTAATTACTAACACTTAATACCCATTAATAATACACTTCTACCACTACCAGCCCAATCACCCGCATGGCCCAGCTCCCGCGCCCAACGTCCTCTTTATTTTCCCTTACCCGATCAGCCCACACACCCTTTTATTTTTTCCTTATCAGCAGCCCAATACCCGCTGGCCCATTCTCATTTCCCTTATCACCCGCGTACGCCCACAGCCCTCACTTCATCTTCAAACGCAGGCCTCATCGTCTCCCTCACAAACGCAACCCTAGAAAGCTTCAATCGCCGCCCGAGATTCTCGCCTGAGAATCCGGCGGCTTTCCTTTATCCACACACCCACCAATTTTCCTTACCAAATCAAGAACAGATCGCACAAGATACCTTTCAAAATCTTAACCAAATCGCACTAAATCACCCCAAATCTTAGGAAATCAATCTCAAATCTCCCACAAGTCATTCCCCAAAACTCGAATCACGCGAATCGTTTACCTTACCTGCTCAAGCAAAGACGAATCCTAAACGAAATCCTCCAAAATCGCCTCCTTACCATAACCTTAAGATCCATACCAAACTTAGAACCAAATCGAGACTATAAATTAACCCTCTTATACATGCAATAGGCATCATCGATGGTCCAGAACAGAACACCTTTCTGAATCCAGAAACTGAGAGAAAATAGGCAAGAATCATTCAAAGTTAGACTTCTAGAGCAGTCCAATCGATCGGTTAGGGCAAACCAAATGCACGATAAAGATCGAATCGACAAAAGCTTTCAACCCGAGAGAACCCCTTTCCTTCGCTCGAGAACCAGCGATTAAAACACTAAGCCATCACTCTTCTTCAATCGCGACAAAGATAAAACCTCCGAAAGCGCATCGACGACTTGATACGCCTCGGTTATTTGCCGGAGAAGGTAAACCCAACTTCCTCTCGACTCTAGTTCATTTCCATTCGTGGCCTTTTATGTGTATTATGCGGATTAATCATATTCAGCCATGTTTGTTCACGTTACGCTTCTACTAGCATTTAAATGTGATATCGGTGTGGACTGCTTTATCCTCGTAATATCGTTTCGCAAGTATTTGTGATGTAGGTCGTATTGGTATTGGTATAGTGTAAGCATGATATAGATTGGATAAGCATCATGTATAATGTGTTAGTAATTTGTGTACATGTCATTTTTTCGATTTAAGGGTAATATAGAATAAACGTCAACCTTGGGTCTTTAATAGCAAAACTACAAGCTTGCGATAATGAATTTAGTATGGTAAAAGTGGGATAAGAAGTCTTGTGTGTGGAAAAGTTAGTTTCTGAATGTTGTTTGATCCTGTTTGGGGTTCAGGGAATATGAAGTTATGTCTACCTCGATGAGATCTTTTATAGGGTTTATCCTTCTAATGGGTATTTTATTTTATTAGTCGCGACTTGTTAGTTGGTTAATATGTTAACATGTTTGAGAATCAGTGGCCTGATGAAACAGGTTGCGTAGTTGTCCCATTTATTTCTATTATAAAACATCTCCACAACAGTTTGTAGCATCTTTGTCCCATGCCCAGTTTGTACATCATGGATACGACTGAGTGTTTAACTGATTTTATATTTTCCAAAATATGATTACTGCCCAACATATGGCCAGAATATGAGTCCAGATGGTCAGCTTGGCCTGAATTATCATACGCCTTTGAGTTATTGCTCTGAGTAGCTACTTATCCATCTCCTGTGAATATATGATATGACACTCCTTTAGTTATATGTGTTCTTGTTTCATATCCTAGTCTCATTATCAATCACAATCATATTATATTTTTTCTCTTATAGATTTGAACCATGTTAAATGGTCTGCCCTGCATCTCAACATATACTGTATGAGAATTAGACTCCCAAGAACTTAAGAAAATTGATATAGAACTGTGTTACAATGCTATATTGAGTATTCCGTCCATGTGTATTCTGCATATCCATGTTTCAAATGTTAGCTAAGTTTGAACCACCTAGCCCAACATTCCTTTGAAGTGAAATATGAAATCTGTATCTGCCATAAATCAATTAGGACTAGTTTACTACTAGTTAAGTACGAATATATGGTTAAAAGATTTATCTTTCATATTGTGTGAATCTTACATGTTTTCCCAGCACCATGTCATCCCTTAGCACTAGTCTAAGATATGAATCATGTTAGTCAATTTGAGACGCTATAAATCTAATCTGTTTCCCTTCTAAAATCTGAAATCTACCCCTTTTGGGCCTTGGGCTGTCTATTGCTTTAAATAAGAACCGGATCGTATATGTATTTAAATTTCATGTCAAATTTGTGAGTATAATGGGAGAAATCAGCCTGTTTGTATTATGCCCTTCTGTGATATATCTCACCTGATAATTTAGCAGTAAGCATATGAGATCTGTGTTTTTTGTAAGTCTGGGATTAAGAATAAACCTTGTATATGTGTGTCTCAATTTCTGGACATTATACAGTCATATCTGATTCCAAATTTATGTACAACCCTGTTCTGTCGGGTCTTACCACTGATTTCTACCTCTGGATAGCTGCATGGTTTGCTATCTTGGCTGCTGGTTTTGGACTGATTTTTTTATCATTTCTGGACCGATTTTTGGCTATTTGACTGTTTCTTTTTGGACATTTCTGTTGCTGATTCTTGGCCGATTTTTGGATCCTTTACTTTGCTTAGATCTGCGAGTAACGAAATATATGTGTATTTTAAGTTTATATGAATACTTCATTTGCATTATTGTATACGGTTACGCCTATACTAACTCCTTATCTTTCTTTATTTTTTACATGAAATGCATCGGAGCAAAACGAAGAGTCTCACGGCGAGACTCATCATAAGCTACAACAAATGAAGACCCGCATCTATGTGCATTTATCTCTGCCTCAGAAATTCCAAGCCGCAGGCGAAAGACATCGCCATTCCTCGAGTCCTTTAAATTATTTTCTACCCCGCCCCCCTTCATTTACTTATTGTAAATTATTTGTCTAACGCTATATTAATTAATAGAATAATTAGAATATCTAAACCCTGAACCTCTAGATTAGAAAACAATTCTCTTTAGGTTAGTTACTCTAAACTCAATACATATTGCTTAAGTCATACAAAACTATTAAATTTTATTTATCTTCGTAACTGTTCGCCGCTAGCACTTTATTACTAGATTTCCAACCCATTTTTTATAAGACCCTCGTTAACATTTGTATAAAAGCCTTATTTCTTTTATTAAAAAACCTCCTAAACATTTGGCATACTATGATATGCTAATAAAAATATAAATCGTCTTTGCATATATAAAAATACATGTTTTAAATCTCACATTTTATGTTAATAAGAAAACTTCCTATATTTTTTACTTAAATACTTTTTCAAAGACATGTATTGCATCTCAGATAATAAACCCTAGGTTTGAACGGACAACCGCAAGTTAGTGGATCCTTTAGGGTGCCTAACCCCTTCCCTTTAGGATAATAAAGAACCCTTACCCAGAATCTCATTAAGTTTAGCAGACCATTAAAATGGAGTTAATGTTTTACTTTAAACTAGTTAAACATTTAGGTGTCCTAATTCACCCAAACTAATTAGGTGGCGACTCCTAGCAACCCTTTGCCTTTATTTTAAGCAACCCTTTTAGCATTTTAAACACTCTTTTACACTTTTAGCATCCTTTTTATATTCTAGCACCTTTTTAACACTTTAACATTATATGATAGGCCGGTAGTGCTTATGTATGATATGATAGGCCGGTAGTGCTTATGTTATGTATGATAGCCGGATGAGCTATGTTATATATTTGTATTATTACGGGGTAAACCCCGGGTTATTATCTATGCCATGGATTTGTTACCCATGATGCGAGTGCGGCGCTTGCACTCATGCGGATCCGGACCACAGGATCCATGCGGGTGAAATAGTCCCATGCGAGTGAAATAGTCCCATGCGAGTACGACTATGGTACTCATGCGGGTCCACAGGATCCATGCGGGTGAAATAGTCCCATGCGGGTGAAATAGTCCCATGACGAGACGGATGACCTCATGCGGGTCCACAGGGCCCATGCGGGTGAAATAGTCTCAGGAGTAGGATTGCTTAACGATACTACGGGCGAGGTACCCTGTTTTGATCGTGAGCCTCCTATTTTTATGTTATAAGTTTATACTTGTTACTCTCATTGTTAGTAAGGCACAGTGCAAGGAAACTGATTTTTATCTATGACTCCAGCTTACTTTTGACTTATGGTATTACTACAGTATTTTCCAGTTTTACATACTTGGTACGTTGTGCATCGACCCCTTCCTGGGCCGTTCACGCCGCAGTAAGGAAAGCGGTGGTAGATCCTCATTCCTATGATCTCTTACTCAGGTGTCAGGAGCTCCATTTCTTCAGAAGCTCGACTTTTGGTATGGTTCTCCCCGGTGTTGTGATATTTTGTACATCTGGGGCATGACGGCCCCGTCCCATCATAGTGTTACTTATTCTTAGAGGCACGTAGTCTTGTCATAACTTGGGTTGTTTAAGGATATAACCATTCGATTTGATGTACTTTTGGGGTAGCCATTTTGGGCTATCGCTTATACTATTATGGTTGTTTTACCTTGAGTTTATTTCCGCCGGTTTTCTCCGATGTTGTGTCACGAGGTGCCTGTGTCAAGGCACGGCCACGACCGGTCGGGTCGTGACAAAAGTGGTATCGAGCGATTAATCCTCGGCGGGTCTACAGTGCCGTATCTAGAGTAGTCTTGATTATCGGTGTGTTGGCACCACATCTATAATCGTGAGGCTACAGGATATTTAGGATTGGTTTCATTTCTTTCACTCTAAGATCGTGCAATAGAGCCGTGTTATAGGTTGAATTTCCTCCGACGTAAACTTTGTGTATCGCTTATGCCTCCACGCAGCGACCGCGCCCGTGGCGGCAAGGCAAATGAGGGAACTACTAGTGGCACCGAGGGTTACCGAGGCACGTGCCCGCCTTACCGGATGTGGTGTTTCTGACGGCGAAGTTCTACCACGCCGCCAACCCCGAGAGTCCGAGGCGAGCAGCCGGCCATCGAGACCGCGGTACGAGCCTCCACCCAGCAGCCTGTGGCGCAGGATATGGGCTACGAGAGATGGCCCGATTAGCCGTGATCAGGCTGCATACGAGGATAGCCGAGATGCAGCGATCCATTGCACCGTAGTTCAAAGACGTAGTCGCTAGCTTGAGACCGAGGACTTTTGAGCCGCACCACCGAGTTTTATGGGTCGAGGCCCGGAGATGATCTCGTGAGTTCATCCGACGATGCAGCGATCATGAGGTGACGGGGCTTTGAGACCGAGTCGGTGGTACTAGGTTCGTGATCGGCCGCGGACACCGCAGCTGATCGGTATGATTCATGGAACTGCCCCGGGAGCATGCGCTCAGCTTGTTTGGGACGAGTTCTCGAGGCGCATTTGGCCATTTCTTGCCTCCGCAGATGAGGAGGGCTCGGGCCGATAGATATTTGACGCTGAGACAGAATGGGCGGACGGTCCGGGAATACAACATGGAGTTTGATTCATTGGCTAGGTATGTGCCCGCTTTGGTAGCAGACATGGAGGACAGGGTGCACCGCTATGTCACAGGACTCGATGATCACTTGGCCGAGAGTTTCTCGGGGGTGGCTCTTCAGCCGGGCATGGACATTGCCCGCATGCAGGCACATGCACTTGGGTGCGGCGAACGCAGGGCCGACGGATATCTGGTGTATCGAAGAAGGCCAGACAGCAGGTCCTCTCGGTAGTTTTAGGGTATACAACCCCAAGCAGACAGATTTGCACCACAATGGCCCAGAGCGCTCCACCATCTTCGGACGTCTGAGTATTCGAGGAGCGGGACAGTGGTTCCGTGGCTTTCGAGTACGAGTTCGGTCAGATGAGGCCCCATGCCTCGGTGGTCGATGTGGTGATTGCCATTATGGGGTGTCGTATTCTCCGTGAGCTTGTTACTCTTGTGGCGGCAGGCCATTTGAAGAGAGATTGTCGTCCGCAGGCGGCGGAGTGCCATGGCTCACCCGGCGTGATTCTTGGGGTCTTCATCTTCGATGGTTGGCGCCCGAGGCGAGGGTGTTCACGGGCCAACAGCCGCGCAGGCGGTCGTGGCGGGTTCCGCCCAGCGGTCCTCGAAACGCATTTATGCTATGTCGCCCACCGCCAGACCGTGAGGCGTCACCGATGTCGCCAGTACATTGTTGGTCTCTTCTTTGTGATGTTTATGCTTTGATAGATCCAGTTCTACCTTGTCCTATATATCTCCTCATATTCTTTGGTAGAATAGGGATAGAGCCCGAGTCCATAGAATCCTTTGAGGTGGCTACGCAGTAGGTCTTCGGTGGTAGCCGAGCGTATATAAGACTTGCCCCTGTGACTATAGATGGTCGCCGACTTCTGCCGACTTGATAGAGTTGGATATGACGCACTTCGATGTGATTATGGGTATGGATTGGCTGGCGTCTTGCTATGCCAATGTGGATCGCAGAGAGGTTAGTTCGGTTCCGATTTTCGCGAGCCTTATCGAGTGGAAGGAATCCGCATCGCCGGCGGTAGGTTTATTTCTTACCTCAAGGCTGGAAGATGGTACGGAAGGGTATATCTACCATTTGGTTCGTATTCGACATCGAGGTGAGATACCGACCTTCGATTCGGTTGTTAGAGAGTTTCCAGACGTATTCCCAGACGAGCTTCCGGGTATCCCTCCTGAGAGGGAGATTGAGTTTTGCATCGATTTGGCACCAGACACTCGACCGATATCTATTCCGCCATACAGGATGGCACCGGCCGAGTTAAAGGAATTGAAGGATCAGCTGAAAGATTTGCTGGAGAAAGGCTTTATTAGGCCAAGTGTTTCTCCCTGGGGAGCGCCAGTGTTGTTTGTAAAGAAGAAGGATGGAACGCTGCGTATGTGTATTGATTACATGTGCGGTGAACAAGGTTACTATCAAGAACAGGTATCCCCTCCCCAGGATTGACGATTTGTTTGACCAGTTGCAGGGTGCAAAGTGTTTTTCCAAGATAGACCTGCGGTCTGGTTATCATCAGGTGCGAGTTAGAGAGATAGACATCCCAAAGACTGCATTCAGGACCCGGTATGGGCACTATGAGTTCAGGGTGATGTCTTTCGGGTTGACCAACGCCCCAAAGAAGATTCATGGATTTGATGAATAGGGTGTTCGAGCCATTCTTGGATATGTTCGTTATAGTGTTTATTGATGATATCTTGGTATATTCGCAAGCCAGAGCGAGAGCATACGCATCATTCGGCGACGTATTAGAGTCCCCGAGGCCGGCAATTGTATGCCAAGTTCTCAAACGCGAGTTCGTTAGCTTCAGTGGCTTTCTTAGGGCATGTTATCTGGGCCGATGGTATTCTGTTGATACAACTAAGATTGAGGCAGCGAAGACTTGGCCTGCACTCCACTACACCGACGAGTGCGCAGCTTTGGGCCTTGCAGCTATTATCGGAGGTTTGTGGAAAAGTTTGCTTCTATTTCAAAGATTTTGACTAAGTCGACTCGTATGGCTATGTTCCGTGGACGGATACTTGTGAGGAAAGTTTCAGCTAAAGGAGAGGTTGACGACCGCCCAGCCTTACTCTTCCGGAGGTTTAGATGGATACGTGGTTTATTGTGATGCGTCGGTGTCGGGCTTGGGTGCGTCGATGCAAAGACGGCAAGCGTTATACGATGCATCTCGACTTAGGAAGCATGAAAAGAACTATCCCACACATGACTTGGAGTTGGCGGTATGATTCATGCTCAAGATCTGAGACATTATTTATATGGAGTTCACGTGGACATTTACACGCACCACAAGAGTCTCCGACATCTTCACCGTAGGAGCCGAACTTGCGGCGAGACGGTGGTGGAGCTACTTAAGGATTACGATGTTGATATTCGTACCACCCGGGAAGGCCAATGTAGTTGCAGATGCCCTTAGTCGCAGATCGATGGGTAGTCCATGCATTGTTCACCAAAGAAAAGGGAGATGGCCCGAGTTACATCGCCCAATGAGCCTTGGGTTCGTTTGGTTGATTCTCTAGTGACGGAATTCGGTTCGAGAGGTTGTCGAGTCTTCCATCGCCGGCGAGGTGAAGAGGCGGCGATGAGGATCCGATTTGCACGGCATGCAGATGCCGCTGCTCGTAAAGAGAGAGTTCGCTTTGAGGTAGAGGTGCTAAGATTCGAGGGCCGGTTGTGTTCCCGATGCGACAGACTTCGCCGCAGATTCTCGGCGAGGCACACGCTTCGTTATTCTATTCATCCGGGATCGACTAAAATGTATCGTGACCTCAGATGCGTGTATTGGTGGGATGGCCTAAAGAGGACGCCCGGAGTTCGTGCGTACGCGTGCGAATTGTCGGAGTTAAGATTGAGCACGAAGTTCGGTGGTCATTGCGGGATATTGATATTACGACTTGGAAGTGGGAGGTTATAAATATGGAATTTATTACGGGGCTACCTACCACTCGGAGGAAGCATGATTCCATTTGGGTGATTGTCGACAGTTGGCGAAATCACCATTTTCTTCCGTAACGACGTTTCACCGAGGACTATGCCAGATTATATATTAGAGAGATTGTGAGACTGTACGGGGTCCCGGTGTCGATTATATCAGATAGAGGAGCCCAGTTCTCGGCTAACTTCTGGAGGTCCTTTCAGAAGGGATTAGGGACACGGGTGAGTCTCAGTACGACGTTTCATCCTCAGACCGACGGACAGGCCGAGCGCACTATCCAGACCCTTGAGGATATGCTGCGGGGTTGTGTTATTGATTTCAGGGGTAGCTGGGAGGATCATTTGCCTCTTGTGGAGTTTGCTTACAACAACAGCTACCATTCCGGGATTCAGATGGCGCCTTATGAGGCCTTATACGGGAGGAAGTGCAGGTCACCTATAGGCTGGTTCGAGGTGGGAGAAGTTCACTGGTCGGGCCGGACTTAGTTCACAGACGATGGATAAGGTGAAGCTTATCCAGAGCGGTTGTTGGCGGCTTCGTAGTCAGGTCGTATGCATCATCGGCGTCGACACTTGGAATTTGAGTTAGGACCGGGCTTTTCTAAAGGTATCGCCACGGCGGCGTGATGAGATTTGGAAAGAAGGGGAAACTTAGCCCAAGGTACATTGGGCCGTATCGGATTGTCCGCAGGGTAGGCAGGGTTGCCTATGAATTAGAGCTGCCGTCCGATTTGGAGGCGGTACATCCAGTTTTCCATGTGTCCATGTTGCGGAAATGTATTGGAGATCCATCTAGAGTGCACCCGATTCAGAATGTCCAAGTGACAGAGGAGTTATCGTATGAGGAGAGTCCCATAGCGATACTCGATCGTCAGGTTAGACGACTTCGGACGAAAGACGTGGCTTCCGTCAAGGTCCTATGGCGGAATGTGAACAGGGAGGAAATGACGTGGGAAGCGGAGGATGACATGAAGAAGAAGTATCCTCACTTATTCCCTATACCTCCAGGTAACCCACGTTCTAAAAATTGTTGGTCTTTAAATTTAGTATTTATGCTTGAGTTTTGTTGTGGCCGTGTGAAGCGTCTTTATTTGAGTCTATGCCGATATTGTGATTTGAGTAAGCCTAGAAGGAACATTCGGGACGAATGTTTCTAAAGGGAGAATGTTATACCCGTGGTTCGGGCTGGACCGCGTCGGGTTCAGCGCCACGGGCGAGGTACCACGCGCCAAGCGGTGATTGTAGGCCGCGCGCCGGAAGTCGGGCCGCGCCGAAAGATCGGCGGGTCGCTGAAGTTTCAGCGGCCGCGCCGGAAGCGAGGCCGCGGCCGGAGCAGGCCGCGCGCCGAAGATCCGAGGTTCGCAGGAGTTGCAGCCGCGCGCCGAAGTGGCCGTGGCGCCGAGGCGAAATCAGCGAAAAACTTAGGAAAAGTCGATTTTTATGTTGAAAGGGCACGAGTGGGGACAAGTGTCCCCCCCCCATCTGATTTTTACATGCAATATATTGACCAAGTCTTAAAGACTTGGTCATTTGTCATCTCTCTCTTTGAAAAACCTCTCCCTTCTCTCTAAATATTTCAAGCTCCTCCTTCTCTCTAAAAATCCAAGAGGATTCTAGCCTTAAGAAAAATCTGAAAAAATTAAAAGACAAGAAGGAAGCTTGTGGCTAGCTTGTGAAGGTGGTGGTGGTGGTATTCTTGGTAGAAAGGCTAGCAAATTGTTGGATAAAATTTGGCTAAAGCTCTAAGGTAATGATTCTTCCTCTATTATTAGTTATAGAGTTGCATGTTAAGAAGAAAATACTTATGGTGGTAAATAATGCTCTTAGAGTAATTGCATGCTAGAAATGTGGGTTGAATATGAAGGATTTGGCTAAAGAAATATTATGAGCATGTTGTAGTCTAAAAAAACCACCTTAGAATTGCTAAGTGTACTATTATAACTTATGGGGCAGAATTTTACACACCCAAGATTAGGTGTGTAATCCCCTTTGTGTTGGTTGGTTGTTGGGCCTTAATAAGGCGTTTGAATGTTGAAAAATCGGCCTTTGAAAAGGTGGCAAAGTGAGTAGAAACAAAGGAAATGCTGCCCAATTTTCCTTAGGAATTGATAACTTGAATTTGGAATTTCTACATTGAAATTAGAGGTTAATAAACACACTATGGTTATTATAGGTTGACATATTACTTGCGGTAGTTGGACTTAGCAAGCGGATTGACCGAAGGAGGTATGTAGAGCTTTCCTATCTCTTGAGCATGAATAGTTGTATCTATGTAGTACGGTATACGTATAAGATTTGATAATCTACACTTGTTTTAAAGTATATGATGCTTGTTTCATTCCAAAAGTATAAGTCCCTTGGATTGAGGGAAAATGTTTTTGACAAAGGGATAACACTAATATAATGACTTTATGGGGAGTTGGTTATATTAGTTTACTTGAAAGGTTCACAAAGAAAGGTTTACTCTAATTAAAACAAGTACGGGTAAAGGATTTGAAACTAAGAAAGGTGAATTGATTTTTAGGCATTGGTTGCCTAAGGTTTTAAAGGAAATGAAGTCACTTGATTTAGAAGCCTACTATATTTCTAAAAAGGAAATGTGACTTGTCTTGAAAAGAAATCGTAACTTGATACTATGGTGATTAGTATCTTGGAATCTTTGTATAAAAAGAGTTTTCTTAAAAAGCTAGAAGTACGTGGTACTTGGGTTGAATTCCCGGATTTTCTATCAAAAGACATGTTAGTGCCTTAGGATACTAAAATGAGAGGATATATTAATAATGTTAATAAGAAGTTAGGGGATTTCTTAACTTGCTTATGTTATGATAAGCCGGTAGTGCTTATGTATGATATGATAGGCCGGTAGTGCTTATGTTGTGATATGATAGGCCGGTAGTGCTTATGTATGATATGATAGGCCGGTAGTGCTTATGTTATGTATGATAGCCGGATGAGCTATGTTATATATTTGTATTATTACGGGGTAAACCCCGGGTTATTATCTATGCCATGGATTTGCTACCCATGATGCGAGCGCGTGCGCGCACTCATGCGGATCCCACCACGGGATCCACGGGTGAAATAGTCCCATGCGAGTACAGCGATGGTACTCATGCGGGTCCACAGGATCCATGCGGGTGAAATAGTCCCATGCGGGTGAAATAGTCCCATGACGAGGCGGATGACCTCATGCGGGTCCACAGGGCCCATGCGGGTGAAATAGTCCCAGGAGTAGGATTTCTTAACGATACTACGGGCGAGGTACCCTGTTTTGATCGTGAGCCTCCTATTTTTATGTTATAAGTTTATACTTGTTACTCTCATTGTTAGTAAGACACAGTGCAAGGAAACTGATTTTTATCTATGACTCCAGCTTACTTTTGACTTATGATATTACTACAGTATTTTCCAGTTTTACATACTGCACGTCAGGCATCGACTTTCCTGGCCGCTCACGCCGCAGTGCGGGAAAGCAGGTGGTAGATCCTCATTCCTAGGATCTCTTACTCAGGTGTCAGGAGCTCCATTTCTTCGGAAGCTCGACTTTTGGTATGGTTCTCCCCGGTGTTGTGATATTTTGTACATTCAGGGGCATGACAGGGCCCTGTCCCGTCATAGTGTTACTTATTCTTAGAGGCCTGTAGTCTTGTCATAACTTGGGTTGTTTAAGGATATAACTGTTCGATTTGATGTACTTTTGGGGTAGCCATTTTGGGCTAGACTGTTTATACTATTATGGTTGTTTTACCTTGAGTTTATTTCCGCTGGTTTTCTCTGATGTTGTGTCACGAGGGTGCCCGGGTCAAGGCACCGGTCACGGACCCGGGGTCGGGTCGTGACATTTTTGTTAGGGACGTAGAGAATCAAGTAGCTATATGAAAAATTTGTAAACAATTTTTTAAATTTAAAACTGGAAAGGTGGCCGTGGGACGGAGGTTTAATGAGACACATAGAAGAGAAACACTCAGTTGTGTATGCCCAATACGAGGCTCAAAAATCGGGTGCGCAAGCTCCCTCTCCATCGGGAAAAGGTTCACATACTGTCCCGGACCAAGTACATAATCAAATTAACCTTATAACGGGGGGAATTGTAGGTCCTAAATACGATAAGCATAGAGATAGAGAAACAGTTTGATGTTTTTGTTTTGTAGGGTGTTTTACCGTACCAAACAGTTATCAATGAAGAATGAAATAAAGACTTGCTGAAATATTGAAGGGGGAATGAGAAGACCTTTCTGACACTTTCAATTATGGCCCGAGATGTTTTGAACATTCAAGCGTCATCAACGGCATCTGAAAGCGCTTTTTATGTCACCAGTTTTCAAATAGGAGAGCACATACACTCATTAGCCGGAGACAGTTTGGAGATTGCAGTATTATTCAAAGATTGTACACGAGCAGAACGGAGAAGGTGCGGTCAACCGGAGATCAACAAAGAAGAAGGCGAAAACTACAACATCTTATCTGAAGGTGGCGGAAGCGACGTGGAGCAATTTGACTAACAAATATCAATTCCAACCGAAGAACCACATTAAATTATAAGGAAAATATAACCGTTTTTTTTTTAAAATATAATTTCTTTAATTGCTATTTTACTATGTCATTTGCAACTTTTGAACGACACTGCAAAGTTGCAATTTTGACAATTGTATTTGTATACTGTATTACAAAAAAATCATATTTCTATTAAATAATATAACAGACACAAAAACAGTCTTGAGATGTTTTTATTACTCTCTTGTTCAATTATTGAGTTGTTTATATATATGTTATTTTTTAATTAAGTGCAAAAATGCCTGTCCCACTTTGATCCGCCTTCGACCCGTTCGGACGTGGCGGGACTTAGCAAATCCGCCATCCGATCCCACCAAACCAGCCCCTCCCCCATCCCGCCCCTGCCCCGATCTCACCAAATCCGCCCTGATCGGTCCCGGCCCACTGGCCACAAGTATCGGGGTACTTTCGTCCACGATTTTAATCTATGTCTAGATAATTACAACATATTCAAATCTCACCTTTCAGACTTTTGATTCGAAATCATATGTTATGACAATTAATGGTCAGTTAATTATCAAGCAATCATAACAATATTGAATAGATCTTAATATGCTGAAAAAGGAATCAATAACTATGCATTAACTATATGAAAGAGTTTCAAGAAGATTCGACGGAAAACCCTACTGAAGTAATTAGCTCCTAAACATTGTCATGTCAAGAACTAAATTACAATCCAACATAAACTGAAATAAAATAAGGGAAAGAAAAGAACTTGAACAAATTGATGTCTCTAATCTTGCTCTTGCCTCCTTCTTTGCTTCCACAAAGTATGATATGAGATCCCCCTAATTAGGTCAGGGTTTAGGGATTTTATAACTGAAAAAAATTGCATTTCGGACCCTAAAAACCCTGTCAAAAATTCGGCCCAGAACAGTGATTTTCCGCCTAGGCGCCGCGGCGCCGGTCACGTTGATTTCCATCAGTAGCTGTAGGACTTTGGCGCCGCGGCACCAGTGGCGTCAATTTCTCGATTTTTGTGATTTTCATCATTTTCTCGTCCGGACTTCGTCAGATTTCTTTCGTGCTTTCCAGGACTTCTTAGGCTTCAATTCTTGGCTTTTTCTTGTGCAATTCCATCCTCAAAAGTAGTATTCTCTCTTTTATAACCGCTGTGACACAAAAGAAAGAAAAATACATCTAACACTATACTAAACGCAAAATAAAAGAGTAAAATACTAACTAAAAATGACTCAAAAGAGTGTATAATATACACTCAACAACAAACCATATCGAAATCAAGAAACCTTTTATTAGTTTGAACTTTGAAGTTTGTTGGAATTGACACTTCAAATCAAGATCGATAGTAAAATTATAAAGTCCTTTCTTTCGTACTCTTAAATGTGAGACTAGCCATAGCTAAATCTACTACAAGAGGGACCAACCTCGTCGTGCTGATCAAAGGACACCTCCAATTATTCACCACTAATGTAACACATTCCCTCCCAATTAAGTGATCAAAGGGATTAATCAACAAGAAAGTGGGGCTATTGTTTTAAGAAGTATTTCTTTCTTCCTTAAGCTTCGTATATAAAATGAAACAGGGAGAGTAGCAAATTACCGAAACCTGGGATTGTAACACGATGAACAAAAGGCTCATAAACAAAATCAGATCACTCACTTTCGACCCAAAAACAGACCACATAACAATTTTATTTGACTGTATGAACAGAACCTCTATACTATGGGAGCAAGAAAGATTGGAGTGACAACTCTGCCACCAACAGGTTGTTTGCCAGCAGCCATAACTTTGTTTGGTAGAGGAAGCAATCAATGTGTTGCAAGAGTGAACCAAGATGCTGTTTTCTTCAACAGAAAGCTGAACAGGACTTCAGATAATTTGAGGAGCAGGCTTCCCGGCCTCAAACTTGTCGTTTTCGACATCTATCAGCCTCTCCTTGATATGATCACTAAACCTGCTGATAGTGGTAATATGCTCAAACACATTTTCAATCATCTTGACTATACTCATCAATCAGTCTGTATTATATGATAAAGTATATTAATTTGAAGTAAAAGATAGGAGAAACCGTAAAATTCATCCAACATTTACATAATTAAGGAGTAGATAAATTGACGGACTATAAGGAACAAGTGCACTTGGTGAAGTAGCTAAATCTATGATCGTTGAAATGATTTGTTCATTTTAAATATTAACACCACTTACGAGAAATTCTGTATATGCTACTGATCCTTAAGTGTCTAACATAAAATCCATCAACATATAAAAGCAGCTAAATCTTTCTTTCTTTCTTTTCCTTCCGGGTTGTAAAGAATGGATCTTGGGCCTAACTCAACCTCAAAAGCTAGCTTGTAGGGTTAGGATTGTCCAAATCCATATAAGGAGTCCATGTTTCCATTCAATATCCGATGTGGACTCTTAACACCCCGCACGTCCAGAGCTTGTTAACTGGAGCGTGTATAATATAATTTGGGAACCCAACATCGGTGAATAAAGAATTGGAATGAGGATTTTTTCATTTTTGGCCCGTCAACTGAAATTACTTATGGACATTAGCCAAATATACAAAATTTATACACTGATTTTATTACATTTCTATATATTTGAATCACATTTTCCTTTGACGATCTGCATTTTTACCCCTGTAGGATTCTTTGAATCAAGGAGAGCTTGTTGTGGGACTGGTACGATAGAAACATCCTTCCTTTGCAATGTCAGGTCAATAGGACATGCTTCAATGCCACACAATACGTCTTTTGGGACGGATTCCATTCCTCTGAAGCAGCTAATGAGAAATTAGCTCAAAGTCTACTGGAGCAGGGTTTTGATCTCATCTCTTAATGCCTGAAAGATGCGGAAATCGTCTACTTTCCTAGTTCAGTAATTTACTGATGGTGTTCTATAGTTGCTGTTGGAGTTGCAAAAAGGTTTTGTTCATTAAAGTTTAAGCTTATATGTTATGTCTTGTGGAAACTAGTTAAAAAACTATTTGAAGGGTTGCAGATATAGTACCTCTTTCTTAGGTTCATATATGTGTGCCAAGATTTCATGTATTGTTATAAAGTGAACAACTAAAAGTGAGAGAAAATAGTCTCTAAGCTTTTTCCAACACAATTTTAACTTAACGTGCCCATTGCGCACCTTGCTTCATCATCTTGCCGTTATCTTTATTGTTGTCAGAAACTTAAAAAGGGTAGCTAGTGCACTAAGCTCCCGCTATGCGCAGGGGTTCGGGGAAGGGTCATACCACAAGGGTCTATTGTACACAGTCTTACCTTTTCTGCAAGAGGTTGCTTCAACGGCTTGAACCTATGACCTTCTGGTCACATGGCAGCAACTTTACCGATTACTCCAAGACTCCCCTTCTTAATAGTCTGTGAAATTACATATCATAAATTTCTTGTTGCTCGCTTAAGAATTTTTTACTTGTTTTCGAGTGCAATCCACAATTCCTTTGTTGTTTCAAGACTTCGATGGGCATTGTAAACATTGGCTCCTAGAGCATTCAAAATATGACTACGCAACATAAAATCATCCTCTTGACGTTTCTTCCGTTTGGCCTTCAATTCATCGTTGTCCGTTGGAGTCGCATCAGGAATTTCCTCCAAACCATCTTCAAGGATGTACCATAACTTGATAGTCATGAAAAATTTGACAGTCTCTTGCCAACAAGTGAAACCCTCACCATCAAAACGTTCTAAACGATTTAAAGTCTGCTTCATTACTTGCAATGATTGAGCAACAATTGAAGTTTCACCCTCCATGTCGATAATTGTCTAAAAAATTGTTGTAAGTTTTGGTACTAACACAGACACAGAATTGTTGTTCTTTGACTTCAAGGCTCTTATGCAGATTTTTTTAGACAATTATTTCAACCCTTCCCAATAAATTGGCGAGTAGGTCACAGAAATATTGCCTTCCGGATATAATGAAGCCCTAACAACGATGTTGAATTCAAAGTTTGTACTCCTTTGATCCAACCAAGAACACACAATATGAAGTTTCTGATGATGCTTAGAGAAAGGGAAAAGAAAACAAAAGTTTTGATTCTTTTTTTTTCTTTTTTTTTGAAGTTGTGATTCTTTTTCCTCTGAAGTTATGATTCTTTTTTTCCTCTGAAGTTATGATTATTTTTCCTCTGAAGTTATGATTCTTTTCTTGTCTATATTCTATATGAGAAAACATCTTTACTACTTATAGGGATATCACATTCATTGGAGATGCCTTTTCATCAATAACAGACACCTCCAAGAAGCAGCAATAGTGGCTATTGGGAAAGGTTGTGTCTGTTCAAATTCAAAGTAAATATGAATTATGTTAACAGACTCCCCCTAAATATGAAGAGGCATCATATCAATGATGACTTTTGATTTTGCTGAAAATATCCAACACAGTGTCATTCTCAGAAAACGAAGGTCAACCGAGAATGTTTATCAAACTTTTTAGAATAACTCAGTTCATCTCAATATCGAAACTTGAAAAAGAGTCAATTGGATTCAAACAAGCTATTCCAAAAAAGCGATCAATTGTCAACTCATCAAAGTGATTATTGAGTTCTTGAAGTTGTCGATCAATAGTTTCTACAAAATACTTCAACACGACCATTAAGTAATAGAAGTCATCCGTTGTCACTTTCTCACTCGTCTTGCTACTTCGGAACAGTTCAACGGACACGTGGAGTTCATTTTTACGGAGGAAACGAACAGACTTTAGTTGACGGAAAGGAAATGTATACTTTCTCCTGTTACATGAATCCAATTTTCATTTCATCCGGGAAAAGCTTATCTTTTTCTCAACAATGTCTTTGTCATTTGATCCAATAGCGTTCCGTTAGATCCGAGCACCTCATATCTTTTTCGGGGCATCCGAAGATTCGATCATTTTTGTATGATTTCTCTTGCACTGCCCTTTCCAATGGATTTCGAAGAGAAAAATCCTTTATTGATTAAATAAATACGCAAGAAAAACACTTCGAATTGTTGATTAATCGTCAGATGTTAAACAATATACTCTACGACTTAATCTTCCAAGAATAACATAAATCTCATGAAATTTAGGTTTTAATATGTCATGTTTGATACAAAATCTAGATACCTCATCAATTTATTCTGATCAGTCGTGTTGTTAAACAGTAACCTCTACAACGTGATCTTCCAAGGACAACAACATTTTACCCATAGTAAAGTGCTTTTGGGGAGCAAGAAAATGCACTGAAATTTTAAAAGCTCAATAATCATATTAGAGAAGTAATGGAATTTACACGAACTTGCCAAGAGTTGCATGTAATATATGGTGCCATAATGCCTCAACTGTACATGGCTTAATGACTAAAGACGCAGCAATAAGGATATACCAGTACTATACTTACTATACATACCCAATTTCTTAGTGAGATGAACTGGTTAAAGCACCCTGTGGAAATATCACAATTTGACTAAGCAACTTTGACAATTTTATAGTCCTGGTTAATAGCCATATTCCCCATTCCAACCTCCATAGCCTCTTTCTTTTCCTTGTCTCTCTTAATTTGCTCGGAGTTTACAGTATCAGCAGCTTTAGACCGTGCATCAGGCACGCGAGGTTCCAAACTGTTGGGACCTGCGTTGATCCACGGATGAAGAAGGCACTGAGCTGCAGTTGGCCGTTTCTCAGGGACAAAATCAAGTATTGGGATCAGGAAATCAGCCATGTCCTTTGCGTCTTGTTCGCTGAATTCGTATTTCTCTACGAGGACCTTATCTAAGGGCCAAAAGCGTAACCGTCTGATGTGCCTCAAGTCACCATGTCTATTGAAGAACTCACGTGAATAACGACCGCCTAAGGCAATCTGGACAGGACATAACATGTTCATAAAATGGCTGATGCATACAAGTGTAAGAACTTTGAGGTGGTTAAAGGTACTTTCTCTTACTTTTCGGGGCATTGTTCCTAGAAGCTCCATCATTAGTGCTAGGTGATCCTGCCAAACCCAAGAAAGCTTTCAGTAAATATATGCTCGATATGCTCAGTGTTATATTAAGTATTAAATCACAATAACAATTTTTGGCAAACGAAAGCAACCAACAAAGAACCATAAAGTGCATATATCCAGAAAGAAACTAGAAATTCATCATAAAAAGGAATTGAGTTAATGAGTCTATCCAAATAAAGGTCATTTCCGCAGTTGGTCAAGTTATATTGTGATCCTATGTCTTGCAATGGACTATTTTTCGAGCAAGTCAAGAGATACCTTGGTTACCGCTTAAAACAGATAATTCATGCAGCAACTTAAGAGAACCATAAAGTGCATATATCCAGAAAGAAACTAGAAATTCATCATAAAAAGGAATTGAGTTAATGAGTCTATCCAAATAAAGGTCATTTCTGCAGTTGGTCAAGTTATATTTTGATCCACGCCTTGCAATAGACTATTTTTCAAGCAAGTTAAGAGATAACTTGGTTACCGCTTAAAACAGATAATTCATGCAGCAACATAGTCTATTTATCGCCTTTCCTCTTTGACAACTTTAGGTATTTTTTAAAATCACAAAATATGGAATACACAACATGTGCATTTAACCCTTTGAACTGAAAGGTGTTCACCCCAAAATTGAAACATCTATTTCCTCCAGAATCCAGAATGGGAAAAGCTACCTACACTCCCCCTTTAGAATAGTTACTTTATCAAATCTCTTTTTAAAATCTGTTGTTCATCGCCACCTCTTAAGTTCCTATCAGCTAGAGTGCATACCACTTCGCTCTTTTATACTTTTTCCTAATCTGAGTGAAGAAGACACCTACAGCCCTCAACACTTATTGAATTTTCTGAACATTGATGAAAATTTGAATCCAATATCATCAAGCTTCTCATAATTCATTCTCTACATTTCAAATAAATGTCCACTTAAAGACAATGAAAGAGAGAGATGAAACAAAAGTGACGATTACCCACATCTTAATAAAAATAGAGCAGAGAAGTCAAAAGAGAAGAGATACTCAAAGCAGTGCAGAAAAAAGTAAAAGCATAATTTTGACATATTGCTCATGATAGAATGTACTTTTTTGTCAACGATATTATGTATGAAATCATTCAAACGAATAGCAAAGACATGATTTCTGCAGAGAAAAAGGAGCTTGATGTGGATTTCTGATGCGCTACCATCAGATTTTCTTAGATCATATTAATTTTCCCATTCAACTTTTATTACTTGTACTGCTGAGTTGACCTGACTTCGTGCATAAAATTTTGATATATTTGACAATAGAAGAGCAAAAGTCAACAGTACATCACACAAAGAAACTAGAAAAACACATCAAGTGCATATTAGAAAACCACCGTTTTCATACATATAATTACTGGCTTGTGCAAATACCTAATACATTCTGCATGCACATGAGCAATGTTACTCAAATACGTAAAGCTCACAGTGTGTCATATTGAGTTTAAGCTTCTTTTGTGGAGTAATCTCGTGAAATTCTTTACATATAAGTTAGCAAGTCTGTAAAGCTCACGAAACTACTATATACCTTATTCAAATAAAAAACAACACATAAAATTGAATATGTATCACAGTATCAGTCCATAGCAAATTATCTTTAACAAGAAGGGTTAAACAAATATGTATGGGAAGTGCCTGTAAGCTAAAGTAGATGAACAGTTTTTTAACCCATTTTTTGCCATAAGATGGTTAATCTCCCATGTCTTTTAGAAATAATCATGCTTCAGAAAGAAACTAGATAATTACACGCAAACAATATCTATTAGACTAGACTACTAGCGTATTCTTCCTTATAAAAAAATACAAGAAATTTTAGACAGGGTTATGTAATTATATAGTTCAAAGACAAAGAACAAACAGAATTTAGCTCCATCCCTCCTTTGCTCATTTAACTTCAAATCAATGTGCTATTGTAATTTAAATATAAAATGACCAAGTAATTAAACATGACCAAGTATCAGGTCAATACATAGACCTTTCTTGAACCATAGAAACAGACCATTGGGGAATTTTTTTAAAATGATACATAGTAGTAACTCTGGGGGAAGTAGTGCATTCATAATATCATACCTCATCTCTATCAAAATTGTCATCACTGTGAGGGTCAAACAACACATCACCAGTCGCAAGCTCAAAACAAATGCAAGCAAAGGACCAAAGATCTGCTGAGGTTGAATATTTAGACCCAAGGATAACTTCAGGGCACCTATATTGCCTCGTCTGAATATTATCTGTGAACTGTTTGTATGTCCAACAAGCATTCCCAAAATCAACCAACTTGCACTTTAGGTCAACGGACTCCAATATCTTCCTCCTTGTAGAACCGCTCCTTCTAGTAGGACCCACATGTTCTTTCCCACTGGCTGTTGCAGCATCAGAGTTAGAAAATCTATTATCATTAGCAAAAACTTGAGCTTCTTCTTTGGGCTTTTTTCTGATTTTCTTCTTTTGGTTATTAGTTAAATTCCCATAGAATGTTATCCGACTCTTCACAGTCCCAGATTCCAGTGAAGCGTTGTCCATATTACTAGGAAGAATAAGAGGAGCTCCGGATTTTCTGGGATCCTTAGACGGATCAGTCGTGGAACAAAGCAGCATGTTTTCGGGTTTCAGATCAGTGTGTATGATAGAAAGATGTCGGTGCAAATAATCCAAACCCACTAGAACATGGAAACAGAGTTCTTTAACCATGTGAATAGGCAGTCCTCGATAATCAGTATACTTAATAAGTGATAAGAGATTGTCACCCAAATACTCAAAAACCATACACACATGTTGGCCGTTTGGACCTGAGTGCTTAAAATCATCCAGTAACTTCACTACACTCTTTTCTCCGTCCGGGTCACCTTCCGCAATCTGCTTTAGAATTGTAATTTCGTCCAATGCAGCCTCCGTGTAGTGCTGAGCACTTTTTTGTACTTTTAATGCTACGAATCGCTGCATTATTGACAAAGACATACACAAAAATGTTAGTACTTGCAACAACAACAACAACAACAAGTCAACAAAATATCATCACGATGGTCTGGAGAGGGTGGAGTGGGTGGAGTGTACACATACCTCCCCTACCTTTGGTGGGGTAGAGAGATAGTTTCTTATAGACTCTCGGCTTAGGAAAAAGTTTTTTCAAAACAGGTTCGAAATATACAAGAGTAAAAAAGCTATGATGAAAATATTGAAGAAAAGAAAAGTATTGCCAGAAAAAATAGTAAAAATAACCAAAATAAAGTAAAAGAAACACAGTAGTGATAAAATTGAAGAATAAAAAATGATAGAGTAGTAATAATAATACTGGTAAGGAAAAGAGGGAGCAGAAAAGGTGTACTAAACTAGAACCATGCTCTAAACTTGCAGTGTCAGAAACAAATACCGAACATCAAAGTTGCTAGTAAGTCAAAATTGCAAACCTTAGTCCCTCTAATGAGAACTTTGCAGAGGTATAAGCTAGTATTCATGCTTATGCACAATTAGGTGAGCTAGGCCAATTCAAACATAACAATGCACTTGATAGACAGATTTTAATAGATTGAAGAGCTAGAATTAGAAGGCTCAATTGAAATTACTGCCTGCTAGGAAATCACAAGTACTCAAAGATTCAAGGGTTTATTCTTCCTCTAGTACCCATTAACACTAAGGGTGTGTTTGGTATGGAGGAAAACATTCTAGATAAAATGTTTTCTAATTTTTTCCATGTTTGGTTGGTTAAAATATTTCGAAAAACATTTTCTTTGGAAAAACAAGTTTCTTACAAATGAGAAAAATGAATTACCTCCGGTAAGTAGGGCAAATAAGTTCCATAAGTGACATTTTCATGTTCATTGTCTCCTCCCCACCCACCAAATGCCCCAACCCCAACCCCACCCCTTGACCATCCCACCCCACGCCACCCCATAATGTTTTGTTAAATTACATATAAAAGCTCTGGGGATAATACTTTTTTCTTACCTACCAAACACTAGAATAAGTAAAAACTCACTGGTTTTCCACAGAAAACAATTTTTTTCATACCAAACCCACCCTAAAGCTCATATTCCTCCAGAAAATGAATCAGATCTTTCACTATGTATAACAACAACAACAACTATTATGCCTCAATTTAAAAAATGAAGCTGAAAATATTTTCAATTTTTTTATTTAATGGATGTAGTGATACTCCACACTCACTGACTTAAAATCCCACTTGGGCCTTCATCATTGATCACCCACAAATCCATAATCCCTAAGGGACTGAGCCATAGTGGTAGTTACAGGTTCATCAGAACCCAGTAATTTTAGCTTAAAACCTATATTTATGGAGTATTAAAACAATTCATTTAATACGTACAAATAATCTATCCAGAACTGAATAAACAAAAAGAGAATACATCATCCACCGTTCAGAACCCATAAACTAAAAATCCTAATAATAAAAGATGAGCTAAAAAAAAGAGAAGGGTGTGGTGGAATAATAACGTACGGACATGAGAGTATCCCAAGATAGCCATACAGTAGAGAAATGACCCCAACCCAGTTTGGTCTGTACAACATATCGCCCCCCTTTAAAAGTATCGCCTATACGTACGACATGATAACCTCCACGTCGATAAGCATCAGTACTTTCATCTTCTGAAGTACAATCATCATCATCACTGCTCACTTCAATCATCTCCTCCTCTTTCTTCAATCTTTGATCATCCATTTATTTCCAATCATCAATCGATTTGTGAAGTTGGTGATGAAAGTTCTTTTTTGTTTCCCTCTGTTTGTGTGCTAGTAGTTTGTTTGGAAGCGTTCTTGAAATTGTATGATAGTAGTTGATTATCCTATGTAGGGTCGTTGCAATAAAGGGGAAAAGGTACGTGCATTCACATACGAAAACGCGTGTGTTGTATTACTGTGTAAAGCTCTGAAACAGAGGGCTGAGATGAAGACAGACAAGTAGCTAAGGTAAGTCTTGTTTCTCAACTCTCTCAAAGCATTTGACTGGAGAAGTGGACTTCCTCCACACACATATCACTAAATAAAAATAAAATAATTTGATGATTTGGTTTTTTAACCGGCTAAGTACTTGACACGCTTATTAAGAAGATAAGAGTAAAATGATAATTTTATTATATCACATTTAATTATTATTAACTATCTTAATGATATAAACAAATAAAATATATTTTAGAAATTATGCAATTACTAAAACTTCTTTAAACTTGTCAATTCAATAATAAATGACAAAGAAAAAAGTGAAAAATTAACATAAGTAAAATTAAATAATTATTTTTAATATAATGGACAAGTAAACCGGACGAAGAGAGTAATTTATTTCCAAATAGTACTATAAATGGGTAAAAGATAAACTTTTAAAGTGTTAATAATATTTACAATTTATTTTTTATAATATTTGACTAAGCATATTTGATCTACTAAATAAAGCATATACTTTTGATCGTTTACTTATATTTATTAATAAAATTTATAATAATTACGCATGTGTTATGTTAGTTTTGTATTATTACACCATATTGAATAGTAATATAATTTTAAAATTAATCAAAAATATAATATATTTCTAACAAAAAGAATTTAAAAAATAGGTATTTTATTTAATTATTGATTAAATATAAACAACAACAATACAACAACAACTCAGTGAAATCCTACAACGTGGAATCTGCAGAGGGTAGAATGTACACAGACCTTATCTCCATCTTGATATGTAGAGCGGTTGTTTCTGGGAGACCATCGGCTCAAGACAATGCATAATCAGAGGCAAAGCAGGTAAAGCAAAGCAAATCAAGAAAAACTTTCAGACTCAGACGAGAAATTAAAGCATTATGAACATACATATAATAAAATCGAATATGACATGGTAGTTGTTAGGCGTATTTTGTATACGTTTTTCGAGTCATTTTTAGTTAGTATTTTCCCCATTTCGTTTGTGTTTAGTACAGTGTTATGGTCGTTTTTCTTTCTTTTGAGTCACAGCGGTTCAAGAAGGCAAAATGGCGAAAAGTGGGCATAAAAGGAGGGTCCTGAGGCAGAAAAAGGTTGAAAATTGGAGATTCGGACGAAGACAAAGTAGCACCGCGGTGCCAAGAAGCAGAACCGCGGTGCCAGAAGATCAGAGAACCCGCAGGACTTTCGGCACCCGATGCCATTTTGCAGAACCGCGGTGCCGATGCGGAAAATTCAGAATCCGAAGTAAATTTGGCCAAGGGCAGAAGGGTCCATAGAGCACGAAATTTGCAACATACTTAAGCCCTAGGGATCATTCTAGTGAAGGAGGTTGGACATTCTATCACACAACACAGTTGAAGACAATTGGGAGGCTACAATTGAAGACCTAGTTCTAAGTACCTTTTCTTTCTTTAATTTTTAATTCAGTTTATGTTGATAATTGTATTAGTTCTTAGCATGTCTATGACTAGGAACTAAACACTTTATTAGGGTTTTCCCATTGAATCGCTTAAAACTCTATTTCATTAATTAATGCATTAGTTTGATTTCTTCTTCACTTGATTAAGATTTATTCAATATTGGTATGAATGCTTGATAGTCAATTGATCACTAATTATCATAATCTATATGATTTCGAATCGAGAACCGAGAGGAGAGATTTGGATATGCTGTAATTGAATAGACATAGGTTAAAACACAGACAAAAGTACACCGATACTTGTGTAACATTATATGTTACTGTTCTTAATCCTCCTATGATAGAAATATAGAAGGGTTATGTACTGGGGTTGAGTGATTATATATCCTAACCGGAATATAAGACAGTCTAGTTAACTGCTGTCTTAACGTAGAAGAAGAAGTCATTCTAGTTGCATTAGGGATTGAAAAGAGTGGATAGTCGAGGATATTGGAAGCCATAATTCCTTCATAACTGATTAAACCTCAAAAATTTAGTTTACTTTTTGCAATTATTCTAGTAGTTAGATAAAAACTCACATCAATTATCGTTTGCCAAATAGATAACCTAGAATAGATGTTCGGTAATTAGAAACCAGTCTCTGTGGACGATAAACTCGGTCTTACAAGACTATATTACTTGTAACGATACGTATACTTGCGTGAGCAGTGGCTATCAGCCTAACAATTTTTTGGTGCCGTTGTCTGGGACTGACGTACTTCTAATATCGAACCATTTATTCTTAATTTCTAATTTGGTCGCTCCCAGAAACTTATTCTGAGAACATCTTTTTATCAATTTTTGTTATTTTTGTATTTTTGCAGGTAAAGTCAAGTATAGGTACATGGACTATCACTATCAGGGGCTGCAGGACTATGACCTTTGTCCACCGCAGCGATTTAGACCACAGGCGCCGCAAGAGGAGCGAAATGAGCTGCAGGAAGCCTTACTCAGGCTCACAGAGTGCCAGAATCCTCAAGGCCTAACTTATCCACCACAGAATCGAGCTCTATCAGGAGAGCTAGAAAATATGAGAGCAGTTCTTTGGGCACTCTCAAACTCCCAAAATCAGTTCATGGTGGAAACAAGATCATCCATCAGGAATCTAGAGATGCAGTTGGGGCAGCTAGCTAGCAAGCTGAGAAACGATATGCAAGGGAACCGACCTAGCAATACTGGCGCAGACCCACAAGAACAATGCCAAGAAATTGATTTGAGAAGTTGCAAACAAACAGAGGCAGGTTCATCCCTAATATGTCCAGAAAAAAAGGGTGAACCCAGTGAGGTGAATGAGTTAAATGATGTAGTAATCATAGAAGATCTTCCTGTGGACCAAAAGATCACCACCAGCAGTCGTTGACACACCGCAGGTGAAGATACCATATCCTCAGAGACTTAAAAAAATTCTCTTGACAAGCAGTTTTCTAAGTTTCCGGAGGTCTTTAAAAAACTGCACATCAGCATTCCATTTGCTGAAGCCTTAGAACAAATGTCAAGTTATGTGAAGTTCATGAATGAGGTCCTCTGTAAAAAGAGGAGGTTGGAGGAGTATGAAACAGTGTCGTTGACTGAGTATGCAGTGCCATCCTACAGAGAAAGTTACCTCAGAAGTTGAAAGATCCGAGAAGCTTCACCATCCCTTGCACTATAGGGAAGTTTGAATGTCAGCAGACCCTATGTGATCTGGGGGCAATTATAAATTTGATGCCCTATTTTGTGTTCTGCAAACTTGGAGGAGGGGAAGTAAGACCTACAATCATAACCTTACAACTAGCAGATCGCTCCATCGTCCACCCTAGAGGAATAATCGAGGATGTGTTGGTTAAGGTGGACAAGTTTATCTTCCCCGCTGATTTCATCATCCTGGACATGGAAGAAGATGAGGAGATGCCCATCATTCTTGGCAGGTCATTCTTAGCCACGGGACATGCACTCATTGATGTTTAGAAAGGCGAGCTGAGGCTTCGTGTTCAGGGAGAAGAAGTGATTTTCAATGTATTCAGGGCAGCAACCTACCCAAGGGAAAGTGATAACTGTTATGCTATTGATGTGGTTGATAAAACAGCTTCTGAAAACGGGTTCAGGAGTACGGATGCTCTTGAAGTGGTGATGACACAATGGGATGAGGATAATGGTAATGACTTAGAATTGATGGAGTATGCGAATTGGTTGGATTCCCATGATGTCACGCCCCGACTTTTTCTAAGCCTTTACTTAGGGCGTGATGGCACCTGGACAATTATTACCCACCAGGATCACCATTTAATTCTCTTTATTTAGAAATTTAAACTTATATTCAAATACTGAGCTATTAATAAAAATAACAATAAAGAAATCTGTTTATGACTTTATTGAAAACATAACGCGAGCCCATGCTCGTGCAAATATTGTTTCTACATAGACATACTGACAAAGATTATTCTAAGTTGGAAGGGAGACCATTCCACACGGGCATTTCCCGAGACACTGGAACTGACATTCTGAACCTGACGAGTACCAAGCCTGAAGCAATGGACTTGGTAAGACAAGAGGCTGCGGGACGATCGTTAGCCTTGGCGTGGAGCCTTTCCTCTATCACGCTTTCCTGAAACATGTTAAATAAAGAGTCAGCCCTACCATCTGGGGCTGAGTGAGAACCTTACCCTGCAATTCAAAGTAACACCACAATATTCCAAGTGCAATCACATTATAACGTAATAAGCATATTGCAAAAACATATCAGGTTACAACACTTTTAAATATGCAGCAACTCCTCATAGGAAATTCTCAGTTTAACTAACACTTCATTTTATCTCGTATTATACGTTAAGACATTCCCCTGCATTTCCATATGTTTGTTACATTTATATAGTTGTGAACGCGTATTCACTTTTCATATTTATATATAGGTGAACATGTATTCATCTTTCATATTTGTTGCGGCGTGCAACCCGATCCATTATATTTACGTATTTGTGAACATGTATTCACTTTACGTTTTGTTGCGGCGTGCAACCCGATCCATTATGATTACGTATTTGTGAACGCATATTCACTTTACGTTTTGTTGCGGCGTGCAACCCGATCCATTATATTTACGTATTTGTGAACGCGTATTCACTTTACGTTTTGTTGCGGCGTGCAACCCGATCCATTATGTTTACGTATTTATGAACGCATATTCACTTTACGTTTTGTTGCGGCGTGCAACCCGATCCATTATATATTTGTATGTTTATGTGAACACGTATTCACTTTTTCATATTTTTTAGAAGATCGAATAAATAATATTCTCTTTCCCAACATTCTGTCATTCATACTTGTAACGATTATAACTTTTTAACCATAACTCCAACTAAGGTGTTTCTCAAGCGGAAACTAAGGTAAGACAGGGATCTTTCACTATACCAAATTTCATTTAAAACTACTTTGAGTAACTAACACAAATTTATCCTCAAAACAGCCACATGAAATTTGTTTCGGCAGAATTTTTATTAAACAGAACCAAATCTTAGAATAGTCATAACTCCTAATCTGTAAACCAGTTCAAGCCCCATAAAATCTCAAAACGACGAGAACAGAGAGCTACACGTCTCCATGTTAACCATACTTTTATATTCTGTATCATTTGGTACAGTTTTACACTTTTATTCGCTGCCCTTCCTGGATCTCGATGGATCCGAGGCAGAAACTTTAAACAGCGATAACTCTCAATACGTAAGTCGGATAGACCTCCGTAAGGTCTCAAAATGTCCAAAACAGAGAGATATAGAACTTTTATTTAACACCAATTTTCATATTTCCCACGTATTAGTACAGTTTTACGTTTCAACGTCCTGCCCTTCTGGATTCCGATGAATCCGAGGCAGCAACTTCAAACTACAATAACTCTCAACGCGTAAGTCGTTTTAACCTCTCTTTAGCTATATCTGTCCTTAACAGATAGTTTTACAACCATGTAAATTTTTATATAATTCTAATAAGTAAAACTCAATAAAAATAGTCTGTAATTATGCCTTTCCAAATTTTGGCCAAATCTAAGGCAGGAACTTTGAACTATGATAACTTTTAAATCGTATGTCCATTTTACCTCATTTTTGGTTCTATATGATCATAATAGAGAGGTGTACCATTATTCCGAATTTCATAAAATTCTAACAATTATAACTCAGTGAGAACAGTTCGTAAAGTTCATGACGCAACTAGTTGTCTAAACAATCAAAAGTTCTATATTTCTTTTCAACACTCAATTCTTATTCTAACATGTATTGAACTTAAAATAAAGGATGTTACCAAGAATTTCTGAGTGAGAAAATTCACCTTGTATGTGTGAAATGATTGTTGTTTGGTTGCTACAAGGGACCCTTGCTCCCTAGTATTTCTTTTATTGTTGTTCTTCTTGCTATCTTGTTTTTTTCCAGATTTTTGCTCTTCTTGTTCACTTGTTTTTTCCTGATTTTCTAATCTTTATGCTATGTACTTTGTTTGTGTGTAAATACAATGTATAAGTGGAGATGGTTGTATAACTTATGGGAGGGGGAAGGGAAGGGACGTGCAGCACATACACATTTTTTTTTGTTTTCTTATTTTCATTTTATCTATCTATTTATCCAACTTTAACACTAACTCCATCTCATGCAATTTATTCTTTGTTTATATATATATATATATATATATTTATTAACCCAACCAACAAATATATATATTTTTTTTCGGATTTTACATATTCTCCTCCTTAAGCAACATTCGTCCTCGAATGTGAATAAGATCGTAACATAATCACATAGACACAATAATGTTTATTGTTATTGTAACGCTAATTTGGGGCTTCACATTCTCCCTTCCTTAAGAAGCATTCGTCCTCGAATGGGAATAAGGTTGTAACACATGCATATAGACACGCAAATGACACACATATGAAGTACTATGTAACACATTTTTTTTATTACCTTAGTCAAATATTTGACTTTTATCGCCTCTTCAGCTTCCCAGGTGGCTTCCTCTGTGGAGTGATTCCTCCATATGATTTTCATGAAAGCAATATCTTTATTTCTAAGGCGTTGGACCTTTCTATCAAGTATTTCTACCGGAGCCTCTTCATATTGAAGCTCTTTATTAAGAACTGTCTCCTGGGGAAGGATGACGTGACTTGGATCGTGCAAGTATTTTCGTAACATTGACACATGAAATACTGGATGCACTGCTTCCAGCTCTTGTGGAAGTGCTAATTCGTAAGCCACATTCCCCACTCTTCGCAAGATCTCATATGACCCAATAAACCTTGGACTCAATTTCCCTTTCTTACCAAAGCGCATCACTCCCTTCATTGGGGACACTTTTAAAAATACTTTCTCCCCCTCTTGGAATTCAAGATCTCTTTTCCGATGATCCGCATAGGACTTATGACGGCTATGAGCTGTTTTGATCCGCTCCTGAATCATCTGTACCTTATCATTTGTTTCCTGAATGACTTCAGGTCCGAACAGTTGCGTCTCACCCACCTCGAACCATCCAAGTGGAGACCTACATTTTCGTCCATATAATGCTTCAAACGGAGCCATTTGTATGCTAGAGTGAAAACTATTGTTGTAAGCGAACTCAATTAGACATAGATGGTCCAACCAGCTTCCCTGAAAATCTAACACACAAGATCGCAACATGTCCTCAAGTGTTTGAATTGTTCGCTCAGCTTGCCCATCTGTTTGCGGGTGGAAAGTCGTGCTTAACTTAACTTTTGTCCCGAGACCCTGCTGGAAATTTTGCCAAAAGTGTGAGGTGAACTGGGAACCCCTATCTGAAATAATTTGTAAAGGAATCTCGTGTAACCGCACAATCTCCTTCAAATAAATCTGTGCGTATTGTGGTGCGCGATACGTAGTCTTGACCGGTAAGAAATAGGCTGACTTTGTAAGCCGATCAACAATCACCCAAATAGAATCATACCCTTCTCGAGTTTTCGGTAGACATAGATGGTTCGGGGCTATGACAGAGACACTAGGTGCGGGCGGAACCATGTGTGGAACTACAGCTGTCATTAACTCTATGAGTCTATCTAGTTTTTGTCCCACCGTTTCTTGGGCCATTTGACTCTCGTTCTCTCCAACATTTTCTCTGACATTTTCTCCGCTTCCTTCAGACACCACTACGTCAACTGGAGGTACATGAGCTTCGTGATGAACCTCTTCTTGAGCCCCCTGGATTTGTGAATTCACCATTTTCTGTGAAGACAAACACACTCATATTTTAGAAGACAGAATGTCTACTCTAGCTCTTAAAATTTTCTTATAGTTCATAAGCATGCAACACCACAAGAAAACGCAGATTAACTAAACAATAATGACAACTCATAACTTGCATTAATAATGTTTCATTCCTCATATTTGAAAATATTTCATGACATTACAATACATCAGAGCATGTCATTCTATGTCATTCCCTATAACTCTCTTACTCGAACATGCACATACTACAACACGTTCTAAAGGGCTTAACCGCATAATTCGCCTATTCTGCTGATTGACATTCAACTCCCTGTAAACCTTTTTCCTTACTTCTCTTTCCATTTCGCTCATTCTTTCCCTTACTACTATTACCTGAAATAGAAATTTGGTCAAGGAACCTTCTGTAACATCTCCTCTTAGCATCTTTGCCCTCTGAATGAGGATCAGAATTTTTCCGGGACAGAGTTGAATATTATCTGTAATATGACTCCAATCGGAAAGTTGAAGAAAGTCGGGTCGTAGGAATGCCTCTTCTGTATACTCCTAAGCAAATACGCACAAAGTACGATTGTGTCGCACATATACTCGTTAAATCATTTCCCGAGTTCATCTTACGACGCATGAATTCCTTCTGAGCTTGCATTTCCTTTGCCTGTTCCTCGAGTACTTCCCTCTTTGTTGGAACTCGCCTTATAATCACCATTTACAAAACAATTATTGGTCAGTATAACGTTGTACAATCTTCTTCCTAACCCGCGTGAAAGAGGTAATACAAGAATCAAGTCTTGAAAAAGACTCAAGATAGGCACGAGAGGAGTATGAAAGAAGGGAAACTTTAGGATGTTATTCCGTTCACTTATTACTAAGGTGGAGCGCACATCGTCGCAATAAGTAACCGTTCAAACACCCAACTCGAAGAAACTTTCTAGAATCTCCTAACCTGGTTTAGCTCTGATACCAACTTGTCACGCCCCGACTTTTCCTAAGCCTTTACTTAGGGCGTGATGGCACCTGAACAATTATTACCCACCAGGATCACCATTTAATTCTCTTTATTTAGAAATTTAAACTTATATTCAAATACGGAGCTATTAATAAAAATAACAATAAAGAAATCTGTTTATGACTTTATTGAAAACATAACGCGAGCCCATGCTCGTGCAAATATTGTTTCTACATAGACATACTGACAAAGATTATTCTAAGTTGGAAGGGAGACCATTCCACACGGTCATTTCCCGAGACACTGGAACTGACATTCTGAACCTGACGAGAACTAAGCCCGAAGCAATGGACTTGGTATGACAAGAGGCTGCGGGACGATCGCTAGCCTTGGCATGAAGCCTTTCCTCTATCACGCTTTCCTGAAACATGTTAAATAAAGAGTCAGCCCTACCATCTGGGGCTGAGTGAGAACCTTACCCTGCAATTCAAAGTAACACCACAGTATTTCAAGTGCAATCACATTATAACGTAATAAGCATATTGCAAAATCATATCAGGTTACAACACTTTTAAATATGCAACAACTCCTCATAGGAAAGTCTCAGTTTAACTAACACTTCATTTTATCTCGTATTATACGTTAAGACATTCTCTTGCATTTCCATATGTTTGTTACATTTATATATTTGTGAACGCGTATTCACTTTTCATATTTATATATAGGTGAACATGTATTCATCTTTCATATTTGTTTTGGCGTGCAACCCGATCCATTATATTTACGTATTTGTGAACACGTATTCACTTTACGTTTTATTGCGGCATGCAACCCGATCCATTATGTTTACATATTTGTGAACGCATATTCACTTTACGTTTTGTTGCGGTGTGCAACCCGATCCATTATGTTTACGTATTTGTGAACGCGTATTCACTTTACGTTTTGTTGCGGCGTGCAACCCGATCCATTATGTTTACTTATTTGTGAACGCGTATTCACTTTACGTTTTGTTGCAGCGTGCAACCCGATCCATTATATATTTGTATGTTTATGTGAACACGTATTCACTTTTCCATATTTTTCAGAAGATCGAATAAATAATATTTTCTTTCCCAACATTCTGTCATTCATACTTGTAACGATTATAACTTTTTAACCATAACTCCAACTAAGGTGTTTCTCAAGCGAAAACTAAGGTAAGACGGGGATCTTTCACTGTACCAAATTTCATTTAAAACTACTTTGGGTAACTAACACAAATTTATCCTCAAAACAACCACATGAAATTTGTTTTGGCAGAATTTTTATTAAATAGAACCAAATCTTAGGATAGCCATAACTCCTAATCTGTAAACCAGTTCAAGCCCCATAAAATCTCAAAACAACGAGGATAGAGAGCTACACGTCTCCGTGTGAGCCATCCTTTCATATTATGTACCATTTGGTACAGTTTTACACTTTTATTCGATGTCCTTCCTGGATCTCTATGGATCCGAGGCAGAAACTTTAAACACCGATAACTCTCAACCGTAAGTCGGATAGACCTCCGTATGGTCTCAAAATGTTCAAAACAGAGAGATATAGAACTTTCATTTAACACCAATTTTCATATTTCCCACGGATTAGTACAGTTTTACATTTCAACGTCCTGCCCTTCTGGATTCCGATTAATCCGAGGCAGCAACTTCAAACTACAATAACTCTCAACTCGTAAGTCCTTTTTAACCTCTCTTTAGCTATATATGTCCGTAACAGAGATATTTACAACCATGTAAATTTATATATAATTCTAATAAGTAAAACTCAATAAAAACAGTCTGTAATTATGCCTTTCCGAATTTCGGCCAAATCTAAGGCAGGAACTTTGAACTATAATAAATTTTAAACCGTATGTCCATTTTACCTCATTTTTGGTTCTATATGATCATAATAGAGAGGTGTACCATTATTCTGAATTTCATCAAATTCTAACAATTACAACTCAGTTAGAACAGTTCGTAAAGTTCATGAAGCAACTAGTTGTCTAAACAATCAAAAGTTCTATATTTCTTTTCAACACTCAATTCTTATTCTAACATGTATTGAACTTAAAATAAATGATTGTTGTTCGTTTGCTACAAGGGACCCTTGCTCCCTATTATTTATTTTATTGTTGTTCTTCTTGCTATCTTGTTTTTTCTAGATTTTTCCTTTTCTTGTTCACTTGTTTTTTTCCTTATTTTCTAATATTTATGCTATGTACTTTGTTTGTGTGTAAATACAATGTATAAGTGGAGATGGTTGTATAACTTATGAGAGGGGGAAAGCCAAGATATTGAAGGGAAATGAAAAGGGGAAGGAACGTGCAAAGACATACACTTTTTTTTTCTTATTTTCATTTTATCTATCTATTTATCCAACTTCAACACTAACTCCATCTCATGCAATTTATTCTTTGTTTTCTTATATATATATATATATATATATATATATATATATATATATTTTTTTTTTTTTATTAACTCAACCAACAACTATATATATATTTTTTTCGTATTTTACATTCTCTCTTCCTTAAGCAACATTCGTCCTCGAATGTGAATAAGGTCGTAACATAATCACATAGACACAATAATGTTTATTGTTATTGTAACACTAATTTGAGGCTTCACACATGAGCCCTGCTATAAAAGAAAATATGAGGACCTAGGAACCATGCCAGAGAGACCAGTGCCATCCACAGAACAAGCTCTAGAACTAGAGTTGAAGACTCTGCCAGATTATTTGCACTATCAATATCTAGGTGAGAACCACTCCTTACCAGTGATCGTATCATGTCATCTATCCAAAGTGGAGGTTGGAAACTTATTGAGAGTATTGAGGGCTCACAAGCTTGCGATTGGGTGGACACTGGCAGACATTAGAAGGATAAGTTCTTCTACAGTAATGCACAAAATTCATCTAGAAGATGAGAACAGACCCTCCATTGAGGCACAGAGGAGACTAAATCCAACCATGAAAGAGGTGGTGAGAAAAAAATTCCTGAAATGGCTCGATGCTGGGGTGATTTATCTTATCTCTGACAGTGCATGGGTAAGCCCTGTGCAAATGGTACCCAAGAAATGTGGCATGACTGTGGTGACCAACGAAAAGAATGAGCTTATTCCATCCAGAACAACTACAGGGTGGAGAATGTGTATTGACTACCGCAGTTGAACAAAGCAACCAGGAAGGATCATTTTCCTTTGCCTTTTCTTGACCAAATACTTGACAGGCTTGCAGGACACAACTACTATTGCTTCCTGGATGGTTATTCAGGGTATCATCATATTGCCATCTCTCCAGAAGATCAGGAAAAGACATCATTCACATGCCCTTTTGCCACGTCTGCTTTCAGGAGAATGTCATTTGGGCTTTGCAATGCACCAGTCACTTTTCAGCGTTGTATGATTGCTATTTTTTCTGACATGGTGGAGAGGACCATATAAATCTTCATGGATGATATTTCTGTTTGTGGGTCCTCCTTTGATGAATGCTTAAAGCATTTAAAAGCAGTGTTGCAGCGGTGCAAAGACTCGAATCTGGTGTTGAACTGGGAGCAGTATCACTTTATGGTGCAGGAAGGTATCGTTCTTGGCCACAAGATTTCCAGCAAAGGCATTGAGGTAGACAAGGCTAAGGTTTCAGTGATCGAAAATATGTCACCTCCAGTATCGGTAAAAGGGATCAGAAGTTTCCTTGACACGTTGGTTTCTACAGAAGATTCATCAAGGACTTCTCAAAGATCTCTAAACCTCTGTCCACCTTGTTGATGAAAGGGGTTGCTTTTGAATTCAATGAAGAATTCATGACTGCCTTTCAGACACTTAAGGAGAGGCTAACCTCAGCACATATGGTCACTGCACCTGACTGGACACTCTCATTTGAATTGATGTGTGATGCAAGTGACTACGCGGTGGGAGCAGTTCTTGGACAGAGAATTGACAAGGTATTCAGGTCAATTTACTATGCTAGCAAAACCCTCAATGATGCTCAGCTGAATTATGCGACGACGGAGAAAAAACTGCTAGCCATAGTATATGTATTTGAAAAATTCAGGCCATACATCATTGGGAATAAGGTGATAGTGTACACTGACCACTCAGTCATTAAGTATTTGATGACTAAGAAGGATGCAAAACCTCGGCTTATACGACCGGTGTTGCTACTACAAGAATTTGACATGGAGATCCGCGATAAAAAGGGAATGAGAACGTGGTTGCAGACCACTTGTCAAGGCTTGAAGTGGAAGAGAGCCAAAACACCAAGGATGTGCAAATAAATGACTACTTCCCAGATGAGCAACTGTTTTAGGTATGTACCAGTGTAAATTTACCTTGGTTCGCTGACTTTGTTAATTTTCTTGCAGCAAAAGTATTGCCTTCAGGAATGACGAGGCAGCATGTGAAAAAGTTCTATTCAGAGGTAAAACATTACTACTAGGAGGAGTCCATTCTCTACAAGCAATGTGCTGATCAAATCATAAGGCGGTGCGTACCCGAGGATGAAATGCAACAAATTCTCACTCATTGTCACACCTTTCAATGTGGTGGGCATTTTGGAGCATCACGGACAGCAGTCAAGGTATTGTAGAGTGGATTCTATTGGCCAACCCTATTCAAGGATGCCAACACCTTCGTGAGGGGCTGTGATCATTGCCAAAGAACTGAGAACATGTCAAGGAGAAATGAAATGCCCCTAACTGAGATCTTAGAAGTGGAGTTGTTTGACGTAGATTATGTGTCCAAATGGGTCCAGGCAGTGGCTACGAAAGAGAATGATAGTAAAACTGTCTTGAAATTCCTCCAGAAAAATATATTCACAAGGTTTGGCACTCCAAGAGCCCACATCAGCGATGAAGGGAGTCATTTTGCAACAAGCAGCTTGACACTTTGCTGGCGCGTTACAGAGTCTACCACCGTACTGCTTTGCCATATCACCCTCAAGCAAATGGGCAGGCTGAAATTTCGAATAGAGCAGTGAAAATCATACTGGAGAAGAGAGTGGATGACTCAAGGAAGAATTGGTCTACAAAGCTGGATGATGCACTCTGGGCCTATAGGACAGTTTTCAAAACTCCCATTGGAATGTCACCGTACAAGATTGTCTTTGGGAAGGCATGTCATCTATCGGTGGAGTTGGAATACAAGGTATACTGGGCAATGAAGAAGCTGAACATGGATGCCAGAGCAGCCGGGCAAAAGAGGATGTTGCAATTGAATGAGCTAGATTTCGGAACAACGCCTATGAGAATGCAAAAATCTACAAGAAGAGGGTCAAGGCATGGCATGACAAGAACTTGATCCGTAAAGAGCTACAACCTGGGCAACAAGTACTCTTATTCAATTCAAGGCTGAGATTATTCCCAGGAAAGTTGAAGTCCAGATGGTCAGGGCCATTTGTTGTGAAAAAAGTATTCCCCTATGGTGCAGTCGAAGTGAGAGGAAAAGAGGGCGCACCATTCAAAGTGAACCGACATAGAGTGAAACCATACTTGTTGAATGCCATGGAACAAGTCAACTATGTAATCCGTTTCAAGTCACAATAAAGAGGAATCGGAGTCCGGCTAAAAGACGTTAAAGACAAAGCTACTTAGGAGGCAACCCAACATCTTAGGAAGTTTGTTAATTTCGTTCTTGAACGGTCTCACAATCGTGTACTGGCAGGTAAACCATGATGCAATATCCGTCGCCAGCCCCACCATTTTGAGTCGTTATTGTCTGTAAGTCATCCTTTTTTTTTATTTTGAGTCATTAAACATTTGGGACAATGTGTAGTTTAAGTTTGGGGGCGAGTTCTTATTTTATTTTATTTTATTTTTTTGTGTCTGTTTTTGAGTTTTTTTTATTATTGTTTTGTGTTTTATATGAGCAATTTTTATTTTATTTTTTATGAGCATGCATGATGTAGCTGTTTAAAACGTCTAGTGAATTAAGTGGGATAATGTAATGGAATTAGAAGCTAAAATCTATGTGCTTAAGTTAGATATGCCAAAAATTCATGAAAACCTGATTATTTAGAGTATTTTGTGCTTAGCCTGTGTGTTGTCAATTGTGAAAAACATCTATGAGTCTGGTTACTTGTTATTTGAGGCGAAATAGTTAGGATGTACATGTTATGGAGATGATTCAGACATTTCTTTGATAGCCCTTCTTACCATTCATTACCGACTACACAATAAATTGTATCTCTAGTCAGCCCCTTTGAGCCTAAAATAAAAGTTATTTCTTGGACACCCCATATTCTCTTGTGTGCCATAAGCAGTAATTGCATATAGGGATGAAAAGGGTGAAAAAGAAATACAAAAGAGAGTGAAAAATTGATGCACCCCAATAAAAAATTATGCAAAAGCTTAAGTTTTGGGGTACCTATGTGAATGTATTTCATGCTCTCAACCAAAAAGAAAAGAGGGGAATGATAGGTACGAGTTGAAAAAGAATACCAAAAAGAAAAGAGGGGAATGATAGGTATGAGTTGAAAAAGAATACCAAAAAGAAGGATAAAATGGTTGAATGAGAAAAAGCTTATGGTACGTGAATTGAGCCTAAATTCCTAATCTTACCTACCCCTGCCTACATTATGATCGGTGTATTTTATATACACTTTTTGAGTCATTTTTAGTTAGTATTTTACTCATTTTATTTATGTTTAGTATAGTATTAGGGTCGTTTTCCTTTCTTTTGTGTCACAGCGGTCAAAAATGGAGAAATGACGAAAAGAAGAGAAAATGAGCTTAATTGAGATGGAATTGCACACAAAAAGGGCCAAGAAATAAAGTCTAAGAAGTTCCGGGAATTATAGAGGAGTTCAGACGAAGTCCGGACGAAAAAGAACGAGGCGAAATCGCGCGAAAAAGCGTCACCGGCCGCGGCGCTGGCAGCGGCCATGGCGCCATAGTCTTGAAAGTCCCGAGAGTTGCTGAATTTGGTAGCGGCTGATCACTGGTCGCAAGGCGTCGCTGAATTATGAATCTGGCTGGCCGAATTTGACATGTTTTCAGAATCCTAAAGGGATAAATTTTCCTACCTAAAGGGATAACTTTTCATACCTAAAGGGATAACTTTTCCTACCTTAAGACCCTTACCTAAAAGAATTCTAATAAACTTTTCCTACCTACAAAATCTCTAACCCTTCACCAAAAGGATTATTTGGCTATAAATACTCTACATCATTAGAAGAATTATTCATTCTCCATTCCACCATTCACCATTCTACATCCATCCTTCCACCAATCCATCTTGTAAATATTCCACAACACAACCCTTGGATGCTTGGCTTGGAGACTCATACTTAGTAATTTTTCTTTTCTTTTCTTTACTTTATTTCAGTTTTTGCATGATGAACTTTGAATTAGTTCTTGTCATCTTTATGGCTATGAACTAATTCTCTTATAGGGTTTTCCATGTTGAATTACTAGAAACTTATGTTATAAATTAATGCATGCTTATGGTTATTTTTCTTATTGAGAGATCTATCCAATAATTGAGTTGAATTCTTGGTAATTAATTGACAACTAATTATCACTATATGATTTCTAATCGATTACGAAAAGGGGATTGTGAATATGCTGTAAGTTGGGTAGACATTCTTGGATTGGGGATGAAAATACCTCAATTATTTATGTAGCGTTGATGAGAGGCTTAACAACCCTAATTTTGTGCATTGTGCGTGACGGTCAACTAGGTTTTTGTTCTTAATCCTCCTATAAAGTTATCCTTATCACCGAAAGTTAGGTAAGGTGCGATACTGGGGTTGAGTGTTTATATAACCCTAACGGGAGTATAAAATGATTTCGTAAACCTGCTTTCTCCTAAAGAAGAATACCATGAGTTAATGCATTAGTAAGTAGCATAAGCGGATAGTAAGGATACATGGAAGCCTTATTCTCATCATCACTGAAGTAAACCCTTTATAGTTAACATAGCTTTTATAATTCTTAGTTATAAACAACCAATCAATCATAAATTCACCAAATAGATACTAGAAAATAGATAGTTGGTAATTGGACCCTAATCCTTGTAGACGATATTCGGTCTTATCAAGACTATACTACTTGTCACGATAACGTGCACTTGCGTTTAAAGTGTGTGCATCTTACCGCGCATCAAGTTTTTGGCGCCGTTGCCGGGGATTAAGCATAGTTCAATATCAAATTTATCTATTTTTAATTTCTAATTTGGTTTTTATTTTTTTCTTTAAATTATTTATTTTATTTTCTTTAAAAAAAAAAAAAAAAAACAAACAAAAGTGCCGTGATTCGTTGTTGGTTTTGATTCATCTCAGGGATCCCTAAAACATGGATTTCTACTGTCAATATGATCAAGCTCCAACCATAGAGGAAGAGAGGGAGGAATTACGAGAAGCTATACTCAGTCTCACGAGGTACCAAAATCAGTTCATAGACGAAACGAGAATAGCCATGAAGAAGTTGGAAACGCAAATAGCGAGCTCAATCATATTCAACAAATAAACACAAGAAGAGCAATGCACTGAGGTAGGCAATGAGGAAACACAATGTCGGGCAAATGACCGAAGGATGCGAATCGTGGAGATAGAGAGTTCGCAGCGGCCAGCGCTGGCCGATGGCGAGGCGCGGCGCGAAGATTCGAGAAGCGAGCGGCCGCGGCGCCCAGAACCCAGAAATCGAGGTGATTTTGAATAGCGAACATCAAATTGAGGAGCCTGAACTAGGGATGGCAACGGGTAGGATCTGGACCGGATCCTACTAGATCGAATCGGTCCGTTTACATACGTATATCCGTATCGAATCGCATCCATAGGGTCCATAAAATCATATCCAAATCCAGATCCATCGGATCCACCGGATCCACGGATCGGATCTGGATCCAAATCAAAGTGACTGATTATTAAGTTATACCTTCTAATCAGTCCAAATTTTCTAGAAAAAAAGTCAATTTAATTTAACGGAATCATGGGAATGCATCCGTAAATTAGGACTAAATGACATTGTTGACAATTGTTATGCCTATTGGCTATTGCTGTAGTGAGAAACAATCCTCTCAATACCTAAGCTACTACATAAGTACCACATAAATGATTAATATAATGATTAAAGAATAACACGCAAAACGTGTCTCAATTAAAAAAATAATGGTCTCCGGCCCTTTGAATATAAAATAAAATTAAGATTACAAAGAATTCGATGTCATGATGTATAAATAATAAATGTATAATTAATTTAATAAAAAACGGATTCACGGGTCGGATCTGGACCGGATACGGATCTCAAAGACAAAATCCAGATCCAGATCCGATCCATCATAAACGGATCCGGGTCCGATCCGGATCCGTCGGGTCCAAACTTTGAATATCCATATCCTATAAAACGGATCTGGATCCACCGGATCCGGATCGGGTCCGGGATCCATTGCCATCTCTAGCCTGAACCACACCCAACTATTGAGGAATCTGGTGAGATAGTTGGTGTAGAGAAGGAAAAGATTGCAGAGATCCAATTATTTACCTTCTTGGATTCTGTGGAAATTCTTTTTCTTGCACCTATTACAGAAGAAACACTACTAGCTATCACGGCTGATTCCCAATTAGGAAGCCCATACCATCAAGGGTACCCCATAGAGTTGAGAGATGTTGGGAATCTCACCGATCCCTACATTAGAGAGAGCCTAAAAGACAAGCACGTCTTGTGTACTTGGGGGATAATCGTAAATTTGAGGCCCTTGTTTGAAGAAATTGTTGTAGTTGAAGTGAGACCTGCAACAATAACTCTGCGGATTGCAAGCAGTTCGCAGAAGGATCCAATGGGCACTCGGAAAGGTTAATTGCGTCCGGCTAAAAGATGTTAAAGACAACGCTTGTTGGGAGGCAACCCAATATTTTTAATTATGTTATTTTAATTTCTGTCTTTATTTTATTTTATTTTATTTTGTCTTGAACAGTCTCACGGTCTTGGGTTCTTGTTTTGTGTTGTTGGATGACAGGTGGACTGAAAGCTAAAACCGAGGAAAAAGGAGCAAAAACGCTGAAAAAAAGGAAAAGCGGCGCCGGGCGCCAGAATCTCGTAAGAGCCACAAGATTAGCAGTGGCCTGCGCGCCGAATCTCAGGGCCGCGACGCTCGAACTTCAGAGAACCATATTTCCGTGCAAATTTCAGAATTTTTCCTCCTAGACCTCCATTATGACCGCTGTGTTGTGTCAGTAAGTTGTCCATTTTTTTTTTTAGTATTGCACACATTGGGGACAATGTGTGATTTAAGTTTGGGGGTGTTTTATTTGTGTCTTGTTATGTTTCAGTTAAGTCTTTTTTATTTGTTTTGTGTTTATTTTTGAGTCACAATTTTTTTTTCTTCTTTTTGAGTCATAATTGCCTGTCAAAGATCATGTATGCTGTAGTTGCTAGAAACACCTAGTGAAGGAAGGTGGAATAATGTAATGGAATTAGAAGCAACTATCTAAACACTTAGGTTAGATATGTCAAAAACTCACAAAAATCTGTCTATTTGGAGTTTCTTGCTTAAATTGTGCATGCTAAATTATGAAAACCTATGTGTTATGATTGCTTGCTATTTGAGGCGAAATAGTTAGGATATACATGTTAGGGAGATGACTCAGGCATTTCTTTGATATCCTATTCTTACCACTCTTTTCTACCCCGAACTTTAAAAGTATCCCTAGTCATCCCCATTGAGCCTAAAAATTGAAAATTCTTCTTTGACACCCTATATTCCCACAGATTGTGCCATAAGTAAAAATGTGAAGTAGTGGAATCAATTGTGTTAAAAAAAAAGACAAAAAAAGAGTGAATGGGTTTGTTGCACCCCAATAAAAAAGTAATAAGAAAGAGGCAAAAGCCTAAGTTTGGGGGTGCTTGTTATTATAATACTCTTCATTCTCCCAAAACAAAAGAGGGAAAAAGATAGAATTGAAGTGAAGAAAAGAACAAAAAGAAAAGGGAAATACTGAAAAGCTAAAGAGCTTATGGTACACAAAAATGAGCCTAAATGCATATTTTTACCAACCCCCACCTAAGCCTACATTACAACCCTTAAAGTCCTGAAGATCTCTTTTATGCATATCCAGGATTAGTGGAGAATAGCAAGTAAGCATGTCATAGGATTTTTGAATTTATATGCATGATTTAGTATATTGACTTTCATTAAAGCATGATAAATATGAGTTTGCGAAATATCTAGCTCAATGTGTTTATTGTGCTGAAAAATTTCATGCTACATGTTCCTGCATATTATTCTGCTAACCTTCATGTTTTTCTACATAACACTAAATGCAGAAAAAGTGATCAATGTCAGTGAGTCTTTTATTTTTCGTTTCTTGAGTCTTTTATTTCTTTCTTTCTATCTTTGCTCGAGGGCGAGCAAAGGTTAAGTTTGGGGGTATTTGATCGGTGTATTTTATATACACTTTTTGAGTCATTTTTAGTTAGTATTTTACTCATTTTATTTATGTTTAGTATAGTATTAGGGTCGTTTTCCTTTCTTTTGTGTCACAGCGGTCAAAAATGGAGAAATGACGAAAAGAAGAGAAAATGAGCTTAATTGAGATGGAATTGCACACAAAAAGGGCCAAGAAATAAAGTCTAAGAAGTTCCGAATTATAGGAGTTCGCACGAAGTCGGACGAAAAAAGGGCAACGACGAATCGCCGAAAAAGCGTCACCGAGCCGCGACGCCTGGCAGCAGCGCCGCGGAGCCCATAGTGCTGAAAGTCCCGAGAGTTGCTGAATTTCAGCGCCAGCGCCGATCTGGTCGCGGCCGACGCGAATTATGAAGTGCTGGCCGAATTTGACATGTTTTCAGAATCCTAAAGGGATAAATTTTCCTACCTAAAGGGATAACTTTTCATACCTAAAGGGATAACTTTTCCTACCTTAAAACCCTTACCTAAAAGGATTCTAATAAACTTTTCCTACCTACAAAATCCCTAACCCTTCACCAAAAGGATTCTTTGGCTATAAATACTCTACATCATTAGAAGAATTATTCATTCTCCATTCCACCATTCACCATTCTACATCCATCCTTCCACCAATCCATCTTGTAAATATTCCACAACACAACCCTTGGATGCTTGGCTTGGAGACTCATACTTAGTAATTTTTCTTTTCTTTTCTTTACTTTATTTCAGTTTTTGCATGATGAACTTTGAATTAGTTCTTGTCATCTTTATGGCTAGGAACTAATTCTCTTATAGGGCTTTCCATGTTGAATTACTAGAAACTTATGTTATAAATTAATGCATGCTTATGGTTATTTTTCTTATTGAGAGATCTATCCAATAATTGAGTTGAATTCTTGGTAATTAATTGACAACTAATTATCACTATATGATTTCTAATCAGATTCTGAAAAGGGGGGATTGTGAATATGCTGTAAGTTGGGTAGACATTCTTGGATTGGGGATGAAAATACCTCAATTATTTATGTAGCGTTGATGAGAGGCTTAACAACCCTTATTTTGGCGATCGCGCGACGGTCAACTAGGTTTTTGTTCTTAATCCTCCTATAAAGTTATCCTTATCACCGAAAGTTAGGTAAGGTGCGATACTGGGGTTGAGTGTTTATATAACCCTAACGGGAGTATAAAACGATTTCGTAACCCTGCTTTCTCCTAAAGAAGAATATCACGAGTTAATGCATTAGTAAGTAGCATAAGCGGATAGTAAGGATACATGCAAGCCCTATTCTCATCATCACTGAAGTAAACCCTTTATAGTTAACATAACTTTTATAATTCTTAGTTATAAACAACCAATCAATCATAAATTCACCAAATAGATACTAGAAAATAGATAGTTGGTAATTGGACCTGTGAAATCCAGAAAAAAAAATAGTAATATATAGTTGTGGTTGAGTTAATAAAAATATATATATAAGAAAATAAAGAATAAATTGCATGTGATAGAGTTAGGGTTAAATTTGGATAAATAGATAGATGAAATGAAAATAAGAAAAACAAAAAAAAAAAAAAGAAAGAAGAAGAAGAAGTGCACATGCACGTACACCTTTGATTTTTCCCCCTTCCCCCCTTTTCATTTCCCCTCCAACTCTTGTCATTTCACCTCCCATATGTTATAGAAAACTCTCCACTTATACATTGTATTTACACACAAACAAAGTACATAACATAAAGGTTAGAAAATCAGAAAAAAACAAGTGAAAAGAAGAGGAAAAAATACCAAGAAAGCAAGAAGAACAAGAAGCAAAATACTAGAGAGTAAGGATAATTTTAGCAACCACACAACAATAATCTTCACACTTACAAGGTGGGTTTTCTCACTCAGAAATTCTTGGTAACATCCTTTATTTTTAGTTCAATACATGTTGGAATAAGAATTGAGTGTTGAAAAGAAATATTGAACTTTTGATTGTTTAGACAACTAGTTGCGTCATGAACTTTACGAACTGTTCTCACTGAGTTATAATTGTTAGAATTTGATGAAATTCGGAATAATTGTACAACTCTCTAATATGATCATATAGAACCAAAAATGAGGTAAAATGGACATACGGTTTGAAATTTATCATAGTTCAAAGTTCCTGCCTTAGATTTGGTCGAAATTCGGAAAGGCATAATTACGAACTGTTCTCACTGAGTTATAATTGTTAGAATTTAATGAAATTCGGAATAATTGTACACCTCTCTAATATGATCATATAGAACCAAAAATGAGGTAAAATGGACATACGGTTTGAAAGTTATCATAGTTCAAAGTTCCTGCCTTAGATTTGGTCGAAATTCGGAAAGGCATAATTACGGACTGTTTTTATTGAGTTTTACTTATTAGAATTATATGAAAATTTACATGGTTGTAAATCCCTCTGTTATGGACAGATATATATAAAGATTTATTAAAACAGACTTACGAGTTGAGAGTTATTGTAGTTTGAAGTTGCTGCCTCGGATTCGTCGGAATCCAGAAGGGCAGGACGTTGAAACGTAAAACTGTACTAATCTGTGGGGAATATGAAAATTGTTGCTAAATGAAAGTTCTAGATCTATTTGTTGTGGACATTTTGAGACCTTACGGGGGTCTATCCGACTTACGGATTGAGAGTTATCGCTGTTTAAGTTTATGCCTCGGATCTATCGAGATCCAGGAAGGGCAGCGAATAAAAGTGTAAAACTGTACCAAATGGTAAAGAATATGAAAGAATGGTTCACATGGAGACGTGTAGCTCTCTGTCCTCGTCGTTTTGAGAATTTATGGGGATTGAACGGGTTTACAGATTAGGAGTTATGACTATTATAAGATTGGGTGTTGTTTAATAAAAATTCTGCCGAAACAAATTTCATGTGGCTGTTTTGAGGATAAATTTGTGTTAGTTACCCAAAGTAGTTTTAAATGAAATTTGGTACAGTGAAAGATCCCCGTCTTACCTTAGTTTCCGCTTGAGAAACACCTTAGTTGGAGTTATGGTTAAAAGTTAGAAGCGTTACCAGTATGAATGCCGGAATGTTAGAAAAGAGAATAGTATTTATTTGAGCTTCTAAAAAATATGGAAAGTGAATACGTGTTCACATAAATATATAAATATATAAGGGATCGGGTTGCACGCAACAAAACGTAAAGTGAATACGCGTTCACAAATATGTAAACATAATGGATCGGGTTGCACGCCGCAACAAAACGTAAAGTGAATATATGTTCACAAATACGTAAATATAATGGATCGGGTTGCACGCCGCAACAAAACGTAAAGTGAATATATGTTCACCAATACGTAAATATAATGGATCGGGTTGCGCCGCAACAAAAGCGTAAAGTGAATACGCGTTCACAAATACGTAAACATAATGGATCGGGTTGCACGCCGCAACAAAACGTAAAGTGAATATATGTTCACAAATACGTAAATATAATGGATCGGGTTGCACGCCGCAACAAAACGTAAAGTGAATACGCGTTCACAAATACGTAAATATAATGGATCGGGTTGCACGCCGCAACAAAACGTAAAGTGAATACACGTTCACAAATACGTAAACATAATGGATCGGGTTGCACGCCGCAACAAAACGTAAAGTGAATACGTGTTCACAAATACGTAAATATAATGGATCGGGTTGCACGCCGCAACAAATATGAAAGATGAATACATGTTCACCTATATATAAATATGAAAAGTGAATACGCGTTCACAAATTTGTAAATGTAATAAACATGTGGAAATGCAGGGAAATGTCTTAACATATAATACGAGATAAAATGAAGTGTTAGTTAAACCGAGAATTTCCTATGAGGAGTTGTTGCATATTTAAAAATGTTGTAACCTGATATGTTTTTGCAATATGCTTATTACGTTATAATGTGATTGCACTTGGAATATTGTGGTGTTACTTTGAATTGCGGTAAGGTTCTCACCACCCGGATGGTAGGTGACTCTTATTTAACATGTTTCGAAGCGTGATAGAGAAAGGCTCCACGCCAAGGCTTGCGATCGTCCCATGACCTCTTGTCATACCAAGTCCATTGCCGGGCTTGGTACTCGTCGAGTTCGAATGTCGGTGTCTCGAAATGCCCGTGTGGAATGGTCTCCTTCCAACTTAGAATAATATTTGTCAGTATGTCTATGTAGAAACAATATTTGCACAAGTATGGGCTCGCGTTATATTTTCAATAAAGTCATAAACAAATTTCTTTATTGTTATTTTTATTAATAGCTCCGTATTTGAATATAAGTTTAAATTTCTGAATAAAGAGAATTAAATGGTGCTCCTGGTGGAAAATAATTGTCCAGGTGCCATCACGCCCTAAGTAAAGACTTAAGAAAAGTCGGGGCGTGACAAGTTGGTATCAGAGCTAAACCAGGTTAGGAGATTCTAGGAAGTTTCTTCGAGTCGGGTGTTTGAACGGATACTTATTGCGACGGTGTGCGCGCCACCTTAGTAATAAGTAAACGGAATAACATCCTAAAGTTTCACTTCTTTCATACTCTTCTCGTGCCTATCTTGAGTCTTTTCAAAGACTTGGTTCTCGTACTACCTTGTTCAAAGGATTGTGGAAGGGAGTGTACAACGATAAAATAACATGTGACTGCACCATTGACCGAAAAGGTAGGAGATGTACCAGATAGACTATGGGGCAAATTTTGTGAGAAGAAGGGAACATATCTATACAGGGAAGGACTACAAGTCTAACCCAATAGTATTTCTCGATGTGGTAGAAAACCCACTGCTTACACGAGGATGTGTGGAGACGCATGACGTCAATTTGGTAATCGCATCTTAGTGGGCGACACACGGTGTGGTGGAGAAATTTTAGAAGAAATCATTTTCCGATGTCACCACCAATGACTTGGGAGGATTGAGCGGCATTCATTGAGAAATTTATGCCTAATACGCCGCAAGGATGCACTTAGACGGAGTTTGAACAATTGAAGCAAGGTGACCGCAGATGTACAAGAATATGATACGATTCGTGAGGTTATCGGCATACAACACACATGTCGTCCCTACGAAATGGATAGAGTCAAGCGATTTGTAGAGGTTTAAACCCGAACATAGCGAAGAAGGTGGTGGCGTTAGCCAACGATTGAACTTATCTTCGATTGTCGATATGGCTTTGAGGGTGAAGGTTTCGCTAAAGCAAAAAGAGAATATTCGCAGAAGAGATTTCTGGACGTCGTGATCATTTAACCAGAGTCAAAATTAGAAGCAGGAGTTTAGTAAGGGATCTTCAGGACCGAACCAATCTGTGGTCCAGTCTTATTTCAAGCCTAAGGGGCACAGTTGGTCTAATTACCAAGAGTAAAGGACAAGGCCACTAACCCTAACACGAGGTGACAAACCGATTTGTAAGATTTGTCAAAGAAAACATACCGAGAATGTCGGCTCTAACGAAGACATGTTATAACCGTGGAGAGTCGTGCCACTACGTCGTGGATTGCAAGAAGAGGACCCAAACTCAATCTATTCGGGAGATCGAAGCAACCACAATCGCCACGGGAAATCGGAAACTAACCCGCCAGAGTCGGGAGGTCAACAACCCAACAATTCTAATCGGCTCTACGCTTTGCCCCAGAGGAATGAGGCAGAAGCATCTAATGCGGTGGTCACAGGTATTTTGCTAGTCTCGAGTATTCCTGCATTTGTATTGTACGATCCCGACTCTACATTTTCATATGTGTCAATGGGATTTGCTAAGAATTTACACGTAGAACCTTCTTATTTAAGTGAACCTTTTGAGGTTATGACACCAGTAGGGGCCTCAATTTGGGCCTCTCGGGTGGTAAATAATTTCCCATTAGAAGTGAATGGCAGGAGAACAATGGTGAACCTAGTACTACTTGATATGGTAGACTTCGACGTCATTTTGGGTATTATAGAAGATTCGTAAAAGGTTTTTCTAGTCTTGCTGCTCTTTTGACCCGATTGACTCAAAAAGCGGTTAAGTAGCAGTGGTCAGAAGCACGTGAAGCAAGTTTTCAGAAACTAAAGGAATTGTTGACTACTGCACCAGTCCTAACCTTACTATCGGGACAAGAAGGGTTCACAGTCTATTGTGATGCCTCTAGAGTTGGGTAAGGATATGTCTTGATGCAGTTTGGAAAGGTTATTGCGTATGCATCTAGACAATTGAAGATACATGAGAAGAATTTCTCAACTCATGACTTGGAATTGGCCGCGGTAGTGTTTGCCTTATGAATATGGAGACACTATTTGTATGGTGTGCATGTGGATATATTTACAGATCATAAGAGTTTACAGTACATAACCACACAAAAGGATTTGAATCTCCGACAAAGAAGATGGTTAGAGTTGCTTAAGGATTATGATCTTAGCATTCTTTACCATCCTGGAAAAGCTAACGTGGTAGTTGACGCACTCAGTAGGAGATCAATGGGCAGCTTGGCTCATTTGGCGATACAAAAGAGAGGTATCGTTCGTGAGGTACAAAAATTGTGAAACCTCGGAGTTAGTTTAACTGAGGTCGGTGAAGGCACGGTGGCGGTACATGATACCTCTCAGTCTGCCTTAGCTGCAGAAATAAAAGAAAGTCAGTTTGAGGATACGAAATTTGTTAGATTCCGGGAGAGGATTCAACATGGAAAACCTTCACAGTTTACATTAGAAGAAAATGACGGTACCCTTCGGTATAAGGGTAGGTTATGTGTTCCTAAGGTTAATGATCTAAGGAGGAAGATCTTAGATGAGGGTCACAACACAAGATATTCCATTCATCCAGGGTCAACAAAAATGTATCAGGACCTCAAGGCAAATTACTGGTGGGACGGGATGAAGAAAGACGTCATGAGTTTGTCGGAAGGTGTCTTATATGTCGCCAGTGAAAGTGAACATCAAAACACAGCGGATTACTTCAGACATCGAGTCCCCATGTGGAAATGGGAGGCGATTCATATGGATTTTGTAACCGGCCCACCAAAACTCGAGAAGGGTATGATTCTATTTGGGTGATTGTTGATCGACTTACAAAGTCACCCATTTCTTACCGGCCAAGACTACGACGCGCACCACAAGACACACAGATTTATTTGAAGGAGATTGTGCGGTTACACGATTCCCTTACAAATTATTTCAGATAGGGTTCCCAGTTCACCTAACACTTTTGGCAAAGTTTACAGCAGGCAGGACAAAAGTTAAGTTAAGCACGACTTTCTACCCGCAAACAGATGGGCAAGCTGAGCGAACAATCCAAACACTCGGCGACATGTTGCGATCTTGTGTGTTAGATTTTCGGGAAAGCCGTTGGACCATCTATGTCTAATTGAGTTCGCCACAACAATATTTTTCACTCTAGCATACAAATGGCCCGTTTGAAGCATTATATGGACGAAAATGTAGGTCTCCACTGGATGGTTCGAGGTGAGACGAATCGCTCGGACTGAAGTCATTCAGAAACAAATGATAAGGCATGATGATTCGGGAGCGGATCAAAACAGCTCATAGTCGTCATAAGTCCTATGCGGATCATCGGAAAATAGATCTTGAATTCCAAGAGGGGGAAAAAGTATTTTTTTTTTAAAGTGTCCCCAATGAAGGGAGTGATGCGCTTTGGTAAGAAAGGGAAATTGAGCCCAAGGTTTATTGGGCCATATGAGATCTTGCGAAGAGTGGGGAATGTGGCTTACGAATTAGCACTTCCACAAGAGTTGGAAGCAGTGCATCCGGTATTTCATGTGTCAATGTTACGAAAATACTTGCACGATCCAAGTCACGTCATCCTTCCCCAGGAGATAGTTCTTAATAAAGAGCTTCAATATGAAGAGGCTCCGGTAGAAATACTTGATAGAAAGGTCCAACGCCTTAGAAATAAAGATATTGCTTCCGTGAAAGTCCTATGGAGGAATCACTCCACAGAGGAAGCCACCTGGGAAGCTGAAGAGGCGATGAAAGTCAAATATCCATTCCTATTTGACTAAGGTAATTAAACAATATGCTTTACATTGTACTTCATATGTGTGTCATTTGCGTGTCTATATGCATTGTGTTACAACCTTATTCTCATTCGAGGACGAATGCTTTTTAAGGAAGGGAGAATGTGAAGCCCCAAATTAGTGTTACAATAACAATAAACATTATTGTGATTATGTTACGACCTTATTCACATTCGAGGACGAATGTTGCTTAAGGAGGAGAGAATGTGAAATCCAGAAAAAAAAATAGTAATATATAGTTGTGGTTGAGTTAATAAAAATATATATATAAGAAAATAAAGAATAAATTGCATGTGATAGAGTTAGGGTTAAATTTGGATAAATAGATAGATGAAATGAAAATAAGAAAACAAAAGAAAAACAAAAGAAAAAAAAAAAGAAAGAAGAAGAAGAAGTGCACATGCACGTACACCTTTGATTTTTCCCCCTTCCCCCCTTTTCATTTCCCCTCCAACTCTTGTCATTTCACCTCCCATATGTTATAGAAAACTCTCCACTTATACATTGTATTTACACACAAACAAAGTACATAACATAAAGGTTAGAAAATCAGAAAAAAACAAGTGAAAAGAAGAGGAAAAAATACCAAGAAAGCAAGAAGAACAAGAAGCAAAATACTAGAGAGTAAGGATAATTTTAGCAACCACACAACAATAATCTTCACACTTACAAGGTGAGTTTTCTCACTCAGAAATTCTTGGTAACATCCTTTATTTTTAGTTCAATACATGTTGGAATAAGAATTGAGTGTTGAAAAGAAATATTGAACTTTTGATTGTTTAGACAACTAGTTGCGTCATGAACTTTACGAACTGTTCTCACTGAGTTATAATTGTTAGAATTTGATGAAATTCGGAAGAATTGTACACCTCTCTAATATGATCATATAGAACCAAAAATGAGGTAAAATGGACATACGGTTTGAAATTTATCATAGTTCAAAGTTCCTGCCTTAGATTTGGTCGAAATTCGGAAAGGCATAATTACGAACTGTTCTCACTGAGTTATAATTGTTAGAATTTAATGAAATTCGGAAGAATTGTACACCTCTCTAATATGATCATATAGAACCAAAAATGAGGTAAAATGGACATACGGTTTGAAAGTTATCATAGTTCAAAGTTCCTGCCTTAGATTTGGTCGAAATTCGGAAAGGCATAATTACGGACTGTTTTTATTGAGTTTTACTTATTAGAATTATATGAAAATTTACATGGTTGTAAATCCCTCTGTTATGGACAGATATATATAAAGATTTATTAAAACAGACTTACGAGTTGAGAGTTATTGTAGTTTGAAGTTGCTGCCTCGGATTCGTCGGAATCCAGAAGGGCAGGACGTTGAAACGTAAAACTGTACTAATCTGTGGGGAATATGAAAATTGTTGCTAAATGAAAGTTCTAGATCTATTTGTTTTGGACATTTTGAGACCTTACGGGGGTCTATCCGACTTACGGATTGAGAGTTATCGCTGTTTAAGTTTCTGCCTCGGATCTATCGAGATCCAGGAAGGGCAGCGAATAAAAGTGTAAAACTGTACCAAATGGTAAAGAATATGAAAGAATGGTTCACATGGAGACGTGTAGCTCTCTGTCCTCGTCGTTTTGAGAATTTATGGGGATTGAACGGGTTTACAGATTAGGAGTTATGACTATTATAAGATTGGGTGCTGTTTAATAAAAATTCTGCCGAAACAAATTTCATGTGGCTGTTTTGAGGATAAATTTGTGTTAGTTACCCAAAGTAGTTTTAAATGAAATTTGGTACAGTGAAAGATCCCCGTCTTACCTTAGTTTCCGCTTGAGAAACACCTTAGTTGGAGTTATGGTTAAAAAATTATAATCGTTACAAGTATGAATGACGGAATGTTAGAAAAGAGAATAGTATTTATTTGATCTTCTGAAAAATATGGAAAGTGAATACGTGTTCACATAAATATATAAATATATAATGGATCGGGTTGCACGCCGCAACAAAACGTAAAGTGAATACGCGTTCACAAATATGTAAACATAATGGATCGGGTTGCACGCCGCAACAAAACGTAAAGTGAATATATGTTCACAAATACGTAAATATAATGGATCGGGTTGCACGCCGCAACAAAACGTAAAGTGAATATATGTTCACCAATACGTAAATATAATGGATCGGGTTGCACGCCGCAACAAAACGTAAAGTGAATACGCGTTCACAAATACGTAAACATAATGGATCGGGTTGCACGCCGCAACAAAGCGGAAAGTTCATATAAGTTCCCAAATACGTAAATATACTGGATCGGGTTGCGCAACAAAACGTAAAGTGAATACGCGTTCACAAATACGTAAATATAATGGATCGGGTTGCACGCCGCAACAAAACGTAAAGTGAATACACGTTCACAAATACGTAAACATAATGGATCGGGTTGCACGCCGCAACAAAACGTAAAGTGAATACGTGTTCACAAATACGTAAATATAATGGATCGGGTTGCACGCCGCAACAAATATGAAAGATGAATACATGTTCACCTATATATAAATATGAAAAGTGAATACGCGTTCACAAATTTGTAAATGTAATAAACATGTGGAAATGCAGGGAAATGTCTTAACATATAATACGAGATAAAATGAAGTGTTAGTTAAACCGAGAATTTCCTATGAGGAGTTGTTGCATATTTAAAAATGTTGTAACCTGATATGTTTTTGCAATATGCTTATTACGTTATAATGTGATTGCACTTGGAATATTGTGGTGTTACTTTGAATTGCAGGGTAAGGTTCTCACCAATTTGGATGGTAGGGTGACTCTTTATTTAACATGTTTGAGGCGTGATAGAGGAAAGGCTCCACGCCAAGGCTAGCGATCGTCCATGACCTCTTGTCATACCAAGTCCATTGCTCCGGGCTTGGTACTCGTCAGGTTCAGAATGTCAGTTCCAGTGTCTCGGGAAATGCCCGTGTGGAATGGTCTCCCTTCCAACTTAGAATAATATTTGTCAGTATGTCTATGTAGAAACAATATTTGCACAAGTATGGGCTCGCGTTATATTTTCAATAAAGTCATAAACAAATTTCTTTATTGTTATTTTTATTAATAGCTCCGTATTTGAATATAAGTTTAAATTTCTGAATAAAGAGAATTAAATGGTGCTCCTGGTGGAAAATAATTGTCCAGGTGCCATCACGCCCTAAGTAAAGACTTAGGAAAATTTGGGGCGTGACAGGACCCTAATCCTTGTGGACGATATTCGGTCTTATCAAGACTATACTACTTGTCACGATAACGTGCACTTGCGTTTAAAGTGTGTGCATCTTACCGCGCATCACATTACAACCCTGAAAAGCCCTAAAAATCTCTAGTATGTATATCCATGATTAATGGAGAATAGCAAGTAAACAGGCCCATGAAACTTTAAAAAAGAACTAAAATAAAATGGCATGCATAGGTTAGGTATTCATGCTTCCATTGATTGTGATTGAAATGAATTTACAAAATATCTGACTTGAAATTCTAGATTACTAAATTCATGCTATATATGTTCCTACATATTATCCCAACTGACGTTCATGTGTTTCTAAGTAACCTTGCGCAACTGCTTGATTTGAGTCTTTGAGTCTTTTGGTTTTGTTTCTTTGTTCTTGTTTTGATCTTTGCTCGAGGGAGAGCAAAGGTTAAGTTTGGGGGTATTTGTTAGGCGTATTTTGTATACGCTTTTTGAGTCATTTTTAATTAGTATTTCCCCCATTTCATTTGTGTTTAGTACAGTGTTAGGGTCGTTTTCCTTTTTTTTGAGTCACAGCGGTTCAAAAAGATAAAATGACGAAAAGAAGCGAAAAGTGGGCATAAAAGGAGGGTCCCGAGGCAGAAAAAGGTTGAAAATTGGAGATTCGGACGAAGAAAAAATAGCACCGCGGTGCCAAGCAGCAGAATCGCGATGCCAGAAGATCAGAGAACCCGCAGGACTTTCGGCACCACGGTGCCATTCTGCAGAACCGCGGTGCCATAAGATCAGAGAACCCGCAGGACTTTCGGCACCACGGTGCCATTCTGCAGAACCGCGGTGCCGATGCGGGAAATTTAGAATCCGAAGTAAATTTGGCCAAGGGCAGAAGGGTCCATAGATCACGAAATTTGCAACATACTTAAGCCCTAGGGATCATTCTAGTGAAGGAGGTTGGACATTCTATCACACAACACAGTTGAAGACAATTTGGAGGCTACAATTGGAGACCTAGTTCTAAGTACTTTTTCTTTCTTTAATTTCAATTCAGTTTATGTTGGTAGTTGTATTAGTTCTTAGCATGTCTATGGCTAGGAACTAAACACTTTATTAGGGCTTTTCTATTGAATCGCTTGAAACTCTATTTCATGAATTAATGCGTTAGTTTGATTTCTTCTTCACTTGATTAAGATTTATTCAATATTGGTATGAATGTTTGATAGTCAATTGATCACTAATTATCATAATCTGTATGATTTCGAATCGAGAACCGAGAGGAGAGATTTAGATATGCTGTAATTGAATAGACATATGTTAAAACGCAGACGAAAGTACCCCGATACTTGTGTAGCATTATAGGTTACTGTTCTTAATCCTCCTATGATAGAAATATAGAAGGGTTCTGCACTGGGGTTGAGTGATTATATATCCTAACCGGAATATAAGACAGTCTAGTTAACCGTTATCTTAACATAGAAGAAGAAGTCATTCTAGTTGCATTAGGGATTGAAAAGAGTGGATAGTCGAGGATATTGGAAGCTCTAATTCCTTTATAACTGATTAAACCTCAAAAATTTAGTTTACTTCTTGCAATTATTCTAGTAGTTAGATAAAAACCCACATCAATTATCGTTTTTCAAATAGATAACCTATAATAGATGTTCGGTAATTAGAAACTAGTCTATGTGGACGATAAACTCGGTCTTACAAGACTATATTACTTGTAACGATACGTACACTTGCGTGAGCAGTGGTATCGGCCTAATAGTAGTGCATTCTAATAACATGAAGCAGTAGTTAACACAACTACATAAGATAAATAAATTACACTAAAGAACACATAGTAGTATGAATCAAACTACATGAGACTATAAATCACTAATGCGCCTATAAGTGTGGTAGACTAATCGAGCCTACAGTAATAACACTACACTATCATTTTGTAAGTGTAAGTAGGACTACACTCGACTACCTACTACCCTTCTACCCTAATATGTGTCCTCCACAACCCCCTATCTAATGTCATGTCCTCAGTAAGTTGCAACTGCGTCATATCTCGTCTAATCACTTCTCCCCAATACTTTTTCGCCATATCTCTACCCTTCTTGAATCTGTCCATAGCCAACCTCTCACACCTCCGCACTGGGGCATCCGTGTCTCTCCTCTACACATGTCTGAACCATCTCAAGTTTGCTTCCCGCATCTTATCCTCCACCGAGTCCACTCCCACTTTATCCCGGATATCATTTTTGATCATATCTCTCCTTGTATGCTACACATCCATCTCAACATCCTCATCTCCGCAACTCTCATTTTTTATATGTGTGAAGTCTTAACTGGCTAACACTCCGCCCCATACAACATAGTCGGTCTAACCACCACCTTATAGAACTTGCCCTTAAGTTTTTGTGACATATTTTTGTCGCACAAGACTCCAGATGCGAGCCTCCATTTCATCTACTCTGCCCCAATACGATGTGTGACATCATCATCAATCTCTCAATTCTCTTGAATAATAGACCCTAGGTAATTGAAGCTTTCTTTATTTGGAATGACCTGAGTACCATACCTCACATAACGACAACAAATGTGCAGAGGTGTAACAATTATTGACTAAACATATTTAATTAAATATCATAAGAATTAAAATTAAATTTACCAAACCATTAAAGGATCAAAATTCTGTAAGATATCATAAAATCTGATTTGAGTTATAGTAGCATTTTTTATTTATGAGCTATTACAGCTTATAGGAGACATTGATTTGGCAACTGAATGGCCTGTCTGTTCCAAATTGAATGAATGGATTTCGAGTATTGACTTTTTTCGTATGTTCTTATTTGAACAATGACTATCTCCATCCTTGGGAGAAAAAAAGCATAAATGTTCTTATATAAGTCGTTAATTTTGAAACTTAAAAATATTTGAGAAAGCTATCGTCCAATAAAATAAAATATGGTTTACTCTTTAATTAACAATAAGATTTAATAATTAGTCAAAAGAATACAATGTTAGCAATCTTAATTTAGAATGTCACTAACTTTGATCCGTTCATACTCCTTTTGTTTCAACTTATGTTATTTACTTACTTGTGCCGAAATTTAAGTAAAAGATTATGCTTTTTAAGTCAGAAATATTTATAGAACTATGACAGGTCGTTTGGTAGTTGATTTGAGGTAAGTTATGCAGGTATTAATTTTTTTATAGGTAATACCACATTTGATAGCTGGTTAGAAGGTAAGTTATTCATATATAAAATTAATATGATTTTTTATTTGCAATCTGGAAATTTGCCTAACTAATACATGTATAAGTTATGAAAGAATCTATGTATCATTTTATATAGAATAAAGTGTGAAATTATATATGAATAACTCACATACCTGTGTAAAATAATACTACATGTATTCCTTTATATCTAATTCTTATGTTATTAATATATGTCTAATCTTAATCAACTAATAAACGACCCTTAAATTATTTTATGAAGCCAAAATGAGATATTAAAAAATAAATAATTATAAAAAGGGGTGTGTTCAAGCGAAAAATACCACGTACGGACCTGAGGAAGTACTCCCTCCGGAATGATTTATAAGTAAAAATTTGCTCAGATTAAGAAAAGTAGTCAATCACATAATTTTATGCATAACATTATTTATATTACTTAAATTGCCTTTGATTTAATTTTATTAAAAAAGTGAGCATTTATGAATTAATATTTAATAAAGTTTGACATTAATTAAAAAGTAATACTCCATGTAAGCTTAAGAGTTGCCCACCTAATTTTGTATCTAAGAGTAAATCCTTTAAACTTTTCATATCCCCACCCATAAACTTTAAAATTACATGGCGTCAAATTATTCAAAAAATTTAAAATCTGAATTTTGTGAAAAAAATTACTTAAAATTATATGACGACACTGTTTAAGAATTAGTTCTTGAAGTTTTGAAATATTTAAACAGTGTTGATTAAAATGTAAATTTTTACTTCGGTGAGACGTTATTGGATGTTGTTTCTTATTTGGACAGTTTATTTTTATTTTTTTTGTTGACGAAGGAACCCTCAGCCGCTACTCTTTCGAGTGCGCACAGGGTAAACCCCGGACTGACGCAGTAGCCTGCAAACCACGTCAGCCATGTAAACCACACTTGGCAAGCCATATGTGACAGGCTCAACCAAGAAGGTTTATGCAGGGGATCGAACTCGTGACCTTGCGGTCCCGCGCTCTACTTTAGCAATTGTTGTATTCAATTTTATGTTCTCTATTTGGCATCAATGAATGAGTCTTTTCATATATCTATCATAAAAGTAAAATAAAAGTTGATGAGAACCATTTGAAGTGCATTAATTAAGATTAATACACATTAGACTTAAAAACAAACATTGAATTAAGTTTGAGTAAATTAGGATCATTAGAAATTAAAAATCATCTTGTTTCAAGAGAGGAATAAATAAGTTGTTGAAAATAAAAAAGACTATTTTAATCGTAACAAATAGCTTTGGCTTATATTTTATTCCAAAAAAATTAACCTATTTTTACTTATAAATCATTCCGGAGGGAGTATTAGATTACTGTTTCTCTTTATACATTTTGGAGGCAACTTTGTAGCCACATTTCCGTTTCTAATTGGAGCATTTATTAAGTCTTACTAATTACTCTTCTCCATTTTATTTTATGTGGAACTTTTTATTTTTTAGAGTCAATATGATTAAATATTGAAGTTAAGTTAAATTAAATATTATATTTGAAAATTTAAATTTAAATATATAAAAATTAGACAAAAAATACTACATATTGCAATTTTAATTGAGAATTAATAATTTAAGAATAAGTTATATATATAGTCCCCAGAAGCTACCTTGTTCCTCCTTACCGAAGCAAGACAAAGATAACTATTCGGAAAAAAAGACTACTCACTCAACTTCTAAGCTCAGAGCAGGGTCAATATCCGAACAGAACGGGCCTGGCCCAGCCCATATGGGAGATAAGAAATAGATGGACTTTCCCTAGGACTCATTTTATTGACGGGGCCAAGGAGCGGGATGTGGGAGCTGCCGTAGCATTGAGGTTACTGGTCCCGTCTTTGAAGCTGCCTGCCTTACTCACTCATCCTTCGTCCGGAGACTAATGAGGGAGAACTAAATTGATTCTTGAGGTTCAATTAATGAATTAAATTTTCTCTCTTAATTTCGTCTAAAGCTAAGCTTAAATCACCACTTTAACTAGTCTAAAGTCTAAACTCTTGTCATAAGAAATATCATAAGTGAATCTAAAATAAATACAAAATAAATTTATTTCTATCTATAAATATAAAAATTATATCCTGACAAATTCGTAAAAATGTATTTTTCAATTTATGATTTTCACCGAGTTGTAACCATTTTATATAATTTAATTTATATTACTTTTGAGAATATCGAGTCATTTATTCCCTTTGGTATTTGCTAATTCTCCTCCCAAACCTCCTTTTTCATAAATATTTTTTTGTTTAAAAGTTATCTAATTAGGTGATTAAGACATTTTAATAATTATGTAGACTTACCAATAATATATGTTTAACGTGTCAATGAATATTATTAATTATGGGGTTAGAAAATATGATACAAATTATTTTTTTAATTACTTATTATTTTTATATCTTGAAAGCTAACGTATTATTTTACAAATGAATTTCTCTTGCACGAGCCTCATGTAACTAGTATATCACATAAATGAGGATAAAAAAATATATTTTCCATTCCTTGGATTAACCTTCTTCGTGCAGGCAAAATAATGATGGCACGTATATCATTAATTCTTGGCTATCAAATCATTATTTTCCATTCGTTTTTTTTTTTCCAAAAAGGTGAAACTCCCACTCCAGGAGATGAGCCGTTTGAACAAAAATTAGGTGGGTCAAGATGGACTGAAGTTGTAGATGGGTCAATGCTCAACCCGTTCAAAACTTACATAGGCTAAGATGGGCGGGTCAAGATTGACTAAATGATGGGTCATAACCCAAATTGTCCAACTTGACTCATTACTTTTATAAATTTCAAACTTACCTTCTATGATGTTATTTTATTTTGTATGATATTTGATTTTTCCATATCTTTATTAAGAATAATATTTTAAGATTTTTTTATAAAAGCAAAAAAAAACTGAAATAGAAATTTGAGGATGAAAGGGGTAGGTGTGGATATGGACGGAGTAAGAAAAAATTTCATATTTTTTATAAATTATTAATAAAAATATAAAATATAAATAGAAATTTGAGAATGGAGTGGGGTGAGGGGGTAGGAGGGGTTAGTGCAGAAGGGGGTAAGAAAAAAAATCATATTTTTTATAAATTGTTTATAAAAGTAAAAAAATATAAAATAGAAATTTGAGAATGTGATAGGGCGGAGAGGGAAGGGGCGGGTGGTGGGGTAGGGGTGGTACGAAATTTTTTCATATTTTTAATAATTATTTTTGTAAAAGTAACACAAAATTGAAATAGAAATTTCAGGATGGGGTGGGGGATGGGGGTAGGTGGGGTTAGGGCGGTTGGGGAGGTAAGAAAAAATTCCATATTTTTTATAAAAGTAAAAAAAAAAATAGAAATTTGAGGATGGGATGGGGTGGGGTGGGGGTAGGTGTGGGTAGGGTGGAGGGATAGGTGTGGGTAGGGTGGAGGGGTAGGTGTGGGTAGGGTGGAGGGTATGGGTATGGGGGTAGGAAAAAAATTCATATTTTTATAAATTATTTATAAAAGTAAATAAAAAATAAAAAATAAAAATTTAAAATTTGGGTAGGGTGGGACCTGGTGGGAGAGGGTACGGGGTAAGATAAAATTTTATATTTCTAATATTATTTTTATAAAAGTAACAAAAAATATGAAATAGAAATTTGAGGATGGGGTGGGGGTAGGTAGGGTTAGGGCGGTAGGAGGGAAGTAAGAAAAAAATATTAAATAGAAATTTATGGATGGGGTGGGGTGGAGCGGATAGGTGTGGGTAGGCGGGGTGGAGGTAAGAAAAAAATTCATTTTTTTATAATTTTTTATAAAAATAAAAAATAAAAATTTGAGAATATGGTAGGGCGGTAGGGGGGGGGGGGGGAGGTACGAAAAAAATTGATATTTTTAATAATTTTTTTATAAAAGTAACAAAAATATGAAATAGAAATTTGAGGATGGGGTGGGGGTAGGTGGGGTAAGAACGGTAGGGGGATGTAAGAAAAAATTCCATATTTTTTATAAAAGTAAAAAAATATGAAATAGAAATTTGAGGATGAGTCGGGGTGAAGGGGGTAGGATGGAGGTGATAAGTGTATGATACTCTTAATGGTGTGAGGGCTTTTGGAGAAAATCGTGCGGGCTTGACCTAAAGTGGATAATATTAAAACGTATTAGGAATATTTTTTGGACCGTTTAGCCCAACAACCGGAATCAGAGTCAATCCGCGAGACGAGTATGAAGATGGCGGATTGTGATGGCGTGGGGGTGTGGCTTTAAGAGTGTCTTTGCATGTCGTCTAGTGGACCATTGTACTACCTTTACCCGGTGCAGTACGTTATCCGAGATTGAAGATGCTTACATAACAAAGTAAGAGTCGATTTTGGTGGCCATAAATATTCGAAGTGTGATGTGAGTGGCACACAATTAATCTCCGCATTAGCCCATGTAATACCATAAAATGGTGATGGATTGTGAAGCTTACCTCGACGGGGAGATTATTGGGGCATGCGAACAAAATTTCACATCGAAAGTAAAAAGTAAAAAGAACCTATATATAAGATGTTCTTTTAGAGAAACCGTGGGGACTTGACCAAAAGCGATGAACCGTTTAGCCCAACATTTACTTGTATTGATAATTGACTAGTATTGACAAAAATATGATGATTTTACTCATTGCGTGTTCGTAGTCAAGGATATAATATATATTTACCGTCCCGCCACAAAGTTTTGATAGCAACAATCACCTTTGTTCTCTCTTTACGTATGGATAAGGCGGAACTATTTATTGAACGCTGGTGAAAATTAACATGTTCAACACAAAATTGAAATAATTGTCGTTCTCGTTCAATACACAATACATGTTTACGGTAGAAAATAAAGAAATTTTTATTTATTGGAACGATGAGTGCAGAAGAAATTTAATTTCATGGAAATTTATTCTAGTAAAATAATTCCGTATATGAATAGTACTATTTTCGGTTTCAAAAAGAATGATGAACGTGTTAATTTTGGTAACAAATTGGACATTGATATTTTACACTTTGAAATAAAATTTGCACATAACACGCTTCACAAAAGTATCTATTGAAAATTTACTAAACGTAAAATAAATTAATCCTATTAATTATGACTCGAATAATTGAGGCTCCGCACGTCGGAAACATGGTTTCCACACACGTACACATAAAGTGTCAAGGATCGTAATTTTCTTAAATGGAAGAGATATTTGTACGCATACGAATTGTTTGAGACATAACAGAATAGACGGTTATTGGTCAAATGACAAATGGTTTCTGTTACACCTCGTAAGTTAAGACAAGGGTTTAGAACGTCATTAAGGATTGGAATTTCCAATTTTCAAATTACACATATATTTTACGTGCTTGTACAGATTAATTTTTAGCAATGACGAATGTGGCGCCGGAAAAATCTCTTTAGAAATGGTGGTATAAACAAATATATATTTCCCCATTATGAGTTAGTAAGGTATATAAGATACGATGATAAGAAATTAAGGCAATGAGAGTCTAGATTAAAAGAAGTGGGATTGATTTAGTTAATTATAAAACTAGGGACCAAAGTGTAATATTAAGGGACCAAAGTGTTATTTTACATTTTCAGATTTTACTCCTTAAAATCCTTTTCAAAACTCTTCATTTTGTCTTCCTCACTTAGAAATTCAAGAGGAAACACTCCCTTCCCCTCAAACGAAAAACATATCATTCCTTTAGCAAACTTAAGGTTCAATCCACCTCCATTCCATGATTAATCATCCTAAAAATTAGAAGCAAAAAAATTTAAAACCCAAACAGTGGGTTCATCGAGCAGCCTGGCCGATTTTTAGACCTGAAATTTTTAGATTTTTGGAAAGAAACACATGTTAGAATAATGGGTTATCATAGTGGAGGTGTTACATGTTGAATTAGAGTTGAAGAAGTGTGAAGTTGAAGTCAAAATTGGCCCAAAACAGTGAGCAAATCGGTGGCGTGAGCGCTTTTTGGATTATTTGGACGAATTCGAGGTATAAAATTCTTCTTTTATAGTTTAATGACATTGCATGTTGTTGTAGTTGAAGATATGAATTGGTGTTAAGATGGAATTGGAAATATGAAATGCATGTGATTGTATTAAGGATATATACGCCGATTTAGAACCTATTCTTGGCGTACGTTGGAATTGAGTAATTGTGTTGGTATGTTATTACTAATTGCATGTGAAAATTTAGATGAAACCTTGATGTTTAAAGTTAAAGATGTTAATTGAAGTTGTTGGAAGATTAATTGGAAAGTAAGGAATTTTGGAAAAGCTTTGGAATTGTAAAATGTTGATATGACCGGAAAGTTGATAGAAATTGTTGAAAATTTCGATAATGTATTCTGATCGAATTAGTGTGTGAATATAAGTTACTACATGCATATTTATTGAGGCAATTATCTATACATGCCTTGAAAGGATTAAAGTATAGAAAAGTGTTAAATTCACATTCTTGAATTGGCGATGTCGTTAAGAGATTGGATTGCCCCATGATAATTCTAACGTGACTAAATGATTGACTAACATGAGAAGTAAACGTAGTAGTTGCCTTGGTTGTCTTCCATGGATATAAAGAGAAGGAAGATTATAGGATAGCTTGTATGATGTATGTTGGGCTTAACTTAATTATATTCTGGAATAATGTGGATTATTGGTTGGTTGGATTGTTGGTTTGAATTGGATTGTTAGTTGGAGTTGAATTGTTGGTTGATTTGGATTATTGGAAAAATTGTGGATACGCACATAAACAAAGGAAATGCTGCCCAAATTTTTATAGGAATAAGGGAGCCTTTAATCATATAACTTACCTTAGAAATCATAGAATTGACGAGCATGTTATTCCTTATTATAGGTTGAAGTACTAGACGAGGAATACTTTAATATCGAGTTGATTAGTTCGCCTAAGAGGTATGTGAGACCTTTCCTTCTTTCTTTTGGCATGATTTTTATGAAAGTACGGCGGACGTACTTAACTCCTACCAGTTCAGTTTTAAAAATGATTATTTACTAGTGATTATGATTTCAGTAACAGAGTTTATGGCAATAATTTTATTGAGAGTCACATAATGATTTTAATTGCATACAGTTGCTCATGATATCTACTCGTGCTAAGTGTTACTATTTCACTCCACTGAGTCCCGGGCCAGATCATGTTCGTGCACAGCCATGCATCATTCATCGAGTCCCTCACTAGAGGGCTGAGACACGTTATATATATATATATATATATACAGACTACATCGAGTCCCTCCTTAGAGGGCCGAGACACGTTACGCGCGCATATACATATTCCATCGAGTCCCTCCATAGAGGGCCGAGACTTGTTATCTGATTTATTATACGCATAATGAGCATGATGATTTATGATTCAGTATACATGATATGATTTTCAGACATGATTCTCAGTTTTATGAAATTTGATGACTCTCAGTTTTACTTGGTACAGTTGTTATTCAGTATTTTATGTTTTACATACTCAATACATTATTATCTCGTACTGACCCCCTTTCCTCGGGGGGCTGCGTCCATGTCCGCAGGTTTAGGTGTTCAGATAGGTGACCCTCCGCCTAGGATTTACAGCATGGTTGGAGAGCTCTTTGTTCGGAGCGGCTATTTTTGGTCAGAACTTTATTTTTCGGACTTATGCATATTTTGGGCACGGGGTCATGTCCCGTCATATGTCGAGATTACACTCTTGAGGTGCAAGCGATTGTGGGTTGGACGTTTGTACCTTGTTTTGGGGTTTGATGTTGTTATCTAGTGGCAGCCTTTCCGGCTTGCTTATTTTGATTTATGCCTTTGTGCACGTGATGTTGGTTGGTGGCAGCCTAGTCGGCTAGCCTATTATGACTGTTGTTTTGTTGTTGTTTTGGCAGCCTTGTCGGCTCGCCCGTTTTAGGGATATGTTGTAAAAGCAGCGTTGTGCTGCCGAAATTTCTGTACATATCTGTATTAAATGGATTAAGAGTGACAAGTCAGTAATGACGTCCAATTAGGACGTTAGTCGCGGCCCGTCGGGTCGGGTCGTGACAAAAGTGATATCAGAGCGGTTAGTCCTCGGAATGTCTACAGACCGTGTCTAGTAGAGTCTTGTATATGGGTATGTTGTGCACCATACTTATACACATGAGGCTGCCAGACATTTAGGATTGTTTCTATTCTTCCATCTCTTAGATCGTCCTATAGAGCTGTGTTATTAGGATGATCCGTCTTCTGATAGTTTACTATGTTTACAGCTATGCCTCCGAGGAAGGCGCCCGTGACCCGGAAGGGCAAATCTACAGAAGGGGACACTAGTAGGGTACATAGAGCTACCAGGTCCCGCACGCGGTCTACTCCTGAGAGTGTGCCCCCGACGACGGGTTCTGCCTCGTCACCAGTTCTAGAGGCTCCCTCTCAGGGGGCAACATCACCCGTATCCGAGGCTCCGATACCCGAGCCTTCAGTTCCCCAGCCAGGGGCACCGGATGGAGATTTGAGAGAGACAGTCCAGTTATTGGCAAAGATAGTGGCGGGACATGTTCATAGGCAGGAGCCGACAGTTAACCCCAGGGCAGACAGTTTGAGGGTTAGAGATTTCCTGAGTTGCAGTCCGCCGGAGTTTTACGGGTCAAGACCCGAGGATGATCCACATGAGTTCATCCGCCAGACGCATAGGACATTGAGGGTGATCCGGGCTTCAGAGACTGAGTCAGTTATATTGGCCTCATACCGGTTGCGCGATGTAGCAGTCAACTGGTTTGAGTCCTGGGAGTTGTCTAGGGGCGAGGGTGCTCCTCCTGCGTTGTGGGATGAGTTTTCAGAAGCATTCTTTGGCCACTTTATGCCTCCAGAGATGAGACAGCCAAGAGTCGACAGGTTTCTACAGTTGCGGCAGAATGGGAGGACGATCAGAGAGTATAGCTTGGAGTTCGACTCTTTGGCCCGGTACGCACCCACTATGGTAGCAGACATGGCGGATATGGTGCACTGTTATGTGATGGGGTTGGACCATTATCTTATTGATGGGTGCTTGACAGCCGCACTTCAGCCGACCATGGATATTGCCCGGATACAGGCTTTTGCGCAGGGGATTGAGGAGCGACATAGAGGGAGACGGCCGGAAAAGGGTCAGGATAGAGATCAGCCCAAGAGGGCCAGGACGACAGGGTTTTCAGGAGGTATTCCTCCCAGCCAGCACAGAGTACACCCTCACAGACTTCTGGTAGACGATTTGATCACTCGGGGCATTCAGGAGCTGGTCAGGGCTCCCGAGCGACAGGATCACAGACGCACATGGGTTCTGGTCAGTGGAGACCATATCTCCCTCAGTGTTCACAGTGTTGCAGGTGTCATCCGGGGGAGTGTCGCATTGATATTGGTACTTGTTTTTCTGGCGGCCGACCAGGCCATTTGATGAGAGAGTGTCCTTCTAGAGGTGGTTCAGCATACGAGTTCTGTTGCGGGTTCGTCATCCACAACTATGCGCCCTATCGGGCAGGGTACTCAGGCACCAGCTGGCCGGGGTAGAGGTCGTGGCAGAGGTCCTAGTTCTAGCGGTCATTCGAACCGCATTTATGCCATGGCCAGTAGACGCGACCAGGAGGCGTCACCAGATGTTGTCACATGTATATTATCGGTCTTTTTCTATGATGTGTTTGCTTTGATTGATCCCGGTTCCACCTTGTCCTATATATCCCCTCTTGTTGCGAGTAGGATAGGGATAGAACCTGAGCCAATAGAACCATTCGAGGTAGCTACACCGGTGGGAGATTCGGTTATAGCTAGGCGTGTGTATAAGAATTGCTCGGTGGTGATATATAGCCGTCGTACCTCAGCAGATTTGATAGATTTGGATATGATCGACTTCGACATTATTATGGGTATGGATTGGTTGGCCTCTTGTTTTGCCAACGTTGATTGTCGAGAGAGGTTGGTTCGATTCCAGTTTCCAGACGAACCGGTTATTGAATGGAAAGGGAATACCGCATCGCCGAGGGGTAAGTTTATTTCATACCTCAAGGCAAGGAAGATGGTTCGAAAGGGGTGTATTTATCACTTAGTTCGGGTACATGATACGGAGGTCGAGGTACCGGCCCTTCAGTCAGTTCCAATAGTCAGTGAGTTTCCGGATGTTTTCCCAGATGATCTCCCAGGTCTTCCTCCAGAGCGAGAGATAGATTTCAGTATAGATGTAGTGCCAGGTACCCAACCTATATCCATTCCTCCTTATAGAATGGCACCTGCAGAATTGAAGGAGTTAAAGGAACAGTTGAGAGACCTATTAGAGAAGGACTTCATTAGGCCTAGTGCATCTCCGTAAGTGCGCGGTATTATTTGTAAAGAAGAAGGATGGTTCATGCGGATGTGCATTGACTATAGGCGGTGAATAAGGTGACCATCAAGAATAGGTACCCTTCCGGGATTGATGACTTGTTCGATCGATTGCGAGTGCTAAGTATTTCTCGAAGATAGACTGCGATCCGGTTATCATCAGTGCACGGTTAGAGAGGCATATGTCCCAAGATCGCGTTCAGACCCTGCAGACGACATTATGAGTTCAGGGTAATGTCGTTTGGGTTGACTAATGCTCCAGCAGTGTTCATGGACCTAATGAACCAGGTGTTCAAACCATTCTTGGATACATTTATTATAGTATTCATTGATGACATCTTGGTATATTCTCGCTCGGAGCAGGAGCACGCGGATCACTTGAGGGCGATAGATTGAGTCCTCCCAAGACCGGCAGTTGTATGCTAAATTTTCGAAATGTGAGTTTTGGTTGGCCTCAGTGGCATTCTTGGGGCATATTGTCAGGGCAGATGGTATTCAGGTGGATACTCAGAAGATTGAGGCGGTGAAGACATGGCCCAAGCCCACTACACCTACTGAGGTGCGCAGTTTTCTGGGTCTAACAGGGTACTATAGGAGGGTTGTGGAAAAATTTTCCTCGATCTCAGCGCCCTTGACTAGGCTAACCCAGAAGGTAGCTAAGTTTCAGTGGACCGATGCTTGTGAGCACAGTTTTCAGTTGTTGAAGGATAAGTTGACTTCGGCCCCAGTTTTGACTCTTCCGGAAGGGTTAGACGGATATGTGATTTTTTGTGATGCTTCAGGTATCGGGTTAGGGTGTGTGTTAATGCAGCATGGCAAAGTTATAGCGTATGCCTCCCGACAGCTCAGAAAACATGAAAAGAATTATCCCACTCATGATTTAGAGCTAGCATCGGTGATTCATACTTTGAAGATATGGAGACATTACTTATATGGTGTCCATGTTGATATTTACACGGATCATAAGAGTCTTCAATACATATTTAAACAGAAGGAACTGAATCTGAGACAAAGGCGGTGGCTTGAGTTGCTAAAGGATTATGATGTTGATATTCTGTACCACCCAGGGAAGGCCAACGTTGTGGCAGATGCTCTCAGCCGTAGATCCATGGGTAGTTTGTCGGATGTACAGCCGAACAGGAAAGAGATGGTTCGAGAGATTCACAGGCTAGCCAATTTTGGAGTCCGGTTGGCGGATTCTGGAGATAGTGATATTCTTGTTCGAGGAGTTGTTGAGTCCTCTATCATAGAAGAGGTAAAGAGATGTCAGTATGATGATCCTGTGCTGGCATGGTATAGAGATGCAGCTCTCCGAAAGGAGAATGCTTTATTTGAGGTAACCTCTGATGGTGTGCTACGGTATGATGGTAGGTTATGTGTACCAGACATTGCAGGACTGCGTCAGCAGGTTATGGGTGAGGCACACAATGCCCGTTATTCTATTCATCCAGGATCGACGAAAATGTATCATGACCTTAGTAGCTTGTATTGGTGGGATGGAATGAAGAGAGACGTTGCAGAGTTTGTTGCTCGGTGCCCGAATTGTCAGCAGGTTAAGATCGAGCATCAGAAGCCTGATGGGCTACTACAGGCGATAGAGATCCCGACTTGGAAATGAGAGGTGATTAATATGGATTTCATTACAGGTTTGCCTCGTACTCAGCGAAAGTGTGATTCCATCTGGGTTATTGTAGATAGGCTGACAAAATCATCCCATTTTCTTCCAGTCCGGACTACTTATTCATCTGAGGACTATGCCAGATTATACATCAGGGAGATAATGAGGTTGCATGGGGTTCCTATATCTATCATATTTGACCGAGGAGCCCAGTTCATGGCTAACTTCTGGAGATCATTTCAGAAAGGATTGGGAACGCATGTGAGTCTCAGCACAACATTTCATCCTCAGACGGATGGGCAGGCAGAGCGTACCATGCAGACACTGGAGGATATGTTGAGAGCTTGTATTATTGATTTTAGAGGTAGCTGGGAGGATCACTTGCCACTCATTGAGTTTGCTTACAATAACAGCTACCACTCTAGGTGAGACTCAGTTGATTGGTCCAGACATAGTTCATCAGGCTGTCGACAAGGTGAAACTTATACAAGAGAGATTACTAGCAGCTCAGAGTCGACAGAAGTCATATCCAGATAATCGGCGTCGGCACCTAGAGTTTCAGATTGACGACTGGGTATTCTTGAAGGTATCACCCATGAAGGGTGTGATGAGATTCGGGAAGAGGGGGAAACTTAGCCCGAGGTATATCGGGCCTTACCGGATCATTCGCAGGGTAGGACAGGTCGCCTATGAGTTGGAATTACCCTCAGACTTGGAAGCAGTACATCCAGTTTTTCATGTGTCTATGCTACGGAAGTGTATTGGTGATCCTTCCAGAGTCTTCCCAGTGGACGATGTCCAGGTGACTGAGGGGTTGTCCTATGAGGAGAGTCCTGTGGCCATATTGGATCGCCAAGTCAGGAGGCTACGGACTAAGGATGTTGCATCCGTCAAGGTGTTATGGCGGAACAATAATAGAGAGAAAATGACTTGGGAGACAGAGGACGAGATGAAGAAGAAGTATCCTCACTTATTCCCTATGCCCCCAGGTAATTCAATCTAACTCCTTTATTTGATTATGGTGTTGATGAACTATAAATGTGTGTTTTTTTATGGCCCTGTGTGGCATCTGTTGGGTTGCTGGATATAGATGGATAGACACTATTATAAAGGAGGCTCTGCCGAAATTTCTAGAACTTGAGACTTGTTATGAACATTCGAGGACGAATGTTTCTAAGGGGGAAGAATGTTACACCTCGTAAGTTAAGACAAGGGTTTAGAACGTCATTAAGGATTGGAATTTCCAATTTTCAAATTACACATATATTTTACGTGCTTGTACAGATTAATTTTTAGCAATGACGAATGTGGCGCCGGAAAAATCTCTTTAGAAATGGTGGTATAAACAAATATATATTTCCCCATTATGAGTTAGTAAGGTATATAAGATACGATGATAAGAAATTAAGGCAATGAGAGTCTAGATTAAAAGAAGTGGGATTGATTTAGTTAATTATAAAACTAGGGACCAAAGTGTAATATTAAGGGACCAAAGTGTTATTTTACATTTTCAGATTTTACTCCTTAAAATCCTTTTCAAAACTCTTCATTTTGTCTTCCTCACTTAGAAATTCAAGAGGAAACACTCCCTTCCCCTCAAACGAAAAACATATCATTCCTTTAGCAAACTTAAGGTTCAATCCACCTCCATTCCATGATTAATCATCCTAAAAATTAGAAGCAAAAAAATTTAAAACCCAAACAGTGGGTTCATCGAGCAGCCTGGCCGATTTTTATGCCTGAAATTTTTAGATTTTTGGAAAGAAACACATGTTAGAATAATGGGTTATCATAGTGGAGGTGTTGCATGTTGAATTAGAGTTGAAGAAGTGTGAAATTGAAGCCAAAATTGGCCCAAAACAGTGAGCAAATCGGTGGCGGTGGCGCTTTTTCGGATGTTTTGGACGAATTGGAGGTATAAAATTCTTCTTTTATAGTTTAATGACATTGCATGTTGTTGTAGTTGAAGATATGAATTGATGTTAAGATCGAATTGGAAATATGAAATGCATGTGATTGTACTAAGGATATATACGCCGATTTAGAACCTATTCTTGGCGTACGTTGGAATTGAGTAATTGTGTTGGTATGTTATTACTAATTGCATGTGAAAATTTAGATGAAACCTTGATGTTTAAAGTTAAAGATGTTAATTGAAGTTGTTGGAAGATTAATTGGAAAGTAAGGAATTTTGGAAAAGCTTTGGAATTGTAAAATGTTGATATGACCGGAAAGTTGATAGAAATTGTTGAAAATTTCGATAATGTATTACGGACTGAATTAGTGTGTGAATATAAGTTACTACATGCATATTTATTGAGGCAATTATCTATACATGCCTTGAAAGGATTAAAGTATAGAAAAGTGTTAAATTCACATTCTTGAATTGGCGATGTCGTTAAGAGATTGGATTGCCCCATGATAATTCTAACGTGACTAAATGATTGACTAACATGAGATGTAAACGTAGTAGTTGCCTTGGTTGTTGAAGTTGTTGTCTTCCATGGATATAAAGAGAAGGAAGATTATAGGATAGCTTGTATGACGTATGTTGGGCTTAACTTAATTATATTCTGGAATAATGTGGATTATTGGTTGGTTGGATTGTTGGTTTGAATTGGATTGTTAGTTGGAGTTGAATTGTTGGTTGATTTGGATTATTGGAAAAATTGTGGATACGCACATAAACAAAGGAAATGCTGCCCAAATTTTTATAGGAATAAGGGAGTCTTTAATCATATAACTTACATTAGAAATCATAGAATTGACGAGCATGTTATTCCTTATTATAGGTTGAAGTACTAGACGAGGAATACCTTAATATCGAGTTGATTAGTTCGCCTAAGAGGTATGTGAGACCTTTCCTTCTTTCTTTTGGCATGATTTTTATGAAAGTACGGCGGACGTACTTAACTCCTACCGATTCGATTTAAAAATGATTATTTACTAGTGATTATGATTTGATATGAGTTTATGGTAATAATTTTATTGAGAGTCACATAATGATTTTAATTGCATACAGTTGCTCATGATATCTACTCGTGCTAAGTGTTACTATTTCACTCCACTGAGTCGGGCGGATCATGTTCGTACGGCCACGCATCATTCATCGAGTCCTCACTGAGGCCGAGACACGTTATATATATATATATATATATATATATATATATATATATATATATATATATATTACATCGAGTCCCTCCTTATAGTAGAGACACGTTCTGTGTGAATACATATTCCATCGAGTCCCTCCATGAGAAGTGAGACTTGTTATCTGATTTATTATCTGAGACATAAGCATGATGATTTATGATTGAGATACATGATATTATTTTGAGACATGATTCTCAGTTTTATTAAATTTGATGACTCTGTTTACTTGGTACGATTGTTATTGATTTTGATATTTTATGTTTTACATACTCGACATTATCATCGACCCTTTCTCGAGGCTGCGTTCATGCCCGCAGTTCAGGTGTTGAGATAGTGACCCTCCGCCTAGGATTTGCATGCAGCGGTTGGAAACTCCTTTGTTCCGAGCGGCTATTTTTGGTACAGACCTTTATTTTTCAGACTTATGCATATTTTGGGCACGACGGGGTCCTGTCCCGTCATATGTCAGTATTATACTCTTAGAGGTCTGTAGACAGTTGTGGGTTGGACGTTTGTACCTTGTTTTGGGTTTTGATATTGTTATCTAGTGGCAGCCTTGCCGGCTTTCTTATTTTGATTTTTTGATTTATGCCTGTGTTGCGTGATTGGTGGCCAGCTATTATATATATTTTTTTTGTTGTTGTTTTGACAGCCTTGTCGGCTCGTCCGTTTTATGGATATGTTGTAAAAGCAGCGTTGTGCTGCCAAAATTTCTGTAGATATTTGTATTAAATGGATTAAGAGTGACAGGTCAGTAATGACGTCCAATTAGGACGTTAGTCGCGGCCCGTCGGGTCGGGTCGTGACAATTTCATGTTGGTAAATGAAAGGAAGACGTGTACAATGTGTGAAAGATGAAACGAGTATGAAAATACCGCAGCGTTGAACGTTGAGCACCGTTGGAAGATGAACGAAAACTGTTTTTTGGGCTGACTTTAGAGCATTAACTCTCTATTATTTGGCTCATGAATTCATCCATTATTTGGCTGAGTTATTACTCCACATTCATGGTTATTACATGGTCTTTATTGGTCGTTACTTGGCTATGTGGAATACCATCTTCTTCACACTATAAAATGGGGTCTTGGGCACATTTGCAAAACACACCTTACACTTAACAATTCTCTGAAATTGTCTTCCTCTCTTGCAATCAGAAACACTCAAAGATCTTTCTTCCAAAGCAAACACTTTAGTTCTCTTTGCTCATTTGTTTGATTGCAGTTTTATCTTGGGATATACGTTGTCATTACAACCGTTGAAAGAATATACGGGGCAATATTATCTTAAGGATATATCAAGAATTTGATCGACTCAGCAAACCCTCTTATTTGATCATTTTCAAATTTCTTACAATTTGTTGTTGTTGTTATATTCTCATTTCCTTTATTTATACACTTTGTTCTCATAAGCTTAAGATAATATTCACTATTTCAACAACAACATGACTGGACAAGATCAATTCAACCAATTCAACACTGAAAATTCCACCAATACTCAAGGCAATCCCATTGACTTCAATCCTACTACTCAAGACACTAACGCTGCCTTCAACTCCACTGTTCTTGGCACTTCTAGTGTCACCACTGATCATGGAATTCCTAATGTCTTCCAAACCACTGCTTTTGGCACTTCTAGTGCTACCACTATTTTTGGCACAACTAGTGTCAACACTGGTTTTGGTACAACCAATAACTCCATTGCTGCTCCGGGTACCTATAGTGCATTTGCTCTTGCTCAAGGCGTCAACAATGTCTGTGCTCCTGTTAGAGGCATTCCAAACGCCTTTGCAACTGCTCAAGGGGGCACTACTGCCCCACACCTGCTGATTTTCACCATGAACGTCCTGAAAAGTTCATGGGTGCTCACTTTAAGAGATGGCAGCAAAAGATGCTGTTTTTCCTGACGGTTATGGTAATGTCACGTTTCCTAACTGAAGACCTTCCACTAGTTGGGGAAGACGTGGACCCTCAGCCAAATGATTTGGGGAGGGGCCCAAGGTAACCATGTCGCTGACGACATGATGATGGTTCGCGAAGCATGGAAACATAGTGATTTTATGTGTAGGAACTATATTCTAAACAGTTTGTCCGATCCTCTTTACACGGTATATTGTACCGTTGAAACTATCAAGCAGTTATGGGACAAACTTCAAAAGAAATACAACACCCAAGATGCGGGTAGCAAGAAGTTCATCATTGGAAAATTCCTAAAATTTCAAATGGTGGATAACAAAAGTGTGTCAAGTCCAGGAATTTCAAATGATTCTACATCACCTGGATTTGGAAGGATTGAAGCCCAACGAATAATTCTTGGTTGGGGCGTTGATCGAGAAGCTGCCTCCCTCGTGGACTGAGTTTATGAACTATCTAAAACTCAAAACGAAGGAGATGACCTTAGATGAACTTATTGTCAAACTCCAGATTTAGGAGGACAATAAGAAGGTCATGCCAAAGGAGAAACAATCCGCTGAGGCTAAGGCGAACCTGACGGAAGTCAAAGGGAACTCAAGCAAGAAGCGGAAGTTGCAGAAGGAAGGCAAGCCTCAAACAACTGAAAAGTTCAAGGGAAATTGTAATCATTGTGGTATAGTTGGTTGTTAGGCATATTTTATATACACTTTTTGAGTCATTTTTAGTTAGTATTTTACTCATTTCGTTTGTATTTAGTATAGTATTAGAGTCGTTTTTCTTTCTTTTGAGTCACAACGGTCCTAAATGGAGAAATGACAAAAAGAAGATGAAATGAGCTTAATTGAGGTGAGATTGCACAATAAAAGGCCAAGAAATGAAGTCTAAGAAGTCCCGGAAAGTATAGAAGAAATAAAACAAAGTCCGGACGAGAAAAGGACAAGATTTCGGAAAAACAGCCAGAAGACGTCGCAGGCGTCGCGGCGCCAAATGTACTGAAATTTCAGATTTTGCTGCAGGAGTTTTGGAGCCGTGGCGCCAGCCTGCAGGGCCACAGTGTCGACGCGGGATTTCGGATTTTTGGGCCGAGTTTCAGAGGGTTAAAATGGCCTGAAGCGCAAGTTTTCTCAATTATAAAATCCCTAAACCCTAACCTTATGGAGACATCTGTTACATAATTCTAATTCATACTTTGGGGAGGCAAAAAAGGAGGCGAAAACACAAGATTGGAGACAACTTTGGTTCAAGTTCCAGGCGCCGCGACGCTTGTGACCTCTTCTGGCTGTTTTTCCGAAATCTTGTCCTTTTCTCGTCCGGACTTCGTCTGATTTCTTCTATACTTTCCGGGACTTCTTAGACTTCATTTCTTGGCCTTTTATTGTGCAATTTCACCTCAATTATGCTCATTTCATCTTCTTTTTGTCATTTCTCTATTTAGGACCGCTGTGACTCAAAAGAAAGAAAAACGACCCTAATACTATACTAAACACAAACGAAATGAGTAAAATACTACTAAAAATGAATCAAAAAATGTATATAAAATATGCCTAACATTGGTCACATTGCCAAAGACTGTCGCAGGCTCAAACGTGAGAATAAAGAGAAGGCCAAAGGCAAAGCCAAGGCTAACATCGTTGAAGACACACTCGTCAATGATATGATCTAGGAGTTCTCAGCGGTGGTTCTTGAAGCTAACCTCGTTGAGAATCTGGTGCAATGGTGGCTAGACACGGGTGTCACCCATCACATTTATTCCAATAAAGATTCATTCTCCACATATACACCAGTCACAGATAAGAAGTTGTTCATGAGCAACAATTCTTCTTCAGAGGCACTGTGGGTAGGAAAAGTGACCCTAAAGATGACGTCCGGGAAGGAGCTGATTCTGAAGGAAGTGATGCATGTCCCAGAAATTCAAAGAAATTTAATAACTGGACCTTTGTTAGTAAATGCTGGTTTTAGGCTAGTATTAGAGGCTAATAAGTTTGTAATCACTAAAAATGGAACCTTTGTAGGAATGTGTTTCGTCTGTAAAGGCCTCTTTAAGTTTAATGTTGCACCTGTAATGTCTTCTGTTTCACCTATCAATACAATTGAACCTTCTACTTACTTGATTGAGTCATCTAATTTATGGCATCATAGATTAGGAGTTTAGGACATGTTAACTATCAATCTATTCAAAAATTAGTAAAGCTGGAATTATTGCCGTCTATCGACATAAACCCTCAACGTAAGTGTGAGGTGTGCGTAGAGGCAAAACTTTCCAAGAGTCCCTTTAGATCCGTCGAAAGGGAAATCTCTCATCTATAACTTATACACACTGATATATGTTATTTAAAATTTGCTCAAACTAGAGGGGGGAATAAGTACTTTGTGACTTTCATAGATGATGGCACAAGGTTTTGTTACCTTTACTTACTAAAAAGTAAATATGAAGCCTTTGAAGCATTCAAACGCTACAAAGCAGAAGTTGAGAATCAACTAAGCGGACGGATTAAAACAATCTGTAGCGATAGAGGGGGAGAATATGTAGCACCTTTTGAAGAATTATGTACCCAATCGGGTATAGTTCATCAAACAACGGATCCTTACTCACCTCAATCAAACGGTGTGGCTGAACGTAAGAACAGAACACTGAAGGAAATGATGAATGATTTACTCATCAATTCAGGCCTTCCCCAACACATGTGGGGAGAAACTGTCCTTACCGCAAATAATATTCTTAATAGACTCCCACACAAAGGTAAGGACAAGACTGCATACGAGTTATGGAAAGGAAAGAAACCTACCTACAAGTATTTGAAGGTATGGGGTTGTCTGGCCGAGGTAAAAGTACTTATGCCAAAACAGGTCAAGATTGGATCTAAGACTGTGGATTGCATATTCATTGGATATGCCAATAACAGTAGTGCTTATCGCTTCATAGTGCATAAATCGGATGTACCAGACATTTATGAAGGTACGATCATGGAATCAAGGAACGCATGGTTCTTTGAAGCCATATTTCCATATAAGGAAAATAGCATAACCTCTCGCAAACGAAGTTATGATCAAAACTCTGAGGATCAAGGAGTCGATGACTACCTAGACCCAAATGGTTCAGATCTAGTGAATTCTGAAGTGGTTGATTATCCGAATTTCGGTAATCCATATTCTCAGGACTTGGAAGATTCAGAGATGGAACCAAGGAGAAACAAAAGGGCCCGGAAGAACAAGTCATTCGGTCCAGACTTTGAATCTTACTTGGTTCATGATGAACCACGGACAATCGTTGAAGCATTGTCAACTCCAGAAACACCGCTCTGGAAGGAAGCTTTAGAAAGTGAGATAGAATCCATCTTGCATAACCACACCTGGGGGTTGGCTGAACTTCCCCCGGGACACAAACTGTTGGGTTGTAAATGGATCCTTAAACGGAAGTTAAAGGCAGATGGATCTATAGACAAGTACAAAGCTAGGTTAGTAGTCAAGGGCTATCGCCAAAAGGAGGGTCTTGATTACTTCGACACCTACGCTCCGGTATCTAGAATAGCATCTATACGTATGTTCATAGCTATCGTCGCCTTGCGGGATCTTGAAATACATCAAATGGATGTTAAGACTGCCTTCCTAAATGGTGATTTGGAAGAATAAATATATATGGACCAACCCGAGGGGTATGTGGTTCCAAGACAAGAGAAAAAAATGTGTTGGCTTGTTAAATCATTGTACGGGCTGAAACAAGCCTCTAAACAATGACACAAGAAATTTTATAGTATTCTACTATCAAAAGGGTTCGCCATTAATGGAGGTGACAAATGTGTCTACATGAAAGGAAATGTCGAATCCTTCGTCATGATATGTCTTTATGTAGATGACTTGTTGTTAGGTGTATTTTGTATACACTTTTAGAGTCATTTTTAGTTAGTATTTTTCCCATTTTCGTTTAAATAAGTGTCATGTTAGGGTCGTTTTTCTTTCTTTTAAGTCACAACGGTTCAAAAAGGTAAAATGGCGAAAAAGAGCGAAAAGTGGACATAAAAGGAGGGTCCCGAGGCAAAAAGGACGAAAGTTGGCAGATCAGGACGAAAGCTGCGGGGCCACGGTCGCGATCGTAGGGACAGCGGTGCCATAATTGCGAGAAGCGCGATACTTTCGAGACCGCGGTGCCATAATTGCGAGAAGTCGCGATCTTTCGGCCTTTGCGGTGCCATTCTGCGATCTGCGCGATGCCGTCTGGGAATTTCCAAATCCGAATTGAAATTGGCGAGGAGCAAAAGGGTCCAAGGTACACGTTTTTGACAACATATATAAACCCTTGGGACAGATTTTAAGGATCACATATCATACAACACCTCACAACCCTGGAGGCTACAATTGGAGACATTAGTTCTAAGTATTTTTCTTTATTTCAATTCAGTTCATGTTGGATTTTGTATTAGTTCTTAGCATTTCAATGGCTAGGAGCTAAACACTCTATTAGGACTTTCCTATTGAATCACTTGAAACTCTATTTAATGAATTAATGCAGTAGTTTGATTTCTTCTTCACTTGATTAAGATTTATTCAATATTGGTATAAATGTTTGATAGTTAATTGATCACTAATTATCATAATATACATGATTTCGAATCAAGAACTGAGAGGAGAGATTTGGATATGTTGTAATTGAATATTCATAGGTTAAAATCGCGGACGAAAGTACCTCGATACTTGTGTAGCATTATAGGTTATTGTTCTTAATCCTCCTATGTGGTAAAACCTATCATAGAAATATAGAAAGTTTCTGCACTGGGGTTGATCGATTATATATCCTAACCGGGATATAAGACAGTCTGTTAACTGCTATCTTAACATAAAAGAAGAAGTAATTCTAGTTGCATTAATGATTGAAAAAAATGGATAGTTGAGGATATTAGAAGCCCTATTTCCATCATAACTGATTAAATCAAAGTAATTTAGTTTAATTCTTGTAATTACTCTATAGTGTTAGATAAAAACCCAAATAAAACTTGTTTGCCAAATAGATAACCTAGAATAGATGTTCGGTAATTAGAAACCAGTCTCTGAGGACGATATTCGGTCTTACCAGATTATATTACTTGTAACGATACGTACACTTGCGTGAGCATTTGGAATATCGCTGACAAGTTTTTGGCGCCGTTGCCGGGGACTGGCGTACTTCTAATATCGAACCATTTATTCTTATTTCTACTTTGGTTTTTGTTTTTATTTTTTTATAACCCTGTTGCCTTGATTTGTTTGTTGATTTTGATCGATATCAGGGACTTATGCGAAGAAGAAGAGGAGCAGATACACTTGTTCCTTTTAATCCTGAAATTGAGAAAACTTGTAGGCAAAACAGGCGAAATAAGAGGATATCTGATTCAGTGAACATGGACTGTCGCGCCCCATTTTAACCGGAGTCGAAACGGGAGTACTACGTATGGTTGATTCCTAAATTTATTTTAAAGGAGTCGCCACCTAATTGTTATAGTGAATTAGGACACTTAAATGTAACATAAAATGCTACAAATGATCTCTATTTTTAAAGGTCTGCGAAACTAATAAGATTCCGGGTAAGGGTTCTTTATTATCCTAAAGGGAAGGGGTTAGACATCCTCTAAGATCCGCTAAATTACGGTTGTCCGTTCAAACTTAGGTTGGTATTATTGTGCTAAACGTATTATGCAATTCTAAGGATATTCTAACTAGACATGCAAACATTTAAAATAGATATATATTTAACAAGATAATAATGAAAGCAAATAATCATATAAAGATAGAGTGAAAAGAACTTAGCGGTATTTCGCTTTTATTTTATTTTATTTTTCTGCACAGATTTTAACTTTGGGATGTGCCTCCAGGTACCTGCAAAAGATACTTAGTAAAAAATTAGTAAATAATAAAATAAATTATCAAATAAACACAACGTATGTATATATATATATATATATGTAAAAGATATATTTTTATATAGTGTGGGCTCAGCTAGTGTTATGCCAAGGATACTAAGACATGAGAAGCCAATATCGCTTCGGCTGCGGTCGACTCACCTCCCGGTGAACGATACTATGCATTCTCGTCTAATCTTTTCACTTTCCTCCTCGCCCACATATTCCGTCTCGCTTACCATGGAGGCCTCCAGATCGACGGATAAATCCTTCTTCGGCCATTTAACTTTTAGAGAGAAAATAAACTTAAGGACTCATAATCATACTAGATCTCATCTTTGAAAGACAAGGAGGCAAAGGGGGCTACTATCTTCCATTTCCAATGTCGCATTAAGATCAAAAGATTTCTAGAACATTAGGCATGTCAGACTATCGGGGAAGGCTAAACCAAACCCAAAGCTTGCAACGTTCAGACTAGTTGTCTGCCCTCGTATGTATACTTGCGTTCTGCAAAACAAAAGGAAGTGCACAGTAACCCCGAACAGTCGGAAATACAATAAAGATAGTATATATTTGTATATATCAAAGCTGAAAGAGTTTAAGAAAGGACAAAAAAAGTAGCATACAAAAGGCAAAATGGGAATAGATTGTGAAAGGGGATATAATATATATAACAGAGATAATATATATATCAAAATTTGCACGCCAAGGAGAAAGAGGAACAGACAAGGTTAATGGATATAATATATGATGATTATAGTATACAAAATATATTTTATATATAGTATAAATTATATAACATATATAGATATATATCGAGAATATATAAACACATATATGTATATAGAGTAAGTAATATATAATATAAACATATATTATAACTAGAGAGCAACAAACATATATATATATATATATATGATGAAAGGTAAAGCACAACAGCACAGTACACAATACAAAAAAAAAAAAAACAATATATAAAATATATAATATGTATAATTTATTGTAGTAGTGGAGTACTATATATATATTATATATAATAGATAAATGGGCAGAACAGTGCACAAATATAAAGTAAGAATACTAAATAATATAAAGTATGAAAGAGTATATAGAAAGCTAGGACAACAATGGATATAAAATAAAAGTTCTAATATACATGAACAGTGAAGAATATGAATATGAAGAACATGACCAGTATGTAGAACATGGCAGAACCCAAAGTTACAACTAATAGGTAAACAAGTTAGCAACACCCTTGAGGGTAATACTATAACCCGGATGAAATTAAAGCACAAGCATCGCACTTAAACACAATAATAACAGCTTCAATGACAGGATTGCAGCTAGAAGAATAATACTAAGGTAACCCAGCAGCCCAGCAAGCAATAATGTTCATAGAAGACTCAAATTATTGACGAAGAACAATGAGCAAAGCACTTTAACAATACCCAGCGTCGAAACACCCTCAGAAGCACCAAGAACACTATGAACTAGTAAAAGTACAACCCAGAACAAGCTTATGAGAAGATACAATGACTATTAATTCGCAATTAATCCAGTCATAACAAAGAAAGACAACCAGCAGGACTGTTAAGACTAACAACAAGAGCTACAAGGGCTATGAAACTCGGTTGAAATTAAAGCGCAATTAGCTTACCTAATCACAATAACAACATCTACTGACAGGAATGCGTAATTAAAACTAAACCCAGCAACCCAGCTAGCAATTCAAGATTTTGAACAAGAACACTAAAGAAGTACTTTAATAAACCCAGCAATTTGCATAACCCGCAAGCCAAATAAACCCCAAGAACACAAAATCTCACCCAGTAAACATTATCAATAAATCCCAATGAAGCATGCAACACAAAAGACCACTAAAATAGCAAACAAGAAGAGAAAACACATGGGTTTGCTCTCAGGAGACGTCGAGGGTTCACAATCTTCGATTTTTCTATCCAAGCTTGCTAAATCGTAAAACTGAGGGTTCCAAATGAACACCCAGGAGCGCTTGTACCTCCATGAACGCAAAAACCCTCAATATGGGTCTCAGTAGCTTCACCGTTGTTAGATTATGTGAACTACGCCAAATTTATGTTCCAGAGGTCACCTAAAATGGAGTTCTCAACCCTTTAAAGGGGTGAAAACCCCTGTTCGCCGCCCTTGAAGAAGAGAGAGATATATATCTTTGATGAAAATCTGGTTGAACTAGGATGAGATGAAGGTCGACTGGTTCTTAGAGATGATGATTATGAAGAAGATGAGGATGTTATCGGCGCCCATGTTGCTGAAGATCCTTTAAAATCTCACAAATGCTCAGAGAGATTTCAATCAGTAGCATAAAGCCCTCCGAAATGGATCTCAGTAGCTCCGCCTCCCTTTGGTGGTGAGAAAACACTATATAATGCTCTAGAGGTCGCCGGAAACAGTGGTGGTGTCGGACAGTGACGGTTTGTACTCCGGCGGCGTGACTTCGCCGGAGAAGACGAAGAAGCCGAGGGATGGGGGTGTGAAACGTGTGTAAGGGTGAGGTTGAGGCAGTGGGGGGGTGTGTATGCTGATGAAGATAACAAAATGAGAGGGAGAGAAAAAATGTACCGCGGCTGAAGTCCCTCCCTCTTGAAGTGTGGGTAGTGTTTATTATATAGGGGTAGGATTAGGGTTTAGTTTTTTTAGGTTTGGTTTTGGGGGGGAAATAAATGGGTGTTTGAAATTTAAAAATGGGCGGTTGGGCTTATGGAATGTGGAATGGTGGACTGGACTGATCCGGATTGTGCCTCGGACTGGACTGGTTTGACAAAATGTAAAACGGGTTAATTATTTAAAAGAAAAATTATTTAAAAAGATGCAAAATTATTAAAATGCAAATGCCTATGCAATAATAATAAAATATAATATTTAACAAATATTTAATGTCTAATTAAAAATTAAAACAGGATGTCAATTAATTATTTAAAGAGATGCAAATATTATTAAAATAAACGACAGTGTAATAATAATAGAAACATAATATTAACAAAGACATAATGCTTAATTTAAAATAAAAAGATAAAAATGCAAAAAATTATGATTAAAATGCGGTGTCCTAAAACACATAAAATTGCAACAAATATACAAAAAACAGGTCAAAATTGAATGTCAACAACATGTTCCTCTTTGTACGGAGATGAGGGAAGAGTCTTCGGACAAAAATGTTGACTTGTAGCCAATTTTGTCATGTTTTATAAACCAGAACTCAAAAGTAGGGCTGATGGAGACTCAAAATTGTCCCAGTGTCGAATTATGATGACACTGGGTCGTTATGATGCGAAAATAAAAATCAAAGCTGACGCAGATTTAAAAATGTCCCAGTGTCGAATTATGAGGACACTGGGTTGCTGATGCGCGATTTATGCACACACCAACGCAAGTGCACGTGTCGTGACAAGTAATATAGTCTAGAAGACCGAGTTATCGTCCTCAGGGATTAGTGTTCAATTCTCAAACTCTATTCTATGGTATCTATTTGGTAACCGATGATTGATGAATTGTTTATAACTATAATTATGAATGATAACTAAATTACTTTGTTTTACTTCAGATATGGTGGAAATAGGGCTTCCAAATCTCCTCAACTATCCGCTCATCTTACTTGTTAATGCAATTAATTATGACTCTTCTTCTATTTTGAGATAGCAGGTTAACTAAGCCGTTTTATACTCCTGTTAAGGTAATATAAACACTCAACCCCAATATAGAACTCTTCTACCTTTCGGTGATAAGATTGACTATAAAGGAGGATTAAGAGCAATAACCTATTAAACTACACAAGTATCGGGGTACTTTCGTCCACGATTTAACCTATGTTTATTCAACTATAGCATATTCACAATCTCCCCTTTCGGCTTTCGATTAGAAATCATATAGATTATGATAATTAGTGATCAATTAATTACCAAACATTCAAGACAAATATTGAATAAATCTCAACAATGATAAGAAGAAACCAAAACATACATTAATTCATAAGAATGAGTTTCAAGTGATTTGATATGAAAAGCCCTAAATTAAGTTAGTTCCTAGCCATAGACATGCCAAGAACTAAACTAATATCCACCATAAACTACAAAGAAATAAAACAAAGAATAAAGAAATTACACAAAAAGTGGTCTCCAATCTTGATCTCCAAGGTTGTATGAATTGACAAGGGTTTGAAACCCTTATTCTGACCTATAAACTCATTTTTATAGCCTCCAAGTCGTTTTCCCAGTTTTCCTTCTAGGCCTTGGCCCATTCCCATTCGAATTTGACAGAATTCCCGCTTCGGCGCCGCGACATTCAGAAGCGCGCGGCCAAACTCCTGCGATTCTGGATATTGGGCGTCGTGGCGCTCGACATTCTTTGGATGGAGCGCGCGCCGCCTTGCCTTCTTGCCGGTAACTTTCTCGCTTTTGAGCTCGAACCTCTGCTTTGCTCCTTTTCGCCAATAAGCCACTTTAAACCATTATGACTCAAAAGAAAGAAAATCTATCCTAAGACGACACGTATTTGTACAAAAATGGGCAAAAGACTAACTAAAAATGACTCAAAAGGTGTATATGAAATACACCGATCAAACACCCCCCAAACTTAACCTTTGCTCTCCCTCGAGCAAAGATCAAAAGAAAGAATTAAAGACAAGAGGAAAAAGGAAATAGACTGACTCAAAGACACTGATCACTTTGTTGCATCATTGTTACTTAGAAAAGCATTAAAGTTAGCAGAATAATATGCAGGAACATATAGCATGTATTTTTAGCATTCTAAACACATCAAGTTAGATATTTCGCAAATTCAATTTAATCATGCTCAATGGAAGTAAGAATACCTAACTATGCATGTCAATTTCAAAATCCTATGGCATGTTTACTTGCTATTCTCCACTAATCATGGATACATATGTAAGAGATCTTCAGGGCTTTTCAGGGTTGTAATGTAGGCTTAGGCAGAGGTAGGTAAAAATAGGCATTTAGGCTCAATTTATGTACCATAAGCTCTTTTGCTTTAAATTCTTCCCTTTTCTTTTGATTCTCTTTTTCACTTCATACCTATCTTTCCCCTCTTTTGTTTTGAGAGAATGAAGTGTATTATGAATAACATGCACCCCCAAACTTAGGCTTTTGCCTATTTATTATTACTTTTTCATTGGGGTGCATCAAAATTATTCACTCTTTTTGTCTCTTTTTTTTAACACTTTATATTCCAATCACCTCAATTTTTCACTTATGGCACAAGTGTGAAATTATAGGGTGTCAAAGAAAAAGTCTTATTTTTAGGCTCAAAGGGGCTGACTAGGGATATAATTTGAATGTCAGGGATAGGCAAAAATGGTAAGAAATGGCTAACAAAGAAATGTCTGAGTCATCTCCCTAACATGCATATCCTAATTATTTCGCCTCAAATAGCAAGCAATCATACACATAGGTTTAATCATAAATAATGCACAAGTCAAGCAAGATACCTCAAATAATCTGATTTCATGAATTTTTGGCATATTTAACCTAAGTGTTTAGATGGTTGTTTCTAATTCCATTACATTATTCAACCTTACTTCACTAGGAGATTCCAATAACTACAGCATGCATGATCTTAAAAAAAAAATTATGACTCAAAAAATACTCAAAAATACAGAACAAATAAAAACAACAAACTAAAAAAAAACAATAAGACACCCCCAAACTTAAATCACACATTGTCCCCAATGTGTGCAAGACTCAAAAAAAAAAACATGACAACTTACAAACTTTGGTTTAAAGTAGTGGCGGTGGCGGCAAATAAGGCATGGCAGATAGTGTCGGATTAGGGCTCCTTTTTAAAAACTCAGATTTTTTGTCTTGGCGTCGCGGCCCTGCAGTCGGCGCCGTGGCGCCCAAACTTCTGCAATCCTCTGAACTTCCAGCGCCGTGGCGCTCTGATTTGGCACCGCGACGCCCAAACTTCAGAGCTCTTCTGGACTTTTGGCGCCGCGGCACTGAACTTCTCGCGCCATTCGAACTTCGAGCGCTGAGCCGATTTTTCTTTTCTTTTGATTTTTCAGTTTTTCGTCCTCCAAATTTTTGGCCCTGTACCTGTCATCACAACATGCAAACAATACCATCCGTGAGACTGTTTTAAGTAAAAACTAAATTGCATTAAATTAAATAAAATAAAATAACTTTGGGTTGCCTCCCAAGTAGCGCTGTCTTTAATGTCTTTTAGCCGGACGCAAGTTCCTTATCATATTAGAGTGAGATGGGTTACTAGGCTCATATATTTCGTTTCATTGATCACATATGGTTTCAACCTCTGTCCGTTTACATTGAAGGGGGCTCCCTCTCTCCCTTTTACTTCAACTGCACCATAGAGGAATGCTCTTACCACAGTGTATGGTCCTGACCAACGCGATTTGAGCTTGCCTGGGAACAGCCTTAACCTTTATTTGAATAAAAGCACTTGTTGTCCTGCTTGGAAGTCTTTCGGGATCAACATCTTATCATGCCATACTTTAGTTCGTTCCTTGTACATCTTTGCATTCTCATAGGCGTTGTGTCTGAATTCATCCAAATCGCTCAGCTATAGCAGCCTCTTCTGACCTGCTGCCTTGGCATCCATGTTCAGCTTCCTCATTGCCCAATAAGCTCTGTGTTCCAACTCTACTGGCAAATGACATGATTTACCAAAAACTAACTTATATGGTGACATTCCAATTGGGGTTTTGAATCTTTACGTATGCCACAAAGGTCGTCATCCATTTTGATAGACCAATCTTTCCTTGAGCCATCCACCGTCTTTTCCAATATGCTCTTCACTGCTGTTTGACACTTCGCCCATTCGGCGAGGTGATATGTAAGTGTGGTGCGGTGGTAGACTCCATATCGGGAAAGCAATATATTAAGCTGTCTGTTGCAAAAGTGACTTCCTTCATCACTGATGATGGCCCTAGGAGTACCAAACCTTGTGAATATATTCTTTTGGAGGAATCTTTGAACAGTCTTACTGTCATTTTCTTTAGTGGCTACCGCTTCTACCCATTTGGACACATAATCCACTGCCAGAAGAATGTACTGATTTCCAAAGGACGACGGGAATGGACCCATGAAGTAGATCCCCCACACATCAAATAGTTCCACCTCCAAGATCCCATGCGCAGGCATTTCATTTCGTCTTGATATGTTCCCTGTTCTTTGACAACGATCACACTTCTTCACAAAGGCGTGGGCATCCTTAAAAAGGGTTGGCCAGTAGAACCCGTTTTGCAATACCTTTGTCGATGTTCTAGATGCCCAAAGTGTCCACCACATTGTAGGGTGTGACAATGAGTGAGAATATGATGCATCTCCTCCTCTGGTATACATCGCCTGATGACTTGGTCGGCGCAGTGTTTGTATAACATCGGCTCCTCCCAATAGTAGTATTTTACTTCGAAGTAAAACCTCTTCACTTGTTGTCTTGTCAATCCTGGGGGTATTACCTTAGCTGCAAGAAAATTAACAAAATCAGCGTACCAAGATACCTTAAAAACCGCACTTACTTGAAACAATTGCTCATCTGGGAAGTGATCATTTATCTGCACATCCTTGGTGTTCTGACTCTCTGTGTTCTCAAGTCTCGACAAGTGGTCTGCAACTGAGTTCTCTGTCCCCTTCTTGTCACGAATCTCCATGTCGAATTCTTGTAATAGCAAGACCCATCGGATGAGGCGAGGTTTTGCATCCTTCTTTGTCATCAAATACTTTATGGCAGAGTGGTCAGTGTATACTATCACCTTATTCCCAATCAAGTATGGCCTGAATTTCTCGAATGCATATACTATTGCTAGCAATTCTTTTTCTGTGGTCGCGTAATTTAACTGCGCGTTATTCAGAGTTTTACTAGCATAGTAAATGGATCTGAATACCTTATCGACCCTCTGCCCAAGCACTGCCCCCACTGCATAATCACTTGCATCACACATTAGTTCAAATGGGAGCTCCCAGTTTGGTGCAATGACTATGGGTGTTGAGATAAGCTTCTCGCGAGTGTCCAAAAGTGGTCATGCATTCCTTATTGAATTCAAAAGCAACCCCCGTCATTAGCAAGGTGGAAAGAGGCTTTGAAACTTTTTAGAAATCCTTGATGAATCTTCTATAAAAACCGGCATGCCCAAGGAAACTTTTGACCCCTTTTGTTGATACTGGGGGTGGTAGATTTTCGATTACTGAAATCTTTGCTTTGTCCACCTCAATACCTTGGTTGGATATTTTGTGTCCCAGGACAATCCCCTCTTTTACCATGAAGTGACACTTCTCGATTCGGCCTGAGTTGGACTCTTCACATCGTTTTAACACTACTTCCAAGTGCCTCAAACACTCGTCGAACGAGGCCCCAAAGACCGAGAAATCATCCATGAAAATCTCTATAGTCCTTTCCACCATGTCTGAGAAAATTGCCATTATACACCTCTGAAAGGTCGCAGGTGCATTGCAAAGCCCAAATGACATCCTTCTGAATGCAAATGTACCAAAAGGGCAGGTGAATGTTGCCTTTTCCTGATCTTCTGGTGCTATCGCAATCTGATGATACCCTGAGTAACCATCCGAAAAGCAGTAGTAGTTGTGCCCCGCAAGTCTATCCAACATCTGATCTAGAAATGGTAACGGGAAGTGATCTTTTCTAGTCGCCTTGTTCAACTTGCGATAGTCAATGCAGATTCTCCACCCAGTAACTATTTTAGATGGAATGAACTCGTTCCTTTCGTTGGTTACTACTGTCATACCACCCTTTTTGGGCACCACTTGTACTGGACTCACTCATGCACTGTCAGATATATGATAAATTACTCCAGCATCGAGCCATTTCATGATTTCTTTTCTGACTACCTCTTTCATGTTTGGGTTTAGTCTCCTATGTGCCTCAATGGAGGGTCTGCTCTCCTCATCCAGACGGATCTTATTCATTACTGTTGACGGACTTATCCCTTTTATGTCTGTTAATGTCCACCCAATGGCACGCTTGTGAGCCCTCAGTACTCTCAGCAGCTTCTCAATCTCTAATGTGGATAGATGACATGAGATGATCACTGGTAAGGATTGATCTTCACCTAGATATTGGTACTGTAAATGATCGGGTAGAATTTTTAACTCTAACTCTGAAGCCTTTTCTGTGGATGGTACTGATCTTTCTGGCATCTGCCCAAGCTCTTCATATCTCTTCTTATCACACTTCTCATAAGAATTCATCCAATTTGCATACTCCATCAGCTTTGGGTCATTTCCACTACTATCATCCCATCGGGTCAGTACTTCTTCAAGCGTATCAGCATTTCTAAACCCTTTTTCTGACACTGCATCTTCGATTATGTCAATGGTGAAGCAGTTGTCACTTGCATCTGGGAAGGTTGATGCCCGAAAAATATTGAAAATCACCTCTTCTTCTTCCACCCGAAGTTTCAGCTCCCCTTTGTGAACATCGATGAGAGCCTGTCCTGTGGCTAGGAAGGGTCTGCCAAGTATGATGGGGATTATGTCGTTATCTCTTATGTCTAAGATGATGAAATCAGCGGGAAAGATGAACTTGTCCACATTTACCAACACATCCTCGATGACTCCTCTAGGATGGACTATGGAGCGGTCAACTAACTGCAAAGTGATGTTTGTAGGTTTGACTTCTCCCATTCCAAGTTTGCAAAACACTAGGTAGGGCATCAAATTTATGCCTGCCCCCAGATCGCACAACGTCTTCTGACACTCAAACTTTTCAATAGTGCATGGGATGGTGAAGCTCCCAGGATCTTTTAATTTCTGAGGTAGCTTTCTCTGTAGGATGACACTGCATTCTTCAGTCAACACCACTGTTTCGTAATCATCCATCCTCCTCTTTTTGCTAAGAATATCCCTCATGAACTTTACATAACTTGGCATCTGCTCTAGTGCCTCAGCAAACGGGATGTTGAGTTGCAATTGTTTGAGAATTTCCAAAAATTTAGAGAACTGTTTGTCAAGAGCACTTGTTTTTAGCCTCTGGGGGTACGATATCTTCACCTGGGGTGCGTTCACAAAAGCTCCTAGCCTCATTTCACCTTCTGGGCTCTGGGCGCCACGACCCTGAGATTCGGCGCCGTGGCGCCTAAATCTACTGTCCCCGTAATCGTTTGCGTGGCGCTCGATGCAGCGCCACTGCAATTCTTCGCGAATTTTCTGGGTCATTCCTTTCTGGACCTGGGGTTGGTGAGTTTGCTTCCACCGGTTCGACATTTTTCAGGTCAATCGCCTGACATTGCTCTTTTATATTCCCTCAAATATGTTCAGAGTGCTTCCCTTGCATTCTGCTTCTTAGCATGCCCGCGAGTTGTCCTATTTGCGTTTCCAAATTCTTCAAGGACACTCTCGTTTCGTCCATGAACTGAGTTTGGTGCCTAGTTAACCTGAGTATGGCTGCTCGTAGCCCATCCTGTGGGGCCTGGGGATTACCTTGTTGATAGTAGTAATCCATGTTTTCAGGATCCCTGAGATGAATCAAAACCAACAAACGAATCACGGCGCACGGTTTCACAAATAAAAGAGAAAAATATAGTAATAAATAATAATAAAAAAAAAACCAAATTAGAAATTAAGAATAGATAAAATGATATTGAATTACGCCAATCCCCGGCAACTGCGCCAAAAACTTGATGCGCGATTTATGCACACACCAACGCAAGTGCACGTGTCGTGACAAGTAATATAGTCTAGAAGACCGAGTTATCGTCCTCAGAGATTAGTGTTCAATTCTCAAACTCTATTTTATGGTATCTATTTGGTAATCGATGATTGATGAATTGTTTATAACTATAATTATGAATGCTAACTAAATTACTTTGTTTTACTTCAGATATGATGGAAATAGGGTTTCCAAATCTCCTCAACTATCCGCTCATCTTACTTGTTAATGCAATTAATTATGGTTCTTCTTCTATTTTGAGATAGCAGGTTAACTAAGCCATTTTATACTCCTGTTAAGGTAATATAAACACTCAACCCCAATATAGAAGTCTTCTACCTTTCGGTGATAAGATTGACTATAAAGGAGGATTAAGAGCAATAACATATTAAACTACACAAGTATCGGGGTACTTTCGTCCACAATTTAACCTATGTTTATTCAACTATGGCATATTCACAATCTCCCCTTTCGACTTTCGATTAGAAATCATATAGATTATGATAATTAGTGATCAATTAATTACCAAACATTCAAGACAAATATTGAATAAATCTCAACAATGATAAGAAGAAACCAAAACATGCATTAATTCATAATAATGAGTTTCAAGTGATTTGATATGAAAAACCCTAAATTAAGTTAGTTCCTAGCCATAGACATGTCAAGAACTAAACTAATATCCAACATAAACTACAAAGAAATAAAACAAAGAATAAAGAAAGTACACAAAAAGTGGTCTCCAATCTTGATCTCCAAGGTTGTTATGAATTGACAAGGGTTTGGAACCCTTATTCTAACCTAAAAACTCATTTTTATAGCCTCCAAGTCGTTTTCCCAGTTTTCCTTCTAGGCCTTGGCCCATTCCCATTCGAATTTGTGAAATTCCCGCTTGGCGCCCGGCCATGAATCAGCGCGGCTGAAACTCTGCGATTCTCTGGATATTAGGCGTCGTGGCTCTCTAACACTGCTGGATGGAGGCGCCGCGGCGCCGCCCTGTTTCTTGTCCGGTTCGCCAACTTTCTCGCTTTTTGAGCTCTGGAACCTCTGTTTCTGCCCTCTTTTTGCTCCTTTTCGCCAATGAGCCACTTTAAACCATTATGACTCAAAAGAAAGAAAATCTATCCTAAGACGACACGTATGTGTACAAAAATGGGCAAAAGACTAACTGAAAATGACTCAAAAGGTGTATATGAAATACACCGATCAGTTGCTGCGATGCTAAAATTATGGACAGACGAATGCGGATTCAAAATTTTGTCCAGTGTCGAATTATGATGAGACTGGGTTCTGTGTTGCGGGATGCTGGAGAAGAGCGGATCAACGTTCGAGGTACAAATTGCTTCAGTTCGCCGAGATAGTTCCACGTTGTGCTCCTGCTCCTGTAAATTAAGGCTCCTGCAGGCTAAAACTTTAAAAGATTAGTGCATAACTGTTAAGACAGAAAAATTGATAAAGCATGAATATATGAGAAATACGATCATGTGAGTAGGAGTGTCGTCCTGTGTAGACGTAAAGTGTTGAATGTGACGTAGTTACAGATGAATGATTAAGATGTTGGTGACGTCATTGTGTTGACACGTTGCAGGTTTAGCTCATGCACGATAGATGTGATGTGAGTGACGCCGGTGTTCAGGCGTTATTATGCATATGATGCTGGTGCTCAGACGTTGACTTAGATGATGTCGGTGCTCAGGCATTGACGAATGATGCGGTGCTCGAGCATTGATCACGAATGATGCCGGTGCTCGAGACATTATCTGAATGATGCCGTGCTCGAACATTGACGCATGGCTTCAGTGCTCAGGCGTTGACTTAAATAACGCCTGTGTTCAGGCGTGATTTAGATGATGTCAGTGCTCAGACATTGATGCAGATGATGCCGGTGCTCAAGCATTGATCACGAATGACGCCGTGCTCGAGCATTGATGCGAATGGCCGTGCTCAGGCGTTGACTTAAATAATGCCGGTGCTCAGGCGTGATTTAGATGATGTCGGTGCTCAGACATTGATGTAGATGATGCCGGTGCTCAAACATTGATCACGAATGACCCGGTGCTCAGCGTGATCAGATAACACCTGCTCGAGCGTGATCACGAATCTTTGAGATGTCGTTCTTGCACGGACATGATGAAACTGATCTTGTAAATTGAGGAACCTGTAGGCTAAAACTTAAAAAGTTAGTGCATAGTTGTTAAGACGATAGAACATGATAAAACATTAATATAAGAAATGTGATCATGATAGTAGGAATATTGTCTTTGCGCAGGCGTAATTAGTTGCAGTTGCTCGTCGTTTCCGGACGCAATGCAAATGTTCGTCTTTCTGGATGAATATGACATCGTTTTCGGACGCAATGCAGATGTTCGTCTTTCTGGACGAAGTTGGCGTCGTTTTCGTACGCAATGCAGATGTTCGCCTTTCTGGATGAAGATGGCATCATTTCCGGACGCAATGCAGATGTTCGTCTTTCTGAACGAAGATGGCATCGTTTTCGGACGCAATGCAGATGTTCGTCTTTCTGGATGAAGATGACATCGTTTCCGGACGCAATGCAGATGTTCGTCTTTCTGGACGAAGATGGCATCGTTTCCGAACGCAATGCAGATGTTCGACTTTCTGGACGAAGATGGCGTCATTTCTGGACGCGATGCAGAGGTCGTCGTTGCATAAACGAAATGTAGATAAAGTCGTTGCATAGACGTAATAAGACGGTGTCGTTGAGTGGACGCGATATAGAGGTCGTCGTTGCATAGACGAAATATAGATAAGGTCGTTGCACAGGCGTAATAAGATGGCGTCGTTGAACGGACACGATATAAGTGTCGTCGTTGCATAGACGAAATGTAGATAAGGTCGTTGCATAAGCGTAATAAGATGGCGTTATTGAGTGGACGCGATATATGGGTCGTCGTTGCATAAACAAAATGTAGATAAGACAATTGCATAGGCGTAATAAGATGGCGTCGTTGAGTGGACGCGATATATGAGTCGTCGTTGCGTAGATGAAATGTAGATAAGGTCGTTGCATAGGAGTAATAATATGGCGTCGTTGAGTGGACGCGATATATGGGTCATCGTTGCATAGACAAAATGTAGATAAGGTCATTGCATAGGCGTAATAAGATGACGTCGTTGTGTAGACGCGATATAAAAGTCGTCGTTGCATAGACAAAATATGGATAAAGCCATTGCACAGGCGTAATAAGATGGCGTCGTTGAGTGGACACGATATAAAGGTCGTCATTACATAGACAAAATGTAGATAAGGCCGTTGCACAGGCGTAATAAAATGACATCGTTGAGTGGACGCGATATAAAGGTCGTCATTTCATAGACAAAATGTAGATAAGGTCGTTGCACAGGCATAATAAAATTGCATCGTTGAGTGGACGCGATATATGAGTCGTCGTTGCATAGACGAAATGTAGATAAGGTCGTTGCACAGGCGTAATAAAATGACGTCGTTGAGTGGATGCGATATAGGGGTCGTCGTTATATAGACGAAATGTAGATAAGGTCGTTGCACAGGCGTAATAAAATGGCTTCGTTGAGTGGACGCGATATAGGGGTCGTCGTTGCATAGACGAAATGTAGAGAAACGTCATTGATAGACGTAATAGGAGGATGTCGTTGTGTGGATGTAATGACGTCGTTGGATAGACGTAATAAAGTGATTTCGACCTGGTGGGCCAGGCTACTATGATGAAATTACCTGCAAAAAGGAGTTTGAGAGAAGTTTCTCTCACTAGGAAAAACGCTCTCAACGTTTCGGCCTAGTTGCTCCTCACGCAACTCACGTTCTTCATCTCTTTGATTCTAAGTTTGATCTTAATTACGAAGTGCGTTCTTCAATCATGGATTACATATCTGATTTAGTGTTCCATTACATTCATTTGTGTGAATTAGTTGGAGTCTTTTCAGATTACAAGTGTTCAAGCTTTTCGACGTTCAAGTATTCGAATCTTGTTTGCCATTTAGTGTGGAAAGTTCATTAGTCTTGATTCAGATTCCTTCTTATCTCATCTCATGCCATGGGGAAGAAGAAACCGACCTCTAAGGCTAACCATGATGCAGACATAAATGTGATGCCTATGAAGAAGAAGAAACCGGTAAATGAAGTGTTATACCCCGTATTTCCAGAGTATGTACGTGAGGGCGTACGTATAAAAGTTTAAAGCCTTGAGTAGGCAAAGTGGCTTGGCCGAATTAAATTTGTTCACAACACCCGTTTAGAGTCATTTTTCGACGAAACGTTTTCACAGCTTTCGTAGGGGAATTTCCGGCTATGTCATTTTTAATTTTTGCAGATTTTTCCGAGAGACGAAACGTGTTGGGCCAACAAGAGGGCGCCACTTGGCACCCTCCCATTGGCGGACGTGAGAGCTCGGTTTGGACGAAATGGAGAGGTGTAGTTGGTAGGATATTTTGTGTGTTAGTTGGTCAAGGACACATGGGTGAATCTTGGCCCTACACTTGCCTTGACAGCAAGATCTTGGCCATTGGTTGGCCTTCACTTGACCTATAAATACCCCTTCCCTTTGAAGACTTCTTCATCCAAAAATCTCTAAGTCTTGAGAGCTCCCTCCCATTTCGTGAGGCCCTTTGGTAGAGTTCCCCCACAGTGGGGTAGTAGAGGTAGCCACTCCTTGGGGTGCTAGCCGTGGGTACCCACTAGCCTAGTTGTTTTCGTATAATACCCACTCTTGGTAGAAATACTCTCAAAGTATTGTTATAATGCCCAAATTACCTTGGCCATATACCTTGTTGTATTCTAAGGTTATACCTATCTGAAAATGCCCGAAATACTATTATACTTAGTCGACCACAAAATCGAAACCACAGGAAAATCTCCATGGTTAGTTGGAGTAGTATGTAGAAGTTGGTTAGAACTTCTAAGGGTAGTTTGGAGCGGGTTGGAGCGCGGAGTTGGAGCTAAACGATTGCCGGGATCGACTTTATACTTGGATAATTATGGGCTTATCGAGGTAAATATCTTGTCCTCTATTGTAATTGGAAATTACATGTTGTAGAATATATAGTTGAAGTATACTATATATAGAATCAACGTAGTTATCGGCAATGTCTTTTGACTTAAGCTGAATAATACTTACAATGTCTTGCGACTTAAGCTGAATTTAAAGAAGAATCTTGAATCGAATGTAATTACATAGGGTGTATTACAGAGACTTGTGTAGTAGTCTTGTGGAGTAGAATTGTACCCGTTCGGGTTAGATGTATGAACCCACGGTTGGCTTGATAGCGGCCCGATAGAGGAGGAGATTTCTGTCATGCGGGAGGTCTTTGCAATTTTACGTAGGATGTTCTACGAGGATCTAAATGTTAATAAGCGCCTTGTGGCCTTATAGGTTGAAGTACTACGTGTGGCGCGATCTACTTGGCTTAAGGAGTAGCCGACGGTTGGAAGTACTTGGAGCGTTTTGCTACTAGTCGATACTCGTCGCGAGGTATGTGAACCTCTTCCTATCTCTTCTAGCATGATATGTGTGAACTATGTAGTACGGTAGACGTACATGTGCTAAATGTATTTGATTGGTTTAAAACATAAAGTGTTATAACAGCTTTATGGGAAGTTGGTTATAACAGCTTTATGTTGGTAAGAAAATACTTGTGGTTTTTAAAAAAGTAACAGAATTGAACTATAACTGGCGTGTTATGTGTTAATAAAGAACTTGAAGTATTTCAAAAGATTTTTGAATCATTTCGAAAGAAGAAGTAATACTTGATTTGTTTTGAAAACTTAAGAGTTATGCTAGCTTTATGGAAAGTTAGGTATAACGTCTTAAGAATGTTTTACTGATTTTGGAAATCAGAATGTGTATCGACAAACCACTGCAGCGTTTATAAGAGGAAATGTTTTTAATAATTAAGTATTATTAAAACCAGTAGAAACTTCCATCTGCATGAAGCTAAGATGAGACAAAATGATATTTCTAGATCATGGTCATTGTAATAAGATTGTTATAAACAAGAATATCCTACTCACATATAAGACTTATGTTTCTCAGATAGTTTAAAGGAGAATTATATTCTTAAATGAATAAGACTATGAACTACGAAACCTTTCTAAAATGAGAAACTTGAACATTGGAAATTAGGCAAACTTGATCATTGGAAAAGAATGTTGCTACTTGATTTTACAAAGAGAAGTAATTGATTTACTTTAAGAGGATAGTCACTCTATTTTATACTACGGGTATTGTGTGACATTGTGAAAGTAACGTATCTTTTAAAGAGTTAATGTATGAAGTACTTTGGGGATAAAACTCCGAACTTGTTGGCATATAGTAGAAAGTACCTTGTGTGTATAACTTGATTGTGTTGGTTTGGGATAGCCTGGTAATACTTTCTTGTTGATTGATAAGTAAACATGCTAGGATGCTACGTGTGTTAGTATCTTGTGATGTGGTGTAAAGGGGTTTCCTTTGTTGTGCTTATGTTGCTTAACGATAAGTCATTGTGTTAGTATTTTACATCACTCATCTCTTGAGATGATTCCGGTTAAGCGCCTCCGTCTGGGGTAGACTCAGCGGTCGATGGACCTATGATTCGAGAATACCTCACGCAGTCCCGCGGGCTATCGCGAGCTACGAGAGTTCCGTGTTAGTGTCGTCCTTTATGGGCACGCGGTCCGTGGCCACGCGGACTGAAGTCGGGGCGATCTTGGGAGTAGCTACCCTCGACGCGGAATACCTCACGCGGGCGATGAGATTGGCCTATGCGAGTCGCGGAGTTCGAGTTAGACGCGTACATCGATCTGCGGGCAAGTGGCGGCTTTGATCATGTGACGGTCTAGACAGATCTTATGATACGATTCATGACCTTGTTGGTGCGTGGGTTTTTAGTAGTCGGCTATGCCTTCGTGCTTACCGTCCGCATTTTATTATGACACAGTGGGACCCGTGTTCATGTGTGTTCCTTGGTGCTTTTATATCATGATCGCCGGTGAGGAAGGTATTCCACGCATGATTGATGTTGTGGGCACGAGACCCATTGTTATACTTGAGTGATGACTTGAGGCGTGAGTCCACGACTTGACATATTCGCTTTGTTGTAAATCGTAGTTTGGTTATCATACATGTCTCCCGCTTTTATATCGCTATGATTTCATTTACAATATGTATTTTCGTTTCACATACTCTGCACTGTTATCGACCTCGCCCGGCTGCGTTCATGCCGCAGGTAAAGGTACACCAGTCGTTGATCCTCGCTGTTTGGGTCACGGGTCGGCTTTTGGGTAGCTCCGTCCTTCTCCGAGGCTTATCTTGGTATAGTACCCTGTTGTTGTAATTGCTTACATTGAGGGGTATGACGGCCCCGTCCGTCGTTGTTGTCGTATCATTTCTTAAGTGCAGAAATCGTTGTGGCGGTGGTTTGTAAAAGGATTAAACCGTTCTTTTGTAAAAGTGGTTATTTATATATGCCAAAGGCAAGTTTTCCTCAGATTGCTCAGATGCTTTACTTGTTTCATGTATGTGTTTTATGTTCCGCTGATTACTCTGATGTTGTGTCACTAGGGTGCCCGGGGTAAGGCACCAGTCACGGGCCCAGTTTCGGGTCGTGACATGAAGAAGAGGGAAAGAAAAAAATGCTAGTACTAAGGATGAGAACTTAGTTCCTAGCATGTCTGACACTACCATTCTAGTCCATGTACCAGTTGATACAAGAATCACTCTTGAAAATGTAGTGGATGATAATACACTACAAATGATTCACGCATGGGGAAAATGTATTGAAGAGGAAGCCAATGATGTTAGGAATGGTGGTGATACGGTTGCTTCCCAGGTGGTGTTTGCACCTAACCATACTCAGGTGATGTCCGTACCCCCTATGAATGTTATTGGTGCTGAAGGAAATAACAGAATTGACTCCAATCTATATGTTATTGCTCTGGCGATACTTGCTCTGAGTAACGTTTTGGTAAACACCCTGGGGAAGAGGAGGAATGCGGGTGTTGTGGCTGGTGACGGGTCAAAGACGGGTATTGCGGGTGGTTTCGGGTTCAATATGGGTCAAGTAGAAACTTGTGGAATACAGATGGGTCCAACAGATGGTCACGGGTCAATGAGGCAAGTTCCAATGAGTCTTGGAAAAATGAATGTTGCGGAAGTCGAAGAGTCAGCTCGATCAATGATACATGGGAATTCTAATGCCGCGGGTATTGATGGTACTTCAGTTATCAAGAATACTGGGAATTCAATTATTGCGGAAGGCGAAGGGTCTACTCTTCAAACAAGAATTGGAAACTCAAATATTACGAAAGCCGAGGGGTCATCTCGTCTATCAAAACATGGGAAATCGAATATGGTGGGAACCAACAAGACTATTAATGCTACAATGAATAATGGAATGGACATTGACAATGCCAAGAACCCTCTGAATCACAACACTACATTTAATGATGGGGCATTCAATGACACGGTTCAAATCGAATTTATGGCAGCCCAATGACACGCGGATAATAAATACTCAACCAAGTGCATCTAATGCACCTCTTGACCCTGAACTACAATCTGAACGAGTATTTGCTGCCAAGAATGCACAACAAACTAAAAATCCGAATTTAACCAAGAAAACTTATGCGGACATCTTTACGGGTACTCGACTAGAGGCGAAAGGTCTAAAATTGCAATACCTAGAGCAAAATGGAGATGATGTTGAGCTTGATGCAACAGATGAAGTGCCATTCGTTGAAACTTGGGGATATTGCTTAATTGGTTGCTTCACGGGTCTCTTCCCGGGCCGAGTAGCACTCAATTCTATTGTCAAGCAATGGGGAGTGAAATGTCGTATTATTCCCTATGGGCGTGGTTGGACCGTTTTCAAGTTCATGACTGAGGATGATCGTATCAAAGTATTTCACGGAGGTCCTTACATGACTTTCGGGAAAACTTTAATGCTACAATTAGTTGATAAGGGAGTTCTATTGACGGATGATCTTTTCACAAGTATTCCAGTTTGGGTGGTATTTCGTGATGTTCCTTTGTCGGTTTGGAGTGCCTCTGGATTGAGCAAGATCACATCACGCGTAGGAGTGCCCCTATACACGGATAAATTTACTAAGGAAAGATCAAAAATGAATTATGCTCGTATTCTGATTGAAGTTGATGTTAGTCAGGAGCCAGTCACAGAATTTGGAGTCAAATTGCCCGACTCTAGGAGATATATACAAAAAGTGGAATATGAAAACTATCCGGACTTTTGTTTTCATTGTAAGACTTTTGGCCATAATCACTTCAAGTGTAAACATTTGTCATGGAATGAGGAGCCAATGGAAATCACCCGGCCCCAAAATTTGAGCGACAAGTCTAAGAATAGTGGAAATGCGGGGCAAAGGGAGACAGTGGCACATTCAAGGCCTCCACTCTCAAACCACCTCTTCATACCACAACCTTTGACTGGTGAAGCATCTACAGGAACTCATTTACAAGCCCAGAACCAGCCGCATATCCCCGGAAGTGTCGGGGAGGTCTTGAACTTAGTTATACCTTCTGTTGCGACTCAGAGGAATAATGTTAACTTGCGGGTCGCGCAAAGGCAAAATATGGCACATGCTTCTGGAGGTGGTACTCTACACCAAGAGGGGGTCTCAAACCAAAAGACTAGAGGCGATTCTAACAAGCACATCACTCCGGCTATGCGTGGAAGTTTGAATACTAGTGACGGGGTTGCGGGAATGGATTTATGCGACCAGTCTCTTGCGAATAATGAGCAAAGGGCACACAACATTAGTACCTTGATTGCAAAAGATGGTTGGCAAGAGGTTACTTCAAAGAGGAGCATTGGTAAAGCAGCAAACGCACGGCGTGGAGGAGCCCATGAATCCTCTTTTGGTTCTTTATGAAGGTACTATGTTGGAATGTACGGGGTCTTTGTGGACGCCATGAGAAAGCAACCACACAATCTCTAGTGTGTAGGCTTGCACAACAACATTCGGTGGCTATGGCATGCTTACTGGAAACCAAGTTCTCGCGAGCAAGGCTTGAGACTTTTCCTTCACTTAGATTTCCCGCATGGAAGTCTAGCTCTAATATAGACTTCATTGATGGTGGTAGAATGTTGCTTCTTTGGGATACTTCTAGAGTAAATTGCGAGGTACTTGGCATGGATTCCCAACACATACATGTCCAAGCACTTTGTAATATAACTCAAGTATCATTTGTTGTCACTTTTGTTTATCCGGTCTATAATATTCCGGAAAGAAGAAATCTTTGGCATCATCTTGCACACTTGGGCACGGGTATTGCCAAACCATGGATGATTCTTGGCGTCTTTAACTCTTACTGCTCGTCTCAAGATAAGATTGGTGGACCATCCCTTTCGGCCTACGCTTTAAAGGAACTTGGGAATTTTATGTTAGCACTTGGACTCTCGGATACCCCATCTTCGGGTCCGTTCTTTACTTGGACAAATGGCTCTATTTGGTCCAAACTTGATAGAGTACTAATGAATCAATATTGGAGTGATTTGAACCTAACATGCTCTGCTACCTTTCTTCCTATGGAACCGGTCTCAGATCATTGCCCGATTTTAGCCTCGGTGGTTACTTCATCTTCTCAAGGTAATCGCCCCTTCAAGTTCTTTAACATGTGGCTGGAGCATCCTTCATTTGATCATATACTTGATTCATGTTGGAGACATTATGTGAATGGCTCGGCTCAATTCGTCTTAACTACGAAATTGAAGTCATTAAAACGACCCTTGAAAGAATTGAATGGTTGTGATTATGGAAACATTGCTCAAAAGGCTGCCTCAGCCAACTTAGAATTCAAAGAAGCGGTCAAGGCACACATGGATGACCCATTTAATGATGAATTGAAATCTGAAGTTAGTAATTTAAGAGCTAAGGCGAATTTCTTACTTGAATCTGAAAGAAATTACCTTAGGCAGAAGGCCCGCATACACATCTGGTTGAAGGAGACAAAAGCTCTAAATATTTCCATAGCTTGATCAAGAGGAACAATGTGAAGAATTCTATCTCATATCTTGTCAAAGATGATGACACCACTACATCCTCTCAAGAAGAAGTGGCAGAATTACTAGTGAAATTCTACAAAGATCTATTCGGTGTCTCAAGAATTGCAACCCCTATTGATCCCATGGTATTAGCTTTGGGTACTACACTTGGAGCAACAAATTGTGCTCTCCTTGAGCGACCTATCACGTACAAAGAAGTCCATGATGCCCTTTTTGACATTGGCAATGATAAAGCTCCGGGACCGGATGGTTTCTCTTCGGCATTCTTCAAAAGCCGATGGAAAACAGTAGGAAATGATGTTGTTCGAAGTGTAAAGGAATTCTTCTCCACGTGTGTATTATTAAAGCAATTGAATCATACTATTCTCACATTACTCCCCAAAATAGATCGGGATCCTAAGGTGGGAGACTTCAGACCATTGGCTTGACCAACGTAATCTACAAGATCATTACTAAGATACTGTCTAATCAGATGGCTTCTTTCCTTCCTGCTCTTGTTGATAATTGTCAAGGTGCTTTTGTGAAAGGAAGAAATTTGGTAGATAATGTATTCATAGCTCAAGAACTTGTGAGAGGATCTAATAGAACTCGGTGTTCTCCAAGATATATGCTCATAGTGGATCTTCGAAAAGCCTTTGACACGGTGTCATGGGAATTTCTTGATTCGGTTTTAAGGGGACTTGGATTTCCGGACAGATTTGTTAAGTGGATAATGGAATGTATCACCTCTCCTACATTTTCCATCTCGATCAATGGTGAACTACAAGGGTACTTTGCGGGAAATCGTGGATTAAGGCAAGGTGATCCTTTGTCCCCCTCCTTATTCATTCTATGTATTGAATACTTCTCTAGGCTTCTCAAGATAAAGACTTCGGATCCGGGGTATTCTTTCCATCTGAAGTGTGCGGTTCTTGGCCTGACACATCTTGCTTTCGCGGATGACCTAATGCTCTTTGCTAAAGGAAATGAAACATCAATGGATTTTTTATAGATTGTCTTGAAAACTTGGAAGAGGTGTCGGGTCTATCCCTAAATCCTTCTAAGTCATCTATCTACTTGGCCGGCGTTCATGGAGTTGATCGTCATAGAATCATAGAGAGGGTCGGCTTTTCAGAAGGAACATTCCCCGTGAGATACCTAGGGGTCTCTTTAGCCCCTTTATCAGTCTCCGTGAATCAGTTCGCTCCCTTCACAAACGCCATCTCAAGTTATATTCAGATGTGGGGTCATCACGGTCTCTCATATGCAGGCAAACTTGAATTGATTCGCTCTGTCATTCAAGGCGTTGAAGGGTTTTGGTTTCGGGCCTTTCCTCTACATACTGTTGTGTTAAATAAGGTTCGTTTTGCTTGCATTCAGTTCTTATGGGGAGGTAGGCCGCCACGGGTTGCTTGGGATGAGGCTTGTGTTCCACAATCAGAAGGTGGTCTAGGGCTTATGAATATCAAAGTTTGGAATCTTGCTCTTCTTGCTCGCTCAGTTTGGCTCTTTCACAACAATGCGGACACTCTTTGGGTGAAATGGGTCAATAACATCTACTTGAGAGGACAAACAATTTGGGACTATGTGACTCGAGATAGGGATTCACTTCTATTCAAAAAGCTCTGCAGAATTCGAGATATGTTCACTAGCATCTTTGGCAGCCGAGATGGGGCTATTGACGGCCTTGGAAAATGTTGTGTTAATGGAAGGTTAGACTCTGCCCTTGTTTATGAAGTCTTGCGCACCCCACGTGAGCCCAAACCTTGGATGTCTCAAATTTGGAAAGGATTTATCCCGCCCAAGTTCTCATTCGTGGTTTGGCTCAATTGCCGCAAACGTTTGGCTACTAAGGACACTCTCACATTTCTGAATTTATCGGATACTTCTTGTGGCTTTTGCAAGCGTGATAATGAAACACGGGCTCACCTTTTCTTTGCCTTCCCATATTCGGGGAAGATCTGGAAACACATCAAAGATTGGTTGGGGATTAGAAGAGAAATGACAACTATTGAAAGTGCTCTGAAATTGATCAAGAAGGAACACCGTGGGACGAGTATCCAGTCAAGAGCTATACTCCTTGGCTTTTGCGTGATGGTATTTGAGATTTGGAGGGCAAGAAATGCATTGATTTTTTATGGAACTACTCTGACCGAGGATGACATTATTGCTAGAATCAAACTGGCAACGTATCGAGTCCTTTACCGTTTATTTCACTCATGTAGCTTCACCTTATGAGTGAACGCCCCATCCCTTTGAGTCATTAGCTTATTGTTTACTTACTTTGCATTGTACTACGTTGAGGCTTGAGAACCCTCAATGATGGATTGTACCTACCCGATTTCTAGTTTTATAATATTTATTAACCTTTCACAAAATAAAATTACCTGCAGAATATAAACCGAATAAAATAATTAGAGTTGTAAAGTGATTGAGAAATGAGGATGAGAGTGGCCCTGTGAGCCAAATAACGCCTTGATAGACGTGTGCGATTATGGCTTTGCGGGCTGAGCTGCTATGTGAAACTTCCTACAAAATCAAAGATAGATGTAATAATTAGTGTTATAGATATGCAAAAATGAATGAATGAGGATAAGAATGTGGCCCTGTGAGCCGAGCTGCTATGCGAAAGTCCCCTTCAACATTGCCAACTTTCCAGCCCCTGTTATTTGTACTCAAAAGAAAATTTGTGAGATTTGAAAGGGGCTGCTGATTTGTGCGGACTTTGTAGCTTTAACTCTGACCGCTCGCATTCCCGATATGTTCGGACTTGTAACCGTTGTCTAGCTTTAAGTATTTGGCTACGAGAGCGTAGTCGATAATATACTATTCAGCACTGACTTCCTCTTCTTGCAGTGAAGTTTTTTTAAAGCAGCCCCAGTTTTGGCATAAGCGGATGCCGAATGGACGAGACCAAATTTGATATGAAATACCTTTACTATCCTATCGCAAAGATTGGATGGAGTGTTCTTTGTAACCGGTAGAGTAAGGGCAAAAGATTTTAGAAAGAGTTGGACTGAGTCCGATGTGGCCACCTATGTATCTCGCCATAGAGATCAAGTAGATACATAGTCTATGAGTATAGCCCTGTTGAAGTTAGGTTTGTCGATTAGACTTCGAAATATGGGACCAAAGCCGACATGGCTGCCCACGTATCCCGCCGAGAGAATCAGGTCACGTGTAGTTCGCTGGTGACGGAGAATAAGGAGATTCTTAATAGATGGAAAATTAGGATTTTTCTAAAAGATGGGACCGAGGCCGAAATGGCCTCCTACATATCCCGCCATGGGAATCAGGTCACACGTAGTTCCAATGTGTGACAAATTTTTGAGAAAATTGTTGTTTGGGATATGGGATTTCCGCGTATCGCGCTGATAACGCAAGGAATAACACAGCCCCAGAAAACCAAGCTAGTATAGCTCGTAATTAATACTTAGCGAATGCACAAAGTTGAAGTAGCAAAATACTATAGCTGAAAGCAACAAACATTACAATAGCAAGCAGACTATATAGATATCAAACGCGCGTCCTAGCATGTTTGGGACCTCTTTTAATGCCAGAGGTGGACCTAAACGCCAAATATGCGAGATTATGATAGATAGGTCCAAGCTGTTAAATTGCAATGTTTTGTTGGAAATAGCGACCAAATGACGGTGCACTTTTTCCAATTTCGGCATGTCATGTTTAGGCTTGGATTTGTCTATCATTGTCACGCTACATACATATGCTTATTTGGTCGTCGGGTTGTGAAACCCAACGACAATTTGGTGGATTTCCTAATCGTGGAGACGATACCAAGGATCGACTCACCTAAGGTGTATGCATGCATGACTTAAAATAAAGAGGGCGGTATAGATCTATCTTAAATTTTCTAAAATTTGGCTTACTAGACACAATGGTTCCCGAGCGGACTATTCGAGTGAGAAGGCTACGCGGCCACCGGATGGTCTGGATGCTCCTGCGCCTTTGCCAACTCGCCTATATTTTGGTATTTGAAAGAAATTTGCGGGTGCGTCATCACACCTCGCGTGTAGTGTGTGATAGTGTCAATTTTCCAGAATAGAGGAAATATGAGCGGAATGACAATTTAAGGAAGGCAGTAAAAAAAATGTAGCAATTAAGTAGTTAATTACAAAATAAAAGCAAACAATGTAAAACATTTACAACAAATATAAAAGCAAAATAAAGCGCAATATTTAATTAACCTAGATTTGTTATGGTCAAGAACCTCATATCCCCAGTGGAGTCGACATGCTGTCGCGCCCCACTTTAACCGGAGTCGAAACGGGAGTACTACGTATGGTTGATTCCTAAATTTATTTTAAAGGAGTCGCCACCTAATTGTTATAGTGAATTAGGACACTTTAAATGTAACATAAAATGCTACAAATGATCTCCATTTTTAAAGGTCTGCGAAACTAATAAGATTCCGGGTAAGGGTTCTTTATTATCCTAAAGGGAAGGGGTTAGGCATCCTCTAAGATTCGCTAACTTACGATTGTCCGTTCAAACTTAGGTTGGTATTATTGTGCTAAACGTATTATGCAATTCTAAGGATGTTCTAACTGGACATGCAAACATTTAAAATAGATATATATTTAACAAGATAATAATGAAAGCAAATAATCATATAAAGATGGAGTGAAAAGAACTTAGCGGTATTTCGCTTTTATTTTATTTTATTTTTCTGCACAGGTTTTAACTTTGGGATGTGCCTCCAGGTACCTGCAAAAGATACTTAGTAAAAGAATTAGTAAATAATAAAATAAATTATCAAATAAACACAACGTATGTATATATATATATAGATATATGTATGTAAAAGATATATTTTTATATAATGTGGGCTCAGCTAGTGTTATGCCAAGGATACTAAGACATGAGAAGCCAATATCGCTACGGCTGCGGTCGACTCACCTCCCGGTGAACGATACTATGCATTCTCGTCTAATCTTTTCACTTTCCTCCTCGCCCACATATTCCGTCTCGCTTACCATGGAGGCCTCCAGATCGACGGATAAATCCTTCTTCGACCATTTAACTTTTAGAGAGAAAATAAACTTAAGGACTCATAATCATACTAGATCTCATCTTTGAAAGACAAGGAAGCAAAGGAGGCTACTATCTTCCATTTCCAATGTCGCATTAAGATCAAAAGGTTTCTAGAACCTTAGGCATGGCAGACTATCGGGGAAGGCTAAACCAAACCCAAAGCTTGTAACGTTCAGACTAGTTGTCTGCACTCGTATGTATACCTGCGTTCTGCAAAACAAAAGAAAGTGCACAGTAACCCCGAACAGTCGGAAATACAATAAAGATAGTATATATTTGTATATATCAAAGCTGAAAGAGTTTAAGAAAGGACAAAAAAGTAGCATACAAAAGGCAAAATGGGAATAGATTGTGAAAGGGGATATAATATATATAACAAAGATAATATATATATCAAAAGTAGCACGCCAAGGAGAAAGAGGAACAGACAAGGTTAATGGATATAATATATGATGATTATAGTATACAAAATATATTTTATATATAGTATAAATTATATAACATATATAGATATATATCGAGAATATATAAACACATATATGTATATAGAGTAAGTAATATATAATATAAACATATATTATAACTAGAGAGCAACAAACATATATATATATATATATATATATATGATGAAAGGTAAAGCACAACAGCACAGTACTCAATACAAATAAAAGACAAGCAACAATATATAAAATATATAATATGTATAATTTATTGTAGTAGTGGAGTACTATATATATATATAAAGGGGTAGAATAGTCCACAGATATAAAGTAAGAATACTAAATAATATAAAGTAGGAAATAGTATATAGAAAGCTAGGACAACAATGGATATAAAATAAAAGTTCTAACATACATGAACAATGAAGAATATGAATATGAAGAACATGACCAGTATGAAGAACATGACAGAACCCAAAGTTACAACTAATAGGTAAACAAGTTAGCAACACCCTTGAGGGTAATACTATAACCCGGATGAAATTAAAGCACAAGCATCGCACTTAAACACAATAATAACAGCTTCAATGACAGGATTGCAGCTAGAAGAATAATACTAAGGTAACCCAGCAGCCCAGCAAACAATAATGTTCATAGAAGACTCAAACTATTGACGAAGAACAATGGGCAAAACACTTTAACAATACCCAGCGTCGAAACACCCTCAGAAGCACCAAGAACACTATGAACTAGTAGAAGTACAACCCAGAACAAGCTTATGAGAAGCTACAATGACTATTAATTCGCAATTATCCAGTCGTAACAAAGAAAGACAATCAGCAGGACTGCTAAGACTAACAACAAGAGCTACAAGGGCTATGAAACCCGGTTGAAATTAAAGCGCAATTAGCTTACTTAATCACAATAACAACATCTACTAACAGGAATGCGTAATTAAAACTAAACCCAGCAACCCAGCTAGCAATTCAAGATTTTGAACAAGAACACTAAAGAAGTACTTTAATAAACCCAGCAATTTGCATAACCCGCAAGCTAGTGAGCGCCAAATAAACCCCAAGAATACAAAATCTCACCCAGTAAATATTATCAATAAATCCCAATGAAGCATGCAACACAAAGGACCACTAAAATAGCAAACAAGAAGAGAAAACACCTGGGTTTGCTCTCAGGAGACGTCGAGGGTTCACAATCTTCGATTTTTCTATCCAAGCTTGCTAAATCGTAAAACTGAGGGTTCCAAATGAACACCCAGGAGCGTTTGTACCTCCATGAACGCAAAAACCCTCAATATGGGTCTCCGTAGCTTCACCGTTGTTAGATTATGTGAAATACGCCAAATTTATGTTCCAGAGGTCACCTAAAATGGAGTTCTCAACCCCTTAAAGGGGTGAAAACCCCTGTTCGCCTCCCTTGAAGAAGAGAGAGATATATATCTTTGATGAAAATCTGGTTGAACTAGGATGAGATGAAGGTCGAATGGTTCTTAGAGATGATGATTGTGAAGAAGATGAGGATGTTATCGGCGCCCATGTTGCTGAAGATCCTTTAAAATCTCACAAATGCTCAGAGAGATTTCAACCAGTAGCATAAAGCCCTTCGAAATGGATCTCAGTAGCTCCGCCTCCCTTTGGTGGTGAGAAAACACTATATAATGCTCTAGAGGTCGCCGGAAATGGTGGTGGTGTCGGACAGTGACGGTTTGTACTCCGGCGGCGTGACTTCACCGGAGAAGAAGAAGAAGAAGCCGAGGGATGGGGATGTGAAGTGTGTGTAAGGGTGAGGTTGAGGCAGTGGGGGGTGTATGCTGATGAAGATAAAAAAATGAGAGGGAGAGAAAAAATGTACCGCGGCTGAAGTCCCTCCCTCTTGAAGTGTGGGTAGTGTTTATTATATAGGGGTAAGATTAGGGTTTAGTTTTTTTAGGTTTGGTTTTGGGGGAAAAATAAATGGGTGTTTGAAATTTAAAAATGGGCGGTTGGGCTTATGGAATGGTGGACTGGACTGATCCGGATTGTGCCTCGAACTGGACTGGTTTGACAAAATGCAAAACGGGTTAATTATTTAAAAGAAAATTTATTTAAAAAGATGCAAAATTATTAAAATACAAATGTTTATGCAATAATAATAAAATATTATATTTAACAAATATTTAATGTCTAATTAAAAATTAAAACGGGATGTCAATTAATTATTTAAAGAGATGCAAATATTATTAAAATAAACGACGGTGTAATATTAATAGAAACATAATATTAACAAAGACATAATGCTTAATTTAAAATAAAAAGATAAAAATACAAAAAATGATGATTAAAATGCGGTGTCCTAAAACACATAAAATTGCAAATATACGAAAAAATCGGTCAAAATTGACTGTCAACATGGACAACCAACCGAATCAGAATGGGGAGAACAATGAGGTTCCTGAAGATATAGGGGAGCCAATCCAGGTTCCAGCAGAGAGAAATTTGGGGGACTACGTTACGCCGCGATTCTGTACACAAACACGTCGACTCCCATGATAGGCAACAACTTTGAGATCAAGTCAGCCATCCTGAGCATGATCCAGAACACAGTACAGTTTGGGGGATTGCCGTCTGAAGACCCCCACATGCACATTGCCAATTTTTTGGAGTTGTGTGCCACCTTCAAGTACAATGGCGTTACTGACGCCGCCATTAGATAGAGACTCTTCCCTTTCTCACTTATGGACAGAGCCAAGAGTTAGTTGAACTCGTTGCCTGCCAACTCCGTCGCCACCTGGCAGGATTTAGCCCAAAAGTTTCTTGCAAAGTTCTTCCCTCCTTCAAAGGCGGCAAAACTAAGGGGAGAGTTGAACAACTATTATCAGCTGGATGGAGAGTCGTTGTATGATGCATGGGAGCGATTCAAAGATTTGCAGAGAAAATGTCCGCATCATGGCATAGAGAAGTGGATGTTGGTCCACATTTTTTATAATGGGTTGAGTGGTACTACTCGTACCATAATTGATGATGCAGCAGGGGGAACGTTCATGAGGAAGAGTGTCAATGAGGCACATGAGTTGCTAAAAGACATGGCTGCGAATAATTACCAAGGGGCAGATGACAGATCAGTGAGTAGCAGGAAGACTATGGGCATACATGAGATAGATGTTATCACTACATTGAATGCGCAGGTGGCCCTTTTGACAAAGCAGTTGCAGTAGAACACTATGTCTGTAAATGCAGTCCAGATGTCGATGAATTATGAGATTTGCGGGGGCCCACACTCTTTTGACAGATGCACAGTGGTGGATCCTAATAATGTGCACATGGAGCAAGTTCAAGCAGTGGGAAACTTTCAGCGCCCTTATAACTCCAACACATACAAATTCATGAAGGAAATACTTGGAAAGAAGATAAGATTGGCGGATTATGAGACAGTAGTGCTGACAGAGGAGTGCAGTGCTATCTTACAAAAGTAACTGCCACATAAACTGAAGGACCCATGAAGCTTCACCCTGCCCTGCACTATTTAAAAGGTAATATGAAACAAAGCACTTTATGACTTAGGGGCTATCATTAATCTTATGCCTCTATCTGTGTTCAAGAGATTAGGTTTAGGGGAAGCCAAGCCAACCACAGTGAATCTGCAGCTTGTTGACTGATCTATTGTGTACCCCCGAGGTATAGTGGAAGATGTGCTAGTCAAGGTGGCAAGTTCTTCTTTCCATCAGATTTCTTCATTCTTGACATGGAGGAAGATGAAGACATGCCCATCATTTTGGGAAGACCATTTCTAGCCACGGGCTCTCATTGATGTGGAAAAGGGAGAGTTGAGACTGAGGGTCCAAGAAGATGAGATGGTGTTCAAGGTCTTCAAATCTACCATTGAATCCCAGGTAAGCAACAAATGCTTTGCGGTGAGCACAACTGACGCAGTAGCTCATCAAGCACAATCCAAAGGTAGGGGGTCATTGAGACAAATGTGAACCTGTCACGACCCGACCCGACGGGCCGCGACTAAACGTCCTAATTGGACGTCATTACTGACCTGTCACTCCTAATCCAATTAATACCGAGATCTATATAAATTTCGGTAGCACGACGTTGCTTTTATAACATGTCCCCAAATAGGCGAGCCGGCAAGGCTGCCATACACAACTAATCAATAAACAAAACGGGCTAGCCAACTAGGCTGCCACCAAATAACAACAGGAATAACCGGAAACATCCCACACAGGGTATAACAACATCAAAACCCAAAACAAGGTACAAATGTCCAACCCACAACTGTCTACAGACCTCTAAGAGTACAGTGCTGACATATGACGGGACATGACCCGGTCGTGCCCAAAATGTGCATAATTCTGAAAGATAGGGATCTGTACCAAAATAGCTGGCTCCGGAACAAAGGAACTCTCCGACTACTGAATAAAAGCCCTAAACTGGAGGGTCACCTATCTGAACACCTGAACCTGCAGGCATGAACATAGACCCCGAGGAAAGGAGGGTCAGTACGAAATAATGTACCGAGTATGTAAGCATGAAATCATGTAAATAAGATCAAAACTGTGTCCTGTAAGGTAGAGAGTCAATTGTATCATAAAAGAATGAGAGTCATACCAATACTCATGCATGCTTCGTCATAAAATCATCAGATGTAAATAAATGAATAGACTGCCCGACCCTTGGGTGAGGGAAGCGGTGGGATATACTGTCATGGGTATATGTACCCGCATCACGGATGCCTGTCCGTGGAATCATATATATATATATACATAAACTGTCCGACCCTGTAGTGAGGGACGCGGTAAATCATCCTGATATATATGCACGAATCTGCCCGGCCAGGGACGCGGTGAAGTGAAAAAATGACTCTTAGCACGAGTAGATATCATGAGCAACTGTATGCAATTTAAATCATTTCGTTGACTCTCATTAAAATCATTCAATAACTTCTTACAAGAAGATCACATGTACTTTTCATAACTCAGATTACTATGAAAAAGACTATGAAGGAGTCATGTACGTCCGTCGTACATTCCCTTGTATAATATTCATGTCGAATGAAAGAATAAATAATTCACAAGATCATGCCAAAATAAAGGAAGATAGGCTCACGTACCTTATAGTCGAGCTAACCAACTCACTACTAGAATATGCCTCGTTTAATACTCCAATCTATAATAATAACATTAGGCATGTCAACTCTATGATTCCTAACGTAAGTTAAGTTGAATGACGACTTCCTATTCTACAGAAATTTGGGCAACACTTCCCCTGTTTATATGTACATCCACAAATTTCAAACTAAGCCAGCAATACCAACAGCAAGTCATAACTCAAATATATAACCACAATAATCTCAGATATTCCATTTATGTCATCATAACGTATTCCTTCTCTTTTATTTTTAAGCGATATCACAACTACAACAAATCAGGTAATTACTACACCTATTTCTCATGTTAATTAAGTCCTTAGTCCATATTAGAACAATCTTAAAATAATCCATCAACTCTAATGACAACACAATAACCAAGTTCTATAATTTGTAACATAACACCCTTTTTACACTTTACTTTCTTTAAGACATGTATTAGTAATTATCATAACTTATATACATGTTCATAGTCAAATTACCAACATTTAAACTTCACAAAATTAGCCCCTAACTTGGCGCGATAATATCTAAAAATCCCAAGCAAGTCTTTGGCCAATATTTACAAAATCAATCATTTTCTTAATTCCTTAGAGTCCAATATTGTTCCAATAATTCTTTATGAACAATTATAACTTATATGTCAGGATTCTCTTCCAATATCAACATGTCAAGTAACGACGAATTTCACAACACAATAATCGAATACGACAATTCCAAGATTAGTAACATTAGTCATAATATCGGCTACAACATTCAAATTATTCACATGCAATGTCTAAATTCAAGATTTCTTCCTAACACAAGTCCATTACTTCAACTACAACAATATGCAACTTCAATTATAGCATAGATTGAAAAAATTTCATACCTTAATTAAATCCCCAAAACAGTCCCAATTTTTAGTCACTGCTTCGTCAGCTGAACATGTAACGTGCATAAAGCTCTACTCCGGTGTCCTATCAACAAGTGGTTTGTTTCTTTGGAAACTAGACTCGACGAACTTAATTTTAGGCTTTTGAAACACCCAAAAACCCCTAATATACGAGGAGATATACCCCTTCAAAGTTGACTAGAAATCTGCCAGCAACCAGCGATTTTCTGCCCATTTTCTTGCCCCTCTTCTTGCCCAATTGTTCACTTCTTCCACTCCAATTCACCATGCAATCATTCCATAATGTCAACCCATTATTTATACATGTTTTCCTTCCAAACTTTCATCCAAAAATTCGAAATTTCTGGGCTACAACTCTCGGCAGTGGCACGTTTTTTTTTTTGCCACTGTTTTTGGGTGATTTCTTAAGCTTGTAATTGTAGAGGAATTAGGCTAGGAAGAAGAGAAGTAAGAACCTAATTTGACTATGGAATTGAGGTTAATTTCGGATTTAGATTTGAGAGGAGAAAGATGAGAGTTAGTGTTTAAGAATGGAATTGAAATTGAAAAGAAAAAGGGTTTGGGGTGTTTTAATTTAAAATCTGAAAATAGCTTTAAAATTTTACACTTTGGCCCTTTTAATGTCCTCTTAGTTAGAAACAACCCCAAGTAGTAAATTTTAATTTAATCTCAACCCTCGTTGTCTTAAATTCTTATCGTCGTATCTCATATACCTTACTAATCCATGACGGGATTCATGCATATATATAAACCATTATTATTAAAGAAATTTCTGGCGCCACATACGTTATTACCAAAAATTATTCCGTACCCACATGTAAGAATATACTTAAATTCAAAAATTGAATCTTAATCCTTAATGACGTTCTTAATCCTTGTCTTAAACTTACGATGTGTAACAGAACCCACATGTTAGTATGATTGCTGAAACAGAAGTTGATGAGATAAAAGCTTACCAAAAGGTAAATCTTGCTAAACCCGATCCCGTGAAAAAGAAGAATAAAGTAAGGAAGAGAAAAATGATCTTTAAATGGATGGGTTATGTAGGTAAATTACCCCAGTGATAAAATAAGAGAAGTACGTCCGGCTAAAAGACGTTAAAGACAGTGCTGCTTGGGAGGCAACCCAAGGTATAAATTATTCAATTAGTTTAAATTGAACAGTCTCATTTTTGGTATTTTTGGTTGTGTTATGATGACATGTGCAGGGAATCAGAGACTAAGCACGAAGAAAAGGGTGGAAAATACGGAATCGGGTAGGCACCGCGGTGCCATTCTGCAGGCCCGCGGTGCCGAATGTCCAGAGAGATCACAATATTTTCGGCATCGCGGTGCCATTCTGTAGTACCGCGGTACCGTTGCTGAAAATCAGAAAATAAAATCCCTAAATCCCCAATCTCCTCCCATAATCACACAAACCCTTCTCTCTCTCTACAAATTTCGAAAACCAACTCCCTATTTCCACCAAAGTTTTTCACAAATTCACTTCAAATCTTCCAAATCTCACATATCATCACCATTCAACACTCCTAACATTCTCCATAATCACCTCAATCACTTGGGCTGGGCATTCGTGACAAGAAAAGATCCTAAAAAAAAGGGGTAATCCTTCCCTTTCTTATACCCAAGTTAGTGATAGCAAGTTCAAATATCGTGGAGTTCTGTTTTGGGTGTGTGGGTATTGTATGTTGTGGTGCTAGTTGTGGGATATTGCTACGGTGAGTTTGTGATTGTGGAGTTGGGGTGATTGTTGTATGTTGCTGCTGCATTATTGGGTAGAGTTGATTCGTGGTGTATTGCTGTTGTGGTCTGATTTTGCTTGGTTATTGTTGCTTTTTGGAGTGTTAGTTGTTGGGAAACCTCAAAGAAAATGCTGCTGAACATTTCCCAACAACTTTCACAATGGCCTCTAGAAAACGAACCGCCAGAGCTTCCTCATTTTCATCAGCTCCAGAATATGATGTTACTCGATTTACCAACAAACAGATGGAAGATCGATATAACAAAGTAAGCACTAGAGCATTGATACCAGAGAGAGGCATGGACTACCGGACCATGCCATTTGATGATGATGACTACGAGCCCATTAGGGTCATGATCGAGGCGAATGGTTCGAAAAGGTTCAACAATCCAGAAAGGATTCCACTTCAGAACACTAGCCTTGTGAGGGAATTCTATGTGAATTATCCCGAGCAAGAGGATGGGAGATGCTTTATTAGAGGGCGATATGTGCCCGTAAATTCTGAAACAGTGAATGCGCTACTGAGGACCAATGATGTTGAGGACCAAGGTTATAACCCGTACCATTTCACACGTTGGTCGAGAGACGTCAACCACATCATGTGGAACACAGTTGCAGCAGTTTTATGCTACCCAGGCGGCAAATTCGACATTTCTCGTAACGGGTCCAGGAGACTTGTCGGGTGCCAATTTAACAGAACAGCCAGAGGATGACTATATTTCATAAGTGCTCGCTTGATTCCGTCAACTTATTTTACCAATGTGCCCACAGACAGAATCAAGCTCATCTATGTCATCATGCCGGACAAGACAATTGATGTTGGGAAAGAAATAGTGCAAAACATACGAGAGATTAGTAGGCTGGCTACTACTGGCGGACTGGGACATGGGTCAGTCATTTATGCCTTATGTGCTAGGCATGGAGTCCCAACATTCTCCATGGATATCCTCGAGAAGAGTCAGCCTCATGTGACCTACAGTTTAGTGCACTCTTTCCTTGACCCCACTCCAAGACCAGCAGAAAGGAGAAGTGGCCCAGTGGCAGCAGACGCAGCAGCCATGGATGAAGAAGAGCTTGAGGCAACTGCACACAATGAAGCAGGCGCAAGCAGCCACTAGTATCCCCTGTCTTTGGAGCCTCCAATGCCAATGATGGAGCAACTGCTCCTAAATCAACAAAGGATGCTGCAAAACCAAGAGAACATGATGCAGAATCAATAGCAAATGATGCAAGACCATCAACACTTGACCCAGCGTGTTGATAATTTAAGTTTCATGTTCACCCAATGGTCAGTGCAACATCCGCCGTCACCACCACCCCCATTTTGAGCCGCTATTGTCTGTTAGTCATCCCTTTATTATTTTTGAGTCTTTACACATTTGAGACAATGTGTCATTTAAGTTTGGGGGGGGGGGGGGTTATTGTCTTTTTGTGTCTTTTATGAGTCAATTTTTTTTAGGATCGTGCATGATGTAATGCTTGAAACGCCTAGTGAATTAAGTGAGATAATGTAATGGAACTAGAAGTTAAAATTTGTGTGCTTAAGTTAGATATGCCAAAAATTCATAAAAATCTAATGAAGCGGGATATTTGTTTGTGCTTAGCCTATGTGTTGTCAATTGTGGAATGATTGAAAATGTCTATGAAGTCTGCTTGCTTGTTATTTGAGGCGAAATAGTTAAGATGTACATATTTAGGGAGATGATTCAGACATTTCTTTGTTAGCTCTTCTTATCATTCAATACTGTCACGCCCCAAATCTCGGGCTCGTGACTGGTGCCCCTACTTGGGCACCCTTCTACCCATACAACATAAATAAACTGCGGAAGATAAATAGCACTCATTATTTTTAAACAAAGGCAAAGCCAGAAAGGCTGCCGTATAAATATAAATCACCCGAAAGGGTCTACGCTGTACAACAATGTAAATACAACTTACATCAGTCCAGCCCACATATGAATACAGACCTATAAGAAGGTGACAACAACTATGACGGGACAAGGCCCCGCCGTACCCCTGAATATACCTAGCCATAATGACAAACTTCAGAACTTGGAGCCATCTTAAAATGCTGAACAAGGATCCTAAGCTCGCGGATCCACAACTGTGTACCTAGACCTGCGAACATGAACGTAGCCCCCCTAAGGGGGTCAGTACAACAAGTACTAAGTATGGAACGGAAATAAAGTACATTAAACAAGATCATAACTGTACAAAAGAATGACAGCGGCAAGTATAAAAATTAAAATACCAGATCCTACCGTGCCATTTTAACTCATGAAATCAATCGTACATTAATCATTTTTTTCCTTCTTTCAATAAGAATTAACATCATATTCGTACATACATACTTAAGAATTCGATCAAGTTTTTCCACATCACTTACATATCTTACATAACATAATCCGGCCCTTTATGGAGGTACTTCTTATTTGGGAGCTTACTTTGATTATCCATACGTGATAACGTAATCCGGCCCATTTGCGGGACACAATGTACTGATAAATCATGTGGCATAATCCGGCCCGCCTGTGGGGCTCGGTGTACTGTGGAATCATGTAGCATAATCCGGCCCGCCTGTGGGGCTCGGTGTACTGTGGAATCATGTAGCATAATCCGGCCCGCCTGTGGGGCTCGGTGTACTGTGGAATCATGTAGCATAATCCGGCCCGCCTGTGGGGCTCGGTGTACTGTGGAATTATGTTGCATAATCCGGCCCGTCTGTGGGGCTCGGTGTACCGTGGAATCATGTAGCATAATCCGGCCCGCCTGTGGCGCTCGGTGTAATGTGGAATCATGTAGCATAATCCGGCCCGCCTGTGGGGCTCGGTGTACCGTGGAATTATGTAGCATAATTCGACCCGCCTGTGGGGCTCGGTGTACTGTGGAATCATGTAGCATAATCAGGCCCGCTTGTGGGACTCGGTGTAAGATGACGTAATCCGGCCTATGTGTAGGCTCGGTGTAATATGGCGTAATCCGGCCTATTTGTAGGCTCGGTGTATCTCATAACATAATCCGGCCTATTTGTAGGCTCTGTGTGATTTTCCTTACATAACATTTTAAACCGCCCTTTCACTTCTTCTTAAGTCTTTATAACAACTTCCCATAAAGCTATTATAACAACCTTTCATTTTAGAGAACTTAAGGCACTTTTATTTCTTATCACATTGGGGAAACTAAACCCAAAAGTACTACGTACATACATACTTAAAAAGAATCATAAAACTCCTCTTTAAATCAATAAACGTATACTTTTAAAACTCAAGTCACATACTCTTTCGAAATCAAGTCTCTTAACTTTAGAAGTAAATCAAGTAATCCATATCTTGAAAAATAAAGTCTCATAACTTGTAAAGAAATCAAGTCTCATAACTTTAAATCAAATCTCTTAACTTTAGAAATCAAGTCCCATATCTTGAAAAATAAAGTCTCATAACTTGTAAAGAAATCAAGTCTCATAACTTTAAATCAAATCTCTTAACTTTAGAAATCACGTCCCATATCTTGAAAAATAAAGTCTCATAACTTGTAAAGAAATCAAGTCTCATAACTTTAAATCAAATCTTTTAACTTTAGAAATCAAGTCTCATATCTTGAAAAATAAAGTCTCATAACTTGTAAAGAAATCAAGTCTCATAACCTTAAATCAAATCTCTTAACTTTAGAAATCAAGTCTCATATCTTGAAAAATAAAGTCTCATAACTTGTAAAGAAATCAAGTCTCATAACTTTAAATCAAATCTTTTAACTTTAGAAATCAAGTCTCATATCTTGAAAAATAAAGTCTCATAAGTTGTAAAGAAATCAAGTCTCTTAACCTTAAATCAAATCTCTTAACTTTAAAGTACTTCACGTAACTTATACAATTTTGACTAAGCCACTCATACTTTCATAATCAAGACTCATATATTTCTAAAATCGACTTACTTACTTCAAATGAATTAAGTCGCATAGACTTACCAAATCAAGTCACATAGACTCACTAAAATTTAGTCACATAGACTTACCAAATAATCATGTCAAGGGAAGGAAGAAGTTCACATACCCCGTTGGCGACTAACCCAAACGACAAGTAGCAATACGCTCCAATGTACTTCAACCTTATTGGCTATTCCACAAGCCAAGTAGAATGTGCTACACGTAGTACTTCAACCTAAAATGACAATAGCACTTCTATCAACTACAAGCTATCAAGTGTAGGACTTATACCAAATAATGGCCCTCTAATTCTACGGAAAATTGGGCAGCACTTCCTTTGTTTCTACGTACTTTTCCACCTTTTCCAAGGCACGTATTCATCAACCAACAAGCCACATTTAAGGCACAACCAACAGTTAGCCAAAGGGGATTACACGCCTAACTGGACGTGTAAAATTCTGCCCCACAGTTATACAAAACAGTCCACAAATCAGCCAATAAAAACAATCCACAATCCAACCATAATGAAGGTAAAATGTGAGGCCTTTTAACGTCTTTCCACACTCTTATTCCCTTAGGACTTTCATTAGCAACTACTACACTTAAACATGCATAACAACAACTAAATTTCCAGCATTTAATACCTCAAAACAGTCCACTAAACGACACAACAACGTCTAACAGTTTTGGGCAGTTTCTCGGCCACAACAACTACAACCCAATAACTCGTTCCTTAATCCATTTTATTCCAATTCGAGTTCCAAAACTTCTACATAAGTTATAACAACTTATTAACAACAATATTAATCCATTATAACATGCAATAGGTGAAGATAACAACGACAATAACCAACGAATTCCATTTGCACCAAATCTGTCCCAAATCGGTTTTAGCCCCAAAAATGGCTCAAACGCTTTTTATTCTTCATTATTTTCTAACACAAGTTCATCCATACATAATAACAATAAGTAATATCCAATTACTTTAAAAGAAGAGGGACTTTTACCTCATTTTTTGCCCAAAAACGCCCCAAAATAGTCCGGTCTTTATTGGTGCGCAGTTTTCGTTTCGCTCCACTTCTTCAAGTTCCAATCACATATATGTATCCCCTACAACCTTAGGAGCAACTTCTCTTTGAATCTCACTTCCAAAAAGCCGACGGAACTCCTAGGGTTTTGGCATCAACTTTCGGCCAAGACAAGTAAAAATGTGTAGAATATTAATCTAGGCTTAGCACTTGGTTTAAGGGCTTAATCTTGGAGAAATAAATTGATCAACATTGGTTGTTCTTAGCAAAGGGGCTCTCAAAATTATGGAGCTAAAGGGGAGAAGATGAGAGCTTATTTTTTTGTCTAAGTGTAAAGATGACATTCCCCGGGATGACGCCTGTCATCTTTGTGAACAGGGAAAAAGCGAATCATTTGGCTGGAACCTACGTGTATCTGTGAACCAGAAGCCCTGGAGTTCTGACCAACTCCTGCATACCCCGAACGTCCTGAAGTCTGTGGAGGACCACTCTGCTCTGGCGGAGGCGCATAACCAGTCTGCTGCTGAGAAGGTCCGCCTCGAAAGTTACCAAAGGACCCTGCCGATCTGGCCCTCTTCTGCTGATCTTGGTTAATCCGTCGATCTCTACGTTCCTCTGTGTGCTGCGCATAAGCCTGTACGCGGGCAATATCCATGCCTGACTGAAGAGCTACTCTTGTACAACCCTTTACTAGATAATTGTCTAGACCCGTGATATATCGGTGCACTCTATATTCTCTGGTTGCTAAAATCCTAGCTAGTAACAGGTCCATTCCTTTGTAATCCATATTCTCTGTTCCCGGTCGTGGAACTGAAGGCTCATATATCATGGCGCGATGAGCTGCTGCCGTGCTAAACTCTGCTTGAAATTTGGCGTCGCAGAACTCCCGAATGAAGCACCACCCAGTGATGATTGAGCTGTTCCTCATAACCCTCGTGCTCTGCTACTCGCGGCTCATATTGCGCCTTCTCGCCGGGTTGCCTTACGCGGAGGCATAACTAGTAAAGGAAAGGAATACGTTAGAGGGGTCCGACTTATAACACAGCTCTAAGGCACGATCTCAGAGTGAGAAGAATGGAAACCAATCCTAAATATCCTGCAGCCTCCTGATTATTGGTGTGGTGCACAACACACCGAGAATCAAGACTTACTAGATACGGTGCAGTAGACACTTTCCGAGGATTAATCGCTCGATACCACTTTTGTCACGACCGAACCGGGCGTGGTCGTGCCTACCGGGCACCCAAGTAGACATACATCAGAGTAATCAGCGGAATATAAAACAAGACATGAAATAATATGAAGTATAAAACAGTTTTTCTGAGAAATTTGCCCTACGGCATATATATATATATATACTTGATCCCGAACAGTTACATCCCTTTTACAACTCTGCCCACAATAGTACTACAGACCTCTAAGAATGATATAACAACAATGGCGGGACAGGGCCCCGCCATACCCCTGAATGTAAGTACCTACAACGACAGGGGACTATACCCAAGATAAGCCTTCGGAGAAACGGAGCTTCCCAAACGCTGAATCGTGACCACATGGCGAGGATCAACATCGGTGTACCTCTACTGCGGCATGAACGCGGCCCCGAAGGAGGTCGATAACAAGTACCAAGTATGTGGCGAAAAATCGTAAATGAAATCATAGTAGTCTATATAAAGCGGGAGACATGTATGATAACAAACTACAGATTCACAATAAATAAGCGATCATGTCAAGTCGTGACTCACGCCTCAAAGTCATCACTCAAATATAACTATGGGTCTCATGCCCACAACATCAATCATGCGTGGAATACCTTCCTCACTAGCGATTTATGATATAAAAGCACCAAGGAATACACATGAACACCAGGTCCCACCTGTGTCATAATAAAACCGTACGGGGTAAGTACGAAGGCATAGCCGACTACTAAAACCCACAGTACCAACAAGGTCATAAACTGTATCACGAGGTCTTTCTAGACCGCCATATGATCGAAGCTGGCCACTCGCCTGCAATATCAAATGTGCGCGTCTAATCCTGGAACTTCCCGCAGCTCCGCATAGGCCACACACATAGGCCCGCATGAGGTATTCCCCGCATCGAGGGTAGCTACTCCCCGGCATCGCCCCGACTCGCGATCGCATGGCCACATAGACCGCATGGCCATAAAGACCGCACACTAACACGAACTCTCATAGCTCGCATAGGTCCCCGACCCGCATGAGGTATTCTCGAATCATAGTCACACATCGCACGAGGTATACCCCAGACGGAGGCGACTTAACCCCGGATCATGTCAAGAGGTGAGTGGTACAATACTATCATAACGGCTTATCATTAAACAACATAAGCACAATCAAGGGAAACCCCTTTACACAAACATCACAAGATACTAACACACGTAGCATCCTAACATGTTTACTTATCCAATCAACAAGAAAGTATTACAAGGCTATCACAAACCAACACAATCAAGTTATTCACACAAGGTACTTTCTACTTTATGTTAACAAGTTTGGGTTTTTATCCCCAAAGTACTTCATACATTAACTTTTTAAAAGATCCGTTTCTTTCACAAAAGTCACACAATACCCGTAGTATGAAAATAGAGTGACTATCTTTTTAAGTAAACCAAAACACTTTCCTTTGTAAAATCAAGTAATCAACATTATTTTCCAAACGTTCAAGTTTGCCTAATTTCAAATGCTCAAGTTTCTCAGTTTTGAAAGGTTTCGTAGTTCATAGTTTTAATCACTTAATAATATAATTCTCCTTTAAAACAATTTGAGAAACATATGCCTTATGTGTGAGTAGGTTATTCTTGTTTATAACAATCTTATTAAAGCAGCCATGATCTAGGAAATGTAATATCATTTTGTCTCATCTTAGCTTCTATGCAGATGGAGGTTTCTACTGGTTTTAATAATACTTATTAGTCAATATATTTCCCTTTATTAGCGCTGCTGTGGTTTGTTCGACACTTATTCTCATTTCCGAAATCAATATAAGGCGTTCATAAACAATTAAGTAAACCGTTCCTTTTATCTTTCTTAAGTCGTTATACCTAACTTCCCATAAAGCTAGTATAACTCCTTAAGCTTTTAAACCAAGTATTACTCTTCTTTCAAAAACGATTCTTAATTCTTTTGAAATACTTCAAGATTCTTATTATTTAAAACACAAGTCAAAAGACATCGGAGTAAAACCACGTTCAGTTAACACACGTACGTCTACCGTACTATATATATATTCTTTTAAAATATCATGCTCAAGAGGATAGGAAGAATCACATACCTCGCGACGATTATCGACAATTAGCAAAACGCTCCACGGCTATAACCCGACTAGCCTTGTCCACCATTCAAGTAGAACATGCTACTCGCAGAACATTCAACCTATAAAGGCCATATACGTCTATCAACGTCTAGACTACTATGTAGAATATTCTAAGCAGGGGGTTCTCTATTCTACGGAAAATCGGGCAGCACATCCCTACCCGTTAAACTACACAAGTCTACTGTAAATACAGTCCTATGTAAGTACAGTTTAATCTTCTTCTTTAGTATTCTTCTGATGTGATTTCAGTTCAATTCTCTTCTGTAATATCCTTCTATTACAGTTTAATTCTCTTCTGCAATATCCTTCTATGTATCTTATATATACTTTTATACCACTACAGTATGTAATCTCCAATTACACTAGAAGGATAGGATTATTTACCTCGATAAGCCCAAAATTATCCAAGTTTAAATGTCGATCCTGAGCAACGTTTAGCTCCTACTCTGGGCGCTCCAACCCGCTCCAAACAACCCTTAGAAGTGACACGCAACTTCTTCTTAATACTTCAACCAACTGTGAAGATTTTCCTTAGGGTTTCGTTTTGTGACTGAAGGGAAGTATAGTAGTATTTCTGGGCTTTAGTATAGGGGTAACCTTGGAATACTACAAGGTATTTGGGCCAAGGTATTTTGGAATAGTAACAATACTTGGAGAATACTTTTCTACCAAGGGGGGGGTATTTTTACGAGACAACACTCAAGAGGGGGGGATGTCTCGGCCAAGGGCCTCTCAAAGGGGGAGGACTTGGACGAGAATTTCACTACAAGGGAGGGAGGGATTTTTAAGACTTAGAAGACATTTGAGGGATGAAGAAATCCTTCAACTAAGGGGGTATTTATAGGGCCTTCAATGGCCAAGATTAAGACAAGTGGTGGGCAAGTGGAGGGTCAAGATTTGGACAAGTGTTTGTGGGTCCCACTTGCTCATCTACTACACAAAATATCCTACCTAACCTTGACCAAAGTTTCAACACAAAAAACGTGCCAAGATAGCCTCAATTCGTCGTCCACTTGAGGGCCAAGTGTCGCCCTCTCGTTGGTCCAAAATATTTCATCTCTCGGAAAAATCCGCAAAAATAATAAATGTCGCAACCGTAATTTTCCCTTCGCAAAGTTTGGAAAACGTTTCGTCGGAAAACAATTCTTTTCGTGGGTTGTGAACAAATTTTCGTCCCTTTGCCTACTTAAGGCTTAAACTTTTATACGTACGCCCTTACGTACATACTCTGGAAAATACGGGGTATAACAGGGCTCTCAAAATTATGGAGCTAAAGGGGAGAAGATGAGAGCTTATTTTTTTGTCTAAGTGTAAAGTAATCCAAGTATTGCAAGACTTGGATATGTATAGCCAAGTGGAGTGGGACCCATGTCCACTTGTCCCCTCTCAAAATATCTAATTTGTTGTCATCTTAGCAAGACAAGTTGAGGGGTGCCACGTGTCGCCCTCCGATTGGTCCAAATATTATAATTTTTCGAAGGTCCCCGCGAAATTGTGAAATTCTCGGCGGACCCCATATTATCAATTCCAACACCTTATAATCCAATACTAAGTCCATAATTCCAATTAGAAGTATTATACTCCAAGTTAATAATTTTTCCGTCGTCACATTTTTTTCGAAATTTTTCTTAAGAAAATGTAATTATTTTTTTCTTCCAAAATTCAAAACTTAAATCCTTAATCACGTTCTCAATTAGTAGCCCTGGTATTACGGGGTGTAACAAATACCTACCTTGCAATAAATTGTATCCCTAGTCAGCCACTTTGAGCCTAAAATAAGTTATTTTTTTTGACACCCTGTGATCTCTTATGTGCCATAAGCAGTAATTGAAAAATTGGGATAAAAGAAGTGTGAAAAAGAAATACGAAAAAAGAGTGAAAAATTGATGCATCTCAATGAAAAAGATGTAAAAGCTTATGTTTCGGGGTGCCTATGAGAATGTGTTTCATGCTCTCAAAAAGAGAAGAGGAGAATGATAGGAATGAACTGAAAAGAATACCAAAAAGAAGGACAAAATGGTTGAATGAGAAAAACGTTTATGGTACGTAAATTGAGCCTAAATGTCTACTCTTACCTAGCCATCCTAAGCCTACATTACAATCCTGAAAAGTCCCGAAGATCTCTAAATTATATGTCTATGATTAGTGGAGAATAGCAAGTAAACAGACTCATAGGTCATTAGGAAAAATGGAACGATATTGGCATTTATGTGTTCATTCTTCCATTGATTATGATTGAAATGAATTTGCGAAATATCTGTCTTGAAATTCTAGATTGCTATATTCATGCTATATATGATCCAGCATATTATCCCAACTGACATTCATGTTTTTCTAAGTAATCTTGTGCAGCTGCTTGATTTGAGTCTTTGAGTCTATTTGTTTCTGTTTCTTTTATTTTGATCTTTGCTCGAAGGCGAGCAAATGTTAAGTTTTGGGGTATTTGTTAGGTGTATTTTGTATACACTTTTTGAGTAATTTTTAGTTAATATTTTTCCCATTTTCGTTTAAATAATTGTCGTGTTAGGGTCGTTTTCTTTTGTTTGAGTCACAGCGGTTCAAAAGGGCAAAATGACGAAAAGGAGCGAAAAGTGGGTATAAAAGGAGGGTTCCGAGGCAAAAAGGACGAAAGTTGGTAGATCAGGACGAAATCCTGCAGGACCGCGGTGCCGGACTGTAGGGCCGCGTTGCCATAATTACTGAGAGGTCGTAGTACTTTCGGGACCGCGGTACCGGACTACAGGACCGCGGTGGCATAATTATCGAAGTCTCTCAGACTTTCTGCGATCATGCCATTCTCGCAGATCACGCCGATGCGGAAATTTCCAGATCCAAATTGAAATTGGCGAGGGGAAAAAGGGTCCAAGGCACGCGTTTTTTACAACATATATAAACCCTTGGGACAGATTTTAGGGATCATATATCATACAACACCTCACAACCCTGGAGGCTACAATTGGAGACATTAGTTCTAAGTATTTTTCTTTATTTCAATTCAGTTCATGTTGGATTTTGTATTAGTTCTTAACATGTATATGGCTAGGAGCTAAACAATATTAGGGTTTTCCTATTGAATCACTTGAAACTCTATTTCATGAATTAATGCAGTAGTTTGATTTCTTCTTCACTTGATTAAGATTTATTCAATATTGGTATGAATGTTTGATAGTTAACTTATCACTAATTATCATAATCTATATGATTTCGAATCAAGAACCGAGAGGAGAGATTTGGATATGCTGTAATTGAATAGACATAGGTTAAAATCGCGGACGAAAGTACCCCGATACTTGTGTAGCATTATAGGTTATTGTTCTTAATCCTCCTGTGTGGTAAAACCTATCATAGAAATATAGAAGGTTTCTACACTGGGGTTGAGCGATTATATATTCTAACCGGAATATAAGACAGTCTAGTTAACCGATATCCTAACGTAAAAGAAGAAGTAATTCTAGTTGCATTAAGGATTGAAAAGAATGGATAGTTGATGATATTGGAAGCTCTATTTCCATCATAACTGATTAAATCGAAGTAATTTAGTTTAATTCTTACAATTACTCTATAGTGTTAGATAAAATCTCAAATCAACCATCGTTTGCCAAATAAATAATCTAGAATAGATATTCGGTAATTAGAAACCAGTCTCTGAGGACGATATTCGGTCTTACCATACTATATTACTTGTAACGAAATGTACACTTGCGTGAGCATTTGGAATATCGCTGACACTTGTTGATCACCGGAAGCAGTCCTGGGATAATCCTAGAGACTAAGAACATGTTAAAACAATGTTTTGACATGAAAGATATGGGCGTTGCAGATGTCATCTTAGGGAGCAAGATCTCTAAGACATCTAATGGACTGCTCTTGTTCAATCTCATTACATCGAGGATGTACTGAAGAAATTTGGGATGTTCGACAATTCACCGGTATCGACACAATTGGATATAAGTCAAAAGATTGACAAACATTTTGGTAATCCCGTACGCCAGGAGCGATATGCAGGTGATTGGTATTCTGATATACATCACAAACTGCACTCGACCTGATATCGCTCATGCAGTCAATAAATTGGCTAGGTTCACTCGAAATCCAAATGAGGATCACTGGAAAACGTTGAACAGGGTACTACGGTTCCTAAAGTTCACGATAAATTTCGGGTTACACTATTCGAGATATCCAGCGGTACTAGAGGGGTACAGTGATATAAACTGGATATCTGACAGCGACGATATCAATTCCACCAGCGGATATATTTTTACAATAGGTGGTGGAGCTGTGTCTTGGAAATCCTCTAGGCAAACTTTTATTATCCGAACCACGATGGAATCAGAATTTATCGCTTTAGATAAAATGAGAGAGGAAGCTGAGTGACTTCATGGTTTTCTAGAGGATGTCCCATGTTGGGATAAACACGTGTCTTCTGTAATGATCCACTGCGATAGTCAGTCGGCCTTAGGAAGGGCACGGAGTTCAATATACAACGATAAGTCTCGTAATATTCGACAGAGACATGAGTCTGTTAGGCAGTTGATCACCTCGGGTATTATTTCCATTGATTACATAAAATTTAAGGAAAATATCGTGGATCCCTTGACGAAAGGAATACCCAAAGATCAGTTGTTCTGCCTGTCTAGGGGAATAGGATTAAAACCCAAACAATAAGAACTGATATAGTGGACACCCAACCTTACAGACTGGAGATTCCATGAATAAGGTTCAATGGGAAAACTAAACTGTAAAGGTTCCGTGAGCGCTTCGGTGGAAGAAAGAGCACTTTGGATAATGTGTCTTTCTTAAGAAACATAATCCAAGGCCGTTCCCGTGATAGACAAAAAGTGATACCTGTAAGAGGGGTAAAGGATAAACTTCCAAACCTTTAATGATCCTCAATAGTTGAGGTTAGGTTGGGAAATTTTTAATGGTTCCTAACGCCAGTGTAGCGGGGTATTACAAGTTACCTTGTAAGAGACCACCTATTTAAGTGTGAGGACAGGACTCCTCAAATGAACGCACTTAAGAATCCAAGGGTGTCCACGGCCCATGACGGACAAAACACTAGAAAGATTGAGTAGGAAAGGTGTTGTGTTGGTACCATTGTCTTGGCATATACTAAACACTGACAGTTCAAGACATCACGTTCACCGTGCAGTAAATATGTCCGATGGTATTCTACTATGGAAGGTTCAAAGCTCCGGCTACCTCTCCAGATACGATATCAATCTATCGAGTGATTGCTCGAAAGGCACCATGTGCGTGCGCCAAAATCTCTTCCAAGAGGGGATTGTTGGAAATTTACTAAATGTGAAATAAATTAATCCTATTAATTATGACTCGAACAATTGGGGCCCCGCACGTCGGAAACATGGTGTCGCACCCGTTTTTGACCTCGGGGGTCTGAACGGTATCCACGACGTTGCTCTTTGGCGCGGTTCCCTGGATGTAGCAATTAATGCTGTTTTTAGGAGTTAATTAGTGGTAAATTAGAAATTCAAAATTTGTGATTAAATTACTTAGGTGCTTTATTAATCTAAGTTATTACAAAAATAAAGACGGGCGTGCTATTTAATTAGGGCTTAATATTCATAGTGCAATGTCGTTATTAAAACTTATTTATTATGCGTATTTTTAATTAAAATTGAACGGGGTTTAGACTATTATTAAATTATTTAAATGTTAAATACAAATATGATATTTAAGGACTGCTTAATGCTTTTATAAATGCGACGCTATTAAAATGCATGTATTAGATTGAAATTAATTTAAATAACGAATTACGAAATTGTCTTGCTTTTAGTAAAAAATGCGAATATTCTATTTAACACGACGTCATTGCTAAATTATTTATTTTATGTATTTATTCATTTATTGTTAAGGATTATTCGAGTTTCAATTAATGGAAAATAGGGCTTAAATTATGAATGATATTAATGAAATTGCTTGTTATTAAAACGACGAATGCGGGCGTGAGACTCAAGGTGTGCTTAGTACTCTACGTAAAATGCGGTGCCATTATTAAATTGCTTATTATGTCTGTATTAATATTTTATCGCTGCATTTTATTATTATAAAATTGTTAGAATTATTGTTGAAAATTGGTGTAATTTTGTAGTTAACGACTGGACGGGAGGGTCAAAATTGGGTGTCAACAACTTGTCCCTCTTTGTATGGAGATGATGGAAGAATCTTCGGACAAAGACGTTGACTTAAAGTCAATTTTGTCTCGATCCTCAGAGAAAAAAAATGTTAGGCAATTAGACAGGGCTGACGCAAATTTCAAAATTGTCCCAGTATCGAGTTATGACGACACTGGGCTACCATGGTCAAAACATCAAGGTGGGCTAACGCGGACTCAAAATTTGTCTCAGTGTCGAGTTATGACGACACTGGGTTACAATGGTCAAAACACCAAGGTGGGCTAACGCGGACTCAAAGTTTGTCCCAATGTCGAGTTATGACGACATTGGGTTACCATGGTCAAAACACCAAGGTGGGCTAATGCGGACTCAAAATTTGTCCCAGTGTCGAGTTATGACGACACTGGGTTACCATGGTCAAAACACCAAGGTGGGCTAATGCGGACTCAAAATTTGTCCCAGTGTCGAGTTATGACGACACTGGGTTACCATGGTCAAAACACCGAGTGGGCTAACGCGACTCAAAATTTGTCGATGTCGAGTTATGACGACACTGGGTTGATGTGATGTAAAAATAAAATAAACTGGCTTGAACTTAGGGGTGTACTGGTATTGACTTATGATGCTGGGTTTTATGGTGATGTGGAATGAGTGGACCGACGCTCGAGACCGCTTCTGCCATTTGTTGGGAAGGTTGGTGATGTGCGTTGAGATGCACACACTTAAACGCAAGTGCACGTTATCGTATCAAGTAGTATAGTCTTTGATAAGACCGAATATCGTCCTCTGGGATTAGGGTTCAAGTATCAACTATCTATTTTCTAGTATCTATTTGGCGAATTGATAATTGATTTGGTTGTTTATAGCTAAGAATTATGAAAACTATTTAAAGTATAAAGGTTTACTTCAGATGTGATGAGAGTAGGGCTTCTATGTATCCTCACTATCCGCTTATGTTACTTACTAATGCATTACTTATGGTATTCTTCTTTTGGAGAAAGCAGGTTTACGAAATCGTTTTATACTCCCGTTAGGGTTATATAAACACTCAACCCCAGTATCGTTCCTTACCTACCTTTCGGTGATAAGGGTAACTTTATAGGAGGATTAAGAACAAAAACCTAGTTGATCGTCACGCACAATGCGCAAAATTAGGGTTGTTAAGCCTCTCATCAACGCTACATAACTAATTGAGGTATTTTCATCCCCAATTCAAGCATGTCTACCCAACTTACAGCGTATTCACAATCCCCCCTTTTCAGAATCTGATTAGAAATCATATAGTGATAATTAGTTGTCAATTAATTACCAAGAATTCAGCTCAATTATTGGATAGATCTCTCAATAAGAAAAACAACCATAAGCATGCATTAAATTATAACATAAGTTTCAAGCAATTCAACATAGAAAGCCATATAAGAGAATTAGTTCCTAGTCATTGACATGACAAGAACTAATTCCATGTTCATCATACAAAACTGAAATAAAGTAAAGAAAAGAAAAGAAAATTACTAAGAACGAGTCTCCAAGCCAAGCATCCAAGGGTTGTGTTGTGGAATATTTACAAGGTGGATTGGTGGATGGAAGGATATAGAATGGTGAATGGTGGAATGGAGAATGAATAATTCTTCTAATGATGTAGAATATTTATAGCCAAAGAATCCTTTAGGTGAAGGGTTAAGGATTTGTGTAGGTAGGAAAAGTTATTAGAATTATTTTAGGTAAGGGTTTTTAGGTAGGAAAAGGTTTCCCTTTAGGTAGGAAAAGTTATCCCTTTAGGAAGGAAAAGTTATCCCTTTAGGATTCTGAAAACATGTCAAATTCGGCCAAGACTCATAATTCGCGTCGTATGCGCCATGAGCGCATGGCCCTGAAATTCAAGAACTCTCGGGACTTTCAAGACTTTGGTACGCGGCTACGCTTCGTGGCCGTGATATTTTTCTGGCGAATTTCCGTTTCGTCGTCTTTTCTCGTCCGGACTTCGTCTGATTTTCTCTATAATTTCCGGAACTTCTTAGACTTCATTTCTTGGCCCTTTTGTGTGCAATTTCATCTATTTTATGCTCATTTCATCTCCTTTTCGTCATTTCTCCATTTTTGACCGCTGTGACACAAAAGAAAGGAAAACGACCCTAATACTGTACTAAACATAAATAAAATGAGTAAAATACTAACTAAAAATGACTCCAAAAGTGTATATAAAATACACCGATCAGTTGGCCCCCCAACAAATTGTCCCGGTTCGCTGTAAGAGAAAATTCACGTTGTGCTCCTGCTCCTGCATGCTAAGACTTAAACAAACGGTTAGTGCATAACTGTTAAGGCAAAATGATGATGCATAATTTTAAAATCAATGTAACTGTGTGAGTAGAAAGTATTATCCTGTAAAAAAAATGTGATGTTCGTTGCGTTGATGTGATGCAGAGTTCGTCGTTGCATGGAAGAAATGCAGATGAAGCCGTTGCATAGGTTTTGATGAGATGACGTCGTTGTATAGACGTGATGCAGATATTCATCGCTGCATGGACGAAATGCAGATGAAGCCGTTGCATAGGCTTTGATGAGATGACGTCGTTGCATAGACGTGATGCAGATGTTCGTCGTTGCATGGACGAAATGCAGATGAAGCCGTTGCATAGGCTTTGATGAGATGACGTCGTTGCATAGACGTGATGCAGATGTTCGTCGTTGCATGGACGAAATGCAGATGAAGCCGTTTCATAGGCTTTGATGAGATGACGTCGTTGCATAGACGTGATGCAGATGTTCGCCGTTGCATTGACGAAATGTTGATGAAGCTGTTGCATAGGCTTTGATGAGATGGCGTCGTTGCATGGAGGCGATGCAGATGCTCGTCGTTGCATAGACGAAATGCTGATGAAGCCGTTGCATAGGCTTTGATGAGATGACGTCGTTGCATAGACGTGATGCAGATGTTCGTCGTTGCATGGACGAAATGCAGATGAAGCCGTTGCATAGGCTTTGATAAAATGACGTCGTTGCATGGACGCGATACAGATGTTCGTCGTTGCATAGACGAAATACTGATGAAGCCGTTGCATAGGCTTTGATGAGATGACGTCGTTGCATAGACGTGATGCTGATGTTCGTCGTTGCATGAACGAAATGCAGATGAAGCCGTTGCATAGGCTTTATGAAATAATGTCGTTGAATAAACGTTATATGAATGTCGTCGTTGCATGAACGAAATGCAGAGGTCATCGTTGCATAGATGAACTGTTGATGAAGCCGTTGCATAGGCATAATGAAATAACGTTGTTGCATAAACGTTATATGGATGTCGTCGTTGCATGGACGAAATGCAGAGGTCATCGTTGTATAGATGAACTGTTGATGAAGCCGTTGCATAGGCATAATGAAATAACGTCGTTGCATAAACGTTATATGGATGTCGTCGTTGCATGGACGAAATGCAGAGGTCATCATTGCATAGATGAACTGTTGATGAAGTCGTTGCATAGGCATAATGAGATAACGTCGTTGCATAAACGTTATATGGATGTCGTCATTGCATGGACGAAATACAGAGGTCATCGTTGCATAGATGAACTGTTGATGAAGCCGTTGCATAGGCATAATGAGATAACGTCGTTTCATAAACGTTATATGAATGTCGTCGTTGCATGGACGAAATGCAGAGGTCGTCGTTGCATATATGAAATGTTGATGAAGCCGTTGCATAGGCATAATGAGATAACGTCGTTGCATAAACGTTATATGGATGTCGTCGTTGCATGGACGAAATGCAGAGGTCATCGTTGCATAGATGAACTGTTGATGAAACCGTTGCATAGTCATAATGAGATAACGTCGTTGCATAAACGTTATATGGATGTCGTCGTTGCATGGACGAAATGCAGAGGTCATCGTTGAATAGATGAACTGCTTTGTGACCCGTCTGGGTTGAGATAGCGTCATTGCATAGACGTTGTGTGTTTGTGATCCGCATGGGCTTATTGTAAGGATGTGATCCTTGTGGGGCTGATCTCTGATGTATAAATTCCTTGTGAATCAAAGAATAAGTGTTGGAGACTTCCTTGTTTCTGCCCAATCTGAAGACCTGCACTCAAAGAAATTTGTGAGTTTGGGGAGGGGTCGATTCGTATTTGACTTCGCCGCCTTGTTCCTTGACATCTGCATGCCTGGCCTGTTTGGACCTGCAATCCCTATCTGGTTTCCTACCTTGTCCCAGTTTTAAATATGCAAAGGGCGTTTGGCCTAAGGTGGGTCTCAATGGAGTTGCTTGTATGTTATGTGTATTCTCGTTATTTTCAGAATAAAGGGAAAGTTTCCTAATGGTGTGACCGAAGCCGATTTAGGCCGCCTACGTATCCCCATGAGGGAATCAGGTCATGACGTAGTTCATTACAAGAGAAATTGGATAAAATTCTAAAGGTGGGACCGAAGCCGATATGGCCGCCTACGTATCCCGCCGAGGGAATCAGGTCATAACGTAGTTCCAATGGTGCAAAAGAGAAATTGGGATTTTCTAAAAGGTGGGACCGAAGCCGATATGGCCGCCTACGTATCCCCACGAGGGAATCAGGTCACACGTAGTTCCAATCACAAGCAAAAGAGAAATTGGGATTTTCTAAAAGGTGGGACCGAAGCCGGTATGGCCGCCTACGTATCCCCACGAGGGAATCAGGTCACACGTAGTTCCAATGCAAAATAAAAAGATTTTTTATGATTTTAAAATGATGCGGGACCGAAGCCGATGTGGCCGCCTACGTATCCCGCTGAGGGAATCAGGTCAAGACGTAGTTCGCGATGCAAAATAAGGATTTTTATCATTTTAAAATGATGTGGGACCGAAGCCGATGTGGCCGCCTACGTATCCCACCGAGGGAATCAGGTCAAGACGTAGTTCGTGATGCAAAATAGAAAGATATTTTATGATTTTTAAAATGATGCGGGACCGAAGCCGATGTGGCCGCCTACGTATCCCGCCGAGGGAATCAGGTCAAGACGTAGTTCGTGATGCAAAATAAGGATTTTTATGTAATATGCATTTTGTTTTTTGTTTTTTTGTTTTTTTTTTGTTTTTTTGTTTTTGAAAAAATGGAAGACAACATTACGTTCTGACTCCAGTTGATACCTAGCAATTAGTATTGTGCATAAGGATATTCTTTTATTGCTTTCAGTATAAACGAGATTGACTCTGGTGTAATTCACACAGCTTCAGATAGTACCTCAGATATACCTGAGTGTCGACACACTTGCTTGCATCCAAGGTTTCGAACTACACCTAATCTCACTTTTCAAATGCCCTTACCGAAAGAAAGTCTCATTCTCACATATATTCCAGTATTTTAAATTTTGGGACGTTGAGAAAATTACGCTCACACTCAAAAGATGTTCAATGCATGCAACTGTGATACCATAGGCTTGGCCGTCATGTAAGTATCCACTAATGTGAGAACCCTCAGTATAAGATCATGTAGGGCTTGTCATAGGCTTGTAATGTAGGCTTGGGGAAAGGAACGGATATCATTTGGATAAAAGTGACTAATCATTCCTCGAGAGTTGGACCACGTCCGTGCATGATATTTGTGCGTTTTGATGCTGACTTACTTTCTTTTTGTCCCAGTTTTCTGTATTGACTTCTTTTGAATCTTTCATTTCGAGCCCCTTTTTTTCGGGGTCATATATCCCTTTTTTTTTTTATTGGGGTTTTTGATTTTCTCTTTGTGTGAAGTCGTCTCTGCTTTTGTTTTTTGAGACTTTGACAATTTTTGTCTTTGCAAACTTCAACTAGAATTTTGTCAGCCACTTGCACATTTCTAAAGCACTCGAGGAGGTCGGGCCAAGAGAGGGATAGTGTGTACGCACTCAGAAAGGTTATAGGTGTAATATGCGGTTGTCAAAAAATAGGTTTTAGGCTCAAATGGGTGTACTAGGGATAATGTTATTTGGTAGGCTAAAAGGCTCAAACGGGTCAAAAAAAGCCTACGATCATTTCCCACACCGAGTGTTGCTCAGGATTTCGCCTCAACAAACATTCAGGACAAGTTCTAGATCACAATGCAATGCAATTGAACTTATTCAAATAACTCACCACACAATGCATATGAAACGATGAGGTCGGTTTCATTCTTATCTTGGAAACATGTAAGACAATGTCATCTGCGGGTATGAATAAGAGGTACCAAAAGAATCTATGGTTTACCACAAAGTCAACCCATACTGATTATCACTTGTTTTTTTTTTTTTTAATTTTATTTTTTATGCACAATCTTAATTGTGTTGGTATCAACAAAGTCAAACAATAATACTAAAAAAATGTTTTTTTTAATAACATTTTTTTTGTATTTTTTTGAATAAAATATTCTTTTTTTTTTTGTATTTTTTGAATAATTGTTTTTTTGTATTTTTAAATAAATGGTACCGAACCCGAATAGGCTGCCTACGTATCCCGCCGAGGGAATCAGGTGCGCGTAGTTCATTCAGATATGTTATAAAATGTATGCTTGGAAAAAAAATTCAATGAAAGGATAACAATATAAAGCTATGCAAAAACAAATGATTGTCCATTGTGGACGAATGCAAAGTAAAATGAATGCCCGAAAACATGATGAATGGGATGCATGACTGAGAAATGCATTCTTTTTTCTTTTTTTTTGTGGTTTTTATTTTTGTGGTGTCGAACCCAAAATGAGTTGCCTACGTATCACACCGTGTGGTGAGAATCAGACACGCGTAGTTCGGAATAATTATGGTAAAATGTATGCTTGAAAAAGAATTTATCAATGAAATGATGGCAATGTAAAGCTATGCAAAAGAAAATGATTGTCCACTGTGGACGAGTGCAAAGTAAAATGACTGTAACGAAAAATGAATGCCCGCAAACATGATAAATGAGATGCATGAGTGAGAAAAATATGTTTTTTTTTGTGGTGTCGAACTCAAAATGAGTTGCCTACGTATCACACCGTGTGGTGAGAATCAGACACGCGTAGTTCGGAATAATTATGCTGTAAAAATGCATGATATGAAAGAACTATGTAATCAACGCTAGACATATCAATTGAATTTGCGAATATGAAAAAAAAAATACAAAGTATAAAAGAACTGATAGCGATGTCTCGTTGAATCTGGTATAAACTGATTCCCGCTCATTTTTGTGATAATTTTTTTTTCCGGCCGCCCTTGACTATTTGCGAGGACGGTCTTCCTGCAAAAAAAATATGACAAATGGGTGAGAGTAGGCAAGTCATAAAAATAATAAAATGTAAGGGCGCAACAATATAGTCAAAGACTCCCCTGATTGGTTCGATCGGACTGGTGGTTGATGCTTCACAAAGTCCAAGTCGCGCTATTCAAGAGTGATTTACGCAGTAGAAGTCCTGATTGCAATGTGACAACAAAAGTGCAAAAATGCAAATGCTCGAGTCCGGAATCACAAAAGGGTAATTATTGCATTAAATAATATGTACAGAGTTGCTAGCGACAAACAATAATAAACAAAAAGCATGCAAATCAAGCGCGTGCCCTAATATGCTTGGGACCTCCCTTATGCCAGAGGTGAGCCTAAACGCCAAATATGCGGGATTATGATAAATAAGTCAAAGCCGTTAAACTGCAATGTTTTGTTGGAAATGGAGACCAAATGACGGTGCACTTTTTCCAATTTCGGCGTGTCATGACCAGGCTTGAATCCGTCTATCATTATCACGCTACACATATATGCTTATTGGTTGTCGGGTTGTGAAACCCAACGACAATTTAGAGGATTTCCTAATCGTGGAGACGATACCAAGGCTCGACCCACCTAGGGTGTATGCATGCATGACTTAAAAAAATGTGGTATAGCTCTATCCTAATTTTGCTAAGATTTGGCTTACTAGACAAAATGATTCCCGAGCGGACTACTCGAGTGAGAAGGCTACGCGGCCACCGGATGGTCCGGCTGCTCCGCGCCTTTGCCAACTCTCCTAAAATTGGGTAATTGAAAGAAATTTTGCGGGTGCGTACAACACACCTCGCGTGTAGTGTGTGATAGTGTTAATTTTCCAGAATGGAGAAAATATGAACGGAATGACAACTTAAGGAAAGCAATAAAAGAATGTAGCAATTAAAGTAGTTAATAAAAGCAAACAGTATAAAACATTTACAACAAATATAAAAGCGAAATAAAGCGCAATAATTAATTAACCTGGGTTTGCTATGATCAAGAACCTGATATCCCCAGCGGAGTCGCCATGCTGTCGCGCCCGTTTTTGACCTCGGGGGTCTGAACGGTATCCACGACGTTGCTCTTTGGCGCGGTTCCCTGGATGGAGCAATTAATGCTGTTTTTAGGAGTTAATTAGTGGAAAATTAGAAATTCAAAATTTGTGATTAAATTACTTAGGTGCTTTATTAATCTAAGTTATTACAAAAATAAAGACGGGCGTGCTATTTAATTAGGGCTTAATATTCATAGTGCGATGTCGTTATTAAAACTTATTTATTATGCGTATTTTAAATTAAAATTGAACGGGGTTTAGACTATTATTAAATTATTTAAATGTTAAATGCAAATATGATATTTAAGGACTGCTTAATGCTTTTATAAATGCGACGCTATTAAAATGCATGTATTAGATTGAAATTAATTTAAATTACGAATTACGAAATTGCCTTGCTTTTAGTAAAAAATGTGAATATTCTATTTAACACGACGTCATTGCTAAATTATTTATTTTATGTATTTATTCATTTATTGTTAAGGATTATTCGAGTTTCAATTAATGGAAAATAGGGCTTAAATTACGAATGATATTAATGAAATTGCTTGTTATTAAAACGACGAATGCGGGCGTGAGACTCAAGGTGTGCTTAGTACTCTACGTAAAATGCGGTGCCATTATTAAATTGCTTATTATGCCTGTATTAATATTTTATCGCTGCATTTTATTATTATAAAATTGTTAGAATTATTGTTGAAAATTGGTGTAATTTTGTAGTTAACGACTGGACGGGAGGGTCAAAATTGGGTGTCAACACATGGTTTCCATATACGTGCACATAAAGTGTCAAGGATCGTAATTTCCTTAAATGGAAGAGATATTGGTACGTATACGAATTGTTTGAGACATAAGAGAATAGACGGTTATTGGTCAAATGACAAATGGTTTCAAGTTGGTAAATGAAAGAAAGACGTGTACAATGTGTGAAAGATGAAACGAGTCTGAAAAATTGATCGGTGTATTATATATACACCTTTTCAGTCATTTTTAGTTAGTCTTTTGCCCATTTTTGTACAAATATGTGTCGTCTTAGGATAGATTTTCTTTCTTTTGAGTCATAATGGTTTAAAGTGGCACATTGGTGAAAATAGCGAAAAGAGGACAGAAAACAGAGGTTCCAGAGCTCAAAAAGCTAAAAAGTGGCAATCTGGGCGAGAAAGAGGGCGGCGCCGCGGTGCCACCAACCAGCAGCAGCAGAGCGTCACGGCGCCCAAAGAATAGAAGCGCGAAGTTTTGTGCATGGCGCCAATTGCGAACCTGGCGCGGAAATCACCAAATCCGAATAGGAATGGGCCAAGGCCAAGAAGGAAAAGTTGTTGGACATTTTTGAGGTTATAGAAAGGATCTTTTTAGGTCTGATTTAGAGGATCCCACACTTGATAATTCATCACAACTTGGAGATCAAGATTGGAGACCTACTTTTGTGTAATTTCTTGTTCTTTATTTTATTTCTTTTTAGTTTATGTTGGATATTAGTTTAGTTCTTGACATGTCTATGTCTAGGAACTAACTTAATTTAGGGCTTTCCATGTCGAATCACTTGAACCTCGCTCTTATGAATTAATGCATGTTTTGGTTTCTTCTTATTATTGTTGAGATTTATTCAATATTTGTTTTGATTGCTTGGTAATTAATTGATCACTAATTATCATAACTTTTATGATTTCTAATCGAAATCCGAAAGGGGAGATTGTGAATATGCTATAGTTGAATAAACATAGGTTAAATCATGGACGAAAGTACCCCGATACTTGTGTAGTTTGATAGGTTATTGTTCTTAATCCTCCTTTGTAGTCAATCTTGTCATCGAAAGATAGAAGAGTTCTACATTGGAGTTGAGTATTTATATTACCTTAAAAGTAGTATAAAACGACTTAGTTAACATGTCATCTCAAAATAGAAGAAGAACCACAATTATTTGCATTAACGAGTAAAACGAGCGGATAGTTGAGGAGATTTGGAAGCCCTATTTCCACCATATCTGAAGTAAAGTAAAGTAATTTAGTTAGCACCTATAATCATAGCTACAAACAATTCATCAAATTATCGATTACCAAATAGATACCACAGAATAGAGATTGATAATTGGATATTAATCTCTGAGGACGATAACTCAGTCTTCTAGACTATATTACTTGTCACGACACGTGCACTTGCATTTAGTGTGTGCATAAATCACGCATCACGTTTTTGGCGCCGTTGCCGGGGATTGGCGTAGTTCAATATCATTCTTTCTATTCTTAATTTCTAATTTGGTTTTTTTTTTGTGGAACCGTGCGCCGTGATCCGTTTTTTGGTTTTGATTCATCTCAGGAATCCTGCAAATATGGATTACCACTATCAACAATGTAATCCCCAGGCCCCACAGGAATAGCAGGATGGGCTACGAGCAGCCATACTCAGGCTAACTAGGCACCAAACTCAGTTCATGGATGAAACGAGAGTGTCCCTGAAGAATTTGGAAACGCAAATAGGACAACTGGCGGGCATGCTAAGCAACAGAATACAAGGGAATCACCCTGAACATATTGGAGGGAATATAAAAGATCAATGCCAAGCGATTGACCTGAAAAATGGTGAACCGGTGGAAGAAAACTCACCACCACTGTGTCCAGAAAAGAAGGGCCCAGATTTCTCGTAGAAGTTGCAGCGCCACGGCGTCACTGAGCAGCGCCACGGCGCCGATAATCCTGAGACATTGCAGAAATTTCGGCGCCACGGCGCCGAATCTCAGGGCCGCGGCGCCCAGGGCTCAGAGGGTACAATGGGTTTGGAAGCTGTTGTGGACGCACCCTAGATGAAGATACCGTACCCCAGAGGCTAAAAACAAGTTCTCTTGACAAACAGTTCTCTAAATTCCTGGAAGTTCTCAAACAATTGCAACTCAACATCCCGTTTCCTGAGGCACTAGAGCAGATGCCGAGTTATGTAAAGTTCATGAAGGAGATTCTCAGCAAAAAGAGGAGGATAGATGACTACGAAACAATGGTGTTGACTGAAGAATGCAGTGTCATCCTACAGAGAAAGCTACCTCAAAAATTAAAAGATCTGGGGAGCTTCACCATCCCATGCACTATAGGAAAGTTTGAGTGTCAGAAGGCGTTATGCGATTTGGGGGCAGGTATAAATTTAATGCCCTATCTGGTGTTTTGCAAACTTGAAATGGGAGAAGCCAGACCTACAAACATCACTTTGCAGCTAGCTGACCGCTCTATCGTCCACCCTAGAGGAGTCATCGAGGATGTGTTGGTGAAGGTGGACAAGTTCATCTTTTTCGCTGATTTCATCATCTTAGACATGAGAGATAATGACATGATCCCCATCATACTTAGCAGACCCTTCCTAGCCACAGGACAGGCACTCATTGATGTTCGAAAAGGGGAGTTGAGACTTCGTGTGGAAGAAGAAGAGGTGATTTACAATGTTTTTCGGGCAGCAACCTTCCCATAGGTAAGTGACAACTGCTTCGCCATTGATGTGATCGAAGAAGCAGTGTCGGAAAATGGGTTCAAAAATGCTGAGGCACTTGAAGAAGTGCTGACACGATGGGATGATAATAGTGGCAATGACCCGAATCTGATGGAGTATGCAAATTGGATGAATTCTTTTGAGAAGTGTGATAAGAAGAGATATGAAGAGATTGGGCAGATGCCAGAGAGATCAGTACCATCCACAGAAAAGGCTCTAGAGTTAGAGTTGAAGACTATACCAGATCATTTACAATACCGATATCTAGGTGAGAATCAATCCTTACCAGTGATCATCTCATGTCATCTATCCACAGTAGAGATTGAGAAGTTGCTGAGAGTACTGAGGGCTCACAAACGTGCCATTGGGTGGACATTATCAGACACAAGGGGGATAAGTCTGTCAACAGTGATGCATAAGATCCGTCTGGATGATGAGCGGACCTCCATCGAGGCACGCAGGAGGCGAATCCAAATATGAAGGAGGTAGTCAGAAAAGAAATCATGAAATGGCTTGATGTTGGAGTAATTTATCCTATCTCTGACAGTGCATGGGTGAGTCTGGTACAAGTGGTACCCAAAAAGGGTGGTATGACAGTAGTGACCAACGAAAGGAAAGAGCTCATTCCATCTAGAACAGTTACTGGGTGGAGAATTTTGCATTGACTATCGCAAGTTGAACAAGGCAACCAGAAAAGACCACTTCCCGTTGCCATTTCTAGATCAGATGTTGGATAGACTTGCAGGGCACAATTACTACTGCTTTTTGGATACTCAGGGTATCATCAGATTGCCATAGCACCAGAAGATCAGGAAAATACAACATTCACCTGCCCCTTTGGTACGTTTGCATTCAGAAGGATGTCATTTGGGCTTTGCAATGCACCTGCGACCTTTCAGAGGTGTATGATGGCAATTTTCTCGGATATGGTGGAGAGGACTATAGAGATTTTCATGGATGATTTCTCGGTCTTTGGGTCCTCGTTCGACGAGTGTTTGAGGCACTTGGAAGCAGTGTTGAAACGGTGTGAAGAATCCAACTTGTCTTTGAATTGGGAGAAGTGTCACTTCATGGTAAAAGAGGGGATTGTCCTTGGACACAAAATATCCAACCAAGGCATTGAGGTGGACAAAGCAAAGATTTCAGTAATCGAAAATCTACCACCTCCAGTATCAACAAAAGGGGTCAGAAGTTTCCTTGGCCATGCTGGGTTTTATAGAAGATTCATCAAGGACTTCTCAAAAGTTTCAAAACCTCTTTTAACCTTGCTAATGACTGGGGTTGCTTTTGAATTCAATAAGGAATGCATGACCGCTTTTCAGACACTCAAGGAGAAGCTTATCTCAGCAACCATAGTCATTGCACCAAACTGGGAGCTCCAATTTGAACTAATGTGTGATGCAAGTGATTATGCAGTGGGAGCAGTGCTTGGGCAGAGGGTCGATAAGGCATTCAGATCCATTTACTATGCTAGTAAAACTCTTAATGATGCACAGTTGAATTATGCTACTACAGAAAAAGAATTGCTAGCAATAGTATATGCATTCGAGAAATTCAGGCCATACTTAATTGGGAATAAGGTGATAGTATACACCGACCACTCTGCCATAAAGTATTTGATGACAAAGAAGGATGCAAAACCTCGCCTCATCCGATGGGTTCGGCTATTACAAGAATTTGACATGGAGATCCGTGACAAGAAGGGGACAGAGAACTCAGTTGCGGACCACTTGTCGAGACTTAAAACATAGAGAGCCAGAACACCAAGGATGTGCAGATAAATGATCACTTCCCAAATGAGCAATTGTTTCAAGTAAGTGATGTTTTTAAGTTACCTTGGTACGCTGATCTTGTTAATTTTCTTGCAGCTAAGGTAGTACCCCCAGGATTGACAAGACAGCAAGTGAAGAGGTTCTACTCCGAAGTAAAACACTACTATTGGGAGGAGCCAATGTTATACAAGCATTGCGCCGATCAAGTCATCAGGCGATGTATACCAGAGGATGAGATGCACCAGATCTCACCCATTTTCACACCTTACAATGTGGTGGACATTTTGCGGCATCAAGAACAGCTGCGAAGGTACTGCAAAGTGGGTTCTATTGGTCAACCCTCTTCAAAGATGCCCACACCTTTGTGAATAATTGTGATCGTTGTCAACGAACAGGGAACATATCAAGACGAAATGAAATTTCTTCGAATGTGATCTTGGAGGTGGAACTATTTGATGTATGGGGGATCGACTTCATGGGTCCATTCCCGTCGTCCTTTGGGAATCAGTACATTCTTCTTGCAGTAGATTATGTGTCCAAATGGGTAGAAGCAGTAGCCACTAAATAAAATGACAGTAAGACTATCCAAAGGTTCCTTCAAAAGAATATATTCACAAGGTTTGGTACTCCTAGGGCCATCATTAGTGATGAAGAAAGCCACTTTTGCAACAAGCAGCTCGATACACTGTTTTCTCGATATGGAGTCTACCACCGCACCACATTGCCCTATCACCCTCAAGCGAATGGGCAAGCAGAAGTTTCAAACAGGAAAGTGAAGAGCATATTGGAAAAAATGGTGGATGGCTCAAGGAAGGATTGGTCTATCAAATTGGATGACGCACTATGGGCATACAGAACAGCATTCAAAACCCCCATTGGAATGTCACCATATAAGTTAGTTTTTGGTAAAGCATTCCATCTGCCAGTAGAGTTGAAACACAGGGCATATTGGGCAATGAAGAAGCTACCATGGACGCCAAAGCAGCAGGGCAGAAGAGGTTGCTACAGTTGAGCGAGTTGGATGAATTCAGACACAATGCCTATGAGAATGCAAGGATCTACAAGGAACGAACTAAAGTATGGCATGATAAGATGTTGATCCCAAAATATTTCCAAGCAGGACAACAAGTGCTTTTATTCAACTCAAGGTTGAGGATGTTTCCAAGCAAGCTCAAATCGCGTTGGTCAGGACCGTACACTGTTGTAAGAGTATTCCCCTATGGTGCAGTTGAAGTGAAAGGGAGAGAGGGAGTCCCTTTCAAGGTAAACGGACAGAGGTTGAAACCCTATGTGATCAATGAAACGGAATACATGAGCCTAGTGACCCATCTCACTCCAAAATGAGTAGGGAACCTGCGTCCGGCTAAAAGACGTTAAAGACAACGCTACTTGGGAGGCAACCCAAGGTTATTTTATTTTAATTTATTTTATGCAATTTAGTTTTAGTTAGAACAGTCTCACGGGAGGTATTGTCTACAAGTTGTGATGACATGTACAGGGCTAAAAATGGAAGACGAAAAACGCGAAGAGGCGCATGAAGTTTGGGCGCTGCGGCGCCAAATCAGAGTGCCACGGCGCTGGAAGTTCAAAGGGGCGCAGATTTTTGGGCGCCACGGCGCCGATCTCAGGGCCACGGCGCCGCAACGAAAAATCTGAAAAATAAAAGAGCCCTAGAAACGATTTCCCTCTTCCATTCTGACGGGATTTCTGACGTTATCTGCCATGCATTATCCACCGCCACCACTTTAAACCAAGTTTGTAAGTTGTCCCGTTTTGCTTTTATTTTGAGTCTTGCACACATTAGGGACAATGTGTGATTTAAGTTTTGGGGGGTGTTTTATTATTTTTAGTCTTTGTGATTTGTTTTGTGTGTTTTTGAGTCATAATTTTTTTTTAAGATCATGCATGCTGTAGTTACTTAAAACACATAGTGAAGTAAAGTTGAATAATGTAATGGAATTAGAAGCAACCATCTGAACACTTAGGTTAGATATGCCAAAAATTCATGAAATCGAACTATTTGGGGTATCTTGCTTGATTTATGCATTGTTAGTGATTAAACTTATGTGTCTGCTTGCTTGTTATTTGAGGCGAAATAGTTAGGATATACATGTTAGGGAGATGACTCAGACATTTCTTTGTTAGCCCTTTCTTACCATTTTTACCTATCCCTGACATAAAAAAAATTGTATCCCTAGTCAGCCCCATTGAGCAAAAAATAAGATCTTTCTTTGACACCCTATAATTCCATATTTGTGTCATAAGTGAAAAATTGAGTTGTTTGGAATATAAAGTGTTGAAAAGAGACAAAAAGAGATTGAACAATTTTGATGCACCCCCAATGAAAAAGTAATAATAAATAGGCAAAAGCCTAAGTTTGGGGGTGCCTGCTATTCATAATATACTTCATTCTCTCAAAACAAAAGAGGGGAAAGATAGGTATGAGGTGAAAAAGAGAATCAAAAGAAAATGAAAGAATCGAAAGAAAAAGAGCTTATGGTACGTAAATTGAGCCTAAATGCCTATTTTTACCTACCTATGTCTAAACCTACATTACAACCCTGAAAAGTCTTGAAGATCTCTAATGTGTGTATCCATGATTAGTTGAGAATAGCAAATGAACAATCCATAGGATTTTGAAATTGACATGCATAGTTAGGTATTCTTACTTCCATTGAGCATGATTAAATTGAATTTGCGAAATATCTGACTTGATGTGTTTAGAATGCTAAAAATTCATGCTATATGTTCCTGCATATTATTCTACTAACCTTCATGTTTTTCTAAGTAACAATGATGCAGCAAATTGATCAATGTCTTTGAGTCATTTTATTTTCTTTTCCTTCGTGTCTTTATTTCTTTCTTTTGATCTTTACTCGAGGGCGAGCAAAGGTTAAGTTTGGGGTATTTGATCGGTGTATTTTATAGACACCTTTTGAGTCATTTTTAGTTAGTCTTTTGCCCATTTTTGTACAAATATGTGTCGTCTTAGGATAGATTTTCTTTCTTTTGAGTCATAATGATTTAAAGTGGCACATTGGTGAAAAGGAGCGAAAAGAGGGAAGAAACAGAGGTTCCAAAGCTCAAAAAGCTAAAAAATGGTGCCACGGTGCCCAAAGAACAGAGAGCCGCAGAAGTTTCGGCGTCGCGGCGCCGATTGCAGGGCCGCAGCGCCGAGGCGGGAAATCAGTCAAATCCGAATAGGAATGGGCCAAGGCCAAGAAGGAAAAGTTGTTGGACGTTTTTTAGGTTATAAAAGGGATCTTTTTAGGTCTGATTTAGAGGATCCCACACTTGACAATTCATCACAACTTGGAGATCAAAATTGGAGACCTACTTTTGTGTAATTTCTTGTTCTTTATTTTACTTCTTTTTAGTTTATGTTGGATATTAGTTTAGTTCTTGGCATGTGTATGGCTAGGAACTAACTTAATTTAGGGCTTTCCATGTCGAATCACTTGAACCTCGCTCTTATGAATTAATGCATGTTTTGGTTTCTTCTTATTATTGTTGAGATTTATTCAATATTTGTTTTGATTGCTTGGTAATTAATTGATCACTAATTATCATAACTTATATGATTTCTAATCGAAATCTGAAAGGGGAGATTGTGAATATGCTATAGTTGAATAAACATAGGTTAAATCGTGGACGAAAGTACCCCGATACTTGTGTAGTTTGATAGGTTATTGTTCTTAATCCTCCTTTGTAGTCAATCTTGTCATCGAAAGATAGAAGGGTTCTACATTGGGGTTGAGTATTTATATTACCTTAACAGGAGTATAAAACGACTTAGTTAACTTGCTATCTCAAAATAGAAGAAGAACCATAATTATTTGCATTAACGAGTAAAACGAGCGGATAGTTGAGGAGATTTGGAAGCCCTATTTGCACCATATCTGAAGTAAAGTAAATTAATTTAGTTAGCACCTATAATCATAGCTACAAACAATTCATCAAATTATCGGTTACCAAATAGATACCACAAAATAGAGATTGATAATTGGACATTAATCCCTGAGGACGATAACTCGGTCTTCTAGACTATATTACTTATCACGACACGTGCACTTGCGTTTAGTGTGTGCATAAATCGCGCATCAAAAATACCGCGGCGCCTTCCTGCAGGGCCACGGCGTCGGAACTCTCTGAAGTTTCGGCGCTGCGGCGCTGTTGGCGTTTCAGACCGTTGGAAGATGAACGAAAACTATTTTTTTGGGCTGACTTTGGAGCATTAACTCTCCATTATTTGGCTCATGAATTCAGCCATTATTTGGCTGAGTTATTACTCCACATTCATGGCCATTACATGGTCTTTATTGCCCATTACTTGGCTATGTGGAAAACCATCTTCTTCACACTATAAAATGGGGCCTTGGACACATTTGCAAAACACACCTTACACTTAACAATTATTTGAAATTGTCTTCCTCTCTTGCAATCACAAACACTCAAAGATCTTTCTCCCAAAGCAAACACTTGAATTTCCTTTGCTCATTTGTTTGATTGTTGTTTTATCTTGGGAGATAAGTTGTCATTACAATCGTTGAAAGGATATACGGGGCAATATTATCTTAAGGATAGATCAAGAATTTAGTCGACTCAGCAAGCCATCTTATTTGACCATTTCCAGATTTCTAATAATTTGTTGTTGTTGTTATATTCTCATTTCCTTTATTTCTACACTTTGTTCTCACAATATCTAAATTTCATTCATTATCAAAAGTATTTACGAAAAAATTGAAGAATATACCATTCCACTACATACTAGTGTTGTAAAAATGGAGTAAAAGAACTAGACGTATTAAATTACGCACATAAAAAACAAATGTCACTAGACTTATCTCTTCTTTTTTGCTTTTGGTTTTTACTTGGTGCGCAATACTCGATTTTATGGCTTACTAATTGCAAGAAGATTTCATCCATCTATACATGGTGAACTGTTGGTGAATAATGTAATTGCAGCTGAAAAAATAAAAATAAAAATAACAAAATCTTGTAGTTGAGGTGCAGATATCTTGATCTCTGTTACTCCCAAACGCAAACGTAAGTATACGCGGTCGTACACGTAATGAAGTAACAAGAACACAATTATATCTCTCTATCCAACTAAGTAGGGCTAAATGGTATATTTTTATCCTCAGTAGCGAAACGATAAATCGAACAAACTCTATTTATTCTTATTACGTATGTGAATTCGCTTTTTTAAGTTCAACTCACGCACCACAGATAGTGTTTAATTAGTGATGAAGTAACAAAATAATTAGGCTCAAAATAAATAAGCACTCCAAAAGATAAAAATTTAATAGACATAAACGATAATCAAACGTCAACTATCATGATAGCGTCAAAATCCTAGAACTAAATAGTTTAGCTACACATAGACATAGAGAAAAAATAATAAATCATTCGAATAAAAATATAAAAATGAGTATTACAAAAGAGAAGATAAAACTCTGTAACTTTGACTTTCACGACGGTTTCAAACTCTCTCTACATTGATGTGCTATGTTATTCGCAGATGATATAAATTTGATTGATAAAATTAGTAGCGGAGTGAATGAGAAAAAGCAGTGCAAAAGAGAACTTGACAAACTTGTTATAACATTCCTCGAACAAGTCTAAATGAAAATTTACCCTAACATAATTGTCGCCCATGAATTTTGACTTGATATACCACATCAACGTTTTAGCATGACCTTGGATCTATAACCTGTGAGAAAAAAACATAAATTTTAAAAGTAATATAGATATACCTTACTTGATGAGGAATTAGAAGAACAACAATTCGTTTTAAGTGGACGAGCAAAATGCTGAAAGCATAGCACACACGCATTTCACTTAGTTCATCTGTCTCAAATTATAAATTATTTATTGTGGTAGATCCAGATGTAATAACCGTTTGCAGCTCACTAGATCTAATGCTTCAAGAGAAGTAAGGTTGCCAAGTCTATGAGGAAGAGCCTCGATTCCGAACTCATGTATTCGGAGCAGAGAGTTGCATAAGTTGATGCGGCAGAGAATCCCAGTGTGCATGTCCGTACACCCACAACTTAAGAAGGGACGAGAGATGCTGAATACCATTAAAAACCAATTGGAATGCCTCAAGATCCATCATCTCTGAGAAAGGACCAATATGCAATGCCCGTAACCCAGTGAGACGGTAAAGCCCCCTTGTGGGTACACTATTCAATTTGGGACATTCTGTTATTTTGATAAATGAAAGTCAAGGCATTTCCCCAAAACGTAAAGGGAAGGAAACTAAGTTGCTACAGCTGTAGACCTTCAAAGATTCTAGAGACCCACAACGCTCTAGCATCCACTTGGTAAACTGGTCAATCCATCACATTTATATAACTCAACACTTTGGAGGGAAGTTAAGTGATTCTCTCCACTGGGAACATGAATGGAACTGAAATTGGTGCAAAGATAAATCGTTAAGTGCTCAAGAGAATGGAGAGTGTACAAACTCTGTGGCAATTCACGGAACACTCTGCAATTTGAGACCGATATACGTTCAAGAGAAAAATTGTTGCGTAGCATCTCATCTGGAAGACAAGTGAGTTCTTTCACATCATCAACAATAAGATTTACCAGCGATGTCAAATTACTGCACAAGTTCAACAATGGCATTTCACTGTCAACTCCTTCAATCTCTAATTCACATAGGATTACAAATTGATTCGGAGTACTTTTTAACAATGGACACTTAGAAATCCTCAACTTCTCAAGACGGGGAAATATTCTTACGCCAACTCTGTCTCTACCACCATTTCCTGTTGGTAACAATTGCACTTCCTTCCACTCAGTAAGGCTAGGCATATCCTCCAATACTAGTTCTTTGAGTAACGAGAACACTTGGATGTTGATGTTATTGTTAACCTGAACACCATAAAATGTAGGTCCAATCCATTCCACCTCATGGAATCCTATTAGCTCAAGATGTCGTAGGAATTTCAGTTGGCCAAGTGATGGAATTTCCTTGCACTTTTTGCAACCACTTAAGTTCAACCTGACCAAATTTGGTATCAATTCTTCACTGAACCATGAAGGAAATACAGTCCCCAAATAGTCCACCACCGCTAAGGTTTCCAAGTTAGGATGTGGTTGAAGACCATCTAAAACATTCTCATCATTGATCTCAGTCTTCAGATTCATCATGGGACCATATATATACCAGCTTGTAGATATTTGGTTTCTCCTGGAGATATGATCTTCCAACTTCTTCTCTATCATGGACCAATTGCAGACTGTTGATCGTCAATTCACCTCTAAGGTTCGTCAAACGACCTAATTCTTCTATTCGAAGACCTTCCTCTGAACCCACCTTGAGAAACTGTAGGGTTTGAAGACAAGTCAATTGTCCCATGTTAAGTGGCAGAAAGTGCTCATTCCTAATACACCAGGATCCCCAACTCCTAGGATAATCAGATTTGTAACATATGTGTCTCAAACTTATCATATTTCCCATCTTATCTGGAAGCCTCTTGAGTGAATAACAATCAGCGACTCTAAATGTTTGCAAATTGTAGAGCTTGCAAATGGAGCTGGGCAAGGCTCTGATCCCAGTTTCAGAGAGATCAAGATATCTCAAGTATATTAGCTTGCCGATTGAGGCTGACAATTCCATGATGCTTGACCGTGACAAATTTAAAACTCTCAAGAACTGAAAGCTCAATAGCATATCTTTAGATATATTGCTTCTCAAGAACAATGTGCACAAACATCCTGGCTCATTTATCTTATCTATTTGATCACTTGGTGAGTCCCATCCAAAGTATCGAACTTGACAAAGATTTTCTCCTCCGACACTCTACGGATCAAATAGTTTAGATTTTAAGATATCTCCAGCCAAATCATGCACAAGATGATGCATCTTACAATATCTTATATTGTTGTGCTCATCTAGCTCAACATCTTGCAGCAAGGAATATTGCAACAAAAGATGAAAAAAACTTGTTCCCAATGTCTTCCATCATAGGGGTCTCTTGACATGGACGAAGATATCTTTCTGTCATCCAGAGTTGGATTAGTTGGTGCTTTTCAAACCTAAAATCTTTTGGAAACATTGCAAAGTAAGCAAAACATTTTTTCAGATGTGGAGATGGTAGATAAACAAAGCTGAGTTTTAGGATTTTCTTTATGCTATTTTCCCCATTATCATCTTCACACGCAATAAGGGGATTTCCATCAAGAATTGTCTGCCATTCATGTTTTTTCTTGTTGCGTAAGAGGTCTCCCATCACATTTTCAGCCAACGGTAGACCTTGACACATTTCAGCAATCCTGTTGCTCATGCTCACCATTTCCTCTGGAACTTCCCCATCAACAAACGCTCTTTGTTTGAAAATTGACCAACAATGATCTTCTGCTAATTTTCCCGAACATATATAGATCTGATGCTACTGTGGATGCCACTCGTTTCATACGAGTAGTCATGAGAATGCAGTTTCCTCTGGATGTGTTTATTCCCTTTATAGTGTCCATGAACTCATGCCACAACGTAGGGTCAACACGCCACAATCATCCAGGACAAACAAATAATTCTTCCCTCCCAACTCATCTTGCAGCGTCTTGACTATTATATCCCTTTTTTGAACCTCAACTTTCCTCTTTGTCAATGATTCGAGGATCCGTTCTAGAAAGCTCTTAGTTTCTGACATTTCTGGTAGACACAACCAAACTCTCTTTTCAAATTTTTGCTTGATTTCTTCATCATTGAAAATTGTCTTAGCCACAGTTGTTTTCCCTAAACCCCCCGCACTCACTACGGGAATGGTGTACAGAACAACATCCTCTCTGTTGTTCAAAATCTTCTCATTTATTGCAGCAACATCCTTTTCTCTACCAACAACATCCGAAGCAACAACTACGAAATCTGTTTCTCGAATTGGTAGTATTTGCCAAGAAGGACCTCTTAAAGGTTGGAGACTATGGGTATTAGCTAACTGATTGATAGCCCTCAATTCTTCATTGATGTTGTTAATTTTTGGAGACATTTTGTACTTAAAAACAGCATGAGAAAAGAAACCACTGACCATTCTCATTGGGTTGTTTCGGATCTTCACTTCTCTTCTGAGAGATTCATGTCTGAATTCGTCAAACACATTTTCAGCATTTTCAGCAACTCTCTCAAGCCCCTTGAGCCATTGTTTCACAGCCTGATCGTCAACTTGTCGTCTTTCAGCATCATGAATGAAAGCTTGGATCATAGATACATTTTGTGTCAGCATTTCAAGATCTTTGCAGTCCCTTAAACTTTGACTTCCTCAATAGTGAGAGAAAGCAGCTTCTCAAGCACAACTTGAACAGTAGCACCAATTACAAGGTCGGCCATTATTGCTTTTGCTCCTTCACAAAGTTTTCTTTTGCTAGTTGTTGCACCAAAGTCTTCTCAAAGTTCTGGTAGAAGTCTTCTTATTGTGGTAGTTGTTTATAGACTAGTAAAAGGAAGACAATAATTCAAAGAGTAAAAGAAAATGAATGGTAGTCATGACTCCAATGAAGCAAATATATCTGAAACAATTTTTACTCCGTAGAAACATGGAGTCAACACTTATTTTTGTTTGGTATTCGTAGAAAAATTGTTTCTTAGTTTCTCTAATTAAACAATACTGACTTTTATAGAACTTTCTTTCAAATTAAGAGTTTGTTTGGATGAGCTGGATTGACATAAATTCTAAGTGTTAGAAAAATATTAGAACAGTCCGGTGCATTAAACTTCAGTTATGCGCAGAAACTGATAAATCGGACCATAAAATCTATTTTATGGTCTTACACTATATTTTTGTAAGAAGGTGTTTTCACTGCTCGAAACCTTGTTAAGTGTTAAAATTGAGATTTATAAAGTACTATAATAATTATTATTGCATAGAAGTGTTGAAACTGATAATACGCAATTGACGGTAAGGAAGTGATGATAAGCTAATATTTTTTAGTAAATGATTGAAATGCTATTAATTTTTCTTTTGGAAAACTTACAAATTTAAAAGTATCTTTTAAACAAATGAGAAACGATGAATATAAGACCAACAAAAAGTTAGTGTAAAACTACATAAAATAGACAAATTGTTTCTTAATAATATTCTTATTTAAAAGCATTTTTCTAAAAAAAAAAAAGATTTTAAAAGCTCCAAACAGGCTATTAGTCGGGAAATTTTACTGTGTGCCTAACATGTCATGTCATAGTTGTATAAGGCCCTTTATTATTTCACATTTGGATTAGTGGTCCCACCTTTTACTAGCCTTTCGAAATAGTCTCCTTGTAACTTGTAAGAGAAAATTGTTTCAAAAATGGTAATAAAAAGTGGGACCCAATTACCAAATGTCAAACAATGAGGGGCCTCGTACAATTATGATATGACATGTTAGACACACAGTAAAATTTCTCCAACACTCTAAAAAGAATGTCCAAGTTGCACAAAGTATTTTTGCGATTTTCATTTTAAAATCTATAAGCAGTATTAAATGGTTAAACAAATAGTTAATTAAAAAAAAAAGAGAAGTAAACCACGTGTACATTTTCCTAATAACCAAACAGAAATACAGTAAGAGTCAACAACAGTAAAATAAAGTGAAAAAGGTTTACCTAGAGTCGTTACACACATGTTTAGGTACTTAGGAAAAATGAGATTCTAACATCTATAGTACATACACATAAGCTATACTAGTCAAACCTCCAAGAATCTTGATATACTTATGTTGACTCATAATCCCAAGAAATTTTTCTTAGATAATATTTCATAAAAATTACAGTTTAGGGGTTGGTTATTTTAGCTATCTGATCTGAAAAAAATTGAATCTTTAAAGTGGGTATAGGTTCTTGAACCTTTTTGAAGTACTGTTTTTTTATTCAAATGTTTCTTGGGTCGGGTTTGGATTGAGCTTAGATTATGTAATGGAAGAAAATGGAGCAGCTTTGCATACTGCTATAAATGTGGTGCATGCATTAGGAAGGGGTTTTGATGTGAATTATGATACAAGATTGTTGTATTGTAAGGGGGTGGGTGGGTCTAGGGTTGTAGAGATTGATGAAGAGCATACAAGGGATGTTTGTTTATATGATGACGTTGTACTTCCTAATGTTTCAAGGGATATTAAGAACTTTCAGGAGCCCGGTGGTCGTGATGGCTCTAGTGTTTGCAATTATAATGAGGTATGTGTGATCTGTGTTTGATTTGTTATATTACTAAATTTTTGGTTATGCTGTTTTATGTCAATTTAGTGATGTTTTCTGCAAGTATCCGGATGTTATTTACAACAAAAATAACATACCCAGTGTAATTCGATATGGGGAGGGGGTGTATACTCAGCCTTACCCCTACCTTCTGGAGGTAGAGAGTCTGTTTCCGATAGACTCTTGGCTCAAGTAAAGCTTATCAAAATCAAGTATGGAAAGGAAATACAACAGTGAAGAAGTCATGCTAAGAATAAAGGAGAAGAGAGCAGTTAAGGTAACCGAAGCAACGAAAACAACATGTAATAATTAAATCGAAGAATAAGATAGTAGGAGAGTAGTAAGTATCCGGATGTTATTTATAACCGTGAAATCCCTGAGGGTTTGAAGCTCGGTGGGTAATAGACCCGCCCCTCTATCCTTCTCTACTAAAATACCAGGCTTTTGTCCTAGATTCTAACTTGTGACATATGTCTAACTCACACATCACGCTGGCTCCTATTGCTGAAGTAAAGGTCTGTTAGAATCCGGATGTTGGCTAAGTTTTTGATATTCATAGTAATTAACTAGGTATATATAAGCGCTCAAGAAAATTAAAAGACCGGAAAAGATAAGATGATTCAAGAGTGCTGAGCTCAGATTGTGCTTGTTGCTGCATAGAATGAGCGTTTAGTTAAAGTTAATCTTTATTCGAATCTAGTAGAAATTACCAAATAAAAATTCAGGTGGTGATTCAATTGCAGGAAAACGTTTGAATTGCGTGGACTGCGTGAAGCAATCCTCAACATGTTGTTAGTACTCAGGTGCTGGGATTTGGGAGGACTGGGTACCAAAGCACTATTATCAAAGGAAAGGAATACCTACACGTTTTACAGTTTATATGAGCAAGGGAATATGCTGGAGGTTTTAGGGAAGGGGGTTCCGGCTGTGAGAGGTCTGGGGCTTTTGACGAATGAAGTGCCGATTGTGGCTGTGTCTCCAGTTTCTTTTTTGGGTTTGATTGCCTCTAGACATGTCAACTTTAGTCCAAGCTAGACCGTACCATTCCCTCTGAAAGTCTAAACTCTTGTAGTATGAAGAGACTGCATATCAGGGATTGAGATGTGAAAGGATGGAGGTGAATTGTAATACGCATACCATAGTAAAGAGTTTGGAGATCTATATTTGTTGGAGGGTAAGATTATGGTTGAGATGAATTGTCTGTGATAAGAATATCTGGTGAGTTATAAAATCGTATTGGACTGAATGTATGTAGCATATCCGAAATGTGTATAAAAATATAGAAAGATTTGATCACATAAGGAAATAATAGAAAAGCAAAAATGCAAAGTGGAGATGGGGATGAGAAGCAAGAGACGAGATGGAAATTCCAATAAAAGCTTAAGTTATGAATATTAAAAAGGGTTGGTTCTTCACCTATCAATTTTGGATTCCCAAATTGTTTAGGAAGGGTGTGTCTGTTCATTTGATGGAAATTCCAATGTGTTAGTAAAAGCTTAAGTTAGGATTATTAAAAAGAGTGGTTGGTTCTTCACCTATCAATTTTGGATTCCCAAATAGTTTAGGAAGGGTTTGTCTGTTCATTTGGGCTGTGGCTTGTACCAGGAGGGGCGGCCTTAACAGCTGAAATTCTAAGGAAAAGGATGCATAAGTGTTGCTTCATGTACAAATGTGGATCATTAGTTAGTGCATTGCCCGATCACAAGCTAGTTGTGGTGGGAGGTACTGAATCTGTTGTAATACAAAGGTCAATATTGACTACAGATAAGGATGTGATGTTTAGCAGGACTTCAATAGAAGAGAAGGAGATGCAACCATAAGATGTAGCTCCTTGTGGGTACTTTGAAGGGAGAGGGTTAGGAGAGTTTTTGAAGGGGCGGAGACCACATTTTTGTAGTTAAGTGCCTGTTTTTCTTTCTGTTAAGTTTTGGTGCAAAAGAGAAGAAAAGAAACTCAAATAGCATGCTTGGTTCACAAGGTTCTACCATTCCAGGACGCAATTGCCATTCTCCCATTATGCAAGTCGTCTTCTCAGGTTTGGTAATGGGGGGATGTGGTCGGTTTCGATCGAAATAAATATTGTTGTTGACCTTCTTTTCTCTTGCAACAGGATCAGCCAATGTTCTCGGGTGTAAGATCCTTCTTGTTAGTATAGAGGGATGGATGTTGTTTGTAGAGAAACATATTTTTGTGTAGGTTATCAACTTTTCAGGTATACTAGGTATTTTGCACAACAAAAATAAAGTATTACTACTTCATTAAACTACACATCTTGTATGGCGTTGACAAGCACAATAAGAAGTTTTTTGTCTTTTGCTTCTATTTTGAACATATGCATGCTCTTGCCAAGTCTTCTCTATTTTCAGGTTTTCAAATGTAGCTCCTGTTTTTAGAAATGGTTCTCCGACTTCTCCCCTCTCGACTCTGCTCTACATAACCAGCCCTTGTTTTCCCCCTTTTGAAACAGCTATTAAATCTTTATGCAGCAAAATGTTGCAAATTTTGTATGAAAAATGTAGTGTTTGGATGCCTTTTTTGCGTTGTACTTGATAGTTTTCAAATGTATAAATAATTTTTGCATTTCCATCTCTGGTCCAGCTGTTTAAAAGTCCTTTAATGCTCCCAGGTTTCACCCACTTGATCTTCCTCAGACTAATGAACATCTTCCACAACTGTTGATGGTTGATTGTCTCATTTTGTTCTCCACATAAGAAGCATCTTGAGCATAAGTAAAAACCTCTTTTGCTCAAGTTGTTATGAGTTAGCACTGCTTCCTTCGCCAAAAGTCAATTGAAACAATTTACTTTGTATGGGACTTTTGTCTTCCATATCATTTTCCAAGGCCAATCATCCTCTCTTGAGGTGTTCAAATCCTTATATGCTGAGTTAACTGTGAAAATTCTTGTATTGTCCTTCTGCCACCACTGTACTGTCTCTATCTCCCGTCAAACTGTTGAAAGTGGCAATTATATTATGGAAAGCTGCTAGCCATTCTATCTCCCAGTCATTCAGGTTTCTTCTCAGGTTCAGATTCCATCCCTGCCCAGCAGGGTCAAAAACAGGGGATTCATTCAACCATTCAATATTAATACTACTATATTAAAAAAAAAAAAAACAATACTAACAATAATGATAAACGTCTATTAAAAGATGTGTATTACATAATCAAAATATAAGTCACTCAAATAACTTCAAATCTATTTGCATTATTCTGGCTCCCATTCCTTGAAACCGACCGATAATATCTCGATCAACAATTGTACTAAATACATCTTTCTCAACAAAAGTAACCAAGCAATCATTAAGCCACTGGTTCGCCATTTTGTTTCTTAGTTCATCCTTCACATATTTCATCCCTGAAAAAGCTCTCTCAACAGTTGCAGTTGCTACTGGTAAAGTCAAAGCCAACTTCACAAGCTTGTACACAAATCTGAAAGTCTTGTGCTTCTTTGTGCACACAAGAGTCTTGCAAAGATCGAGAGTCCTTTCAAATTGGAAAAGTTATCATCTATCCGTACACAATTAATATAGGATTCTAGTTGGGCAGACAATGAGACAACTTTTCATCTTTAAATTTTGGCTTGAGTTTTTTCGTAAATGAAGAAAAGAATGTCTTTGCTGAGAATCGAACCGGACTTCATTGGGGTAAAAATTCAGATTTCTACCATCTCAACTACACATTTATTATGTTGTGGGGGCTTCACATGAATACCTTGAAGCCCCCCTTGGGTCAGCCCCTGCTGCCCAGTCCACATCTCAGCCACAGTTGCTTGTTACAGTTGACAAAGACCAAAGAGGTCAGGGAACATCTGCTTCAGTGTTGTATTTTCAATTAGTATAATTAGTATTTAGTTCACATTGATATCTTCCATGTCTTTGTTCGTCTGTGTTTTCTAATGCTTGTGCCAGTTTCTCTACTTTTGGTTAATCTTTAGTTTCCTAATTTGACTTAATAAATAGTTTTCTATTATAACTAATTCTAGTGTTGCTTTTGACTGCAGATGGTGGAATATTTTAACAGAAAGGCTAATATTTCAGGCCATGCTCCTCTTGGTAGCTTTAATGTAGCATTCAGTTTCACTGGTGCAAAGCATTTAGATGCTACCACTACAAAGTCACTTTGTATGGATGGTTATGTCATACCACTTGCCAGGCTTCAACTCATGAACTCACCGTTAGTATTACAGGAAAGTGTTAGAAGAGCTGTCCCAGCATCATGGGACCCACCCGCATTAGCAAGGTTAGAATTTCTCATTACTTTTCTTCTGACAAGTGAAATTTGTTTATAACTTTTGGTAGAACCTCTTATCATTCGGTAACAAGGGTTTAACTCTGTCTGTTACAGCTTCATTGTAAACTATGGGACTCACATAATTACATCTGTAACTATCGGTGGTAAAGATGTAATTTATGTTAAACAGCACCTTTCATCACCTCTGTTTACAATGGAAATAAAAAGTTATGTTCATGATATTGGAAATCAAAGATTCTCCAGCACAGAAAGCCTTACAAGTTCAGGTTTATTGAAATACAACGATAAGGCTAGTTCCGTTATTTTCTTTGTTTTCAAACTTTTAAAACCTTCATTATGGTTAGAGGGCATTCAAACTACTGTATGTCGCCATTTTTGGTACTAACTAAGAGGGCATTTGAAGTCGCCCTTTTTGGTTTAGAAAAATCGCCCTCTTTGAAGCGATTTGTTGTAGTGTTGGTGTTAAATTTCTTCACGTTAGGTTTATTGCTAATTTTGGTATCAGTTTTTTTTGTTTTGTTAAAACAGTATTCATGATTTTATTTTGAAAGACAAATTTTTTCTTTGACCAGTTTCTTGATTGCTCTTTTTTTTCTTTTTCTTGATAACCGTGGTGTCTGGGTCAACCATGAGGTACTTGCTACCTCCCACCACCACAGATACCGGGTAACTCTATCCACCAAGGCTTTGATAAATGGGAAGAAACCACCTAGTGTTTTTTGTGTCCGCTGGGAATGAAACCGTTTCTTGATTGCTCTTAATCATCTGGAAAATTTGGTTTTCTGATCTTGCCAGTAATGACAGTAGTTTGAATATGGATCTTTCTTTCCAATGTATCTGATGCAGGATGTTACGGTTATTTTTAGAAGAAGGGGAGGGGATGATCTGGAACAGAGCCACACACAATGGGCAAACACTGTCAGATCATCTCCAGATGTCATTGAGATGTCATTCTTCCCTATAACTCTTCTGCTTGAAGGAATCAAAGGGAAGGAGCATTTAGAACGTGCTATAAGTCTTTATCTTGAAAGTAAGATATCTTGTTTATCCAGAATCAGTTATATTCTTAATCGAAGTTCTCTGACATTTCTATGATTCCCAAATGTCTACAAATGACACTAGTTGCATGAATGCTTGCAGACAAGCCTCAAATTGAAGAGCTAAGATATTTCCTAGAGTTTCAGGTCCCAAGGGTATGGGCCCCTGTACAGACCAGATTTCCAGGCCAACAAAGAAAGGAACCTGTTTGCCCGCATCTGCAGTTCAGCATGATGGGCCAAAAGCTCTATGTTAGCCAAGAACAAGTATGCTGATTTCTGAATTTGGAAATAGAGTTTTTTGTCAATGCGTATTTGTTTTACACGAATGGAGAAAATGATAACTTTAGTCCTGAAAGTTTGTCAGACTCAAACTTACCTCCAACAAAGCTATCAATCATAAATCAATGTTAGTCCTAGTTTTACAACCCAAGGGTCCGCTAGGTTTGGTGGGTTCCCCTCCTCTTATGCGCCATTGTTAGTAGATTTAATTCAGTGTGATTCCTATTGCCAATTTTCTTGTTGCTATTTTCACATGTTTGGTTGGCCAAAATGTTTTGGAAAACATTTTCTCTCGGAAAACAAGTTCCTTAAAAATGAGGAAAGTAACTTCCGCAACTGAAGTAAGGAAAACAAGTTCCGTAAGTGACATTTCAAGTTCATTGTTTCCTCCCCACCCACCCAAGGCCCCCAACCCTTGACCATCCCACCACACGAACCTCCACTCCCCACCCATCTCACCCTCATAGTGTTTTTCTAGATTATATATAAATGATCTTCGGAATAATATTTTTCTATTTACGTGCCAAACACTAGAAAATAAGTAAAACCCACTTGTTTTCCAAGAAAACATTTTCCTTCATACCAAACACACCCTAAAAGAATTGTAATTTAGGATGTAAGCTTAGAATAATTTTGAAGTCAAGGATCAAATGGAGCTTTGGACTGATTTTGTTAGTTCAACCTACTTGTATCTTCTGTCTGACAGACTTGTTTTAATCCATCCCACACACTCTTCCCGTTTTCTAAATTATCAATGTTCTGAGATGTTTTTGTTTCACTACAGGTGTTAGTGGGGCGTAAGCCTGTGACTGGCATGCGGCTAACTCTTGAAGGCTCCAAGTCAAATCGATTATGCATCTATCTTCAACATCTGACTTCCCTTCCTAAGATCCTTCTTCCATGTTGGGACACTCATGTAGCAATTGGCGCTCCAAAGTGGCAGGGCCCTGAAGAGCAAGATAGTAGGTGGTTTGAGCCAGTGAAATGGAAGAACTTCTCCCATGTGAGTACTGCACCAATTGAGTGCCCCGAAACTTTTATAGGTGACGATCATTCTGGTGTGTGCATAGTCACGGGTGCACAGCTTGGAGTCTGGGACTTTGGGTCAAGAAATGTGTTGTATATGAAGCTTCTGTATTCTAGACTACCAGGATGCACTATACGGAGATCACTGTGGGACCACACCCCGAATGATAAGTCGAACAAACAGGTCAATTCTGGGAATAACAATGGCGACACAAATTCTGTTACAGGGGAGAATATTATAGGCAATAAGTTGGCAAAGTTTGTTGACATGACCGAGATGAGTAAGGGGCCTCAAGATCCTCCTGGCCACTGGTTAGTGACAGGTGGAAAACTTGGTGTTGAAAAAGGGAGAATTGTTTTGAGATTGAAGTATTCCTTGTTAAATTATTAGTTGATACTGGTTAGATCATGCTGCATAAGTGTATATGTTTTTTTTGTGTATTTATCGTCTCTGTTTGATGGTAGAATTCTCTTCAGAGAAGGATGTATACCTCGGTAGTTATGATATGTAAATTTCTTCAAATATTGATACAGTAACTGTTTTCTATCTCTGAAGTAATATCTAGGAAATGCCACTTCCAGCTAATAAGAGAACAATTCAGAATAACTGCAGTTAAGATAAGATCACCAGCAGAGTTACAACTGCTAAGGCATCCAAAAACACTTGATAGGCTAGCCGATACACATACCACAAGATTTTGGTTCATTCACTATTCTTTTCCCTTCTTACAGCAAATAATGGATAATTTGAACAGTTTGTAATATCAAACATATTAAACTTCTCTTCCGTAGCTACACTAAATCTTATTTACCTGACACTAAAGCATGACTAGTTCTGTGTGAAAGTCCTCGTCTCTATGGCCGTATACAAGCTGGAAATCCATATGAATTGTACTTATATTTACATTTTGATCAGTACATAACTCTGATAATAAAGATGTCAAATTCATCTGAATCGTCTCTTTAGGTTTGTATCAAAGACTTCTCTATGATCTCATCATCTAATGTATTTGTGGTCCCATCAAGGACAATATTTTGCAATCGAGTCACCAGACAGTTCGTTGATAAGCTTAATTCCTGATTTTCTTGTCGCAGGTTTTCAATTTCATCCTTTAGTTTCTTGCTCTGCTCTTCAAACTTTAAGCTTGAGAAGAGTTGTTTTTTCAGGATTTTATTCTCTCTCGTCAAGTCACCAATTTTGTTCTTTAGTTTAACTATCTGCTCTTCCAGAGTCAGGGTTTTCTTCTTCAGATCATCCTCCCAATCGTCCTGCATAAACAGATATTAACATCCCATGCGTTTAGTGATATTCAAGTAAAACAAAAAACAAAAAGATTATCAGCTCACATCACTGCTGATGACTATAGTGACATCTGCTCCTGAAGTCTGTGGACACCCTGTAAGTTCTTTTTCTGTCCCCAAATAGTGGCACACAGACGATCTTGATACAGTTTCACGCAAACTAAATTCATCAGAAAGATTTTGCATTCCATATGCCACTCTGTTACTTTCACTATCTGATTCAGTTTCCAGGTCAACCGTCAAATGAACCATTGATTGAAATCCATTTTTCACAGTATGGTCCTATTAAATGAAAGAAATTAGTCTACAAAAAGTTATCAAGTGAACTAGCAAAACATGGATCACCATCATAACTTAATTGGTTGAAAGAGCTTGAAGAACAAAAATATACGGTGAAAGAGGAAGAAAGACTTACAATATGAGACGATGTATCGACTGAAGATCGAGGTTTCATGTCAGGCCATGTTAATCTCTTTTCTGTCTCTATCAACTCTTTAATTATGTCGGTATTGGACTCATCAGAAGTCGGTTCAAGGCTCCAAATAATCTGGAGAGAGAGCGAGAGTGGTAGAAGTTAATTTTCCAAAGCATAAAAGTTCTTCACGCTTTTAAAGAATCATTGTTTAGCATTAACTAGACCACACGCCCGGTGTGTTTGAGAAGTTTTGAATGGAATATAAGGACAATTGTGCACTGATCTGTGAGACCAGAGCAGTGCACATCAAGCAGTGATGAACAATTTGGGTGGAAGAGAATGGAGATTTTGTGGGAACTTTTCTTATATCAATACAATGTGCCTAGAACACCTATTTAAAGCTGTGAGAGTTACAGGAAGTAAAATAGTCTAACTAATCTAACAAACTTCTAACTAACTCAACAAACTAACAAACCAAACCAAACTAGTGTGAAGATATTGTGTGTGATGTCCTTCTGCACCAGCAACAACACTCTCAGGACCTTGTATCTCAACACCCAAGTTTTTCATACCTAGCTTGTACAATAAGTGTTTATGAACTCCTTGTGTTAGACTTTTGATCAACAAGTCTGCGGTTGTTTTGCAGTTGTTGGACCTTTTCTCTGATAAAATGACAATCGATATCGATATGTTTCGTACACTCATGAAACACTGGATTAGCAGCAATCTAAATGGCTGATTTACTGTCACTGTTTACTGAAATAGGAAGCTGCAAACAGATATCCAACTCTGCAAATAAGCCTAAAATCCAAACCAATTATGCTACTACAGAGGCCAAGCTCATGTATTCTGCTTCAGCAGAGCTCCTGGAAATGGTGACTTGTTTCTTGTACTTCCAAGATATAAGGGAAGAACCAGCAAACACAAGATATCCAGTCTTCTAGTATTTGGGAAAGATGCCATCACAATATGTTGTCAGTTTGTTTGTGTCTCATGCAGACATAAAAAATACCTAGACTTGGTTCCTGTTTGATATACTTAACCACTCTTTCAGCTACCACTTGATGGGATACCTTTGGTGCCTGCATAAACTGGCTTAGACTCTGCACTGCAAAAGCAATATCTGGCCTAGTGTTGATTAGATACATGAGCCTACCAATTAACTTCTGATAGCCAGTAGGATCCTTCAGCAAAGCATCACTGATTACATCCCTGGTCCCTGCACTATTATTGGTTATCATATGTAATGGAAGTCAACTTTTCATTTAATTCCATTGGTGACTTTGCTGGCTTTGCTCATGTGAACCTCATATTAGCAGTTAACTCAAAAGCATACTTCCTTTGATGCATCACAATGCCACTTTTATTTCCGACAAACTCAAATCCTAAAAAGTATCTTAACTCTCCCAAATCTTTAATTTTGAAATGTTGTTGTAATGTGGCCTTAGTCTCAGTTATCATCTTCCCATCATTCTTAGTGATTAGTAAGTCATCAACATAGATCAATACTACCACAATCCGTCTTTTGTCCCTTTTGTAAACAAAGTACTAAATGACTCTGAGTAAAATCAGATGTCATCAAGGCATTAGTCAACTTAATATTCCATTGTCTAGAAGCATGTTTAAGGCCATACAGAGATTTAAGCAGTCTACATACCTTTCCCTGCTCATGTTCAAAACCCTGAGGTAAACACATGTACACTTCTTCACTAAGATCTCCTTGTAGGAATGCATTAAACACATCCATCTGATATATGGTCCAGCCTTTTGCAGCTGCCACAGAGATGACTGACCAGTCACCATTTTCACCACTGGGGAGAAGGTATCTTGATAATCAATATCTTCTCTCTGATTGTAGCCCTTTGCCACCAACCTTGCTTTAAATCTCTACACCTCTCCTGATGCCTTATATTTAAATTTGTACACCCACTTACACCCTATGGCCTTTTTATCACCTGAAAAATCAACTATCTCCCAGGTTTTATTTTCCTCTAAGGCTTGGATTTCAGCCTTCATTGCTTCTATCCATATGTTATCCTTGACTGTTTCACTGTATGACTTTGGCTCATGCTCCTCTGATATTTTTGCAATAAAACTGTGATATGACAAATATAAACCTGCATAGCTAACCACATCTGACAAGGGATAAGTACATGTTCTCCCACTTCTAGTATTCCCAGTGTCTTGGATAAAATCTTTCTCTTTCTCTAGCAGACCTCTTGGTTTCTAAGTCATGCAAGGGCATTCCTCTCCCATACACATTCTCAGCCTAATTATCCTGTGCATAGAATTCATCATCAGTGCTTCCATTTGATACTGATCCTGTTGACAGGTGATCACTGCTCATCACTCCTTATTCAGTATCCTTGTCAACAATAACAAGGTCTTGCACATGCATAGCTTCATCAGCATTTGTCCCTGCAATGTGTATATCCTCCTCACCCTGCTTGACCTGTTCAAAGGGGTAAATATCTTTATAGAATGTTACATCTCTACTGACAAAAATAATTGTGTTTTCCAAATCAAGTAACTTGTATCCCTTTTGTCTGACTGCATAGCCAAGGAATACTGATTTTGTAGCTCTAGCATCAAATTTATCTCCTTTTATCATATTAGTGGCATAGCACACACATCCCATTACTCTCATATGAGATAATGAAGGTGATTTCTTGAATAACTTCTCGTAAGGTGATACATCACCCAATACCACAGATGGGATTCTGTTGATTACATATACTGCTGCCTCTACACATTCACCTCAAAACCTTACTGGTAAGTTGGTTTAAAACCTGATGGCCCTAGCCACCTCTAAGATATGTCTATGCCTTCTTTCTACCACTCCATTCTGCTGTGGAGTGTATGGACAAGAACTCTGATGAATAATTCCATTCTGGCTAAACAATTCAGCACAAGAACTATTGATAAATTTTGTTCCATTGTCTGTTCTAACATTCATCACCATTACATTATGTTGTGTTTTAATTAAGGCAAACAGATTCCTAAGAGACAGTAGAAACATCAGACTTAGCATGCATTAGAAATATCCATGTCCATCTAGTGTGATCATCCACCACAGTAAGAAAATATCTCATTCCAGAATATGTAGGAGTTCTATAGGGTCCCCATACATCAATATGCAATAAATGGAAAACGTCACCGGTCCTTTTATTGCTATCAGGAAAAGGTTTTCTTGTCTGTCTAGCAAGTGGACAAATATCACAATGCCTTATTGTAAACCTAGACTTATCTCCAATATTATCTATCTTCCTGAGTACACTCATTGGTACATGTCCCATCATTTTATACACTCAGAAGTTGTAACTGCATTTGACATGTATGTTTGTTCTTCTCTTATGTCAGAACTCCCCCTGTGTGATTCTAGCATGTATAGTCCATCCACTTCCCCACCAATCTCCTTCACCTTCGCAATGAAGAGATCCTGTAGGACAAAGAAATCAGGAAAAAATCTTGCACTGCAATTTAATTCATTTGTCAACTTTCAGACTGAAAGTAGATTAAACATAAAGCTTGGTACACATAACACATACTTTTTAATATCACCTCCTGTTAATCTGCAACTTCATATCTGTGTTATTGATGTTGTATCATCAGTGGGTAATTGCACTTGACCTGCATTTTCTATAAGATCAATTTGTTATATCATGTGTTTATTACTCACCATCTGGTTTGTAGCTCCTAAATCTACTATCCAACTACCAAGTCCCTCATTAATCACAGGCTTACCTGTCATGTGCACTCTAGGAGCACCTGTATTGCCTAAAAAAACTTTTTTCCACCTGCATCTGCTTGTTGACTCAGCATTGTAATCAGGGCAAGTCTTCAGCAGGTAGGTCATCTGTTTCTGCTGCTCTAGAGATATCTGTCTCATTTCACCTCTGATTTGAATGTCCTCCACAGTGATTTCCATGATGTCCATCAGGCTCTATAGTGAGCACATGTGATCACCATATTGACCTTTTTCTTTGCTTTAAAGTCTGAAGGATAACCTATGATCCTATAGCAATTTTCCCTAACATGTCATTTATTTTTACAGAAATCACAAAACATGAGTTTGTAACATATATCTCTAGTGTGTCCTTTCATTTGACAGAAATCACAAAACATATTCGAAGAGTGAAACTTTTTTTACTTAACCTGTGTTGATCTGAAAGCAGTTTGCTCCATTTGTTCTCCTATACTTGTGTATCCTCCTGTGATTATTTTCTGGCTTTCATCTTGAGCAATCATGGCATAAGCCTTGTTCGCACTAGGTGTAGGTGTCATCAACAAAATAGGACTTCTGGCTTGTTTATAGTTGTCATTCAGTCCCATTAGGAACTCCAGCAGCCTCTGGTTTGCCAAATGTTCAATGTATACTCTAGGGCAATCACAATCACATGTTGGAGGAGAGATGATTGAATCAATCTCATCCCATAGATTCTTCATTTTTGAATAATAACCCGACACATGTGATACTCCCTGATGCAACATTGTCAATTTCTTTTTCAACTGATATACTCTAGAAAGATTTATCTTATCAAACCTTTCCTTCAAATCATTCCATACTGCACATGCAGTGGATCTGTATAGAATCCCACTCAATCGCTTCTTATTCACATTCCTCATTATCCATGAAATGACCATCGCATTGCATCGATCCCACTGTTTTACTTGAGATGCACCAAATGTATCTCTCTTAACAGTTCCGTCGATAAAACCAATTTATTTTTTGTCAACAATGTTAGTCTCATAGCTCGACTCCACAATGTATAATTTTCCATTCATATCAGTTGAATCTCTACTTGGACTGCTCCAGATGTATCTGAAGCACTATAAATAATGGATGATTATGATCAACAATGTTTGAGCTCAAGCTTGATTGCTCATTAACTGTTTGTTATGTGTTCGCAGATGTATTCTCCATCACTCGTGATCAGCAGCAGAATTTTGAAAAAAACAACAACTGATGTTGAAGATCAACACTCAACAACCAGACATGCAATCCAATCAATAATTTCAGACATGCAATTCAACCGTCAATCGATCTGTGAGTGCTATCGATTGATAATGAAATTGCAATGGGGAATCCCTCGATTTCTACGGTATGGCTCTGATACCGTGTTAGTTTTCTGTAATCTGGATTGTGATAATGTTGCATGCAACAATTGTGCACTGATCTGTGAGACACAGATCAGTGCACAACAAGCAGCGATGATAAATTTTCTCACAGATCAGTGCACAACAAGCAGCGATGATAAATTTGGGTGGAAGAGAATGGAGATTTTGTGGGAACTTTTCTTATATTTTCTATATATCAATACAATGTGCCTAGAACGCCTATTTATAGTTGTGAGAGTTACAGGAAGTAAAAGAGTCTAACTAATCTAACAAACTCAACAAACAACTCAACAAACTAACAAACCAAACTAACTAGTGTGAAGATATTGTGTGTGTGATGTCTTGCACTCTCAGCACCTTGTATCTCAACAACAGGGTCGTCTTTGGACCCATGCGAGGTGTGCTACCGCACAGGGCCCTCAGAAAAACAAAAAAAATTAAGACCTCTTTTTTCATTTTTTATTAAGCAGTATTAGCCAAATTTACGGTAAAGACTCATAATTCGCAGGTCTTAGCACAATTAAAGACCCACTTTTACGAATCAGAACAGGGCTCCAAAAATGTTTGAGACAACCCTGCTCAACAACAACAGAAGGAAAGGGAAAGAAAGAAAAACAACAATTGAAGAAGAAATATCAGAAAGCATCTCCTTCATATTCGTAACTTTCCTTTCATTTACTTCCCATTCTCAACTCAAGCAACATGAAAAGTACACAAGAGGATCTCTTCATTTTTCGCTCTCTTTCTTGCATTTGGAATTATAGGCAAGCAGGCATACCCCAAAAGAATGTTTTTTTTGCTTATATATCTATGTTTTTTTTGCTTATATATCTATTCCAAAATAACCAAGAAAAATTGTATGGTTCATCAATATTCAAGAGCTTAGAAAATAACAAAGGCACAATTTCGCACAACCAAAAAGACAATAAATCTGGATCAGACAAAGTGGAACACAAATGTTGGGACCTTATTACCTGATTAGTCTCTAGTTCTTTGAATTTGGTAGTGAACCATCCTCTATGATGAGATTTCGTACTTTGCCAATTGCAGACACGGGGGAACTTAGAGCGGCAATTCATTAAACGTGGACCAGCAATGTCAATGTGTTCAAAGCACCATATCTATTCAAATAACAGTAAATACTTGAGTTTTTTTGGAGGTTGTCTTATTTTTCTTCAAGTAAGTTTAACAACCTTCAAGTAAGTTGGAGGTTGTCTTAGTTTTCTGTTTGGAGTTAATAGAATGGATACAGTGAATCATTTGTCATAAATACTTGTCGTCAAATACTCTTTAAAAAAACAGAGCTGTTACATAGGTAACACTCAAATTAGTTGAGGTTAGTAAATAAAAATTAGAGATTGTCAAACTTACTTGAAGAAAAATAAGACAACCTCCAACATATTGTACTTTTTCCTTCTTTCTCTTGTACAACCAGTGAAATACATCTGCAAGAACAGCTGCTCCCCAAGCAAAATTGTTCACTTTATCAATGTCTCGGAGAAGATACACGTAGCGAGAATCAATTTTGCCGTTTGTATTTGGAAAAAGAAAAGTTCCAAACATGTATAACAAGAAAGACCTCACAAAATCCTCATTGTCGGTGTCACCAAGGGAATCAAGTCTTTTTTCTAATGATGCAACCGTGATTTTTCTATTCCACAGGCCAACACCATATTCTCTTTCTAAATCAAGGAAAGGTGTATCTTCTCGTAAAATTACAGGATTGCCTGTCACTCGCAATCCCATAATCAACGCGACATCCACGAGAGATATAGTTATTTCACCTGGAGGAAATACAAACACATGTTTCTCATAATCCCATCTTTGCATCAATTCATCTAATAGGTTTTTGGAAAGCATTTGAGTTGGAATGAGGATCAAATTTCCAAATCCAGTCGTACTTATGGCATCCTTTTGACTATCAGTCAACTTCATAACACGCTTTACAAAGGATGGCAAGGAAAATCTAGTACTGAAGTTTCCAACCTGAAAACGGTACAACATTCTGAGTATCTGTAGAAAATGTGTTCATTTGTCCTTCACATTGATGTATACAAACTAATTGAACAGCTGAAAGCCACTGATATGAAGCATAAGAAAAGCTGGACAGTTAAAGTTGCATTACGAATATTCAGATACCTAGGTATATTATTGTTAAAGCGCATAGCCAGGGGAATAGGTCTAAGATTCATGGACATTCTAAAGAAATGAACAAACGGTAAGTTAAAGAAACTCCAATTCAATCTCTTTTGTTTCTATAACTGTGGTCTTCCGGCTATCTCACGCGCACCTTAACTACGTTTTTTTGCATCCCTTGGGATTTGACCCAGAAACCTTATGGTTCTCAACCCAGTTCATTGATCACTAGGCCACATCCTTGAGTGCAACTCCAATTCAATCTCTTGACAATTGGAAAGTCTACGGAAGCTGGCAATTCCTTGGTAAGATGACTATGTTTAGTATGGAGGACAGGAGGATGTTTTAGTTTTTCAGATTGAGAAAAAAAATCTATGTTTGGCTAATCTTATGTCCAAGTAAAATTGGAAAAAATGACACCCTTCACTTATGGGTAGAAATATATCCAATCTTTACCTTCTATACACTTACTTTCAAACAATATTTAGGCATCGATATCAACTTGTTATATTCGAAAAACGTGTCATTGTTTCAAATGTGGCTACGGTGGAAGACACGTTTGGGGAGTTGGAAAATTACCTTTGGGACCCCGGAAAGATGCCTATATATAGAAGAGGAACATTATTTATTAGGGTCATGCTATGAAGCTGTCTTTTATATTCTTAGTCGCTTAGATTAATTCTGGAATCTCCCTCCCTTCTTCATTTTCTATATCTTCTTCCCTTGAGAGATTCGATTACTAGTTTGGAGTATTTGTAATAGTTTGAAGATGAGCTCTTATTGATGTATGAGATTACAATTCTCCCCATCAATCCAATTTCCCTTCATTACAGTCAAAGTCTATCTCCATGCCTTATTTAATACCGCGTACTATTATGAGATGTCACCAACTTCTATACCTAAGCAAACTCTAGAAAATAATTTCCTAAAAGTAAAGCATTTTCATACATCCAAACACCTACATTATTCAGCTAAATTCTAACTTCAAGTCCTTAAATTTAAATCATATTCATATCTAATTTCAAGTAACGTACGATTATGTTAACAGTCTCACATCAGTTATGGAATGAGAACATGAACTCCTTATATGGACTTGGGCAGTCCTCACCCTAAAAGCTAGCTTTTGGGGTTGAGTTAGGCCCAAAATCCCTTCTTTACAGATTATTCACCAAATTTTATACCTATCCAAACTCTAGAGAATGATTTTCAGATGTAAAACATTACTCCCTCCATCCCTATTTACACTCTACCATGAGCGGACTAACGAAATAATCATAGGGTGACCGGCTAAAATAAAATAAAAAATATATTTAGCGTTCAAATAAATATATTACAATAGCAATTTACGTTCTTTCGAATCACGAACATGTATCTAATGATCCCAACGCCGGTGACGGTGGTCGGAGGATTGCTTTTTGTGACGGTGGCCGGATTGAAGACTTGATGGGTTGGAGTTCTAGGGTTAGAGGAGTTAGAGAGGGGAGGGGTAATGAATTGGGGAAAGAGACTAGAAATACCTATGGGTGGTGGGGAATCAATGTAAAAGAGTTTGGGGTAAAGTTAAAAATAAAAGAGGGTAAAGGGAATGTTAAAATAGGTCCAACAAACAACTCCAAAGGAATTAGGTCATTTCATTTCTTACCTTAAAGTATTATCCCGAACCAAACGCCCCTGAGTATAGTCAGTCGTTTCCCAACAAAAATACTCACTGTGAAAAATAAATTGATGGAGAAACCAACAAGTCCAAACAGACTATCCTAAATTAGATGAAATAATCACCAAAAAGAAAGATGACTAACCATATCTGTTCGAGAGTCTCCTAGGCCTCTATGGTCGGGAAATCAGAAACGAATGGGATATTGACTGAAAGCGATGTTGGAGAAGCAATATATTTTCTGAAAAGCAACTAAAATAATCTAAGGACGCCCAGGTCGTCTTCTTCGATACTCCGTTTGAAAGTTCCGATGAAACAACCTTATCGAATCAGCTCCAAAATGACTCAAACTTCAGATTTGAGTTCACAATCAGATCTCCAACAAAAATCTATAGCACCCACTCGAATTTCAAGAATTTTGAAGCACCAGCTTTACTCGAAAATGACAGACAATCGAGCTTCAGATTTCAATTCCAACCGGGTGCAATGAAATGGGGGTGGGCCAGGGCCCAAGGTATGGTCCGCCCTGCACTCTAACCTCCCTTATCACACGTCATCAAATTTTACTGGATATATTATTGTTGTTCCTCTGGAAAAAAAAGATAGTTACAGTTTTTTATAATTAAAAATAATTTAACTCTAAATTTTAATTAAAAATAACTTAACTCTAAATATTCATCTTTATCTTTAGTGAAATAATTTATAGCTAAAAGAATGTCTAAGTTTTGTTTGACACAAACTTTTCAAGTCTCGCATTCTTTCTTAAATTTTGTGTCAAGTCAAACAGAAAAGTATTGGAAAATCAAAAAATAAATTAACGTTGGAGAATGTAACTTACCGACTTTACCCCTGGGTTTTGAACCATAGAATTTTTTTCTCATATTTCTGTTGAGATCATGCCAAAATGAAGAAGAACAGAGCTGAAGTACGAAGCTTGCTGGAGAAGCTGTTAAAGGGCGCCAAAACATTTTTAAAAAAAAAGTAGAGGAGGAAGTGGGCTATTTTTAATCAATTGAAGCTTTTCGGCCCATTAATGAATGAGCTCAGTGGCCCAAAACCTCACTGAGAGCTGGAGCTCGAGCTGGATAAAATTGGTAAACAAATATTTTTTTTTGTGCGGCTTGTCCCTCAAACGCAGTGGTCTTTAATTTTTTTCCTTACTATTTATTTTATGAAAATATTCATATCTACTTTGTAAGGCATAGTCTCTATAATTATTTTCTTCGAAAACTGAATTTTTGTCTCGCGTTACATAAATTATGTAGAAATTAAGTTATGCAGCATAGTTTTATAGTAATTGTTAAAGTATGCTGAATGTTGAAAATTATGTTTTATTCAGCATAGTTTGTGTGAATGTTGTGCTCGTCGAAATTTGAAATTATGTATTTTTTCATATTATGTTGAATGTTGACAATTATGCATTGTCCAACATAATTTGTGAGTTGTATATAATAATGAAGATAAACACTAATTATGTCGAGCGAAATTCTAATTATGCTGCGATAAAAATAATATAGGGCAAAAAATAAAGAACTCAACTTTGAAGAGCAAAATTAAAAACCACCCCAAAATAGAGGCATCTGTGCGAATGTCTCCGCTAGACATTATTTTAAAAGCTATTAACGTTTAACCACTCTTTTGATGGAAAAAAAAGTTTTGAACAAAAAAATCCATAACTAGAATACGGAACAACTCCAAAAGACGGTGCTAAAATTGGAAGAATTGACAAGAGGAACCCAAGGAATGATTCATGGGGTTTAAAATCTTTTTGGAATTTCAAATATATGAACGATTAACAGAGTTCAAGTTTTTGTAAATTTAAAGCTAAAAAAACAATTCATAAGGTTCAATATTTTTATTGGAATTTTAAACTTAATGAATGATTCACGGAGTTCAAATCTTTATAAGTTCAAAATCAAATAAATTATAAAGGTTTTTGCAGCGAACTGGTGGATTTCTTGCATCTTCTCCTCTTCTTTTTGTTTGTGATTATGGTGTTGAAATGGAAGTGTAATAGTAGTTGAATAGTGGTTTGTAATGTAAGTTGTATACTAATACTTAATTGTATCCACATTGTATAACAGAGTATAACATCTACATGATTATATAAAATAAATACATTATTTATACATTGTTTACATAAGTGTATATATAATGTATCAAAGTATATATATATATATATATATATATATATATATATATATTTTCCTCCGTCTCAAAGTATGGTTACTAAAAATAGTTGTCTCAAATTATTTGTCATTTTAGATATTCAAGGCATAATTAATTATTTTTTCTCCATTTTACCATTTATCATTAATGAAGATGACACATAATAACGTAAATATTTAATTGAGAGAGATTATATCCTAAACATAAATAAGGATAAATATGTTAAATATATTGGGCCTCGTCCCAGCCAGCCCATCACTGTGCACGTCCAGCACATTTCCAACAGTCCTTATTATTGTATATTTGGTAAATATTAGAGTTTGTATTGTACCTTAATTAGTAGTGTAATATTTACCATAATTGTAAAGTTAATCTACAAATAGAATAGGGATTTAGAGGTAGAATAGGAAATGAATTTTCCTATGTCACTTGTATATATATGTCATTCATCAATAAGAATAATCAAGGAGACTATTTCTTTCATTGTATCAAGAGTCTAGGTTCTCTTTACCCTGCTTCCGCTCCTCAAATTTCTCTTCTTTTTTTCTCGATTTTCTGACCAAGCGTCGCGGCCCTTCAGCCTTAGCACAGCGGCCCTACACCTCCAGAAGTCCGTGCTCCCAAAAAATTTCTTTTCTAAATCTTGTTGTTATATTCTCTATTGCTGATAAGAACAATTTTCACCCTGCCCTCACAGTTTCTAACATCAAGAGTGTCATTCCTATTGTTCTTGATCTTGAAAACGTCCAATATGGGACGTGGGCGGAGTTATTCAAGATTCATGCTATGTCAAATAAAGTTCTTCACCACATCATCCCTCCAACTCCTCCAAAGGAGGGTGATAAGGCGTTTACGTCTACAACGGTTGTGCCCACTAAAGAAGCAGATTCAGACTTATGGGTCATGCTGGATGCCAAGGTTTTTCAGTGAATTTATGTCAATATCTCCTTGGATCTTTTACATACGATTATGGAACCCAACTCCATAGCTATGGCGGCGTGGAATCGTTTGCGTGACATCTTTCAAGATAACAATCATTCTCGAATTGTTATCCTTGAGAAGGAATTTTCGCAAGTGGTTATGGCAAGTTTTTCAAACGTCTCTTCCTATTGCCAACGTCTCAAGGACTTGGCCGACCAACTTCGCAACGTGGGTTCTCCTATTTCTAACAGTCGTCTAGTTCTTCAGATGGTTGCAGGCTTGTCAGAGGCTTATAGCGGTGTTGCTTCGGTTATTCATCAGAGTAACCCCCTGCCAGAATTTTACTGGGCCTGATCTATGCTTACGTTGGAAGAAACCGAATTGGCTAAGAAGGTGGCTATTGGGACTAGTCGTGTCGTCATGAAAACTAATCCAATTTTCTCCTTCCGGTTCCACAAACTCTAACCAAACTCGCAACAACGAGGGTGGTAAAAAGGGCCAAAATAAGAAAAATAATGGCAAAAATCGTGGCGACAATAATGGAGGCAACCGATGGCAGATGCGGGGCCTGTCGGTGGTACTGGATCCCAGTGCGCGCGCGCACGATAACGCCGCGGTGCCTCCTTCTCATAACATAGCGTCGCGGCCCAGCTTATTTCCCGGTCAGAATTCAAGGTTCAGACAAGCTTATGGGTAGCCCCAGCAGTCCGGTATACTTGGGCCTCGCCCCCCCTCAGGCTCATCACGCAATGGGATCCACACAGACCGACATTGAGGCAGCAATGCATACGTTTGGCTTGACTCAACCGGACCCTAATTGGTACATGGACACATGTGTCACCACCCACATGGCATCCGACCAAGGTACTCTCTCGTCTTATTCCAATTTGAGCAGTAACTGTGGTATAATTATTGGTAATGGCAGTTCTATTCCAATAAAGGGTTATGGTCATAAAACTTGTCCCCGCCTCATCCACAACTAGTCTTGAAAAATACCCTTCATGCCCCAAAACTAATAAAAAATTTGGTGTATGTCCGTAAATTCATCATTGATAATTGGGTATCTATTGATTTTGATCCGTTTGGGTTTTTTGTGAAGGATTTCAAGACGGGGAGTCCTCTTATGAGGTGTAACAGTAGGGGGGATCTTTATCCAATCACACCAAGTCTCAGCATCTCGCGTCAAGCCATGTCATCCCCTTTTGCAGTGTCACGACCCGACCCGACCCGACGGGTCGCGACTAACGTCCTAATTGGACGTCATTACTGACCTGTCACTCTTAATCCGTCTAATACAGAGATCTATAGAAATTTCGGCAACACAACGCTGCTTTTACAACATCTCCCTAAAATGGGCGAGCCGACAAGGCTGCCAAATCAACAACAGAACAACAATCATAATGGGCTAGCCGACTACGCTGCCACCAACCAACATTTTGTACACAAAGGAATAATCAAAATAAGCAAGCCGGCAAGGCTGCCACTAGATAACAACAAGTATAACCGGGAACGCCCCAACACAGGATATAACAACATCAAAACCAAAACAAGGTACAAATGTCAAACCCACAACTGTCTACAGACCTCTAAGAGTGTAATACTGACATATGACGGGACAGGACCCATCGTACCCAAAATATGCATAAGACTGAAAGATAAAGGTCTGTACCAAAATAGCTGGCTCCTGAACAAAGGAGCTCTCCAACTGCTGTACAAAAGTCCTAGACTGGAGGGTCACCTATCTGAACACCTGAACCTGCGGGCATGAACGCACTTTGGAAAAGGAGGTCAGTACGATAGATGTACCAAGTATGTGGAACTGGAAAATACTGTACTAGCAATCATAACAGTTCAACGTAAAACAATAGACAAGTAAGAATTCAACTTAAACTGTATAATTGTACTCCATCAAATGAGAGTAATGAAAATCAGTTCTTCCCTTTTCAAAATATGCAAGTCATGCCAAAATCACGAACTTCTATCCTCAGGATATAATAGCACGGGACTCGAACCCGTCTAGGTACATATATATCATGAGACTCGAACCCAAGTAAGTATGTATATATTATGGGACTCGAACCCAAGTAAGCATGTATATCGTGGGACTCGAACCCACGTAAATATATGGAATAATATAATGTCATAGGACTCGAACCCGCATCATGGAGAGCTAATCCATGAAATAATAATAAATCGGGAGTTGAACCCGCTTGGGACTCAAACCCAAGTAATATAATAATAATAGTCGGGACTCGAACCCGGAACATACTATATAGTGTCGGCCCTCTATGTGAGAGACTCAGTGAATGTGTAATAGGACTCGGCACGAGTAGATATCATGAGCAACTATATGCAATTTGAAATCATCTTTGACTTTCGATAATATCATCATAATACACTTTTTACGGAAATCATAGGCATTTGTCATAACAATTTTCCTTTAAAACTAACTCTGTAGAAAATCATGTACGTTCGCCGTACTTTTATTAAAATCAAGTCAAATGAAAGTTTGTCACAAGGTCGTGCCAAAAATAGGGAAAAGGGATTTTCACAAAATCATGTCAAAGAAAGAATAGTCTCACATACCTTTTAAGCGAGCAAATCAACTAAATGCTAAGATATGTCTCGTCTAGTATGTGAACCTATAACAATGACAATACGTTCGTCAATTCTACGGTCTCTAACGTAAGTTATTCAAATAACGGCTTCTTATTTCTATAAAAATTTGGGCAACACTTCCTTTGTTTATGTGCGTATCCACAATTTACCAATATCCAAATCAACCAGCAATTCAAATCCAACCAACAATCCAAATCAAACCAACAATCCAAATCAAACCAACAATCCAAATCAACCTAATAATTCAAATTAAACTAATAATCGCTATCATTTCCATATGTAGTCGAAATTATCTAAACATTCTATTAATCATCTTCAATAACCAAGGGAATTTATATACTTATTTCATGTCATTCCAGCCCTTAATCTGTATTAAAGAATAGTCCATGAGAACAGCTCACACTTTAGTTGACAATGAGAGGGAAATGTGAAGCTTTTCTACACTTTCTTATACTTTAATTCCTTTAGGACTTACGTAAGCAATTACCACATTGTTCATGCATATTCTTAATGAAATTTCCAGCATTATTATACCACCAAATCAGCCCCTAAACAGTCCCTAAGTCTCGACGATGAGGTCCGACAATTCCTTAAATGTTATGAACCAAAAACACATTACCTTAGCTCTTCTTTTAACTCTTTAACACCCAATTCGTATTTCACTAATTCCATATAACATTTACAACTTTAAACCATCAAGATTTCCTTTCGAGTTCATCATGCAATTAGTAACCATATTACAATACAACAATCAAACTTAATGTAAACAGTCCCAAACGACGTATGTATCTCAATATAGTCACATACATTACCATATTTCCAATTCCATCTTAACACAAATTCATATCTTCACTTACAACACATGCAATTTCATTTAAACTATAAAAAGAAGAATTTTATACCTTAAATTCGTCCAAAACAGTCCCTAAAATCTGATCGCTGCCCAGCCCGCGATACCTGCAGTTTCGTCGGCTTTTCTTCATCAAATGAACGTCGTTGCAACTCCAATCCAACATGCATGAACCCCAAAATGTTAATACATCATTTATGCATGTTTTCCTTCAAAATTTATCCCCAATTTTTCGAAAAATTGGGGCTGGAAATCGGCAACAGTGGCGTTAATTGCCCACTGTTTTGCCAGATTTTTACCCCCGTATTTGTGTGCTTAGGTTTGGAAATTTTGTGTGGGATGATTTAGTCTACTAAGATGGAGTAAGAACCTATTTTTTTCTTGCTAGGAAAGGGGGAGAATTCGAGCAAGGTAAGGGAGAGAAGGGAGGGGAAAATCAGATTTGTTTCAAGTGAGAATGAGCTTAATAGGGCAATTTAAATTCCCATTTTTCAGATTTTTAATACTACAAACTAGTCCCCTTACAAATTACACTTTGACCCTCTAAGTGTCTACTAACTAGATTAATTCCCCCAAGTAGTAAATAAAGCTTAAATTCCACTCCTTTAATCTTAAATCCCGTTTACTTTAATTCCTGGAAATTTCCATAAAGTCTCGGCTTTCCCATGTCATAATTCTTATAATAAATAATAATCCTCAATAAACCTATATATAACTTATTATTTTAGACTCTCACCGACGTGCACGTAGCTTGTATAATTATATCTTGTTTCCATTATCCGAACATTAACCTTAATGACGTTCTTAATCCTTGTTTTAACTTACGAGGTGTAACATGCAGCTATTACTCTTTCCTTGCGGCATGCTCATCTAGGTCATTCGGGGTCGTCTGTTTTATCTTTTTTAGATAGACATAAGTTAATTTCTTGTAAGGGTATGCGTATTACTCCACTTTGTCAATCATGTGCTATGGGAAAAATTATTAAATTACCGTTTGTAGCTTCAAATTCTCATACGGTTATGTCATTTGACATTATTCATAGCGATTTATGGACATCTCTCGTTCTCAGTTCTATGAGTCATCGATATTATGTCTTATTCTTGTATGATTATTCTAAATTTTTATGGACGTTGTTGACACCCAATTTTGACCCTCCCGTCCAGCCATTAACTATAAAATTACACTAATTTTGTAAAATAATTTTTTAGGGATTTTTTATAATAAAATACAACAATAAAACATAAATACATAATGGCATCGCGTCTTACGTAGAGTTTTAAGCATTTAGAGTCCCGCGCCCGCACTTATTAACTTTAAGCTTTGTCGTAATAATTAATAAATGCATAAAATAAATAATTTAGCGATAACGTCGTGTCAGGTAGCATAGCCGCATTTATTAGTAATCATTTGTAATTTAAAATCAATTTTAATCTGATATACGCATTTAATAGCGTCGCATTTATAAAAGCTTTAAACAATTCTTAAATATCATACTTGCATTTAGCATTTAAATAAGTTAATCTAAACTCAATGTAATTTTAATTTAACTTCGCAATAATGCATAATAATAAGTTTTCAAATAATAGCGTCGCATTCTAAAATATTAAGCATTAATTAAATAGCACGCCCGCATTTATAACAACTAGGTTAATAAAGCACTCAAATAATTTAAGCACAATTCATTAAGTTAATTAACTCCTAAAATTAAATACCTAATTGATAATACACTACACTAATTAAAGGCCTAAAACTAATACCTAAAACTAATACCCTAATTTAACTACCAGCCCAAACCTTTCCCTTATTTCCCTGACCCGGCCCACGCTTTATCCCTTATCAGAAGCCCACGCCCTTCACTTCCCTTCATTCTTCCCTTAGCCCATCGTCCCCATCGCCCAGAACCTAACCAGCAAACCCTAAACCTAAATTGCAATCGCCGCCAATACACCAGCACCTCAGCCCGGATTTCTCGCCTGAGAATCCGGGGCTTTCCCCTTACCCACGCACCATAACCAGCACCCAAGTCCCTTCAAATCATTTCCTTACCATAACCCTTCAAATCATTTCCTTACCATAACCGTTCGAATCGCACAAAATCAGTAGCCAATCAATACGAATCAGCACCAATATCTTCCAGAATCAGCCTCAATCATTTCCTTACCATTATTAGAACTCAAAGGAGGGCTATATAAGGACATGCAAGTCGAGCACAATGGAGGCGAGCACGATAGATGAGACGAGAGCGTGAAACAGTCGATCAGTGCGAGGATGAAGGGCAGTTAGATAGCAATCGGAGACCTTAGCAGTAGTATCGAACCCAGTAAGATAGACAGTAAGAGAGGGCAGTCCAAATTTTCAGGACAGTAGAGCAGAAAGGGGGGAGAAAACCCATAGCATCGACACACTTTAGCAGCAGTTAGGATACCATAGCATCGACATACTTTAGCAGCAGTTAGGATACCGATAGCATCGATCCTTAGCAGAGTTAAGAACCACCAGGGCAGAAATTAAGAGCAGAGAAGAGGGGAGAGCATTAACATGCGAGAGAGGGTCGATACGATGCAGCGTTTACCCCTTCTCATTCGCATTGCAAACCCAAAGCCCGTCGAGCGGACCGACGACTTGATACGCTGCCCCGGCTCGCTGCCCGGAGAAGGTAAACCCAATCTCCTTGTAAAACTTCTCGTATAAATTGCCTAATGTGTTTACGCGATTGACAATAGTTAAGATTCATTTTAAGTCACTAAACGTGTTAGCTGTTTGTTTGAATCTGTTTAGATTAGCTAGTGAGCATATTTTGTTAAGTTAGGCATTCACTTGTGTTTATTAGTTGATTCTTAAGCATGACTAGATATTGTTTATTGTTCATGTCTGTTGAGTAAAATCCAGCAGTAGTATTGACTGGTTGTGATTATTAGTATTGTTAGTTCGCATCAGGAAGTTGCTGTTTGTTTACCAGTTATCCATCTGTTACAAGTTTTCTTTTGTGTTTATGTTTGTTAGCTTGAGCCGATATGAACATCCTGAGATTTGCATTTTGAACAACTAAAAAAGTGCTTTCATGTTAAGTTGGCAACCTGTTTAATCACATGTATACTGAATCTGCTTTTATTATGACTCTAAATTATGGCTTAAGTCAATGTAATCAGCTATCTACAATCTCTGTACATTTGTTGGATGAATGTCTGCTTTATTTGCCCTAAAGTGTCTACTGTATGCTGTTTTGACTGTCTACATTTCATTGCTGCCGTAACACATGCTTAAAAGGGAATTATGATTCTGCCATATGCATTTGGACTGTTAATGATTCCAAAACTGAGTGTGAGTCTGTCCCCTGCTCCTATTTTTCGTGTTCTGGACTGATTTGTGTGCCTTAAATCTGTATGTATGTTTAACTTTCTGATAACGATCTTTTGGCATAACCTTGTCAATCTATGATTCCCCTGTTACCACTACACATTTGTAAGTTCAACCATCTAGCCTGAATGTCTATCTAGTTAAAGAACAAAATTCTGAACTATCATGTTGGCTGCTGTGTGGTACTGATATTTCAAAGTGATAAAATTTAAGTCAACTTCTGTATGCTAACTCAAGGAATCTATTCATGAAGCCCTATTAGACCTCTGTGTATTAGTAAAATCCAAAACATGTTGCTTGTTTACTTGTGTGGATGCTCCTGTTTGCATCTAGATCAGTTAGGATATTAATGCATAATTATACCTTCTCTGGATGCTCCTATTAAGTCTGCATAACTATGCCATTTTTACTTGCATTATTAATCAGTGTTCATTGAGTTGATACTAATCCTTATCTTTTCTTTATTTTTACATGGCACGCATCGGAGCAAAATGAAGAGTTTCGTTGCGAGACTCGCCGCGAGCTATTTCAAATGGCAACCCGCATCTGCATCCGCATTCCCGTTCCCGCTTCAGGAATTCCTAGAAAAACAAATAGGATGTCGTCATCCGCGTAAAGAGCATTCTTAAGTCCCATCCTCTCTTTACTCACTATTTATTCATTTATTTGTTTATTGTAATCTAATTACTCTATTTCTGTAATATTTAGGATAGCTAGAATAATTAGCCTTCAAACATATAAGGTGGGGAAGTAATTCATGTCGAAATGCACTTTTACTTTATTTGTCTTTTAGGACTATTAAGCATGTCTAAATTCTGACAAAATAATCTAAACAATTTAACTTGCATCATAAAATCAACACTTTATTTCTTACTTAGGGTATATCATAACCAAGATTAACTAAGTAAATAAATACGATTAGTGATAACCATTTTTTGCATCACATATTTTTATAAATAATATAAGGCATGCTTTAAACTTTATATGCATTTTATGGCTCTAATCCCATTAATCTTTGAATAAAAATTACCTCCTTATTATCGAAATGTAAAAAATATGGAATCTTTATATCATACCTTGCATGTTGTTAATCAAAACTGATTTTTGCAAAAATGAAATGCATATCTTTAGTAAATACACCAATTCTGTATTATTATTTTTTATAAATGCATAATTTTAAACCTTACTAACGCTTCTTAGCATCGGACTTGTAAATCTATTATCAAAACGCATTCTCTTATAAAGCACTTGCATCATCTTTTAAAACTATGCATTTTCTCTAACATAATAATCAACCTAGGTTTGGCGGGATAAGCATGAGTTAGCGGATCTTAGAGGGTGCCTAACCCCTTCCCTCTAGATTAATAAAGAACCCTTACCCAGAATCTCACTAAGTTTAGCAGACCATCAAAATGGAGTTAATGTTTACTTTAAACTAGTTAAACATTTAGGTGTCCTAATTCACCCAAATTAATTAGGTGGCGACTCCGCGAACCCTCTAGCAATAAGCACCCCTTTAGCATTGTAGCAACCCTTTTAAACTTTAGCGCTTCTTAGCATTTTTAACCCCTTTTTAAGCACCTTTAGCACCTTTTAGCATCTTAGCATTTTTTGCACCTTTAGCCTCTTTTAAACTTTAGCATCTTTAGTATTTTAGCACTTTTTGCAATTCTAGCATTCTTTTAAAAACATTTTTAACATTTCTTATTAAGCAGGGCTCGCTTTTATTTTAGAATGCCGCGGCCGGAAAAGGGCGCGACAGAAATGGCGACTCTGCTGGGGATTTTAGGTTCTTAACCACAACAGACCTAGGATAATTATTTGGCAATTATTTTGCATTTAAATTTTGTGTGTTGTATTTTGTTATTTTTTTGCTACCTGCTTTGCTGCTTTCCTTAAAGCGGCATTCGCTCATATTTCTTCCACTGGAAAATTCACACAATCACACACTACATGCGAGGTCTTGGGTGCATCGACAAAATTCTTTCTTCAAAATCCAAATTTAGGAGAGTCGGTAATATCGTGGAGTGCGGTCTAGCAGGTGGCGTAGCCTTCTCACTCGAGTAGTCGCTCGGGAACCTTGCGTCTAGAAAAGCCAAATCTTAGCAAACTTAAGATGAGCTATACCACCCTTATTTTAGGGCATGCGTGCATTTACCTTAGGTGGGTCGGTCATGGCATCGACACCGCGATTAGGAAGACACGAGCTTCGTCGACGGGTTTCTCGACCCAACGACCAACCGTATTATGTGTAGCGTGACAATGACGGACAAATCCAAGCCCAATCATGACATGCGAAATTGGGAAAAGTCGCGCGTCGTTTGGTCGCCATTTCCAACAAAGGCATTATAGTTGGGCGACTTGGACAAATCCGTCATAATCTCGCGTAAGTGGCGTTTAGGCTTACTGCGGCATAAAGAGGTCCCCTGCGTGTTAGGAAGCGTTCGAATGTGCTATGTATGCGATATATACGCTACATCTTTGCGAATTATGTGCTTTATGCTAACACCGTTTGTTGCGTTTTAGATAGATTTATCATCCTCCCCGAAGTCGGTTCGTATTTGACTCAACAATGTCGGGCATCCACACTTCACGAGTCGAAGGCAGAAATGATGATATGGTAGCTCGGGCGTCACGAGCCAAATGGTTTGGGAATTATTCTGTCGGTAGCAGAACCTTGAAGGAGAAATATCACGATCGGGAAGAATGTATTGCCGTGCTGCGACAAATTGGCGATATGCGAGTTGAGATGGAGAGGCTACGGAATCGACCAACCTATCCATTAGCGAATACCTATGCGGATCAAAGGGCCCTTTCACAAACCATCCCGGATCGGCCTCGCGCGCATATCTCCCAAAACTCTCCACAAGGCCACCGATCGCGAACAAACCGCCCGCCGCCCGGTGACCCTCAACCCGCCCGAAATGATCCTCCTGCTACCCGTATACCTCGGCCCCGCGCACTTCACCATGTCAGCCACTGTCGCCGGGCGAACCAATACCCGCGCGCGCGCCCATTACGGCCCGTGAACAACCCGAACGGCTAACATGCGTGAAGCCCGCCTTTTACCGTCCGTGCTTCGCGAAGGGGATCATTATGAAGAGATGGAGAGGAAGTCGAGCCAAAATGGGCGAGGGCGTGGCGAAAATTCATAGTACGAAGGAAGCGGTTCGGGGCATGCGATCGGACAAAGGTCACGAAGGACTAGACTACGAGGATCTTTGCGTGCATCGGGCGATGGAGCGCCACATGGGGTACAAGGTGCGAAGTTTGAACTATTTGATGGAAAAGGAACCCCGTGCACACGAGGTCATATTGCGACAAGCTAATCGGGGTAGGAAGAACCAGTGGTCATTATGAAGTTGTTCGTTCGAGCTTGGCCGTGAGGCACTAGATTGGTATACCGGCGAATCGCGGAAATGGCATAGTTGGAATCATTGGCCCAAGATTTTGTGGAAGCGGTTGGGTTCAACACGAAACCGTTGTGGGCGAGTTCTATTTAATGAAGTTGGAGAGAAGACTACGAAACATTCGGAGAATCGCCGTGAGGTGGCGTTGAGCGGCGAAAGTGCAACCACCCGTGGTGGAGAGTGAGATGACCACATTATTCGTACAATCCTTGAAGGATGCAACCTCTATGAGCGGATGATAAGCGTCGTGAGCGGAATTTTGCGGAGTTATTAGAATGGCGACCGTAGAAGAAGGTATTAAAGCGGTAGGATTACCAATCTGGCGTTACGAGCAACTAATAAGGCGATTCGATCGGGGCACTTGGGAGTACTTCACGAGAGGAAGAAAGAGCGAGTTCCTTCCGTGTTTGTACAAACGCAAACCCGAAGCATTTATGACATACCAAAACCCATCATACTACCACAACTACCACGCACGGCTATATATAACACCGCAAGCACGTTTATCTGCCCGCGTAGATCCACCCATCAAGCCCGCCCAGAATAGATCACCCAATGCACCCGAGCAGTAAGAATTACGAAGGAAAACCACCCAAAGTCGCGCACCCTAGTTGAACCCGTACCTCGAATATATGAAAGGTTGCGGTGAGCGGGCTAATCAACCGATTCGGGAAGGACCACGACCACATCCCAGATGGTATGATGATGAGAACAAGCGCTGCGCGTATCACTCCGATAGCCCGGGACATGACAGAAGGTTGCCACTCCTCGGGGGCGAATCGAGCCGATCGGAGAAGGGTAATTGGCTAAAGGATCACGCCCCGAATGTGCATGATAACCCCTTGCCAAACCACGGCGTCGATGTGCACTGATAACTTTAGATGAGAATACACTCACTGCCTATGCCCGTTCCGCCCTCGAATCGGTCATTTATCCGAGCATGCCACGAAGCGGAAGAGGAGATAGCGAGCGGGAAGACCGGCCGTCCACGAAGCGAGCATGAAGGCATATTGATTGGATTTGCACCCTGTCTTGGTCGCAGAGCACGGATAGGAAAAAGCGATTTATTTTAGCGAATAATTTATAAACTCATTTTTAGCTTTAATAATGTTTTCTTTCCCGCTTGTAATGAACTACGTTTGACTGATTCCGCAGTGGATACGTGGCGGCCGTCTGAGCGGTCCCAGCGTCTAGAATTTTTAATTTCACCCAATATTAAGCTTGTAATGAACTACGTTCGACTGATTCCCTCGTGGGGATCGTGGCGGCCTAAATCGGCCGGTCATTAGGAAACTTTCCCTTTGCTTTGAAAATGACAAGAATACAGCCTATAAGCGACTACATTGAGACCCGTTTTAGGCCAAACCCCCTTTTCAAAGCGGGGCGGTGTAGGAAACGACGGGGTTGCAAGTCCAAACAAGCGAACGCGCGGATATCGAACAAGCGGCAAAGTCAAATATGAATCGACCCCCCAAACTCACAAATTGTCTTTGGCGCGGTCTTTTCATATTAATGCGAAGCGAGAAGTGCAATGAGAAGCGAGAAAATACGGCAAAAGTTTCTTCGTATTAGCGAAGCGACAAAAGCACAATCAAAGTCGCGACAAAAGCGGCGGCGAAAGGCGTCAACAATCAGCAATCAAGGTTGAGTTCGCGACAAAACCTAGCGCATCGGCTCAAGCATAAAGTCAAACTTGCAACCAGCGCGTCGCCGCGCAACAAAGGCATCATAACAATTGTGCATTGCGGTGCAAAGACAACATCTCGAGGGCGACATCTCTACCCGTAAAATTGCACTTCTCGTATGTAGTTATCATTTCATTTAAGCGGTATACACTAACGTTTTTCTCAAGCTTAGTTTGCGGGAGCATTCGTTACGAGGAAGCGGCACGTCCGAACAGCGGCGTAATCGGCAAGTCCGTACAGCGACACGCGGCAACCGTCGGACAGCGTGTCGGCAAGTCCATTGCAGCGGCGCCGGCGGCGCGTCCGAACAGCGGCGTGTCGGCAAGTCCGTGCAGCGACACGGCCGGCCGCGTCCGGACAGCGGCGTGTCGGCAAGTCCGTGCAGCGGCGCCCGGCGGCACGTCCGAACAACGGCGTGTCGGCAAGTCCGTACAGCGGCGCCCGGCGGCGACACGTCCGGACAGCGTGTCGGCAAGTCCGTACAGCGGCGCCCGGCGGCGGCCGTCCGGACAGCGTAATCGGCAAGTCCGTGCAGCGACGGCGGCAACACGTCCGGACAGCGGCGTAATCGGCAAGTCCGTGCAGCGGCGCCCGGCGGCAACACGTCGGACAACGGCGTGTCGGCAAGTCCGTGCAGCGGCGCGGCGGCGCGTCCGAACAGCGGCGTGTCGGCAAGTCCGTACAGCGGCGCCCGGCGGCCACCGTCGGACAACGGCGTGTCGGCAAGTCCGTGCAGCGGCGCCCGGCGGCACGTCCGGACAGCAGCGTGTCGGCAAGTCCGTGCAGCGACACCGGCGGCACGTCCGGTTCAGCGGCGTGTCGGCAAGTCCGTGCAGCGGCGCCCGGCAACGCGTCGGACAACGGCGTGTCGGCAAGTCCGTGCAGCGGCGCCCGGCGGCAACCGTCCGGACAGCGGCGTGTCGGCAAGTCCGTGCAGCGGCGCCCGGCGGCCACGTCGGACAACGGCGTGTCGGCAAGTCGTGCAGCGACACCGGCGGCACGTCCGGAACGCGGCGTAATCGGCAAGTCCGTACAGCGGCGCCCGGCGGCACGTCCGGACAGCGGCGTGTCGGCAAGTCCGTGCAGCGGCGCCCGGCACGTCGGACAACGGCGTGTCGGCAAGTCCATGCAGCGGCGCCCGGCGTCGTCGAACAGCGGCGTGTCGGCAAGTCCGTGCAGCGGCGCCCGGCGTCGTCCAAACAGCGGCGTTATCGGCCACGGTAAGTCCGCGCAGCGGCGCCCGGCGGCACGTCCAAACAGCGGCGTTATCGGCCTGATCCGGCGCCAGCGGCGCCCGGCGGCAACCGTCCGGACAACGGCGTGTCGGCAAGTCCGTACAGCGGCGCCGGCGGCAACACGTCGGACAATGGCGTGATCGGCAAGTCCACGCAGCGGCGCCCGGCCAACACGCGTCCGGACAGCGGCGTGTCGGCAAGTCCGTGCAATGGCGCCCGGCGATACGTCGAACGGCGGCGTTATCGGCCACAGCAAGTCTGCGATAGCGCCCAGCGATAACACGTCAGCGGCTTATCGTAGCAACAAGTCAGCAGCGCCATCATCGTGATATCACGCGAGGGCGATTTCTATACTCCGAAATTGCATTTCTTACGCATCTTTATTATTACGTCTTAGCGATTTATGCACTAACTCTTTCTTGAGCTTTAGTACACGAGGACAATTGCAGCGAGACAATATACGCGTTCACAATCGCGACACGTGCGTGCGGGCGAAAATCACGGCGTTCGCAAAATCGCATCAACACAACAGCGTCGCGTTTCAGATAATCTTTTCTATTCACGATTACATTGTTTTAAAATTATTTTGCCTTAGCGATTTATGCACTAACCGTTTGTTCAAGTCTTAGCATGCGAGGCGAGAGCCTGGCGTGGATTTTCTCTTCTGACAAGGCGGGGCAATCTGTTGGGGGCGACCAGCGATTGGCGAAGCGACCTCAGCGTCGGTCACTCGCTCGCATCACCATAGAACCCGGCGCCACAAGCCATGCGCTGTGTTCAAGCCAGTTATTTTCTTTTACTTTTTGCACCATAACCCAGTGTCATCATAACTCGACACTGGGACATTTTTAAGTCCGCGTTAGCCCGCCCTGGTATTTTGACCATGGTAGCCCAGTGTCGCCATAACTCGACACTGGGACATCTTTAAGCCCGCGTTAGCCCGTCTTGGTGTTTTGACCATGGTAGCCCAGTGTCGTCATAACTCGACCTTTGGGGCGATTTTGATTTTTGCGTCAGCCTTGTCTACCTGCCCAGCATTTTTGCAATTCTGAAGATCGAGACAAAATTGGCTATGAGTCAACGTCTTTGTCTGAAGATTCTTCCATCATCTCCATACAAAGAGGGACATCTGTTGACACCCAATTTTGACCCTCCCGTCCAGCCATTAACTATAAAATTACACTAATTTTGTAAAATAATTTTTTAGGGATTTTTTATAATAAAATACAACAATAAAACATAAATACATAATGGCATCGCGTCTTACGTAGAGTTTTAAGCATTTAGAGTCCCGCGCCCGCACTTATTAACTTTAAGCTTTGTCGTAATAATTAATAAATGCATAAAATAAATAATTTAGCGATAACGTCGTGTCAGGTAGCATAGCCGCATTTATTAGTAATCATTTGTAATTTAAAATCAATTTTAATCTGATATACGCATTTAATAGCGTCGCATTTATAAAAGCTTTAAACAATTCTTAAATATCATACTTGCATTTAGCATTTAAATAAGTTAATCTAAACTCAATGTAATTTTAATTTAACTTCGCAATAATGCATAATAATAAGTTTTCAAATAATAGCGTCGCATTCTAAAATATTAAGCATTAATTAAATAGCACGCCCGCATTTATAACAACTAGGTTAATAAAGCACTCAAATAATTTAAGCACAATTCATTAAGTTAATTAACTCCTAAAATTAAATACCTAATTGATAATACACTACACTAATTAAAGGCCTAAAACTAATACCTAAAACTAATACCCTAATTTAACTACCAGCCCAAACCTTTCCCTTATTTCCCTGACCCGGCCCACGCTTTATCCCTTATCAGAAGCCCACGCTTCACTTCCCCATTCTTCCCTTAGCCCATCGTCCCATCGCCCGAACCTAACCAAAGAAACCCTAAACCTAAATTGCAATCGCCAATACACTGACCTCGGCCGGTTCGCTGAGAATCGGGCTTTCCTTACCAGCGCACCATAACCAGCACCCAAGTCCCTTCAAATCATTTCCTTACCATAACCCTTCAAATCATTTCCTTACCATAACCGTTCGAATCGCACAAAATCAGTAGCCAATCAATACGAATCAGCACCAATATCTTCCAGAATCAGCCTCAATCATTTCCTTACCATTATTAGAACTCAAAGGAGGGCTATATAAGGACATGCAAGTCGAGCACAATGGAGGCGAGCCGATAGATGAGACGGAGCGTAGAAACAGATCGATCAGTGCGAGGATGAAGGCGATTAGATAGCAATCGGAGACCTTAGCAGTAGTATCGAACCCAGTAAGATAGACAGTAAGAGAGGCGATCCAAATTTTGGGGCAATAGAAGCGAAAGGGAGAAAACCCATAGCATCGACACACTTTAGCAGCAGTTAGGATACCATAGCATCGACATACTTTAGCAGCAGTTAGGATACCGATAGCATCGATCCTTAGCAGAGTTAAGAACCACCAGGGCAGAAATTAAGAGCAGAGAAGAGGGGAGAGCATTAACACGCAGCGAAGAGGGTCGACACGTGAGCGATTTTACCGCCTTCTCATTCGCATTGCAAACCCAAAGCCCGTCGAGCGGACCGACGACTTGATACGCTGCCCCGGCTGTTGCCGGAGAAAGGTAAACCCAATCTCCTCAGTAAAACTCGTATAAATTGCCTAATGTGTTTACGCGATTGACAATAGTTAAGATTCATTTTAAGTCACTAAACGTGTTATTGTTTGTTTGAATCATTTAGATTAGCTAGTGAGCATATTTTGTTAAGTTAGGCATTCACTTGTGTTTATTAGTTGATTCTTAAGCATGACTAGATATTGTTTATTGTTCGTATGCATTGAGTAAAATCCAGCGATAGTATTGGTGGTTGTGATTATTAGTATTGTTAGTTCGCATCGAAGTTCTTTGTTTGTTTACGATTATCCATCCATTCTGAGTTTTCTTTTGTGTTTATGTTTGTTAGCTTGAGCCGATATGAACATCCTGAGATTTGCATTTTGAACAACTAAAAAAGTGCTTTCATGTTAAGTTGGCAACCTGTTTAATCACATGTATACTGAATCTGCTTTTATTATGACTCTAAATTATGGCTTAAGTCAATGTAATCAGCTATCTACAATCTCTGTACATTTGTTGGATGAATGTCTGCTTTATTTGCCCTAAAGTGTCTACTGTATGCTGTTTTGACTGTCTACATTTCATTGCTGCCGTAACACATGCTTAAAAGGGAATTATGATTCTGCCATATGCATTTGGACTGTTAATGATTCCAAAACTGAGTGTGAGTCTGTCCCCTGCTCCTATTTTTCGTGTTCTGGACTGATTTGTGTGCCTTAAATCTGTATGTATGTTTAACTTTCTGATAACGATCTTTTGGCATAACCTTGTCAATCTATGATTCCCCTGTTACCACTACACATTTGTAAGTTCAACCATCTAGCCTGAATGTCTATCTAGTTAAAGAACAAAATTCTGAACTATCATGTTGGCTGCTGTGTGGTACTGATATTTCAAAGTGATAAAATTTAAGTCAACTTCTGTATGCTAACTCAAGGAATCTATTCATGAAGCCCTATTAGACCTCTGTGTATTAGTAAAATCCAAAACATGTTGCTTGTTTACTTGTGTGGATGCTCCTGTTTGCATCTAGATCAGTTAGGATATTAATGCATAATTATACCTTCTCTGGATGCTCCTATTAAGTCTGCATAACTATGCCATTTTTACTTGCATTATTAATCAGTGTTCATTGAGTTGATACTAATCCTTATCTTTTCTTTATTTTTACATGGCACGCATCGGAGCAAAATGAAGAGTTTCGTTCTTGAGACTTCATGAGCTATTTCAAATGGCAACCCGCATCTGCATCCGCATTCCCGTTCCCGCTTCAGGAATTCCTAGAAAAACAAATAGGATGTCGTCATCCGCGTAAAGAGCATTCTTAAATCCCATCCTCTCTTTACTCACTATTTATTCATTTATTTGTTTATTGTAATCTAATTACTCTATTTCTGTAATATTTAGGATAGCTAGAATAATTAGCCTTCAAACATATAAGGTGGGGAAGTAATTCATAATCAGAAATGCACTTTTACTTTATTTGTCTTTTAGGACTATTAAGCATGTCTAAATTCTGACAAAATAATCTAAACAATTTAACTTGCATCATAAAATCAACACTTTATTTCTTACTTAGGGTATATCATAACCAAGATTAACTAAGTAAATAAATACAGTTAGCCAATAACCATTTTTTGCATCACATATTTTTATAAATAATATAAGGCATGCTTTAAACTTTATATGCATTTTATGGCTCTAATCTCATTAATCTTTGAATAAAAATTACCTCCTTATTATCGAAATGTAAAAAATATGGAATCTTTATATCATACCTTGCATGTTGTTAATCAAAACTGATTTTTGCAAAAATGAAATGCATATCTTTAGTAAATACACCAATTCTGTATTATTATTTTTTATAAATGCATAATTTTAAACCTTACGCACGCTTCGTAGCATCGGACTTGTAAATCTTTTATCAAAACGCATTCTCTTATAAAGCACTTGCATCATCTTTTAAAACTATGCATTTTCTCTAACATAATAATCAACCTAGGTTTGGCAGGATAACCGCAAGTTAGCGGATCTTAGAGGGTGCCTAACCCCTTCCCTCTAGATTAATAAAGAACCCTTACCCAGAATCTCACTAAGTTTAGCAGACCATCAAAATGGAGTTAATGTTTACTTTAAACTAGTTAAACATTTAGGTGTCCTAATTCACCCAAATTAATTAGGTGGCGACTCCGCGAACCCTCTAGCAATAAGCACCCCTTTAGCATTGTAGCAACCCTTTTAAACTTTAGCGCTTCTTAGCATTTTTAACCCCTTTTTAAGCACCTTTTAGCATCTTAGCATTTTTTGCACCTTTAGCCTCTTTTAAACTTTAGCATCTTTAGTATTTTAGCACTTTTTGCAATTCTAGCATTCTTTTAAAAACATTTTTAACATTTCTTATTAAGCAGGGTTCGCTTTTATTTTAGAATGCCGCGGCCGGAAAAGGGCGCGACAGACGTTTTCAATTGCGAAAAAATCTCAAGTTTTTTCCATATTCACAAAATTTAGAGCTTTCATCAGAACCCAATTCGAACGAGAAATAAAGAACATTCGGCTTAGTAAGCACAGATTCCCTAGAAAGAAAGATTTCCTCTCTTACTCGCTTAGCTAAGACTGAATTTTGCACCTTCTCGTTCATTACATTAAGTTAGGAGATCTAACCAAGCACGTGAAATGCGACATTGACTCAAGAAAGGAAAGTCAATAAAAGAAAAGGCCAAACCTTAGAGTTCGTTGCCGGTACAGTAGGGAGTTTTGTGCACAAAATGGGATAAATTTATATTTTTCTTGTCCTCATACGTCCTGACAAAACGGGAAAGCAGAACACAAAATTCCTACCATTAATAATATTATTCGCACTTTATTGGTTCATTCTTCCGTTCCTCCATTATTTTGGCATCATGAGCTACAAATGTCTACCGATCTACTTAATATTCGTCCCTCCAAAGGTTTGACATATTCATCCTCTCTCCAAGTGTTATACATAAGACTCATTCGTATTCTCATCTTAGAGTCTTCAGATGCTTATGTTATCTATTATTTCCATCTGCTACAATAAAAAAACTTCAGACACGTTCTACTCCTTGTGTGTTTTTGGATTTTCCATCAAATCACTATGGTTATAAATGTTTTGATTTGTCCTCTAAACGAATCATCATTAGTCGTCATGTCCTTTTTGATGAATCTCACTTTTCGTTTTCTAAAATAGAAATATTCATGCCTAGTTCATATAATTTTTTGGATGATGATATCTCCCCATATGTTCAAAATTATTTTTCGGATTTTTCACAAAAAATGTCGCCAAGACCGGCCCTAGAGGCATCACGCGCCGCCATCCGATGGAGCCGAGAAATGAAATCTCGTCGACAATAGCCGCCTCGTTCAAAGATCGCGACGCCAAAACTTTATAGAGCTTTGCAACTCATCTGGCGATGCAACCCCTGCCCCAGCGCCGCGACGCTTCCGTCGGTAATTCCCGACACTTCAGAAAATTTCCAAAATTCACTCAATTCAACCCAGAGTCATGGTCCGGTCACTCGTAGTCAACGGGGTATTTTTAAACCAAAAAGACATTTTAATTTGAATTCAAATGTTCTTAAATCACTCTTATCCCGTAATCATGTGTCTACCTTAAATGACCCTAATTGGAAAATTGTCATGACCGAAGAATATAATGCTCTTATTGATAATAAGACGTGGGAGTTAGTACCATATACATCTAGTGTTAATATTATTCGGTCTATGTAAATTTTTGTTCATAAGGAAAATTCTGATGGTTCATTTGCGAGACATAAGGTTAGACTTGTAGGTGATGGTAAGACTCAGCATGTTGGTGTGGATTGTGGTGAGAAATTTAGCCCGGTGGTCAAGCCGGCTACCATTCGCATTGTGCTCAGCTTGGATCTTTCAAAATCATGGCCCATTTATCAGCTAGATGTAAATAATGCTTTCCTACATGGTGATCTTCAGGAGACAGTGTATATGCATAATCCCTTGGTGTTTAGGGATACTAGATATCCTAATCATGTCTGTCTATTGAAGAAGTCATTGTATGGGCTTAAGCAATCTCCACAGACTTGGTATAAGAGGTTTGCTGATTTTGTTTCGACTATGAGTTTTTCTCACAGCAGGTCTGATAATTCATTATTCATATATCGTCGGGGTTCTTTCATGGCTTATATACTGTTATATGTGGATGATTTTATCTTGACTGCCTCTTCTGATGCTTTGAGAAAGTATATTATGACAATGCTCAATTCTGAGTTTGTCATGAAAGACTTGGGCCCCTTGAGCTATTTTTTGGGAATTATTGTCACTCGTCATGCAGATGGATTGTTCTTATCACAGAGGAAGTATGCAGCAGAGATCATTAAGAGGGTTGGGATGTCATCCTGTAAGTCCACTTCTACTCCAGTTGATACTAAACCCAAGTTGGGTGTTGCAGCTGGCTCTCCCTATGAGGATCCGACCCACTATCATATTCTTGCAGACACCCTTCAGTATCTTACGTTCACGCGACCAGACATTACATATGCAGTCTAGCATGTGTATTTTTTTATGCATGATCCCAGAGTTGAACATATGAATGCGCTCAAACGCATCTTTATGTACATTCAGAGAACACTTGATTATGGTTTGCATTTGTATTCTTCGTTGACGTATACACTTGTCTCCTATACAGATGCTGATTGGGGAGGTTGTCCTGACACCAGATGGTTTACGTCTGATTATTGCATATTTTTAGGTAATAACTTGGTCTCATGGTCTTCCAAGCGTCAATCTACGCTTTCACGTTCAAGTACAGAGACCGAGTATCGAGGGGTAGCCAATGTGGTTTCTGAGTCATGTTGGTTACGCAATCTACTTTTAAAGCTTCATTGTCCTACTGAGAAAACTACCTTGGTGTATTGTGATAATATAAATGTCATCTACCTTTCCGGTAATCCAGTTCAACACCAGCGCACTAAACACATAGAGATGAATATTCACTTTGTTCGGGAGAAGGTAACTAAAGGACAAGTACGCGTCTGTCATGTCCCTTCCAGATATCAAATTGCAGACATCTTTACAAAGGATCTTTCCTCGGTCATTTTTGAAGATTTTAAAGACAGTCTCAGCGTACGAAAACCGTCCGCTATGACTGAGGGTGTGTGTTAAATATATTGGGCCTCGTCCCAGCCAGCCCATCACTGTGCATGTCCAACATAGTTCAGCAGTCATTGTTATTGTATATTTGGTAAATATTAGACTTTGTATTGTACATTAATTAGTAGTGTAATATTATCATAATTGTAAAGTTAGTCTACAAATAGAATAGGGATTTAGAGATAGAATAGGAAAAGGATTTTCCTATGTAACTTGTATATATATGTCATTTATCAATAAGAATAATCAAGGGGATTATTTATTTCAAAAACAAGTCAAATAACTCTCTTAATTATTATTCCTTAAGGGGCATGTAAACTACAGAAGCGATTAATAATTTGAGACGGATGGAGTAGATTTGAAAAAATGAAAAGTATTCTGCGTGGTTCAGGACAGAAGGTGCACGGGTGGTAATTGCGGTGGAGCTCCGGTGTGAGACTGAAAAGGAGGAGGGTGATGATTGTAAAGAGATTTTTGGTAGCGATTTATGATAAAAAAATTAAAGAGAGATCTAGTACTGATTTGGATTAACTGAACATAAATTAAGTATAAGCTTACTAAATTATTATAATTACTAGTGCCATCTAAAGAAGATCAGTTTTACACCGGATGTACATTGTTGGGTGATACCATGTACTAGAAAATTGGGGTGGGTCCCCTTCCCCTGTGTCCAAACATCGGGGTCCTGGTAATGCAGGAAGTGCTATTTCGTATTTAGAATGATCTTTCGGAATTCCTCTTTTCATCTTAGCCCGATCTCTTGTTCAGTAAAGTAAAATAGGTTGGCCACCTTCCGTGAATACTATGTCTAATTGTTTTTATTATTATTATTATTTCGGAGGTTAGTGTGATATTTGATGATGGGTGTTGCAATTATTGGTGGTATGGCAGATTTGCAAGGGTGGTGAATTTAGTGTTTTCGATGAGATGGTGGTGGTGGGGTGGTTTAGTGGTGGTTAATTAGAGTTTAAATATAATTAATAAAAGAAAAAATCAAATGAATAAAGAAAAGAAAAGAAAAAGAATATAAAAATTAAAATTTAAAAAGATTTCTGACGTGGCGCTGACATGACGCGCGAGTGTGTTACACCTTCTTTTATGCAACTGGTTATATTGTATGAGGGGTATTAAATTCACTTTTAAGATGGTAAGGGGGGTAATGTATCTCGATTAGTTAAAGTGTGAACTCGACATTTCAGACATAATTTAGGATGCAATCTATGTATTTTGTCTTTTATATCCCCTCCTCAATGTATTTATCGTTTGGATTTTTATTCACAAGGTAGGCGTCGGCAAACCCCGACCACCACAAAGCGGATTTAATGACTTTTGAATCACTAATTAAATATCAGGAAATATACTAGGGGAAAAAGTCATGTAACTATGGTCCAATGGTCATATATATTTTCAAAGTCTTATGCATATATTAACTCTAAGAGCTATTGTTGAGAGTTGTGTTGAGCCCACTGATGAGTCCAGTATTAAGTCCAACACAACCCAACCCAACATCCAGCAACAGCCCAACATCCAGCATCAGGTGATTACTATATCACTTGAAGAATGAAACACATCTCAACTTCAGCAGTGTAAGCTTCAGAAGAGCAGATCGTGTGGATCACAATACAATCATGCAACCACACACACGAGAACAATACAATCAGTTGGTTAGGATGGTTAAATTTGTTACACCAGTCGGTTACATTTTCTGTTACATTCTGTTCCAATTCAATTTTTCTGTTTTCACCTTTCTTAGATTTCTATTTTAAGTCGATCTCTGGATGAGATTGTAACTATATATATGTGAGTAATTCTCACTTTGAGAAATAAGAAATATATCATAAAAGCTTCCGCAAATTCCCTATTTTCTTCTTCTACTCCTATTTCTTAAACTTAGATTTTGGATTGCATTATGTAAATCTTGCATGCAAGGATCATATTATCTAGATTACGAATCTTAACATGGTATCAGAGTTTTGGAGTATAGATCGAGGATGGTGAAGGTCGGAGCAGGCTGGTACTGATGTTTAACAGGTTTTTTGTATTTGTTTTTGAAACAGCACTGAACTGTGTTGTTGTGATTTACTTTAATATTGATTAAGACATAAATTGATGGATAATACTTCATAAATTGGTTCGATTGTTGGTGATGGAAGTTCGAATCCAAATTCGAACATTGTCGACCAAAATCATCCACTTTTTTTAATGCTTCCTACACACCAAATGCTATATAAGTTGAGATTCAACTTGTAGGAATGGAGAATTATACGTTGTGGAGTCGAATCATGAAAATTAACCTGTTAACAAAAATAAATTGGATTCATTGACGGATCTGTAGCAAGGGATACATATGGTCCCAACTATGTGAAACAATGAGATCGATGTAATGTCATGGTCATATCTTGGATTATGAGGAATGTTAACAAAAAAAATCTCAGTGGAATCTTATACAGATCCAATGGATATGAAATTTGGATAGATTTGAAGGAGGGATTTGACAAAGTTAATTTGTCAAGGGTATATCAGCTAAGAAAAGACTTAGCAATGCTGAATCAGGGAGTGCCACTGGTGTCCAGTTACTATTCCAGATTGAAGGACCTATAAGGTGAAATTGATTCAATCATCCCTCCACCTACATGTAGTTGTGCAAATCCCAGGGAATACATAAATCATTTAGACAATCAAAGGCTGTTATAATTTCTAATGGGACTCAATGATGGATATAATCAGGAAAGAAGTCACATCTTATTGATGACTCATACGCCTAGTGTAAACCAGGCATATGCAATGATAGCTCAAGATGAGAGTCAAAAGCATATTGTAGGAAATTACATGACCATGGGTGATAGTACTGAAAATCTGGCATTGAATAGCAGATTCTCTCAAAACAAGCAGAAGAAGTCCTACATTCCAAATGCTTTCTGTGACTACTGCAAAATGAAAGGACATGTCATGGATAATTGCTATAAATTGATGTACTGTGACTATTGCAAAAATAAAGGACATGTTAGGGATATATGTTACATGATCATATGTTATCTTGATGATTTTAAAGGGAAAAAGAAGGCAAATATAATAGTGACTGGTGAGGGAAAAAGCTGCATCCAGACTCATGATGGTTTCTAGATATATGGCACCTCCTTCAAATCAGAAGGGTGCACATTACAGGGAACAACAACCTCAGGGGCAACATGATCAAGTCAGTTATCTACTGAGATCATGCACACCAGAAAGGTATCAACAGGTTCTGGAAATACTCAGGCATGATGCAGCAGTCCCTAAGGCTCATATGGCAGGTAATCCTATGTTTAATAACAAAAGAAATGAAAAATTTACTTGGATAGTGTATTCTGGTGCTACTAATCACATGGTTGCTAATAAAAATGTGATTGAAAAAATGGATTTAATAGAGGATGCAGGACAGGTTCAGCTTCCTACTGGAGATACAATAGCAATAACTCACACAGAAGTGCAGGCTATCAGGAGGTGTTATCATAAAACATGTGTTGTGTGTACCATATTTCAAGTTTATTCTCCTTTCTTTTTCAAAGCTAACAAAAGAGTTAAATTGTTATGCAAGATGTTTTCGTGATTTCTTTGTCCTACATAATCTCTTCATTGGGAAGGTGAAGGATATTGGTAGAAAAATAGATGGGCTATACATGCTGGAGAATAAAAGAGACATGCAGGTGATGCACGATTTATACACACGCTAAACGCAAGTGCACGTGTCGTGACAAGTAATATAGTCTAGTTAAGACCGAATATCGCCCTCAGGGACTGGTTTTCAAGTACCGATTATATATGCTTTAGTTTCTATTTGGTTAACGTTAATTGGGTTGGAATTCTAAACTAATAATGCAGGAAATAAACTAATTATGAAAATACTTTGATTTAAATCAGTTATGATGGAGAATTAGGACGTCCAAGATCATCAACTATTCACTCTATTTAATCCTGAATACAATTAGACTGACTTCTTCTTCTACGTTAAGATAGCAGGTTAACTAGACTGTTTTATACTCCTGTTAAGGTAATATAAACACTCAACCCCAATGGAGAACCCTTTTATCTTTCGATGACAAGATTGACTACAAAGGAGGATTAAAAGCAATAACCTATTAAGCTACACAAGTATCGGGGTACTTTCGTCCACGATTTAAACCTATGTTTATTCAACTATAGCATATTCACAATCTCCCCTTTCGGATTTCGATTAGAACTCATATAAATGATGATAACTAGTGATCAGTTAATTATCAAGCAATCAAAACAACTATTGAATAAATCTTAAATAAGTGAAGAAGAAACCAAACTAATATATTAATTCATGAATAGAGTTTCAAGTGAATCACAAGGAAATCCCTAATAATGTAATTAGCTCCTAGCCATAGTCACGCTAAGAACTAATATAATCTCCATACATGAACTGAAATAAACAAAGCAAAAGAAAGAAAAAAAAATACTTGAAAAGCCTCCCAAAATCTTAGCCTCCTAGGTTGTGTTGTATGTACAATGGATGGAATTGTCAAGTGTGGGATCTCCTAAATCTGACCTAAAAATGTCATTTTTATAGCCTAAAAAACGTCCAACAACTTTTCCTTCTTGGCCTTGGCCCATTCCTATTCGGATTTGACTGATTTCCCGCCTCGACGTCGCAGCCCTGCAACTGGCGCCTCGGCGCCGAAACTTCTGCGGCTCTCTGTTCTTTGGGCGCCGTGGCGCTCTGCTGCTGCTGGATGGTGGCCATGGCCACATTCTCGCCCGGGTTGCCAACTTTTTAGCTTTTTGAGCTCTGGAACCTCTGTTTCTGCCCTCTTTTCGCTCCTTTTCACCAATGTACCACTTTAAACCATTATGACTCAAAAGAAAGAAAATCTATCCTAAGACGACACATATTTGTACAAAAATGGGCAAAAGACTAACTAAAAATGACTCAAAAGGTGTATATAAAATACACCGATCAGCAGGCATAAGCATTTGTCTCAGTTTCAGTCACAGCAACTGAGCTAAAGGCTGGACTTTGACATAGAAGAATGGGACATGTGTCAATGAGTGTGTTGAGGAAAATAAAAGGCTTTGGAGATAAAACTAGTTTTCCAATTCAGCATTGAAATTTGTCCTTTGACTAGACAAACTAGGACCCCATTTACTCTAGTAGTAGCAAACTTGATGCAGCTTTTACATCTTGATGTATGGGGACCATACATGACCCCTACTTATGTTGGTATGAAGTATTTTCTTACTATTGTTGATGATTACACAAAGTGGACTTGGGTTTTCTTCTTAAACTTGAAGTCTGATGTGTCTACTGTCCTCAAGAGTTTCTTTATGATGATTAGAACACAGTTTAGCATGCATGTTAAGAGTGTTAGATCAGATAATAGGACTGAGTTCTTTAACCATGCTTGTGATGACTTGTTTCTGAACCTTGGGACAATACATCAAAGTTCATGTCCACATACTCCACATCAAAATGGAGAAGTGGAAAAGAAGCATAGACATATTCTGGAGATTGCTAGGCCCATAAAATTTCAAAGCAATCTCCCATTAAGATTTTGGGGAGATTGTGTGGAATCAGCAGTGTATATTATAAATAGGGTGCCTTCTGTGGTGATAGACAATGTGTCACCTTTCGAGAGATTATACAACAAAGTGTTTGATTTATCTCATATGTGAGTGATTGGATGTCTTTGTTATGCCACAAATTTGACTAAAAGGGACAAGTTTGATGGTAGAGCAATTAAGTTTGTTCTGCTTTGATATGCTACCAAGCAGAAATGATACAAGCTACTAAACAATAACTAACAAGACAATTTTTGTAAGCAGGGATGTGTGTTTCTATGAAGATATATTTCCTTTCAAGCAGTATGAAGGGAGAAACATCCAGTCAAAAGACTCTTGTGTTGGTGAAGGATGTCCTGCAAGATTAGCTGATCACATAAGAGAAGGAGAACTGCTCAGCATACACAGTACACTAGTAACAACTACTGATGAAGCACATACAATACATGAGGAGGTAGCACAGATTGTAGCTGCTGAGGGAATGGAGGACAATTAAAGAGGCATTTATCTTACAGAAGGTGATGCAGGGATTTCTGAGGCTGAAATGGTAGAAGGAAGTGTAATACCCATAGAGGCATCAATAAGAAGGTCTAACAGACACAGAAGACCACCAGTATGGATGAATGACTCCATTCATCCTGATGTAGGATCAAGCAATAGACAGTTTTGCCCATATCCATTATCTGATGCTATCAGTTATGCTGGAGTGTCCAGGCTATATCAGTGTTTTATATCCAAGTTTGGAGAAGAACATGAACCACAATCCTATTTTGAAGCAGCCAAAGACCAAAGATAGATAGAAGCTATGCAAGTAGATATTAAGGCCCTTGAGGATAATCATACATGGAAATTAGTTGATCTACCTGCTCAAAAGAAGGCAATAAGGTGTAAATGGGTGTACAAGATTAAATATAAGGCAACTTGTGAAGTGGAAAGATTTAAGGCAAGATTAGTGGCAAAAGGTTATAACCAAAAGGAAGGGATTGACTATCAAGACACTTTTTCACCAGTGGTAAAAATGGTGACAGTTAGGTCAGTGATTTCTGTTGCAGCAGCAAATTGATGGATTGTTCATCAGATGGATGTGTTCAATGCTTTTCTGCAATGTGATCTCAATGAGGTGGTCTATATGACTTTGCCTCAAGGGTTCACACATAAGGGATGAAAGGTATGTAGGCTGTTAAAGTCATTATATGGACTCAAACATGCTTCAAGACAGTGGAACATTAAGTTGACTACTGCACTGATCTCCTCTGGCTTTAGAAAATAACATTTGCCTCGCTCGACATAAGTTTAGTAGAAATTAAGTTTTATCGCATAAATTGTGTAATTTTTTCAGAATTTGTCTTTAATTTTTGCTCCTCATATATGTGATCTTTAATTTTTACTCCTCATATATGTGATCATTAATTTTTACTCATGTTGCTCATCTAATGAAATATTCAGGCATGCACCGCTCAACATAAGTTTTGTAATATTTATCTTCAGAAACTAACATTTACCTCGCTCGACACAAGTTTAGTAGAAATTAAGTTATGTCGCATAAGTTGTGTAGTTTTTTCATAATTTGTGTTGTAGTGTTCAGAAAATGGAGTTATGCCTCTTGGGGCATATGTCCTTTATCCTTTTTCGTGCATATTTTTGTGGAGTTTGATGTGTTTTGGCCATTCTTATGTTGAGTTTTGAAAGTTTTGTCGTATTCCGGTATAATTTGTGGAAATGAAATATAAACTATACAGAGTGAAATCTAAACTTATGTCGCGTGAAAAGTGTTGAAGGACTAAAATTAAAAAACATGAATTTGAGCAGCGAAAATAAAAAACCACTCCGAAATTTTGTGCGAATGACCATTTGTATATTGATGCAACGAAGAAAAATAGGGCGTGTAATAACAAGCACACTTTTACCTCTTTCCTACACTCCATCTATTCATGCTTGACTTTCTTCAAAGAAGCCTTAGATCTCTTAATTGCTACGCTGTTCTATGTTTCTAGTCACGTCTCTTTGATTGCTTTTTATGAAGTCGCACCGGGCTTTTAGAAACTCCCACGAATCTACTCTTAAAGCCTCATTTGGATCTTTTTTTTTTCTTTTGCCACCCATCCCTCTTCCTCCAGCTCCAAAAAAATAAAATTCAAGTAAAATTTATAACGATGTATGTATAATTCTGGCATTTCGAGAAATCCAGATCCCTAATATAAAAAAATGTAATGTTGGAGAGTGATAGCTATTGTAGAGTGGGCAAATGGACGAATTGAACTAAAGTTGAGCAGGTCAAAATGAATTGGCTCATTGCCTAACTCTGACCAAAGTTTACACTGACAAACAGTTGCTCACAATCCAACCCACCTAATTTCACCCGTCATTTTTACCATTCCAAACTTACAATCCATAACTCTACTACTAATATAAGAGAGATTTATACCATAAATAAAGTGATAATTAATGCGTTATTTGTTAAACATCAAGACCAAATGAGCAATACAACATCAAAGATACATTTTCGTGGGTCAAGATTGAATATTCATGAGTAAAGGATGGCATTACCACAAATCTATTTGGGCTGCTGATTTTTTATGGGTTAACTTGGACATAACCCAAATCAGCTAATTATCAAAATCAGTCTAGCAAACCCATTAAAACTTGAGCGGACTGGGCGGGTTACATGGGGTTGTGTCGCCACCCGTAGCAACTGCCATTGTGTCATAAAGATTCAAGAAGAAACAATAAATACAGATAGTTACTTTGGTCATACAATTAGCTACATGAAACTCGGAGGAATCCAGTTCCATATACAAGTATCTACATCAACTATGTTATACACTGTACAGATTACAAGCTGGATAAACTAAATCTTCAAAATAATATATTTACTCAGCAACTGTAGAAACAAAGATTTTAGAGAAAGGACAGAGAATCAGTGTTCTTTTGGTGTGACATACATTGTGGAGAAATATAGCAGACTCAAAAGAAATCCATAGGGAGGTCCCAATCATCAGCGAGTTCTTTGATTTTCTTTCTTAACTTTTTTCCTGAAGATTTTTTACGGCTTCTGCCATACTCGGGCTTAGCACGCGTGTTTCTTAAGTTGCTGTAATCTTTCATTTCATCTGCAGAGTAAGCCATTTTCTGGGCATCCCAGACTCCCTGGCAAATATCATTACCACACTGTTAGAATAATAAATCATTGCCTGCCATAACGATAGAACTTTGAAGAAAAATACCAAAAGTGAAACAGTTACTCCATTAACTTTGATAAATCGACCATGAACACTCCAAAGTACCTTTGTAAGTCTCTGTAGGCGTGAGGCTGCAGCTTCATGGACAACAATGGTATCTGATAAAACGTCGACCACATCCTCAACAAATAGACAGTAGGTGCTCACCTGATATATAAACCAGGTGCAAATGTCAAGCATGCAACACACTACTTTAGCTAAAATGACAAATAGGAGGTCAACAAGTAGCTGCAGTAAAATAAAATTAATTTGTATTAACCTACCAAGCTGGATGGTATTATGGATATTCCTAAGCAATCAAGCTCAAGAGATTCCACAGCCCCTGAGTTAATACTGAAAGTATAGCCACGAACCTACAGAAAAACAGTATTTGTTACAGAAAAAGTAAACTAATCAAAATTAGAGTAATACACATACTGGAAAAATGAAGCAGAGAATCACCTTCCCGATATTCCGTTGACGTGGAGTTACAACGTTGTACCCCACCTGTAGAAGAGATATAAGAAAAATGAAGAAAGAAGCAAAGGCTAAGAAAAAAAAGGAAAGAAAAGATAAATAATGAGAGGTGGCATTTCCATAAGCGTTAAATCAGTCACTCAGATACACGCAAAAACATGAAGATTTTAAAGAGGCAGAAAAGCCAGGGAAAGATAAATACTTCATCACTGGGGGAAGAGCAAGAAGAATGACATATAATGGATTGCCATTCTTTTTTATGTCATGCTCAGCACCTTTTTAAGGTATATGTTTTGTCCTTGATACCTGAGCCCCGAAGGAGGCTCATATCGCTGACCAGGATGTGAGCCACTCATACATGGACCAGCTTTATTAACAGAGAAAAATTATCAGTGTACTTGGTCAGGAAGTATCCTTTACTTGTGGATCCTTCATGCCATTCCAATTAGTTCAAAGAGGGGCATGTTAGACTGAGAACAGAGTCTAGGAAGTTTTTAATGGAAAAGGATGAACTCCACTAGTAAATAACCAAATTGATCTCTATCGTTAACGATGTATACTGATTTGGTTCTCAAACTTCATTTTGTTCAGAAAATGTCCTCAATGTTCGAAATTAGTTTTTAAGTAGTCCTGGACTTTACCAGCCGTGAAATGTGAATAGTATTGCACTTGATTTCATCGCTGGTAAAACAACTCTTCTTTTTGTCAGTACCACTGGTAAAAGTTTACCAGCAGTGAAATCAAGGGTAATACTGAAAACATTTCAGGGTATAGCTGGAAACTAGGGAGAAACTAATAACCATTGAATTTTTCTTGTTATTAATTTAGTTTTAAGTTCAAATACTATTCACATTTATCCGGAAATTGCCCTAAACTCGCTGCCTTTGAGTTTGTGGGACAACAACCAATGTCAAACATAAACCAAACACTGTTCAAGTTTAGACAAAAATCGCCCTAATTTCAAGGCAGTTGAATTTTTGGGAAATATAGAATGAATTTATATAATGATTTCTGAGTTGGATGCTTTAGCAGCATTTATATGATGCTAAACAGTTCAATGGAAAGAAGAGTTCTAGTTCAAGGACACAGTCTCTAAGTGGTTAACTGACCAGGAGCCTTAGAAAACATCTCGCAGGCACTCTGGGTATCAGTAATCCCCAGAGAAACCAACAAGAAGTGAGAGAGCATACCAATGTCTGCAGTTCAACAAGCTTAAATTCATTTTCCATCACATGCTCATCCTCAACAAGTACAACATCTCCTACCTACAATTAACATTGAAAATACACTGTTAATAGTATCATAATCCGAGAGCAATTACCGGGCAGATTAGTTCACTAACAGTCCAGGATACGGAATATACAAATTTCGGAATCAGAGAAAGGTTGAAAGCTGAAAACCCTGTAAAGGCACCCCCTAATACCAATCAGATATACAGTAGAAACTCCATTAATTAATACTCGATTATTTAATAAGCTCTCTTAGATAATATTTTTGGTCGGTCCCGACTCGGAGATAACGTGCTAAATTAATAATTCGCTAGAATGATAAGATAATACATTTTTGATAACTCATATAAACCCCATGTAAAATATAAATTAATAATTTCTTATATACTACATAATACATGAGTGATTTATGAAGACTTCTTGAAAAAATGACTCAATTGTCTTTTGTTTTTTTGTTGAAATCAATGTCACATTGAATCTCATCTCTAATTTTTCTTATCATTATAAGAACTTCTGGTGTTGTTTTCTCATAACTCAACAAGAAATTATTCAATGTGATTGCCGCTTTAATAGCCTCGTTTCGCTCAGTTCCCACAACGCTCTCAATTATTTCTTCATCAGTCAACAATTGTGCAACTACATTTTCTTCTAGGTAGCTCAGGACATGTTCGAGTATTAATTAATGGAGTTTGAAGAGTGCTTTTAAATTGGTACACACTTCATTTGATATAGTACATTGAACAATAATGAAGTAGAAGATTGGAGGGTGTTTGTAAAGTGGGTATTTCATTATAAATTTATCTATAAATTGATAAAGTATTAATTAATATATAAATTATTAATTTATCGATTAATTCATATCTTTTTTAATTAATAAATTTTGGTGGTCCCAAAAGCATTAATTTATAGAGTTTCTACTGTAGGTGCATGATTTCTACCTCATTTGGAAAGAATTTCAGGATGTTTTGATGAAGTGGGGAATTTTAAGTAGTACATCTTAAAAGGAAAATCTCTTAAGCTTTTTAAAGGCAAAGTACTCTTTTAAGTTTAGCTCCAAATAAAACATAAGCAGCATAACCTATCTTCACTCATGCAATATTGCTTGACTTCCACCCATTGTCCAAGATCCCCCTTCCCCACTCCACCCCCGGCCCGAGTGGGAGTTAACATAGTGTCTCATTCCCAAAGAGCATTTTGGAACTATTTTGTTTGTCTTATTTACCTGCATTTACTTGCATTAGTTATTGCTTCTTTTTCAGAATTCGCTATCATGACTTAGTCGCTTTGTTTGTCTTACTTTGCTTGTGCTTGTGCTTTGTCTTGAGCCGAGGGTCTCTCGAAAACAGGAGCTCTACCTATCAAGGTAGAGGTAAGGTTTGCGTACACTATACCCTCCCCAGACCCCACGTTGTGGGATTTCACTGGGTATGTTGTTGTTGTTTTATATTTTCTTTTCTTTTCTTTTGAACAGGGCTTTGGTTAGCAGAATTAGGAGGTCTGAAAGACTTGTTCCAATTTGTAAAAGCAACTAAGCAAGGTGGTATCCTGGAACTGCAAACTGCATTCTTTAAACAAGTCTAATATGATGATGAGATTGTATAGGCAGTAGGGAAACCATAAGCAATCAAACCTTGATATATTCTACAAATGTCAGATTAATGATCTAATACTATGTTTCACTAGTAAAGAAACAATCCTAAATGGTTGAATAACAAGCTTGAGATAGAAAAGTAGGCATTTGGGAGCTACAAATTTTACGTGCATGCAGTTACCTGTTTGACATCCTTCAGCAGAAACTTTTCCCCTTCACCAGAAAGTAAGTTTGGCCTCACTTCAACTAGGAAGGCAACCCACTGTGGAAAAGGAAAATAGTAAATAAATCAGAAGATAGCACCTGTTACTGAAAACAAGCCTCTCAAAGAGCAAACATGTAAAAAATTGAGTAAATAGACTTTTAATACTAGGAGGCCAGTCTATTAACAGTGTCCTAATCAGAACAGGCAGAGCCGTCGATGAAAAATTACATTGTATATACAACGTTAAAGTTATGTTTTTATGTATGTATAGTAGATGTTGGCTTCTTCGATTTTTTTTTTTATATTTTGAATTCCCGAAAATTCTGGCTCCGCCCACTGATAATCAGAATGAGCATACTGTTTTTCTTTAGCTGGAAATTTCCTTAGGAGACAGATTAATAAGCTATTGCTACTATGTTATAACCTTATGAAAGCCACAAACTTTTCATAGGTTACTCAATAAACTTTGAATTGCAGAACAGGAATGTAATAAATTCTCTAATATAAGACAATATGAAGATAAAAAGGGCTTTAGAAATGTACAGAATTTATGTCCACCCAAAGCTGCGAAACAAAACCCAAGCTGAGAGCAGATTGAATGCTGATCACTTGCTTCGCAATCAAATTCGACCTATTCATCATTTGCTTCCTCCTCCTCCTCACAATTCCCTTTTCCAATTTAGAATCTACATCAACAGAGTCCGCTGAAAAGTTTAATTACTAGAATGTATCAACAAAATCATTTTCTTACTTCTACTACTTCCTTCTCCCAAATTATTTATCACGTTTACTAAAAATAGTTGTCAAATTGTTTGTTATTTTGAAGTTGAAGATATAATTAATTATTTTTTCTCCATTTTACACTAAGTAAAATTAGATAATACCTAAATAAAATAAACATTTATTTAACGGATAGATATTTATAGTAGGTAAAATACCTTCCTAATTAATACTCCATCCGTCCCAATTTATATGACGTGGTTTGACTGAATACGGAGTTTTAGAGATAAATAAAAACTTTTGAAATCTTATGTTAAAATAAGTTAAAGATATTTGTGTCGTTATACATCTTCATCAAGCTTAAAAAGTAAAATTTAAATTTAAATTATTAACAAATAAAAAAAGTATTATTCGTTTAGACTGACTAGAGTGTAATATAAATTGAAACGTGATGAGTGTTTGTTAAGGGCGTGTAATACAAAAAGAGATAAATAATTTGAGACTGAAGGAGTAATGATTCCAACAAAAATCATTTTTGGGGTGCAACAAAAGTTTGTATGGTCAAATGATATCATCAAAGGGATTTTGCTTCTTTACCCACCTTATTATCGAATTCAAGAAACCCAGCGTCTCTATCATCATCAATTCGTGGAATTTCAGTTTCTTCTTTGTCTTTTAACCATAAAAAATCATACCCATCTGAACTACTCGATTTGGGTAGGTCCCTTTTCGCTTTCCCAAACCGTATCCTGTAATTTGCAAGTTCTAAACCATGGATGGGTAGTGTTTTGAAACCAAATGAATGAGTAAAGAAGGTAGTTGGAGATAAGAAATTGCACATAGCGAAATGAAGGAAGTTTAGTTTAAGCTAAAATCTGATCCTCTCGTCAGTCATGGCAGTTCATTTCACTGTCGTCGATGTGAGCTCATGAAAATTCTAGTTCCCCTACAGTTATCGCCTCTCCGGTATCCTCTAATAAAGCTTTATCGGAAGGGAAGTCAGATAACTTTGAGCCAAAAATAAAAGTTTAAAATATTCTTAAGTCAAAAAATGAAAGAAATGTATTTATGATCCTTTTCCAATAAAGCTTTACTTAAGGGCGTCAAAAAAATTAAAAGGAGAAAAGTTCACATTTTAAAAAAATATCTTCTCGTTGCATATTTAATGTTCACAAAAAATATTAAAGAAACAATAATTTTCGAACTGGTTGTAAGCATACGAATTTTGTGGAATTAATCCATATTAAGTTTGGATAAATTCTTAAGTTCAAGAAATATCAAATCCAAATTCAAATCAATATCAAATTATTTAAGTAAGAGACACCGATTTAAAGTAAAGTTCAATTTCGTTTGGGCTTAGTACATTGAGTTGGTCTTTAAATAATGAGCACGCTAATATTAGCCCAAGGTCCATGTCACGTATCAAATGACGTGACGCGTCAAGTCAAGCACCAATAGAATCATGTCACATGCATAAGTGACATAGTATGTCAAGTCAATACAAAAATCAATCAAATGTCGGCAAGTGTTCAAATGACATGGTTCAACCAATTATATCATACCCTAGCACTCCCTTATAACTATATATAGGAGTCTTCATAAAGCCAAAAGGAGAGAAAAAGAATAAGGAAGGATGAGGTATCCATAATTCCTGAACGCATTCGCATATCAATAAGTCTTATGCATATTACGAAGATTCATAAGTCTTTCGCAAATCGAGAAGATTCATAAATCTTTCGCAAATCAAGATGATTCACAAGTCTTCCACATATCAAAAATGATCCATAAGTACGCATATCAAGAAGATTCATAAGTCCTCCGCATATCAGGAAGATTCATAAGTCTTCCGCGGAAGGAAGAAATATACATAGAGAAGCTTTCATTTCCAAAGGTAATGAATAAGTCTTCCGCGTACTAAGAAGTCTTCGTCTCCAAGTGGTGAACCGCAAGTCTCCATACCTTGACTTTTATAATTAAAGTTTGGCTCCGCATTAGTGGTGAAATTACAACAAGTAATCCGTCGATTCAAGAACAAGCACAACCCTTGATTGACGGTCGCGAGGAGAATCAGAGGACATTTTTTTGTTTAAGATTTATAAAGATTGTAACCCTGCACAAATCTTTGAAATTAAATATTACTTGTCGCTATATTTTTCTTGTCTTGATTAGTATTTTTCATGATCGAAAAATGAGTCGTTACACACTTACACCGGTCTTCTTCATAACTACTTTGAATACAAAAGAATCAAGCTAAAATTCATTTTGTTTAGCTTTCTCATTTTATACTTTCTCCTATTATAGCATCTATAAACTGAAAACAAAAGTAAAACAAACGAAGAAGATAATTTTCGATGTCCCGACTTTCAATTTTCTTCTACTATAAGTCAAAGATATAACACTTAATTGTCGGTGGTATTGGATAGTTAATGAAAGTGATCAAGAAAAAGGGTAATGTATTTTCTGGTGTAGAGTAAATTTTAGAAGAAGAAACGGAGAGGAAGAAGAGAGCTAAGGTATTTAGACATAAGTTTAGAGGGAAAACGAGGAAAGAAAAAAATGTAACACTAATTAAAGAGAGAAAGGACAAGAAAAATGAAGAAGAAAAACGATGATCAGCAAAAATTGTTGGAAATTTGTTAATGTGGAATTAAGTTTAACTCATTATTTATGACTCGAACAATTGGGGCCCCGCACGTCGAAAACGTCATTTTCATACACGTGTACTCGTAGTGTCAAGTATCGTAAATTTCATTAGTGAAAGAGATATTGGTACGTAAGTAAATGTTTGAGACATAAAATGATGGATGGTTGTTGGTTAAATGACGCGCGTTCCACGTTGGTAAATGAAGGAAGAAGTGTACGAAGTGTAAAGATCAAAACAGGTCGGAAAAGGATCGTGACGTCACCGCGGAGTTAGGGAGCCGCGGCTCAACCGCCACCAGGGCCGCGGCGCGGTAGAGCTGCGACTCCCAAGAGTCACGACACTGTATGATATTCTGGCCTACTGGAGCCGCGGCGCTTCGCAGGTAGTGACTGCGACGGAATTCCAACTGTTGGACTGATTATGGAGACATTGTGGGGCATTAAATTATCAATTTTCCTCCATAAAACAGCCACTACTTGGCTGCATTACTTGATGGATTGAATGGACATTACATGGCACTTAAATGACCATTACTTGGGCTCTTGAAGAGGTCCCTTTTACACTACTATAAATTGAGGCTTTGGCTCAATTGTTCAACACTTGCAATCAAAACATTCTGAATACTTCTTCCTCTCTAGCATACTTCAAACACTCAAAAGGTTCTTGTTGATAAACATTTGAGTTTCTTTTGCTCATTTGTTAGTTGTTGTTTTTATCTTGGGAGACTATTGCCCATTACCGTAAAAGAAAAAAAACTGGACAATCTTGTCTTAAGGACATAGTGAATATCACTCGACTTAGCAGCGCAATTGTAACGCTATCAGATTTAGTATCTCTTGATTTCATGCTATCAAGATTCAAGAGGCTTGCTGCAACTGATACGAAGATTCAAGAAGGACTCAAGAACTCCAACGAAGATCCAAGACTTCAAGACCGATTAACAAACCCAAAAGGCTTGTTGTTGCCACAATCCTTGTTTACCAAATGATTGTTGCTTTTGTAATATTAATAGTTTATCCTTTCAAAGCACTTGTAATAGTTGATTATTATTTCCGTACATTCTATTGTTTTCCAACAAAAACAAAACATAGAAGAAGAAGATGAAGATTGATCGGTGTATTTTATATACACTTTTTGAGTCATTTTTAGTTAGTATTTTACTCATTTTATTTATGTTTAGTATAGTATTAGGGTCGTTTTCCTTTCTTTTGTGTCACAGCGGTCAAAAATGGAGAAATGACGAAAAAGAAGAAAATGAGCTTAATTGAGATGAAATTGCACACAAAGGGCCAAGAAATGAAGTCTAAGAAGTTTCGAATTATAGAAAAATCGAGCAATCCGGACGAAAAAAGGCAATTAAGCGGAATTCGCGAGAAAAATGTCACCGTGGCAGGAAAGCGAGCATGGCGTAATCTTGAAAGTCCCGAGTTCTTTGAATTTGGTAGCCATGGCTGATCTATGGCCGTAGCGAGAATTGTGAAATCTTTGGGCGAATTTGACATGTTTGAGAATCCTAAAGGGATAACTTTTCCTTCCTAAAGGATAACTTTTCCTACCTAAAGGAAAACCTTTCCTACCTAAAAACCACTTACCTCAAAGGATTCTAATAACTTTTCCTACCTACACAAATCCTTAACCCTTCACCTAACGGATTCTTTGGCTATAAATACTATACATCATTAGAAGAATTAGGCATTCTCCATTCTACCATTCACCATTCTACATCCATCCTTCCACCAATCCACGCATAAATATTCCACAACACAACCGGATCTTGGCTTGGAGACTCGTTCTTAGTAATTTTCTTTCCTTTTCTTTTCTTTAATTCGTTTTGCATGATGAACTTTGAATTAGTTAACATCATATTCATGGCTAGGAACTAATTCTCTTATAAGGCTTTCTATGTTGAATTTCTTGAACCTTATGTTATAAATTAATGCATCTTATGGTTATTATTCTTATTGAGATCTATCCGATAATTGAGTTGAATTCTTGGTAGCTAATTGACAACTAGTTATCACTATATGATTTCTAATCAGTTACGAAAAGGGGATTGTGAATATCTTTGTAAGTTGGGTGAAGCGATCTTGAATTGGGGATGAAAATACCTCAATTAGATTTGTAAGCGTTGATGAGAGGCTTAACAACCCTAATTTTGCGCATTGTGCGTGACGGTCAACTAGGTTTTTGTGCTTAATCCTCCTATGCGTTACCACTTATCGTGAAAGTTAGGTAAGGAACAATCTGGGGTTGAGTGTTTATATAACCTAACGGGAGTATAAAGCGATTTACGTAAACCTTCTTTCTCCAAAGAAGAATACCATAAGTAATGCATTAGTAAAGTAACATAAGCGTATAGTAAGGATACATGAAGCCTATTCTCATCACATCCAAGTAATTCTTTATATTTACTTATCTTTAATAATTCTTAGTTATAAACAACCAATCAAATATTAATTCGCCAAATAGATACTAGAAAATAGATAAGCGGTACTTGAACCTAATCCAGAGGGCGATATTCGGTCTTATCTAAGACTATACTACTTGATACGATAACGTGCACTTGCGTTTAAAAGTGTGTGCATATTACGCGTCAAGTTTTTGGCGCCGTTATAGGGATTAAGCAATAGTTCAATATCAAATTATCTATTTTTAATTTCTAATTTGGTTTTAATTTTTATTTTACGTTTTCGTTATTAAAAAGAAAAAATATATATATATATATATATATATATATATATATATATATATATATATATATATATATCGAGTGTAGTGATTCGTTGTTGGTTTTGATTTATCTCGGGGATCCTTAAGACATGGATTTCTCTTGTCGATATGATCGAGCTCGACCGTAGAGGAAGAGAGGAGGAATTACGAGAAACTCTACTCGATCTCACGAGGTCCCAAGCTCGATTCATGGGCGAAATGAGGTTGGGTATAAAGAAGTTGGAAAGCGCAAATAGCGAGAACTTCGCGATCATATTCAACAAACGACAAATTGATGAGCACGAATCACGCTGACTATTGAGAATCTGGCGAGACGGTTGGTGTAGAGAAGGAGAAGAGTCTGAGAGATCGATTATTCACCTTCTTGGATTCCTTGGAAAATCTTTTTCTTGTACTGTGCGGAAGAAACACCACCATTTGTCAAAGTTGACTCCCAAACAGGAAGTCAAAACCATCGAGGCACCCCAGAGTTGAAAGATATAGGGAATCTCACCGATCCTACATTAGAGAGAACACAAAAACAAGCGTATCTTGTATACTTGGGGATAATCGTATATTTGAGGCCACTTGTTTGAAGCAATTGTTGTAGTTGAAGTGAGACTGCAACAATAACTCTGCGGATTACTGGCGATTCGCGAAGGATCCAATGGGCACTCGGAAAGGTTAATTGCGTCAGGCTAAAAGGCGTTAAAGACAACGCTTGTTGGGAGGCAACCCAATGTTTTTAATTATGTTATTTTAATTTACATCTTTATTTTATTTTATTTTGTCTTGAAACGATCTCACGGTCTTGGGTTCTTGTTTTGTGTTGTTGGATGACGGTGGGTGAAAAGTGAAACCAGGAAAAAGGAGCAACAACGAAAAAAGGAAAAGCGATGCGTCGTAGCTGGCTGAGTCAGGCATGGCGCGGAACTCAGAGGCCACAGATACTAGCAGCGCCATGGCCTGAATCTCGTGCAGCGGCGGAACTTCAGAGCCATATTACCGCAAATTTGAAATTTTCCTCACCAGACCTCCGTTATGACCATTGTGTTGTGTCGATGGTTGTCCTTTTATTTTATTTTCTTTGAGTCTTGCACATTGGGACAATGTGTGATTTAAGTTTGGGGGTATTTTATTTGTGTCTTGTTATGTTTTAATTAAGTCTTTTTTTTTATTGTTTTGTGTTTATTTTGAGTCACAAATTTTTTTTCTTTTTTTTCTTTCTTTTTTTCATAATTGCATGTCAAAGATCATGTATGTTGTAGTTGCTAGAAACACCTGGTGAAGGAAGGTGGAATAATGTAATGGAATTAGAAGCAACTATCTAAACACCTAGGTTAGATATGCCAAAAACTCACAAAAATCATACATTTGGAGTTTCTTGCTTAAAATTGTGCATGCTAAATTATGAAAACCTATGTGTTATGATTGCTTGCTATTTGGCGAAATAGTTAGGATATGCGTGTTAGGAGATGACTCGGACATTTCTTTGATAGCGATTTTACCACTCTTTTCTACCAGAACATTAAAAGTATCACTAGTCATTATTGAGCCCAAAATTGAAACCTTCTTTGACACCCTATATTCCCACAGTTGTGCCATAAGTAAAAATGTGAAGTAGTGGAATCAATTGTGTTAAAAAGAGACAAAAAGAGTGAATGAGCTTGTTGCTTTGATAAAAAAAGTAATAAGAAGAGGCAAAGCCTAAGTTTGGGGGTGCTTGTTATTATAATACTCTTATTCTCCCAAAACAAAGAGGAAAAGATAGAATTGAAGTGAAGAAAAGAACAAAAGAAAAGGAAATCTTGAAAAGCTAAAGAGCATAGTGCACAAAAATGAGCCTAAATGTCTATTTTTACCAACCACTACCTAAGCCTACATTACAACCCTTAAAGTCACGAAGATCTTTTTATGCATATTCGAGATTAGTGGAGAATAGCAAGTAAGCATGCCATAGGATTTTTGAATTTATATGCATGATTTAGTATATTGACTTCCATTAAAGCATGATAAATATGAGTTTGCGAAATATCTAGCTCAATGTGTTTAGTGTCTTTGAAAAATTTCATGCTACGTATTCCTGCATATTATTACGCTAACCTTCGTGTTTTCTAGATAACACTAAATGCGCAAAAGTGATCAATGTCGGTGAGTCTTTTTCGTTTCTTGAGTCTTTTATTTCTTTCTTTCTATCTTTGCTCGAGGCGAACAAAGGTTAAGTTTGGGGTATTTGATGGTGTATTTTATATACACTTTTTGAGTCATTTTTAGTTAGTATTTTACTCATTTTATTTATGTTTAGTATAGTATTAGGGTCGTTTTCCATTCTTTTGTGTCAAAACGGTCACAAATTGAGAAATTGGGAAAAATAGAGAAAATGAGCTTAATTGAGATGAAATTGGACACACAAAGGGCCCAGAAATGAAGTCTAAGAAGTTCAGAATTATAGAGAAAATCGACGAAGTCGGACGAGAAAAAAACGGCCAAGCGAGTCGCGAGAAAAATATCACCGTGGCAGGAAAGCAGCCGCGGCGTAATCTTTGAAAGTCCCGGAGTTCTTTGAATTTGGTATGTATGGCTGATCTGCGAACGCGCCAGCGAATTGTGAAATCTTTGGGCGAATTTGACATGTTTGAGAATCCTAAGGGATAACTTTTCCTTCCAAAGGGATAACTTTTCCTACTAAAGGAAAACCTTTCCTACCTAAAAACCCTTACCTAAAAGGATTCTAATAACTTTTCCTACCTACACAAATCCTTAACCCTTCACCTAAAGGATTCTTTGGCTATAAATACTATACATCATTAGAAGAATTAGGCATTCTCCATTCTACCATTCACCATTCTACATCCATCCTTCCACCAATCCACGCATAAATATTCCACAACTGACCGCCTGGATCTTGGCTTGGAGACTCGTTCTTAGTAATTTTCTTTCCTTTTCTTTTCTTTAATTCGGTTTTGCATGATGAACTTTGAATTAGTTCTTGTCATATTCATGGCTAGGAACTAATTCTCTTATAAGGCTTTATGTTGAATTTCTTGAACCTTATGTTATAAATTAATGCGTCTTATGGTTATTATTCTTATTGAGAGATCTATCGATAATTGAGTTGAATTCTTGGTAGCTAATTGACAACTAGTTATCACTATATGATTTCTAATCAGTTACGAAAAGGAGGATTGTGAATATCTTTGTAAGTTGGGTAAACGATCTTGAATTGGGGATGAAAATACCTCAATTAGATTTGTAAGCGTTGATGAGGAAACAACCCTAATTTTGCGCATTGTGCGTGACGGTCGACTAGGTTTTTGTGTTTAATCCTCCTATGGCGTTACCACTTATCGTGAAAGTTAGGTAAGGAACAATCGGGGTTGAGTGTTTATATAACCTAACGGGAGTAAAAAGCGATTTAAATAAACTGCTTTCTCGAAAGAAGAATACCATAAGTAATGCATTAGTAAGTAACATAAGCGGATAGTAAGGATACATAGAAGCCCTATTCTCATCACATCTGAAGTAATTCTTTATATTTACTTATCTTTAATAATTCTTAGTTATAAACAACCAATCAAATATTAATTCGCCAAATAGATACTAGAAAATAGATAACTGGTACTTGAACCCTAATCCTAGAGGACGATATTCGGTCTTATCTAAGACTATACTACTTGATACGATAACGTGGACTTGCGTTTAAAAGTGTGTGCATATTACGCGCATCAAAGACCGAAGGGGTGGGGTTGGTTGTGAATTTTCTTAAAAGCCACGTGTTAGTATAACATATGTCATTCTTTCATGTGAGAATCAATTGAGAACACACTATGAAAATTTTAAGATTATGAAAAATGTGTTAACTTGGAAGACTTTTGGCCACTCACTATAGAGCGGTGGTTAGACCAATTATGTTGTATGTGACAGAGTCTTGGCCAAATAAGACTTCACACATACAAAAGATGAGAGTTACGGAGATGAGGATGCTGAGATGGATGTGTGGCATAAAGGAGAGATATGATTAGGAATGATGATATCCAGGATAAAGTGGGAGTGGCCTCGGTGGAGGATAATATACGGAAAGCGAGGTTGAGATGGTTCGGGCATGTGCAGAGGAGAGACACAGATGCCCAGTGAGGAGGTGTGAAAGGTTGGATATGTACGGGTTCATGAGGGGTAGAGGTAGACCAAAAAAGTATTGAGGAGAGGTGATTAGACGGGATATGACGCAGGCGCAACTTACTGAGGACATGACCTTAGATAGGGGGTTTTGGAGGACATGTATTAGGGTAGAAGGGGTAGTAGATAGTCGAGCGTAGTCCTCTTTACGCTTACAAAATGATAGTGTAGTGTTATTACTGTAGGCTCGATTAGTGCATGACATAGGCAGCATTATTGCTCATAGTACTACGTAGTTTGATTCATAACTGTATGTGTTCTTTAGTGTAATTTATTTATCTTATTTAGTTGTGTTAACTAATGCTTCTTGTTAGCTACTGCTTCCTGTTTTTAGAATGCGCTACCATTGCGTATTTGATTTTTACTATCTGCATGTCCACAATGCTTTAATTTCTCGTCTGAGTCTGACCGTTTCTCATACTTTATTTTGCCTGATTATGTTTTGTCTTGAGCCGAGGGTATCCCGGAAACATCCGCTCTACCTACCCAGGTAGAGGTGACACCTGTGTACATTCTACCCTCTCAGACCCCACATTGTGAGATTTTACTTAGTATGTTGTTGTACTTTTGGCCACTCACGTATTTTTCAGGAATGTTTTCATGGAAAATGACCTACACGAATGGTGTAACGACTCCTCCGGTGTCTCCGACATGCACCCGATTATCCGTGAAGATGCGAAGTACCAACGACTAGACGGTAAGCATAAGACCTCGTGCACCTTAACTATAACTTTGCAGTGACAACCTTAATCGAACGTGGTCTTTCTTCGGAATTATCTGAACAGGTCGATTCTCCACCCCCTTTGTTTTAGTAACTTATCCTAAGGTCTCCTCGCCAAGAGCTCCCCGACGACGACAGATGAAACAACCCGTCTGTTATGGCGGGGCGACTTTTTTCTTTTACTTGCTCTTGAATTCTGATTCTTTATTTTTGGTTTTTATTGATGTTTTTATTTTAACTAAAAGGTCAAATTTAAAAGAGGTAATTTGCTTGATATAATCCACGCGAATTCGTGCCATCACCTCTCGAAACCCAATTTTGTTGTACGCATCAATCGATCCGAGATTATATAACGCTGCAGAAATTGAATATAAGGGGTTGATTGATTAGATAATGCAAAAAACATTTCGCGCTTAAAAAAGAAAAATCAAATCTTGGGCACTAGAGATAGCATTGTTGTTTTGTCATGCTCCACACATTCATGTCCAAAAAGATAAACCCACGATCCCCACGTGGACAAAATGCTACCTCTGCTGACACACTAACACACTTTCCATAAAACAACAACCTAAGTACTACTCTTTGAGTTAAACCCTCATCAATGGCATCTCTATTTTCCCCTACTACAACTTTCCATCAAGACCCAAATCTCATTTGTTTCTCACCCTTAAGACCCATTTCAAATAGCTACTATTTTTGGTCATGCACTAACCATTCCAAGAAAAACAATATCATTACATGCAGTTCTTTTGTTAATGAAATTTCTGTTAGTTTAGACAATTCTTTGTCTCAACTCCCATTTTTTCAATCTCGGTATGCACAATTTCAAGAATTACCTGAAACACAAAGATCGGGGTTGTTAGTTTTTGCAGGTCTAACTTGGATTTACTTGACTGCTAGACCTGGAGTTTTAGTTGGTGCTATTGATGCATATATTTTGGCACCTATTCAAGTGGGGTTGGATAGTTTGAGTGGGAAAAGGAGTTTTAAGATGAAAGATTTTTTGATTGGTGATAGGTTGGGAGAGGGTTCATTTGGGATTGTTTATTCTGGTGTTATTGTTCCTAAGAATGTTAATTTGGATGAAAATGTGAGGAAAAGAGGATCATCACCCTTAGTGCAGATTCAAGATTCAAGGAAAAGGTCATTCTTTTTTTCTTTTTTTTTGATAATCCAGGGTTTGAGTGATCTTAGTCATATCGCTGCGCAAAATCTTGTCTTGCGCTCGCAGGCGAATGAAACCGTTCTTAGCTGCCAGTAAATCGCGGGATGTGCGCGTTCGATGTCTTATCGCCAGCGGATCAATCTTCTGAGTCAAGCGCTGCATGCGAGCTAGTATCAAACCCACACCGCAACGTCGTGCGGTTAAATTCTGAGTTTTATACGAGGCAATATCTTGGAGAACGTGTCGGGAATCGAACTTGCAACCTTTCGGTCACAAGTTCGATGCTTACCGCCTGAGCTGTCCCCTCTAGATGAAAAGGTCATTCTTAAACAGGTAAAATGTTGTACTCCCTCATTCAAATTATTTGTCACTTTTTTATTTACCTAAACACATCCAACCGGGTTGACCGACCAGGTTGACCGTAGTTCTTAAACCGGGCCGACCAAGGCATCTGGGTTGGGGTTGGGTTGGCCCAACCTGACCCGCACGGATTAAAAAAACCCGAGCCGTGAGTTAGGCGATAAACCGGTTCCATAACAGGTTAACGAGCCGGGGGCCGGTAACAAAAAAAAAAAAAAATTGCCCAACGGTCATTTCGGCCAGATTGGCTTGAAGAAATTGGGGGGGGCGGCAGCGCAGCGCCATTCATTCGGCCGGTCACTATTTTGTTTTTGTTTTTTGTTTTGTTTAATTATTTATTTTAATTCCATTTTTACCCTTTAAAAAATCTATAAATTCTCTACATTTTCTTCATTTTTATCACACAACATTTCTCTCAATTCTCTTATTCTCATACTCTCTTAATCAACTTTATTATCAATTTTCAAGTTATTATTATTATTAGTTTTCAAATTCAAAGTAGCAAGCCTTGAGACTTGAGCTTGAGTTTATTGAATTACGAATCCGAAGTTTGGTACACTCGTTTCATTCTCTAATTATTTTATTAAATTGTCATATTTATTTGTTGATTATTTAAATATTTTATAATGTCTTTACTAAGGGAATTGCGTCGGGACTGCGCCGTAAATCTAGTTCAAGGGGTAAAAAATATGTAGGTTCTTCATCATCTAATCAAAATATAGATTATGATCAAATGCGAAGATTTTGGAATAGAAGATAATGAATGTGATAACGTTCAATTAGATAATATTGTTGAACTTGAAGAGCAGAACCTCCTACACTCTTAGTGTTCCTTACATCGATGTTAGTGCTGCTAGTGGTAGTCGTAATCGTAAACCTCCTTTACAGAACGTTAGCAAGAAAAAAGGAGTAAAGTGTGACTCTTTTATGATAAAGTTGTAGATGCGATAGAGTTAAATGTAATATTTGTGGGAGAACTTATAAACATAAGGCGGGGTGGTGGCGGGGGCCGGGCACTATAGCTAGACATATAAAATTCGATCATACGACACAATGGAATCAGTCGATTTAGAACGATCAACAACTTAATCCATTAAGCGGGGTTGGCTAAGTGCGATCCAAAAGATCGCATTGAATTAGCAAAAATGATTGTCGGAGGTTGTTTGCCTTTTCTTTTGCTTCTTCTTCATATTTAATTACATATATTCAAAGAGTATATAATCCTTTTTTTAAAGGTGTTCCTCGTAGTACTACTAAATGATATTTTTAGACTTCATAATGATTATGTTATTTTCTTGCAATATTTGTTTGCTAACCTTCCATGCCATGCTAGTTTTACTTGGACATTGGACATCGTTGAGCAGTTATGATTATTTAACAATTACTTGTCATTGGATTGATGAAAATTTTAGAATGGAAAAAGCGTATTATTGCTTTTGCGTATGGCGAAGATCAAAGTCATCTTGGAAAATATATAAAGCGAAACTATTTGTTTTTATGCCCAAAAATATAATCTTTATAATAAAATACTTTGTGTATCATTCGATAATGCATCTAATAATCTTACCTTTGTAGATCTTTTAAAGCGGAAGTACAACCACTTCCCGATATATTTCATGTTCGTTGTGCTTGTCATATTTATAATTTAATTGTTAAAAGTGGTCTTGATTTATTTTCACAAATAAAACTTGTCAAAAAAGTTGGAGTTATTCAGTAATAATAGGAAAAATAGAATTATAGAATTTAAAGAAAAATGTAAACAATTTAATTTGAGACCTAAATTCATGCGGAAGAGATTATTACACGGTGGAATTATACTTATTTATTTTTAAAAGAATGTTATAAGTATAAAGACCCATAACACATGTTGCAAATGCGCATTGTAAGAACGTGATGTATATGTTAGCAAGCGAACATTGGAAATCAATTGGTGAACTTTTAAAAAATTTACGTAAATTTTACACTACAACTGTTGAATTTTCAGGATCTTATTACCCAACAGTTTGTAATGCTTTAGCTCATATAGCTGAAATTTTCTATTTACTTTATGGTTTAAAATCAAATGTGAAATATCTGAATCACGATTCTGATTATGTTTGAAAAGTTTAAAAAATATTTTTTTCCTATTCCTGATGTTTATTGTATTGGTGTAGTCTTAAATCCTTCTATTAAAAAAGTAGATTGTCATAATTTAATATTTAGTTTATATACTTATATGGAAATAGGTCAAACAGAAACTCCATCTTCATTTGATTGCATAAGTAAACTTGATACTAATTTAACTACATTATATGAATATTATGCTACATTACATGATAACACCAACTCTGCTACTAATATTCCTTCTAGTTACGGTTACGTATGCACTGCGAGATTGATGATGATGGCGATGAAGAAGAATCTTTAGACATATGGAGCACTTTTACAACACAACCAACCACTGGCCGATCTTGCGATGAGATGCAATTTTATTTGCAAAAGCCATGGAGTCGAAGATAATTTTGACCGCTTTACAATGGTGGCGGGATAACAAAGGCAATTCCGGTACTTGCGATGGCGGGATGTTCTTAATGTGTCGATCTCAACAGTGGCTTCTGAAAGTGCATTTAGCCAAGCTCGAGATCAAATAGGAGACACACGTCACTCATTGGGTGGAAACACATTAGAAGTGTTAGTGCAGCAGGGATTGAATCGGTCGGAGAGAAAAATCAAGGATGTGGAGCGTTAATTCTCCGGAAGATGAAGAAATAGGCAATATTTTGGAAGGCGGGAGCGGAGGCGGGACTGGAATTAATACTCCAGATTTAGAGGCTATGGAGCATAACCAATTCAATCAACCTATAGATTACGAAGAACTTGCAAAAAGGATCGTAATATGTAAATAAAATTATTATTACTTCATTATGTACTCTTATTAACGTTATGAAAGTTCAAAAGTTTACATCTTATCATTAATTTTAATTTTACTATCTATTTAGTTGTTAATCTGTTATTACTTATAAGTTATATGACTTATATCTACTAATCTAATAAATTAATAAAAGTATAATTACAAATTTACAATATAAAGTTATAAACTATAAAGTATAAAGTTATAAACTATAAAATAAAAAGTTAACTTTAAGTTTCAATTTTAATATATACAACTAAATTATATATTATATTATTATATTACATATTTAAATTGAATTTAGTTTATATTATAGAAAATAAATACTAGAAATAAAAAATAAAAATAAAAAAATAAGCGGGACCGGTTGGACCGATTCGACGAACACGCAGGCAACACGGAATCGATGAAGCGGGCCGGTTGGCGTGTCCGATGAACCGGGCCGTGCCGTCAAGCCGTTAAACCTAAGAACTCTGAAACGGGCCGATCGGCAGATTAGCCACCTTTAATTTTACCTGCCCATAAGAAATATTAATTAGGAGGGTTATTTAACTACTTTTACCCTTATTTATGTCTAAATTATAATTCATTTTCATTAAATGTTTACTTTATTTATGTGTCATTTCCCCTAATGTCAAAATTCTACAAAATGGGAAAGAAATAATTAATTGTGCCTTGACTTTTACAATTATAAATAATTTGAGACAACTAATTTTAGTAACCCGACAAATAATTTGAGACGGAGGGAGTATTATTTATCCTTATAACTCACCATTTATAAGCAATATTTGACTGATTTCATTAGTGAAAGTGATATTGGTACGTGAGTAAACGTTTGAGACATGAAATGATGGACAATCATTGGTTGAATGACACGTGTTCCACGTTGGTAAATGAAGGAAGAAATGTACGATGGGTAAAAAATGAAACGAGTCGGAAATCGCCGCGGAGCCGTGAAGAGCATGGCGCGCCTCATGTGGCGCGGCGCGTGAGCGATGTTTTGACTCTTTGGAAGTTTGGCGCGCGGCTTCTCGGCGAGAACACGGCTTCGATGGCGAATCTTGGCGTGGTGAGAATATTCTGACTTTTGAGTTGGTTTGGGGCATTGATTCTCCACGAATTGGTACTTGAATTCAACCATTATTTGACTGAATTACACCCCATCAATAAGTGTCATTACATGACTATTGATGACCATTACTTGACTAGTTGGGAAATCATCTTACACACACTATAAATTGAGGCCCTTGGCTCAATTGTAGAACACACATCACTCATGTATAGTTCAGATTTTCTGAACTCCTTCCTCTATAGCATATCTTTCACACTCAAAGGTTCTTACAGAAAGCAACGAGTTTCGCTTCTTCGTTGTTTAGTTGTTGTTTTATCTTGGGAGGCGATTTGCCCGTATCGTAAGAGGATATATACGGGACAATAATGTCTTGGGGCATAGTGAATATCACTGACTCGGTGTATTATAACACTACCAGATTTAGTGTCTATTGGTTTCAGGCTATCAAGATCAAGGAGCTTGCTGCAATTGGAACGAAGATTCAAAGATCCAAGACTCCAAGATTGATTCAAGAACAAAGATCAAGACCTCAAAAGCTTGTTGTTGCCACAACACTTGTTGGATTCAAGTTTGTTGTATTGTAATCATATTGTTTACCCTTTCAAAGCACTAGTAGTAGTTGTATACTATTCCCGTACATCCATTGTGTATCTCACAAACTTAAGATATTATTGGTACTAGTGCTAGAAAGGTGTTTGATAGCCGATGTGATCCCAAATCTGGCTGTGATTTTCTTGATGAAACCAGTTCTATTGACAGTTCTATGAACAGTTCAAACACTGTCTCTCTCAACAGATCTTCTGGTCCTAGTATTGGGTCTCTCTTTGACGATAGTTACAGATCTGTGTTCGTCAAAGGGGAGATCTCTGTTGCTGATCCTGAACTTGAAGATACTGTTGATAGTCATGTTGGCAAGGCTAATGGTCAAGGAAGAAAGAGTTGATGTCACCGCTCCCGAGAGTGGTGAAAACAAGCGTCCACGAGAGGTTGAGGATGTCAACTGGGACATGGGGAGAAGGCTGAAGATGATGTTCCATCTTATAGCAGAAATCCTCCATCTTATGGTAAGGAGGATTTGGACACGTGACTGACATGGGCCAGACTCCAAAGGTATGAGTAAATTGTTCTTCCTTGTCAATAATGAGATTAAAAGATGTCTGATTAAAAAGAATAAAGCAAGGCTATAAATATGAAAGTGGTTTCCATATATTCTTTACGCCTTAATATCAGAAGTTTAATCTCGCTTTCCTTCCCGTTTAAATATTGGACTGTTATAAACAACGGCCTAAAAGATATGGACTTAGATTGTAATAAATTGGATTTATGGTTTTGAATGACGTTCTAGCTTTTGCCACGGCCTAAAAGATATGGACTTAGATTGTAATAAATTGAATGACACGTGTTCCACGTTGGTAAATGAAGGAAGAAATGTACGATGTGTAAAAGATGAAACGAGTCGGAAATCGCCGCGGAGCCGTGAAGGGCTGTGGCGCACGTGTGGGAGCCGTGCTTGAGCAGTGTTTTGCCATCGAAGTTTGGCGCATGTGCCGATGTGAGAATCTTGACGGGAGCGGAAAAATTTCTGACTTTTGGGCTGGTTTGGGGCATTGATTCTGCACGAATTGGCACTTTAATTCAGCCATTTGGCTGAATTACACCCCCAATAAGTGCCATTACATGGCTATTGATGACCATTACTTGGCTAGTTGGGAAGTCATCTTACACACTGTCACGCCTTTTTTCGACCGCGACATTTTTTTTTAAAACAAAATGGCTCCTGCTCAAATAAAAGTGTTAGAAAATAAATAAAAATGCTAAAAAGTGCTAAAAGAATGCTAAAATGCTTAAAAAGTGCAAAAATGTGCTAAGGTTGCTAGAATGCTAAAAAATGCTAAAGGGTTCGCGGGAGTCGCCACCTAATTAATTTGGGTGAATTAGGATACCTAAATGTTTAACTAGTTTAAAGTAAAACATTAACTCCATTTTAATGGTCTGCTAAACTTAATGAGATTCTGGGTAAGGGTTCTTTATTATCCTAAAGGGAAGGGGTCAGGCACCCTAAAGGATCCGCTAACTTGCGGTTGTCCGTTTAAACCTAGGGTTAATTATTATATTGCCAAAGAATGCATGTTTTGAAACCACTTAAGCAAAAGATATTTGTAAGTAAAAATATATTTTGACAAACATAAAATGTAAGAAAAAATATGTAAAGTTAGTTCTGGTTGGAAACGTGCATTTATAAAGTAATAAAAAGTACGAAATTATCTTATAAGGTATAATATAGAGGTAATAATGCAAAATCTGTTATGACAAAATATATACTTATAGGATATGTATTATGCGAAGGCTAATGATCTTGCGATTTAAATAATTTTTCCTATGTGAGTGCTGATAGGAGTTTATAAAAAATGATCTTCTCATGTTAGGATTTAGTAACAAATAATGTTTTGACTACCTAAATAATTGTGCGAGTGACAATTACTAAATAGTTTAATTATAACTTAAGCAATGTATGTCAAGCAAGAATATTTAACTTAAGGAGGAAATAAATCTCTAATGTCAAATTACTTTCTAATAGTGACTTAAGGCTTAGGGGTCCTGCTAATGTAGCGTAATGTTAGACAATTAATTTACAACAAGTAGATGAAGCAAAGTAAGGAATAAATAAGGAGGACTCGAAGGAGAGCGGCGTCTTTTACGGCGGTTTGAATGAAGATGCACATCACGATTCATATGCATTATACTCATGATGAGTCTCATGATGAGACTCTTCGTTTAGCTCCGGCGTGCCATGTAAAAGAAAGAAAATAAAGATTAGTATATATCTTAGTTATTTAAATCATAAAAGAATCTACATGATCCATAATTGTATGCGCAACGGTATACAAAGATGTAAATCGATCGACAGCAGAGACCATCTGCGCGATCGGCAAGCGGGGCGGCGGATGATGAAATCTGAGGAGATCAACCCATAGAGCAAAATCTCATGGTTCAAGTTGTGATGTACTTAAATGTTAAGCTATCGATACATATGGCATGAGTAACTCACAATTCCTTTACAGATATACTATGGCAAGAACAAGAGATGCAAGCGATTAAAGCGACCTTGATGACACGTAGTAACATATAGAAAGGTAGAGGAAGTAGGCTTATGCAGCGGTTTGTGTTCTTAGAGATAGTTTGGTCGAACAATGCGACGGTGACTTCAACAAGAAACCAATGTGCAAGAAAAAGCGAGAATCGATGCGTAGGGCATTCAAGACATATGAGATGTGATAGAAGGTATATCCAGACATACGATCAATTTGAGGTACACTATTACTCATTTATGAATAATCTAGATAAGCTGTATCCACAATTTATAATCCAGGATCAACCCTGTATTTTCAAACAGTAAGGTATGTACTTTATTTCAGATAGTTGATTGCAGTCGTAGCCTGAGTCTAATCATATTGACAAAGTGAGTTTATACAAGGCAACTATTGAACAAAACTTAAATTACAGCCTAATCTCAAGCCATTTTACAAAAAATACTAACACTTTAAGATATCATGCCATAAGAATGAATGTAGAATGGCTAGGATCTATCATAGCATGGATGGCATAAACAATTTTTCAAGGAGCCCAGCAGACAACCACACACATCATAATAGGTAACTTAGACATGAAGATCCAATTCAAGCAACCAATAAGAAACACTAAACAATCGACAATAGACATTTTCTCTAGTTAATATCTATTTCAGATCTTGCATCAGATCCCAAGTCCAACAGTTCAGTTCATGCTAATGTAGACTTCAAAATTTGCTTATCTCATATCACTCGTAGAAACATATAAGAATAATAGCCAACAGACGTATTAAATCTTTACTAAATATGACACAATAGCACGATACTCCCATAATTACCATACCTAGATTAATCAGAAGCAAACCATTCAATATCCTATTCATACATTAACAAAAAAAACCGCCAGTCGAATGAACTAACACATGTTCAGTAAGCGAAACAAAAATACAGAAATACAAAGCTGCAAAAAATAGTCGATAGGAAGCGGATTTTACCTTCTCGACAATGACCGAGGCGTATCAAGTCGCTACCACTCGGGTTTTGGTTTTGCGATGCGAATAAAGCGGCGCGGTTTGTCTGATTTCTGGCTAGAATTGAAAGAGAAGGGTTCGAACTTCCTACTCTACCATGTTCTGTCAGTTTGCTGCCGTCAGGTTCTGAATCGATCGATGCTCTGTCGATTGTGTAAAGCGATGGCCCACTGTGAGCTCGCTGCTGGTGAGCTCCCGTCTGTGCTCTATTCGGGATGTTCTGCCCTAAATTGCTATGTGACTACCCTCCTCTCGAGCTCGACGATCATTTCGCTGCTAGGGGTGCGTCAACGCCTATCGATTTTAGGTGCTCCCGATTTACGAATCTCGAGTTCGATGATTTCTCCCAGAATCGATGCATGGGTCCGCCACTAATGTGCTCGACTTGCGTGTGCTTATATAGCCTCCTTTGAGTTCTAATATGGTAAGCAATCGATCTTATCTTTGGACCGCCATTTGAGTCGATTTTGTGTGATTTCTTGCGATGTAATTAAGGTAAGAAATCGTGAGAGATTTGAAGGATACTTCTTTGGTTTTGAAGTGATTCGATCATGTAAATGATTTGAAGGATTTGGTAGGAAGATCCGGTGGATGTGCGTGTGTAAGGAAGGTAAGGAGAGGTCGCCGATTCTCAGCGAGAATCTCGGCGACGGCAGTGCGTTTTAGGTTTAGGTTCGTTCTTTGTCTAAGAGTGTCGCGAGGAGAGTAGGGAAAGTGAAGAGTGGGGGTTTGGGCGATAAGGAAAGAGGCGTGGGTAGGCGGCGGTATTGGGTGTGGGCTGCGGGTCGCGGGCATTGGCCCAAAGGAGCTGGGCTGGGTAGAATTTAGGGTAGTTAGTGTTATTTAATTAGGGGTAAATTATTTAAAAGGGTATTAGTTTTAGGTAATTAATTAGTTAATTAAATTAATAAATTGTGCTTAAATTATTTAGGTGTTCTATTAGCCTAAGTTTAAATTTAAATAATAAATGCGGGTGTGCTATTTAGTTAACGCTTAATATTTTAGAATGCGGCGCTATTATAAAAAAAAATCTTATTATTGTTGTGTTTTATTATTATAAAATTGTTTTAAAATTAGTGTAATTTTATAGTTAATGACTGGACGGGAGGGTCAAAATTGGGTGTCAACACACACACTATAAATTGAGGCCCTTGACTCAATTGTAGAAAACACATCACTCGTATAGTTCAGATTTTCTGAACTCCCTCTCTAGTATATCTTTCACACACTCAAGGTTCTTCTTGAGAAACACTTGAGTTTCCTTTGCTCATTTGTTTAGTTGTTGTTTTATCTTGGGAGACAATTGTCCATATCGTAAAAGGATACATACGGGGCAATAATGTCTTAAGGATAGAGTGAATATTACTTGACTCAGCAGCGCAATTATAACGCTACCAGATTTAATGTGTATTGGTTTCAGGCTATCAAGATCAAGGAGTTTGCTGCAATTGGAACGAAGATCCAAAGATCCAAGACTCCAAGATTGATTCAAGAACGAAAATCAAGACCTCAAAAGCTTGTTGTTGCCACAACACTTGTTGACTTCAAGTTTGTTGTATTGTAATCTTTACCCTTTCAAAGCACTAGTAGTAGTTGTATACTATTCCTGTACATTCATTGTGCATCTCACATTTTATTCGTCCAACAGTCGTCTTGTTTTGTCTCAACGGTATATAGTTATGTTTGACTCCCTTTCATCATTGTTAGTTCTTGAATTATTTCTCTCTTGCATTTACTTTCTATCGGGCTTATTTAATACTCTTCCTTTCCCAGCAACATTTTAGTTTGTTTTTCAATTTATACGTAAAGATTGGTGTTCAAGGTGCTGCGGAATGTGGTGAGTTTGAAGAATGGTTCAATTACAGGCTATCAAGAGCAGCTCCTGAGATATGTGCAGAGTTTCTTGGTAGCTTTGTTACTGAAAAAACTAACTCACGATATACTAAGGGTGAGAAATGGCTTGTCTGGAAATTTGAGGTAATTGAGCCATTTAAACCTTTCTTTCATTTAGTTTGAACCACCCGAAACAAAAGGAAAATCAGGCTAGGAGATGACTCGTAATCGATTCGGCTGTTGGACCCTGGACCCGGCTTTTCAGCTTTAGAAACTCGACTAGAAACTATAGAACCCCGCCCAGAGACTTACATTGGAATCCTGAAGCACCACCACGAACGCTACCGCGCGTCCGCCTGCAGACATGCTTGATTCTCGTCCTTTGGCCACTCCTCTTACTAGAGGTACCGAGCTTCCGTACTTTTCCCACCAAAATTCCTTTTCTTTAGAACTATTCATGACTTTTTTGTTGTCTTGAAAGTCAAATACAGGTCATCTGTCAGTTAGTTATTCACCTATTAGACTAGCTGCATAAACATATATTGTTCAGCATCAGTAGGAATACATTACATTGATTTCCCAGTCGAAGAAGAAACATACTTTTTTTAATGTAGGACCTTCATGTGACAGGGAGATCGTGACCTAGGTGATTACATGAAGGATCGTGGCTTCCCCTTGAATATAGAATCTTTGATGTTTGGTCGTGTCTTAGAAGGGTTGGAGTCAATTAAACGGAATGCACTAATTATCAAACAAATCATGCGTCAGATTATTACTTCCCTTAAGAAAATCCATGACACGGGTATAGTCCATAGAGATGTAAAGCCATCCAACTTAGTGGTTTACGAAAAAGGGACAAATCAAGCTGATAGATTTTGGGGCAGCAACTGATCTTCGGATTGGAAAAAATTATGTGCCTGACAAGGGGCTACTTGATCCTGATTATTGTCCACCTGAACTCTATGTTATGCCAGAAGAAACTCCAAAACCACCACCAGAGCCAGTTGCTGCATTTCTTTCCCCAGTTTTGTGGCAGGTATTTTTCTAATACATGGATTTATATTGCTTGTCACTCTTCCTTCATTTGTAAGCTTGAGATAGAAAATCATTCTCTGTGTAAATATACCAAAAAGGAAAATAGAAAGACTAAGGGTGTGTTTGGCATGGAGTTTCCAATTTACCCATATTTGGTTTTACAGGAAAATAATTGGATTTCTTACTTATTTTCTTATATTCGAGCCGTAAACAAAACATATTATTGTAAAAATATTTGTATATAATCCAGACAAATACTCTGGAAGGTGGAGGTGAGGGTAGGGGGTGTGGGTATGGGAGCTACAAGCGTGGGTGAAGATGACATGTGTTGGAGGGTGGGGAGGACACAATCAATGTGGAATGCCTCTTGTGGAACTTGTTTTCTCTGCTTCCACTTGGGAAGTTTAACCACCCGAGCATGGAAAAATTGGAGAACTCCATACCGAACACACCCAAAATGAGGAAAATGATTTCCCTAGAGGAATCGGGAAAAACAAGTTTCATAAGTGACATTCTACTCCTCCCCATCTTCCAACATACCCCACCCCGTAGCCCCACCTACACCACCCCCACATCCCTACCCGCCATCCACACCCCTCTGCCCAGATTGTATATAAATACTCTGGGATAATAATTTTTGCTTACTTACCGATGAAAATAAGTAAGAAAATTACTTATTTTCCAAGAATTGTTTTCTGGAAAACACTTTCCTTTATACCAAACACAACCTAAAGCATGTCTCAACTCCGTTTACTACACTAGATTTTCAGTCTTTTGGAAGGAAACCTGACGATGATGTTACTGCTGAGTTCATGTTTAGTACTTATAGCAGGAAATCTCTGTTATTGCAGCTAAACAGTCCCGATCTCTTTGACACATATTCTGCTGGAATAGTGCTTATGCAAATGGCAGTACCGAACTTAAGGTCTACAGCAGGCTTAAAGAACTTTAATTTGGAACTAAATGTAGTTGGATATGACTTGAATAAATGGAGAGAAAAGACTAGGACGAGGCCTGATCTCAGTATTCTTGATCTCGACTCTGGTAGAGGGTGGGATTTGGCTACCAAACTTATTTCAGAGAGAGGTGGGCGTTTATCTGCTGCTGCAGCTCTTAGACATCCTTATTTCCTTCTAGGCGGTGACCAAGCTGCTGCAGTTCTCTCAAAACTTAGCTTCTCAAAATAGGAGCACTCCTTGGTGATGCAAGTACGACATGTTTTTTGTGCTTGATACTCGTTTTCCTCCTTGTCCTGCTGATTCTTTTTGGTCGAGACTTCTTCTCGTTAGTATCTGGAGTTGTTAATGTGCATTAACAGCTGAAGTAGAGTTATGAAGTGATTCCAAAGCCGAAAATAAAGAGATGCTAACAGGGAAAAATGACCTGCTATGCTTTAGCTCTTTCTGTTTGATGGCATTATGGCAGAAGTATTTAAAAGATCCAGAAGGAAATTTGTAGTTTACTCTTATTGGTAAGGTAAAGAAAAATAGAAAATCATACACATTTACTTCTAACACTTTGTTGAAGGACAAGAAGAATTTTCAGCTTGTAGCAATCAAGTTATTTTCCCTGCACGGCGAGAGGGATCGGTAAGAAAAGAATAAAATAAAACAGATATAAAGTTCACCATTTGCAGAGCTGCAAGCAATTATACTTGTCTCTGGTTCATTATCTTTGTAAACAAAACATGACCGGTAACTGGACAGCGGAACTGTATATGAATTCTTGCGTGTATTTCTTATACAGTTATTTTGTTCTAGGCGTTTGCAGCTCTTGTAAAGTCACTTTCTTGAATATTCTCCATACTAATACGGACATGTATCCTTTCAGGCTGCTGCCCAAACCTCATTGAATTGGTGGCATATTTTCACCATTAATGGTAGATTGAACCTTGTATACAACTATTAATCCAATGAGGGTGAGAATAGGCATGTCCATCTCTGAGAACCAGTTTGGATTCATGCCGGGGAGTTCGACCACAGAAGCCATTCATCTTATTAGGAGACTGGTGGAACAGTATAGGAATAGGATGTGATTTTCATCGATCTCGAGAAGGTATACGACAAAGTACCTAGGGAGGTTCTATGGAGATGTTTGGAGGCTAGAGGTGTACCTGTGGCGTACACTAGGGCGATCAAGGATATGTATGATGGAGCCAAGATCAGGGTACAAACAGTAGGAGGAGACTCGGAGCACATTCCAGTGATGATGGGGCTGCACCAGGGATCAACTCTTAGTCCATTCTTATTTGCCTTGGTGATGGATGGACTTACGCTACAAATCCGAGGGGAGGTGCCATGTTGTATGTTATTCGCAAATGACATAGTCCTGATTGACGAGACTCGCAGCGGAGTGAACGCTAAGCTGGAGGTTTGGAGATAGACTCTGGAGTCTAAATGGTTTAGGTTGAGTAGGACCAAGACAGAATATTTGGAGTGCAAGTTTAGCAATGAGAGCGAGCTGGAGACAGACGAGGAGGTGAGACTTGATACTCAGGTCATTCCAAAGAAAGAAACCTTCAAGTACCTTGAGTCTATTATCCAAGAGGATGGAGAGATTGATGACGATGTCACACATCGTATTGGCCAGAGTGGATGAAATAGAGGCTCGCATCTGGAGTCTTGTGCGATAAAAAGGTGTCACAAAAACTTGAAAGACAAGTTTTATATGGTGGTGGTCAGACCGACTATGTTGTATGTGGCGGAGTGTTAGCCAGTCACGACTTCGCACATCTAAAAGATGAAAGTTGCGGGGATGAGAATGCTGAGATTGATGTGTGGGCATACAATGAGGGATATGATTAGAAATGATGATATTCGGGACAGAGTGGGAGTGACCTCGGTGGAGGATAAGATGCGGGAAGCTAGATTGAGATGGTTTTGATATGTGCAGAGGAGAGACAAATGCCCTAGTGCGGAGGTGTGAGAGGTTGACTATGGACGGGTTCAGGAGGGGTAGAGATATGTCGAAAAAGAATTGGGGGAGAGGTGATTAGACGAGATATGATGCAGATGCAACTTACTGATGACATGACCTTAGATAGGGGATTGTGGAGGACATAGATTAGGGTAGAAGGGTAGTAGGTAGTCAATCGTAGTCCTACTTACTCTTGAAAACTGGTAGTGGTAGTGTTATTGTTGTAGGCCCGCTTAGTCTATCTTACTAATAGGTGTAGTATTGCTTTATAGTTCCTTGTAATTTGATTTATGCTGTTATGTGTCATTTAGTGTATTTTGTTTAGCTTATTTTTTATCGGATCTGACTGCTTTTGTTGTTGCTATGCTCTTGCTTATGCTCTGTCTTGAGTCGAGGGTCTCTCGAAAACAACTGTTCTACCTACCAATGTAGAGGTAAGGTCCGCGTACACTCTACCCTCCCCAGACCCACGTTGTGGGATTTCACTAGATATGTTGTTGTTGTAAGCTAATACTGCTAGCTAGGCTTGGGCGTTGAGCCAAGCCGAGATGGATTGAGCCTACTCTTCTTGTACTGAGGTGAGTCGAGGCCACACCAAGCCTAGTCGAGCAAGCACGAGTTGACTCAACCAAGTTTTGGTTTGATATTAAGGAAAAAAAAACGTTTGGTATTAGTTAAAAAAAATCGAATTGAAATAAAATCAACCTGACATTGTAATATGCAGTTTTAAAAAATATGTTATACATAAAAAGTTATTATAACGTAACTTTAAACATTTCATAGTTTGTCTTTTACCATAATAATATTGGCTTAATCATAAATGTCCGTAAGACAAATTTTAAATATTTTTTTTCATTATTAAATTTCGTGCTCAATCAAACACATTCATATACCTGATTTTTTGATATTTAAGAAAATACTACGGCTAATTATGTAATACCGTTATCGCTTCAAATCACTATGTGTCAGCTTACTTAGAAAAGAAAACACCCCGAATTTCCTTCATTAGTCAAACAAGACGAAGGTCGTCCTTTATCGGCTTTTGTTGGATGGTTGTTACATGTTTTAAAATGTCATATCCTGTTGTATTATTTTAATGAATGTAAGATCTTGATAGATTGTATGATCATCCTTTATAATGGTACACATCAAAAATCTGAATAAGAAGCTTACAATAGTATAAAGAAAAAAGTAGATTAGGAAAAGAAAGGTAGGAAGGATTAATAAGTACTCCCTTCTTTCTAATTTATACAAATACGTTTGATTGAGCACGAAGTTCAAGGGAAAAAGAAAGATTTTTGAAATTTGTGATCCAAAGTAAGTTATGGAAATTTATGTGGCTATAAATCATTTAATTAACATTATAAAGGAAAGTTTAAAATCAAATTGTTACTAAATTCAAAAAGACGTTACGTTATTTTTTTTAGATTGACTAAAAATGAAAAAGTGTCACAGAGGAGTAATAAATAAGGGAAAAAGGTAATCACACAATCACGCCAAATCAATTGTTATATAAAATAACACTTTTTATTGTTATGATAATACGAAACAATAAAATTTAATTAATAATCAAAATATATTTAAAATAACAATAGGATTTTATCATCCAAACAAGCTGTAAGGAATTATTTTGGTGTCTCTATTTTCTACGTTGGATCATCATCATAATAGTCTGCCTTAGAATCAAAGAAATCAGTGTCTTTACTTTTCCTATATAATAATTGGTAAAATGTCCAGGCAAACATGTCACTTCAATTCATACGTTATTACTATTAGTATTCAGTGATAATTGTCTCATGACAATGCAAAAACGATAAAGATTTTGCAGGCAGTAGTAGTGCGATTAGCTGAGTGTTAGATTGGCTTCTAAGATACGTTTAAATCATTAAAAAGTTAAATAGTCCTAATGAGCCTTTTCCCACCCACTCACCTCCCTCCAACTTTGCTTTGTATATTTATGAAGTGTGGCAATCATATTGCTGATCTGAAGTAATTTTTTAACCATGGCAGTCGCTCGGCTGTTACTCTGCTATCTCATTCTCACTTCTGGCATCCATTTAATATACACTGTCACCGACCCCAGAGATGGTAAGAACTTTGTAACTAAATAGTATTTGGTTATACATTGTTGGACTGATTTCTTGAATTTTTATTTGAAGATGAGTTTCCAGTAAAATGTTTTTTGGCCAATCCTTCGTGTGAATAATTACGCTCTATGTCTGCTGGGAAAGAATATTTACGCGGTTTAGCTCAGTTTTTCCTTGATTACACATTTAACCACATTGTTTACCGTAAGTGTATTATGTTGTATAATGTTGTATACCGTGTGTATAAGCACTGTTGCGAAAACAGAAGTTGATTATGTGAATGTGAACTGAAAATATGGCTATGTAAGTGTAATTTATTATGTTGGCTTGTATATTTTTGTAAAAATCCCCTTCTTTTTTTCCACTCATAGATTTTCTAATCTTTTTTCAAGTTAAATGCATGTCCAAACACTATTTCAGCTTCCAAATACCTCTTTTTAAAAATATTTTTCAAATACTAGTACTTTTTTTTTTCAAATGTCACATTTTTTGTGTCCAAATGCCTACTAGTTGTTAGTGCCAATCTAGACCTTCAATGTATAAACCACAATAATATACAAATAACTCAAGTAAATTGAATTCGACAACAATAATGTTCAGCAAAAGCATAAACACATACTAACTTGTTTGTAGATAGAGACCTGCTCGACGTAGTGTCCTAAGACAAAATTCGCCCCCGCTTGTGCTGCAGTTTAACGGACGTCTGCCTTGAGGATACAACTATCTGAGTGATAGTTCTAGCACAAGAACTTCACTCCTGGCGAATCTACTTTATGTGTTCTTCAGAAATTTCTTGAAGAGGAAGAAGAAGCAACAATGATCATCAAATGATTTGATTCTTAAATCAGAAGATTAGATGTTGTTAATTGTATATTCTCTTTTAAACAAGTGATCTACATGCTTTATATAGCATGAATTTCGATCAGATGCAGCCATTAGTCCAAAGGTTATGACTCTATGTAAAGAGATACAACTTTTGGTTCAAAACTGAAAAATCCCGTCGAAGGCACCGCGGTCCTTGGCACTGGCACCGCGACCCTAATTCGATTTTTCTTTCCAGTGACTTACTGCCATCCAGGCACCGCGGTCCCTCCACAAGGCACCTAGGTGCTAATTTGACGAAAATTCCAATGGCTTACTGGAAAGCAGGCACCTCGGTCCTTCCACCAGGAACCGCAGCACTTCGACCTAAATTCCAAAAATGGATTTTAATCACTTGTTTTCTTCTTCAATCCACACAAGTTTCAACAATACCCCACATTTTCTATTCACACATCTAACAATACCCCACATGTGAATAGAAAATAAGATAAAAGAACTTATCATTATTTCTGTCAAACGAGATATGACATGCATCGGAAAAAGTGTCTTTTGGACTTGAAACCTTTCGTAGTGAATACCTATCAGGTCTACTTGTGAAATAGTGGACGAAGTGCCTTGAACTATTCACGTTTTGTAGTAAACCGAGACAACAAGTATCACACATATCATATCAACATTTTCAATTCTTACGGTTGTGTTCTTTTCGGTCATGAACAACTCCTTTCTTCATGAGAATTTCTAGAGAACGTAGCCATCTTAGTTCTCCCAGATGCGACCCCACATCAATCTCACATAAATAATATTAATCAAGAATAGTCCGTACTATCCCACCATAATGGCTATTAATATTATTAAGAACCAAGGTTCATCCCTATATCGTCAACGGATTAACACACTTGGTACATCATAGGAACGAGCATATGTGTGTTTTACGCTCCTTGAGTCTTCCCCAGCTAGTTTGCCTATTGAACCTAAACCATGGGATCTCCAATTATGATAGGTTAAGTTTCCACCGGTTAACAACTCATTGTATTGGCTTTAAACCCATTCCCCTCGATGTAAATACGACTTGCTCTCTTGTAGGACCTTTTGTCAAAGGATCCGCTATATTGTCTTTTGACTTTACATAGTCAATGGAAATTATTCCATTCTTCAGCAAGCTTCGTATTGTATTGTGACGTCGCCTTATGTGCTTTGATTTGCCATTATATATTTGATTCTTTGCCCTCGTCAGGGCAGCCATACTATCACAATGTATGCAAATGGCGGTCACTGGCTTTGTCCACAACGGAATACCTTCTAGAAAGTTTCTTAGCCATTCTGCCTCTTCGACAACTTTATCCAAGACTACAAACTCTGCTTCCATAGTTGATCTCGTATTTACCGTTTGTTTTGATGATTTCCATGATACCGACGCTCCACCAAGTGTTAATACATACCCACTTGTGGACTTACTTTCTGAATGGTTGGAAATCCAATTAGTATCACAATATCCTTCTAACACGGGATGATATTTTATATAATGCAACCCATAGTTCATTGTATGCTTTAGATATCGTAGTGCCCTTATTAGCGCTACCCAATGATCATTTTCAGGATTGTGTGAGTATCGACTAAGTCGACTCACTGTATATGCTAAATCCGGTCTCGTACAATTCATTATGTACATCAAGCTTCCAAGAACTTGTGTATACTCCAATTGAGAAACACTTTCACCTTCATTCTTCTTAAGGTGACTAGCGGGGTCAAATGGGGTAACAACCGGTCTATCATCATAGTGTCCAAATTTTCTAAGGACTTTCTCAACATAATGAGATTGGGTTAGTACATAACCATCAGAATTCCTTTGAATTCTAATACCAAAAATGATATCCGGTATTCCCATATCTTTTATATCGAAAGCAGCATGCAACATTTTTTTAGTTTGGTTAATGACATCTTTATTCGTTCCCATAATTAGCATATCATCCACATATAAGCATATAATACATAAGCATTCTTACATTCTTTAATGTATACACATTTAACACATTCATTTATGTGAAAACCATTTAATAATAATGTGTTATCAAATTTTTCATGCCATTTCATTAGCGCTTGTTTAAGTCCATATAACGACTTAACCAACTTACAGACTTTCTTCTCTTGGCCTTTCACAACAAACCCTTCGGGTTGTTCCATATAGATTTCTTCATCTAATTCACCATTCAAAAATACAGTTTTCACATCCATTTGGTGAATTTCCAAATTGTGAATCGCTGCTATAGCAATTAGCGTCCTTATAGACGTAATTCTCTTCACTGGTGAGTATGTATCAAAGAAATTCACACCTTCCTTTTTTCGGAATCCTTTGGCTATTATCCGAGCTTTGTATTTCTCTATAGTACCATCAGGTCTTAACTTTCGTTTAAAGATCCATTTATGGCCTATTGGTTTTTGTCCCGGAGGAAGATCAACCAATATCCATGTATTATTTTGCACAATGGATTCTACGTCACTTTGGATAGCCTCCTTCCAATAAGGTGCTTCAGATGATTCCATTGCAACCCTATACGTTTGAGGTTCTCCTTCCACGGGAAAAATCATAAAGTCCGGTCCAAACGTTTACTTCTTCTTGGTTCAGGATTTTCTTGAACCGATGAAGTAAGATTATCATCGTTTTGAGTGTCTTGGTATGACTCATCTTGAGGCAGTGTCCTTTTCTTATTATTAGGAACACTTATATCCTTGTCTTTGTAAGGAAATATGTCCTCAAATTTTTTTGCTTCAGCAGATTCCATTAGTGTGTTCTTGTGAATACCTTCAACATTGGAATGATACACCAAAAACTTATACGCTGCACTATTATTGGCAAGACCAACATAAATGCAATCCACTATTTTTGGTCCAAGTTTAGTTCTCTTTGGTAAAGGAACTTGTACTTTTGCTAGGCAACTCCACACTTTCATCATTTTGAAAGTAGACAATCTTCCATTCCATAATTTGTATGGAGATTGATCATTTTTTCTTTTGAGGAATTCTATTCAATATCATATTTGCAGTAATTAATGCATCACCCCATAAACTAAGAGGTGCACCCGAACTAATCAACATTGAATTTATCATATTCTTTCGTTCGACAACTCCATTTTGTTGTGGAGTATATGGCGCAGTGGTTTGATGAACTATACTATGAGTAGAACAGAATTCTTTGAACTCATTCGACGTATATTCACCCCCTCGGTCTAACCTTAGAATCTTAATTCTTTTGTCAAGTTGGTTTTTCACTTCTGCTTTGTATGTTTTAAACATGTTCAAAGCCTCATCTTTGGTATGTATTAAGTATACATAACAAAATTTACTGCAATCATCAATAAATGATATATAATAATTCTTTCCTCCACGAGATAGGGTTGCTTGGTAATCACACAAATCACTATGAATTAAAACAAACACTTCATTTGATTTCACAACAAATTTACGAGGATGACTTGCATATTTTGATTCTATGCAAACCCCACATTTAGTCATTTTGTTCATGGAACATTTTGGCAACATGCCTATCTTTACCATTCTTTGTAAGGAACGTTAATTTACATGGCCTAATCGAGAATGCCATAAAGAAGAAAAGGAATCAATCACATACTCAGAAGCAGTGCTATGGCAAATGCCTTAGTACATACAACACTTAGTTTGAAGAGCCCCTCACTGAGGTAGCCCTTGCCTACATACACCCTACCTTTAGTGAGTACAAATTTGTCAGATTCAAAAACTAACTTAAAGCCCTTGTTGTTAAGAACAGGGCCAAAAATTAAATTTTTACAAATTTCAGGCACATATAGTACATTGGTGAGCACAAGATCATTCCCGGAAGTGAGCCTCAAAGTCACCTTCCCTTTGCCTTCCACCTTCACAGAAGCAGCATTCCCAACAAACAACGGTTCTCCATCCTTGATGGCTTGGTAAGATGAAAACATGTCCTTCTCTGAACATACATGCATAGTAGCACCTGTGTCCATCCACCAATCGGTTGAAGTTATAACCAGATTTTCTTGAGCAGCCACAACCCCAACGAATTGGTTCTTTGTTTCAGTCTGGTTGGATTGGTTGACATTACTCGAACCTCCAACACCACCACCTTGACTCTTGCGAAGGCGACAATCCTTTGCCCTGTGCCCAGGTTTTCCACATACCCAACATAAGTCTGGTTGTGATTTCTTGAATGCATTGGTCCTTTGTGGGGCTAGTACATTCCTCCCGGTTGCAAAAGATGGCTTACCAATAAATTTGCCCTTGCCTTTCTGAAACTTGGCCTTTGTTGCATTGCCTTCTACCATGTTGGCATTAGGCTCCAATGAAACAACATCAGCCCTTTCATTCTTCCGGTTGTCCTCTTCCACACGAATTTTCAGAACCAGTTGCTCAAAACTCATTTCCTCCGTTAGATGCTTCAAATAAACCTTAAAATCCTTCCAAAAAGGAGGTAATTTTTCAATAATAGCACCAACAAATAAATTTTGGTTAAGGCCCATACCTTCAACCTCTAGTTCATGAACAATGACTTAGAGTTCCTCCACTTGCTTGACAACCACATTGGCATCGCTCATCTTGAAGTTTAGAAACTTGCCGATGACGAACTTTTTTGAATAAGCAACCTATGTCTTGTACTTGTTCTCAAGTGACTGCCATAACTCCCGTGCTGTCCCGAACGTGGAGTATATGTCATAGAGTGTATCATCTAAAGCATTGAAAATGTGGTTCTTACTGTCTTACACAGAAACTCTTGGATCCACCAAGTCTCAATTGCCTTCAGCCTTTCAGCCTTTGCCTCCTCAGTCGGAGCATTCTCTCCCTCTCCCTCCGGCAGTGCCGTTGGAGCCTCAGCAGTCAACACGTTTGCCACGTGAAGTGTTGTCAAATAGAACAACATCTTCTGTTGCCAGCGTTTGAAATCCGAACCCTTGAACTTCTCGGGTTTCTCCACATGGTTTTTCACCATTGATGATCCAGATTGATCCATTTTTGCAAATCAGGAAATTTATTCTCTGAAAATATTTGCAAACTCAACAACGTCAGAAAATACCTTTTTGTGGCCTCTTCCAAATCGTTGGATCGGGTTGAGGACCTCTTCAAACGAATCTTTCTCTCTTTTCTCGCTCCTCAAGAAAGACGGCTAGAAACTTCCTATTAGGAATGGAAGACCTTCAATGTATAAACCACAATAATAAACAAATAACTCAAGTAAATTGAAATCGACAACAATAATGTTCAGCAAAAACATAAACACATACTAACTTGTTTGTAGATAGAGGTCTGCTCGACGCAGTGTCCTAAGACAAAAATTCGCCCCCGCTTGTGCTACAGTTTAACAGACGTCTGCCTTGAGGATACAACTATCTGAGTGATGGTTCTAGCACAAGAACTTCACTCCTGGCGAATCTACTTTATGTGTTCTTCAGAATTTTTTTGAAGAGGAAGAAGAAGCAACAATGATCATCAAATGATTTGATTCTTAAATCAGAAGATTAGATGTTGTTAATTGTATATTTTCTTTTAAACAAGTGATCTACATGCTTTATATAGCATGAATTTCGACCAGATGCAGCCATTAGTCCAAAGGTTATGACTATATGTGAAGAGATGTAACTTTTGGTTCAAAACTGAAAACTCCCGTCGAAAGCACCGCGGTCCTTGGCACTGGCACCGCGGCCCTAATTCGATTTTTCTTTCCAGTGACTTACTGCCATCCGGACACCGCGGTCCCTCCACAAGGCACCTAGGTGCTAATTTGACGAAAATTCCAGTGACTTACTGGAAAGCAGACACCTCGGTCCTTCCACCAGGAACCGCGGCCCTTCGGCCTAAATTCCAAAAATGGATTTTAATCACTTGTTTTCTTCTTCAATCCACACAAGTTCCAACACTAGTTGCCTACAGGTTCATGAAGTTAAAAACTATGTTGTAGCTTGCAATATTTTCTACTTGTAGTTGTAGTCCAATGTTCTACTGTAAATAAAGATGTAATTATGGTATCATGAATAAGTCCAAACTTGGTTGATTGCAGTTACGATACTTCGATCACTGAAAGACCAGTGGGAAAATACACCACCTAGTTGGCAGAAATCGGATGATCCTTGCGGAACATCCTGGGAAGGTGTAACCTGCAACAACTCAAGGGTAACTGCATTGTGAGTATGCTCTTGTTTTCTATTTGTTATTTTTAGCCTCCAACATCTAAGGGTCGTTTGGTGTACATTCTAGTTAACTGGGAATTATATTGTAGAAATTGTTATACGATGAATAGTCATGCATGAATTGTTATGCATGATTGCCTTATTTAAGGGCATTTCTGTCTTAAGATAGGTACTTTTATCCTCGTATTGCTAATTCATTTATTCTTGTTCTATTCGTATAAAGTAATATATAGATTCTCGTACAAATTATAATTCAAGATTTAGTTTCCAATATTAAAGTCTGCATAACTTGTGCAAAGTTTAATAGCAGAAACAAAATACTGTATTACTTGTTCAAGAGTTTACATTGATAACCAAATGATGTATAAGTAACATGAAATTTTATACAGAAAACTAAATTCTTTATATTTCAAATCAAATGACTCCTTAGTCTTTGAAATTATTGTTTCACCAGCGAAGCCCTTGTTATTCATTGATTGTATTTATTGTTTCTATTAGGGGATTATCAACAATGGGACTAAAAGGAAAATTAAGTGGTGACATTGGGGGCCTCACTGAATTAATTTCCTTGTGAGTTGGTTTCTAATCCAATACTTCTGTTGGATATTAGCAATAAAGCTTGTATTTGTCACCATACTTTGTTCACTTCAGTAGCTACACTTGCATTGCAGAGACCTGTCGTTCAATCGAGGACTTACAGGTTCCCTCTCTCCGCGCATAGGAGACCTGCAGAAACTAAACATATTGTAAGACTATGAAAACTTGATTGTCTTGATTGTAAAGTGTATACCAGTTAATTCATCGTCGAATGATTATTCAATCTTTTTCTTCCGAGACATGCATTTACCTAAACGTCCCTATTTACGTTTCAGAATCCTCGCTGGCTGTAGCTTCAGTGGCAGTATACTGAGGGAATTGGGAAAACTTGCAGAGTTATCATTCTTGTAAGAATCTCTCAACCATATTAACTTATGATTGTTGTAGGTGTATCGTTGACTCATTCATTTAGTTATATGTCAACTTCTTTGACAGAGCACTAAACTCTAATAATTTCACGGGTGAGATTCCACCAACTCTTGGCAATCTGTCAAAACTCTACTGGCTTGATCTAGCAGATAATCAGTTAACAGGACCAATTCCTGTTTCAACCTCATCGAGTCCGGGGTTGGACCTTTTAAAAAAAGCAAAACACTTGTGAGTAAACTTTATCTATTCGAATTACATGCTGTTCTTAAGATAAAATATGTACCTCTCAAGGTCTGACTTCTACGTTATGTCATATCGCAGCCATTTTAATAAAAATCAACTTTCAGGCTCCATTCCGGGCATTCTTTTTAGTGGTGACATGGTGCTAATACATGTGTAAGTCAGGAAACTAAAGAGCTATTCACGTTAATCTTCCAACCCTCCTTCTAACTCTTTGCACTTGTGAAATGGCAGACTGTTTGATGGAAATCAACTTAGCGGGAGCATCCCGATTACACTAGGACTTGTTCAGACACTTGAGGTTCTGTGAGTAGAATCAACCGTATCTTTTATCTTACCTTTCATATTACTTCACCTTTTTGTTTTGGATTATATGTTTGTACTCTTTATCTTTTGTTGGTATTCATGTGACCTTACATATACAGTCGGCTCGATAGAAATGCCTTAAATGGTAGTGTCCCGTCAAACCTTAACAATCTCACAAGCGTTGTAGAGTTGTAAGTATACTTTTCCCCATCATTGCTCATTCAACTGTCTTCTTGAAATTGATAGCTGGTAGACTGAAGAAGTTCTTTTCTCTTATGTTCTGTTTTTTTTAGGAATTTAGCTCACAATGAACTGTCTGGCCCATTACCAAATTTAAGTGGAATGAATTCCCTTAACTATCTGTAAGGCTTGCATGATAATATTAAGAATTCTGATTTACCAAGTTGTTTCTCTATGATGAAGTGATATATCATATTTTTTTTCCAGGGACTTGAGCAATAATTCCTTCCATAAATCGGAGGCGCCAGTATGGTTTTCGACTTTACAGTCTCTCACCACTCTGTGAGTATTAATTATTTATGAATGCAACTATGAATTTCCAAAAACAAAACGACAAAAATCTAAGTAGGAAGAATTGGTGTAATGGTCAGAGTCATTGAGTATGGCTCACTCCACGGATCAGTGCCTCAGAAACTTTTCGCTTTACCCCAATTACAACAAGTGTGAGTATCGTGATCCCAACTGAATAATATTCCACGTCTATTACCCACAACGAAGAGGTTGGAATGATCTTAATAACTTATGCAGGAAGCTGAGGAACAATGCATTTAATGAAACGTTGAACATGGGTGGCATCAGTGGCAGGCAACTCACACTTGTTGATTTACAGAACAACGAGATTTCCTCGATAACGCTTGGTTCTGGATACAAAAATGCACTGATGTGAGATGGTTCATCTCTCCTTTTTGTCTATTATATTAGTATGTCATTTTTTCTTTCTCCTTGATTGCTTTGTGGTTATCCTCAGACTGATTGGTAACCCTGTCTGTGATACGGCCCTTGGAAACACGAATTACTGCCAGCTTCAGCAGCAATCAGCAAAACCTTATTCTACCAGCCTGGCTAATTGTGGAAGCAAATCATGTCCTGCCGATCAAAAAGTTAGCCCGCAAAGTTGTGACTGTGCTTATCCGTACGAGGGAACATTCTACTTTAGAGGCCCTTCTTTTAGGGAGTTGTCAAATGTTAATACGTTCCATTCACTTGAAATGAGCCTGTGGGTGAAGTTAGATCTCACGCCCGGTTCAGTTTCTCTGCAGAACCCCTTCTTCAATATTGATGATTATCTTCAGGTGCAGTTAGAATTATTTCCACCCACAGGAAAGTTTTTTAATAGATCAGAGGTTGAGCGGATTGGATTTAAATTGAGTAACCAAACTTATAAGCCGCCTCCAGAGTTTGGACCGTACTATTTCATAGCATCTCCTTACACTTTCCAAGGTATAATCACTGAGGTTTTTACAACTGTTAACTTCTAGTACAATATTAACTTAAAACTATAACTGTTTCAGCCGATCGTGGAGAAACTTCTATTAGCTCAAGACAAGTTATTGGAATAGCTACCGGGTGTACCATCCTGGTTCTCTTGCTCTTTGGTCTTGCATTATATGCTATTCAACAAAAGAAAATTGCTGAAAGAGCTATTGGATTGAGTAGACCATTCGGTAATGTCATCTTGTATAGAAAAAAAGAGATGAGTTGTAACTATATATACAGTCAGGCCTCTCTATAGCAGCCTCTATGATAACATTTCACTATAACTGCCTAGTTTTCTTTGGAACTAATTTTTCATATTGCAGCCAAAAATATATCATAAAAACTGACGCCTCTATAGAGAGGTTTGATTGTATGTCCAGAATGCAAGTAGGATTGAACTAAATGGTCTAATTACTTTGACCTTCTTTGTCCAGCATCTTGGGTTCCAAGTGGCAACGACAGTGAAGGTGCACCACAATTAAAGGGAGCTAGATGGTTTTCTTACGATGAACTCAAGAAATGCACGAGTAACTTTTCCGAGAGAAATGAAATTGGTTCCGGTGGCTATGGAAAGGTTTGCTATTAAAGATTTGCTTTAAAGAGATAAACTGCTCAGCTACTTTTCTTATTTGCTTGTGTTCTGTTTCCTAGGTCTACAGAGGAACGCTCGCAAATGGACAAATAATTGCTATCAAAAGGGCTCAACATGGATCCATGCAAGGTGGATTAGAGTTCAAGACCGAAATTGAGTTGCTTTCACGAGTTCATCACAAGAATCTAGTTGGTTTGGTTGGATTCTGTTTTGAGCAAGGTGAACAAGTACTGGTATATGAGTACATGCCAAATGGTTCACTCAGGGAGAATTTGTCAGGTAACCTACATACTCCTATACATTAGAGATTACTTCCTATCGATTTAGTGAGTAATTTAAATTAACCATATCCAAGTAAAATCTAATTCAAAAGAGTTCTAACATTTCCATTTGGCTGTATAAACTAATTTGCACTATGCTCTACAGGGAAAACAAGCATTTATCTAGATTGGAAGAGGAGACTTCGTGTTGCGCTTGGTTCAGCTAGAGGATTAGCTTATTTGCATGAGCTTGCCAATCCTCCTATAATTCACAGAGATGTGAAATCGACTAATATTTTATTGGATCAGAATTTAACAGCAAAGGTTGCGGACTTTGGCTTGTCCAAACTTGTGTCAGATAGCTCAAAGGGTCATGTTTCCACTCAAGTTAAAGGCACATTGGTTAGTACCACAACCTTCTTAATTCTTTCATCCTGCATATCTAGTTTTAGATACACATCCATCAGAGAGTACTAGTTCTAGATCGGAAAAAGATTAACTCCGCGTGCGTTGCATCCTATAGCTCCTTGATAATGTGTTTTATTAACACTATTTTGGTACAGTAAAAATGTTTGTTGGTTCACTTCTTTAAATGTTGAAACTGCTTATACAAGATCTTGTGTACGCCATCATTATCTATATTCATTATGTTCAGAACCAAGATAGTCAGATTGAATTCATATAAACTATAGTGACAATCATTGTTACTAACTATTTTAAGATAATATTTTTCCGGACCAATGTCTTTATTTCTCAGAGTATGTCCCTTATTTTACTTGGTTTTGGGTACTACACTCATCATAACTTATGCTTTTAGATTCTTCACACATATCCAAAACTATTTTGCAAGCAAACTTTTTAGGAGTCTTGTTCCTCAAAATTTCTGTTGTATGTAGGGGTGGGCATAGTTTGGGCCAATCCGAAATCCAAACCGAAATTTGAATTTTTTGGATATTTGGTTTGGATTTTTGGGTTTTATTTTTAAATTTTATGGATTTCGGATTTATATTTTTGGATATACAAAAATCCGAAATTTTTATACCTTATACTCAGCCCCACTCATATCATAAGTGCCCAATATTAATAACTCCAATTTCCAAAGGTCCAGTAGATTAGTACCCTACGGCTCTTCTCATTATAGTATTAAATCTAGTATGGAATTACACGAAATGGGTGTCAGGGTGGCCTCAATCCTTGTTAAATGTAGAAAATTATATATTCTAATGAGCAAATTAATAAGTGAATTGAGGTTGTTAATTATTATGGCATGTCTTAAAGGCTCAAAAGTCAAAACGGAAGATCCGAAATATCCAACCCCATTAACCCAAAACCGAACCTAAAATATCCAATCCGAACTTATTTATATTGGATTTGGATTGTAATTTTTTCAATCCGAAAACTGAATATCTAAACCGAAATTTCCTTATCCAATCCGATGGCCCGAACGCCCACCCCTAATTGTATGCATATCTGTTGCTTTTGGCCTTTTGGCACATGAATCATGATACACTTGTTTCCCTACAAGTGTTTCCGCGTGATATGTTTATCTTTTGTATTTAGTTGTAATGAAGTTAAGACTCGATTATATTGCAGGGCTATCTAGATCCTGAATACTATATGACTCAACAATTAACCGAGAAGAGCGATGTGTATAGCTTTGGTGTTGTAATGCTGGAACTCATAACTGCAAAGCAACCAATAGAGAAGGGAAAATACGTTGTTCGAGAGATGAGAACAGCAATCAATAAGAAAGACGAGGAGCATTATGGCTTGAGCAATATGATCGATCCAGTCATTAGAAGCACGCCGAATCTAATTGGATTTACAAGGTTTGTTGACATGGCAATGCAATGTGTTGAAGAGGCTGCTGCTGATCGTCCAACGATGAGTGAAGTGGTAAAAATGCTTGAAAATATTCTTCAAAATGATGGTCTGGAAACTAATTCCACCTCTGCATCATCGTCAATAACGGATTTTGGGACAGCAATAGCTGCTTCTAGACATCCTTATAACAAGGATGCTCTACAGAGAAAGGAGATAAATGATACTCATGCTTTTGATTACAGTGGTGGATACACTCTTCCAACAAATGTGGAACCAAAATAGGGACAACAAAAAAAAGAACTTGTCTCTGCTAGCTCTCATTCTTTAATTTATTATTCTCTATAGTAAAATTTTGGAAAATCGGTGAAAGGGATAAGAGAATTTAGTTGTTGCATTGCCCTATATTGGCTAGTTTTCGTGAAACAATCAGGTATAGTATCAGGATCGACGTTCAGATTGTCTACCATACCACCAAGGCTTATAGACTAGTGGTACCGGAAAGAGTCTCCCATACACTTAAGTGTGAGTTCATTTTTTACTGTCTCCCTTCCCATTCCCTGATCCTCCAATGTAATAGAAAAAGGTTAAAAGGAAAAAGTTCGTATTTTCTAGCTGTAAAAAGTAAAAATGCATGACCATGGTATCGGTATTCTATATGTAGTGGTCATGAAGCATTAAATCAAACACATAGTTTGAAGGATCATTGAATTCATTTCACTAGTCGAATGGTATAATCACATGTCTATGAAACACGAACTATGAAATAGCCACAGTCTATAATTGTACTTTAGTTACAGAAGTTTGTTCTTGCTTCCGGGGGAGAATCTCAATAGAATCTTCAGGTCATAAAGAGTTCATGTAAGTAGTTTAAAGTCCACAAATATGGAAGGGGAATGAATGAACTGGAGGAATTACTAGGAGCGTGATATTTTTGTAAAAAAAAAGTAATACTAGTACAGTTTAAAGAATAACATATTATTCCCTAACTATTTATTTTCAACTTACAAATGATCTGCACGAATCCGGATTAGTTGAAGCCGCAATTTGGATATCGGACATGAGACAAAAAACAACTTACAAATCTTCAAGTTTTACCAACTTAACTTAAATTTTTTCAAGTGAAGTTCATGTTCAAACACAACTATCAATTTCCAAATATCATTTTTCACCTTCCACTTTAATTTTCTTTTCCAGCTTCGGCTAAATATTCTCCAAGCGCCTATTTTGTTAGTATTAGCACCCATATGGCTGATTTACACAAATGTCAAAAGGTCTTCATTTAGATTTCGTCCCTAATTTAAAAAGTTGTAAAAATTACCCCTCCGGACAATATTTGACTCGTGTCTAATGTTTGCTCATATATTTATCAATTTTACAAACAAAACATTTGGCTATTGTCAACGTTTGCAATAACATAAAAATTTTAGACCGTGATCGAACGTTTTCTCATAAAATTTTTAGTTTGTTCAAAAAAGATCTTTGGACCGTGGTCTAAAAGATTCATCAGTTGCAAGTGGGATAGAAAGAGAGCCATTTACTAAACAAATGTCCTAAAAGGGGAAAACTGATAAAAGTTTCTGCACACATAGTATACAAGAACACACTTACTTGATATTGAACTAATAAACAACAAACAAAAAACCAGAAACTAAAGTAAAAAAGTAGTCCTCAACTTCCTCTAGTAATTATATGTAGTTTTGCATGACCATTGAGGCAAGAGGATTAGTTTTACTATATCCTCCATCAATCACCAAATTAATACCACTCACATACTTAGACTCATCACTTCCCAAATACACAGCAGCCTCAGCAATATCCTCTGGTTCCAATGTTGTCCCTTTTAGATTAGCAGTTTCCATAATGACTTCCTCTGCTTTCTCCTTATCCATTTTCCCCAAAATTTGCCTAACAAGTGGTGTAGCAACTGTATATGGAGAAATGCAATTGACCCTTATTCCATATTGTCCCAATTCCACAGCTAAATGATTAGTTAGTCCAACAACAGCATGCTTTGATGAAGCATATGTTATTGGTGAAGCAATGCCACCAATAACAGAAGCAATACTAGAAGTGAATAAAATGCTTCCCTTTTTAGTTGGTATCATAGCTTTGGCTGCAATTTTGGCTCCTAAAAATGCCCCGTAAACGTTGACATCGAACACGTTCTTGAAGTTGTTGTAATCCGTGGCTAAAATACTTGGATCCTTCATGTTTCCGAGTATGCCAGCGTTGTTGAACATGATGTCTAGCTTTCCGTACCTCGAAACTGCTCCGTCTATCGCGTTTTGCATGTCGTTTTCGTCTGTGACATTACAATGTGCGAAGGAGATGGTGTCGTTCGAGCCTAGTTCTTTGCAGAGGGCTCGACCTATTGATCAGACATAATATAATTAAGCAATTACAAAGAAACGTGTTAAAGACATAAAACAATAAAGTAATTAAAAGTGTTTTATGTGTGACAGATTAAGTTGTTAGATGAAACGGTCACCCAATTTAAACACGACCTAAGTCATCTCGAACATCAGCGACCACAACTTTGGCTCCGTGTTTCGCGAAAAGCCGAGTTGCAGCCTCTCCGATTCCACTAGCTCCACCTGTGATCACTGCTACTTTACCTTCTAACCTGCAAATTTAAATGTTCTTTATTTAAATAAAATGGCTATATTATTCTTACACAAAAATTGCAATAAAAAATCATAAAAAATTGTGTATAGAATTTGGGATAGGACTAATTTGAGTTGTTGACAGTCACTCACCTTCTGACAATTGGAGTTACAGATGAAGGAATTCCCATTTGTTTGGCTAAGGAAATAAAATCAAGAGCTATTTAGCTATGTACTGTATTTCTGTGCGTCTCCTGATTATCCATTGCAAAAATAAATACTACTACTAATAATAGTAAAATATACTCCTATAAAATAAGCAAATAGTACTGATAGTTTATGGCGGCTAATGAATTCTCCCTTTGACTATTTGAAGTTTTAAACCTATATTTTACTGCTCGAGTCATTCAATTTAGGTGTCTTAATTTCTTTTGAAATCTGTTTAAAAAGTATGTCTCCCTCTATAATTAATAAACTTTTTAGTTTTAGCATTCCGCATGACTTTAATATTAGGGATAAGACACTACTTCTTGAATTATATCTGAAATTACTACGACACACCTTAATTTTGTGGGATTCTATTACCTCCTAAATTGTTTTATATACTTTTTTGCACCTTATGTGCTGACGCTAAGGAGGCCGTGAGAACACTTCCATCAAGCAAGTGATAACTTAAAAAAGGAGCTTTAACCTATACGAAATGACCACGTGCCAGTTTCAAAATTGATTTTCAAAAGCTTTCCATCTCCATTTTATCACTCATTTTTAAGACCACCAAATCTAATTTTTGGTCTCAAAATTCAATAAAACATCAGCTAAATCCGCACCAATCAAGCTCAAATTTCAACTACAACTTCACAACAACATCATCACCAAACCCCAGTAATCAATTTGATAAAAAAGCAAGAATTTTGACAAATCCATTTTTTTGTTCTTCAAGCTTTTTCAAGGTTCACAATGGTGGATTCAAAATTCTTTATTTTCAAATCTCATCAACAACTAAGAAATTAGAATGAGTTTAGCACTTGAATCTCAATTATAAAACTTCAACAACCTTCGAATATGCTCAATACATCTAATTCTTTTTCAAGTTCATACAACAATAATAACAATAACAATTATTCTTTTCATTTTTCTAAATATAAAATAATATTTTCATTACATTTCAGAATTAAAAAGAAAGAAAACAAAATAGATTTAAAAAAGAAATTGCCAAATTACACATGGCAGCGCGTGTATTTCACTGCCAAATGTTTGATTCTCTATGTCACGTCATCACTTAAGGTGAAATTTATTACACTTTAAAATAGTTGAGGAGGAGTGATAGGACCCGCAAAGATAAGATGTGTCGTAGCAACTTTAGGTATAGTTCAGAGGGTAATAGTGTCGTATCCCTTAATATTACAAAATTTGAAGGTATTTCGGTTATAAGATTCAAAATGCTCCCTTATTTTCTTAAATTATGTGTATAGTCAAACCACACCTCATTTGTTTTTGATAGAATTAAAATGTTTGAATATGAATAAACATCTAAATATTAAGATGTGTAATAAGATTAAGACATATGAATCTGAATACACATCCAAATATTAAAATGTGTATTAAGAACTGAATACAAAATAATTAAGACTATTTATTTTTTCAACATCTGAATATATAGAATTTATCTTTATTAAAAATTCAGTAATAAATATGAAATTTATATAAAATACTAATAAAATATTAATAAAAAATATACGACGGTTGGTGGTGATGATAAAATGTGGTATAAAATTAAAAAAAACATATTTAATAATTAAGATTTGAAATTTTGAATGATTACAATTCTTAAATAAATATATTTAATAATTAAAATTTGAATGATTAAGAGTAAAATCATCATTAAATGCAAAAAATAAGGTTTAAAATACTTAAATTGAAACGGAAGGAATTCATCTAGACATAGCACATGTAGGGATGGCACTGGATAGGATTTGGACCGGATCCTACTCGATCCAGATCCAGATCCAGATCCATTTTCATACATGTATCCAGATCCGGATTCAGATCCATCAGGTCTATAAAAATGAGATCCAAATCCATATCCATCAGATCCACCGGGTCCACGGATTGGATCTGGATCTACATCATAGAAAGACTAGTTACACTTTCACATTATTTTAGATTAGATAATGCAAATTTTAACTCCAGTAATTATCATTACTAATTGCTATCGGCATATAATTGCATATTTGCATCACAAAATAAATAGAGTAACAGAGAAAACAGTGATCTAAAAATTGCAAATTTGCATGAAGAAATATAGATTTCCAAGAATCTTTACTAGCAGGTGGACTGTTATTCAGGATTCTATTTTTTTTTAAATCAAGCACATTGTAGGATTCAATTTTACAAGATAATTAACAGAAAAACCTTATCGAAAAAGATAATTAGCAAGAGATTCATATTCAAATTCAACTTTCGCACCTTATGCTAAAGAGAATAGTTGTAGATACTTTAAAATACGATTTCAGATATGTTTAGTCACTGATAATAAGATTATTTTAGACTAGATAATTGCAAATATGTTTAGTCACTGCCGGAGGAGGCATTATCAAAGTTCCTTCAAAGAAGCATTTATATTCATACTAGAAGAATCTAATCTAAATTAATATAATCATCAAATTGGTCTTATGAATGTATAAATGTATAATGTATTTAATAAAAAATGGATCCATGGATCGGATTTGGACCGGATACGAATTTTAAAGACAAGATCCATATCCAGATCCGATCCGTCGGGTCCAAATTTTGAAAATCCATATTTTATAAAATGGATTTAGATTCACCGGATTCAGGATCCGTTGCCATCTCTAAACACACGTGGGCAAACCAAGAGCAAGCTGTTAAAAATAAAAATCATAATGTAATTATTTATTTTGTGATAATACTTTGACTATGACTTTAAAGACCTAGCTACCTAGAAGATGGAATAAAGTTGCTAGCCGAATGAAGATAGAGCAGTATTCAATTAGTGGAGAATCCGAGGAGCAATTTGGACTAATTCAACATGTCATAACTTTCAAAGTCAATAAAAAGAAAAGATCCTTACTTGTTCCTTTTTTTGGGTTGCTCTTTGCTATTTTTTTTATATCCATTTTCATTTCGTGACTTACGTCAAACTATTCCTGAAAATAATAATATCGATCGTTCAACATTACTATCAGTAAATCGCGGGATATACTTGAATGACCATGATTTGAGAACAAAGCAATTGATATCACCTACAAGGTGCTCCGACCAGGATTAACCACGCTGCAGGCCTCCAGCTGAAGTTTAAGTTTCCATCCTTTATCGTCCAGATATGCCCGAAGACTAATTAATGCTATTTCGTTTACTGTGCAATCATTTTATTTTGGATAATCTTGTCAGGTTTTTTTGTGTGTTTTGGTTCCCTCAATTACAAGCCGAGTGGAAATCAACCTTAAAGTATTACCTATAAAATAACTGAAAGTAAAAATGAAATTAGAGAATTTTACAAGAAACTCAATATTAAAAGATACAAAGAATTTATTGTTTCAAGTTTAAGTTAATTAGGATTATAATTTATTTGGAGTCGTCTGAAACTGTTTTGAACTGGGTAGAAGTTTTTCGTTAAATAATTACCAAACTCTGCCTACTAAATTCGATGGAAAATATGAAAAGAAAAGGAAATTAGCGAGAACGCACATATAGAAGTACAAATTTTATAGTTTTAATTATTTTTTATTTATTTCTAGAATCTGATGCAGCTTCTTGCAGTATAAATTCTGCTATTTCTTATACATTCTTTAGTGTTTAATGCAGTTTCTTTGCAATTTAATGATTTTTTTGGTGTTTATGATTATTTTTTTTCATTGTTATCGTCAAATCCGAAGAACCTAAATTATTAAATATTTAATAGAGATTAAAAGTGTTAAGTTCTTACAAACTTAAAAGGGCCAAAATTGTTTGTTACATACAAGGACTATTTTAAACCTATCCTAAGACATAAGGGACCATTTTCGTCATTTTCTCTTCCCTTCTTACATTTAGCTAGAACTAGAATCTCCATCTACCCGAAGCTCCGACAGAAATAGGGGCGGTTAGCAGAATATATACTTATGTTGTTTTAGTGTATCTATATCATATACATTATTAATTTTACAATTAGTTTATGAAAAGAAACAGTCTAATTAGTTCATCAACTGCAAGATTTTTTTCCCCGGGTAAATGAAAATATTATTACTAAAAAAGAAACAGGGAACTACAATCACTCATTGAGGGTTCTCAATCCTCAACGTAACACAAAACAAGAAATGAAGGAGGGATGGGGCGTTCACTCAGAGGTGACGTTACAAGAGGGGATTAAATCATAAATACTCTTCCACTTCTCAAACTTGCTGCTTGGCTTTGTTCATAATAACATCAACCGGGAGATGAACCCATTTCTTTGGAAATCGGGGGTAATGAAATGCTCCTCCAATCTTCATACTTGCAACTTACCACTGTTTCTTTGGAAATTCTTTCTTGGAGTTACCTCATGCCATCCATCCTCATCTCCCTGCCTTGACACCGGAGTACCTCTAAAAGCATCCGGAATCAAAGGCGTATTAGGAACCCCCTTAGTCCTCACATCCATGTCCATTACATTGTTCAATGATCCACCGACTGGTAGTCGAACAAAGAGGGGGTTGGTTTGAAGTGAGTGTGTAGGTTTATTAACACCAACCATTTCCGGATCTATTCCTTTGTCCGAAACAACCATTGGCTCATGACTGCTCATTGTCTCCATAGGCGTTACATGTTCCTCCAATTTCTTACACTTGGAATGATTATGCCCGAATACTTTGCAATGAAAACAAAAATCGGGATAATTCTCATATTCCACCTTTTGAACATACTTGATATTGCTTGGTAATTTAACATTAAATTCGTGACCACTCGCTAACATTGACATCAATTAATACCCGTGCATAATTCATTTTGGACCTCTCATTCGTGAATTGGTCCGTATACAAGGGCTTCCCCACACGTGAGACGATCTTACTTAACCCGGATGCGCTCCATACCGACAAAGGAACATCACGAAGCACCACCCAAACCGGGATGTTCATGAAAAGATCATCCGTGAGCAAAGTGTCCTTATCAACTGATTTTAACATCAAATTTTTCCTAAAAGTCGTATAAGGGCCACCATGAAATACCGTGATGCGATCTTGTTCAGTCATAAATAAGAAAATAGTCCATCGACATCCGTATGGGATGATTCTACACTTAACTCCCCATTTTTTAACAATAGAATTTAATGCCTCACGTCCCGGGAAAGGACCCGTGAAGCACCCAATAAGACAATAACCCCAAGTTTCAACAAAGGGAACCTCGTCATTTGCGTCCAATTCCACATCATCCCCTTCTTGTTCGATAAATTGTAGTTTAAGTCCTTTTGATTCTAGACGAGAACTTGTAAAGATTCCTGCATAAGATTTCTTTGTTGGATTAGACTCATTATTTTGTCGTGGTACCCGAGTATCATTTGCACGCTCAGTAGGTGCATTAGTTGCATTCGTGGGGGAAGTCAAGACTTGTGCACTATTGGGAATGGTTGCCATAAATGGCTCATGTCTCTCGGCATTAAATGCTCAATCGGTCGAGGCAAAAACAGACTTCCTAGGTGTCTTGGGAGAAAACGACCCTTCGGTTTCCACAATGGTTGATCTTCCAAGGCTCGTTTGAAGAGTAGACCCTTTGGTATTATCAGCATTTGAAATTCCAAGGCTCGTGGGAAAGGGTTCCATTGAGACCATGTTGGTCGAGTACCTATGTATCGGTCGAAGGTGTGACCTTTCGGGATCCGCCACTCTTGAATGCCCTATGTTCATGGGAAATGATGTTCCATTGAATTCTTGGAGTCTTGACTGATGGCTCTTGGACTTCATCCTTGACCCATGGTCACCCACCTGACCCGCTGACAACCCGAACCCACCCATGTGACCCGTCTTTCCCTCGAGAATGGGTGATATTTCGAAAACCGCAAAACTTGCATTCCCAAAGATCGTGGGAAATGAAAACCCCTCACCTTCTCCATCCCTTGGCTGATGACTCATGGACTTCAACACCGACCCGTGACCACCATCATCGCGCCTCGACCCATACCCAACCATGTGACCCGTCTTCCCCTCGTGAAGGGGTGACGTTTCGGAAACCGCAAAACTTGCATTCCCAATGTTCGTGGGAAATGAAGACCCATCACCTTCTCCAACCCTTGGCTGATGACTCATGGACTTCAACTCCGACTCGTGACCTCCATCCTGACCCGCCATCGACCCGGGACCCCTAACTTTGGAAGCAACAACCATTGAATGAGGCGTGCCTTTGGCTTCCGCAAAGGAATCTTTGCCGCATTACTAACTCTCTTTTGAATAAAAATCCTTTCTTCCGCAACCTTTGTCGGTGACCCATGGACTTCGCCGACCCATGCCCACCCACCGACCACAACCGGGACCATCCACTTGACCCGCTTTCTCCTCGGCATCCAAAGTGCCTGCCGGAAAACCCCCTTCGGACCCAGAAACCAAAGACCGGTTACCCATGGGTTTCCTCCACAACCCATGACCACCATCACGACCCCATTGCGATCCGGGACCATCATCCATACCCGCTTTCGACCCGGGATACCCCGCAAGACCCGTTTTCCCCCCAGTGTCAAGAGTTCCTGCCGGAACACCACCTGAGGTCGCCACCGGAAAGTTGGGAGAGTCTTTGAATTGCATCCTCGACCCATGACCACCATCATGACCCTCTTGCAAACCAAAACCACCCTCCTGACCTGCTTTCGACCCGGCTTCACCCGCCTGGCCCGATTTCCCCACAATGTTCATAGTTTCTATCGGGACACCACCGGAAGCTGCCACCACCGAATATGTACTCGACAAATTCATACATTGAACCATCAAACTAATCTCTTTCTTTCTCTTGGACGTAATCTTTATATTCTTCCTCATGGCAAGAAGGAATATGCCTCACACTAGGACTAAATCCTTTCGATAGTGGCGGTACCAACGAATACGCAAAACTATGAAATCTTGGATGTTAAAGAAGATGAAAACTTACCTTTAACAAATCAACTAAAGTGAACATGAAATGAACACACAAACTTCTTCGTAAGATGGGTTTGATCAAAGAACAATCTGTATAATTCAGTTGGTGAAAATCATAGAAGAAGGGAGACGTAGAAGAGCAACTAGAGGAAAATGTTGAGAGCATTTTCGTCTGGTGAGAGAAACATCTCTCTAACTCCTCACATGATTATCAACTGCAAGATTAGCAATAAGGAGACGATATCTTATAAAGGAAGTATACTAGTCTTTAATAGTATGAACGATAGTTGTTACCTACCGTATTATGTTGTATTGTTAGTTTAAATACAATGTTTGTTTTGATTATTACTTTAATTTTAATTATATCGTATCCTTAAATCTATGGTTATGTAACGACGAAAAGTCTCATTTTATGTAACGACCGATTTGATGTTATCGCATCATTACCTTATTTATTTATTTATTTTTATTTTATCTTTACTTATTATTTAATAATCATATTTTATTCTTTTTATGATAGCTCTACATCATACTTTACTTTTCTTGTAAATTTATCCTTCAAATTGTTGATATAACGACGGAAAATGATACAATCCATCCAAACATTATATTCATCAAAACAATATAATTTATAAATACAATACGATACATGCATTATGAAACAAAACATAACAACCATTCAAACCAAGTGTAAGTGAAGGATAGAAGTTCTGCCGAGGTAGATACAACATGAACCTAACAAGCACTCAGCTTTCCCAAAGACTAAGATATAGGCAGGCCACCAAATAATTGTTGAATATAGTCTTCAATTGTGAACTTATTTGGAATAAGAAGGAAAAGTGATCGACGAAAAATTCTGGAAAATATTGGCTGAGCGTCAGGGCGCTTGACAGCGCCCTGACGCAAAAACTCCTGCAGGCTCTGATAGATTTCGAGCGCCGCGGCGCTGCCTGTAACGGCAATTTCCAGAATTTCCTGTTTTTGAACTGAAAAGTTGCATCTATTTATTTAGGGTCATGACCTTTGAATGAAAGGTTGCAGCTGGTCGTTTTTGGTTATATATAAGGCACAATGATCACTTGTTAGAGGCACAATCAATCTATCTTTTCCAATAAAGAAAACCTTCTTTCTTCCAAGCAATTCATGTTCATGAAGAACGAGTAATTGCTGAAAACTTCTTTCGTAAGATTAGGGAATCCTTGGGGTAAATTAACAAGTTAATCCAATCAGCATTATAGTGGGGCTAATATTATCCTAAGGACAGAGATTATTCTCGTCCTAATCTAGTTTCTGTTATTCATTCCTTTCCCATTATACAGATTTTCTAACAATCTTAGGATAATATTATGGAAAAACTATGAAGGTGTTCGGTAATGATACTGTGAAACTAGATCGATTTGATGGAACAAATTTCCTACGCTGGAAGGAGAATATGTCATTCCTACTCACTTCTTTAAAAAATTTCTATATACTAGATCCGAATTTGGGGACATTGGCAGAACCAGCAGACGATGATACTGAAGAAAGGATCGTAGAACGCAAGAAGCTTGTTGAAGATGAAACATTGTGCAGAGGGTTTATTCTGAATTCCCTCTCTGATCGTCTGTATGATCTCTACACTCCAATTTAGTCTGCAAAGGAAATGTGGAAGTCTCTGGAGTTCAAGTATGATGCAGAAAAACAAGGGGCATATAAGTTTGTTACTTTTAAGTTCTTTGAATTTTCCATGGTCGATGACATTTCTATACTTGATCAAGTGCATGAATTTATGATATTGATTTCTAAGTTTAAATACCTGGACATAACCATACCAGAAAATTTAATCGTTGGAGGAATTATTGCCAAATTACCACATTCATGGAATAATTACAGAAAGAAGTTGTTGCACACTTCTGAGGAGTTCACTTTAGAACAGATTCAGAAACACTTACGAATTGAAGAGGAAACTCGAAATCGTGAGAAGGTTTTGAATGATACTTCTAGTTCTAATGTGAATTAAGTTACTCAAAAGAATCAGATGGGTAAGAGAAAGACGAATAATAACTCCAATACTTCTAACCCGAACAAAAAGGGTAAGAAAGATCTGTCTGAAATCGTTTGTTACAAGTGTGGCAAGAAAGGCCATTTCAAACGTTTTTGCAGGAACCCTAAGAAGGAGCATAGTCAAAACCAGAAAAAGAATACTGAAGAGAAGGCGATTACAAATGTTGTTGAACATGGTACCAATGAGATCATTGCCATGATTTTTGAGATGCATATTGGAATGATCCAAGAGGTGCACATGGCTGCAGTAGCTACAAGCGATGATTGGTGGTATGATTCTGGTGCTACCACCCATGTTTACAACAATCGCTCACTCTTCAAGGATTATACTGAGGCAGTGAATGACTATGAAATTCTGTTGGGAGATCATCACACTGCCATGGTTCTTGGAACAGGAAGTGTGATACTCCAATTCACTTCTGGAAAGAAAGTGGTTTTGACTAGTGTACTACATGTTCCTTCAATTAGGAAGAATTTGGTTTCTGGTTTTGTACTATGTAAATTAGGACTCAAAGTTGTAATAGAGTCCGATAAAATCATTCTGTCTAAGGCTGGTGCCTTTGTTGAAAAGGGTTATGTATCTGATGGTATGTTTAAACTAAGTTTCAATAAAGATGAAAGTTCTAATTATTCTTGTGTGCAATCTTTTGATTTAAGCTTTAATATAGAATGTACAACTTTTAATCTTTGGCATAATCGTTTGGGACATGTTAACTATCAAACAATGAAACTTATGTGCAAAAACGGAATTATCTCTTATAGAAATGAGCATAAAGAAAAATGTAAAGTTTGTGTCCAAGCGAAAATGAAAAAAAAACCTTTTTCAAAGGTTGATAGACAAACTGAAATCTTAAAACTTGTACATTCTGATATTTGTGAGTTAAATGGTGTTTTAACTAGGGGTGGGAATAAGTACTTTATTACTTTCATTGATGATTGTTCTAAATTTACCTATGTCTATTTAATGAAATCAAAAGATCAAGCTTATGACATGTTTCAAGTTTACAAATCTATGGTAGAAACATAAAAAGGTAAGAAACTGAAAATCTTAAGAAGTGATAGGGGTGGAGAATATTTCCCTACTGAATTTACTTCAGTTTGTGAAGATAATAGAAATGTTCATCAAGTTAGTGCACCCTATAGACCTCAACAATATGGGGTGACAGAAAGGGAAAATGGAGTTCTAGTTGATATGGTGAATGCCATGATTGTTAACTCAAATTTACATATGAACTTATGGGGTGAAGCTTTACTAATTGCATGTCATGTACATAATAGAATTCCTTCAAAGAAGATGAATTTATCTCCATATGAAATTTGGAAAGGAAGAAAACCTAATATTAGTTATTTTAGAGTTTGAGGGTGCTTAGCCTATTATAAGGTTCCAGATCCTAAGAAAACTAAATTAGGTCCAAGAGCTTTGAAAAGTATTTTTGTGGGATTTGCAGAAAATTCAAAAGCATATAGGCTTCTGGATTTAGATTCAAATGTTATTGTGGAATCTCGAGATGTATAGTTCTTTGAAAATAAATTTCGAAGTAACTCCAACAGGAGTAATGAGTCTTTGCAAATACCACAAACAAAAATAAGTTCTAATCCTTACTCTAACAATGATAGGTTAAATCCTAATGCTTCTAGTGAACTTAGAAGGAGTGTATGAGTTAGAAAGGAGAAGAATCTGGGTTCAGATTTCATAAATTCTCAAGCAATTTCCTTTTTTTTGTGGAAGGAAACAGAGAAGTAGTTACCAATAAAATCTCAATTGTTCTCAATGTTGAGAATGAAAGTGATGATCCAAAAATATTTCAAGAAGCAATGACACCTAGAAATTCAGCTTTTTGGAAAGAGGCAGTAAACAATGAGATGGAGTCTTTAATGGCTAATAAAACTTGGGTCTTGTCAGACTTGCCTCTTGGTTTCAAAGATATTGGATGTAAGTGGGTTTTTAGGGTAAAAAGGAATGTGGATGATGAATCAATTAAAATTTTTAAAGCTAGGCTTGTTGGTCAAGGATTTAGCCAAAGGGAAGGAGTAGATTATTTTGATACTTATGCTCCTGTGGCTAGAATTGCATCTATTAGAATGTTGATAGCTTTAGCCTCTTTACATGATTTGCATATTCATCAAATGGATGTAAAAACTGCTTTTCTAAATGGTGATTTAGATAAAGAGGTGTACATGAAACAACCTGAAGGTTTTGTCCTTCCTGGTTATGAACATAAAGTCTGTAAGCTAGTTAAATCATTGTATGGTTTAAAACAAGCTCCAAAACAATGACATGAAAAATTTAATTATGTTATTTTGTCCAATGGTTTTATACATAACTCTGCTGACAGATGTATATATTCTAAGTTTACAAAAGATTACGGTGTAATCTTGTGCCTTTATGTAGATGATATGTTAATTTTTGGAACTAACATAAATGACATAAATGAAGTCAAAGCTTATTTAAGTTCCTATTTCAAGATGAAGGACTTAAATGAGGTTGATACTATATTGAGTATCAAAGTTAAAAGAAATAGTGGGGGTTATTCTTTAAGTCAGTCTCATTATGTTGAGAAGATGCTTAAGAAATTTGAGCATTTGAACTTCAAAGAAGCTAACACTCCATATGATACATCATGCAAACTTAGTGTGGACAGTGGAAGATCTGTGGCTCAGCTAGAGTATGCTAGTGCGATAGGTAGCTTGATGTATGCTACACATTGTACTAGGCCTGATATTGCATTTGTAGTTTGCAAACTTTCTAGATTTACTAGTAATCCGGGTACAGAACATTGACAAGCAATTGGAAGAATTTTTTATTATTTGAAAAGAACCAAAAGTTATGCTTTGCATTATGAAAATTTTCCAGCTGTGCTTGAGGGATATACAAATGCTAGTTGGATATCTAGTGATGGAGATAATAAATTCACAAATGATTGGATTTTTATGCTCGATGGTGGTGCTGTTTCTGGGGCCTCAAAGAAACAGACATGTATCACACATTCTACAACGGAAGCTGAATTTTTGGCTTTGGGGGCAGCAGACAAAGAAGTAGAATGACTGAGAAATATGTTATTGGATATAAAATTGTGTCCACAACCGATGCCAGTCATTTCTTTGCACTGTGATAGTGAGGCAACTCTGTCTAGAGCTTACAATAAGATTTATAATGGTAAGTCTAGACACATCAGTTTGAGACATGCGTATGTGAGACAGTTAATATCCGACGGGATTGTAACTGTGATTTACGTAAGGTCTTGTAACAATTTTGTAGATCCTTTTACTAAAGGACTTCCAAGAGAAATAATTTATGGAACAAGTCGAGAAATGGGCTTGCGACCCGTTTGATGAATCAACAACAATGGAAACCCAACCTTTTTCCTATGAATACCTATAGTTAAAAGGTTCAATGTGGTAATAACAAATTGTTGATGACTGATTAGGTCACACTAGTGTAACTATTGTTATAGTGTATATTTGTAGGGTGAGTAATATACTCTTAATGAAATTCAGGTAAATGAAGAATTTCACCTATATAGACATAAGAAGTGGTGCCTCTTCTAAACAAAAGTTTTGGGTCTAGCATTTGTAAATGTCTATGAAACCAGGTAGAGCACATGACCATAATAGTGCTACCTCGATATGAACATGGAAAAGAACAATTGTGTGTTCAGTCTTTCGATTCTAGCATAAGGAATTTTGGCTCAAACGCTTTAAGCCGCCATTAATTTCGTTAGAATTTTGAAGAACTGTGACTAAGTGAAAGTTCAAATCGCAAGATACTTTCATCTAAGCACTTTTGTTAAATTGAAGACTAAGTGGGGGATTGTTGAATATAGTATTCAATTGTGAACTTTTTTGGAATAAGAAGGAAAAGTGATCGACGAAAAATTCTGGAAAATATTGGCTGAGTGCAACTCCGCCGCGACGCTAGAGTCAGCGCCGCGATGCCTGTAATGGGAATTTCCAGAATTTCCAGTTTTTGAACTGAAAAGTTGCATATATTCATTTAGGGTCATGACCTTTGAATGAAAGGTTGCAGCTGATCGTTTTTGGTGCTATATAAGACACAATGATCACTTGTTAGAGGCACAAGCAATCTATCTCTTCCAATAAAGAAACCCTTCTTTCTTTCAAGAAATTTATGTTAATGAAGAACGAGTAATTGCTGAAAACTTTGTTCTTAAGATTAAAGAATCCTGGGGGTAAATTAGCAAGTTAATCCCATCCGCAATATTGTAGGGCTAATATTATCCTAAGGACATAGATTCTTCTCGTCCTAATATAGTTTCTGTTATTCATTCATTTCTAATTATACAGATTTTCTAATAATAATACATCTGAACTATTGTATACAATCCGTTACACCCCCACCCCTCCCTCAAGTAATGACGGGGTCACCCTTGTCCAAGGTTGCTGGAAAATTACAATGTAGATATGTCACGACCCGACCACGGGCCCGCGACTGGTGCCTTACCCCGGACACCCTAGTGATACAACATCAGAGAAAATCAACTGAAATAAAAACTCATAAAAGATAAACAGTGAAATAAGAAAACAGGCTAACCAAAACGGTTACCTTTCTGTATATATAAATAAAAACTTGAGCGATTCATCCTTTACAAACCACCTTGCAGCGGTACTACAGACCTCTAAGAATTTTTATAACAACTATGACGGGACAGGGCCCCGCCATACCCCTGAATGTACTAGTACCTACAATCTCAGGGAATCATACCAAAAGATAAGCCACCGGAGAAACGGAGCTTCCCAAAACGCTGAACTGTGATCCTATGAGCGAGGATCAACAACTGGTGTACCTCTACCTGCGGCATGAGCGCCACCGCGAAGAGGTCGATAACAGTACCAAGTATGGCCCGAAAATCAAATAAATGAAATCATAATAGTCTATATAAAGCAGAGACATAAATGATAACCAAACTACGATACACAATATGTAGCGATCGTGTCAAGTCGTGACTCGCGCCAAAGTCATCACTCAAATATAGCGTGGGTCTCACGCCGCATATCAATTATGCGTGGAATTCCTTCCTCACTGCGATGCATGATATAACAACACCGAGTACCATGAACACGTGTCCCACGAGTCATAAAACCGTCTGGGGTAAGTACGAAGGCATAGCCAACTACTAGGACCTACCGTACGATAATGCTATAAAGCGTATCGCGAGGTCTTTCTAGACCGCATGATCGAGCGGGGCCACTCGCCCTCGGTATCATTGTCGCGTCTAACCTGAAACTTCGCGCGACTCGCGTAGCCACATAGCCCGCGTGAGGTACTCGCCGCATCGGGGTAGCTAACCGCGACATCTTCCCAGACTCGCGGCCGCATGGCCTCACATGGACCGCATGAGGTATTCCTCGCATCGGAGTAACACACCCGGAGTGATCATCCTGGAACTCCCGCAGCTCCGCATAGGTCACATGGACCCGCATGAGGTATTCCTCGCATTTGGGGTAGCTAACCCGCAACTCATAACAAGTCAGGGGGGTAAGTGATATAATACCAACACAACGGGCTTATCGTTAAACAACATAAGCACAACAAGAAAAACCCCTTTTACACAAACGTCACAAGACGCTAACACACGTAGCATCATAACATGTTTACTTATCAAACCAACAAGAAAGTATTACAAGGATATCACAAGCAAAACATATGCAAGTTACTCACACAAGGTACTTTTATTTGATGTCAACAAATCCGGGTTTTAACCCCAAAAGTACTACATATTTTAACTCTTTAAAAATATCCATTTCTTTCACAAAAGTCACACGATACTCATAGTATCAAAATAGAGTAACTATCTTTTTAAGTAAACCAAAACAATTTCCATACCTTCTTTTTAAACCAATCTTAAGACAAAAGCATGTCTTCCTTTTTAAACCATTTTAAGACAAAACCATGTCTTCCTTTAAAACAAAGACACTTTTCCTTTTTAAAGTCAAGTAGCAATATACTTTTTAAACCAAGTGTCTTACTCTTTTAAAAACAAGTAACCTATACCTTTAAATCAAGTTACTTCTCCTTTCCCAAAATCAAGTTGTTTATAAGTCAAGTCTCTTTACTTTAAAAAATCAATCTCCTAATCTTTAAATCATATCTTTTAAGGAAACCAACCTCCAACTTTTAAAATGTCAAGTTATCATTTTAAATCCAATGATAAACCATTCTTTTGTTTTCATAAAGTCGTTATAAATAACTTCCCATAAAGCTATTATAACACTTTATGTTTTAAACCAACCAAGGACAACTATTCTCATTTTTGAAATCAGGATAACTTTATTCTTTAAAAGACCACACACCCATTACTCATGAATGAGGTTTTACAACTTTTTAACATAATTCAAGTCCTTAATATTTCATAACAAGTCACTTAACTTTGGAATCAAGTCAAGGACACAAAAGGAAAATCAAATTCCTTTAAACACACGTCGTCTATCGCTATATATATTCTACAACAATCATGCTAGAAAGGATAGGAAGAGGTTCACATACCTCGCGACGATTATCGACAATAAGCAAAATGCTCCAAAGTACTATAACCCTGCTAGCCTTTTCCACCCTTCAAGTAGAATACGCTACTCGTAGTACTTCAACCTATAATCGCCATAAAATATTTATTAACTTCTAGATCCCTTCGTAGAATATTTCTAAGTACAAGATTCCATATTCTACGAAAAATTCGGACACCTCCCACGTAACCACATAAATAACCTCCACTATCAAGGCCCGCTACTGGCCAACAACTCTGAAGGATTAGGCGTGTACAATTACGCGCGATAATACTACTGAGTCTCATAAATACAGTCAATGTAAATCTGATTCAATTATTATCAATATTCATTCTATATATAGTATACTCAACTATACATTACTACTGACATGTAATTTCCAATTACAATAGGGGATAAAGATCATTACCTCGATAAGCCCAAAATTATCCAAGTTTTATAAGTCGATCCCGAGCAAAGTTTAGCTCCTAATCCTTACGCTCAACCCGCTCAAGCAACCCTTAGAAGTTTCTAAACAACTTCTCTTAACACTTCATCCAACTATGAAGATTTCCACTGAGGGTTTCATTTTTGCGACTATTGGAATAAAGTAGTGTTTTAGACTCTTAGTATAAAGATAACTTTGGAATACTACAAGGATTTTAGGCTAAGGTATATGGGATTATAACAAAACTTGAAGAAATTCTTTCACAAGAGGGGGTGTTGGACGAGAACCACAAAGGGAGGGAGGGGGAATTTTTGCCTTGGAAAAATATTTCAAGTGAGGGATGAATAAAGTCTTGCAACAAGAGGGGTATTTATAGAGAAATCAATGGCTAGGATCAAAGCAAGTGTATGGTGAGGATTTGGTCCATGTGGGAGTGGAGTCTTCCAACCAAGTGTCCACCACAACAATGAGAAATGTGGCTACCACAACAATGAGACATGTGTCTCAAAAAACGTCCAAGCCACCCTTAATTTCGGCCAATAGGGCCACATGGGGGTGACACGTGTCGCCCCCCTACTCGTCCAAAATATTTCATCTTCCGAAAAAAAATATTCGTAATGCCAAAAATCCGAAAATAAAGTGGTCCCCACAAAACCGTAAATTTTCCCCGTGGGCCCCACGTGACCAATTCCGGAAATAAAATTCCATAATTCTAAAATAATCCCAGAAGTCCGAATACCAAATCTGGGAATCCAGTTCCCATTAACGAACCTTTTCCTCCACAAAAATCCGGAAACTTTTCCGTTAAAAAAAATCACATCTTTCTTCCTTTCCAATTTTTAATGTCGTATTCTCGTACGTACGTCCTCATATACATACCTTGGAACTACAGGGTGTAACATTATTCCCCCCTTAGAAACATTCGTCCCGAATGTTCCTTCTAAGTCTCCAAACATACCTGTGCCGGTATAGTCTTCCCTACTATACTTACGGAACCAATTATGCCACACATGGCAATAATACAACATACACGCAAAAACTCACATCCAAGCCAACGAAGAATCATCTCTAAAGCGTATAACAATACTATTAGCTCCACCCATGGTCCAAAGGATACTTTCATCTTCTTAACACATCTTCGCCTCTTTTCTTACTTGTCGTACCCTCCTCGAACACTCGAACTCTTCCTAATATACGTACCACATTTCTGTCATTGCTTCAGTTTTCAAAAATCTCGGGGTTACCATTTCCAACTTGGTCATCATTAACTGGGAACACTCTGAATGGATCTCCGATACTCTTCCGAAACATAGCAATATGGAAGACCGGACGTACTGTCTCCTAAGTCGGACGACAGTGCTAACTTATAGGCAACCTGGCCTATTCTACAAACGATCTGAAAAGGCCCAAAGTACCTCGGCTAAGTTTCCCCTGCTTTCCAAATCTCGTCACACCGCCGGGTGGTACCTTGAAGACCCAGTCGGCTGAACTCAGTGTCGACGCCGATTATCCGCATCGACTTACGCTGACTCGGTGCTAATAACCTCTTCGGATAAGCTTCACCTTATCCACACGTCTGCCGAATCAAGTATGGACCAACTAATCGAACCTTGCCAACATCGAACCAATCGGCCAAATGACTACGCCCATACAAGACTTCATAAAGCGCCATCCGAATACTGAAATGGTAGCTATTATAATACTTACTCAACCAGAGGCAAATAATCCTCACAGCTACCCCTGGAATTATCCCACAATATATTTCACGCATACCAAGTACTTCGACAAAGACCAACCGTAAAATCATCCACTCAAGACGGCCTTGCATCTAAGGTCCCAATTGTTATAAATTCTAAGGCTCACCATTTTCTCGTCCCCAGACTTACCCTTTTCAACTACCCATGTTTTCTAATCCACACCTAACACAATGCTATCCGCACATAGCACTCCACATGTATCTACCATAACGACTAAACAAGTCTCTTATGGTGAAGATATCTCTGTAACTCTTGCCTCGCTTCACTTTGTCGCTCTAGTCAAATCACCTGCTCTGGGCGCATAACTACTGAAGGTGATGAACCATCGATCCGAAGGTGAGTCGTAACATCGCGCCACTGCAGTCGGACAATTTCTCATAAAATGGCCTGGCCGCAAGCATAACAAGCTATCAGTAGTACGACACTCTCATAAGAACACGACACACGGCCATACCGGGTGGGGTGGCCTCCTCCAGCTAACACCCTTCCTCTCCGAACCACCGAATCATCGACTGGTAGGCTAAGTCATCCACATGTATCCCTCCTACTAGGACATTCTCTCACATGGCCACGACGGTATTTGGTAAAACAAGCGTTAGTAAAAGATGACATTTCGGGATGACGTCTACCATAGTGAACAAGGAGAAGCGAATCGGTGGCGGAACCTATGTAAATCGTGAACCGAAACCACAGGTTATGACCAACTCCTAAATACCCGAACGTCTGAAGTGCAGTGGAGGACCACTCTGTCTTGGCGGAGGCGCATAACGATCTGCTGCGAGAAGGTCACCTCGAAAGTTACCAAAGGACCACTGCTTTACGGCCTCTTCTGCTGATCTTGGTTAATCCGTCGATCTCTATGTTCCTCAGTCTGCTGTGCATAAGCCTGTATGCGGGCAATGTCCATGCCTGACTGAAGAGCTACTCTTGTACAACCCTTTACTAGATAATCGTCAAGTCCTGTGACATATGGGTGCACTCTATCCTCCATGTCTGCCACTAAAGCGGGGACATAACGAGCCAATGAGTCAAACTCGATACCGTATTCCCGAACCGTCCGCCCGTTCTGCCTCAACATCATAAATCTATCTGTCCGAGCTCTCCGTCTGCGAGGGCAAAGCGTGTAGAAATGCCTCTAAGGTCTTGATCACTTTCATGATCAGCATTGCGGTCGAATAAACTCACGAGATCTTCTCGGTTCTCAATCCATAGAACTCGGGTGGTACGACTCGAAGTCCGAAATCTCCTCTATCGGATCTAGGGTGAACTCATCGTACTAGGAACCTCAGACTCGTCTGTCCTCATGCCTCGCTACTGGCCAGAGCTAATGTGGGCCGTCTCAGTAACCATATCCTCTGTTCCTGGCCGTGGGACTAGAGGCTCTGGTATCGTGGTCTCTGTAGCTACTGCTACTGCTCTAAACTCTCCTGGGTCTAGCGGCGTCGCAGAAATCCCCGAATGAAGCACCACCTCAGGTGTTGACTGGGCCTGTGCCCTCGCACTCCTCTGTGTTCCACTAGCAGCTCTCTCTGCTGCCATGCCCCTCTGGGCCCTGGTTGCCTTGCGTAGAGGCATAACTTGCACAAACGAATACGCCAGAGGGAGTCCAACTTATAACACAGCTCTAAGGCACGATCTCAGAGTGAGAAGAATGGAAACCAATCCTAAATTTCCTGCAGCCTCCTGATTATAGGTGTGGTGCACAACACGCCGATAATCAAGACTCTACTAGATACGGTCTGTAGACACTTTCCGAGGATTAACTGCTCTAATACCACTTTTGTCACGACCCGACCTCGGGCATGGCCAGTGTCTTACCGGGCACCCTAGTGATACAACATCGAGAGAAAATCGTGAAATAAAAACTCATAAAAGATAAGCAGTGAAATAAGAAAAGCAGGCTAACCAAAGCGGTTACCTTTACGTATATATAAATAAAAACTTGAGCGATTACATCCTTTACAAACCACACTTGGCGATTACTACAGACCTCTAGAATTTTTATAACAACTATGACGGACAGACCCGCCATACCACGAATGTACAAGTACCTACAATCTCGAGAGAATCATACAAAGATAAGCCTCGGAGAAGCGGAGCTTCCCAACGCTGAATCGTGATCCTATGGCGAGGATCAACAATCGTGTACCTCTACTGCGGCGTGAGCGGCCCAGAAGGAGGTCGATAACAGTACAGTATGTGGCGAAAATACGATAAATGAAATCATAACGATCTATATAAAGCAGAGACATATATGATAACCAAACTACGATACCTGATATGTAGCGATCGTATCAAGTCGGGGACTCGCCGCGCCAAAGTCATCACTCGAATATAACAGTGGGTCTCGCGCCGCATATCAATCATGCGGTGGAATTCCTTCCGCCATTCCGGCGATCATGATATAACAACACCAGGAGTACACATGAACACGGGTCCCACGAGTCATAAAACCGTGCGGGATAAATGCGAAGGCATAGCCAACTACTAGGACCTACCGTACGATAATGCTATAAAGCGTATCGCGAGGTCTTTCTGAACCGCCACGTATTCGGCGGGGCCACTCGCCCTCGGTATCATTGTCGCGTCTAACCCTCGAACTCATCGCGACTCGCGTAGGCCACGTAGGCCGCGTGAGTACTCACCGCATCGGGGTAGCTAACGCGACATCTTCCAGACTCCGCAGCGCGTGGCCTCGCATGGACGCGTAGGTATTCGCCGCATCGGCGTAACACACCCGGGTGATCATCCTGGAACTCCGCGACTCGCGTAGTCACGTGGACCGCATGAGGTATTCCTCGCATCGGGGATAGCTAACCCGCGACTCATAACAAGTCAGGGGGGTAAGTGATATAATACCAACACAACGGGCTTATCGTTAAACAACATAAGCACAACAAGAAAAACCCTCTTTACACAAACGTCACAAGACGCTAACACACGTAGCATCATAACATGTTTACTTATCAAACCAACAAGAAAGTATTACAAGGCTATCACAAGCAAAACATAGGAAAGTTACTCACACAAGGTACTTTTATTTGATGTCAACAAATCCGGGTTTTAACCCCAAAAGTACTACATATTTTAACTCTTTAAAAATATCAATTTCTTTCACAAAAGTCACACGATACTCGTAGTATCAAAATAGAGTAACTATCTTTTTAAGTAAACCAAAACAATTTCCATACCTTCTTTTTAAACCAATCTTAAGACAAAAGCATGTCTTCCTTTTTAAACCATTTTAAGACAAAACCATGTCTTCCTTTAAAACAAAGACACTTTTCCTTTTTAAAGTCAAGTAGCAATATACTTTTTAAACCAAGTGTCTTACTCTTTTTAAAAAAAGTAACCTATACCTTTAAATCAAGTTACTTCTCCTTTCCCAAAATCAAGTTGTTTATATGTCAAGTCTCTTTACTTTCAAAAATCAGTCTCCTAAGCTTTAAATCATATCTTTTAAGGAAACCAACCTCCAACTTTTAAAATGTCAAGTTATCATTTTAAATCCAATGATAAAACCATTCTTTTGTTTTCATAAAGTCCTTATATAACTTCCCATAAAGCTATTATAACACTTTATGTTTTAAACCAACCAAGGACAACTATTCTCATTTTCGAAATCACGATAACTTTATTCTTTAAAAGACCACACACCCATTACTCATGAATGAGTTTTTACAACTTTTTAGCATAATTCAAGTCCTTAATATTTCATAACAAATCACTTAACTTTGGAATCAAGTCAAGGACACAAAAGGAAAATCAAATTCCTTTAAACACACGTGCGTCTACCGCACTATATATATTTCACAACAATCATGCTAGAAAGGATAGGAAGAGGTTCACATACCTCGCGACGATTATCGACAATAAGCAAAATGCTCCAAAATACTATAACCCTGCTAGCCTTTTCCACCCTTCAAGTAGAATACGCTACTCGTAGTACTTCAACCTATAATGGCCATAAAACGTTTATTAACTTCTAGATCCCTTCGTAGAATATTTCTAAGTACAAGGTTCCATATTACGAAAAATTCGAGCACCTCCCGTAACCACATAAATAACCTCCACTATCGAGGCGCTACTGTGCCAACAACTCGAGGATTACACGTCTAACTGGCGTGTATAATTCGCCACAATAATACTACAAGTCTACGTAAATCTGGTCAATGTAAATCTGATTCAATTATTATCAATATTCATTCTATAAATAGTATACTCAACTATACATTACTCTGACATGTAATTTCCAATTACAATAGGGGATAAAGATCATTACCTCGATAAGCCCAAAATTATCCAAGTTTTATAAGTCGATCTGAGCAAAGTTTAGCTCTAATCCTTACGCTCCAACCCGCTCCAAGAAATCCTTAGAAGTTTCTAAACAAGTTCTCTGAACACGTCCTCTAACTATGAAGATTTCCACTAGGTTTCATTTTGCGACTATTGGAATAAAGTAGTGTTTTCTGCTCTTAGTGTAAAGATAACTTTGGAATACTACAAGAGATTTTAGGCTAAGGTATATGGGATTATAACAATACTTGAAGAAATTCTTTCACAAGAAGGGGGGGGGGGGGTGTTGGACGAGAACCACAAAGGGAGGGAGGGGGAATTTTTGCCTTGGAAAAATATTTCAAGTGAGGGATGAATAAAGTCTTGCAACAAGGGGGGTATTTATAGAGAAATCAATGGCTAGGATCAAAGCAAGTGTATGGTGAGGATTTGGTCCATGTGGGAGTGGAGTCTTCCAACCAAGTGTCCACCACAACAATGAGACATGTGGCTACCACAACAATGAGAGCCACATGTCTCAAAAAACGTCCAAGCCACCCTTAATTTCGGCCAATAGGGCCACATGGGGGTGACACGTGTCGCCCCCTACTCGTCCAAAATATTTCATCTTCCGAAAAAAAATATCCGTAATGCCAAAAATCCGAAAATAAAGTGGTCCCCACAAAACCGTAAATTTTCCCCGTGGGCCCCACGTGACCAATTTCGGAAATAAAATTCCATAATTCTAAAATAATCCCAGAAGTCCGAATACCAAATCTGGGAATCCAATTCCCATTAACGAAACCTTTCCTCCACAAAAATCCGGAAACTTTTCCGTTAAAAAAAATCACATCTTTTTTATTTTCCAATTTTTAATGTCGTATTCTCGTACGTACGTCCTCATATACATACCCTGGAACTACGGGGTGTAACAATATAGGTAAAAGTTTCTTCTTTTAAGTATATATATTATATACTGAATTCCCTTTGGTTTCGTCGTAAATTTACTTCTGTATATTTTAACCCCTTAGTGAAAATTCTTGTTCCGTCACTTCCCTCAAGTTAATAAATATTCTTTGATATCAGAAGACATAAGGACACCACGCTGGCATGCTTTCATTCATATATTTATGACATTCTTCCTGAGTTATCCCTTGATTATTTTCATTAATGAAAGAGAATATATACAATTAACTATTTCCATAATAGGAGAATCATATTCCTATTATAATCCCAAAACTCTATTCTAGTAGTACAACACTCCTATAATTATGGTAAGTGTACAATACTAATTAATACAATATTTACACTAAAAATACTATACAAATTCAGTCCATAAAACTGTGATATACACTTATTTTGGTAAGTGTATATCACGGTACAATATACCTTATTTATCACACCTCCGCAATCATAGCGGACGGTCTTCGTACGCTGAGACTGCCCCTAAAATCTTCAAAAAGGACCGAGGGAAGACCCTTTGTAAAGATGTATGCAATTTGATACCTGAACGGGACATGGCAGACGCGTAATTATCCACGAGCTACATTTTCATGAATAAAGTGAATGTCCATCTCGATATGTTTAGTGTGTTGATACTGAACTGGATTACCAGAAAGGTAGATGGAACTAACATTATCATAATAAACTAAGGTAGCTTTCTGAATAGGACAATGAAGTTCTGAAAGAAGATTACGTAACCAACAGGATTCAGAGACCATATTGGCTAACCCCCGATATTCAGCCTCTGCACTAGAGCGGGACAACATCGACTGATGCTTTGCAAACCAGGAGACCAAGTTATTACAAAAAATATCCAATAGCCAGACGTAGAGCGTTTGATGTCGGGACAGCCACCCCAATCAACATTTGTATACGAGACAAGTGTAGAAGTCGATGAGAGAAATAAATGTAAGCCAAAGTCAAGTGTCCCTTAGACGTACCGAACAATGCGTTTGAGCGCATTCATGTGCTCAAGCATGAGATCATGCATGAATAAACACACATATTGTACGACATATGTAATGTCTGGTCTCGTGAACATAAGATACTGAAGAGCCCCTCTAAGACTGCGATAGCGGGTTGGATCCTCGTAAGGGGATCCAGCCGCAGCCCTAGCTTGGGTTTAGTATCAACTGGAGTGGAAGTGGACTTACATGATGACATAACAACTCACTCAATGATCTCAGTGTTGAGTTGTGGTGCCTAATTCATTTACCTACACTATGAAGACCCTACGCACAATCAGTTGATGTTATGGCTGTTATAGAGGCGGTTATAATCGGCTGATTATAATCGATTGTTGAAGGGCGGTGGAATAACCATTTTTGAGGAAGTATGGTGGTAGGGCAAACCTTAATATTAATTAGTGGAGGGTATCTTAGGAATTTTAGGTTTATATTACGTTGCCCTAGTTTTGGGTATATATACCAGGGCGACGCACCATCTAACTATCCATCCAAAAAGATCTCCAAGAAAAGAGTTGAGTGAGTTTGAGAGTTTTTTCTTTTGTGTATAGTCGGTTAAACTGTAAATAGCCGAAGGAGAGAGACATAAGAGAGATTGTGAACTCAAAACTCTATTATAGTGAAACAATCTGCAGCGGCAAGTGGACGTAGCTCTCACATTGAAGGTGAACCACTATAAATTTGTGTGTGTGCGCGCATTATTTATTTCTTAGCCGATTTACTATTTTCTGGATAGACGGGGTTTAGGTCATCAAATTCCTAACAAATGGTGTCAAAGTGACATGTTCTATTGTAATCTAGAAAATAATGGGAAGCGAAGATGGTTGAACACACGACATCGGTAAATTCAATGGGACAAATTATGCATTTTGGAGAATGCAAATTGAAGACTATCTGTACGACATGAAGCTTCATCAGTCGATGATCCCGAAGCTATAGGAGATGAATGAAGCCAATTGGAACCTCCTTGATAGATAGGTTTTGGGAGTAATTCGACTGACATTGTCGAAGAATGTTGCTCACAACGTGGTGAAGGAAAAGACCACGACTGGCTTAATGAAGGTTCTGTCCGATATGTATGAGAAACCTTCGGCTAACAACAAGGTATTTCTCATGAAAAAACTCTTTCACCTAAGGATGGAAGAAGGTGCTCCTGTTGCAGGACACATAAACAAATTCAATACGTTTGTCAATCAACTGTCATTAGTTGCAATCGAGTTTGATGGCGAAGTGCAAGTCCTAATTATGATGACGTCTCTGCCAAATAGCTGGGAGCTGATGAGAGCAACGATTAGTAATTCTGTCGGCAGTGATAAAGTGAAGTTCAATGATGTGATGGATCATATCCTAGCCAAGGAAGTTCGCATGATAGATTATGGTGAAGCGTAGACTAGTTCTGCTCTGAATGTTGAGAACAGAGGCAGAAACAACAACTAAAATAGGGGCAGGTCGAAGTCAAGAAATGGCAGGGGCCAATCCAGATCCGTATGAACACAGTGTTGGAACTGCGGGAAATCAGGCCACATCAAAAGTAATTGTCGGGCACTGAAGAAGGAGGACAACAAGGAAAATGAAGTCAATGTTGCCACTGAAGATATTGGCGATGCATTGTTGTTGTCGGTTGACAGCCCGATCGACTATTTAGTGCTTGACTCAGGAGCGTCTTTCCACACCATCTCACATCGTGATATAATGATGAATTACGTTGCAGATGGTAAGTCTTTAAAAACTGCTAGCATCAGAGACATTAATTTGAAGATGCCAAATAGAAACACGTGAGAGATCACAAAAGTCAGACATGTGCCAGATTTGAAGCGCAATCTGATCTCAGTGAGTTAGCTTAATGATGAGGGACCTGATCTCAACTTCGGCAATGGGCCCTGTAAGGTGACGAAGGGTGCCATGGTAGTTGGTCGAGGCAAGAAGACTGGTACTTTGTACATGATGACTAGTTGTCGTGATACAGTCGTTGTTGTTGACAGCACAAAAAATACAGAATTGTGGCACTGCAGGCTGGGGCATATTAGCAAAAAATGAATGAAGTTATTGGTGACGAACGACATGATTCCGGAGTTTAAGTCTGTGGATCATCATATGTGTGAGAGTTGTATTCTTGGAAAACATAATCGAGTGAGTTTTTTAAGTGCTGACAGGGAATTGAAGGTCGAGAAGATGGAATTGGTACACACGGATGTGTGTGAACCTGCCATTATTCCCTCACTCGGAGGATCACATTACTATGTGACCTTCATCGATAATTCAACCAGGAAGCTATAAGTTTATTTCATGAAAAATAAATCGGACGTGTTTAGTGTATTCAAAAGGTGGAAAGTCATGGTCAAGAATGAGACAAACCTCAAGTTGAGGTATTTGAGGTCCGACAACGGCGGAGAATACATTGATGGTGACTTCAAACGATAATGTGCCGATAATGGGATCAAGATGGTGAAGACTATTCCTGGAACGCCTCAATAAAATGGAATAGCTGAAAGAATGAACCAAACGTTGAACGAGCGTGATCGGAGTATGAGAATACACTCTGGGCTACCCAAGACATTTTGGGCAGATTCAGTCAATACCGCATCCTTCTTAATTAACCAAGGACCGTCTATTCCTTTTGGGTTTCAGAATTCCAAAAGAGGCCTGGAGTGGCAAAAAGGTAAATCTTTCTTCTGAAAGTGTTGGCTGCTTATCGTATGTTTATATTGATGCTACGACTAGAATAAAGCTTGGTACTAAATCTAAAAAGTGTTATTTTATCGGCTATGGTGACACCGAGCTTGGTTATCAATTTTGGGATGAACAGAATCGTAAGGTCATCCGAAGCAAGGATGTCATCTTCAACGAACATGTGATGTACAATGATAAGTTACGGGAGAATTCAGAATGTCAGAATAAGAAATCGAAGACAGTCGATTTTTTCCCGACACCCGAGACGCAGCTAGGTACAACCGAGGCAGAAGAATAAGCTAGTGATGGCGGGGTTGATGAAAATCCTGATTCTGAAACAAATCAGCGGACGCCGATCACAGAATTGCGTAGATCATCTTAGATCTTAAAGCGGTTCACATATTCTCTCCATCCCTCAACTACATTCTGCTCACTGATAGGGGAAGAACCCGATGGAAGCAAGCGATATAAAGCATGACTGGTTGTGAAACAATTTCAACAGAAAGAAGGCATCGACTATATAGAGATCTTATCTCCCGCATTAAAGATGGTGACTATCCGAACTATCCTTGGATTGGTAGCAAAGGAAAATCTATATCTGCAATAGATGGACGTGAAAACTGCCTTTCTTCACGGTGATTTAGACGAGAAAATCTACATGCGACAACCGGAGGGATTCGAAGTCAAAGGAAATGAGAGTCTAATGTGCAAACTTCAAAAGACCTTGTATGGACTGAAACAAGCTCCAAGCAGTGATATAAGAAGTTTGACAACTTTATGAGGAAAGCCGATGTCGTAAGGTGCGAAGCAGATCACTGTTGCTACTTCAAGAGATATGAAGACTCCTACATGATACTGCTTCTCTATGTCGACGACATGTTGATCGTAGGAGCAGACCTACATGATATTGATCTGCTAAAAGGAAGCTATGAGAAGAGTTTGAAATGAAGGATTTGGAAGCTGCAAAGAAAATACTTGGGATGAGAATCAGCCGAAGCAAGGAGGGCATCAAACTCTCACAAGAAGAGTATGTGAAGAAGGTTCTCAAGAGGTTCAACATGTATGATGCTAAGTCAGTCAACACTCTCTTGGCTGGACACTTTCGACTGTCAAATGATCAGTCCCCGACAACCGAGGATGAGATGAATCATATGGACAAGGTACCTTATGCATCGGCTATCGACAATCTTATGTATGCAATGGTATGTACGAGACCAGATATTGTACATGCAGTGGCAGTTGTTAGCCGATTTATGAGCAATCCGGGAAAGCAACACTGAGAAGTTGTTAAGTGGATTTTCAAGTATCTGAAAGGCAACTCAAGTTCAGCTTTGTGTTTATGAAAGATAGAAACAAGATTGCAGGGATATGTGGATGCTGACAATGGTGGTGATGTTTGTTGACACCCAATTTTGACCTTCCCGTCCAACCATTAACTATAAAATTACACTAATTTTTCAAAATAATTTTTTAATAATAAAAAGCAACAATAAAACATTAATACACGATTTAATAATGACATCGCTTTTTTTTACACCTTGAGTCTCACGTCCGCATTCGTCATTTTAATAACAAGCAATTTCATGAATATTATCCATAATTTAAGCCATATTTCCTATTAATTAAAACTCAAACAATTCTTAATGACAAATAAATAAATAAATGAATAATAAATAAATACATAAAATAAATAATTTAACAATAGCGTCGCATCAAACATCCCTTAAAATTATAGCTATATTTATTAAAACCCAAAGCAATTGCATAAACAGTTTAAAACCCCATTCAATTTTAATTTAACATCGCAAAACATGTATAATAAATAATATTTTAATAATGGCCCCACATTATAAAATATTAAGCACTAATTAATTAGCATGACCGCATTTATTATTGTAATAATTTAAATCTAAGCTAAGACTAATAAAGCACCTAAGGTGGTATTAAAATAATTTAATAGTTTGAACTCCACTCATTCACCACTAAAACAAATACACTTAAAACTCTACCTAATTAAACAATAACTACCAGCCCACAAGCCCCATAATTTCGCCCAAGTCCAATTCGCAGCCCACGACCCGCAAGCCCAAACGTCTCTTTAGAAACCCACTGTCCCTTCATTTTCCCCTTCTCTTCCAAAACAGAACCCTAGCAGCCAACTCACTGCACCTCGCTCCCATCGCCAGCCGGGTTTATCGCCGGAGAATCCGGCGAATCTTGCACCAATACAGCTAACAAATCAGCCCCAATATTACCAAATCGAAACTTACCATTTGCAACCCTAAACTCATACCTTAATCAATAATACAAAAACAGTCCAAAATTGTACAAAATCAATCTCAAAACCATGACAAATCTCCTTCAAATCAGCCCAAAATCATCATCAAAGCCTACCAATTTTAGAACCCAGAGTTGAGACTATATAAACCAATCAATATACACATGCAGAGAGAGGGAGTTTTACACAGAGGAACCTCCTCAAATCAAGAAAAATTAACAACGAAGGGGAAGCAAATCGGAAATTTTAGCAGCCTATGAACCAACATCCAGAAATTGGAAGAAAAATAGGCGAAAGCGATCGAAAAAATGAAGCGATGCGGTTAACCACTCGTCGAAAATTAGCAGTCTAAGAGTAGGAAATTCAAAACCCTTTCTTTGTTACAATATCAGTCATGAGCCAGCAACTATTTTCAAATCAAAAGCTTTGCCCTTTTAATCGCATCACAACAAATCTTCCGAGTGGACCGACGACTTGATACTGTTGTCTCGGTTATTGCGGAGAAGGTAAACTCATCACTTTTCCCAACTTTCTATTTAAATTTGCATTTTTATGGTTTGTACGATGTCTGTTGCTTGCGGAACGTTGGTGCAATTTGTGTGTTAAACTAATGTGAAACATGTTAGGATGGATCATAAATGCTGTAGTATCCCTTAGCTATATTTACAAACACTATAATATTGATACCAATCTGGGAATGGTTTACTCGCATTCGCGATGTGTGTGGGAGAACCTGTGTGATTAGAAATCTGAATACCTGCTTGGTAATTGCTCTCTGTGTCTGGTTAGTAAAATCCATATCTTTTAAAATCTAGTTTGTTCTTCTGTATTTTATGTCTTTGGAGTATGTGCTTTCTACTGGTTGTGATGTTTTATTAGTTAAGTACTCTACGATGTTGTTGTTAGTCGACTTTTGTACTAAAGTATATTGCGTTGACTATGTATTTGGAATTATGTGATGTTTTGGTGTTTCCTTAGTGAAGAGCATGATATACGTCTTGAGCACGATTATGAGCTTAGTTTAGATTAGATAATGCTATCTATCTAAAAATGTTATTCTCGTCCGTCTGCTGGCCCATTTACTTATGTCCATCACATTCATTAAATCAGTCCTGTTGCACATCATATATGAGTATATCTATTTGGCTCCAGTTATTTTGCCTGTTCTTGTGCCTGAAATGCCATCTCTTTGTAGTTTGCTCTAGCCCTCTTGTCTGTTAAATCGGCCACATACTTATCTCTGTGCGTCTAAGTATTAATCTGAGATTCTGAGCCCATTCCTTCATATTTCAGAGAATTAAGTATGCCCTGGTTTGAATCATGTCTAAGTAGACCTTGCATCCGCTCTTTGAATCTTGTACAACCCTTGAGTCACATGTTTAAACAATTTACCAATAACTCAGCATTGAAGCATGTTGTGCTTATTGAGTCCCCTCAGTTTTCCTAGTATGCTTTGGTGTGTGGTTGCGTTATAGCATGTGTAAATCTGCTGAGCATGGTAACTGTCGCACCAGTTTTTGACCTCGGGGTCTGAACGGTATCCGCGACGTTGCTCTTTGACGCAGTTCCCTGGATGGAGCAATAATGCTGATTTTAAGGAGTCGCCACCCAATTATTTAAGTGAATTAGGACACTTGATTTATTGCAATAAAAATACTGCAATTAATCTCCATTTAATGGTCTGCGAAATTAATGAGATTCTGGATCAGGGTTCTTTATTATCCTAAAGGGAAGGGGTTATACATCCTTTAAGATCCGCTAACTTGCGGTTATCCGTTCAAACCTAGGTTAATTATATATTGGTTTTTATTCTACCTATTCTAAGCATAATTTACAATTAAAACGAAATGCAATACAGAATAATAAAACTTAAAATTAAATGCGACATAAGATAAAAATCCGGGACATCTTTTAGCCCTTTTTAGGCCTTCTGCACAAGATGATCTCCGGGTACCTGCATAAATACTTAGTAAAAGTGTTAGTAATAGAATAAATAATTTTAAAGCAATGACAAGAATCAATAAGTAAAGCCAAAAAATAAATCCGTCTTTGTACAGGGAAGGCCTTGGAAATCAGACGGAGATTCCTCATCGACCATTATTGCTAGAAATAATAAAATAAATAAAACCTTCGGATTCGTGCCAAAACAGTAATAGTTTTAAACACAGAGGGCTCAGATATATAAAAATAAAGCGGGACAGCCTAAACAAGTGCGGCTGCGAGAATTCACCCTGCCAGCGCATGTTGGTTATCCGGTGTAAGTGGAAAAAATCATCATTGCCAAGAAAGCTTCATTTATTTTATTTTCCGTCTTTGCAACTGTGGAGGCCTCAAAAATCGACGGATAACTTTTTCATTGGCCAGTGTAGTATCTTGTTCAAAATCAGTAAATACCCAATATTCAAATGTAGCAATTTGTTCAAAATCAATTTAATAAAAGAAGCAGCAGCAACAAATAGTTCAACAAGATATAAACGAAGCAGCAACAACAAACAGTTCGTCGGAAAGTTCAGAGCATTGCCAGAGTTTTCTTTCAAACTCCGTGGTAGCAAAACGAAAATATGCCCAAAACGATGCGATGGCGAGTTCGATGGCAAAATCACGACGGCAGTGGCTCGCCGGAAATATCGAACCATAGCCAAATAAGAATACCCAACAGTAACAACCCGGAGCAAACCTGACCGACAGAGGTCGCCGGAAAATATTTTAACGGGATTAAAAATCAGTCCAAAAAACCGACAATAATATATAGCATCAATGCCGACAACAACAGTAACGTCGCCTGAACCTCAGAGGTCCGTCGGAGTCGGAACTCCGGCAAAAATCCAAATCGAAAGAAAGCATTTCAGTAAACTGAAGCTAGCCAACATATCATGAGATAAAGTACAACAAAACTCGCCGGAGTTTTTCAAACCCCGGCGAGATACAAAAACATACAAGTCAGTCCAATAAACAGAAATAACAGACAAACCCCAGAATAATATCGAAACGATGTCGCCGGTAAAACAAAGGTGAGGGGAGAAGAGAAGGCGGCTTCACTTCCACGGCGAACGCCGGAGCGACGCCACCATTGTGATTGTCCAATGGGGATTCCAATGAGGAGCAACAGTGGAGTTCGCTGGGGTATGGGGTGTGAAGGAGATGAAGTCTCAAAACATAAGGGGTGTTCGACAGTGATGTTCAGGAGCAGTGGTGGTGGGGTTCGATGGGTAAAGGGTTTGTGATGATTCGGCGATGGCGGCCAGACAGCGAGGTGAAGGGAGATGGGTGTGCGGCTGAAGGTGTTGCTAGGGGGTTCGCCGGAGCTTGGAGCTCCGGCGGAGAGCGACGGCGGGAGAGAAGGGTTAGGGAATGAGGGGTAGGCGGCTGGGGGTTAAATCTGAAATGGGGGGATCTTTTAGGGTTGTGCTGAAGGTCCTTATGTTGGGCGGCTGCTGTGGGTAAAAAGAAGTAGGCGGCGGCTGAAGGGTTTTTTAAATGGGGGGTAAGGTTTTTATTTATTGGGGTATTTAGGTTTAAGGTTTAGGGTTTTGGGTATTGGGTATTGGATATTGGAGGAAAAAGATGAAAGGTGTATTGGGCCTCAGTTTGGGCTTCGGTTTTTGACGGATTGGACTGGTCTAGATTGTGCCTTGGACTGGACTGGTTTGATAAAAAATGCAAAACAGATTAATTATTTAAAAGAAAAATTATTTAAAGGTACAAGATTATAAAAATAAAAATGCCGACGCTATAATAATAAAATGCAATATTTAAGAAATGTTTAATGCCTAATTAAAAGAAAAAACGCGGCGCCAATTAATTATTTAAATAGATGCAAAATTATTAAAATAAAACGACGGTATAATAATAATAATAGAAACATAATATTAACAAAGACATCATGCTTAATTTAAAATAAAAAAGATGCAATGCCATTTTGTGAAGAAATAAACATAGAATATTATGTAAAAAATGCAAAAAAAAATGATGATTAAAATGCGGTGTCCTAAAATGCTTAAAATTGCAAGAAATGACTAAAAAATGGGTCAAAATTGGGTGTCAACAGCTTGTCCCTCTTTGACCGAAGACGATGAAAGAGTTTTCGGACAAAGACGTTGACTTGTAGCCAATTTTATCTACATCGTCAGAATTAAAACAAAGATCAAGAAAAAGAATGGGCAAAAGCTGATGCAAATTCAAAATTTTGTCCGAGTGTCGAATTATGATGACACTGGGTCGTTGTGATGCCAAAATAAAAGACAAAATTGATGCGGATTTAAAATTGTCCCAGTGTCGAATTATGAGGACACTGGATTGCTGCGATGCTAGAAAATTAAAGCAGGTAGACGCCGATTCAAAATTGTCCCAATGTCGAATCATGATGACACTGAGCTGCTGTGAGGCTGGAAAATTAAAGACAATGCCGACCCAAATTCAAAATTTGTCCCAGTGTCGAAGTATGATTGACACTGGGTTGTAGGTGCTGTGGTGCTGGAAGAGACATGGTGTTTGCAGATGCTGATGACGTCATTGCATGGACGCGATGTAGATGCTCATCGTTGCATAGACGTGATGCAGATGCTCATCGTTGCATAGACGAAACATAAATGAAGTCGTTGCATAGGCTTACATGAGATGACGTCGTTGCATAGACGCGATGCAGATGTTAGTCGTTGCATGGACGAAATATAGATGAAGTCGTTGCATAGGCATACATGAAATGGCGTCGTTGCATAGACGAAATGCAGATGCCCGTCGTTGCATAGACGAAATACAGATAAAGTCGTTGCATAGGCTTACATGAAATGACGTCGTTTCATAGACGTGATGCAGATGCTCATCGTTGCATAGACGGAAAATGTGTCGTTGCATAGATGTGATGCTGATGTTCGTCGTTGCATAGACGAAACATGAATGAAGTGCATATGACGCCTTGTGAGGGCGCTATCGTCTTGTATGGACGAAGTGCAAATGACGTCTTGTGTGGGCGTTTTCGTCTTGTATGGACGAAATGCAATGACGCCTTGTGTGGGCGTTGTCGTCTTGTATGGACGAAATGCAAATGACGCCTTGTGTGGGCGTTGTCGTCATGTTTGGACAAAATGCAAATGACGCCTTGTGTGGGCGTTGTCGTCTTGTATGGACGAAATGCAAATGACGCCTTGTGTGGGTGTTGTCGTCTTGTATGGAAGAAATGCAAATGACGCCTTGTGTGGGCGTTGTCGTCTTGTATGGACGAAATGCAAATGACGCCTTGTGTGGGCGTCGTCGTCTTGTATAGACGAAATGCAAATGACGTCTTGTATGAGCGTTGTCGTCTTGTATGGACGAAACATGGATGAAGCCGTTGCATAGGCTTACATAAGATGACGTCGATGCATATACGCGATGCAGATACTCGTCGTTGTATAGACGTGATGCAGATGCTCATCGTTGCATAGACGGAAAATGCGTCGTTGCATAAACGCGATGCCGATGTTCGTCGTTGCATAGACGAAACATGGATGAAGTGCACATGACGCCTTGTGAGGGCGTTATCGTCTTGTATGGACGAAGTGCAAATGACGCCTTGTGTGGGCGTTGTCGTCTTGTATGGACGAAATGCAAATGACGCCTTGTGTGAGCGTTGTCGTCTTGTATGGACGAAATGCAAATGACGCCTTGTGTGGGCGTTGTCGTCTTGTATGGTCAAAATGCAAATGACGCCTTGTGTGGGCGTTGTCGTCTTGTATGGACGAAATGCAAATGACGCCTTGTGTGGGCGTCGTCGTCTTGTATGGACGAAATGCAAATGACGCCCTGTATGGGCGTTGTCGTCTTGTATGGACGAAATGCAAATGACGCCTGGTGTGGGCGTTGTCGTCTTGTATGGACGAAATGCAAATGACGCCTTGTGTGGCGTTGTCGTCTTGTATGGACGAAACATGAATGGAGCCGTTGCATAAGCTTACATGAAATGGCGTCGTTGCATAGACGCGATGCAGATGCTCGTCGTTGCATAGAGGAAACATAGATAAAACCGTTGCATGGGCTTGCAATGAAATGATGTCATTTTATGGACGTACCTGCTTTGTGACTCGCCCGGGTTGAGATAACGTCATTGCATAGACGTTGTGCATTTGTAACCCGCATGAGCTTATTGTTGTGCTCCCGCCTTTGCTAATATGAAAATCCTGTTTCAAAGAAAACTTGTGAGTTTTAGGAAAGGAGTGGTAGATCCGCGTCAACTTTGTAGCTTTGGCTCTTGACGCCTGCATGCTCAGACTTAAGCAAGAGGTTAGTGCATAACTGTTAAGGAAAAATGATAACACATGAATTTATAAGCAATGTAATTGTATGAGTAGAATGTTATCCTATAAGACGTGATGGCGGTTGTATTGATGTGATGCTGCAAATGCTGAGATTTCGTCCTTGCACGGACGTGTTGAATGTTGTGAATGTTTCTTTGAATGTTGCAGTCTTGATCACGATCTCTGTGCGGACTTCTTTGGATCTGCGAATGCTTCTTTGAATGCTCTGCGCGGGCTTGTTGGATGATGCGAATGCTTGCTGAATGTTGTGATTGCTGATGTGGTCTCTGCACTGACTTGCTCTGCTGTGAATGCTTCTTTGAATCTGCGATTGCGATGTTATGCGTACGCGGACTTCTGAATCTTTGTGAATGCATGTTGAATCTGCGATTCTTGATCACGATCTGCCGCGGACTTGCTGGATGTTGTGAATGCTTACTGAATGTTGTGAGTGCTGATGTAGTCTCACGGACTTGCTCTGCTGTGAATGCTTGCTGAATGCTGCGATTGTTGATGTAGTCTTTGCAGGACTTCATGGATCGTGAATGCTTCAATCTTTGCGATTGCCGATTCTTGATGTAGCCCGCACGGACTTCTTTGGATCTGCGAATGCTTCTTAATGCCGTTGATTCTTGATGTAGCCTCGCGGACTTCTTTGGATGCTGCGAATGCTTGCTGCATGCTAGTCTCTGCACGGACTTAACCCTGGTGGAAATTGCTCATATCTCTTTTTCGGAATAATCAAACGCATTTTGTCGCACGCGAGCCAATGAAAAGATTTCTAATGGTGTGACTGAAGCCGATTTAGGCCGCCTAAGTATCCCGCTGAGGGAATCAGGTCAAGACGTAGTTCGTGATGCAAAAAATGATTGTACAATTTAAAAAATGAGACCGAAGCCAATGTGGCCGCCTACGTATCCCGTCGAGGGAATCAGGTCAAGAAGTAGTTCGTGATGCAAAAAATAAGGATTTTTATATATGCATTTTTTTTTTAAAGGTGGAAAGATAGCATCACGTTCTGACTTCAGTTGATACCAACAATTAGTATTGCGCGTGGAAATTCCGTTATTTACTTCCAGTCTAACCAAAACTGACTTCTGGGTAATTCCTATAGTTTCAAATGGTACCTCAGACACCTAAGTATTGACACACTTGCTTGCATCCAAGGTTTTGAACTACACGTAATCTCACGTTTCAAATGCCCTCACTGAAGAAAGTCCCATTTCTCACATATATTCCAGTATTTTGAATTTTGGGACGTTTAGAGAAGTACGCTCACACTCAAAAAGATGTTCAATGCATGCAATTGTGATACCATAGGCTTAGCCGTCATATAAGTATCCACTAATGTGAGAACCCTCAGTATAAGATCATGTAGGGCTTGTCACGGGCTTGTAATGTAGGCTTGGGGAAAGGGATGGATATCATTTGGGTAAAAGTGACTAATCCTTCTTCGAGCGTTGGACTACGTCCGTGCTTGATATTTGTGTGCTTTAATGCTGATTTTTTTTTGTCCCAGTTTTTCTGTACTGACTTCTTTTTGAATCTTTCGTTTGGAGCCCGCTTTTTCCAAAGTTATTCTCTCATTTCATTCATTTTTTGTTTATAATGTCGGTGCTTTTGATTTCTTCTTTTGTGAAGTCGTCATTTGTGTTTTATTTTCCCTTTTGGGACTTTGACAATTTTTGTCTTTGCAAACTTCGACGCAGAAGTTTCTCAGCCACTTACACATTTCCAAAGCTCTCAAGAAGGTCGGGCCAAGAGAGGGATAGTGCGTACACACTCAGAAAGGGTATAGGTGTAGTATGCAGTTGTCAAAAGAATAGGCTTTAGGCTCAAAAGGGGTGTACTACGGATAATGTTACTTGGTAGGCTGAAAAAGCTCAAACGGGTCAAAGAAAGCCTACGATCATTTCCTACACCGAGTGTTACTCAGGATTTCGTCTCAACAAACATTCAAGCCAAGTTCTAGATCACAATGCAATGCCATTGAACTTATTCTAAAACTCACCACACAATGCACATGAAACGATGAGGTTGTTTCGTTCTTATCTTGAAAGCATGCAAGACAATGTCATTACAGGTGTGCGTGAGAGGTACCAAAAGAATCTATGGTTTACCACGAAGTCAACTCATATTGATTATTACTCGTTCTTTCCTATGCACACTCCTAACTGTGTTGGTATCAACCAAGTCAAACAATGATATTTAAAAGAGCTTTTTTTTAATGCTTTTTGAATAAAATATCTTTGTATTTTTTTGAATAAATGGTACCGAACCCGAGTAGGGCTGCTTACGTGTCTCATCTTTGACGAGAATCAGGTGTGCGTAGTTCGTTCAGATATGTTATAAAACGTATGATTTAAAAAGAATTTATTCATGAAAGAAATGCAAAAATAAAGCTGTGCAAAACAAATGATTGTTCACTATAAGACTAATGCAAAGTAAAAGAATGTAATGAAAAAATGCATGACTGTGGTAGAATGAATGAAATGCACGATTGAATGTACGTGATTGGATAAATGCAATGAATCGGTGAACCAAATATGTCCCTTTTTTTATTTTTTTATTTTTTATGTGGTGGTGTCGAACCCTAGATGGGTTGCCTACGTATTACACTGTATGGTGAGAATCAGACACGCGTAGTTTGAGATTATTATATTGTAAAATGCATGATAAAGAATTATGTAATCAACACTAGACATATCAATTGAACTTGCAAATATGTATAAAAAATGCAAAATATAAGACCCAGAGCGATGCTTCGTTGAATCTGGTATAAGCTGACTTCTTTCCGTCAACATAACTCCAGCTCATTCTTGTGATGATTTTTTTTCTTTTTCTTTTTCTTCCCTTTTTTTTCGGCCGCCCTCGATTATTTGCGAGGACGGTCTTCCTGCAAAAATATGACGAATGAGTGAGAGTAGGCAAGTCACAAAAATAATAAAATGTAAGGGTGCTGCAATATAGTCAAAGACTCCCCTGATTGGTTCGACCGGACTGGTGGTTGATGTTTCACAAAGTCTAGATCGCGATGTTCAAGAGCGATTTACGCAGTAGAAGCCCTGATTGCAATGTGACAACGAAAAATGCAAAAATGCAAATGCTCGTGGCCGGAATTATAAGCATGATATGTACAGGGGTTAAAAGGGTAATTATTGCATTAAATAATATGTACAGAATTGCTAGCGACAACAATAGTAAACAAAAGCATGCAAATCAAGCGCGCACCTAATATGCATGGGACCTCTCTTATGCCAGAGGTCGACCTAAACGCCAAATATGCAAGATTATGATAAATAGGCCCAAGCCGTTAAACTGCAATGTTTTGTTGGAAATGGCGACCAAATGACGGTGCACTTTTTCCAATTTCGGTGTGTCATGACCAGACTTGGATCCGTCTATCATCATAACGCTACATATAGTATGCTAATGGGTCGTTGGGTTGTGAAACCCGTCGACAAGTTTGGTGGATTTCTAATTGTGGCGTTAATACCAAGGATTAACCCACCTAAGGTTTATGCATGCATGACTTAATAAAAAAGGTGGTATAGCTCTATCTTAAGCTTTCTAAGATTTGGCTTACTAGACGCAAGATTCCCGAGCGGACAACTCGAGTGAGAAGGCTACGCGGCCACCGGTTAGACCGGACACTCCACGTATATTACCAACTCTCCTAAATTTGGGTTTTGAAGAAAGAATTTTGCTGATGCACCCAGCGCACCTCGAATGTAGTGTGTGATAGTGTGAATTTTCCAGAGTGGAGGAAATATGAGCGGAATGTCAGTTTAAGGAAAGCAATAAAAGCAAATAGCAATTAAAACAACTAAACATGCAAGATTAAAGCAAGCAATTTTAAGGCATTTAAAACAAATAAAAATAAAGCCAAGCAATAATAAACCTAAGTTTGCTATGGTCAAGAACCTGATTATCCCCAGCGGAGTCGCCATGCTGTCGCGCCCGTTTTTTACCTCGGGGTCTGAACGGTATCCGCGACGTTGCTCTTTGGCGCGGTTCCCTGGATGGAGCAATAATGCTGATTTTGAGGAGTCGCCACCCAATTATTTTAGTGAATTAGGACACTTGATTTATTGCAATAAAAATACTGCAATTAATCTCCATTTAATGGTATGTGAAATTAATGAGATTCTGGATCAGGGTTCTTTATTATCCTAAAGGGAAGGGGTTAGGCATCCTTTAAGATCCGCTAACTTGCGGTTATCCGTTCAAACCTAGCTTAATTATATATTGGTTTTTATTCTACCTATTCTAAGCATAATTTACAATTAAAACGAAAAGCAATACAGAATAATAAAATTTAAAATTAAATGTGACATAAGATAAAAATCTGGGACATCTTTTAGCCTTTTTTAGGCCTTCTGCACAAGATGATCTCCGGGTACCTGCATAAACACTTAGTAAAAGTGTTAGTAATAGAATAAATAATTTTAAAGCAATGACAAGAATCAATAAGTAAAGCCAAAAAAATAAATCCGTCTTTGTACAGAGAAGGCCTTGGAAATCAGATGGAGATTCCTTCATCGGTCATTATTGCTAGAAACAATAAAATAAATAAAACCTTCGGATTCGTGCCAAAACAGTAATAGTTTTAAACACAGAGGGCTCAGATATATAAAAATAAAGTGGGACAGCCTAAACAAGTGCGGTTGCGAGAATTCACCCTGCCAGCGCATGTTGGTTATCCGGTGTAAGTGGAAGAAATCATCATTGCCCAGAAAGCTTCATTTATTTTATTTTCCGTCTTTGCAACTGTGGAGGCCTCAAAAATCGACGGATAACTTTTTCATTGGCCAGTGTAGTATCATGTTCAAAATCAGTAAATACCCAATATTCAAATGCAGCAATTTGTTCAAAATCAATTTAATAAAAGAAGCAGCAGCAACAAATAGTTCAGCAAGATATAAACGAAGCAGCAGAAATTCGCCGGAAAGTTCAGAGCATTGCCGGAGTTTTCTTTCAAACTCCGGCAGGTAGCCAAAAACCAGAAAATATGCCCGAAAACAGTAAACAGTAGCAGCTCCAAGCTCCGGCGGAGAGCGGCGGCGGGAGAGAAGTGTTAGGGAATGAGGGGTAGGCGGCTGGGGGTTAAATCTGAAATGGGGGGATCTTTTAGGGTTGTGCTGAAGGTCCTTATGTTGGGCGGCTGCTGTGGGTAAAAAGAAGTAGGCGGTGGCTGAAGGGTTTTTTAAATGGGGGGTAAGGTTTTTATTTATAGGGGTATTTAGGTTTAGGGTTTAGGGTTTTGGGTATTGAGAATTGGGTATTGGAGGGAAAAGATGAAAGGTGTATTGGGTTTTGGGTATTGGGAATTGATATTATTAAATTACACTATATTCCCGTTTTAGTTTATATAAATCTTGCCTATTTGTATTAATAAATAAAGATTTGGACAACTTCTAATCCTTTTCTTTTTCTTATTTTCTTACATGAAATGCATTGGAGCAAAAAATGAAGAGTCTCATGGCGAGACTCATCAAAAGCTACAGCAAATGAAGACCCGCATCTATGTGCATTTCTCTATCCGCATCGGAAATTCCAACCCGCCGGCGAATTACATCGCCATTCTTCGAGTCTTCTTTTGATTTCCTACCTCACCCCATTTATTTGTTGTAATTATTTGACTAACGCTACTCTAATTAGCAGTACACCTAGAATAGTCAAACCTTGAATCAATAATTAGAAAGTAATTGGGTATTAGAAATTTGGTCTTCCTAGGCTTGATATACATGTCTAAACTTATGTCTAACAATTTAATTTGCATATCTAATCATGAAGTTAATGCATAACAAAAGAAGTTGATTTTCTCATAAATCACTTAATGACATTATAATTTATTTTCATAATAAAAGTATCTTCTTATTATCAATTGTAAAAAATAGCATCTTTTATATCATACCATGCATATGTTAATCAAAATCGATTTTGAAAATGAAATGCATATCTTTAGTAAACACATCAATTGTTACATCATTTATTTTCGTAAACAATATAAATGCACACTTCAAGCTGCACGTATATTTTGTAGCATTAGTCTTATAAATCTTTTATAAAAAAATGCATTCTTTCATAAAGTTCTTGCAACATCCTTTTAAACACGTATTTTCTATAGCATAATAATTTACCCTAGGTTTGGCAGGACAACCGCAAGTTAGCAGATCTTAGAGGGTGTCTAATCCCTTCCTTCTAGATTAATAAAGAACCCTTATCCAGAATCTCATATTAGTTACCATTAAAATGGAGTTAATGTTGACTTTAACATAGTTAACATTTAGGTGTCCTAATTCACCCAAACTAATTAGGTGGCGACTCCGCGAACCCTCTAACATTATTTCTAGCCCTTTAGCATTTTAGCAGTCTTTTAGCACCTTAGCACCCTACTTAACACTTTTAGCATCTTTTTTAGCATTTTAGCACCCTTTAGCATTTTATTTTATTTCTAACGAGTAGCAGGATTCGCTAAAAGAATGTCGCGGTCTAAAAAGGGCGTGACAGAAATGGAGACTCCGCTGGGGAAAATCAGGTTCTTGACCATAGCAAACCTAGGTTTATTATTGCTTGACTTTATTTTCTTTTATTTGTTTTAAATGTCTTAAAATTGATTGCTTTAATTTTTGTATGTTTAACTGTTTTAATTGCTATTTGTTTTTACCGCTTTCCTTAAACTGACATTCCACTCATACTTCTTCCACTCGGGAAAGTTCACACAATCACACACTCACGCGCTGGTGTGCTTCGCGCACCCGCAAATTTCTTTCAAAAAACCCCAATTTTAGGAGAGTTGGCGCCTGCGCGGAGTTAGATCGGTTCGTCTGATCAGCCGCATAGCCTTCTCACTCGAGTTGTCCGCTCGGGAACCTTGCGTCCAGTAAAGCCAAATCTTAGAAACTCAGGATAGAGCTATACCACCCTTTATTATAAGACATGCATGCATTTACCTTAGGTGGGTCGATCCTTGGTATCGACACCACAATTAGGAAAACACCAAACTTGTCGACGAGTTTCTCAACCCAACGACCAACCAGCATATTATGTGTAGCGTGACAATGATAGACAAATCCAAACATAATCATGACATGCCAAAATTGGAAAAAAGTGCACCGTCATTTGGTCATCATTTCCAACAAAATCATTACAGTTTGACGGCTTGGACAAATCTATCATAACCTCGCATATGTGACGTTTAGGCATCCCTCTGACATAAAAGAGGTCCCAAACATGTTAGAGCACATGCTTGATTTGCAATTTTCTTATTATTGTGTGTTACCTGAAACTCTTTGCAAATTATACTAACTTGGTTTGCTTCATTTGTTAGAGGATTATTTTTGTCTAGCTTATCCCCAAAAGGTTGATTCGCGTTGACTGGTAGAAGCACAATTATTCAATAAATGACTAATCCAGAGGCACCAGAACGAACCAGCTTAGGACTCATCCCCGTTCATGTAGAGGACGCAGAGGCGTTAGAAAGGAGAAACACCAATGATCAACACCTCGTCAAATTATTGCAACAAATGGAAATCATGCAAGCCGAAATGGAAAGGCTCCGAAATATGACAAACCTGTCTATTAGTTTGAATGCACCACTCCCGGAGCGAAGGACAAATGCAATCGTATCACAAGTCCCTGAGCCCCCACTTTCACAAAACCCCCCGCAAAGGCCGCAACATACCAACTCACACCAAAATGTCACCCGCCCGGTCAATTTGCAAGCCGACCTCAAAAATTATCCGTTTACTACATACATATCCCAACCTCCACCTACTTATATCCCCCCACTCAGTCCAAATTGCCAAGTCACCCAATATGAGCAGACGACACGCATCACTAGTCCTAACAAACAATATGGGGCATTAGCACATCCGACCGAAAGCCAGCCATTTATTATGCATGTATCCTCTCAAGAGACAGATCAATACAAGGAAGTGGAGCGGCAGACTCGAGCTAGAGCTGATGAAAATGTGGCAAAAGAAATTCGTAGCTTGAAAGAGACATTCAAAAGCATTCAGATGAACAAGGGGGATGAAGGGTTAGAATATGAAAACTTATGTATGCACCCCGACGTTGAATTACCTGTAGGGTACAAGGTGCCCAAATTTGACATGTTCGATGGAAAGAGGAATCCCCGAGCTCATCTAAGGTCATATTGCTATAAATTGATTGGAGTTGGGAAAAATCAAGCAATCATCATGAAACTATTCATCAGGAGTCTAACCGGCGAGGCGCTGGACTGGTACACATGCCAAGACCCTCGAAAATGGGACGGTTGGAATGCCATGGCACAAGATTTCATGGATAGATTCAGATTCAACATCGAATCGTCTCCGATAGATTTTATCTTATGAAACTAGAAAAGAAATCCACGAAACTTTCGTGAATACGCCGAGGTGGCGGTCGAAGCAAAGGTCCAACCTCCAATGGCAGAGAGCGAAATGACCACCTTGTTCGTGCAGTCTTTAAGAGATGCGATGTATTATGAAAGGATGATCAATGTAATTGGGCGAAGTTTTGCAGAAGTCGTAAGAATGGGCGACTTCGTGGAAGAAGGCATTAAAACGGGCAGGATTAGAAACCTGACAGCCCTACAAACAAAGAGCAGAGCAATGCAGTCAGATTCCATAGGAGGTACCTCACAGAGGAGAAGAGATGCATCACCCTCTATCATGGCCATTCAGGAACATAGGCCAGAACAACTTCCAGTGTATCAAAGCTCACCACCTTCTTACTATAACCAAAACACTCAAAATCCACAGTCGTATTATCAGCACTGCGCTACCCCATATCCTGTTTACCATACCCAACCAGCATATCCAAATCCCTCATACTCACCACAGTCACGAACCCGTACACAAAACAGACCCAAACCCCGTATAGATGCCGAAAGAAAACAAACCAAAACCTATACACCTTTAGCCGAACCCATAGCCCAAGTGTATGAGAAGCTGAAAGCTGCAGGAATACTCCAACCAATTCCCAGAAATACCCCCAGGCCTACTTCCCGAGGGCACGATAAAACCAAACATTGTGCATACCACTCCGGTGCCGAGGGACACGACGTCGAAAATTGCTATACACTCAAGGACAGAATAGAGGAGTTAATCAAAGAGGGAGTCATCCAGCTGAAAGATGCTCCTCTCAATGTAAACAATAACTATTTACCCGGTTATGAAGATGTCCATGTGAACATGATAGCTAAAGATGAAGAATACAGTCTGGAAGGGACTATTACGCCAGCGCGAAAAGGGATGAAAGTTGAATCATCGACCAACTGCCAGAGAAAAGGAGGTGCTCCTTGCCGGAGATTGTTTAATCGTTAAATAAGTCATTCGTCTAGTTATGTCGCAGAGGATGATCCTGTGAAGACTCACCATCAAGACACGAGCGAAGACATTTTGAACAAGTGGACTCGTGCCTCTGCCTTGGCCCTCCGAGTCCTAAAATAGTTAGTTTAATATATTTTGCCCTTTATCTGTAATAAAATGGAACTACGTTTGACCTGATTCCCTTGGCGGATACGTAGGCGGCATACCAGCTTCGGTCCCACCTTTAGAAATTTTACCCAATTTCGCTTGTAATGAACTACGTCATGACCTGATTCCCTCGTGGGGATACGTAGGCGGCCTAAATCGGCTTCGGTCACACCATTAGGAAGTCTTCTCTTATTTTGAAAATAACGAAAATACACATGATAGACAAACAATCCCATTGAGACCCACTTTAGGCCAAACGCCCTTTGCATATTCAAAACTAGGACCATTAACAGCTAGTCAAGGTAGAAAACCAGGCAGGGGTTATGAGTTCAAACAAGGCAGACGTCCGAGCATTAAGGGTCAAAACTACAAAGTCAATGCGAATCAACCGCCCCCCTCCCCCCCCCAAACTCACAAGTTTTCTCTGAGCGCAGGTTCTTCAACTTAGCAGGAATAGAAAAAAAAGCAACAACAGCCAAAGTCCAGCACATCAGCTCAGTCACAGGATCACACTTCAGCTATGCGGATCACAAACGCACAGTGTCCATGCAATGACATCGTTGCAACCAATGCGCACAAACGCACAATGTCCAGGTCGAAGGCATCATTGCAATCAGGCAATTCGCAAACACAACAAGCAACAACATCTCAGCAATCGCGGCTTTCAGCAAACATTCACAATACCCAGCAAGTCCGTGCAGGGACTATCACCAAACACAATATTCAGTAAAGCATTCACAACATCTAGCAAGTCCGTGCAGAGGCTACATCAGCATCAGCAGCATTCAACAAGTATTCACAGCATCTATCAAATCCGTGCAGAGACAATATCGACATTCGCAGCATCCCGCAAGTTCGTGCAGAGACGACATCAGCATTCGCAGCGTCCTATATATCATACAGGGACGACATCTCTACTCGCAAAATTTCATTTTTCATATATTCATTATTTTGATTTAACCGATATGCACATTTTCATAAAGTTTTAGCATGCAGGAGGATTAATTCACAGGAATAGGAGCGTCAACACAATGACGTCTTCATCAGCATCGTGTCTGAAAACGACGCAAAGTCCAAAAAGACGCAAAGTCCGAAACGACGCCACGTCCGAATACGACGCCCGTCCGAAAATGACGCCGAGTCCGAAAATGATGCCGAGTCCAAAAACGACGTCATGTCCAAAAACGACGCCACGTCCAAAAACGAAACCGAGTCCGAAACGACGTCATGTCTAAAAACGACGCCACGTCCGAAAATGACGCAAAGTTCGAAAACGACGCCATGTCCGAAAACGACGCCATGTCTGAAAACGACACCGAGTACGAAAACGACATCAAGTCTGAAACGACGCCAAGTCCGAAAATGACGTCATATCCAAAAATGACGCCATGTCCGAAAATGACACCGAGTTCGAAAACGACGTCAAGTCCGAAAATGACACCGAGTTCGAAAACGACGTCAAGTCCGAAAACAACGTCAAGTCCGAAAACGACGTCAAGTTCGAAACGACGCCAAGCCCGAAAATGACGCCAAGTCCGAAAACGACGCCGAGTTCGAAAATGACGCCGAGTCCGAAAATGACGCTGAGTCCGAAAATGAGTCCAAGTCCGAAAATGAATCCGAGTCCGAAAACGATGCCATGTCCGAAAACGACATCGAGTCCAAAAACGACGTCAAGTCCGAAATGACGCCAAGTCCGAAAACGACGCCAAGTTCGAAAACGGCGCCAAGTCCGAAAACGACGCCATGTCCGAAAACGACGCCAAGTCCGAAAACGACGCCATGTCTAAAAACGACGCCCCGTCCGAAAATGACGCCGAGTCCGAAAACGACGCCCATTCCGAAAACGACGCCGAGTCCGAAAATGACGGCCAGTCCGAAATGACGCCCGTACAAAAATGATGCCACGTCCAAAGATGACATCATCAGCATATCACATCTACGCAAGGACGATTTCTATACTCTCAGAATTGCATTTCTTATATATTCATGCTTTATTATTTCGTCTTAGCAGTTACGCACTAACTTTTTCTTGAGCTTTAGTCTACAGAGCTTCAATCTAAAGGGGCAGTTGCAGCAAGGACAACATATCCACATTCACAATCGCAACACGTCCGTGCAAGGATGAAATTACAGCATTTGCAGTATCACATCAACACAACCGGCATCACATTTTACAGGATAACATTTCTACTCACACAGTTACATTACCTATAAATTCATGCGTTATCATTTTGCTGTAACAGTTATGCACTAACCGTTTGCTTAAGTATTAGCATGCAGGAGTAGGAGCACAACATGAATTTTCTCTTACAGCGAACCGGGGAATTTGTTGGGGGGCCAACCTTCCCAACGAATGACAGAAGCGGCCTCGAGCGTCAGTCCACTCATTCCACATCACCAATAAGCCCAGCGTATTCATAAGTCAATACCGGTACACCCCTATTGTTACACCCCGTATTTCTAGGACATGTTTATAAGAACATACATAAGAACTCAAAAACGTTAAGGTTTGAGACTAGTAAAAATTTATCGGAATTATGGAATTGTCGGGAAACGAAATATTGCGACGAATGGGAGGGTGACACGTGTCACCCCCTTAGATGGTCTTGGACATTTAGACCAAGGATAGAATGGTCAATTGACCAAGACAAAGATGATCAGGTCTTGCAAAGCCCAAGCTTGATATTATTGACTAAGTCAAAGAGCCCACTTGGCTTGATATTTAAATCCCATTCATCCAAGCCACACATTTGTTCTAATCTAGACCCTCCATGATGTTATATAACCACACTAGTAGCAAGACAAGCTTCCCACACTTAGAAAAAATTTCAAGAAAAACTTGTGCAAGTCTTGAAGCTCTCGGGTTTGCCCTTCTTTGCAAGACAAAAATTTTCGTTTGTTGTCCACAATTCACAATACTTTAAACCAAGGTTCCTAAGGGTATTGTAAGGATATCTCAATAGAAAGATCCCGGAAAAACGACATTTTTACGTTAGTCGCAAGGCGAAAACCTAAGGTGTTCTTCAACTTTGAAGTTGAAACTTGAAGAGGAGTTCTTCACAATCTTCTAAGGGTTACTTGGAGTTGATTGGAACGTCGAAAAGATGAGCTAAAGTTGCTACGGATTGACTTTAGGTTTTGGATCGTATTTGGGCTTAAAAGAGGTATTAATCCCCGTCTTGCTATTATAATTCAAGATTTCATGTTGTAATAGTTGATAGATGAGCATGTGATATTAGAATGAAGATTTATAAGTGTTATGGCTATTGGAACCACTGATCCGAAACTAGCATGTTTAGCCTTTGAGATTGAAATTCAATTTGGTTATTAGTTTAGTCGTCGCATGTTATTTAAGGAAAGAACTATAGTCGTTATAATTGATCATGACTTATATTACATGTTGGAATAACTACTTGGATTAGAAAGTGAATTGGAAAGAAATAGATGTTGTTGTTGTCCTTGATATTGCCGAAATTGCCTAAAGTAATTGGACGGTTTTATATTAATTGTGGGGCAGAATTTTACACGTCCTGTTGAGGCGTGTAATCCCCTTTGAACTGTTGATTTGTTTCGCCTTAAATGTGGCATGTTGGTTATTGATTTCGGGCCTTGAAAAAGGTAGAAAAGTACGTAGAAACAAAGGAAGTGTTGTCCGATTTTCCATAGAATTTGGTGACTTTACACTTAGAGTATTCTACGTTTGAAGCTAGAGGTTAATAGACGTATTATGGCCATTATAGGTTGAATTACTACGTATAGCGTATTCTACTTAAAGGGTGAAAAAGCTATACTTAGTTATTCTACTTAGTACGCTATACTTAGTACTTCAACCTATAATGGCCACAATACGTCCATTAACCTCTAGCTTCAAACGTAGAATATTCTAAGTGCAAAGTCACTAAATTCTACGGAAAATCGGACAGCACTTCCTTTGTTTCTACATACTTTTCCACTTTTTTCAAGGCCCGAAAATCAATAACCAAACGCCACTTTTAAGGCCCAACAATTCAGCTAACCAAAGGGGATTACACGCCTTAACAGGACGTGTAAAATTCTGCCCCACAAATTAATACGAAACTAGTTCCATATTTAAAGCCATTCTCGGCTAACATAAACAACAACTCAAAGTCTTTTCCAAACCAAGTTCTTAGGTCTAACATGTTATATAGTCATAAACAACTTCAACAACTATAATTCCTTCTTTGTATAACATGTGGCGACTAAACTAGTAACCAAATTGAATTACAATCTTAAGGGCTATGTCACGACCCGACCCCGGGCCCGCGACTGGTGCCCTACCTGGGCACCCTGTTCAGGTATACATCAGATAAATAGCAGCGGAACATACATGAAACTTATAAAATAAAACAACAGAAATAAACAACAGGTCAGCCGATAGGGCTACCTTCCTGGACGTACATACATGAACGAAGCAGTTGCCTCCTTTCTTTACAAACAGACCCACAATATGTGACTACAGACCTCTAAGAGCTTTAACACGATCTGGCGTGGCGACAGGCCCCGCCATACCCTGAATATACATAGCCATGACAACTCCTAACACCGGAGCCATCTAAAATCTTGAACCAGATCCTAAGCTCGCGGATCCACACTGTACCTAAACCTAAACTGCGGACATTGAACGCGGCCGAAGAAATAACAACAAATTGAATATGGAACGAAATAACGTGCAAGAATCAAATCATAAGCGTACAAAAACGCCCTTTTAACTCACGAAATCAATCATATATTAACCGTTCCTTTCCTTCTTTCGATAAGATTTAACAACATATTCTTACATACTTACTTAAGAGCTTAATCCACCTTTATCACATAACTTACATATCTTACATAACATAATCCGCCCATTTGCGGGACACGGTGTCTTGATGAATCATGTGACATAATCCGCCCGCCGGGGCTCGGTGTCTTGTGGAATCATATAACATAATCCGCCGCTGTGGGGCTCGGTGTCTTGTGGAATCATATAACATAATCCGCCCGCTGTGGGGCTCGGTGTCTTGTGGAATCATGTAGCATAATCCGCCCACCGCTGGGGCTCGGTGTAAGATGACGTAACCCGACATGTGTAGGCTCGGGGTAATATGGCATAATCCGCCTATGTGTAGGCTCGGTGTATCTCATAACGTGTCCGCCTATTTGTAGGCTCGGTGTATTTCATAACGTAATCCGCCTATTTGTAGGCTCGGTGTATTTCATAACGTAATCCGCCTATTTGTAGGCTCGGTGTATTTCATAACGTGTCCGCCTATTTGTAGGCTCGGTGTGATTTTCCTTACGTAACATTTTAAAAGCGTATTGTTACCTCTTTCTTAAGTTGTTATAACAACTTCCCATAAAGCTATTATAACAACCCTTCATTTTAGAGAACTCAAGGCAATTTTATTCTTACAACATTAGGAAACTAGACCCGAAAATACCACGTACATACGCATTTAAAAGAATCATAAACTTCTTTCTTTTTAAAACTCAAGTCACATACTCTTAAAATCATGTCATCAATACTTTCAAATCAAGTCCACAACTTGAAAAATAAAGTTTCATAATCCTTAGAAGACAACCAAAGTTCATAGTCTTAAAACCTTATATCATACATTCTTTAAAATCCACTTACTTATACTTATACAAAACAAATATAAAGTTCCATACACTTCCAAAACCAAGTAACTTATTCTCTTAAAACCATATAACTTTCACTTTTAAAATCAATCCCTTTTCACATATAAATTCAAGTCATTTTTGAACGTAAAATCCAACTTACTTACTTTAAATAAATCAAGACACATAGTTTTAAATCAAATCTCATATTTTCCTAACCATTCTTACCAACATCTCCCATAAGACTTGGTAAGGACTTAGACAATTTAACATACTTATAACTTAGGATAACTTAGACATAACCCTTACGTGAGTAAATCAACATACATACTTCTTAACTTCTAAGAATGGAAGGAATCATGAAATAATACCACATGTATATTCCATACATAGAACCATGTCTAAAGAAGGAAGAGGTTCACATACCTCGCGACGCTTATCGACAAGTAGCAAAATGCTCCAAAGTACTCCAACCTTGATAGCTATTCCACTCTCCAAGTAGGATACGCTATACTTAGTACTTCAACCTATAATGGTCACATACGTCCATTAACCTCTTAATTCAAACGTAGAATATTCTAAGTGCTAAGTCACTAAATTCTACGGAAAATCGGACAAGACCTCCTTTGCTTCTTACTTTGCCACCTTTTTCAAGGCGAAATACAATAACCAAACAGCCCCAATTGGCTCACAATCAATATGGAAGGTAGTCGATACAAATGCATAACTAAATGACCCCAATTGGCTCACAATTTAGAAAGTAGTCCAATACAAATGAATAACAAACTAAAAGTCCAAATTCGGCCACCTTGAGTTCAACCATACCAATTCTTATCAAATTTCCATTTCAATCCAAATTGTTAACATAACATGATATCAAGTCGCATTTGATTAAAACTACCACAATCTTCAAATCAATAACATGCGACGATTCTAATAACGACTAAATTGAAATCCAACTTAACATGGCTTACATTACATTCCGGTTCCAAGGCTACAATCAATCCACAATCCTTATAAACTTCTACATAACAACTTCATGCTAGCAACACGTAAAGCTAACAACACAAAATAAATATATAACCTTGTAACACTTTAAAAGACAAGATTATACCTTAACGATTCTTAATCAATTCCAAATCCAAGTCGCTCCTTAGTAGTTTAGAACCTCTCCAAGACACTTCAATCCGCTACTGAGACCCTTAGAACCACACCAACAACTTCCCTTCAAACTTCCTATCCAAAACCTAGAAAGCCACTAGGTTTTCACTTTGCGACTAATACGAAAACTCTCTTTTTCCGGGATTTTCTATTGAGATACACTTACATAACACTCATGAACCTTGGTTTAAAACGTGGAGCTTAAAGAACAAGCAACGAAATTTTTTTCTTTCTTCTAGTTGCTAAAGCCGAGAGCACCTTATCATGTTCATCCAATTCTCTTCAATTTTGGCTAAGTGTGGGACTAGTTTCACTACTAGTATACATATATAACATAATGGAGGGTTAAGATAGTAACAATTGGGTGGTTTGGATGAGCTCTTAATTAAATATCAAGCTAAAGTGGACCCATTGACTTAGTCAATTTTGTCAAGCTACTACTTGCAAGACTTGTCATCTAATACTATGGTCAATGACCATCTTGGCCATGCCTAAAATTGTCCAAGGCAATTCAAAGGGGGGGGGGGGTGACACATGTCGCCCTCCCATTCGTCACAATAATACATTTTCCGACAATTTCCATAATTTCCGATAAATTCTTACAAGTCTTAAATCTTAACACTTGTGAGTTCTTACGTACGTTCTCAAAGCATGTCCTGTAAATACGGGGTGTAACAGGCTAAACATACTAGTTTTCGGGTTAGGGTTCCAATAGTCAATACACTTATCAAACTTCATAATATATACCTCATGCTTGCTAATATCCAAAGCTACAACAATAGTAATCTTTAATTGCTAAAACGACAAGAATTGTTACCTTTATAAGCCCTTATAAAATCCAAGATTCAAAGTCGCTCCTTAGCAATTCGTAGCTCCTTTACTTTACGCTCCAATCCGCTATTTGAAGCCCTTAGAAGTTCACAACCAACTTCTCTTCCATTTCCAATCCAAAACTAGGAAAACGACTTAGGTTTTCGCCTTGCGACTAACGTGAAAACGTCGTTTTTCCGAAATCTTTCTATTGAGATATCCTTACAATACCCTTAGGTACCTTGGGTTAAAGTCTTGTGAATAAAGAACCAAAATTACAATTTTTTTTGTGTGGGAATTGACAAACCCAGGAAGCACATGAAGAACAAGAATGTTGTGATTTTTTCTAAGTGTTGGAGACTTAGTCTTGCACTAGTGTAGTGTATATATAATACAATGGAGGGCTTAGATTATAACAAATGTGAGGCTAGGATGAAGAACACTTGCATAACTACCCAAGTGGACAAGTTGACAAGTCAACAATCTCAAGCTTGAAGACTTATTCATCTTCAATGGTCAATGACCATTTAACCCTTGTAATTTTCATCCAAGACCATTGTGTGGGGGGGGGGGGGGGGTGCCACGTGTCGCCCTCCCATTCGTCCATAAAATTCCGTAACCCTCGTGGGTCCCACAAAACGTAAAATTCCTCGGGTGGGCCCCACGTGACCAAATCCGTAAAAATAAATTTCCATAATGATAATACATTCTATATTCGTCAATTAATGTATTTTGAGAATCTAATTCTCACCAATGAACATTTTTCCTTTCCGACGTTCGGAAGATTTTCCGTCGGAAAGACACTTCTTTCTTTCGTACAATTTTCAAATCCTGTGTTCTCGCGTCTATTCTCTCTTTCATGTCCCGGAATTTCGGGGTGTAACATTTTTCCCCCCTTTGAAACATTCATCCCCAAATATTCTTTCGGAGTCCAATCTAGTTAGATAGCGACATAGTCTCATTTTACTACACCCTTCATACAAAATATGCCACCTTTGGCCATATAACAATACTTGTACAAAAACGTCAACCTGCACTCCAAGTACCTCCAAGGCACTTGACATAAAATCCTTCAATAATCATACGTTCTTACCTCCGTCTCTTAACGTTCAAATTCAAATCAATTATTTCAAGAAAAATAAGTCACAAAGACTCCACAATTTCATGTCGAGGAATGAAGGAATAACTTACATATTACTAGCACTTCCTTTCCTTTCCTATCGATAACCGGCTCACCGGGAAACCAGAATCGGACCAACATCTCTCTACCGTCAACCTTGGCACCCACGAAGCCGACTAGTCCATACTCATAATGACCTCAAAGTCTGTCGTAATCATCTTTACTAGGTCTGCTAGGGTATGACGACTGTATCATCACCGGGAAAACCTCAAATACTTGCTCAACTACCACCCCAAACACTCACGGGTGCAGTTACCTCGAAAGGTTCTTATGGATTCAGGCTCTATTTCTTTACACTTGGTTGCTATCTTTCTTACTGGTCGTACTCTTTCCGTACTTCCAACTCATACTAGCATACATACATAACCTCCATCCCGATTCTGGCCTCCAACCTTTGGAGTCACTTTATTAAACAATATAAGGCCATTTCCGGCTCTCACGACCTGGTTTCGGTGGAACGCGCCCACGAACCCGTAAAACAATTAACTAGACTTGGGCCTTGCACCCTCGTGACCCTGTCACATAGCGGAACTACTACCAACTGATCCCACACCATTTCAAACTATGAGGCGACCCGTAATAGGTCCTCAACCCGACTCAGCGTCGCACTTAACTCTTATCCTTGGTCTGACTTAAATTTTTACTACCCGAGAAGGCCTTATATACCTAAGGTCTCGGCAGTTATCAACATTCTTAGGCTCGCAATTTCCATGCTCCCAGCCTACCTTATCAGTCCCCCCGTAAACGGGTACACAAACTTCTCATAATCCCATAACTAGGTTGTCCTGGTCACAATAATCATTTCTTACTCCATACGGATCTCATCCGTACAATTCTCTTAAGCCTACCCCGTAGCTTAATCTATTAACATGACATTCCATTAAGTTCCTTAACATGACTTCTTAAGGGTTCATCACCCTATCAGACATCTCATCATTCCATAATTATATCAAATTAGTACATAAACCTTGATGAGAATTCATTTAGTGTTTCATACCTTCCCGGTATCTATTTAGTCCTTACCAAATCCTGGTAATCTAAAATCATTCTAGGCAACACGCGTCTGACCCTCATACATAACTCTGTATAGATGTATGTCCCAATACCAACTATACTACAATCATTACCAACTTGGATACGCAATCCACATAGTCCTTCCCGGTCATCACGCTTTCTCATAGCTGCAACCAACATAACTCGTTAGGGAGAGACGACCCTAACAACACAGCTCTATCGCACGATCTCAGAGTGAGAAGAATGGAAACCAATCCTAAATGTCCTGCAGCCTTCTGATTATAGATGTGGTGCACAACACACCGATAATCAAGACTCTACTAGACACGGTCTGTAGACACTTTCCGAGGACTAACTGCTCTGATACCACTTTTTTCACGAACCGACCCCGGGCCCGCGACTGGTGCCCTACCTGGGAACCCTTATAGGTATACATCAGAGATAGTAGCGGAACATACATACATAAACTTAACAAGAAATAAATAATAGGTTAGCCGATAAGGCTACCTTCCTGGATACATATAAATATGTAAAACCAAAAGCAGTTACCTCCCTTTTTTTTTTACAAAGCGACCCACAAGATATGACTACAGACCTCTAAGAGTTTGGACAAATACTATGATGGGACAAGGCCCCGCCGTACCCCTGAATATACATAACCATGATGACAAGCTCCAGAACATTGGAGCCATCTCAAAATGCTGAACCAGGATCCTAAGCCCACGGATCCACAACTGTGTACCTAAACCTGCGGACATGAACGCAACCCGGCGGGTCGATAACAGTAAAGAATATGGAACGGAAATAAGGTACAGTAACAAATCATAACTGTACAAAAGAATGACAGGGGCAAGTATAAAAAGGTAAATACCAGATCCTGTCGTGCCATTACCACTCATGAACTTAATTGTACATCATTATCTTTTCCCATTTTTCAATAAGAGTTATAGTCAAATTCTTACGTACATAATTAGGAGAAATCATTAAGTTCATTACTATATAACATACTTATCTTTCAGAACATAATCCGGCCCTTTGTGGAGGGACGCCTATACTGCCCGACCCAATCTGGGACGCGATAAGGTCACATAAGTCTACCCATAAAGGTATACTGCATAAAAATAGGAATCTTATGATCAACTTAGGGTCACCTGCCCATAATATCATTTAGCAATCCTACTCCTGAGACTATTTCACCCGCAAGGGCCGTATGGACCCGCATGAGGTATTCCTCGCATAGACTGTATCCGCCCGCATAGGTCGTGTGGACCCGCATGAGGTATTCCTCGCATAGGACTATTTCACCCGCACAGGACTATTTCACCCGCTTAGACCCTACGGGCCCGCAATGAGCAAATACGCCATGCTCGCATCATGGGTAGCAATTCCATGGAGAGGTATAATATCTTGGGGGTTTACCCTGCAATTATACTCAGAATGTGTATAACGTCTTGGGGGTTTACCCAGCATTTATACTCAGGAGGTGTATAACGTCTTAGGGGTTTACCCCGCATTTATACTCGTAACACTAGCACCAATGGCTATCATACATAACATAAGCACTACCGGCTTATCATACATAACATAAGCGCTACCGGCTTATCATACATAACATAAGCAAGTTAAAAAATCCCTTAACTTCTTATTAACCTTACTTATATACACTCTCATTTTAGTTTACTTAAGGCAATGACATGTCATTATAAAATCCGGGAATTTAACCCAAAGTGCTACGTACTTCTATTCTTTTAAAACGACTCTTTTTCATATAAAACTTCCAAGATACTAATAACCGTAGTATCAGGTCATATCTACTTTTCAAGACAAGTCACAATACCTTTTAGAAATACATTTATAGGCTTCTAAATCAAGTGACTTCTTTCTTTAAAACCTTAAGCAATTGGTACCTTTAAAACAATTTGCCCTTCTTTATTTCAAGTAATTTCTTTGCTTACATTACTTGGAGAAAACCATTCTTGTAATCTTCCATAAAGTTGTTATAACCAACTTCCCATAAAGCCGTTATAACTCTTTATGTCTTAGACAAATTCATTCCTTTTATAACCAAGAGACTTATACTTTCAAATCAAATTACATAGCTTTCAAAATACTTCAAGTCTCTTAACTTTTAAGAAAACAAGTTTCTTAACTTAGAATATCAAGTCTCTTTAACTTAGAGTATCAAGAAGTCAATACTTTCCAAATCAAGTATTCTATACTTTTTTAAATCAAGACATTTCTTCCTTTAAGAATCAAGTCCCATAACTTGAAAAATAAAGTCTCTTAACCTTTTAAGAATTTAAGGTTCATAGTCTTAAAACTTCATACGTAAACTCTTTAAATTAAATAACATATACTTTCATGCGTTGTAAATTGGTTATACTTGTTTATAACGATCTTATTAAAGCAGCCATGATCTAGAAAATGTAATACAATTTTGTCTTATCTTAGTTTCTATGCAGATGGAGGATTCTACTCATTTTAGTTTAATTGATTGTCGATACATTTTCTTTTATTAACGCTGCAGTGGTGTTACACCCCGTACTTACAGGACATGTTTTAAGAACATACGTAAGAACTCAAAGGTTAAGGTTTGAGACGAGTAAAATTTATCGGAATTTTGGAATTTGTCGGAAAACGAAATATTGCGACGAGCGGGAGGGCGACACGTGTCACCCCCCCTTAATGGTATTGGACGAAAATGTGATGGAGAAAATGGTCTTTTGACCACAAATTAATAGATCAAGTCTTGCAAAGACATTTAGCATGACATTGTTGACTAGGTCAATGCCACTTGGCTTGATCCATGTGAAACGCATCCAAACCACCCATTTGTTCTAATCTTGACCCTCCATTTATTTATATAAGCTCCCTAGTGCAAGACAAGGCTTAACACTTAGCAAATTTTCAAGAAAAATTGGATGAGCATGGAAGGGAGCTCTACCAACCTAGGGTTCCAAAGGAAAATTTTCAATTGTTGTCCAATAATTCCCCCACTTTAAACCAAGGTTCATGAGTGTTATGTAAGTATATCTCAATAGAAAAATCCCGGAAAAAGAGAGTTTTCGTATTAGTCGCAAAATGAAAACCTAGTGGCTTTCTAGGTTTTGGATTGGAAGTTTGAAGGAAAGTTGTTGGTATGGTTCTAAGGGTCTCAACAAACGGATTGAAGTGTCTTGGAGAGGTTCTAAACTACTAAGGAGCGACTTCGGATTGGAATTGGATTAAGAATCGTTAAGGTATAATCTTGTCTTTTAAAAGTGTTACAAGATTATATATTTATATTGTTGTTGTTAGCTTTGCATGTTGCTAGCATGAAGTTGTTAAGTTGAAGTTTATAAGGATTATAGATCGATTGTGGTCTTGGAAGTTCGAAATGTAATGTAGGCCATGTTAAGTTGGATTACAATTTGATCGTTTTTAGAATAGTCGCATGTTAATTACTTAAAGATTACGGTTTATATGATCAAATGCGACTTGATATATTGATATGCTACCAATTTGGATTGAATTGGAAATTGGTTAAGAATTGGTATTGTTGAACTTAAGGTGGCCGAATTTGTACTTTTAGTTTGTTATTCATTTGTATTGGACTACTTTCTAAATTGTGAGCCAATTGGGGCTGTTTAGTTATTCATTTGTATTGGACTACCTTCTATATTGTTGTGAGCCAATTGGGGCTGTTTGGTTATTGTATTCGACCTTGAAAAAGGTGGCAAAGTGAGTAGAAACAAAGGAGGTGCTGTCCGATTTTCCGTAGAATTTAGTGACTTAGCACCTAGGATATTCTACGTTTGAAATAAGAGGTTAATGGACGTATGGTGACCATTATAGGTTGAAGTACTAAGTATAGCGTATCCTACTTGAAGAATGGTATAGCTCAAGGTTGAAGTACTTTGGAGCATTTTGCTACTTGTCGACAATCGTCATGGCAGATGTGAACCTCTTCTTTCTTTGGCATGATCCTACGTATGAAATATCCATGTGATAACATTTTAAGATTCCTTCTAGTCTTAGAAGTTAAGAAGTATCCACATTGTTGACTCTAAATTAAGTATGTTAAATTGTCCTAAGTCCTTACCAAGCCTTACGAGATATTGGTAAGAATGGTTAGGAAATTATGAGATTTGATTTCAAGCTATGTATCTTGATTTATTTAAAGTAAGTATGTAAGTTGATTTTTATGTTTGAAAATGACTTGAATTTATATGTGAAAAGGGGATTGGTTTTAAAAGTGTAGATGACATGATTTTACAAGTATAAGTAATTGGACTTTAAAGAATGTATGTTATGAAGTTTTAAGACTATGAACTTTGATTTTCTTTAAAGGATTATGAAACTTTATTTTTCAAGTTATGGGACTTGATTTCTAAAGTATAAGCGACATGATTTGAAAGAGTGTATGCTACGAGGTGTTAAGGCTATAAGCCTTGATTTTATAAGTGGAAATGACTTAATTTTACAAAGTATGGCTTCTTAATTTATTTCAAAAGATAAGGAGATGGCTTCCAAAGGAGTATGTGACTTGAGCTTTAAAAAGAAAGGAGTTCTATGATTCTTTTTAAGTATGTATGTACGTAGTATTTTTGGGTTTAGTTTCCCTAATGTTGCAAGAATAAAGGGCCTTAAGTTCTCTAAAATGAATGGTTGTTATAATAGCTTTATGGGAAGTTGTTATGACGACTTAAGAAGAAGTGAAAAGATGGTTTGAAAATGTTATGTAAGGAAAATCACACCGAGCCTACAAATAGGCCGGATTACGTTATGCAATACACCGAGCCTACAAATAGGCCGGATTACGTTATGAAATACACCGAGCCTACAAATAGGCTGGATTACGTTATGAGATACACCGAGCCTACACATAGGCCGGATTACGCCATATTACCCCGAGCCTTCACATAGGCCGGGTTACGTCATCTTACACCGAGCCCCACAGGCGGGCCGGATTATGCTACATGATTCTACAGTACACCGAGCCCCACAGGCGGGCCGGATTATGCTACATGATTCCACAGTACACCGAGCCCCACAGGCGGGCCGGATTATGCTACATGATTCCACAGTACACCGAGCCCCACAGGCGGGCCGGATTATGCAACATGATTCCACAGTACACCGAGCCCCACAGGCGGGCCGAATTATGTCACATTATTCATCAGTACACCGTATCCCGCAAATGGGCCGGATTATGTTATGTAAGATATGTAAGTTATGTGAAAAAGACTGGATTAAACTCTTAAGTATGTAAGAATATGTTGTTAAATCTTATCGAAAGAAGGAAAGGAACGGTTAATATATGATTGATTTCAGGAGTAAAAAGGACATTCTTTTATACAGATATGATTTGGTTATTGCATTTTATTTCTATTCCATACTTGACTGTTGTAATCGACTTCTTCGAGGCTGCGTTCATGCCCGCAGTGATAGGTACACGCGTTGGTGATCCTCGCTCTTAGGATCTCTGCTCGATTTTGGAAAAGCCCCTTTCACTCCGAGGCTTGTCTTTGGTACAGCTTTCACGATGTGGTAGACTTATGTACATTCAGGGGTATGGCGGGGCCCTGTCCCGCCGCAGTTGTAATTCTTAGAGGTCTGTAGTTACATATTGTGGGTCGGTTTGTAAAATAAAAAGAAAGGGATGTAACTGTTGTTGTTATGTATATGTATATGTGTTCAGGAAGGTAGCCTTATCGGCTAACCTGTGGTTTAATCTGTCGTTATTTTATTTTATAAGTTTCATGTATATTCCGCTGCTATTCTCTGATGTATACAACAGGTGCCTGTGTAGGGCACGATCGCGACCGGTCGGGTCGTGACAAAAGTGGTATCGAGCGATTAGTCCTCGGAAAGTGTCTACGCACCGCGGTTCAGTAGAGTCTTGATTATCGGTGTGTTGTGCACCACATCTATAATCGTGAGGCTACGGACATTTAGGATTGGTTTCCATTCTTCTCACTCGAGATCGTGCGATAAAGTCCGTGTTGTTAGGTCGTCTCTCCCTAACGAGTTATGTTGTTTGCAGCTACGAGAAAGGCAGCAGTGACCCAGGAAAGACTATGTGGATTGCGTATCCAGGTTGGTAATGATTGTAGTATAGTTGGTATTGTGACATACATCTATACGGAGTTATGTATGAGGTCGACGCGTGTTGCCTAGAATGATGTTAGATTTCCAGAATCGTAAAGACTAACTAGATCACGGGAAGGTATGGAATAGTTAATGAATTCTCGCCAAGATCTTATGTTTTATTTGAGATAATTGGGAAAGGATGAAAGTATGCGATAGGGTAGTGAACCCTTAAGAAGCCATGTTAAGGAACCTAACGGAATGTCGTGTTAATAGATTAAGCTGCGTAGTAGGCTTAAGAGAATTGTACGGATGAGGTCCGTATAGAGTAAGTAATGGTTGTCGTGATCGAGACAACATGGTTTTGGTTTTATGAGAAGTTTTTGTACCCGTTTATTGGGGGACTGGTAAGGTAGGCTTGGAGCATGGAAATTGCGAGCCTAAGAATATTGATTACTGCCGAGACCTTAGGTATATAAGGCTTTCTCTGGCAATAAGATTTTAAGTCAGACCAAGGATAAGAGTTAAGTGCGACGCTGAGTCGGGTTGAGGACCTGTTACGAGTCTCCCCATGGCCTGAAATGGAGTGGGATCAGTTGGTAGTAGTTCCGCTACGTGACAGGGTCACGAGGGTGCAAGGCCCAAGTCTAGTTAATTGTTTTACGGGTTCGTGGACGCGTTCCACCGGAACCAGGTCGTGAAAGCCGGAAATGACCTTATATTGTTTCATAGAGTGACTCCAAAGATAAGAGGCCAGAATAGGTATGGAAGTTATGTATGTATGTTAGAAGGAGTTGGAAGTACGAAAATATAATCTCTTTTGGGCTTATGATGGACAGATATGCGTGTGCGAGGTATTAGGGTCATGTGTGGCATTGTTTGTATGTTGGGGTTGTGAAAGGAGACTATGTCGCTAATTATAAGTTTGACTCCGAAAGAACATTCGGGGACGAATGTTTCTAAGGGGGGAAGAATGTTACACCCCGTACTTACAGGACATGTTTTAAGAACGTACGTAAGAACTCAAAGGTTAAGGTTTGAGACGAGTAAAATTTATCGGAATTTTGGAATTTGTCGGAAAATGAAATATTGCGACGAGCGGGAGGGCGACACGTGTCACCCCCCTTAATGGTCTTGGACGAAAATGTGATGGAGAAAATGGTCTTTTGACCACAAATTAATAGATCAAGTCTTGCAAAGACATTTAGCATGACATTGTTGACTAGGTCAATGCCACTTGGCTTGATCCATGTGAAAAGCATCCAAACCACCCATTTGTTCTAATCTTGACCCTCCATTTATTTATATAAGCTCCCTAGTGCAAGACAAGGCTTAACACTTAACAAATTTTCAAGAAAAATTGGATGAGCATGGAAGGGAGCTCTCGGCCAACCTAGGGTTCCAAAGGAAAATTTTCAATTGTTGTCCAATAATTCCCCCACTTTAAAACAAGGTTCATGAGTGTTATGTAAGTATATCTCAATAGAAAAATCTCGGAAAAAGAGAGTTTTCGTATTAGTCGCAAAATGAAAACCTAGTGGCTTTCTAGGTTTTGGATTGGAAGTTTGAAGGAAAGTTGTTGGTATGGTTCTAAGGGTCTCAACAAACGGATTGAAGTGTCTTGGAGAGGTTCTAAACTACTAAGGAGCGACTTCGGATTGGAATTGGATTAAGAATCGTTAAGGTATAATCTTGTCTTTTAAAAGTGTTACAAGATTATATATTTATATTGTTGTTGTTAGCTTTGCATGTTGCTAGCATGAAGTTGTTAAGTTGAAGTTTATAAGGATTATAGATCGATTGTGGTCTTGGAAGTTCGAAATGTAATGTAGGCATGTTAAGTTGGATTACAATTTGATCGTTTTTAGAATAGTCGCATGTTAATTACTTGAAGATTACGGTTTATATGATCAAATGCGACTTGATATCTTGATATGCTACCAATTTGGATTGAATTGTAAATTGGTTAAGAATTGGTATTGTTGAACTTAAGGTGGCCGAATTTGTACTTTTAGTTTGTTATTCATTTGTATTGGACTACTTTCTAAATTGTGAGCCAATTGGGGTCATTTAGTTATTCATTTGTATTGGACTACCTTCATATTGTTGTGAGCCAATTGGGGCTGTTTGGTTATTGTATTCGACCTTGAAAAGGTGGCAAAGTGAGTAGAAACAAAGGAGGTCTTTGTCCGATTTTCCGTAGAATTTAGTGACTTAGCACCTAGGATATTCTACGTTTGAAATAAGAGGTTAATGGACGTATGGTGACCATTATAGGTTGAAGTACTAAGTATAGCGTATCCTACTTGAAGAATGGTATAGCTCAAGGTTGAAGTACTTTGGAGCATTTTGCTACTTGTCGACAATCGTCGCGAGGTATGTGAACCTCTTCTTTCTTTGGCATGATCCTACGTATGAAATATCCATGTGATAACATTTTAAGATTCCTTCTACTCTTAGAAGTTAAGAAGTATCCACATTGTTGACTCTAAATTAAGTATGTTAAATTGTCCTAAGTCCTTACCAAGCCTTGGGAGATATTGGTAAGAATGGTTAGGAAATTATGAGATTTGATTTCAAGCTATGTATCTTGATTTATTTAAAGTAAGTATGTAAGTTGATTTTTATGTTTGAAAATGACTTGAATTTATATGTGAAAAGGGGATTGGTTTTAAAAGTGTAGATGACATGATTTTACAAGTATAAGTAATTGGACTTTAAAGAATGTATGTTATGAAGTTTTAAGACTATGAACTTTGATTTTCTTTAAAGGATTATGAAACTTTATTTTTCAAGTTATGGGACTTGATTTCTAAAGTATAAGCGACATGATTTGAAAGAGTGTATGCTACGAGGTGTTAAGGCTATAAGCCTTGATTTTATAAGTGGAAATGACTTAATTTTACAAAGTATGGCTTAATTTATTTCAAAAGATAAGGAGATGGCTTCCAAAAGAGTATGTGACTTGAGCTTTAAAAGAAAGGAGTTCTATGATTCTTTTTAAGTATGTATGTCGTAGTATTTTTGGGTTTAGTTTCCCTAATGTTGCAAGAATAAAGGGCCTTAAGTTCTCTAAAATGAATGGTTGTTATAATAGCTTTATGGGAAGTTGTTATGACGACTTAAGAAGAAGTGAAAAGATGGTTTGAAAATGTTATGTAAGGAAAATCACTGCGAGCCTACAAATAGGCGAATTACGTTATGCAATACACAGGAGCCTACAAATAGGCGGATTACGTTATGAAATACCAGAGCCTACAAATAGGCGGATTACGTTATGAGATACACCGAGCCTACACGTAGGCGGATTACGCCATATTACCCCGAGCCTCGCATAGGCGGGTTACGTCATCTTACCGAGCCCAGCGGCGGGCGGATTATGCTACATGATTCTACGATGCACCGAGCCCACGGCGGGCGGATTATGCTACATGATTCCACGATGCAGGCCCGGCGGGCGGATTATCTTACATGATTCCACGATGCAAGGCCGCGGCGGGCGGATTATGCAACATGATTCCACGATAATCAGAGCCGCGGGCGGATTATGTCACATGATTCATCGATGCACCGTGTCCATAAATGGGCGGATTATGTTATGTAAGATATGTAAGTTATGTGAAAAAGTGGATTAAACTCTTAAGTAAGTATGTAAGAATATGTTGTTAAATCTTATCGAAAGAAGGAAAGAGCGGTTAATATATGATTGATTTGAGAGTAAAAGGACATTCTTTTATACGGATATGATTTGGTTATTGCATTTTATTTCTATTCCATACTAAATTTTTGTTATCGACCCGCCCGAAGTGCGTTAAATGCCGCAGTGATAGGTACAGGTTGGTGATCCTTGCTCTTAGGATCTCTGTTGATTTTGGAAAGAAGCCGCTTTCACTCCGGAGGCTTGTCTTTTAGTACGGTTTCCGATGTGGTAGACTTATGTACATTCAGGGTATGGCGAGCCCTGTCACTTGTGATTATAATTCTTAAGTGCTGTAGTTACATATTGTGGGTCGGTTTGTAAAATAAAAAGAAAGGGATGTAACTGTTGTTGTTATGTATATGTATATGTGTTCAGGAAGGTAGCCTTATCGGCTAACCTGTGGTTTAATCTGTCGTTATTTTATTTTATAAGTTTCATGTATGTTCATTGCTATTCTCACGATGTATACAGGCAGGTGCCCGGGTAGGGCACGATCGCGAACCGGTCGGGTCGTGACAAGTGGCTTGTTCGATACTTATTCTCATTCGTGCAGTAACTTAGCAAAGTCAACTTGACTCTAAATACTTCCTAACGACTCTTACCAACATCCCCCATAAGACTTGGTAAGAACGTAGGATAACTTAGACGTATCTTTTACATAGAGTAAATCAACATACATACCTCTTAACTTCTAAGAGTAGAAGGAAACATGAAATAATACCACATGTATATCCCATACATAGAATCATGTCAAAAAAATGAAGAGGTTCACATACCTCGCGACGATTATCGACAAGTAGCAAAATGCTCCAAAGTACTTCAACCTTGATAGCTATTCCATCCTTCAAGTAGAATACGCTATACTTAGTACTTCAACCTATAATGGCCACAATACGTCCATTAACCTCTAGCTTCAAACGTAGAATATTCTAAGTGCAAAGTCACTAAATTCTACGGAAAATCGGACATCACTTCCTTTGTTTCTACATACTTTTCCACCTTTTTCAAGGCCCGAAAATCAATAACCAAACGCCACTTTTAAGGCCCAACAATTCAGCTAACCAAAGGGGATTACACGCCTTAACAGGACGTGTAAAATTCTGCCCCACAAATTAATACGAAACTAGTTCCATATTTAAAGCCATTCTCGGCTAACATAAACAACAACTCAAAGTCTTTTCCAATTCTTTTCCAAACCAAGTTCTTAGGTCTAACATGTTATATAGTCATAAACAACTTCAACAACTATAATTCCTTCTTTGTATAACATGTGGCGACTAAACTAGTAACCAAATTGAATTACAATCTTAAGGGCTAAACATACTAGTTTTCGGGTTAGGGTTCCAATAGTCAATACACTTATCAAACTTCATAATATATACCTCATGCTTGCTAATATCCAAAGCTACAACAATAGTAATCTTTAATTGCTAAAACGACAAGAATTGTTACCTTTACTCCTTATAAAATCCAAGATTCAAAGTCGCTCCTTAGCAATTCGTAGCTCCTTTACTTTATGCTCCAATCCTCTATTTTAAGCCCTTAGAAGTTCACAACCAACTTCTCTTCCATTTCCAATCCAAAACTAGGAAAACGACTTAGGTTTTCGCCTTGCGACTAACGTGAAAACGTCGTTTTTCCGAAATCTTTCTATTGAGATATCCTTACAATACCCTTAGGTACCTTGGGTTAAAGTCTTGTGAATAAAGAACCAAAATTACAATTTTTTTTTGTGTGGGAATTGACAAACCCGAGAGCACACATGAAGAACAAGAATGTTGTGATTTTTTCTAAGTGTTGGAGACTTAGTCTTGAACTAGTGTAGTGTATATATAATACAATGGAGGGCTTAGATTATAACAAATGTGAGGCTAGGATGAAGAACACTTGGATAACTAGCCAAGTGGACAAGTTGACAAGTCAACAATCTCAAGCTTGAAGACTTATTCATCTTCAATGGTCAATGACCATTTAACCCTTGTAATTTTCGTCCAAGACCATTGTGTGGGGGGGGGGGGGTGCCACGTGTCGCCCTCCCATTCGTCCATAAAATTCCGTAACCCTCGTGGGTCCCACAAAACGTAAAATTCCTCGGGTGGGCCCCACGTGATCAAATCCGTAAAAACAAATTTCCATAATGATAATACATTCCATATTCCTCAATTAATGTATTTTGAGAATATAATTCTCACCAATGAACATTTTTCCTTTTCGACGTTCGGAAGATTTTCCGTTGGAAAGACACTTCTTTCTTTCGTACAAATCTTCAAGTCCTGTGTTCTCGCATCTATTCTCTCTTTCATGTCCCGGAATTTCGGGGTGTAACAATAGCCATTATAGGTTGAAGTACTATGTATAGCGTATTCTACTTAAAGGGTGGAAAACCAAGCAAGGTTATAGTACTTTAGAACATTTTGCTACTTGTCGATAATCGTCGCGAGGTATGTGAACCTCTTCCTTCTTTTGGCATGTTCTATCTGTGAAATATACATGTGGTGTTATTTCATGATTCCTTATACTCTTAGAAGTTAAGAGGTACGTATGTTGATTTACTCTATGTAAAAGGTAGGTCTAAGTTATCCTAAGTTCTTATCAAGTCTTATGGGGGATGTTGGTAAGAGTCGTTAGGAAGTATTTGGAGTCGAGTTGACTTTGCTAATTTACTGCACGAATGAGAATAAGTATCGAACAAGTCATTGCAGCGTTAATAAAAGAAAATATATCGACAATCAATTATATTAAAATGAGTAGAATTCTCCATCTGCATAGAAACTAAGATAAGACAAAATTGTATTACATTTTCTAGATCATGACTGCTTTAATAAGATCATTATAAACGAGTATAACCTATTCACAACTCATAAAAGTATATGTTACTTAAATTAAAAGGGTTTATGTTATGAAGTTTTAAGACTATGAACCTTGATTTCTAAAAAGGTTATGAGACTTTATTTTTCAAGTTATGGGACTTGATTCTTAAAGGAAGGAGTGACTTGATTTAAAAAGTTTGGTTGCCATGAATTATTTCAAAAGTTAAGCGGCTTGATTTCAAAAAGCGAATGTAACTTGAGTTTTCAAAAGAAGAAGTTTATGGATTTAAAAAGAGAAGGAGTTTTATGATTCTTTTTAAGTATGTATGTACGTAGTACTTTTGGGTTTAATTTTCCCTAATGTAAAAAGAAATAAAAGTGCCTTAAGTTCTCTAAAGTGAAAGGTTGTTATAATAGCTTTATGGGAAGTTGTTATAACGACCTAAGAAGAAAGGAAAAGATGATTTAAAATGTTATGTAAAGATGACTTTATCGCGTCCCAGAAATGGGCCAGGCAGTATACCTTTATGGGCAGACTACATGACTTTATCGCGTCCCAGAAATGGGCCGGGCAGTATACCTTTATGAGCAGACTACATGACTTTATCGCGTCCCAGAAATGGGCCGGGCAGTATACCTTTATGGGCAGACTATGACTTTATCGCGTCCCAAAAATGGGCCGGATACCTTTATGGACAGACTACATGACTTTATCGCGTCCCAGAAATGGGCCGGGCAGTATACCTTTATGGGCAGACTATATGACTTTATCGCGTCCCAGGAATGGGCCGGGCAGTATACCTTTATGGGCAGACTTACATGACTTTATCGCGTTCCACAATGGGCCGGACAGTATACCTTCGTGGGGAGATATTTATGACTCGTCGTGTCCCGCAAATGGGCCTGTTTACATTATCACGTATGGATAATCAAAGTGAACTCCAAAATGAGGCGTCCCTCCATAAAGGGCCGAATTATGTTATGCAAGATACGTAAGTTATATGTGTTTACTATAACTCTTATTGAAATAGGAAAAGATAATAAAGTGCGATAAAGTTCACGAGATTGTAATGACACGGTAGGATCTGGTATTTACCCTTTTTATACTTGCCCCTGTCATTCTTTTGTACATTTATGATTTGCTTACTGTACCTTATTTATGTTCCATACTGCACTGTTGTTATCGACTTCTTCGGGGCTGCGTTCATGCCCGCAAGTATTAGGTACACAGGTTGGTGATCCTTGCTCTTAGGATCTTTGTTCAGTTTTTGGGAAGAAGCTTCTTTCACTTCGGAGGCTTATCTTTTAGGTACGGTTTCCCTGATGTTGTAGATTTATGTACATTCAGGGGTATGGCGGGGCCCTGTCCCGCCACAGTTGAAATTCTTAGAGGTCTGTAGTCATATCTTGTGGGTCGGTTTGTAAAGAAGAATGATGTAGCTGCGTTTGGTTATGTATATGTATATGCGTCCAGGGAGGTAGCCTTATCGGCTAACCTGTTGTTTATTTCTTGTTGATTTATTTTATAAGTTTCATGTATGTTCCGCAGATTATCTCTGATGTATACCTGTAAGGGTGCCCAGGTAGGGCACCAGTCGCGGGCCCGGGGTCGGGTCGTGACACCTATGCTCAAGCCATTTTATTTTAACATCACGTCGACCCAGTGTCGTCATAACTCGACACTGGGACAAATTTTGAGTCCGCGTTAGCCCGCCTTGGTGTTTGACCATGGTAGCCCAGTATTGTCATAACTCGACACTGAGACAAATTTTGAGTCCGCGTCAGCCCTCCTTAGTGTTTGACCATGGTAGCCCAGTGTCGTCATAAATTTTGAAATTGCGTCAGCCTTGTCTTAATTGACCAATATTTTTAATTCTGATGATCGAGACAAAATTGGCTATAAGTCAACGTCTTTGTCTGAAGACTCTTTCATCATCTCCATACAAAGAGAGACAAGTTGTTGACACCCAATTTTGACCCTCTCGTCCAACCATTAACTATAAAATTACACTAATGTTTCAAAATAATTTTTTAATAATTTTATAATAATAAAATGCAACAATAAAACATTAATACACGATTTAATAATGACATCGCATTTTTTTACACCTTGAGTCTCACGTCCGCATTCGCCATTTTAATAACAAACAATGTCATGAATATTATTCATAATTTAAGCACTATTTTCTATTAATTAAAACTCAAACAATTCTTAATGACAAATAAATAAATAAATAAATAAATACATAAAATAAATAATTTAACAATAGCGTCGCATCAAGCATCCCTTCAAATTATAGCTACATTTATTAAAACCCAAAGCAATTGCATAAACAATTTAAAACTCCATTCAATTTTAATTTAACATCGCAAAACATGTATAATAAATAATATTTTAATAATGACATCGCATTATAAAACATTAAGCACTAATTAATTAGCACGTCCGCATTTATTATTGTAATAATTTAAATCTAAGTTAAGACTAATAAAGCACCTAAGGTGGTATTAAAATAATTTAATAATTTGAACCCCACTCATTTACCACTAAAACAAATACACTTAAAACTCTACCTAATTAAACAATAACTACCAGCCCACAAGCCCCATAATTTCGCCCAAGTCCAATTAGCAGCCCACGACCCGCAAGCCCAAACGTCCCTTTAGAAACCCACTGCCCCTTCATTTTCCCCTTCTCTTCCAAAACAGAACCCTAGCAACCAACTCACTGCACCTCGCTCCCATCGCCAGTCGGGATTCTCGCCGGAGAATCCGACGAATCTTGCACCAACACAGCTAACAAATCAGCCCCAATATTACCAAATTGAAACTTACCATTTACAACCCTGCTCTCATACCTTAATCAATAATACAAAAACAGTCCAAAAATTGTACAAAATTAATCTCAAAACCATGACAAATCTTCTTCAAATCAGCCCAAAATCATCATCAAAGCCTACCAATTTTAGAACCCAGAGTTGAGACTATATAAACCAATCAATATACACATGCAGAGAGAGGGAGTTTTACACAGAGGAACCTCCTCAAAATCAAGAAAAATTAACAATGAAGGGGAAGCAAATCGGAAATTTTAGCAGCCTATGAACCAACATCCAGAAATTGGGAGAAAAATAGGCAAGAGGCAGTCGAAAAAATGAGCAGTCTGTCGGTTAACCACTCAGCATCCGAAAATTAGCAGTCTAAGAGTAGGAAATTCGAAACTCTTTCTTCGTTACAATATCAGTCATGAGCCAACAACTATTTTCAAATCAAAAGCTTTGCCCTTTTAATCGCATCACAACAAATCTTCTGAGTGGACCGACGACTTGATACGCTGTCTCGGTTCGCTGCCCGGAGAAGGTAAACTCATCACTTTTCCAACTTTCTATTTAAATTTGCATTTTTATGATTTTTACGATGTCTGTTGCTTGCGGAACGTTGGTGCAATTTGTGTGTTAAACTAATGTGAAGCATGTTAGGATGGATCTTGTACAACTCTTGTCTAAGTAGACTTTGCATCTGCTCTTTGAATCTTGTACAACTCTTGAGTCACCTGTTTAAACAATTTACCAATGACTCAGCATTGAAGCATGTTGTGCTTATTGAGTCCCCTCAGTTTTCCTAGTATGCTTTGGTGTGTGGTTGTGTTATAGCATGTGTAAATCTGCTGAGCATGGTAACTGTCCAAGGTTAACTAGAAATCGTGTGTCTAGGTCCATGTATGATAAATGTCTTACTCTTCCAATCAGCCGTGTTCAATTTCTTATTTTGGATACTTTAAATTTATTCGCTCCTGCCTGTATTGCTGCTTGTAACCAAAACTCAAGTTGAACAATGTTTGAGTCTGTATTGCTTGGATCTGCCGATTGGGAATTGATATTATTAAATTACACTATATTCCCGTTTTAGTTTATATAAATCTTGCCTATTTGTATTAATAAATAAATATTTGGACAACTTCTAATCCTTTTCTTTTTCTTATTTTCTTACAAGAAATGCATTGGAGCAAAAAATGAAGAGTCTCATGGCGAGACTCATCACAAGCTACAACAAATGAAGACCCGCATCTATGTGCATTTCTCTATCTGCATCGAAAATTCCAACCCGCCGGCGAATTACATCGCCATTCTTCGAGTCTTCTTTTAATTTCCTACCTCACCCCATTTATTTATTGTAATTATTTGACTAATGCTACTCTAATTAGCAGGACACCTAGAATAGTCAAACCTTGAATCAATAATTAGAAAGTAATTGGATATTAGAAATTTGGTCTTCCTAGGCTTGATATGCATGTCTAGCCTAACAATTTAATTTGCATATCTAATCATGAAGTTAATGCATAACAAAAGAAGTTGATTTTCTCATAAATCACTTAATGACATTATAATTTATTTTCATAATAAAAGTATCTTCTTATTATCAATTGTAAAAAATAGCATCTTTTATATCATACCATGCATATGTTAATCAAAATCGATTTTGAAAATGAAATGCATATCTTTAGTAAACACATCAATTGTTACATCATTTATTTTCGTAAACAATATAAATGCACACTTCAAGCTGCACGTATATTTTGTAGCATTAGTCTTATAAATCTTTTATCAAAAAATGCATTCTTTCATAAAGTTCTTGCAGATTCTTTTAAACACGTATTTTCTATAGCATAATAATTTACCCTAGGTTTGGCAGGACAACCGCAAGTTAGCGGATCTTAGAGGGTGCCTAATCCCTTCCCTCTAGATTAATAAAGAACCCTTATCCAGAATCTCATACTAGTTACCATTAAAATGGAGTTAATGTTGACTTTAACATAGTTAACATTTAGGTGTCCTAATTCACCCAAACTAATTAGGTGGCGACTCCGCGAACCCTCTAGCATTATTTCTAGCCCTTTAGCATTTTAGCAGTCTTTTAGCACCTTAGCACCCTACTTAACACTTTTAGCATCTTTTTTAGCATTTTAGCACCCTTTAGCATTTTATTTTATTTCTAACGAGTAGCAGGATTCGCTAAAAGAATGTCGCGGTCGAAAAAGGGCGTGACAATGTTGATAGCAGAAAGAGTACGTCCGGGTATGTTTACACCTTCGGAGGTACTGCCATCTGTTGGGTTTCAAAGTTGCAGAAAATAGTAGCTCTCTCTAGCTGTGAGGTTGAGTATGTTTTTGTGACGGAGGCCACAAATGAGATGATGTGGTACGAGCTTTTCTACAGGAATTGGATCGAGACCACGGGGGGTGTGCTATTCTGTGATAGCCAGAGTGCCATTCATTTGGCAAAGAACCCGGTCTACCATGTTCGAACGAAGCATATACAACTCCGGTATCATTTCATCAGATCGTCTTTAGAAGATGGAGTGTTAGTACTTGAGAAGATCCCAGAAAGTTAGAATCCAGCCGACATGCTGACTAAGGTCGTGCCGAATGATAAACTGAAGTTTTGTGCAACTTCAGTTGGACTCTTTGGATGAGAATCGAAGTCCCTACTGCAGATGAAGACAAATGGTTGAATTAGTCTCCAAGTGGGAGATTGTTGAGTTGTGGAGCCTAATTCATTTACCTACACTCTGAAGACCCTACGCGTAATCGGTTGACGTTATCGGCTGTTATAAAGGCGGTTATAATCGGCTGATTATAATCGACTGTTTAAAGTGCGGTGGAAAAATCCTTTCTCGAGGAAGTAGGGCGGCGGGGCTAAACCCTAATATTAATTAGTGGAGGGTATCTTCGGAATTTTAGGCTTGTATTATGTTGCCTTAGTTTTGGCTATATAAATCAGGGCGTCGTACCATCTATCGATCCATCCAAAAAAGGAGTTTGAGAGTTCTTTCTTTTGTGTATAGTCGGTTAAGATGTAAATAGCCGAAGGAGAGAGACATAAGAGAGATTGTAAACTGAAAACTCTATTATAGTGAAACAATCTGCAGCGGCAAGTGGACGTAGCTCTCGCATTGAGGATGAACCACTATAAATCTATGTGTGCGCGCATTATTTATTTCTTAGCCGATTTATTGTTTTCTGGTTAGACGGGTTTGGGTCGTCAAATTCCAAACAGGTTTAACAATACCCGTATCTAGCTAATTTTTGTTTTTTTCAGTGTTTAATTATGTCATCAAAGTACACGATCTTGCTTGAAGTAATGCGTATTCTTTTTACAGACCACACAAGCATGCATGATGCATGTCCTGTCAATAAATAGCACGTATATATGAGCTATATTGATTAACTAGACCTATTTTTACTTTTGTGAAGACTGAATGCAGAATCTGTTGAATTAAGTTTATCTTTCTAGCATTTGTTGTACTTCTAATCTAGTATATGAAATTTCAGTTTTGCTGTTTACTCTGGAGTCTGGACCATTTGGAATGATCATTAACAAATTATTGATCAACAGGAGCTCGGGATTAATGCTCTTCACATTAAGCTTAGGGCTACAGGAGGCAACAAGACTAAGACTCCTGGTCCTGGTGCCCAGTTCGCCCTCAGAGCTCTTGCACGATCTGGAATTAAAATTGAACGTTTAGGTAATTGAAGCCGTCTGACGTTTCGTCGATTCTCTTGTGGTCCTTTTTCCTTGATTTGTAGCAGTCATTGTATTCCATTTCATCTATGATATCCCGTATTACATTTGCTAGTGCCAAATGCTTTCATGCTTTGTTTGCTTAAAGCTTACCACCCTTCGAATAACAGCAAAAAGTTAACTGTCGCTAATTCTTTATTCAGAGATGTGACTCCAATCCCCACCCGATAGTACTCGCAGAAAGGGTGGTAGAAGAGGGAGGAGGCTATGGCCTATGAAGCTGCGACGTGCTGCAACTGTCGTCAAGGATGCAACTTTTACTTTCTTCTTTTTCGGATATCTATTGTTTTGGTTTCTGATTCTGACTACGTGGCTCAAATGACTTCAAATATTTCTCCGCTCTTGTAAAATTGGAAGAAATTGAAATCTCAATTCTAGCAGTAATTATTAATTGACTATTTCCTATGTAAGTAATCGATTAACTTATGTAGTACTCTATGAATTTGATTACCATTTTAAAATATATTTTAAATCAAATTAACATGAGAAAAATTGCAAATTGTAGTACTTATCAAATAGTTTGACTATCTAAATTTTAAATATAAAATATTGAGTTGATCTAATCTAATTTAGCTTAATAGAAAAATATGACAACTAATATGAGACGGAGAGTATTAGTACTAGTTTCTTTCTTTCTTCTTTTGCCATAGGAATGGGGTATTATTGTACTAGAGTTTCGATAAATTGAACATAATAGTTACAACCCACAAATACCACAAAAATAGTCCTCATAAGTCTTTCTCCAGAAATGGGTTCTACGCGGCGCGAATCTGAATATAGTCAGACTTCATTGCGGATACCGATCACCGGGTGGAAAAAAAAAAAGATCAAAAAAGGAATTGCTCCTTGTCATCATTTGGCTACTCAAAGCCACAGCCAACAGGTACTATCCCCAATTCTCTTTAATTAAGTCAGTATTATATTCTGGGTTTAATTATGCCAATACAATCAACCAAATTACACCTCAGTATATAAAGTTATAGGCCAAGTATCCATCCCTTCAACAACACCAACCCTTTCCTCTTATAGTTGAATTTCCCTTCTCTTGCTAGACCTTCTTCGCGCAGATCCTATCGAACAAGTCAATGAATACTTGGCCTTTAATTTATACAGGATTTTGTTCTTAGATTAATTATATCAATACAATCAACCAAATTACGCCTTAGTTTTATAAGGTTATAATAGGTCAAGTATCCATCCCTTCAATAACGTACGCTCTTTCTCTTATAGAGGAATTCTCCTTCACTTATCGAACCTTCTTCTTCTTCATTTTATCAAACCAAATACTGAATATTTGCCCTTATCTAAGTCGTAGTTTCAAACCTATTCTCAATATTAATCTGTGAAAGCTTTCAAGCTCAATCCTTTCCTTCTAGTCTGCCCCGCTCTTCGGGATCAAGAAGACAAAAAGATTGCCGAGAAAGCTCCTTGCACTTGCTGTTTGAACATTGAGAATGACAGAAATTGTTTAACGTTCACAACAGGAATTCCTCTGTGTTTACATGAAAACTAGACCATTTTTGATGGAGTTATCATAGTGTCCCATCGTATAACAAAATATTAATTGAAAATCTTTGACTGCATTGTATGATTAACTTTGAAGTATGTTTGTCCTTATTTGTCTGCGCCTGATCATACAAACAAGGAACAAGTAAACTTGTATCCTTTGATACGAAATAATCGGCCGAAAGATAATTCCATTCTATACCAAACGACATCAACAATTCAGTTGTAACATAAAAGATAACTCAGTTGTAATACCATGAGTATGTTATTATTCCTGTTTAACAGGAAGTAGCAAATCTGTACAATCTGTTCTCTTCAAGAAGAAAAAAGCCAACATAAAAAGAGATAAAAAGTGAAGACCAAATATGTTTTCTTCTTTTCTCCCGACATTTTAGTTCATCTGTCGGATTTTTCCATGCTCCAAGCATCAAGAGTCTCAATTGAGATTGTCTCAGTGCCATTGTTGAAAGCAAATAAATGTGCTTTATGATAGATGGCTAATGTTGGATAAACTCTTGATGTAATACATGTTTTTCCATCAGCACCAAAACTTTCGACTACTGAGTGATCAATCTACAAAAAAAAAAATACTCCACCAGTCACCAATACCACACAAGAAGTGAGTTTTAAAAGCATTTTTGAGAAAAAAGTATCAATTAAAGCTTACCAAACTCCTTAGAGACAACTTTTTGTCTGTTAAATCTACATCAACATATCCAGCAAATGATGGTTTGTACATTTTCTTATCATCCCTGAGGGTTGACCTGTCGCCAAGAGTAAAAGAAAGAATTGAATGGCAGGGTTAGCTATATTGCAAAAGTGTAAAGATAACAATAGTATGATAAGTAATAAATTTTACACTATCAAGTCTATTATAGCGGGTAACATATGTTATTTTAATATTTCAAATCCCACATTTAAGAAGGCTTACATGTAAATTTATATCATTTGGATGACATAATTGTGAAAGAAATTATTTACTAATGGTGTATAAAACTTAATTTAATTAGGTGAGTTGGGGATGAATAGATGTCTAAAGAGTGAGTAAACAAACCTTGAGGCATCAGAGCACATAAGAACTTTGTATTTATCGTGGGCCTTGAATATTCTGAAGAACACGGGTGTGTACTCTTCCAAATTTTTAGAAGACAATGTTAGGAGCCCAAATGGCCCAAGACCACCTTGAACTGTCGAACCCCTAATGGCACATAACTCTTGGGCATAAAGATCAGCCCAACTAGAATCAAATTCTTCTGCATTTTCCAAACTTGAAAAGGAAAATGTAACCTCAATGTCAGCCTGCAATTAGATTAACACTCACAAATTAGCACTAACTTTTTGAGGTCACAATAATTTGATAGAAAAGAGCAATTCGAGAGCATAAAGCATCCTGCATTCATGCAAATTCGGGAAAAGGACCACTTGTCAAGGGGAGTGATGTAGATGTTCTAACATAAGTTTGCTTTTAGTAGTTGATTCCACGACTCGAACAAGTAACCTAGACGTCACAATAAATTCATACAAAGAGATACATATATTTTGTAAACCAAAAAGAAAAGAGGCAAACCTGTGCTGGTGTGATTCCTTTAACTTCAATTGTTTCCCCCTTATCCAATTTGTGATTTCTTAGCTCGACTTTTTGCTTTCTCAAGGTTTCTAATTCTTCAACAGGCCATTGAATCAATTGTTTGCCACTAGGATCAAGCCACAATTTGCGAGGAATAGTTTGAATTCCAGCCCATCCTTTCTGGAGAGCATCATATGGAAAAACATCTGATTCGTTGGCCCATCCCCACAAAATTCTTCGATTCTTGCTAGGATCGTAGAAAGTCTTCGATGCATAAAAATTACCATAGTCCAATCTCAATCCCTTCCATCCATCTATTGATGTATTGTCTGGTATGTACCTATCTTTTTTTGTGTCATAGGTACCAATTGTGTAGTAATCAAACCTGGTAACATCAAGACTAATTTTAAGAACATGTTTGACGTTATCATCATCATCTGATGTGTCCAAGCCATTTGTATGCTTCAATGATACTGGAAAAAAATCAGGACATTCCCAATTTCCAGTGTTGGCAGATGTATGAAGTGGGTGTTGTGCTTTGGTCCATTTCATGAAGTCCCTACTCCTGTACAATATTGCAACTCCTCTATTCCTTCTAGAACTCCCAACCACAATTCTCCAATGCCCATCTCGACCCAACCAAGCTGTTGTTGGGTCACGAAATTGGGTCTTGTTGATACTCTTGTCAGCCACTACTAACGGATTGTTATCAGGCTTGATCCACTTACGGAGGAATGGATCAGACAAGTCTGCCGGTATGGCATAGTTTTGCACTTGGGTATTATTGGCGTCCACTATTCCGGTGTAGAGGATTACGGGCTTGGGCTTGTTACCCGGAAGAATAGTGACTGACCCAGACCACGTACCGTATTTGTCGAACACCTTGGATGGATAAATTGCGTGATCTAAACGGATCCAATTAATCAAGTCTGTGGATATTGCATGGGCCCAAACAATATTGCCCCATAATGCTCCTTTTGGATTAAACTGGTAGAATAGATGATATAATCCGTTGTAATACATTGGACCTATTGGGAAAAAACAATAATGTCCAGGTTAATGATAATGAATTAAGATTTTAGCTAAAATTTAGTAAAAATTGTTAAATATAAAACTCGATCTTACCGTTAGGATCTTTGGTGTTTGGAAGCATCCGAGAAAAGATCACATGAAAGAATTAAATTGAAAATGATTAGATTAGTAAAGACATTTCAATGCAAATGAAGAAAAAATATAAAAAACCCAAGGACACAAAAAGAAAATTATAGAACATAATAATCAGATCAAATTACTAGCCAATCACAGAGCTTAGTAAGTTGCACATATATTTTATTCATGATTATCTAATCGGGGCGATAAATACTTATCTGTATAGAGTGTTTATGGTGAACCATACTAATTTATGTGTGTATAACGTAACATAACCATATTTATTAAGATATATCTATCATATATTTATTGGGTTGGTATTTACATCCAGTCTAAATAAATATTTACCAACAGGGATTAGTGACTACATGTCCTGTTGACTTTGTCTTAATTCCTTCATTTCTTTTTAAGATACATATACAAATATTAAAAGCATACACGATAAAAAAATTAAAGAAAAATTTAATTTATACTGTAAAAACTACTATTTAGCTTTCAGTAAATTGACACAATCACAACAATATGTAAAGACAAATATATCTGTCATTATGGGTATCTTATTATAAAATGAAAGAAGCAAATTAGGAGAAATGGACAAGCAAATATTCAGTTAAAAGCACATAGTTTGAAATTTTGGGAAGGAGATTTCACTGTCACTGAACAGATACAAATATCGAGGTAATGCAAAACAAAATATTAGTCTTTTTAAGCATTATTAACTGAGAAATTTACTGTAGTTTCTAACAGAGATATCATGCATGCCCAGTTATGTGACTTCAAATCCTCTAGATACTATTCTACAAACTCACGGGCGGATGTATATCTATCGCGTTCAATTATAATAACAATAACATATTCAGTATAATCCTACAAGATCTGAGATGATAGAATATTCGTAAACCACCATGTCTTTACGGGGTAGAGAAATTATTTTCAAAAAACCCTCGATTAAATTGAAAGCAAAACTATCGCGTTCAATTGAACCTAATAATTTTTATATAGATGTAAATCTTTGTCTCATTTTATTTGATGCATTTTAACTAGATATGAAATTTAAAAAAAAAACTTATAGTATAAAACATATTACAATATTTGTATAAACGTGAATCATCTTCTTAAATATAATTATTTTAGAAAGAGAAAGTGTATCGGATGCATTAATTAGAACAGAAGAACTTTTTAGTCCTAATATCTGAGAGCTTTAAATGTTAAATTATGAATTAATTTTATTCATATTGAAATAGTTAATGATTTCTTGACTTTTTAATAACATCCCATTTGTTTGGCTAAAACGGTATTTAAAATTGATTGAATGTAGTATCAGTTTTGGATAAGATATCATTTAAAAGTACGTGTGCTGATATGTTAAGAATATATTTATTATTTTATATTAAATAAGCATTATGGGATCTTTTTTCTACAGGATAATTGAAAGTAATTTTACATAATCTGTATTCAATGAGAGACTTTCAATATATATATACAATAAGTATCAATTTGAGATACAAAATAAAACCTTCAAAACCAAATACATTTGTAAGACAAATTATAAAACAACTTTTATATATAAAATTATGTGTATGACACTGTAAACAAAGAAGACATACCATTGATCCAGTGTTTAGGAGGTTGGAAATGATAACCAGTTCTATGGACTTTTCTAACACTAGTGGCACTTAATGATTTCAACTCCATAAAAACATCATGTGAAGCATTAACCCCATTGTTGCCAAAAAATACCACAAAGTACATCAACACAACAGGCAAAGCCCAAAGAGAACACTTGCTCAAAAACTGCATTTTGATAGAGAATCTCTAATCTAGAGGGAGAGAAATTGATGAGAAAGCTGAAAGGTGTGAAGAGTATTTATAGAGAAATAATAAAGATTAGTCAACCAGGTGATGATTTTTATAATCTATCTATTTATATTATCATACTATAATGTACCAAAATATCATGTAAATATTGATATACCATTTTTGCTTGACCCTTCTCACCTTTTTGCATTAAAGATAACGATAACCACATTTATTGTACAAATTAACTCCACCAGGATTTGCTTATATTCAAACAGATATTGCATTATATTAATTAATAATTAATAAAGCAAGTAATTAATGTATAAGTTCAATCGTGCAATTTGTAACTTATAATATCTTGATTATATTTTTAATAGGAAAATTTACTCTACACGCGAGCTGTAAAGTAGAATTTTCATTAACTTACCATTATATATATATATATATATATATATGTATGTGTGTGTATTTACCATTTATTCATTAGCTATTCAGTTCCACAAACACCTACAATCACTCCACGTCAAACATGGGATGGTGTCCCAACAATAACGTCCCGCTAAAATAGCTTATATACCATATAAGTTTCAACCTTTGATTTTCCTATTGATTTTAATCTTATCATTAGCATAACTGGTTGTTTTACCAGAAATGCTTATCCTCTTTGTCCTTTTATATTACATGAAAATTAATTGCATAACGATATTATATATAGGGAAAATGAATCAAGATCCACCGCTACACAAATCAAGACTCGATTATGAAATAATATAGTGATTCACAATATCAAATTCCAAGAGAATCAATTGTTTTCTCCATGAAAAAAAATTAGGAGTGTAGGAGAGAAATCTAATTTTTTATTTTATGGAAAGAGTGAAATGACCTGAAACTGAACAAGTACTGATTTGTTTTGGCGTATTGTTCACGTGTTTGAATTGTTATCCAACTCACTCGATAAATGTCAAAGGAAATTATTTAAAAATAAATCAATGGGGGTAATAGGACCCATAAAGATTACGTGTGTTACAATAAATCCGGGCAAAGATTGAGTTATATTTTAAGAATTTCCCTTATATGTAAATATAGTAGGTTTATATGTAATAACATTATTATATACATATGACATAATTGTGCTTGATTAGTATCGATCTGACTAACGCAAGCTTGAGGTAATATTGTACATGTTTAAATTTGTAAACCAAATAATTTAATAAATGAGATACTTAATTTTAGAATTCTATTATAATCTCTATTGACAATTCACCGCATTAAGAATATGGTATAAGATCTTCTCGTGTAGTTATGTTAATCTATTTTTACTACTAAATGTATAAAAAGAAATCAGTAGTAATAATTACTAAGGAATCGAGTGATTTTCATCGTATCTCTTTTGGGATAGTTATTTAGTAAATGATCCTCCTTTTTTTTTACAATTTATGAACCTTGAGACCATGGCGTAAAAATTCTTTTTGAGCAAAAGCTTCAATTTTGTAAGTTATTCAAACGCTAGACAACTATCTAATATTTTGTTGTAAGATTGAGAAATATATGAGCATTATAGGTTATTCAAACGCTGGTGGTTCTCTGCGAGTAACTCTAATATACCAATATTTAAAATCAGCTATAAGATCATGCACCAAATTTTCGATACAAAAAATGGGACGTGTGAGAATGACATATACCTTAATTTCATCATTCCAAAATAAGCCTCTAATGTGAGGGCACATGTTTCTTCTCCAAGCCCATACCTAAACATTGTGTTGAGATCCTTTTAATACCAACACAAATTCCCTCTCCGACGTTATTCCTAATAATACCAACAATTTTCTACTCCTTTCCTCGACCATTTTTGAGTTATAATTTTCCACCATAGGATGCCCGTCAGTAGTGTATATCCTTGGCGCCTCTAATTTTCCGAGAAAAGAACATGATTCTCTACTTTTAATCATGTCCCAAACTGACTATTTATTATAATGTCTGATCGTATATCCTTGGATCTTTGTACACAAGTTTTATAATTATGTCCGGACTACTGGAAAGTTTTGTTCATTTTGCTTAATACATCGGTTGTTGGGTGATCTCGCTTAAATTTTATCTTAAAATGGTATAACATAGTCATTGTCAAGTATAATAATCCAACTAGGTTGGGTCAAATATCACAAGGAATACGATGAGAAATTGTTCTATTCGCGTTGTATCATGATTTTACTAATTACTTTACTTCTACAATTACCAAGTTTGTTTGTTTGTTTTGCTTAAACTACTCAAGTTATTAAGTCAATTAATAGTTAATGTATCAAATAAGTTGGAATGTTAGGGTTGTGACTTAATGCATGGAAGTGGTGTTGAATTTTTGCTAAAGTGGATATAATTAGTGTGGTATGAGCAATGTGGACTAATATCTAGGTGGAAATTCCTCAATTGACCCAACTAATTTCACTTTAGGATTTCTCAAGCTCCAAAGTGTGAATGAACATCCATTATTCACTACTACCGAAAAGCGCTTGCATAGCGCTCAGTGGCGGATCCAGGCGACAAATTTTGGAGGTGCAAACATATGAAATAATAATATTTTACATAGCAATTTTTTTTTTTATGCCTAGAAGGCAAAAAAAATTTAAAAATCTGGTGGTGCAACTGCACCACCATGTATATACATGCATCCGCCACTGATAGCGCTTATTTTCAAGCTTACATAGCGCTTTTAAGCGCTATCTAAGCTACCGCTATGGTAGCTTGGATAGCGCTTAAAAAGCGTTATGCAAGCTTACTACTACCATAGCGCTTTTCCTAGTTAGCGCAAAAAACGCGCTATGGTAGTATAATTCCGATAGAACTTATATTTTGAAAATATTGCTTGCATAGCGCTTAAAAAAGCGCTATTCAATCTGGTTTTTTTTTACTTTTTTTTGGTAATATCCCTGTTTTTTCACCTAATAAATAAAATATCAAACAGATAACAAAAAGAATACTCATTCAAAATATAATATAATATAATAATTCGCATAAAACATAATAATATATTTAAAATAGTATCTCAATCATTAGTAACTTACAATCATTAACTAATAACAATACGACATATGCAACAATTACATCAAAATATTAACTAGTAGCTTCAACCTTCCATTTTGTCTTTGAGGAATCGATTGTACAAGTAGTCTGTCCAATTAATTCGAAAATTCTTCATTTTGCTTGGAGGATAAACTTTGAGTGGTGAACTATGGACAAACTGCAAAACATAGATGTTACAAAAACATAGTTAGAATAGAAACGTCCAATAAATAAACATACTTACAGAAATAACCTCATACAAATATGATTATGTATGAACAATGACCCAGATCATAATCACTGAAAAAGGTCATGTTTTTATCTACCGATCTTATATTATATTTTGTCGATCTTCTTTGAAAGGTTATATATTACTATAACTAATAAGCCTAGAGAGATGAGTAATCCTTCTTTTATTGGACAAGACACTATAGAGAGAAATATGAAACTAGTATAAAATGAAGATCGATATACTTACATAAAGAGGAATACTTGTATCACCCGAACTCAAAATATCCTCAATGAAACAGCAAATATAATGACCACAATGAATGCTATCGATTTGCCTTGGACACTATGAAAAATAACGTCCAGTATTAATTTATTATCATATCTTATATATAACAATTTTCATAATTGTAAAGTAAATACCTGATATTTGACCAATTGAATCTATTGTATGTCGTCTTACTGAGACTAACACTTCGAAGAGTCTGGTACCTTAACATACCCCTATTTTGTTTAAAGTAAACAATATTATATATATATATATATATATATATATATATATATATAAATTAGTAATGTAAAAAAATTGAAGAGCTAATTACCTTTCAATAAAGTTTTTCTAATTCGGACGTTGTGAATAACTGGATTTTGGAGCTGGAACCATAAAGTATATCACCTCCGTTTGGGTATTGATACCAATCAATACTCAATGTGAACTGCATAATATTTGAAAAGTTTATTGTATTATCAGTTCATTTACAATATATGTGGCATTGTAATGTCTAATACAATAATCATGCGAAAAGAGTACTTGAGTAAATTATGAAAACTCAATTAAGATAATGTCAAGTAAAAGCATGCCTAGAAGGCTAGAAATAACTGAAGACAACATATAATAATTAAATATTATGTTAAAACTCACCCAACATTATGTGGCACCAATAATAGATGGTTTTTTCCTTCATACTTGAGCAGACATTCGGCCAAATGATTGGACGATGTTGCACTACCTATCATGGGCGCAAAATGGGGTGACGCAAAAGAAAACTTGCTGGCCAACTCGACATTCCCACTTTTTGTAGACTTGACAGATTTCTCGGGTCTATGACATTGCTACTCATGGCTTTGAAAAACCAATATAACTTTGTAATGGTATTACGTACATTTTCTGGCAAAATAGCACGAATTGCAATTGGGAGCAGATTCTCAATGATGACATGATAATCATGTGATTTTAAATTCATCAATTTCAACCCGTATGAAGATATAAGACTTTGTATGTTAGACGTGTCCCCTCTGGAACCTTCACTGAGTGGAGTGTCTCGAGTAATAATCTTTTCTCTTGCTTAGACAAAGTGTGAGCGGCAGAAGGTAAGTAAGGTGTTTTCTCATCCTTTAATACAGGTGCAAGTTCTTCTCTGATTTCCATATCAACCATGTCCATTCGTGCATTGAATCCATCTTTAGATTTTAATGTGTCACCTAACAAAGTATTTATTACACTAGCACCAATATTTTTCTCATTGTGCATGAGATCAATAAAATGTCTAACAAACAAATCCTTCCAATAAACTAATTGAAAAAAGATTGATTTTTTTTTAAAACCTCTAGTGGAAATAGACTTTGCAAAGTATTTACCAAATTGTGTCTCAATATTTTCCACATCTTTTAGTACATCAACACCTGACAATGTAGGAGGTGGAGACCGATCTTCAACTTCACCATTGAATGAATCAGACATCAATCTGTAACGTTGATTTGGATCTAAAAATCGTCTATGCCCCATATAAGCAGACTTCTTACAGTGACTCAATCGAAGATGATTGGTGTCATTGGTACACCATGGATATGCACACTTCCCCTTCACACTATATCCAGAAAGGTTGTCATAAGCTAGGAAATCATTGATTGTTCCAAACAACATAACCTTCAATCTGAAACTAGCATTTATGCTTCCATCGTAGACATTAACACCCTCTTCCCACAACAACTTTAAGTCCTCGATTAAAGAAGTCAAATATACATCAATATTGTTACCAGGTTGGAGAGGTCCTGATATCAAAATAGACAACATCATATACTTGCGCTTCATGCATAACCAATGGGCGAGGTTATAGATCATCAAAACTACGGGCCATGTACTATGGGAAGTACTCTGGAGACCATGAGGGTTCATTCCGACTGTTGAAAGTACTAAGCGTAAGTTCCTTGATTCCTTGCCAAATTCTTGATATTTGTTATCAAATGTCTTCCATTGAGGCGAATCAGCTGGGTGTCTTAACATTCCATCATTAATTCTTTCATTATGATGTCATGTCAAGCATTTAGCATCTTCTGCGCTACTATACAACCTCATAAATCTAGGAATTATAGGAAAGTACCACATAACTTTGACCGGGGATTTGTTTTTCTTATACCGCTTCATACCACATTTGGGACATTCATTCAATTCTGCGTACTCTCACCTAAATAAAATACAATCATCCGGACAAGCATGGATCTTCTGATGTGTTAACCCGATAGAGTTGAGCAATTGTTTAGCATCATAGGTTTTACGAGGGAGCACATTCCCATCTGGAAATAGATCACGTACAACTTACAATAACTCTGTGAAGAACACATCGGAAACTTGGTGACTACCTTTTAAGTTGTACAAAATCAACACAACTGACAATTTTGAAGCCTTAGTACAACCCGGCCACAATGGTAACCCAGCATCTCCCCTTAAGTCATCACACATATCAGGATGATCCCGCAATTTTTCATCGACAACACTTCAAGAATTCTTCACAGGACTGTATTTATCATTACCATCTCCCATATTACTTGTGTTCATTATATTTGTAAACTCAAATTGGGAGCCGGATTGACTTAATGAACTATGTTTACGTTTTCCACTTGAACTACCTTTGTCTTTGCTCTCACCATGATATGTCCAAACCTTATATGTTATGTCAAAATCGTGACACATTAAATGCTCATGCAACTTCATTTGACCACTAACCTCTTTTACATTTAGATATTTTCGACACGGACATTTAATGTACAATGGATTTTTAGCATTCTTGGTTGCATGAGCACAAAACTCCTTCACCCCTTTCTTATACTTCTTCAGATAATCGATCTGTATTTACCCAGTCTCGATTCATCAAGAAAAATACTACAAAAAGCAGATAATACAACAATGAATTTAAAGCATCTTTGAAGTCTTCAAGGCTCGACTTCCCTTCACATAGTACATATATAAAAATCTTAAACACATATGAAGTCTTTAAGGCACGACTTTCCCTCACATAAATTATAAGTATGAAATTTAAGCATATTTGAAAATTTAATGTATACACATCACATGATTCATATATATAAATTTTTAAACACATATGAAGTCTTTAAGGCACGATTTTCCCTCACATATATCACGTGTATGAAATTTTGGCATATTTAAATATTTAATGCATAACGACACATCACATAATGCATATATATGAATTTTTAAACACATATGAAGTCTTTAAGGCACGACTTCCCCTCACGTAAAGCATAATAAAGATAAATTAACTTCGAATGTACAATAATACCTTCCGAATGCAATCCAAGCAATTTGTCTTTCAACTTTTTGAAAATCTACAAAAAATCGAGAAGATCTCATTCATTAATAATTTATAAAATAAGATACAAAATTCAGAAATCATCAAATATTCAATCATAATCTGGAAATTGAGGCTAAATGGGTTTCATTCTTCACAATTATCAATATACACTTCAATCATAAACTCAAAATTGAGGCTAAATATAATGAATGAAAAGTATTGTTTCTCAAACAAATATACACTTCAAACCCTTGAAAAACTATACTGAACACAAATATTGAAACATACCTTGACGCTCGAACTTCCTTCAATTCACTAACTCAACTCTTGCAAACTAAATTGATATTACACTTGGGGATAATTTCAGGGGCGAGATGAAATTGATTTAGGGTTAATAATGCACAAATTAGGAGAATACCAAAATGGCAAGAAGAATTATGCTTAGCCTAAGATATATTACTTAGCTTGCTACATAATCAAGAAGCACATGACTGTAAATACACAGCAAGGTTGTTATGATATGAGATGGTAATCATTTGTTACAAAGAAAAAGCAATAGAATGACTGAAGAAACAATCTATTTTACTTTGATGGAATTGGTATCGGTGGCAATTTCATTTTTGACGGAGAAGTTTAATTAGGGCTTCGATTCGACGATATGGAATGAATTGGGATTATTGCGTTTTTATAATTCTTTAAAACTTACATAGTGCTTTATTTTAATAGCGCTTCCAAAAGTGCTATCTAAGTGGGAATATTAATATTTTTATATTAATATTATAATAACGCTTTAAATAAGCGCTATGCAAGGAGTAACTTGCAAAGCGCTATGGCTGTATTTTTTTTAAGATTTTTTTTTTAATTTGAAAAATTGATAAAGTTACTTAGATAGCTCTTTTAAAAAGCGTTATCTGAGCAGCGTTACGCAAGCTGAAATCTATAGTAGTGATTATCCTTAGTCGATTCCCTACTAATTAAAATTGAGAATCATTAAACGGGGTTTACATCCCCAAGTCCTAGTCAACATACTCCATTCCTACACTCTAGTCTCCTTTTTCAAGTTTGACTAGAGACAATAGGCATTAAAGAGTTGTTTGCTACCAATCATTAAAAATTAAGAGTGAGTGTAGTTGAATGCCACATTAATATACGCATTTCATATTTATGAACTACCCCAACTATCACATTCCATTATTTAATCACAACCCCAACCTAGGTTCTAGTCACTCATATCAAACAATAAATGCACAACAAAGTAATAAATACAACAAGACATAATGAACATAAAAGAAGACTCACAATGATCTTTGGATAAATAATATGCTTGTATTTTACACAATGGACCAAGAAGAACACTTAAGAATCTTTGAAATGACACACTAAAAATGAATAGTATTTGTTGTCACCTTAAGACAAAACACTCAAAGAAAATACAAAGGTGGCTAGGTATGTAGGTTACAAGATGTCAAATCACAAAATCCTAGACAATTATATATATAGACCCAATTTTCGGACAACACATAATTAAATAAATGTCACTGCACGCCACTCTACGACCGCAAAATATGTTTGTGGTCCGTAAAACTGAATTAGGGTTCGTAGAGTGGGTCTTGATTTAGAACATCTGGAACTGTGGCAGGAAGTGTGATCTACATAAGTGTCTTGAGACTTCACAATCTGAGTTGAATTTGAATTGGAGCAGTGGTTCGTAGATCGGATTGCGGTCCGCAAAATGAAAGTGCGGACTGCAGATTGAGTCGCACTTCGGGACTCCATAATCTTCCTTTCACTGTCTATTTCTGGAGCTCGCTTACCATTCTACAGTCCGCGATCTGGTTTTGCGTTCCACAGAAGTCTTCTCAGTACTTCTTCTTTTTTCCAGCACTTTTGTCATATTTCCGAATATTTCTTCACTTTTGGTGTCTCAATGAAAAAATCCTACAAAAACTAAAATAACATAAGAAACATATATACAAAAGAATAAACAACAACAATAATTCATGAAATTGATATGAAATGTGTCGTAATTTTTCGACACACCATTGGGCTAGTACAAAGTAACATTCCATGATTTAGGATGAAAATTATTTTGAAAAATTGTAATCATACAGAAATGAGTCTGAGCTTAAGCTTTTAATTTAAAGATTAGAGGAGAAAGAGAATCATATTTAAACAAGACAACTCTGGTATGAGTGACACTTCTATCACCAACATTTGGCATCTTATATATCTGTATTTTCTTCATTTTATTTTATTTTTCCTTCACATTTCAGCTATAATATCTTGTTTTACATTTGTGAAACACAAGAGCTGGGGTAAATTGTAATTATTTTTTAATTTAGAAGTCAACTACATAATTTTGAAAATGAACGTTTAAATGCTCTTCAAAAGTAATAAATAGATCATTTCAAACCATCACACAGATTCCGATCCAACTACCGTAAGAACAGAATGGAAGGGCAAAAAAGGGATTATATGCTGCTAAAGCAAGTGTTGCTTCACATGTCCCTGAGGAAGTCAAAAGACCCTCTCACTTCGTTCGAGCTTCATTATATCCACCCTCTCACGGCCGAAGGCTCCGCAACATGTTGGAGAGCTTTTAGATCCCGCCCTAAAACGCCAATTTCCATACATTTTGCATCTTTTATTTTGAAAGGAAATATAGTGTTGGGTCCTGAGGACCAGGATGTCTTAAGATCAAAACCTAAATGTGCCTAGTCAACTTATTCGATTGATTAGTTTATTGTCCTGCAAGTCTTTAAGAACTGGTTAGTGAACAATGCTTTTTGTATAATGGAGAGGAAAGAAGAGTTTTGCTCAAGAAAAGTTGTACAAGATCCATGATCTTAAAGGTCTTCAATATATAGTGATGGTTGCTGATTTATTTCATTTTACTGGCTGATACGATGAGATTTGTGAAGATCAATCGTTTCTTTGGTTGATCTTCTGGAGACTTTCTCTAAGGTAATCCAAGGGATTTTGTCCCTCATCAAGGATTAAGACTTTCCTTATATGTGTGTTGATGCAATATTTGCCTTGTTTGTTTGTTGATTTGTCTTGACTTGTATGCTTGTACCAAATTTGATACACCTATCTTGTCTTTCCTTTCTTGATCCATGTCGATATACTTGTGGTACTGGTACATGATCATGTATTGTGTTTCCTTTTTAATCTCCATTTTACTTGTTCAATCTTGTGGCAGTGGGTTGCACTCGAGTCGTAAACCTTTTCCTCAACCTTATTGGGATTCAGTGTTTTTGAGCCCTTTCTTCAACCTTGTTGGGGCTTGTTGAGTCAGTTTTATATACATTTTTGAGTCTGTTTTAGTTAGTATTTTTCTCTTTTCTTTTGCGTTTAGTATAGTGTTATGCTTGTTTTTCTTTCTTTTGAGTTAGAGCGGTCCTAAAGTAGAAAACACTGATTTTGATGATGAAATTACACAAGCGAATCCCAAGTAATCAAACCTAAGAAGTCTCGAGAAGCATGAACGAAATCTGACGAAGTCCGGACAGAAAAATGAAGCAACGCAGCGGTGCCAAAAAATTTATCGTCGGCAGCGTCTGAAATTTCATGCCAAAGCAGTGCTGCGGCACCGACCCGGGTTCTGGGCGAGAAAAGTCGATTTTCCAAAGGCAAAAGGGTCTAAAACGAGGTTTTTCTGAATATAAGCCCTAGGGGTTCTTATTAAAATGAGATGATACTTTGGGAGGCAAGAACAAGATTAGAGACATCAATTTGTTCAAGTTCTTTTCCTTTACTTTATTTAATTCAGTTTATGTTGGAATTGTTAATTAGTTCTTAGCATGACAATGTCTATGGGCTAATTTTTTTATTTAGGGTTTTCCGTCAAATCAACTTGAAACTATTTTCATGAATTAATGTATACTTAGTGATTTCTTCTTCAATTGTTAATATCTATTCAACTTGTTATGATTGTATGATAATTAACTGATCACTACTTGTCATAACTTATATGATTTCGAATCGAGATCTGAAAAGAGAGATTTGAATATGATATAGTTGTTTAGACATAGGTTAAAATCGTGAACGAAATTACCTCGATACTTGTGTAGTGTTTAAGATTATTGCTCTTAATCCTCCTGTGTGGTAAACCATATCATAGAAATATAGAAGGTTTCTGCATAAGGTTGATTTTTTATATATTCTAACCGAAATATAGAACATCTTAGTTAACCTTCTATCTTAAATAGAAGAAGAATCATTAGTCGTGCATTAATCAGTGAACGAGTGGATATTTGAGGAGATTGGAAATTCTAATTCCCATCATAATTGTCTTAAACCCTAAGTATCATCACCTTAGTTTATTTTCTGCAAATTACTAGTTTAAAAACCCCAAACACATGAACGTTAACCAAATAGAAACCAAAGATTAGCTAGTCGGTACTTGATAAATCAGTCTCTGTGGACGATAACTCGGTCTTACAGAATTTATTACTTTAAGTGATACGTTCACTTGCATAAGCATATAAATATCGCGAACAAGTTTTTGACGTTGTTGTCGGGGACTGACGTACTATCAATATCGAATTATCTAGTCTTATTTCTAATTTGGTTTTTATTATTTTTATTATTTGTAAACATATTTTTTCCTTGATCTGTTTGTTTGTTTTTTATCAACTTCAGGGGAGCGCCGTTTTATGCGAAGCAGAAGAGGAGCAGATACACTTGTCCCTCTGAATCCTGAAATTGAAAAATTGTGCAAACAAAACAGGAAAAATAAAAGACTAGATGATTCAGTCACAATGGAGAACCAAAAGAATTAGAATGGGGTGAATAATGATGTACCAGCAGCCATGGGGCAAGGCCAGCATCCTGCTGAGAGGAGCTTGGGAGACTACGTTCTACCTACAGTCACAGGTGTGCAGACTTGCATCAGGCTTCCAGCTGTGGAAGACAATAATTTTGAGATAAAACCAGCCATCCTCCACATGGTTCAGAGCACAATCTAGTTTGGGGGGTTGCCGTCTGAAGACCCACATATGCATATTGCCAATTTTCTAGAGTTGTGTGCTACATTCAAGTATAATGGCGTTACTGATGATGTAATTCGATTGAGGCTCTTCTCATTCTCACTCAGGGATAGAGCCAAGGTCTGGTTAAATTCTTTGCAAGCAAACTCCATCACTACATGACAAGACTTAGCACAGAAGTTTCTTGCCAAATTTTTCCCTCTCTCCAAGGCAGCAAGGTTAAGGGGAGAGATGAATAATTTCTATCAGTTAGATAGGGAGTCGTTATATGATGCTTGGGAGAGGTTCAAAGATTTGCAGAGCAAATGCCCCCCCCCCCCCCCATTATGGAATTGAAAAGTAGATGTTGGTCCACATCTTTTATAATGAGTTATGTGGTACTACTCGTACCATAATTGATGCTGCTGCGAGAGGAACTTTCATGAGTAAGAGTGTCAATGAGGCACATAATTTATTAGAGGAAATGACAACCAATAATCATCAGTGGTCAGATGAGAGATCAGTGAATAGAAAAAAAATGGATGGAGTTCATGAGTTGGATGCTATCACTGTGTTGACTGCTCAGGTTGCCACTTTGATAAAACAATTGCAGCAAAGTACTATGTCTGTGAATGTTTTCAGATGCTAGTGGGTTGTGAGATTTGTAGGGCTCCACATACTTTTGATATGTGCACAACAGTGGATCCCAACAATGTATCGATGGAGTAGGTTCAGGCAGTTGGGAACTTTCAAAGACCCCACAACAATCCTTACTCCAACAAATATAATCTGGGGTGGAGAAATCACCCCAACTTTTCATGGAGGAATGACCAGGGGCAGCAATTATAGTTTTATGGCTAATTTCAGAACTAGCAGCTATAGAATCAGGCCTCATCTTCACAGTAGTTCAGACCGCCAGCTCCACAAGAGAGACCCGATGAATTAAGAGTTGCATTGTTAACTCTCACCAACTCCCAAACACAATTTATGATGAGACCATATCCTCTATTAGGAACTTAGAGACTCAAATAGGGAAGTTATCAGAGAGATTGAACGACAGACCGCAGGGGAATCTCCCTAGAAACACAGTGATGAACCCAAGGGAGCAGTGTCAGGCAATCACCTTGAGGAGTGGTAAACAAATAGTGGAGAAATCAGCAGCTCAGACACAGATTGATATGACTGACAAGTTGGGTGAGACAGTTGATGCAGATAAATAGGGGGTTACTGATGACCGTCCTATTTCAGAGGAGGCTCCACCAGCAGTTGTAAGGGAATATAAACAAAATTTCATATCCTCAAAGACTTTAAAAGAAATCCCTAGATAAGTAATTTTCAAAGTTCTTAGAGGTGTTTAAAAAGATGCACATAACAATCCCTTTTATTGAGGCTTTGGAGCAAATGTCAGCGTATATCAAGTTCATCAAAGATATCCTCTTTAAAAAAAGGAAACTAGAAGAGTACGAGACAGTGGCATTGACAGGAGAGTGCAGTGCAATCTTGTAAAAGAAACTTCCCCAGAAGTTGAGAGATCCAGGGAGTTTCACTATACCTTGAACTATAGGGAATGTGACATGCAATCGGGCTTTGTGTGATTTGGGGGCAGGTATCAACCTGATGCCCTTATCGGTATTTTGCAGACTTAGCTTGGGGAAGCAAAGCCGACAACAGTCAACTTGCAGCTAGCAGATCGCTCAATTGTATATCCTCGAGGCATCATTGAAGATATATTGGTGAAAGTGGGTAAATTTATCTTTCCTGTTGACTTCCTCATCCTAGACATGGAAGAAGATGAGAATATGTCCATTATCCTTAGGAGACCATTCCTAGCCACAGGGAGAGCCCTCATTGATGTGGAAAAAGGATAGTTAAAGCTCCGAGTCCAGGATGAGGAAATGATCTTTACTGTTTTCAGGCCACCAACTGAACCACAAACCAGTGATAAATGTTTTGCTGTTGGGATAATTGAAAATGATATTTCTCAGAAAAGCTCTAAGGGTACTGATGCCCTTGGGGTAACATTAAAGCAGTGTGCAGAGCAGGATGGTAAGGATTCTGAACCAGCGAATGATGAAAAAGGGGTGAAACCCACTAAACATGGCCTTGTGAAGAATAAGAAAAAGAGAAATAAGAAGAGAACAATCCTAAAGTGGCTTTGCTGTGGGGGTAATCTACCCCCTTGAATGAAAAAGAGAATTGTGTCCGGCTAAATGGCGTTAACGACAGCGCTACTGGGAGGCAACCCAATGTTTTAATTATGTTATTTCATTTTGTTTTAGTTTTGTTCTTGAACAATCTCACATCTTGGCTTATTGGTTTATGTTTTTTATGGCAGGTGGAATGAGAACTAACTCCGAGGGAAAAATGGTCAACAATGCTGAAATTCGGAATATTTCACGTGATCAGAGTCGCGGCGCCAAAACGTCAGAGAATATTTCCCATGATCAGCGCTGCGGCGCCAAAAGTTCAGAGAGTCCCGATGCCTATGCGATTTCAAGAACCTCCTCGCAGACCTCCGTTGTGACCGTTGTTTTGTGTCTGTAAGTTGTCCCTTTATTATTAGTCTTTACACATTGGGGACAATGTGTCGATTAAGTTTGGGGGATCTTACTTTGTTATGTGTTTGTTTTGAGTCTTTTTGTTGTGTTTTGTTTGTTTTATGTGCTTTTGAGTCAATTTTCTTTTATGGATCATGTATGCTATAGTTGCTAAAGATATTGAGTGGATAAAGTGGGATAATATAATGAAATTAAAAGCAGAAATCTGTGTGTTTAAGTTAGATATGCCAAAAAATTATGAACATCTAATTATTTGGATATTTGTGCTTAGTCTATGTGTTGTTAATTATAGAAAGAAAGGTTGAAAATATCTAGAAAACCGGTTTACTTGTTATTTGAGGTTAAATAGTTAAGATATACATATTTAGGGAAATGATTCAGGCATTCTTTGATAGCCCTTCTGACCGTTCATTACCTACCCTGACAAAAATTGTATCATTAGTCAGCCCCTTTGAGCCTAAATAATATCTTTGTTTGACACCTTATGATTCCCTTGTTGTGCCATAAGTGATAATTAAAAATTATTGGGATGAAAAGTGTTGAAAAAGCAATAAAAAGAGAGTGAAAATTTGATGCACCTCAATGAAAAATATGCAAAAGCCTAAGTTTGGGGGTGCTTGTTCTTGAGTAATGTGTCTCATTCTCTCAAAAGAAAAGAGGGGAGAAAATAAGTATGAGACTAAAAAGAAAGTCAAAAGAAGAAAAAATGAGTTAAATGAAAAATGCTTATGGTACGAAATTGAGCCTAAATGCCAACTTTTATCTACCCCTGCCTAAGCCTACATTACAATCCCTGAAAGTCCAGAAGATCCCTAATGTGTACGTCTATGATTAGTAGAGAATAGCAAGTAGATATGTCTATAGAATTGTGGGAAAATATGGAATGAAATTGACATGCATAGGTTAGGTACTTGTATTTCCAGTGATTATGAGCTACATGTTTTACTTATGCTCGTCATTGAATTTGCGAAATATCTAACTTAAAATTCTAGATGGCTAAAAATTCATGTTGTGTTATAACATATTATCTCAGTTTTCATCCATGATTTTTGAGGCAACGTTGATATAGCTACTTGATCCATTTCATAGAGTCTTTTCTTTAGCTTTGTTTTGTTTTAGTTTAGGGATTTACTCGAAGGTGAGTAAAGGTTAAGTTTGGGGGTATTTGTTGAGTCGGTTTTATATACATTATTGAGTCTGTTTTAGTTAGTATTTTCCTCTTTTCTTTTGCGTTTAGTATAGTGTTAGAGTTGTTTTTCTTTCTTTTGAGTCACAGCGGTCCTAAAGGAGAAAACACTGATTTTGAGGATGAAATTGCACAAATAAAGCCCAAGCAATCAAACTTAAGAAGTCCCGGGAAGCATGAAAGAAATCTGACGAAGTCCGGACAGAAAAATGAAGCAGCGCCGGAAAATTTATTGTCGGCAGCGCCGCGACGCCGGAACTCTTGCAACATCTGGAATTTCATGCCAAAGCAGCGCCGCAGCGCCAGCCAGCAGGGTCGCGGCACCGACACCGATTTTGGGCGAGAAAAGTCGATTTTTCCAACGGTAAAGGGTCCGAAACGAGGTTTTTCTGAATATAAGCCCTAGGGATTCTTATTCTAAGGAGATGATACTTTAGGAGGCAAGGAACGGAGGCAAGAACAGGATTAGAGACATCAAATTTTTCAAGTTCTTTTCCTTTACTTTATTTAATTCAGTTTATGTTGGAATTGTTAATTAGTTTCTTAGCATGACAATGTTTAGGAGCTAATTTCTTTATTAGGATTTTTCGTCAAATCAACTAGAAACTCTTTTCATGAATTAATGCATACTTAGTGATTTCTTCTTCAATTGTTAAGATCTATTCAACTTGTTATGATTGTATAATAATTAATTGATCACTAATTGTCATAACTTATATGATTTCGAATCGAGATCTGAAAAAAGAGATTTGAATATGCTATAGTTGTTTAGACATAGGTTAAAATCGTGGACGAAAGTAACCCGATACTTGTGTAGTGTTTAAGGTTATTGCTCTTAATCCTCTTGTGTGGTAAAACCTATCATAGAAATATAGAAGGTTTCTGCAAAAGGTTGAGTTTTTATATATATAACCGAAATATAGAACATCTTAGTTAACCTGCTATCTTAAATAGAAGAAGAATCATTAGTCGTTCATTAATCAGTGAAAGAGTGGATAGTTGAGGAGATTGAAAATCCTAATTTCCATTATAACTGTCTTAAACCCTAAGTATGATCACCTTAGTTTATTTTCTGCAAATTACTTTAGTTTTAATTCGTAGTTTAAAAACCCCAACACATGAACGTTAACCAAATAGAAACCAAAGATTAGCTAGTCGGTACTTGATAAATCAGTATATGTGGACGATAACTCGGTCTTAAAGACTTTATTACTTTAATGGATACGTTCACTTGCGTAAGCATACAAATATCGCGAACAAATTTTTGGTCCATTATTATTGTGTCGAATCTGCAAGGAAATTAGAGTTATTGATGTCATTATTAAAACTGAACACATGGGGCTAACAATCTCCCTTTTTTTATAATGACAACAATGAGACTAATTTAAGATTCAACTTCCTTGATTTTGATATTACTCCCCCTGACTTGATGCTTCCATGTTGATGCTTTGCTCACCCTGTGTTGATGCTCTTTTCACCCCCCGTGTTGAAGCTCTTTTCTACCCCTATGACATTATAAAAAAGAAAAATTAAAAACACAAACTACATAGCAACAGAGAAATATAGCAGATACAAAATAGATATAGATAAATCTAGAGCAACAAAGAGTTAAAATCATTCATGGGACAAATGGTCCCTACAAAAGTAAACAGTTAAGGGACATACATAGTCCCAACATAAGAACATTAGCACATAAACACACAGTAATTCTAATGCCTTTCCAGCAAGTATTTGAGGGTGTTGATGACCCTCTAAGAGAAGTAATTGTAGGACTTTCGATATTTTTGGATAGAGTGGTGTAAGAATTTTGAACAACATTATCTTTGTTCACGGACTTCACTCCATCAGTCTTAAGTCTATCCATGATCAAGTGTAGCTTGGCTACATTAGCCGGTCTCTTTTTGTTATAATTCTGGATCTATATTTGTTTGCTCCTGCATGTCATATTCACGCAGCCATTGGAGCAGAAAATTTACAGTAAAGAGGAAGAAGAAAGAGCAGACGAGAGAAAGAGAATGAGATAGAGGAGAGATATTTTGTGGAACTTTCTATTATTTTCTGTAAGTATAAAATACAAAATGTGTCATCTATTTATAGAACCTAATAATGACTAAGTAAACAAAGCCTAATTAACTAACTAAAATATATCTCAACACCCCCCTCCCCCCGCAAGCTAGGAGATATGAAGACATTATTCATTCCTAGCTTGGAGACTAATTCCATGGAACTTCATATTGTCATCTTCATTTCTATTTTCTGGTGAGGATCCCAGCTAGGAATGTCAATGGGGCGGGGGGGGTGGGAAGAAATACCATGCATACCGCCACCTAAAATCCGCCCCCACCCCCGCCCCACCACCCATCACGGGTTAGTAATTCCTCCACCTGCCCTCACCCCAGTTACCCCGGCGGGTACCCACTTACCCGGCAGGTACCCATCACGGATAGTAAAAAAAATTATATAAGAAAAAAATGAGGTCCAAGAAAATGGAAAAAAATAATTTTTTTTTACTATGATGTATCGAATATCAAAGTCTGAAACTTTACCAAAATATTAGGAATATTAAAAGGTTAAAATAAAGCGTGAAATTTATATAGAAGAAGACAAGAAATTTTCTAGTCATTTCAAATTATCACAATTGAAAGGTACCGTACACTTTATTTTAAATGATAAAAGTAATAATAATAATAATAATAATAATAATAATAATAATAATAATAATAATAATAATAATAATAATAATAATAATAATAATAATAATAATAATAATAATAATAACAATAATAATAGTTTGATGACTTGACAAGAATCAGGGAGTCTTGACAAGAATAAGAGATTTCAATTCCTTGTCTAGTTAAGAATACCATAAAATTAGCATAATTAAATAATACAACACAAACATATACGGGGCGGCTAGCGGGGCGGGGTGGGTAGCGGAACGGGGCGGGTACGGTGCGGGTCTTATATGAATCCACCCCCGCCCCACTACTCATGGCGGGTAGCACTTTTGATACTCGTACCCGCTCCACCACCTACCAAACCATCCTCATACCCGCCCCAACTGGAGCGGGTGCGGGGCGTTACACGCATTTACCCGCCCCACTGACATCCCTAATCCCAGCAGCCACATCATGCAGATAGTGCAAATGAGCATCCAATATCTGATGAACATAACCTTTGTTGACATCCCATATGATGTCAGACCACTTCAGTAACACCAGGAGTATAGGCCGGGCGCTTAGCTTCCAGCTGCAGTTGGCACTGCAAGTGACTTTGAGTCCTCCACCTTCTCATGTTCCTTGTTAAGTATCTTGTTGTTGATCAAGTTGTGGAGAGCAATCACACTTCTGATAAGTGAAGATAGATATATGACCAACATCATATCATTTGTGTTCACTGAAAATGCTTTAACTAATTCAGCAACCTTTACATTTGGCAATAGATTGAAGACACCCTGCAAATGATATAGAATCTCATGGTTCAAGGGAAGTTTCCCATCAATGACAAGATCTAGATTACTCCGTATCTCTTGAAGTCGAGCATCCGATCTCTTGTCGCCGGTTCCCGATTACCTCGGTTGCGAAGTGCGATTGTAGTATCATTCACATCTCTTAGCAGGTGCTCAACACTAATTCCTTCAACTTCGTGAGCAACTTAGTTATTCATCAAAGCCAACTTTCACTCCGAAAATCAGAGGAATAAAAAATGCATCCCAAATCTGAATTCCTTTCGCAGTGTGCAAAAAAAACCAAATCTACATGCTGACATTTCATCAATCCATTCTCCATTCTCAAATGACCAGTAGTACAAACAACAAAGTCAGTAGCAAACACCTCTGGAATATTTCCCACATGCACAGCAAAACGCAGCAACACTAATTGGATAAATCCCAGCAGTAGTTTTAGCAAAACAGCTGCACCATCCATATCTGCATTATTTCCACCAACTATAGTCACAGTAATATCGGCACCATGAACAATAACGACTGTAAAAGCATCTGTTGTTTTTAACAGTATCCTCAACAGTAGCAGCAACATCAGCTGCAGCTACAATGACATCAACCACAACAACAACATCAGCACGATCCACATCAGTCGTATCTACAGAAGGACCGGTCGAGACAACAACACCAGCTGTTGTGCTCTTGAAACAACAACATCAATAGTTTTAGCAGCATCAACCACAACATCCAAATCACCATCACCAACATCAAATATAGGGTCCTCTGCTACATTGGCGATGCGTCTGCGAATTAGCTCTGCGATGCAACACCGGGACCATCGCCAATACGCTACATTAAAACTAGCAGAAATTGCAACACCAATAGCTACTACGAAGAACTCATCGTTCTCTAATCTCGCTTGGACTAGAGAATCCATCGATTCTCATATATCAAGCTTAACGAAGAATCTCTCATTCTCTAGTTTCGCTCGGATTAGAGAATCCCTCGATTCTCCATATGCAAAAACGACGGTAAGAACCTCTCGTTCTCTAGTCTCACTCGGACTAGAAAATCCCTTGATTCTCCCTCCGCTAGCTTTTATAATAAGCTCGGACATGTAGTGGAGTCTCCCTCAATTTCTAGTCCAATTTCGTCTTGAAATTCCTCGATTCTCCTGTTTTGAGCTACATATATGAAAAACATGCAATCTAACAATTGATCAACCTGTGAAAAACTTTTGTAAATTGAGCTTCAACATAATCTATATTGTGACGAAGTATTCCTCAGTTCTCAGTCAATTTATCGCTGAAAACTCCTCGATCCTTCCATCAATAGAAATTTCCTACTCTATGGTCTTCTCAACCCACAGATCTTCATTAACATCCCTCATAACAATGTATGAACCACCGGTTTGTGATTCTCAAACTTTACTTCCTGGCAAGTATACTCTTGTAGTACTGCAGTTTGTTTTATTAATGTGAGTCTTGGGCCATTCCTTGAGAAATACTCACAAGTTTTCCTTATTCCCAAAGTTTTCTTCCCTAACTACTCCATATAGAACTGAACAAAAAAAACTTGCTATACTAGTAACCTCATCTGCATTAACAACAAACGAGACACTAGCAATCGCGTCGAAACCAACACAACAACAACGAACGACACAATTTTCTCCAATTCGAAACACTAGCAATCGCGTCGAAACCAACACAACAACAACGAACGACACAATTTTCTCCAATTCGAAACAAACAGTTTCACAAACTAAAATAACTTTAAAAACCACTAAATTCGCAACAATTTGTCAAAATTCCACACTGATTCTGAGAAACAAAAAAAACTCAGAGTAATTTCTGCATAATTCTTATTGTCTTCCTTGTTTACCTGATTTTTATCAGGGTGAAACTTCAACGCAAGCTTTCTATAAGCACATTAGATCTGTTCATCCGAAGCATCTTACGAAATTTGTAAGATATCATAGTAAATCGACTAACATACCTCAGATGCACATAAGGTCCTGGTGATCTTTGACGCCGCAATGATAGCCAAAGGCGGTTGAACACGCGAACTGGACTGCTGATGAATTGGATTTTGATTTCTCGCAATGGAAATCTCAATCGAATTATCACATGGATCGAATTTTATTTTTTTCGCAATTTACTGATATGAACCCTAATTTTTCAGAGAATTTTTATGCGATTTGATTTTCAATTGAAATCTCTCTCTCGTTTAACACAATTCGAGAAAAATACAATGTAAAACAATATTGAAATAAAAAAATAACGAACACATACTTCAATTTTGAATCCTGATGAATTCGGACATTCAATTGTGAATCCTGTCCAGAATTCACTAAATTCTCCAACGCACGATCGATCTATCAACCGAGCTTTAATACCATGTTATAATTCTGGATATATATTTGTTCGCTCCTGCATGCCATATTCACGCAGCCATTGGAGCATAAATTTTACAGTAAAGAGGAAGAAGAAATAGCAGACGAGAGAAAGAAAATGAGATAGATGAGAGATATTTTGTGCAAGTTTCTATTATTTTCTGTAAGTGTAAAATACAAAATGTGTCCTCTATTTATAGAACCTAATAATGACTAAGTAAACAAAGTAAACAAAACCTAATTAACTAACTAAAATATATCTCAACACTTTTGAGGAGCTCAACACTTTTTCTAGAATATCTTGAATCTTCTGCAGACTACCTTCCATTACAACAAGGTTCAGATTCATCTTATTTGCTTCCTTCAACAATGTCGATGTAGACTATGTGGGTGGGGCAACATCTTTTGTTAGGAACTCAATATTAACTCTGAAGTTTTCTTTCTTAACCCATTTTTCATCAACCAACACACATCCTATACTAGCAAATGCCCTATAATATATCTTGAATCCAATTCTTGAACAGGAAAGTAAATAATATCAACAAATAAAAATTTCAAAATACGTGACTATTCTATAGGGAAGACTAGCTTTAGCACTAGTGTATGTAGCAGCAATGTGAGCTAAAATGCGAGTTTTAGAACAGACACGGGAACAAATTTGATATGCTCAGTACTAGGTTCAGATAAAAAGGATTTTGCCTCATCAACAGAGACTTTAAAGTTCTTAGACCAAAATTATGCATGAAATCAACTTTTCCAGAAAACTTGATGCCAAAAACCTTTTCAATCAGAAAGTCATTAATGACAATTCGAGTTTCCATTACAAGATTCAAATTCACCATTGTCACTAGAAATTCTAAGATTAGCATAAAACATTCGGACGAGTTCTTCAAGAACTTGATGTAAGATGTTGGAATAATTTTTCTTAGGGATTTCTTTCATTAATCACAATATATATAGTTGTACAAAGGTGATTCCTAATACAGTAAGAATCCTAAGTTACCTTAAATAGATAGCAACCTGTTCGTCGCGTGTCCGGGCACTCTGCTCAATCAGCATCTGTGTAAGATAGCAACCTGTTCGGAGCGGAGGGGTAGAGATGCAACCCATAGTCAGGAGTGCCCTTAATGTATCTGATAATACGCTTAAGAGCAGCAAAATGGGATTCCCTCGGGGCATGTATGAACAGACACACCTGCTGAATGGCATATACAATGTCGGGCCTGGTAAATGTGAGGTACTGAAGAGCACCCGCAAGACTTCGATAGAGAGTAGGATTGGACACTAGATCACCCTCTGAAGCACTGAGCTTAGATTTCGCATCAACAGGAGTAGGCACAACCTTGCAATTCGACATCTTAGCTCTGAACATAATTTCTTCTGCATACTTACGCTGACTCAGGAACATAGTATCTGCATATCTAGTAATTGATATACCCAAGAAGTAACTCAGCTTTTCCAAATCAGTCATAGCAAATTCAGTTTTGAGAAGAGCAATAATGTCATTTTTCAATTTGTCAGATGAGGCAGTGAGAACAATGTCATCAACATATAATACCAAGTAAGCAATGTCACTACCATGATGAAAAATGAATAGAGAGGTGTCACACCTGCTGCAAATAAATCCAATTTGCATAATATACCTGACAAAACGGTCATACCAAGCATGATGTGCCTGTTTTAGACCATAAAGTGACTTTCTGAGACGACATACATGCGAGGCGGCGGGATGAACAAAACCGGTGGTGACCCTCTTCACGGTGGGTGAGCCTTCGCTTTTGGATCGTCTTACGCGATCACGGTACCCGTTTTTGGTTCCCATTGGGTTTACCTTGTTCACAGGTCGACCCCATGGCACCAAGAAAAGGCGATCTTGTGCTATACTCCGGTGATCTCTTTCCTACCGAGACACGCAAACTCCCATCGTGTCCCAGATCACATTCCGTGAATCGAAAGGGGAAGCCTACTCATCTATCAGCTCCTCTCGTAGATCGGATGTACACAGTTTCTTTCAAATTCCCATGAAGAAATGTGTTCTTGATATTCAGCTGATGAATCGGCCACTTTTTACCCATAGCAATACTAAGAACAGTACGAATCGTAGCCGGTTTAACAACCGGGCTAAAAGTATCACCACAGTAAATGCCCTCCTGCTGATTAGTGTCATTTGGCACAATTCTAGCCTTGTAGCTTTCCAAAACACCAATGTCTCTAAAATTTGTGACGAAAAAGCCACAAGCATCTGATCACATTCACCCCCTCTGGTCTAGGTACTATATATCAAGTATGTTGCTTAGTTAAAGCATTATATTCCTCAGATATGGCCGCATTTCAATTAGGGTCAAGTTTAGCCAATTTGGAGTTCTTTGGAAGTGAGGAAATGGTTTGGGCAGACAGGTTAAACTGGACTTTGGGTTTGAAAATCCTGTTTAGCACGAGTTTCCATTTGGTGACTGGGTATAGTAGGTGGCTGCATTGATTGAGTAGTAGGGTCCGATACAGCTGGAGATGGGGAAGATGGTTGATTTTCCGTCAGAGGACTAACGATGGTGAAATATCAACTTGCTCACCAGAAGACTGGCGATGTGGTGCATCCACAGGGTGTCTGAAGTCAAGATATGAGTGGTGACTTAGAATCTTTGGGAGATATGGTGGTTCATCAAAAATGAGTAGTCGGGTTTCGGTATTTAGAATTCAGAAAATGGAAATATCATCTCGTTGACCGTGACGTGACGAGAAATGTGAATCTGACGAGTGGACAAGTCATATCACAAATAACCCCTATGGTTAGGTGGGAAACCGAGGAATACACATGGTGTGGTTCGAGGAGCCAACTTATTAGGGGTGGTGGAGGTAATATTGGGATAGCACAGACAGCCGAAGATCCGTAGGTGGTCATAAGATGGAGTCCTATGATATAGAATGTCTGTGGGGAACTTGTTTTGTAGGGTGCTAGTAGGTAAAATATTTAGGAGGTATTCTACCATTTTGACAGCATAGACTCAGAAATATTATGGCAGACATGCATGAAAGAGGAGAGTACGGACCATGTTATTAATAGTGCGAATAATTCGTCCAGCTTTACCATTTTGAGAGGAGGTGTGAGGACAAGAGAATCGGAACACCATGCCTTGTTGGGAGCAAAAATTATGGAAAGCCGAATTATTAAATTCACGTTTGTTATCATATTAAAAGGATTTTATTGATTTTTCAAACTGGGTTTTAATAAATCTGTGAAATTCAAGAAATTTAGCAAAAACCTCAGATTTGAATTTGAGTGGATAAATCCATACAAAATGTGAAAAATTATCTAATAAAACAAGATAGAATTTGTGACTTAGAGAGCTAACAACATGAGAGGTCCACAAGTCAGCATGAACAATGTCAAATGGTGAAACTGTAATACTCATTGAAGACAGAAAAGGAAGACGAGTATGCTTGCCAAGCGGGCAAGAAAAACAGTTTTGGACAAGTTTCTCATTATTACATTTAATACGCTGATTATTTCTAAGAAAAGAAAAAATATGATCTCCTGAGTGTCCGAGCCTATTATGCCATGTGGATGGAGACAATGCAGCAAGAGAGACTGGTTGTTGAGTTCTGACAGCGGAAGAGTTTGTGAAAAGGTAGAGGTCTCCCACGTTATTATATCGCGTAAGAATTCTCCCCGTATTGAGATCTTTCACAGAAAAACCAAAAGGGTCAAAATCTACAGACACCCAATTATTACGAGTGAATTTCCTAACAGATATCAACTTTTTAATAATTTGCGGGCGTAGAGGACATGGTTAAGTGAGAAGGATGGATGGGGATTTTTAATGTGTGTATTGTCATAACCTGCAATTGGAATGCGGTGACCATTGCCAACGGTAATGTATTGAGAATACTTTAACCGAAGCAGTTGGGAAAAATTACCTGAAGAGTTGATCATGTGTGATGTGGCTCCGGAGTCCATATACCAATTATTGTCGGGCGGTTTCAGAGTAAGAATGTTGAAATCATGGCCCAAATCAGTGGGTTGCATTTGATGGGCCGACATCAGATGGGCCTGTTGAGTATATGGGCATGTTGGTGCTGGATTGAGAATATTGGGCCGCCACTGCTGCTGAAATTGGGCCTCTATTGTCGGGAATGGGCAAGCAGGTGAGGCCCAGTTTGCATGAAACTGTTGCTGCGGCCACTGGTGCTGATGTGGCAGTGGCGCTGCCTGCTGCTGCTGTGCCTTGCCTTGCCGACACTTCCCCTTATTTATTTGCCCTCGACCTCTGCTGCCTCTGCCTCCACCGCGGCTCTGCTGCTGTTGGTTGTCCGACAGTGGTGGAGCAGTGGTAATGGTCGACGACTGCAAATTTTCAAAGGCTAATGTTTTTTTATTGTGCTCATCATATTTAGCACGTCGTGCTTCCAACAACAATTGTGAACGCGACTTTGTTGAAGTTTGGAAGTGGATCAGCCTGTTGAATCATTGTTGCCAGAGTATCATATTTCCTTTTTGGTAATCCTGCAACGAGTTGTAGTACCATTTTAGTCTCAGAAATCGTTGTCCCAACATGAGAGAGTTGGTCGGCGACAAGTTTCAGTTGTTTGTAATAGTCAGACATGTTAAAATTCTCAAGACGAGTGTTGTTGAACTGCTCCTCTAAATACACCGCCCGAGTATTTTTATTATCCTGAAATATGTCTTCCAAGCGTACCCAAAGTTCGCATGCTGAAGCACCAGTTTTCAGGATAGTACACAACAAGTCTTTTGAGATAGTACCATAGATCCATTGTTTAACAATTGTGTCAATACGACGCCATGTCGAGTCATCAATCTCAGAGGGGCGAGGGATTGAATCATCAATGTGGTCAAGCACGTTATACGCACAGGTATGAATATAAAATAGTTCTACCCAGATAGAATATTGACATTCTTCTTGATCAAGAATAATAGGGACAAAATTCGTGATATTTGTGACAGCAAATGCCGGATGAAAAGAAGACTTTGAGGAATGAGGGGTGTCAATTAATCCGGAGGTAGAACCAGTGGATTTAGGAGAGGTAGGAGGAGACATGATAGCCACAGGGTTAGAAATTCAAGGAAGAACCGCCACTGCCGAGAGGGGGGGCGGAAATCAGTAAAGAATTTCTAGGGTTTAGGGAGTTTAGGCTATTGATATCATGTAAGATGTTGGAATAATTTTCCTTAAGAATTTATTTCATTTTCACCAAAGAATATTTTGGTTGCTTTTGGCGGATTGCTTACTAGTAGGTTGGATCAATAAGTAAACATTTGTGTATTTTGATACGAGATAAGAATCCATCAGAAAGACAATTGCATTCTATATCAAACGTCATCAATTCAATATTAATAGGAAAGATGAATATGTTATTTCTGATTAACTGGAAGTAGCAAATTTGTACAAGTTCTCTTCACAAAGAAAAGGCCAACATAAAAGGAGAAAAAAAATATGAAAACAAACTATGCTTTCTTCCTTCTTTCCAACATTTTAGTTCATCTCTCGGATTTATCCATGCTCCAGGCATCCAGAGTCTCAATTTGAACAGTCTCAGTGCCATTGTTGAAAGCAAATAAATGTGCTTCGTCATACATGGCTAAAGTTGGATAAACTCTTGATGTAATGCATGTTTTTCCACCGGCATCAAAACTTTCTACTACAGAGTGATCAATCTGCAAAAAAAATCAACTAGTTGCCGACTCGATACAAAAGAAAAAAAACATGATATCAATTTTGAGTACATTTTGTAGAAAAAAAGTACCAAAGAAAGCTTACCAAACTCCTCAGTGACAATTTTGTCTGTTAAATCAACATCAACATATCCAGCAAATGAGGGTTTGTATATTTTCTTATCATTCCTAATGGTAGACCTATTGCAAAAATGAAGAAAAAAATAGAATAAGAAGGTTACCCAACTGCAAAAGCATAAAGATAACAAACACTCATATGTTTGTAATCATTCGATATTTGAAACTCACTAGCTCAACTAATTTGAATTCACACCGCATAAGACCCATTAAAGAAAGATAAACGCTCCTAATAGTATTTTTTTTCATTCTTAAAGTCGAATCTGAAATCTCTCTAGTTAAGGGTCGAGAAATCTCACAACAATCCTTGATGATAAGAAAAGAGTGAGAAAACAAACCTTGAGGCATCAGAGCACATCAGAACCTTATATTTATCTTGGATCTTAAACACTCTGAAAAATACGGGTGTATACTCTTCCAAATTTTCAGAAGACAATGTTAGGAGCCCAAATGGCCCAAGTCCACCTTGAACTGTTGAACCCCTAATGCCACATACATCTTGGGCATAAAGATCAACCCAACTAGGATCAAATTCTTCGGCATTTTCAAAGCTTGAAAAGGAAAATGTAACTTCAACATCAGCCTGCAATCACATTAACACTCACAAATTAGCCTTAATTTTGTCTTGTCGCCATAATTTCAGATAAATTTAAAGCATAATGCATTTTGCATTCATGCAAATTGGGGGAAGGGCCACATGCCGAAGGGAATGATATAAGATCTTCTGTCATGATTTTCAGTTAGTGGATTTCACGACTCGAACCTGTAACATATAGGTCACAATAATTTCATACAAAGAGATACATTTATTTTGTAAACAAAAAAAATTAAACCTGTGCAGGTGTTATTCCTTTAACTTCAATCTTTTCTCCCTTGTCCAATTTGTGATTTCTTAGCTCAACCTTTTGCTTTCTCAGAATTTCTAATTCTTCAACAGGCCATTGAACCAAATGTTTGCCACTAGGATCGAGCAACAATTTGCGAGGAATAGCCTGAATTCCAGACCATCCTTTTTTTATGGCATCATATGGAACAACATCTGATTCGTTGGCCCATCCCCGCAAAAAATTTCGATTCTTGATAGGATCATAAAAAGTCTTTGATGCATAAAAGTTACCATAGTCTAGTTTCAATCCCTTCCATCCATCAATCATTGTATCGTCTGGAATGTACTTATCTTTTTTTGTATCATAAGTACCGATTGTGTAGTAGTCATATCTAGTAACATCAAGACTAATTTTAAGAACATGTTTAATGTTTTGACCATCAAATGATGTGTCCAAACCATCTGTATGATTCAATGATACTGGAAAAAAATCAAGACATTCCAATTTCCAGTATTGGCAGATGAATGAAGTGGGTGCTGGGCCTTGGTCCATTTTATAAAGTCCCTACTTCTATACAATATTGCTAATCCTCTATGTTTTCTAAGACTGCTAATCAGATACTGATCCTTTTGTATTGTATTGGTAAATAGATGATACACTCCGTTGTAATACATTGGACCTATTGAATAAACATAGAAAAAAGGCAATAATCAGATTAATGTAAATGTGCTCGATCTCACCCGTGGGATCTAATGTTTATTGTTTGGAGCATCCGGTCAAGACCACATGAAAAAGAAATTAAATTGAAAACAATTAGTAAAGACATTTTATACAATTGAAATAATTTCTAAAATAAGAAAAAAAACATATTAGAATATTACTCAAGGACACAAAATAAATATAGAATAGAGCTTACTTAATAAGTTACAAATACATTTTGTTCATGATTATCTAACCGGAGGTAAGAATCCGCACCGTTGTGTCAAACTATACTAATTTATTATTATTAAGTGATAAATGTAAGTAAACATTTAATTAACTAATTATTTGTGATAACTATACGAGTCAAAACACATGTCATGTATTTATTGATAGAATCACCGACCTACATAGATGTTTTAAAACTCTGTTGACTTTATCTTTATTACTTTGTAAGGATCATATCCAAATATTAGAAACATATGTGATAAAAACTAGTGAACAATTTATTTTATACACTAAAATAACACAATCATAAATTTTCTGTTTATTCTATAGTTATAGAGGTAATGCAAAACAAAATATTTTTTCTTTTAAGCATTATTAAAAATAGATTCATTATATTGTAAAGACGCTGGGTTATTAAGTAGCATAAAAAGCGTTTTTCTTTTTATTATATAGTTAAAACAGAAGCTTATTTTAAGGGAGACAAATAGTACTTTGACCACCATAACGAAAAGATAACATTAACAACAATAACAATGACAATAACAATAACAATAACAATAACAATAACAATAACAATAACGATAATTATAATAACATTCTTTTATAAGTTTTGTATCATTTGTGTTTAACTACTTCCGTCGTTCCAAAATATCAAACACATTTCATTTTTTTGAGAGTCTGTTTGATTAATCTTCGAAGCTAAATTGAATTATATTAATTTAATATTTTAAAATTAAATTTTTTATATTAGAAAACTATATGAAAAGTATAATTTTGTTATTATTCTCATATCAACATGATGAAAATGCATCTTAAAATTTTGATCAAAATTTATGTAGTTTGATTCTCGATAAGCGCAATGTGACAAATATTTTGATTCGAAGGGAGCATTTGTTTTTTCTCAAAGAAGGCATATATCATTAATTACTCATTTATAGAGAGATAAGAACAATTTAGTTAAATGCCTCTTATAATTAATGCAATTAAATAATATTCTTAATGAATATCTCATCGATGATCTCCTCTATAATATAGTGGCCATAAAAAGAAACGAGGAAACAAAAATCATAAGACATTTCACAGATACACATTAGATACAGAGGCGGAAACACCCTTTAGTAAGGAGTGTCATAAGATTTAAAATGTTTCAAATAATATATTTTTTAGGAAAAATAGGTTTATGCTTTTTACATTGACGTCAACTTAATAATTGAGTTAATAGTTAAATATTTATAAGTATTTGTTAATCAACAAAAAACTACTAAATTCATGTAAACTCATACGTTACACTATAGATCCACCTCCGAATATGAATATATACAATTATCTTGGCGTAAAATAATATAAAATATTCTATGAACTTTTTTAACACTAACAGGACTTAGTGATTGTAACTTTATGTGTAGCATTAACCTCCTTTTGATAGAAAGTTTTCTTCCTTTTTACTCTAATTTAGAGAGAAAGAAGAGTATTTATAGATATAGTCAACCAAAATAGTAGCAAAAAATAAGATTTAGAAACATGTGACTTTATCTATAAACTGAATGTTGTTATAAGATTTAGGAATTTATCATTAAAAAGTGACCGTTGTTATGGAAAAATGCCAGATTTTTCTCCCATTTAAAAAGGATTTTAATATTACTCATTAAGAAAGAAAGAAATTTTGTTTCAAATATTGAAACTTTTGGATAGTCATGAAAAATCCGGTTTAACTTATTTTCTTATTTTTTGAGGCTTTTAATATAATCTATAGTGTTACATTTCTTTATTTTTAATAATTATTATTTATAGGATAGTATTTGTACAAGACATAAAGTTTATTATTTATATTAGTAAGGGTTAATTTAAGTTAATAAAATACTAGTCATGTATTTGTGATACATTACCTTAGATCTTATTGTAAGAAACTCTTTATTTAGTAATATAAATATTTGAGTAGTTTAATTCAAATTCTAAAATATTTCTATTGTTCAAAGGAATACACTCTTTTGATAGAATTGATTTTGATAGAATTGATTCTGGTAGAATTGATTTATGTTTGGATGCAACAATGTAAAAGTGATTGCTATCAATTTATGATATTTGGATAATTTGGATCAAAATTGCTTTTGAACATAGAATTACCAAAATGGACATAGTTAAATAGATAATAGAATTAAGAAGATTTACATTTATTTTTCTTAATTAAATATTTCCCTTCTATATTTTGATTAACTGAAGTAACATGATATCTCATTTATTAAATTCGAACAGACAATATATATTTTCAAATGGTTATACAAAGCTGAATTAAGATATTGTCCAAATCAAATACCATTATTTTGAAGTTATGCAGTATATATTAAAAAAATATTATATTTAAATATAAAATTATACAATGATATTGCTTTACTACACGTGTGAGGCATATACGCTAAAACTAGCACGAAGTCTCCTTAACGAAATATCGTTCTAATTTTACTCTTTTAATAAAGTGCAATATATAATACTTAAATATTAGAATTTAAAGTATGTAAATCAAAATTACAAACAAATAATAGAATTAAAAGTGAAATATAGTACTTAAATATTAGAATATAAAGTATGTAAATTTCAATAGTTCATTTTATCCCTTCAACAATTGCACAAGCTGCAAAAATAACAAAACTTGCAATGAAGGTGGATATTTGATTTTTTTAGTAATTATTTCTAGATGTTTAAAGAGGGTAATGAAAGTTGTATATTTAATTTTTTTTAGTAATTATTTCTAGATATTTAAAAAGATGGTAATAAAGATGGATAGAGTTGTTGATGAAAATTAAAGAGGGTAATAAAGAAAAAGGTAATTCAAATTGAAATAAATGGAAAAACTGATTCTGGAACGCGGAACCAAACATCTCAACTTTACCTATTTCACGAAAGTGGATACTCAAAAGTGGAACCAAACATGCACTTAATCATCCTTATGAGCTTTGAAATGTTTTTCAAGATATATCCTTTGTAAAATATGCCACAAGATATATACAAGTGTCTTTTTGCAATCTTTTTATAAATAAAGAGAGACTGATCGGACTTGTTGTGAAAGAATCCCAATTTAGAAACAAAATCTGCAAATATCATGTCCGAGGAGCTTGTTTTAGACCATATAAGGATCTTCTCAACATGCACACATGATCCGGACGGGCAAGATCGCAGAATCTCAATGGTTGATGCATGTATATTATTCCTGCAAGTGGTCATGTAAAAATGCATTCTTAACATCCAACTGATGAATGGACCATGACTTGGACAATGCCAGACTAAGAATGATTCTGATAGTTGCAGGCTTGACTACCGGACTGAATGTTTCACCACAATCTACTTCCACCTGTTGAGATCTGCCATCACCAACAAGACGAGATTTGTATCTCACAAACGAGCTATCATAATTCTTTTTATGGCAAAACACCCATATTGACGAATTATATTGACGTTAGATGGTCGTGGTACCAAATCCAATGTCTTATTTTGAATAAGAGTAGTAAATTCATCCAACATGGCAGCCTTCTGATGCGCGAAAAGATGCACACACTTAAACGCAAGTGCACGTTATCGTGACAAGTAATATAGTCTTAGCAAGACCGAATATCGTCCACAAGGATTAGGGTTCAAGTACCAAATATCTATCTTTTGGTATCTATTTGGTAAATTGATATTTGGATTTGTTGTTTATAACTAAGAATTATAAAAGCTATTTTAACTATAAGGTTTTACTTCAGTTGTGATGAGAATAGGGCTTCCACGTCTCCTCACTATCCGCTTATGCTACTTATTAATGCAATAACTTATGGTCTTCTTCTTTTGGAGAAAGCAGATTCACTAAATCGTTTTATACTCCCGTTAGGGTTATATAAACACTCAACCCCAGTATTGCTCCTTTCTACCTTTCGGTGATAAGGATGACTCTATAGGAGGATTAAGACTAAGAACATAGTTAACCGTCACGCACAATGCGTAAAATTAGGGTTGTTAAGCCTCTCGTTAACGCTACATAAATAATTGAGGTATTTTCATCCCCAATCCAAGAATGTCTACCCAACTTACAGCATATTCACAATCCCCTCCTTTCGGAGTCTGATTAGAAATCATATAGTGATAATTAGTTGTCAATTAACTACCAAGCATTCAATTTAATTATTGGATAGATCTCAACAAGAAGAATAACCATAAGCATGCATTAAATCATAACATAAGTTTCTAGAGATTCAACATGGAAAGCCCTATAGAGTAATTAGTTTCTAGCCATTGACATGACAAGAACTAATTCCATGTTCTTCATAAAACTGAAATAAAAACAAGAAAATGAAAGGAAATTTACTAAACTATGGTCTCCAATCTCCAAGCAAGAAAGCCTTGTGTTGTGCAAGAAGGGGAACCCTTAAAAACTGCCTAGGGTTCTCCTTTTATAGGCTCCTAACCGCCTCAACTTTTCCCTGCAGGCCTGGCCCAAAATCCGTCTGAAAACCTTATTTTTCCGCGTCGGCGCCGCGGCTCTGCAGACAGGCGCCGCGGCGCCGGAAATTCTGCAATCCTTCGGGTGATTTGGCGCCGCGGCCCTGATCTCTGCTGTCTGTGGGCGCCGCGGCGCTGCAACTTCTGTAGCCTCTCGGATGTTTAGGCGCCGCTGATGCGCGGTAAGATGCACACACTTTAAACGCAAGTGCACGTTATCGTGACAAGTAGTATAGTCTTGATAAGACCGAATATCGTCCTCAAGGATTAGGGTTCAATTACCAACTATCTATTTTTTGGTATCTATTTGGTAAATTGATATTTGGATTTGTTGTTTATAACTAAGAATTATAAAAGCTATTTTAACTATAAGGTTTTACTTCAGTTGTGATGAGAATAGGGCTTCCACGTCTCCTCACTATCCGCTTATGCTACTTATTAATGCAATAACTTAGTCTTCTTCTTTGGAGAAAGCGGGTTCACTAAATCGTTTTATACTCCCGTTAGGGTTATATAAACACTCAACCCAGATTGCACCTTACCTACCTTTCGTGATATGGATAACTCTATAGGAGGATTAAGAACAGAAGCTAGTTAACCGTCGCACAATGCGCAAAATTAGGGTTTTAAGCCTCTCATTAACGCTTACATAAATAATTGAGGTATTTTCATCCCCAATCAAGAATGTCTACCCAACTTACGGATATTCACAATCCCTCCTTTGAGTCCGATTAGAAATCATATAGTGATAATTAGTTGTCAATTAACTACCAAGCATTCAATTCAATTATTGGATAGATCTCAACAAGAAGAAGAATGACCATAAGCGTCGTTAAATCATAACATAAGTTTCTAGAGATTGACATGGAAAGCCACATAGAGGAATTAGTTCTAGCCATTGACATGACAAGAACTAATCCCATGTTCATCATACAAAAAGCGAAATAAAGTAAAGAAAAGGAAAAGAATTTACTAAACTATGGTCTCCAATCTCAAGCAAGAATCCTTGTGTTGTGCGAAGGGGAACCCTTAAAAAGCGCCTAGGGTTCTCCTTTTATAAGTGAAAACCGCCTCAACTTTTCCTGCGCAGCTGGCCCAAAATCCGTCAAAACCTTATTTTCCGCGTCGGCGCGCGCTGACAGCGCGCGCCCGGAACCTGCAATCCGTCGGATGATTTGGCGCCGCCCGATTCTATTTACAGCGCGGCCAGCTGCACTCTCGTAGCTTCGGATGTTTGGCGCGCGACCACTGCTTTGTCGTGGCGCCGCGCTGAGTCTTCGCAGCCTCTGCGGATAGTGGCGCCGCGCCTTGCTTCTCGATCAGCGGGCGCCGCGCTAGTGCAGGTTTACCTCGTTCGCCACTTTCTGTTTTTAGCTCTGGAATCTCCTCTTTTGCCCTTTTTTAGCTCCTTTTCCGTCATTTGGCCATTTTAACCACTTTGACTCAAAAGAAAGGAAAACTATCCTAATACGACACTTATATGTGCAAAACGGGACAAAAGACTAACTAAAACTGACTCAAAAGGTATATATAAAATACACGTCGATCGCGCACTGCCGACATGAGCCGCGGCCGGGTCTTCTGCACCTCTCGATAGTGGCGCGCCCCTACAGCTTCGATCGCAGGCCATGCTGGTGTGGATTTCAGCCTCGTTCGCCACTTTCTCTGTTTTTAGCTCTGGAATCTCCTCTTTAGCCCTCTTTTAGCTCATTTTCCGCCATTTGGCCATTTTAACCACTTTGACTCAAAAGAAAGAAAAAACTATCCTAATACGACACTTATATGTGTAAAAAGGGACAAAAGATTAACTAAAACTGACTCAAAAAGTGTATATAAAATACACCGATCACCTTCCAATTCGGGTCTGATAAGGCGACTTTGGGATTTTTTGGGATTAGTGAGGGATGGACTGAGGTTGAAATGGTTTTTAGGGTGAAAAATTCCGTGCATGGCACGTGTTTCCATGATCTGTTTAGGTGTTGATTTGTTGGATGGTTGGGTGTTATTTGGATTTTGGGCCTAAATAGTTGGTAGGGTTTGTTCAGAGGTTTGAGCCAAGGTAGTGGGATCGGTATGGTTCTGGGTCGGCGGGTTACCGGGAGGGGGTGGGTCAACAGGTTGTGGTGTGGGGTTTTGTGGTGTCCCAAAATTGTTATTTTGAGAGTTTAGATGTTACCTCAAAATTTGATGAATTCTGTCATCCAGAAAATCATATGAAAGTGGAAATGTCGCTCGAGATGTAGCAAACGGGAAGGTTGATTCATCAAATATAATATGACGAGAGATAATGATTTTCCCTGTTGACATATCAAAATATTTATAACCCCTATGATTTTGTGGGTACCCCAAAAACACGCAAGGAGTAGACCTAGCTTGAAGTTTATGAATGGTGGTGAACGGGAATAAGGGATAACACAAACACCCAAAAACTCGTAAATGTGTAAACGAGGGGATGTGATTGTACAACACCTGAGTATGAGACACATTGAAGAATAGTTTATTAGGAAGAATATTTAAGAGATATGTAATCATTTGAAGAGCATGAGTCCAAAAACTTGGTGGAGTGGATGAGTGCATAAGGATAGATCTAGTCATATTGTTGACTGTTCGAATCTTTCTTTCAGCTTTCCCAATTTGAGAAGATATATGTGGACAGGAAATACGGACAGACATCTCATTTTGTTGACAAAATTTCTGAAATTGGATATTTATAAATCCCTCCCTCCCATTATCACATTGAAAACATTTAATAGATTTTCCAAACTGAGTTTTGATAAATACACTAAATTATTTCAAAATATTATAGGTTTGTGTTTTTTGTCCTAAGGGAAAGGTCCACAAAAAATTTAAAAAATCATCAAGCATAATAGTAGTATAAGTAGAGGCAGAAAATGGAAGTTTAATATGTTTACCAAACACACATATTTGGAAAACTGAAGAGTACAAACGTCCATTACAAAAAAACAAATTATTCTTCCTAACGGGTGCTCCTGGGTGTCCCAGCCTACTGTGCTATATAGTCGGAGAGATGACTGCAAAGGTGGAAGGTTTAACTGTGGTTATCAGAAAAAGAAATGATGGGATATAAGTCCTCCGTGCAGCCGTGCTATTACATCTCATGAGCTGCATCCCCACCTGAAAATCATTCACAAAGAAATCAAACGGATCAAAATTCACAGAAACATTGTTGTCAGTTGTAAAACGTCTAACAGAGACCAAATTTTTAATTAATGTTGGTGCATGTAAGATATTTTTTAAGCATAAAGGTGGGTGGGCGAGGGTAGTATTACTTGACCAATACCACGAATTAGAATTCCCTGCCCACTGCCAACAACAATATTTTTATTACCACTCGTATTAAAATAAGACGAAAGATTACCTTGAGACGTCGCCATATGTGATGTAGCTCATGTATCCATGTAACACGATTCATCTGAAATATTCATATTCATGTGACTCATGGCGTGTTCAATGTCTGTGGGTGCATATCTGACAGAAGATGGTGCCTAAGCTGCAAAAACATGTTGTGGATGAGATCTGAGAATACCGGTTTGACAATTGGAAGGAGGAGGTCGTACCAAAAAAAAGGTCGGGAATGAACATGGCGGGGCAACCATCGTGGGGCGGGCCCACGGTGGATCTTGCCCCATTTCGACGCCATCGCACAGAAAATTGTCGCCATCGCCATCCGCTGCACTCGAAAATCGCCGCCACTTGCCATCCGCTTGAAGCTAGTTGTTGTCGTCGGTAGTTTACAAACCGCCTCGTCCACGTCCCTTTCCAATATTATTTTTTCCTTAATTGTTTCGATTTGAGTCCTGTTTTTTATCATTATTTTGACGAGTATTTTGGCCACCCGAACCAGAATTTTGGGGTTCCAAATTAGTAGAAAAGGAGTTGATAGATACAAAAGTCGTCACCAGTTGTTGTGTTTGATGATGCTTGCTTTGCCTTCCTCGTTTTCTCAAGAATTAACCTTGAACGGCCTCGTAAAAGGGAGGTAACAGAGTGCTTTAGTGAATGAACGTAGAAACACCATCATAATGTTCATTCAATCCCACAATCAACTGAAGAACTAATCTTTGATTTGTTATGGGTGAACCAACGTTGGACAGTTGATCCACAATTACTTTTAATTCTTGACAATAGGATGAGATGTTAGAAAAATCATCCAATTTAATATTAGTAAATTGGTGTTCAAGATAAACGGCCCTATACATTTTGTTATCTTGAAAAATATTCGCTAATCCTTCCCACACCTGTTTAGCCGTAGTATTGGGTTCAAGGATGGTATGAAGAAGATAATTTGAAATTGTGTCATAAATCCATTGAAGGACAATAGCATCTAAGCGAGACCACAATTTCTTGTCCACCATAGTGGTATCCGTCGGTGACTCGGATGGAAGAATATGGTCAATCACCCCATAAGCACGGTAGTGAATTTTAAAAAGTTTTCTCCATGAGGTATACTGCCCTTTCTCTATTTCAAGAGTTATAGAGATGAATTTCTTGACGTTATTGACGGCAAGAGCGGGATAAAAGGTTTGTTTTCGGTCATAGGTTTCACGAGAAAAAAGAAACAAGGAGGTGAAGGAAGTTGTATTTGGATGAGAGTGGATTAAACAACCTAAAGGGTGTTTTAGGCTAGCCGAAGGGGTGGTTAATGTGTTTTGTAATTGGCTAGTTTAGATTTAGAATGAATAGTTTAGGTTTAGGAGTTTATTGGTCTACTAAACCTCACTTTCGACGAAAAACAAAGGAAAGGAGATTTGGTTTTGTTTGTCTACTAAACAGACTTAACTTTGGACGACAAACAAAGGAAAAAATCGGCCAAGAAAAGGTAAGAAGAAAAGTTTAGGGTAAAGGATCCTTGTCTTTGATTCCAGGTAAGAATTGAATTCTTTAATTATTATTCTTCCAAATATACAATATATATATATACATGGATCTTATGGAAGACTATTAATCATCTTTTATCTAATTTATAAAGATTATTCTAAAAAACTAATCATTTTATTCATCTTTACTTAATTTACAAGATCCTAATTACAATTATAATAATGATAGAATTACTCTAACTTGCATTTGTTGAATTATTAGTTGATTGTTTATAATTTTCTATAAATGCATCCCTAGAGGTTACGTCTTTATTAATGATGTGAGAATTAATGTTATAACGTAACTCTTAAATTACCTCGACTAATGATCATCGAAATTGAGATATCGATGATATGTGATACGTCGACATGTGGTCTGCGTCATATCCTTAGGGGATGTAGTATGTCTCACTTGCTACGAGTTATGGCAACTCGTAATGGACATATGGATACTTGTTGAAGTATTGGTATGCCTGGCTATTTGATGTCTCGCTTTGTTATATGTCTATAATGTCATCGGCGTGTGGGAGATAAAAGTCCTTAGACTTGAGGTCAATATCATCTTGTTTACGGAGTAATGTACTTTGATCTTGTCCTAAGCTCAAATGCCTTATAGGTTGAAACGCGACTTGTTTTGGGTGCATTACGAAGTAGATTAAAGGTGGTATGTGAGCCAAGAAAGGATTCATTCCTTGAATTTATATTCGAGTGAACACTCAGGTACTCATATGGTATTAGGTTGACTAAGTCATTGGCGTCTGATGGACGTATACGTGATATGGCCCTGTTGTCAACTAATATAGATGAGTTATAATAATCAAGTCATTTGAATAGACACTTGACAAATCCTAAGCTTGATTGAGTGTGTCATGAATGAAGGGATTTTTTCTTCTCACATATAGGTTCAGTTCACATATTTTGTGTAGCTAAACTTTATATATTGGGTTCGTCTTCCGGCGCAGTCTAGGAGTTCAGTGAAGATCCTAATGTAATTAGTGACGATATGTAAAAGCTTGAAGGGTAACACTAACTCAAATGTTCCGTCGATTGAAGGATGTAATTAGAAGGAGATTATATATATATATATATATATATGTTCGGTTGATAACCGGGACATTTGAAAATGGGAACAAGACAGAAAATTGGAACAGAACCGCGGTGCCTATGATTCAGGACCGCGGTGCCACTTACTCAGGACCGCGGTGCCTACACGTGTCCAGCGAATCCGGACTGGCTCAGTTTTGTTGACTTGTCTGCTGGGCCTGGCCCACGGGAACCCTAGGTTGTTATTTTACAACTATAAATAGAGGGTTTCCCCTCCCATTTCAGACACACAAAACCTAAGAGAGGTAAATCTCTTCTAAAGCTCTGTCAGAATCCCTAGCATTCCTGACTTAGCAAATTACATCACAGTTCTCTGAACATCGAGAGACGTTTGCGTGTGCACCATCGGACTACACAAAGTAACAGATTCAACTGCTTGGCTGATTGTTGCTTCGAATGTAAGTCTTCTGTCGAAGTTTTACATTAATTATGTACTTTGTATTTTCATTACTTATCATACTACAGTTCGACCGTCGTCGGGTTTGAAACATAAATTTTCAAATTTCGCTGCGTGTACGATGCCGACGTAAACACCTACAGTAGGTAGAGCGGTTGTTTTCGAGAGACTAACAAAATAATTTTGATCTAAAACAGTTATCATTTTAATAAACTAAGAAATTACTAATTGTTTCCTTTAAACCTTTTTTTACAACTGCACAAAAGCATATAATCAATGATTACTCATTTAAGAGATAGATAAATTTCTTAAAATCAAATAAACTTTACCGTTTGAAACCTCGATTCAAATACTGATATTTTTGGATGTTCACGAGAAATCCGCTTAACTTATTTTGTTGTTTTCTAACGCTTTCCTTTTTAGTAAAAGACCTTATTCAAATCTTATTGTATTTATAAAAGAAATTGGTTAATGATAAATTTTTATTTGAATGAAAAATCCTTTAGAGAAAGAGTTTCACCGTTTGGTGTGAAACTATAGAAAATGAATGATCTATTCTCTTTTTTTTCTTCAAAAACTCATGGTCAAAGGGGTTTAAATCCGTGTCAACGTCCTGTGTTCGATTCCGGGGCTCTAAACATGTTTTCTCTATTTTTAGCATTGGCCCGTGGACTCAAGGCAAAGAGTAATTTCGGGCTATTTGCTTAGATTAATTTATCCTTTGTTTTTTTACGATAGTTATTTTTAATATATCATAGTGTAGGATTTGATACCAAACTGTTGGGCCAGTGCAGACCTCATCTAGTAAAACATATTTATATTAATACCAAAATTAGGGATTATATTTATATTCTCATCATTTTGTTTCTCTCTCATTCATAAATCATACGGTGTCAAATATGATTGAAGGGGCACTAGTTAGGAAGAATAAAATAAAATAACGTAGAAAATTACGGGGGAAAATGCAAGAAACTTTAAGAAGACTCAAAGGCGCACGGCAAAAGTAGGAAGAAATGTTAAATGGGACATGACAAGACAAATTAAAATTAGTAATTTAATGTTAGTCTAGTACCCGTTTATCATTCCTTAATTTCCTCATGTTCTTCATATTCCGAACCTCCTTGGTGAAAATTCTGCCTTGATGTCCAACCAGCTAAAGTTCCCTGGTTGATCGTGGGATTCCTAAAAACTTGGAAGGGCATGTTCCCAGAGAAAAGTGCATCTCAGCCAGAATTTGTTTTGATAAAATGAAGTACATCTCAAGTGTTAATTATCATCCAAGATTATTTAAAATAACCCGCAAGGATAGCCAAGTCGGTGTAGCAGTAGAGCGCGGGACCGTAAAATCACGAGTTCGATCCCCTGCATAAACCTTCCTGGTTGAGCCTGTCACACATAGCTTGCCAAGTGTGGTTAATCGGCTGACGTGGTTTGCAGACTATTGCGTCAGCCCGGGGTTTATCTTGTGCGCACTCAAAAGAGTAGCGGCTGCGAGTTCCTTCGTCAACAAAAAAGATTATTTAAAATACATCATTCACTGCTGCAACTTTCTATTTTTTTCTAAAGAAACTTGTTCCCATTATGTTTTTCTATTTCCCACAAATAACAAAAGTAACTGTTTTTACTTCTTGAAGGCAAGGCACGTATTGAATGGTAATGCATTAAAAGCAACAAATTATTTAGATAATACGAAAATATTAGTCAAATTCATTTTGAGCAAGCAACGGACTAGCCTTTAGTTTCATTACAAAAGTTTCTGTTATTTTGTAATTTAAGGAGACAATGTGCATATCTTTATGAGTTCAGCATGTCATACTGTAACCAAACACAAGGTGAACTATAAGGTACCATGATGTTGGTAATTTATTTCACAAGACATTCTTTTTTCATGATGTAGACTCCCAACTCAAGAGCTAGGACACTTGATCAGTGAAATCTGAGAGCCTCTGCATGATAATCAATTCCTGAGAGGTCTCTTAACATCAGAAACATAATCTAATGAGAATAAACGATAAAGGAAATTAGCAATTTGCAGCTTGCCCTATCGTTTTCTTCTTTTACCACCATCTAGTGCCTAAACAGACGGTGCAGTTCAGCCGTGTACATCTGCTCCAAGGGAATGAAAACTACCCAACATCTTGATAGTAATGCCTTCTGCGGTCCTGACTTTCTAGTCAGTCCTATTACTGTGATGGATCCAACAGTATGCAGAGCAAGCAGGATAAGAATCACATAGAAGGCTCTCGTATTGCAGTGGCCAAATTGAGCTCGGGTTCTAATTCATCTAATGGTATAAAGAAGCAGTCAACCATGTCGGTGGTAACTTCCTCCAGCCGTGTCGGACCCCACTGAATGTTCAGCACAAGAACGAGTAAGTTTTTTCATGTTCCCCTAGCTAAAAGAAGAGAGGGAAGGGAGAGAGGAAGTTAAGCAGGCATGGAAGACGATTCATTACCTTTGGAGCAAAGTCCTTGTCAACCAATCTAGCACGGATGCCCTGAAATTGTTTTTGAGGATAAATTATCATAGCTTAACATGGAAGAAATGATTATACTTGGTTGAACATTAAAGAGGAACTTAGTAGCAGACGAGGCTATTTTGTCTCGTTAAGAGCTAAATTTGTAGATACTCAATCTTTTAAACATCAACTTATCAACACATCCACGATTTTTTTTTTTAGGTATTTCACTCCAAAATAAGAAAGAAATAATAAATTGTATTTTCCTAGGTATCAAAAATCTAGTAAATAAAAGAAATAAAAAAATATTAGGTGTACAGCCTAAAATCAATTTAGATTCGAACCATTTAGTTTCGCTGTGTTGTAAGAGATACGAATGATATACTTTATTATTATTATTATCTAACCAATGTTATACACACACACACACACACAGAGAGAGAACATAGCGATGAAAATGCTACATTTGCAGGTATATAAGAGCCCACTGTTTATACTAATTAATAGAATGTTTAGATTTCAGTATGAAGCCTACATTACTTAATGCAACCCTGTATTGCCAATACAAATGTTGGTTTCCGATATGAAACTCTGCATCACCTACGGAATTTTATAAATCATTTACGTGGAATAAGATGTGACATAAGATCGATAAGAGCACCTCGAATAACAATATACCCTTCAAAGTAAAGGGACTTGTTAAGTAAATGATAATTAATTAGCAAGGTTTATAAATAAATAAAAAATATTTAAAGTCTTCTTATTACTAAAACTTCTGCAAGTGCACTAACTAATAAAGTTAAATTTTAAGCTTGGTATTGCAATCCCTATATAACAATATACATATTATCATCACCGCACAACTATTATAATCCCAGCATAATCAAACCGTTAAACGAATCCTCAATGTTTATGGTGTATGATTTGTATGTCACTATATATCCTTTTCAATTCCAGTTTTTACTTTGGCAAAAGATAGGGAGGTACAATGCAAAAATATACTAGGCGATATCTTCTCATTTCCCAAGGCTTAGTTGCACACGGTACTTGTCTTGGCGGGTGGTAGCAAGTATACAGTGAAATAGTCAAGGTGCATGCAAGGTGGCCCAAACACCAGCATATATATACACAAACAGTGTGTGCGCGCGCATATGTATGTATATGTATATATATAAGATAGGGAGGTACAATGATTTACTTCCAGCCCTTGAATTTTTCCCTTCCCTCTCCGTCCTCCACATTCTATAACGAAATATGGTGCATACAAATTACAAACTTTGTACAGCCAATAATCAGAGGAAAACATACCTCACAGAAATCATCAGACATCCGTTTGGACACCCAATTAACTGATATACGATATTCACGGACTAGACACTGATCAAGGGGTTGAAATCTGCCTTCTCTAATCTACATTTTGGCACCAGAAAGAAATTTTAAACCCCGCAAAACTAGATTGCAAAAACAATGGAAACAGTTAGCAACTTACTGATTTCAAAGCCACTTTCAAGCTCAATGGAGAGGCTTCTTTTATTTTATTTAGAGCTGTATTACACCATTCATCATGAGATTCTGCTGCCTCTCTTTCCTGCATTTCGCAAAAGAGCAAACCAAGTGAAGGAACTTGGTGCAAGTAAAAGAGAGACGAGCAAATATTTAAGAATACTAAAGTCCATAAAGCATGTCTAAGCAAACACCATCCTCCACAACCCCTAGACAAAGGAAATCAACCAGAACGTCAACAACAGCTGTCAGCTAAACTAGATTTCTGAGATCAGAAAACACATACTTTTACTTGTAAGGCAAAACATTAAATCAACACAGCATCAGTGAAACAAATTTCGAATTTAGTGCTTCCATATGATAATCCAGAAATACTACTATTGGCTGAAAGACATACTTCCATAATCTATTGTTTGAGATTACAGATCAGTGCAAGTAATGTGTCTGCCTTTGTACCTAGCAAAAGAAAGAACAATAAGAACGAGCAAGAGAGAGAGAGAGAGAGAGCGCACTTACCAGAGCTTCTATAATTTCCTCAACTGTATCCTGGCTAAAGCATTTATCGATTTTCTCAAACCTGAATCACAAAAGGGAGTTAAACTAAAGGAAACAGAGGCTAGGCTAGAGTAAAATGTGATGAAGAAAACAAAGTAATTTTATTATAAATAAGAGAACTGAAGACAAAAAAGGCTTAAAGAGAATTTGTTTGACTCGTGGCTCAGAAAGGATTGATCTGTGACCTTGGGAGTGATATGGAAGACCAAAACCCCCACCCCCAATGTAGTTTTTTTCGGATGGCTAAATCACATATTCCCTGCTTAACTCGTGAAAACCTGCAGAAATGAGGCATCTAGATCTGCAGCAGATGTTTTTTTGTGTGAATCAACTGAAACCACGGGACATCTGTTCTTAACAAAGCAAAGAGACGTGACAATAATGGTTCATGCTTTTGAACTTGGCTGGAGTACAGTAGGTAACCTCTCAAACCCCAAAATGGCACTACGGTGTATAGAGCTGGCAGATTATGAGTATAGAAGAATCAGAGACAGATCTGGGACAGCATTTCGTGGCATGGAAGTAAAAAGTCTCAGGATTGGAGGAAGGTTGGGTATCAGGAGATATCCATTCCAATGTAGCACTTCTTATGAAATGGACCAAACACTTCATGGACAGATAACATCTAGTAAATATGGGATATAATGGGTGATTTCCTGGTTAAGGGGCCAATGTTTCTGGAGTAAGTTTGTAGAAAAGGGATATTCTTTAGATGGATGTATGAATGTTTAGAGAACACTATCCACTGATATACGGTTAGTGAATGAGACGGATGCTAAAGGGGCTGATTATTTGGGAAGCAACATGCACATGGCTCATCTGATACATAAGTTTCAGGATGGCAATCCAAGACTGGGAATAAGTTGAAGACCTCTTTCTGAAATTATATGGTGACTCAGCAAGAGTAGAGGGAGGAGATAAGATGATATGGACAGGGTTGGAAGCTTAACTTTCTCAAAAAAAATTGTCATGTAGTCCAATAGGTCAGATAGGGAAGATAAACAATGAGGTGTAAGAAAGAGTTTGCAGCACCAAGGCTCTCAAGGAAGTTGCTTTGTGAGTGTTAGAATATGGTTCTTGGGCATAGCTGATTCATACGATGTGAATTGCTTAAACCATATAAGGAGACAATAGCTTACTGCTCAACCAATGTGGGGCATTCTAACACCTCCTAAGCCATGTTTAAACATCTAGAGCGTGGATAATATTTAATCTTCATATCATTTTTTGCAGCTTCCATCCCTTTTTTTGGGGTGGGGTTATACCGTCTTACGTTTTTGAGATCTCTCCTTTAGTCCCTTAACCACTCCTCTTGTTGGAAGTTGGCTGGGAGACTACCGTTTTCAAGTTTGCATTACTAAAACCAAAAGGGTAAAGGGGAGGTGTGAGGGGGTAGAACATCCAAAAGACGTAGCACGTCATACCTATACGCATATATAGATGTATATAATTTATGTTGATAAACCATCATACCACCATGAGTTCCTAAAACATGTCACTATCTTAAAAGCTTCCTAAAAGAATCACTAAATTGAATCCTAGAGTAATTAACTCTCGTCCCCTACAACTTGGAATTAACATTAGATAAATCAATAGTAGAAGATGAACCTGGCTCTGATACCATGTTACTTTAATAGACTTTTGGCCCTAACTCAACCTCAAAAGCTAACTCAAGAGGTGAAGATTCGCAAAGATCATATAAGGAGACAACGATTCATTCTCTCAATCAATGTGGGACATCTCGTAATGTGTACTGAATTTGAGGACGAGGAGTATATCTATGAGTTGGTGTTCATGTCGAAAGAATCTGGCAGGAAACTAAATATCTCTTGTTGATCACAGGTGGTAATACAACTGTGATCTTTGTATTCTCACTATCTAAGCGTCACCAAAGACAGCAAAGGAGGCAACTATGCCTTGGAGATTGCACAGGATCGACCATACAAAAAGGGGCAACCTCAGCAATTAAAGAAAGTCGGCCTAGGAAATGTCACTAATATATCTCTTTTGGTAATTAATATTTACAGAATGGAAGGAATAAAAGATTGTTCCGATATAGTGAGAAATATGTCAAAAGCATCGAAAGATTCTTCACATTTCACTTGCATTTTTTTGTAAAGAGAGTATATCTCAATATTGATAGAAGGCAACTTGACTTTATCAAAAAAAAAAAAGCAACTTGATAGATGCCAGTGGACAATCTATGTTAAGCCATACAAATAATTTTACATACTTTTGACACCACATTCCCCGGACCCCGCGCATAGCGTGAGCTTAGTGCACCGAGTTGCCCTTTACTTTTGACACCACCTTGGTGTTTAGTAATGAAAATTCTGACTTTTCATATTGAAAAAGATCTAGAACACCACTCCTCTATGAATTTTATGGACAATGTTGCTCGAGAAGGACCAATAAAGTTTCGAGGAGAAAGAAACACAGCTTTTGTAAAGCTAAATGTATTATTTAATCTTCGTGTCATTTTCTTGCAGCTTCCATCCCTTTTTGTGGGAGGGGGAGGGGGTTAACTTCTAATTTTCCTGTTATTACACCGTCTTACGTTCTTTGAAATTTCTCCTTTAGTCCCTTAACCACTCCTCTTGTTGGAAGTTGGCTGGGAGACTACCATTTCTAAGTTTGAATTATTAAAACCAAAAGGGTAAAGAGGAGGGGGGGAGGTGTAGAACATCCAAAAGACATAGCACGGCATACCTATACTCATATATAGATGTATATAATTTTATGCTGATAAACCATACCATCACTAAATTGAATCCTAGAGTAATTAACTCTCATCCCCTCCAAATCCAAATAATTGTCCAGAGCCCGCAGAATTCACAATGAGCAAGTTATAGAAAATAAAATGATGGAAGAAGGGAAGCAAGGAGAATTTAGATAGAACGTTACTTGTGTAGAATACTCCTCTTATCTGGGTAAACAAGGTCACCATACTGGGCCAAAGAATTTTCAATGACAAGACGATCATCTGTGATCAATTTACCAAGGCGTTCTTCCATCCAAGGAAGCCTCTGTTGGAACAGCAAACATCAGAACTACTAAAAAGTAGAATAATAATTGAGAATATTAGTTACAGATTTAACTTATCACTAACTTCTTTGAGTGAATAGTGGGTAGCAAGACCACAAGCAATCATTTCTACACCATTAAGCTTTTCCCCTGTTAAAGCCAAATACTCCCCTGTAAAGAAGGTGATGCCAGTATTAAACTCCTAACATCAAACTTTCGGTAACTGTCAAAGTAGGAAAATACATTGATATAAAAATAACTTCACAACCAGGATGTCTTCAGCAGTACTAATCCAACAAAGGAAATAAAGAGAGTTCATCAAAGCAATCACTGTCCTTTGGTGGCAGCTAAGTTGCTCGGACTCGGGTGCGGGTATCCGATACGGGTAATTCGAGTGTCGGATTCGGCAAAATCTAAATTTTAAGAATTCGGGGTGTGTATCCAAGTATGGATTCAAACTCAGAACACGATCTTGAATTGTTGGTTTCTTTGAAACACGAAGCAGCATAAATGAGACAAAAATACTATAATATTGAAGGTATGTCATTTCCCTTCGCTTAAATCCGTTTTATCTTTAATTTTTAAAAATCAAATCTCAATCCCCCCCCCCCCCCACCAAGTTTTTGATGTACTCGGGTCAAAGTATCCGAAGATGGTTGACCGTATGTGGGGTGTATCCTGCACCCGTATCCCCATATCCGGTATGGGGACGGCACCCAAAACGGAGAGTCCGTGCAACTTAGGGTGGCAAAGGCGAATCCAGGAATATGAGAAGATGGGTGCACTATTACGAAGAGGTATATCCAGGATATAAATTTGACAGATCCAACCTGTAGGTTCTTACAATTGAACCCATTATGCTTTTGAAATTATAGGTTCAAAGTAAAAAAATTAAATAGTACTACCTTTTTACATATATAGCTATACTTTGCGGCGAAGATTCTGGGATCGAACTATATGCTACATCATCCACTACTACTAGTTTCGATATACGCATTTGGTTAATTATATAAAATTTTACATTGATAAAAGAAAAATAGAAATTTCAATGCGTCAGACTTGAAAATTTTAAAAGAATACACCAAAGAGATGCATCACCAGTTTCACCCCGCACAAATATGTGGCATGAATAGGCATATCAAAGTAGAAAATAAGATGATAAACAACGTGGCACACCAAATCACTTTGCCTGACAGAGACATTACTTCTGGTAAAGTTTTCTAGTCTACATACTAACCAGTGTAGCCCCACATAGGAATCTACTAATCAGCAATATTTTATTAAACTTGCCTAAGTAGCCAGGAAGGCGAGAAAGATAATAAGAAGCCCCTGCATCAGGATGGAAACCAATTTGAGCCTCAGGATTAGAATAAACCTGCAATGATTTTGCCATTTCCATTTGTAAGTTTAGGGCATGATCAGTATCAAGGGAAAGAATATCACATCAAAAATATTTAGAGCCAACATATCATACAACATGCTTTTCTTCACGTCATGGTTCAAAGTTTTGAACGATGTCTTATGGTGAGTATTGCAGTTTTCACATGTACTATAATATCATGTCTGCTGCTAGATTTTATGAGGAAATGGTCTCTTATGGCCATTTACAAATTTGAGTTGAAGAAAATGACCTTTTTCAGATCTCTTATGTGTGAAAATGTAGATCTCTTGTAAAAAGACATAAAACTAAAAACAAATTTGTAAAAGACAACAAAAAACAATTGACCCAATTGAGAATTGCATGACTCGCACAACACAAAAGTGTAGCCCATCCATTAAAGAGGATACAAGTTGGCATAGGAATTATGAACCTCATAAATCATAAAAATATAGAAGTGAACAAATGAATACAGAAGTTTGTAAAGATGAGGCCATAAGTATACACCACTCAACATATGCTTCTCACCTATCCTTTCCATGTCTAGCCACAAAGAGTTTATTTGAAGCTCAATGTCGACACCTAACCTTTTACTCTTCCCTTCCTTCCTCCGTCATTTTTTAAATATTATCGATTATTAGTTTTCAAATTTAAACAGGTCAATTTTTAGTTTTCGTATAAAATATTACTTTGTTTTGAAAAAAGAATATATTTTCTACTTTTAGAAACTTTACAGTAGTAGTTTTTTCCCATTGTCTAATTTTTAGGAATATTTGATTTTAGTCTAATATATAGGTGAAATTATATTGACAAAGTTGTTCTCTTTAACTTTTAAGAAGTGTATATAGATGTAAATATATTTAGTACAGATTTCATTGATTGATATGCATACATTTTATATATGTAGCTGATTTGCGTCCATTTAGATAAGTTTTTATTTCCTTCTATTTAGAATAAGGAAATCTGAAATGAAAAATAATCCCCCAAAAAAAGATGAATACACAAAGGTAAGTTTCAGCAGGCCATTAGCATTGGTTTGAATTACAATTATTTAACTAAGCGATGAAAATCAACTACAGTGCATATATATTTATACATATCAATCAAGGAAATCATGTATGAAAACATATTTACATCTATAGACACATCTAAAAAGATAACGAGAACTTTTTAATATAATATCACCTATATATATTAGACTAAAGTCAAATATTTCTAAAACTTAGATAATGAAACATACAAGTTTTGTAAAGTTTCTAAGGAAAAAAAAAAATTCCAGAACAAAAAGAATATATGTAAACAAAAAGTTTAAATTTGAAAACTAAAACAAACTCATCCCAGAGAATATTTGGAAAAAAAATGCAGAAAGGAATGGCAGGGTCAAATATTAGGTGTCTACACTCAAAATCAACTTATTCCAAAAGATAATACGCGGAGTGAGCTCTTCCGTGCATCTAACCCAAATAACATGTGTTGCTCGAACCCTCCAAAAATGTTGTTGCACTAGTGTCGGGTCCTTAAAAAATGCATCGCTTATGGACAGAGGCGTATGTAGCCTTGTGAGATGGGGTTCAATTGAAACCCTAACTTTCGATGCCAACATTAATTTATGTGTAAAAAATTATTAAAATTGTAATAAATAGCATATATGAACTCATAACTTTAAAAATATAATAGGTTCAATGTTATGAATATTAAGATTGAACCCCTAGAGTATAAATCCTAGATCCGCCTCTGCTTATGGAGGATCATCCACACACACCCGACAGTATTTTTGAAGAGTCCGAACAACACAGCAAATAATCACTTGACTATCACAGTAAGTGAAAGAGTTGGGCACCACCACATAACTTATTTTGTGCATGAAAATCAAAATTTCCCTCATATATGATAGTTGAAAAAAGATGGGACCATTCAACTAGACTTCTCCCAATGCAACGGTTGGCAAGATGAAAGTTTATCCAAGAAGGCACTCGATATGCTCACTACTCAAGAAAATGATACTATTACAACAACAACAACAAAAGGCATACTGAAAAGCTTTCTTGGCCAACAGAAATACTGACATCTTAAAGAATTCAAATATTAATGGAGTAAAATCCTTAGTTAAAAAATAGCGCATTTGACCTTAAATTATCATTGGAGCATTATACCAAATAAAGAGTTGGGCATCACCACCCAAGCATCAAACATAGCTTATTTAGTTGACGATTATAATTTTCCTTATATAACTGATAGTTGAAAAGTATGGGGGCCATTCAACTGCACTTCTCCAAGTGTAATGTCCATTAAGGCACTCTATACCCTTTGTTTCTGAACAAATCAATACAACTCTGAAAAGAATAATCATGCAAAAGAACTTTCTTCTGTTGATCCACCAAAAATATGGACATTAATAAGGGCATAAGGCGTTTTTTAAATTAATCAGATAAGGAAATCGGTATTATTGTCGGCACCATGGAAGCAGGTACGTACAGTTCTATCAGTTACAACGCGAAACATTCCTGGAAGCGAAATACCTGCCCCACTTCCCATTGTGACGCCGTCCAAAATAGCCACCTGCACATAATGATTGATAATACTTGTTAACTTCAACATGTCTACTAAAGTTTGTTAATTCAGAAGTCAAATTTCAAGATGATACAATGGCCTACTATGTCACACTCTGCAATCTCACATGTCTTAGCCATTACTTAAAGCATCTAATAAGCTTTTAATAGTACTGTGTTTGTCTTCAAAGCATCTTTGATTCCTTTCTTTCCAAACTGTCCACCAAACGCGGGCTGGGAGAATCTTCCAACTCTCCTTCTGAATGGATGAGTTACTATATCTGGTCATGTGGTAGTGTCAAAATGTTGTTGTTTTTCTTGAGAAGGTAACATTGTTATATATAATCCAGCTGCACCAAATTAGTGCAGCCATCCATAATTACAAGGGTGGTATAGGAAGATTCCATGACATCAACAAAAGATTCTACATATTCCATGTAGTCTTGTTTACACCAAATATAGAAGAGGGCCAGACATTGCATTTTCATTTTCTGAGTAGTACTTTGTCTTAATGTTGTTTAAAGAGAGGATGGTTGGAGAAGTGCACTGAATACAAGAGTAAGTTATGTGAAAATCAAAAAATTTAAAAGGATGCATTGACTACTTCTAAGCTGCACAAGTCTTAATATAGAAGGAACTCCGTCATGGTTTCTGAAGCAAAATTCTAGAGTCCAGGAAGTCGAGTTCCCTTATCAACGTTTCAAACAGTTCATCACTTAGACTTTGCTAGACAAAGTTATGACCATTTTACTCAAGGTGTGCAGAGCTGAGAATATTTAAGTTATTGAGTGTGCTGGTAGCGGAAAATGAATTTACTGCGACGGGGTAGCTTTCCAGTACGTAGTAGCAAGTTTATAGGTGGATTTTTGTTATGTTTTAACCCTGTGACGGTATAAGCATCAACATTAAGTGGGATTTTTGAAGAAGTGAAACCTCCCATACAGTTTTGATGTCTTCCAAGTACGTACTTATGTTAACAGTGTATATAAGTATCACTGATCAGATTTTTGACATATTTCTACCTAATACCTATATGCTGAGTTTCATTTTATGGATTATATGTCAAGTTAGACTATTAAATTGTGCAGATAGATATAAATAAAGTGACAGTTAAAACAGAAATACAAATCCAAAGCATTGATACAAGCAGTGAGGCAAAGGAACATCTGTCGAGATCTCCCAATAAGAGAAGGGAGATACAACATTTTTTATGAGAAAACTCAATATCCCTCACCGACAATGCAATATGCAGAAAAAGAAATAGAAAGAGTGATACTCACATTTGGCTTGAGATATGTTCCTAACAGGTAAACAAATTTATACAATGTTTGGAAGAACTTCTTGCATTCCTCAACCTTCCCTGCAGATAAGTTCATCTATAAAAATGTTTGCCAACAGTTTCTTAGTCAATAAATTTAAAAACTTAACTATTATCCTTAAAAGCAAAGGATTCTGTGAGCAAGTGTAGGAAATGCTCATGTATTCTCCTCTAACTTAGGAATTACAAGGTCCCTCTAGGACTTCAGTTGCAATATAAAGTAAAACACCAGCAATAAGAAGAAGCTAAGTTGATAAAATATGTTGATTATATTTCTGAGTTAGATTCACTTGATGTAGACAAGCAGTTCACAAACATGGCAGCTTGTCATGATCATTCTGCTAGTTTCCTCTTATGAAGCAGGAAAATCGAACAAATTACATAGATTAACAATTTGAACAATGGTATTAGCGATGATCCATTCTCACTAGTAGGTTGTGAGAAAGAATTGTTCCCTTAGGTAATCAATTTGTTTCTTGTAGGGCTTCTCATTTTTTACAATTTGCAAATGCTGCACCTATAATGACTACACAAATAAGCCTTTATCTAACACAACACTCCCATTGTTCCATCTTATGTACCAGGGTTCGGAGTTCAAAGTTCAAGCTAATTAATTTTTGGGTGTGCACTTGGACATAAATTCTTCAATTATTTTTGATAAAATGTACATATTTGAAACATACATAAAGTACTATAGTCTGATATTTAATAATTCTAAGTACTTAAAAAATATTTAAGAAGAGTCTGGTCAACGAAAAACCTCTTTAAAATATAGTAGCAGTGTCACATCGAAGGGTGTGTCCTAGTGGTCAATGAAGTGGGTTGAAAATCATGAGGTCTCATTCAAATCTGAACAAAAACACTAGGTGAATTCTTCATATCTATTCTAGCCTTGATAGATAGGGTTACCTGGTATATATTGCTAGTGGGAGGCGGGGGTATCCCGTGGACTTAGTCGAGGTGCGCGCGAGCTGGACTGGACACCATGATTATCAAAACAAAAAATTATAGTAATAGTGCAACATAATACGGGACAGAGGGATTAACATTGTGTCCGGACCAGCTTACTCGCACTTCGACTAATCTATCAAATACTTGTTACCTCCCTCTTGGCACATATGCGCCGGTGAGGAGGTGTGAGAGGTTGGTGATGACGATGGAGAGCTGAAAGAGAGGTAAAGGAAGGCCAAGAAATATTGGGGAGAGGTGATCAGGATATGACTAGTCTTCAACTTACCGAGGACATGACCCTATATAGAAAGGTGTGGAGGTCGAGGATTAGGGTAGAAGGCTAGTAGTAGGATTAGTAGTACCTTCCTTTCTGGCTGGCCCAGTATTATTTCCATCATTTTCTTGTATTTTATTTTAGCATTCGCATATCTCTTGTTCTTATTTTTTTATTGATACTGGTTGCCCTGCTTTAGTTATCTTGCTATTATGATCTTGCTTTTGTGTTTCCTGAGCCGAGGGTCTATTGGAAACAATCTCTCTGTCTGCCAAGTTAGAGGTAAGGTCTGCGAACACTCTACCCTTCCCAGATCTCACTTTATGGGATATTATTGGGTATGTTATTGTGTTGTTTTACTTGTTACCTCCCTCCACAAATACCGAATAACTCAGTCCGACACATAGCGCACCTTTAGATTCATATTCCAATAGACGCACCAAAAGGTGTGGCTTTGTCTCTGTTGGAATTTGAACCCTGATCTTCCATCGTCCATTCCAGCTTCCTTGAGGTAAGTCACACCCTTGGGTGCTTCTAACACATTATTACTCATTAACTTTGAGTGATATTTACACCCAAGCAAGTAGAATACATAAAGGGTGTAGCTCTATTATGACATTGAGGATGAAACTATAAATTTTCACAGTGGACAATCAAGTGAAGAACTTCTGAAGCAGCAACACTAATGTTCACAAACCCATCGAGTATAATGATAGTAACCCAAAAAAAGTGGGAAAACCTTGATTTCCTTGAAATTCAATTACAAAATCTTTGTTGTAATCAGAAATTTAAGCATGGGAGTACTATATCATAACAAAAATTTAAGCCAGGGAGTACTTGATCATCGCAGTTAGGAATTACACCTTGAAAATGATACAACACAAAAAAAAGAGAGAAACAAAACTAAAAGCAGACACACCTTCATTAATCAACTCATAAAGTGTGACAACATCTGCTCCAGAGCAGAATGCCCTGCCATTGCCCTGCAATACATCTCAATCAAAAACTATAAAAAAAAATGTCGATACATGCAAATTTCATAAACTGAAATCTGATCCTTCGAAATTAATGAAATAGAAAGGTGAAAAGAAGGTTCTAGTATAATGTATTATTACCTTCATCATGACAAATCCAATATCTGAGCTTTCCTCCCAAGACTCATACAATCTACTTAAACGACCAGCCTTGCATTCAAAATGGAGTCAAATCAAACACTACTATAACAACAACATACCCAGTGTAATCCCACAAATGGAGTCTGGGGAGGGTAGAGTGTATGCAAACCTTACCCCTACCTTAGGAGGTAGAGAGGTTATTCCCGAAAAACCCTTAGCTCAAAAGAAAGCATGACAAAAAGGTTTGTCAGACAAGGATGATTTATGAAAGTAAAGAAGTCATGGCAAAATACTCCCTCCACAACAAAAAGAGTGTCCCCTTAGCATTTATTTTTTTGGATCAAAAAGAGTGTCCACTTACCAAATCAAGAAAGGAGTAACCTTACTTTTCCAGATTTGCCCTTATAAAGTGTTAGGTGACCAAATCTCAATACCTATTTAATTAGGGGCATTTTAGTCAAATTAACTATTATTGTCTAGACGTTAGGATTTTCTTTAAAGGTGTGCAAATGGCTAAGTGGGCACTCATTTTGATCTGGAGGGAGTATTGTAGAGTATGAAGAAAAGTAACTGCAACTGCAGCAGAAGCCAAGGCGAAACTCCTTCATGTAGTGAATTCTTAAAAGTTCTCGACTTTGATTATATGTATATGTGTAAACATAACTTGTAGAATGCCTGTAATTTGATAATCAAAATGCAAGATACAGAAACATAAACAAACATATTCTTCAAAAAAGAAAAAAGAGGGGGAAATGTTGTACCATAGAAGGAGTAAGAGAATTAAGAGCAGATGGTCTATTGAGAATAGCTGCTCTTGATTTAGCCCTTCCTTCAACCAGAACCTGTCACAATAACAACAACACACAGCAATTAGGGTTTCAAGTTGTGTAAACAGCCTCGGTAAGGCTGCGTTCTCCGGACCCGCGCATAACGGGCTCCGGGCTGCCCTTTAGTCATTAGGGTTTCAGTAGAGCATATATTTCTGCATTAACAATTTGATTAATGTTAAATGAATGAACCTGTTCTTGAAGATAATCAACTTGGGCATAGCTAGGTAGAGCAGAAAAATGTGAATAATAGTGATTAAAGCCTAGGGGTTTAGTGAGTGATAGCAAAACTTTGAGTTTATGGATTCTCATTTTGAGGAGCAGTTGAGTTCTCAAACAAGCTGCGAAATGAAGCACTGGGGTTTAGGGCTTTTGACCAGGATGAAACAGAAAATATGGCCGTCAGACCCACCCATCCAAGTTTTTAGTTCACTACTACATGGCCTTCTTCATTTTTTTTAAATTTTAAAATAAGGGTGTGTTCGGTACGGACGAAAATGTTTTTCACGAGAATATGTGAGTTTTTTATTTATTTTTTATGTTCACTATGTAAGTAAATAATGTTATTCTAAAGCATTTATATAATTTAGACAATTAGAGTACTATAGAAGATGAAAATGACGGAGATAGGCTATGAGAGTTGGGTGAAGATAAGGTAGGAATATGATATATAGTGGCGAGTACAAATTTCATCTGAAATGTTATTATTAATAGAACAGAAAATGGTCAAAAATGCCTTTGAACTATTTGAAATAGATGACATATATCCTCCGTTTATTTTTTATATCAAATGAGCCATTGCCTTCACATGATGTGACTACACGGACGGCCATAAATATTGACTAGACAATCCGACATGATAAAATATGTTGACATGACCGTCCACCGAGACAGTCCACGTGAATACAAAAAACGTTTCCTTTGCATCTATCGATGGCTCTCAATTTTTTTCTCTCGAGACCGTAATCTATCCCCAAATAAAAAGGAAAGCTTTTTTTTCTAATAAATACTAATGAAAAATGTTAGAAAAGTGAATATGTTTAGGTAAATCAACGTGAACATGTATGTTATGTTGTTAGTTGCATTACCAAAAGAATGTTGTTAGTGATGCATATGTATCAACTTTAAAATAAAATTTTGAGGCAAACAGGGGCGGACTAATCTTTGGGCAAGTCTGGGCCTTGGCACACCTCCATTTAAAAAAAAAAATTAGCGAAATAATTAATTTGGATTGTTAATTATAATTGCTAATTAGGGAAATAATTAATCTTAAACCAATTCTTTTATTGATTAGGTTTGATGAATTGTTAGAAATACTTAATTTATGATAGTAATATTGTGGTCCCAATTCAATTTTAGTTAGGCGATTGGTTATTTTAAATGTTTGATTTTTTTGTCAGATTTGAGAATATTATACAAATGTCAAAACCACAAAAAAAGATTATTTCGGTCTTTAAAACAAAAGAACTCACTAAACCTTTGAAAAATGATGCACATGTGATAAATGAACATGTTACAAATGTCGGGGTTTCAAGTGAACGAGAAACTTCAAAGCGCGCTAGGCCGAGAGAGCTTAGTATCAATTCTATTAATTATGATCCCGCTGAGCGAGCTCAAATTTGAGAATATCCTTTTGGTCAACGTGATGAAGTTAGACGTGCTCATATCAATGAAGGTCCTTGTCACCCGGATGAAAAATATGTTTTCCTGTATTCAGGTCTCGTTGGCCATCAAAGAAGTTTTCAACAAAATGTCAAATGATTATCTTACAAATACTTTGCTATTGTATATTGAAAGAGAAATTGTCGATGACTTTGACATAGATATTATTATCAATGACTTTCGCGATTCGAAAGAACGTAAATTGCTATTGTAATATAGTTATTTGAGCGCTAAATATATTATTTTTTTTATTTTAGTCAGCTCACCCTATAATTATTTCGTTAGTCCGCCCCTTGGAGGCAAACCTCCTAAACAATATAGATGGACAAAGAAAAGTTTAGAATAGTATTTATTTAGGTGGTGTTTGGTCAAACTTGTGGAAGTGTTTCTGTTTCTGACTTCTTTGGCCAAACACCCTCTTTTCAGAAGTAAAATCACTTTTTCCAGAAGCCAAAAAGTGTTTCTAGATGAGAAGAAAAGCAGAAACACAAATTTGGTGCTTCTGGAGAAGTGTTTCTGAAGAAGTCTTTTTGCTCATTCAATGATTTTTTTTGGACTCATTTACCATTTTTTTCCCACAAAATTCTTTTTAATCTCATATAATATCCCCATATAAAATAGAAATTTGGGAATAGGGGTAGGGTAGAACGTGGGTAAGAAAAAAATTCATTTTTTTATAAAAGTAACAAAAAATATGAAATAGAAATTTGAGGATGGGTAGGGGTAGGGGAGGGGGGTAAGAAAAAAAATGAAATTTGAGGATGAGGTGGGGATAGATGTGGGTAGGGCGGGGTAGGTTTGGACATATTTGAGTCATTGACTATCATATGTCGTTACATTTCTTATGTACAATATAATATTATTTTTTGATTAAATGTTGCAATTAAATAATTTTAATATTTTTTATTAAATTGTAAAGATATACAAATTTTTAGAAACATATGATAGAAAAAAAAATATTTTAAATAGTTTTAAATCTATTAAAAAGAATATTCTAGTAAATTTGCATAAATGTCCAAATAAGAAACTGTTTCTGTTTCTCATAAGCACTTCTATAATTATATGTCAAACAACCTAACTGGTTCTCCAGAAACAGATTTTGAGAAATAAAAACACCTTTCCAGAAGCTTGGTCAAACAGAGTCTTAGTCTTCTATTCATTAAATAATAATGATACAAAAAGACACAATAAAAAAAATAGACCTTCGTATAACTTCTTGCTCAACCTAAATCTGAGTCCTACTCGTCTACCAGCCTCCTTTCGTTTCCTAGTAACCACATCCTTTGTCGCGTAAATCCCCCTATACCATTGCTAAAAAAATTTGTTGTTGTTATTTTTCGTTCTTCATAAGAAGTAAATTGAGAAAATGAAATTTTACTAAAAAAGATTTAAAATCGGTAATTTTTTTATATCAATCCTATTTCAGCTCTCTTAATGCCCGCCCACACAACACACACTATATACGAGTTTCTTAGAAAAATAATGAATACCGATATATATGATAGCCCATTACATATATAGTTATATGCAAAATGGCATGTTGTGTAATCAATGTAAATATAAAATGACAAGCCAAAATCCCAACTAGTGGCTTGATAAAATAAGATTCATATATTTTTCATTTGAACGTGTGTACCCATTTTGCATGCTCATAAAAACTTATGCAATATTTAAGGAAATTCAATTTATCATTTTGAATAATTCAAATATTCGTACATGTTTTTTCTAAATTATCATCATGAAATTTTACTATTAAGTAGAATGTTAATAATTTCGTACATTTGAATAATTCAAATATATTTTAACTTGGACATGCAATTTTTTTAACTTTAAAACAATTGCTTTAGGCCTCATTTGTTTTCATTAAAATTAAGACATTTGAATGATTAAGATGCTGTCTTTAGATCTGAACACTAAATGCTTAAAATTGTTGGATTTTAACATCTGAATGTGCATTTTTAACATAATAAATATATATAAAATAAATAATTAACTAAATATTAGAAAAGTATAAATTTAACAAAATAAAATTATTATTTGATTAAAAAAATATTTATATTCGCCAGTGATGGTGGAGATACTTTGTAGTGATTGTGGTGGCAGTGATGACTAATGTTAGTGGATAGTAATGGTGGTGGTGACAGTTGACGGTAGAGGTGGTTGATGTTGTAGTGACTATCTGATATTGGTGGTTGGTAGTAGTGGTGGTGGTTGTAATGGTAGAGTTTGTTGATGTTAGTAATTGGTGGTGGTGAAGAATGTGTGGCGGTTAACGATGGTATTGATGGTAGTTGGTTGTGGTGCTAGTTAATTATGATGATGGAAGTGGTTGGTAGTTAAAATCGACTACATTAGTGGTAGACGTGGCTAATATTGGTGGCGGTGATGTTGTGGATATAGTTATAATGATATATTGGAAGCACTTAACCTTTCTCTATGTCAATTGAATCTCCTTACTCGGAATTATTGATTGCTCACGGGTAAGAGCCTTCTAAACCAAAAACGGTATTTTTCAACAAACGATGTTCAAGAAAAAAAAACTAGTTGACCATCATACAACAAAAAGAAATGTTACTAAAAATTATTTTTAATTCATTTTTCGGCGCTATCGAAGATGTATACAATGAAAATAGATGGTGAGTGCTAGATCGAATGATCAGGTCATATAGGAATAAAGTTTAAGTTTACTGATCTGTTAGGATACTTTAGCTACATACATCACTGCAGTTTCGTTTGACACATATCGTAATGATAAACGACTCGTCTCGTCTCGCCGCGTCCTTCTGTTGAATTCTCAAAACCTTCTGTCACTCTCAAAAAAGTTAACATATCTTAGTGGCGGGATTAAAGGGAGATGACACACAAATATAGCATATCTAATGTGAGTTTATGCATGAATTGATTACACCAATATTACAACCAAATGATCCCTATAAGTTTTTCCTTTTAAGCCTTTATCGAACACTTTGACTCTGTTCACCAAGCAAAGCATCAAAAATTTGAAACCTTAAGCAGGGGCAAATTTAAAAATATAGGTTAAAAGGACACCTATAATATATTTGTTCGATTAGTGTATCTGGTTGTTGGGCCCTAAGGTCCTTCGTGTGAGTGTTGGGAGTTTGATCCTCTGCTGCTACATCACTTAATATTTTTTTGCCTAATCAAATTAGACTCTGTCAATGTGTACCCTACCTTTTGATTTATAAATTATTTTTCATTTTCCCCCTCCTTTTATCTAACCCTAGTTTTGGATTAAATCCTTGCCCCTAAAAAGCCTCAAATTTGATTTTTTGTCATACTTTAGCAGAGAAGAGAAATCATTTCGTAATTCTAAACCCATCTTTCATTCTTCCCAGTGTAAACGATGAAGAGAGAACTCTTTCATTCTTCCATTCTCACAAATCACTCAATCAGGAACGCCATCCAAAATTGAGTCTATCGTCTACATCGACAATTTCTTCAGCGATAGAGTTCGAGCCAATAATTATTCTTCTCTAACAGTAAAGCTTTTCCACTTTAATTTTAATGACTAATATAGATTTTACAAATGTATTATAATAATAAATTATTTATTAAGAGTTGAAGGCCGAACTTTATCGCTAGTAATTGGCGTACTAAAAACAATAATGCTTCTGTTGTGCTCAGGGTCCTCTTCTGCCTCTGACATTAAGTGGATTCCATATCAAAAGTCATTCTTTTATTTTCTCTACAAGCAAAAAGAAAAGGTTTTTTTTTCCGGGTAAATAAAAATATTATTACTAAAAACCCGGGAGCTACAATCAATCGTTGAGGGTTCTCAATCCTCAACGTAACACAATGCAAGATAAGAAGCTAAAATCAAAAGGGGGGGGGGGGGGGGATGGGGCGTTCACTCAAAGGTGGCGTTACAAGAGGAAATTAAATCATAAAGAACTCTATAAGTTGTTGTTTTAACTTTTGCAATAACATCATCCGCCGTTAAGCTAGTGCCCTCAAATAGCAATGCATTTCTTGTTCTCCAAATCTCATACACCACTGTGCAAAAGGCAAGTAAGATGGCTTTGGATCGGATGCCTGTCCCGCGGTGCTCTTTCTTGATCCACTTGAGTGCGCTTTTAATTGTAGTCATTTCTCTTCTAATTCTCAACCATTCTCTAGTATGCTTCCAAATCTTGTGAGTGTAGGGGCAAGAAAAGAAGAGGTGAGCCCGTGTCTCATTAGCACACTTGCAGAATCCGCAAGTCTTATCATCCAAGTTAAGATAGGAGAGAGAGTCTTTGGTGGCAAGACGCTTCCTACTGATGAGCAGGCCAGTGAATGAGAATTTGGGAGGAATGAAGCCTTTCCAAATTTGAGACATCCATAGCTTACGCTCTCGAGGGGTGCGCAAAACCTCATACACAAGACCAGAATCAAATCTTCCATTGGTGCAACACTTCTCCAAGCTAGCAATTGTATTTCCTTGACTACCAAAGATGCTTATAAATGTATCTCGAATGCCACATAGTTTTTTGAATAAAAGAGAATCCCTAACACGTACCTCATATTTCCAAATAGATTGGCCTCTCAAGTAGTAGTTATTAATCCATTGAACCCATAAGGAATCCGCATTAGTGTGAATTAGCCAGATGGTCCGGGAGAGTAAGGCATGATTCCACACTTTGATGTTCATAAGGCACAAGCCCCCTTCTGATTGAGGCACACAGATCTCATCCCATGCGACTCTTGGTGGCTTACCACCCCATAAGAACTGGATGCAAGCGGAGCGTACCTTGTTGAGAACCGTAGAGTGAATAGGGAGTGCCCGAAACCAAAAGCTCTCAACACCCTGAATAGCCGATCTGATTAGTTCCAGTTTCCCCGCATAGGAAAGTGAATGGTGTCCCCATTTCTGAATGTAACCCGAGATTGCACTAGTGAATGGAGCAAACTGATCCACCGAGACAGAGAGTGGGGACAAAGGAACCCCCAAGTACCGCACGGGAAATTCACCAAACGAGAAACCAACTCTAGCCAAAATCATGTCTCGAATTACACCTTGCACTCCTGCTATGTAGATAGAAGACTTGAAAGGATTTAGTGAGAGGCCAGAAACCGCCTCCAACTCTTCAAGACACTCCATAAGAACACTAACCGAAGATACATCCCCTTTGGCGAAGAGCATAAGATCATCCGCAAAGGCAAGGTGAGTGATACCTAACCTTTTACACTTAGGATGATATGAAAATTTTCTGGCCGATGTCTTTAGCTTAAGCAGTCTTGAAAAGTATTCAATGCAAAGGATAAAAAGTGTAGGAAACATTGGGTCACCTTTCCTTAAGCCACGTTTTCCCGCAAAATAGCCGTGTAACTCTCCATTGATGGAAAGAGAGAATGAGGTAGAACTAACACACTCCATAATCCATCCAACAAATCTGTCCAGAAACTTGAGACCTCTTAGCACTGATTCAAGAAAACTCCAAGAGACCGTATCAAATGTCTTCCGTAGATCCACCATAAGCATGCACCTTGGGGAGACTCTTGCTCTATTAAAACCTCTCACAAGTTCTTGGGCAATAAAGACATTATCCACCATGTTCCTTCTTTTCACAAAGGCTCCTTGGCACTTATCGACAAGTGTAGGAAGAAACATTGTCATCCGGTTAGCTAAAATCTTTGTTATGATCTTATAGACCACATTGGTCAATCCGATAGGCCTAAAGTCACTTACCTTGGGGTCCCGATCAATTTTGGGCAGGAGGGTAAGTATGATATGATTCACTTGCTTCAATAGAACTCCAGATGAGAAAAACTCTTGTATACTCCTCACTACATCATGTCCCACATCTTTCCATCTTTTCTTGAAGAAGGCGGCTGAAAATACATCCGGGCCAGGTGCTTTGTCATTTTCAATATCAAAGAGTGCATCACAAACCTCATTAGAGGAGATATGATGCAATAGGAATGCACCGTCATCCTCCCCTAGCTTCGGACCACAATCAAGAAGCACAGGATCAATGTCGGTTGAGAGCCGAGAGGATCCTAGAAGATCAATGCCATAATTGTTTTCTTGCATTCCAGGTAGTTGTGATGAAGTTGAGGAAGAGAGGGGACATTAATGACGTTACCAATATCCAAGGATGTAGTAAAGGTAAACGTGCCTTTAGGATTCTTTTGTTTACAAGGCTCGTGAATTTTGTGTCCTTTAACTTGGACCAAAAACAAGGCTCTTGGTGAAGAGCCTTATACAAGATGTATTAGGGAAAATTACATCTTGTAATTTCGATAATTGTGTCCCTTGGATTACAAAAGATATTTGACGCCAACTTAACAGAATATTCATGGTTTTGGTTGTTGATAAAAAGAATATAAATAAACAATTGAATTTTAAATGTATGTACAAAGCAAATCATAAATGGGCGTCTAAATTCATTATTCACTTCCGAAAGCATTTTCCGACGCACAACCGTACGTCCACAATCCAATTAAATGTATCGACAGTTATGCCTCGGTTTTTTTCATTAGGTCCGATTGAAGGTCTGCTTCATTATTCCCTTTTTTTTGCTCTTTTTTTGTTTATTTTCAGATTTTTAGGGTAACGCCAGGATGACAAAGCCCACGAGGGGATTGGGGTGGTCCGGGTCAGAGCCATGACGAACATGGCACTTGCTTGATTGGCTTAATTAAGAGTTAAAGTTGTGCCCTCGCTATAAGCTGTAACTTTTGGCATGATGGTAAGCGTTTGATCATAACAAGTATTGTTGGAGCCAAGGTCATGAGCCAGGTGTTGAGGACTTAACTTCGGATTCTCTGATGGAATATGGTGTGTTAGTGTTGGTATAATCGAAGTGGCGTCAGAGCCAAGGTCATGAGTTTGATTCCCAAGAGCAACATGCTGCATGAGGCAGGTGTTGAGAGGGAGATTGTTGGATAACGCCAAATCCTGTCTATGGCAAGGCCTAGGTGGCTTGATCGGAGTCGTTGATCGAACATGACGCTTGCTTCAAGGACTTAGTTAAGAAATAAACTTGTGCCCTTGCTATAAGCTATAACTTTTTTGCATTGATGGTAATTGGTAAGCGTTTGATCATAACAATATCGTCTTTCTATTTTTTATAGAACAACTATACTAATACCCAGCTCACAAAAATAAACCCTGTCAATATCTTGATTTATCTCAGTTTTTGTTTTTGATGTCGTACAATGTTCACGGCTGCAACATATTCTCGATGAAGAACATAGCTCAAATTGTGATTCAAGTTGTGATTAAGACGATGCACGAGTCATGGTACTACACAAGTGAGAGTCTTTAGAAGCAGAAGTGGATCTAATAGCCTATTTGGTCAAGTTTATTTTTCTCAAAAGTGCTTATTTTTTTCACTAAATGCTTATTTTTAAAAAGTTAGGTGTTTGACCAAGATATTGGGAGAAAATAAGTGCTTATAGAGAGTAACAAAAGTAATTTTTCAAAAGCTAAAAATATAGCTTTTGTCGAAAAACACCTTTTTGAAAAGTACTTTTCAGAAAAATATACTTAGAAACACTTTTTAAAAGCTTAGTCAAATACTAATTGTCTCTGTGTGACTTATAGGTCGCAGGTTCGAGCCTGGAACAACGGTAAAATTGTCTTTGTGTGACTTATAGATTGCAGGTTCGAGCAGTGGAAACAGCTACTAATGCTTGCATTAAGGTAGGTTGTAACACTCCGTAAATTCGGATTAAGTGTAAATGTGTTAAATGAGTATTAGTGTGATATTTTAACCATATGAAGTCCCATCGAGATGATTTGGGTGAAATATTTGGGTTGGAATCAAGACAAATAGCGAAGTGCATAAGGTTCGATAGAATCAACTAAATTTACGATAAATCTGACTTCCAACCAGATTTCATGCAAATTCGTTGAGAATTGGAGGAATGTCAAAATATGAAAGTTTTATATCTTTGAAATACCTTTCCAACCATATGCAGTGAAGATCCAACGGAGCTCTGTGCTAGGAATTATGACTATTTTACTAAGATAATGCCAGTACCATAAAAATATGAAGTTTTGACTAAGTATAAAATGAACCTAGGAGCTCGCTGATCTCGGCTCAAAGAGAGATAGGGTTGTCCTTTAGACCTCGCTCAGCGAGGTGTAAGGTCCCAAAATAGAAAATTTCAGAAAAATTAGCTAATTATATTTTAGACAGGTGAGCTCGCTGAGCTTAGCTCAAAGCAGGGTAGGACCTTGCTCAGTGAGACAGGGGGTCCAAATGACCATATTTTAAATATAATACTTAGTCTGAAAAATCATTCACCAATTCGTTCAACCTCATAAAAAACTCTCTCAATAACGTTTTTCTCTCCTCGCATCCTCCTACAACAAGATAAGTTCGCTCATAACAATTTCTTAGTAATTCTAGCATTAAATCATGATTAGTAACATAATTCTCTAATTAAAATATAGGATTAACAACAAAATTCTTCGCAAGTGATTCAAGCTAGGGGTTGGAGTGTTCTTCATCAGAAAACAATGTAGTTCATTGCTAGAAACGATTACATGTATGTGAGGCTAACTCTCTATGTTTGAGAATGTTAATAATTCTCCCTACGCTACGTTCTTTTACAACACTACGAATTGCCTTAGAAATATAGTAAGCTTAGTTCTTTAATTAGTTGCAGAACTTCTATTCCCTAGTTTCGTAATTCGTGACTTTCATTTCGAATGTTGTGAGCTCAACACGTAATCAATATAGACTCGTGTTCGATATCCCATGAGTTTTAATTATGACATTCACTTTACTATGAACAATTAATGCTTCAAACTTCATAACCAGTTTATGAATACATGTCTCGGTCTAGTTCTATTCAGTATTCTAGTATCATGTACTTCAGTATTCCAGTATCATGTACTTCAGTATGATCCAGTATTTCAGTATCTTGTATTACAATATGATTCAATATCTCAGTATCTTGTATTACAGTGATTCAATATTTCAGTATCTTGTATTACAATATGATTCTGAGTTCTTATTTTATATTCGTGAATGTTAAACACATGTATTTGAGCCCGAGGCTGTAGTTTATGCTTTATGTACCTTTGGGCCAGAGGTTGTAGTTATGTATATGTATACTTGGACCTAAGGTCGTAGCGCACTTATATTGGGCCAGAGGATGTAACTTATTTATTCAGTTATACAGGTGGTTCTCCATTCAGGATAAAAAGTACTTATGTTCAGTTTCAATTACAGTTTTCAATTTCGTATTTATTCATGTTTATTAATTTGGGTTGCCCCTATCCTAAGCACCTCATAACTTTTTATTTCCTTCAGTTGGTTTTACATACTAGTGCAATTCAAATGTACTAACGTTCCTTTTGTCTGGAGCCTGCACTTCACGATGCAGGCCACGATTTTCAGGACAACGCATCTGCACGCTAGGATCTCTAGTATCAGAGTTGGTGAGCCCCAGTCTTTCGGGGCCTTATAATTTATTTTACAGTCTTTTATATTATAAACAGTCAAGTATGTCGGGGGTCTTGTCCCGACAAACATTTAGCATCTCAGTACTATTCAGAGTCTTCATAGACTAGAGTAGTTATTAGACAGAGTTATCAGATTTTCATATTTGTCATGTTGGCACTTTTACTATGTTTAGACTTATTCAGTATTTTCCGCACTTAATGATTATTCAATCAAACTTTTAGTGCATCAACATGTGTTGGTTTATTCCACTTTCAATATGTTTTGAATTCACATATTGATTTAGCTAGTCAGTTGGTTCGCTTGATCACATACAATCAGATACCAAATATTGTGTTACGTCTAGGCCATGGTTCGGGATGTGACATAAGATGTCTACATCACACCCCTTAGGGTGCGACCCTTCTCTGGACCCTATTAACAGAGGATGCTTTGTGCCAGAGGTGAATCTAAAATTTTTAGAGCATGGTCCATGGATGCAATGTGAAAAAAGGGGGAAGAATACATTAAATAGGAATTCATCCATGTTCCTCTTGATAAATAACTAAGCTTTTAATCAAGTTTACCATTAAGTCATTTTTGGCATGGTGCGAACAGTTAATATTACATTAATTCTAAAAAAAATATGTACATAATATACCAATTTTGTGAAAAAAATCATAAATTCATATGCCCCAAAAATTATACATAAATTTGGCCCTACTTTGTGTACTGATCTATCCCTGCTAATTAGAAGGAGAAGAAAACAAATCATATGCATGTTGATCTTTGAGAAGTATTTATTTAAAGGAATTGTTAAGAAAGCTTAAAAGGGTAAAGGAACCATTATTAGTAGGGATGTCAATGGGGCGGGGCGGCAAGGTGCCTTATATAAATCCACCCCGCACTATTCATGACAGAAGACTTTGATACCCATACCCGCCCCACCGCCCACCAAGCCATCCCCCATACCCCGCCCCAATTGGAACGGATGCGGGGCGATACCCGCATTTACCCGCCCCACTGACATCCCTAATTATTGGTGGCCTAGAAATAGGAAAAGAATAAGGAAGAAATTCTTGACTTGAGAATAATGTCCCAACGCTTTAGTTTTGAGTTAAGATTCTGAAATTCCATTCCCCAAGAAGAAGAATCTGACCTTTTTTCTTAAACCCCGTCCTTTTCCCCACTAAGGAATATCATTCCGTGGTCATTGCTAACCAGTGCCTTCACCTTGGGGTCAACAGCCACGCACCAATTCCGTGTGTCTTTGCTAATAATAAGCAGTTGCATATCCATAATTTAAGCTTTATGAATTACATCTTTAATATTAAACTTAAGATTATGTTTCATGTCAAAGTATTGATTCATACCGGTACTCTGCATCAGTCTCTACTAATCAGTTTTCATGTACAACACAACACAAAGTACCATTATACAAGTAAATGTGAATTCAGAATTTCAAGTGTATGAATTTCTACGACGTCCTCAATTTAATACTACAAGAATAATTAAGTTCACAATCAAATATTTAAATATAATTAATAAATTTCAAAAAATGTTGGATTCAAGAGAACCAATAAAGTGTCATCCAACACCGTTTATTGAAAAAATGCACCCATATATATTATAAGAACCTCCACAAATTTCAAACTCTAGCTAACGCAAAATATAAGTTAGAGCTGTGATAATAGGTAAACAAAATTGTACGTAACTATTGATCATGCATTGACAAGCTCCGCCACCCTAAGATGATTCGAAATGCTCTTCTTTTTTTGTTGTTGATAATTTTCATTGCGAGCTTCATTTTTTACTTTAAAGTAAGATGTTAAAAAAGGAAATGCAAGTACAACAGCACATGTTCTCTTCTTTAAAGTGGGAGAATATATATCATGAAAATAACATAAAGAAAGCAACAAAAGAGACGAGGAAGAAGAAGATAGATTGGAAATAGTAGGAGTAGCAGCAGTCATTAATTGCTTTATTGCAACATCAAAAGAAAGGCAACTTAAGTACTTTTAATGTACCATTACTACTTCTAATTCAATTTATATATTACTACTTTTTATTTTTATTTTTGGATGTTTCAATAAGTTTCACATCATTCCATTTCTATAAAACTTTCACAAAAAATTATTCTACTTTTAAATTTTGATGTGATTTTTTTTTTTTAATCAAACAAGCTTGTCAACTGTAACTTTAATATTGATATAATGTATCAGTCAAGCTAACACCTCCGTATAAAATGAAACGGATGGAATATTATTTATGGTTTGATATAGCAACACTAAGCAACTATTAAATCCTTTTTACCATAACAAAGGAAAACTGAGAATGACAAACAACTTCACTGTTAGTATATATGCAAATATATTTAATTTTACGTAATTATAGCCTAGAATACGTCACGTATATAAGCCAATTAAGCTAATGAAATCATCAAGGAATTATCATCTTTTCATTCACAACACAGTTTCGCAATGAATAACATGATAAGTATCTTACTTGTAGGGGCTATATATTTTTGGTATACTTAAGGTTTACAATATTATAGTCCGGTGCAACTCAATAAGATTTATTAAATCTCAGAGAAAGAATTTATCATTTTAGCTTAAAATGCACATCTTCACTTCATTCCTATCCACATGCCAGCAAAACAATATAAGGGAATGCTGCTTTATGCCTATTCCACTTTACCTAAAGGTTGTAATATATTCCTCCAAAGTGCATAAAATTCCCTAAGATATCAGAATCAGTTGATCCTTTTCTTGAAAGTTCAGCTGAAAACTGATGTGCATACCTGTTCAGAGGTTAGGAATTTTTACTATTTTATATCAAGACAAAATAATTAAACATAGATAACATGTTCGGTGAAGAGTGGTATGTTTACAATTTACTTATAATAGCCATAATGAAATCCAACATCATGATCAAAGTGACCTCGAGGATCAATTCAATGATGGCAAAGAATTATAAAACAGTAAAATAAAAAATTTCTCTTGCATATTTGTCCAAAGTATTTACCTATACATCAGACTTATCAGGGGCGGAGATAGGCTTTAATATATGAGTTCGGAAGAATCCAATAGCTTTTGGCCTGTACATATGTTAAGAAATTTGCTAATATGTCCAACATTAAATTCAGAACTTTGTTACTAACACTTAAAATCGCTGTCCTAGAATCTAGTACCCATATGCTGCACTGTTTCAAATAAAGTAATCAGCTAATAACGTATTAGGATTCTCACATGCAATCAAAATAAACCACTATTTTTACTCATTCTGATAGTTTCTGAAATATGCCTGGCAGTGCAAACAAAATACAGCAGATAGAGACGTATCATTGCAAAGTGAACAAGAAGGTGGTGCAAAAGAGACTAAGCATTTCATAAACAACTAAGTTTGATTCCCTATGAAACGTAAAAACTGGTGCAAACAAGATTCAGAAATCTATGGTGTGTTATTTTTACGAGTGAACTAGAAAATCAATTAGCAAGGAGATAATTGAGATACTCAAGTTCATCTCAGACAAAAACCTATGACACACAAACTGACATGTACTACATATGTTAAACAAATAAACGGGCACAAGAGAATGTAAAAGTAACTACTACTATTATAGTATTATATTCTTTCTGGGTATCATTAGACCAAATTAAGGTTTGAGTCAAGGAGAAGGCAAGTAGTAATCTTCGAGTTGTCATGTTTTCCATCAGAAAACTAATAAAGCAAGTAGTATCAGTTTATTTCTACTTTCAAAGGGGGTCCCAATGCCTCGGAGATGGTGTTTTATACCAATTAAAGAATAGGAACTATCTAACTGGATTCTCCATCTATTTTAGTTCCATCCAGGCTGAATAATAAGTACCAAACTTCCTGAAAGACAAAAAAGAATTTGTTCCTTATTCCATCTTGGCCTTCAGACAAAGCCAAGGAGAAGCATCTCTTGACAATTTCTTTACCTTTTTATCTTCTTCCCTTTTAGTAGTACTAAATTACTGGAAAGAATGCTCAACATATTCCAAAAGTTAATATCACTAAATGCAGGGCAAGATATTGCATGCAAGTCTCTAAGCATCCTGAAAGCACTGCCCAAAGCAGCAGGGACCAGGGGCTTCTCCTGAACACACTTTAAGAAGTTAACACAAAATTTCTCCCTAAAACTGAAAGAAAATATAGTGTACGTCTTAAAAAACGGGAAAGGAAGTAACTGGATGGCAGAACAGGGATTTGCCAGCACATAAGAAGAAAGAACATCGATAGCAGTGAAATGGACAAATGAGGAAGAAGCTCCGAAATCATGGAGTAACTTCTTTTTATCCAAGGCAACCTATAGTCACCATAATCAAATAAAACATGTATATAGGAAATAATCCCTCAACTAATTCTTTATATAGGACCCGCAAAGTTTAAGTGTTCTATTGGAAAAACGGGACTAGTCCAGGGGGGAAAATATGTATTATCCCAAAAAGAAATGCATTGCACTTTTTTATTTTGATATGAAATAAGAGAAGCATATCTCAACCATTTTCATATCTCTTTCCTTTGTTCTTTATCCAATACCGAGTACTTGAAGCTCTAGTCAACAGAATCTTCCATTTGAAAGGAAAAATGGTTTTGAAGGTTTCAAGAAATCATACATCGATCATTAGATAGTGGATACTTTCAGTCAGTATCAGAAAAAAATCCAATATTAATTCTGCGAATATGGTTCCAAACTTTGCCAGATGAAGAATATGAGTACACAAAAGTCGCTGGTGGATCAATTCTTTGTACCTATTGTAAGGTGTTTAAGTTTTTCAGTAAGTTCTAGTGCAGAGGAATATCATGCTAGGACCCACAAACATGTAAAACTGGAAGGATGAGATCTCTTTTTGAGCCGGCTGTGAAGATTCGATTGGTTCTAGCGTTCAACTGGCCCTATCCAAGATTCTATGCTTCACCTGGACCCCCTCCCTCTTTTACACCTCATTCGCTTTATAAGAACTCTTTGGAAACATCTCTGGTATGTGAAGTTGTACAAGTAAGGACATACATAAAAGCGGTAGTAAACAGTTCTCTTGAACTGAGTATCAGGAGCAAAATTGTAGTCTGGAGAATACAGAAGAATCAAGATTCACATTCAAAGGGCAAGACTAGACCGAGACTAAGTACAGAAGATCACTTTCAGGTGCGTTATGACTAGTTAAACTACCTATCGTGCATGTTTAAGTCGCATCATGAGATTTATATGCTAATCATCATACAGAAGACCAGAAGATGTACCATCATCACCACCCGGAGAAGAGCATGCACCATTCAACAAGAATGTCCATCCCTGAAAGGCATCTGTTCCTGCAAGGTGGAAATGGCAACGGAGATTCAGGGCTTGTCCTATCAACTGATGCTAAGCCAAGATTGAAATGGACACCAGACCTCCATGAGAGATTTATAGAAGCAGTTAATCAACTTGGTGGAGCAGACAGTAAGTGCACACAAAATATATCAATTTCAATAAGCAACAGGAGGTTGTTATTTCATGAAGATATTAACTGCAACATTCTTCTACTGCAGAAGCCACTCCAAAATCGGTTTTAAAGCTTATGGGGATCCAAGGATTAACCTTGTACCACTTAAAGAGCCATCTTCAGGTTAGTTCTTATTCCCTTTATGGCATTACAAAATCCACACAATAAACAAGACATTTCAAAAGGGCCATAGCCTTGAAAAAGATTTAGCTACCAAGGCAATAATTCCAAACGAAAGAACTGGTGGTAAGCGGGAAAAACATCTTTTAAATCAGCTGCAAGAAATTTTTAATTGTTTCATTCAAAACATTTAAGTGCAATGCTGCCATATATGCATTTTTGAATTGGGAAAGAAAACTGACCAAAACTTTGTATCTGGGATTCTGAGCTGGCAAGATCACAGACAAATATAGGCTTTTATTTTCTTTCCATCCAAAAACACTGAAGAGTACTTCTTACATTAAGATACTTTTAAATTGTGCCAGAAACTAACACTTTACAAAATGCTGGCAGAAATACAGACTAAGTAAGAATCTCCATGGACAAGCAAATGCTAGTGGAGCAAATAAAGCTGGTAAGAAATCAAATACCTCTCGTGAAAATAAGAATTCAGAAAACCTCTTTCACGGAGATGGAACATTTGTAAACGTTCTGAGTTTGTGAATAGTTGCAGCAGCAGGAATAGATAGGATATCTGAGAATAGTGCAACATGTATGAGTAATCCAAGCATGGGACCCCAACCAAACAAGTAAGAACAAACAACATCTAGTCCTTAATTTAAATCAGTCATCCTTATATTTCAAGTCTCAGCAAGAAAATCAATTTACATTATTCTGACAAATAATTATCTATTCAGAAACATACAAATAAGTGAGGCAATACAAATGCAAATAGAAGTGCAAAGAAGGCTTCATGAGCAGCTTGAGGTATGAAATTACTGCAGAATTCTCTTACGTATGAGAAGTGAGAGCAAAAGCCTATATATGTCAAAAATACTTGCAATAAAGCTAGAAGCGCGAGAGCATTGAAACTTGAAAAAAAAAAAAAACTTTCATCCTCTAAATAGAAGACTTCACAGGGAAATTAAGTACTCCAAAAACATCTCCTCATATTTGTAGAGATAAGTTAACTAACTTGATATCTTCAACAGTCTTAGTCAACAAGCCTAGCCCACATGTTTTTGTTTCAAGGATTAAGAATCTAATTTGGCGTGCATAGGGGGTTTTTTCTTGTCAAACTTTAAAATCAAGGAATTTTTTCCTTGACGGCTTCTAAATGAGGCCTAATTGAACTGATATAGGTACAGCGACATTTACAGTTACGGATAGAAGCTCAAGGGAAATATTTGCAGTCCGTGCTCGAGAAAGCACAAGAAACCCTTGGGAGACAAAACATGGAAACAGTAGGATTAGAGGCAGTCAAAGTTCAACTATCAGAATTCGTATCCAAAGCATCCAATCAAAGCCTGGACTCTGTATTTCCGGATATAAAAGAACTATCAGGATATCACAGCCAACCAACACAAGCTACACATCCAGCAGATCGTTCAATCGACAGCTGCTTGACCTCCCGTGAAGGCTCTTTGAGGGACAACGCAATGCATGATAACCAAATTGGATTGAGGCCTTTCGACTTTACACCATCTATAGAGTGTAAGGAAATTGAAAATGACACCAGGCTACAGCAAACAGAACTACGATGGTGTGATAACCTCAAGGAGAACAGAAGATTATTATCCCCAATGAATGAGGGTAGAGAAAAAGCATTCACCAGAGAGACGGACTGCAATAACTTATCAATGAGCATTGGACTTCAAGAAGGAAAACTGAATGGAAGCAGGAACCATTTAGATGGAAACGTCAATGGAAGGGACGGAGATGTCAAGCTTTTTCACCAGGCAGCCAACAGAAGTGAATACTGGCCAGAGAGGCAGAGATCTTCGCAAGAGTATAAGCTGTCTTACTTTGAACCTAAACTGGATCTAAACATGCATGATGAAAATGATGCTGCTTCAAGTTGTAAGCAAATTGACTTAAATGGTTTCAGTTGGGGCTGAGGAAACTTACATAACAAAAGCCAATCATGAGATCAGAGGACAGATAATTTGCGTATAATATTTTGTCCACATGGGAAACATAGCCCGATGGTCGCTTTGGAAGGAAAGAATGATGTATAATAACTAAAATTCTAGATCACATACAATATTGTAACAACATTTGATCTGCTCATATCTTATTTTCTGATCTCATATTTAACTTTCATCCAAAGTTTCACCCAGAATAATATTTTGATAAACTTTAGCAGTTGAGTGTTCCTTAACTCTAAAATTATTGTTGTACATACGGGTTCATAAGTGAAACTCTTATTAGGAATATATCATGAATTTTGCAACTCCATATGTTGCAAAATCTTATCACATTCCAACAGCCGTATGCTGCTTAGATTACAATCAAATCCAAAGCCACTTCAATTGAATAGAGAGTCTCAGATATCAGAAATCAAATCAATGTCCTTGAAATATGTCTAACATAATGCATTAAGAAATTTACATAAATACTACTATCAGTTTTCTCAAGTGTCACACTTAACAGATTAATAATATAGAACTTTTCAAGTGTTATCAATAATCCTTTTCGCTCGGGAAAGAAGATCCATTGAAGTTCAGAACAGAATGTTGATTACAGTTTCCTTATGGTATATCTCCCTAAAAATCCAATTTTTATAAGGTGAACTTCTCTTTCAACCTCAACCTAATTCTCTCAACATCCAAACTATAAGAAAAGTATTTATAATTTAAGCTTGGTTCTAAGTTGGCCGCTCTTTTCATTAATAGACAAGACGACGACAACAACATACCTAATGTAATTCCACCACAAATGTTAGGATGTACGCAGAACTTACCTGGGGCAAATTTATAGGGTGGTGAGGGTGTTCCCCAACACACTTGACGTTACATTGTATATATTGGATAGATTTTATGTACATATATTAACTTTTGAATATCTTGAACAAATGCAAAAAGTTAGCTCAAGCAGTTCAGGGTGCTCAGAATTGTCTTTAATGTCCTAGGTTCGATTCCGAGGGATAACATTATTTTTTATATTTAGCTTTTGTGGGGTTGAGATCTGTTTCCGATAGACCCTCTGCTCTCAAGAACATGGGAAAATTCACAATGTTGTGCCTGTGTTGACATTTAACAAACTTCAGGCATTTTATCGAACACCAAAAAAGCACAAGCAGTAGCAAATGCAGAAATTCAAACGCAAAATTGCTTCAAATAGCGCTATACTAAGGCCATTTTTTCAAAATACGTGCACAAAATAACAACAGCGAGAGGAACAAAGCAAGAGCAATATATAATATCGTAAATCTACGAGATATTATATTCGAATAAAAGAGGCTAAAGGGAAAATTCCTTAATATGCTTTGTATAAGTAGGGGGCAACTTATAAGGTATCAAATTCTCGTGGATATCAAGAGATTTTGGGGACTTTAAAAATTGAAAAATGACTTTTCTAATCAAATTTGAGAAAATAAGTTCACACGACATTTCACCAACCATCCTATCATCATCCACCCCACCCCCCAACCATCAAACCGTAACATCTCCCACAACACCACGCACCTCCCCACCCCCCTCCAATTTTTTTTTACTTAAGAAAATAAAATTCTTTTTTGGTTTTCTACCAACCCCTCCAAAAAATATTTTTTTATAAAAAAAACTTTAGAAAACTTTTTTATTTTTTTTGGTTTTTTGCGACACCCCCTCCCTCCCGCCCCAACACCCCAACACACCACCCACTCCCTCCAAGAATAATTTTTTTTATAAAAAAGGTTTTAAAAAGTTTCTTTTTTGTTTTCTACGACCCTCCCCCCGTCCCCAACACCCCACTCACCCCCTCCAAAAATAAATATTTTTTATAAAATATGTTTTGAAAAGATTTATTTTTAGTTTTCTACGACACCCTACCCCACCCCTCCAAAAAAGTTATTCCCTTATCTCAATTTATGTGATATATTTTTCTTTTTAGTCCGTTCCCAAAAGAATGCTTATTTTACAACAATTTAACTTTTAAATTTACATTTTAAGCTATTCAAAAGTACAAAATGTTATTAATAATCAATTTAAATCAAGCAAACGATTTCAAAAATAATAGTAATTGAATTAAAATGGACCAACACTTTAAATTAAGAAACAATCCTAATTCCTAAGTAAGGTGGCAACTCCAATAAGAGATAATTTCATAGATATCTTCATATTTAGTTTAGTTAACACCGTCATTCCTTGTGGCCTGCATATTATGCTTTTTCATGTTTAAATTTTTTCGTAATAATTTTAACATATTTATTTATCATTAATATAAAATTATTGCAATCTAACCATTTTGTCATGTTTAGTATTACATTGCTCTCATTTTATAACATGTATCGTTGTATATGCCGAAAAGCCCAATGTCAGTCAAATGATGCAAGAATTTTCATTAAGTTTTTTTTTTTAAAAGGACCGGTTGATAATGTAAGTTATGCCTTGTTTTGATGATTTGACAATCATATATGAGGAACCAGGTTCGTTATTAGAGGGACCAATTTAGGCCGATGCAAGTCAATTCTACAGCCGTAAAACTTCTGACATAGTGACGGTGTCGCAACATTGTTGCAGAGTTGTTGCGGCTCTCCTATTGATCCAAGGTTTAAGATTTGTCACTTTTTCATCTATCATATATATATACAACATGTTAAGGAGTGAAAACCTAATCTTGCACAATGCAAAAATTGTTCTCACTTTCATCTGCAAGCTGCCGAGTTCATCAATATTTCAGACAAAGCTAAAGCTGCAACAAACTAAAGGACCTATTTTTATACAAATGAATATGTCTAAGTCCTAGGTATGTTGAGTCTTTGTTTTGTTGTTCTTAAACTTGTAAACCTACTATTCTAGTAAGTTGTTTGTAGGCCGTTTGTTTTCTCAAGTCTTTGAACTGTTTGTTTTGACTAGAGTTAGTCAAGATTAGTCTTTGCAATAGAGGAATTGTAGAGATCTTGCAATAGAGTTATCGTAAGAGTGAAAGATTAAGAGTTTAACCCCTAGGTTGCAAGAGGTTGTAATCTAAACATTGCTCAGTTCTTAGTGTAGTTTTGGAAAAATTCTACTAGGGTAGTTCGTGGTTTTACTCCCTTGACCAATGTGGTTTCCACGTAAATATCATATATTATTTACTTACTGCTTCAGCTAAGAGAACAGTTAGAGATTATGGTTCTCTGCACTGTTTGGTGGACTCGTATATTAGGTATCAGAGTTTTTTTTTTCTAAAAGGTTAACATCCAGAATGGATCTTTCTCATGACTGCTCTACCAAACATAGAAGAAGTACAATCGACCACAAGACCATCAAGATTCAATGGAAAATACTATGGGTTATGGAAGAAAAGAATGCATGATTTAATCATGATTGAGGACTCTGAACTATAGGACATTTTTTGCGATGGTCCTTATGTTCTCATGAACACATATCTGGAAGGCATTCCAATGACTGCAAAGTCACGAAGGGAGTATAATGATGTTGACAAAAAAGCAGTAGAGAAGAAATTCAAGGCAAAGAAGATTCTTATGTGTGAAATTGGTCCAGATGAATACAATCACATCTCAGTGTGTCTTACTGCAAATGAGATTTGGAAAGCTCTCCAGACTGCTCATGAAGGAACAAGTCAAGTGAAGTAGTTCAAAATAGACATGTTCACCACTGAGTATGAACAATTTAAGATAAATGAGGGTGAATCCATTCAAGACATACATACCAGGTTCACCTACATTATCAATGAACTCCACTCTCTAAGCAAAGTCATTAAAACCAACAAACTCATTCACAAGCTTATGAGTGTTCTGCCCATCTCCTGGGAAAGCAAAGTAAATGCTATCCCAGAAAGTAAGGATTTGCGAAAAATGTCCATTGATGAGCTCATTGAAAATCTCAAAACCTATGAGTTGAAAAGACAAAAAATGATGAGAGGCGAGATTCAAGGCTGCTAAAAGTGACTCAAGTGGTGACGAGTCATATATGACGTACTTCACTAGAAGATTTCAGAAGATGGTCAGGAAAAATGGCAGATTCCCAAGGAAAGTAAGCACAAACAAGAATCCACGTGGAAATGACTGCTATCATAAGTATGGAAAACCTGGACATTTCATCAAGGAATGTCCTTTTCACAAGCAGGACTACTACAAGAACAACTCTGAAAAATGGTGAAGAGGAACCAGGTTCCTGACAAATTCAAAAGAAAAGATGCAGCTGACAACGTGGTAAACTCTGGTTGCTAGGGAGCTTGCTCAAGCAAATATGAAGATGAAGGTGATTAAGAAGATACATCCATGATGACCATTGATGATGAAACTTTAACATATGAGTCAATATTTGCGCTCATGGGTAAATCAGATGCTAATGATGACAATGAGGTAAACTTTCTTGATGCTAAAAAAACCTTGAAACGTTACTCTAAAAAATTGATGTCATTAGTAAATGTGTTAATTGATGTTTATCATAGTCTTCTAAAAAGAAGGATATTCTAACTGAAGAATGTGGTGAAACAGAACAAGAGAAATATGAACTGGCTGATAGGGTCATAAAATTAAAGGAATAGGTTAAGGAAGTTTCTAGGGAAAATTTATTGTTAAAAGGTCTATATAAAAAATGGATGGACACTCCCTATAAAGGAAAAGAATGTTGGAAGTGAAATTCAGTTTGAGTTTGAAAGAGAGCTAAAAGGTTAAAAGGATCTTACTGCTGAACCTGAAAAGAATAGGCAACTTCAAAAAGATCTGAATAGAGTAAAAATGATCTTGATAAGTCACTTCGATGGACCTAGTTCTCAGAAGTGATTACGTCTATGTACAAGAGCAACACGGGTAGTAGAGAAGGTGTTGGATTTCAAAAGGCAAAATTTTCCTTTGATCCATACATCAAGTATGCTAACAATTTGGATAATCGGTTGTGCACCCACTGTGGCAAAACAGGTCATTATGAAAATGCATACAGGGACAAAATTCAAGTTGTTAAGAAAAATATGAAACTTGTTGAAAAGGTGTCTAAAAATGAGAGACCCTGTCCCTGAAAGAAAAAAATAGTCTACCTGCTTGTACTAAAAGAAGTCTCATTAATCTTTTTTACCATCTCAAAGGACCCATATTGATTTGGGTTCCTAAATTTAATAAATGATTTTGTTTGTAGATTGGAGTAAGAGAAATCAGTCACAAATGGTATATTGATAATGGTTGCCAGAAGTACACGACTGGAAGAACGGAGGATTTTCTCTCACTCAAAATCTTTCAAGGAGGGAGTGTGTCATTTAAAATGGCAAGAAATGGTACATTCTTGGCGTGGCCAAAATTGGAAGACTCTCTCTCATGCGATTGAGAATGTCTACTATGTGGATGGTTTGGAATATAGATTGCTAAGTGTTTCATAAATCTCTGACAAAGGAAATGAAGTAAACTTTACTTCAGCAGTATGCACTGTCACAAACATAAAATATGGGGAAGTGATTTTGATAGAAAAATGATTCAAGAATATCTACGTGGCTGATTTTAAATCTCTGAATGAGAATGATCTAACTTGTCTTAGCACGCTAGATGATTATACTAAACTATGGCACAGACGGCTTGGACATGCAACCTTCTCTCTTCTGAACAGACTAGTGATGAAGGACCTAGTTCGTGGGCTACCAAAAACAAAATTCTCAGATTACAAAGTGTGTGATGCATGCGTGAAAGGAAAGCAAGCCAAATCTTCCTTTAAATCAAAGAAGGTTGTGAGCACCTCTAGGCCAATGATATCATTAATATGGATCTATGTGAACCAATGAGGATTCCAAAAAGAGGAGGAAAGAAGTAATTTTTTGTCATTTGACTATTCCATATTCACATATACTCTGTTTCTAAAATCTAAAGATGAAACATTTCCTGTGTTTGTTGCATTTGTGAAACAAATTCAAGTCAAGATGGGGAACAAGATTGTAACATGTGGTTGATCATGGAATTGGGTTTGATAATGTAAAGTTTGATGAATTATGTGTTGAAAATGGCATAAGCCATAATATCTCTACACCAATAACACATCGATAAATTAGTGTGGTAGAAAGGAAAAATAGAACTCTTGAAGATATGGCTAGAACAATGTTAATAGCTAGTGGTGTATCTAAGAGTTTTTGGGTTGAAGCTGTCAACACCACCTACCATTTGATAAACAGAGGCATGATCAGGTCCCTGCTAAAGAAAACTCCATATGAACTACTGAATGGAAGAAAGCCCAAGCTGACCTTCCTATAAGCTTTTGGGTGAAAATGATTTTTCCTCAACAATGGTAGAGAGGCTCTGGAAAAATTGATGCTAGAAGTGATGAATGTATCTTCATTCGATACTCATCACACAACGAGGCATATAAAGTGTTCAACAAAAGAACACAATGTGTTAAAGAAAGTGTGCACATGATTTTTGATGAGTCAAATATGCTTGGAGACAAAGGCAAGCAAGATAATTGTTATACCCCGTAGTTCTGACCCTACGTATGAGAGCGTACGAAAGCATGTAAGACTTAAAATTTTCTAAAGATAGGTTGACGGATTGTTCCGGATGGGTTTTAGTCAACTTTGAGGCGGGTTATGACCCGATACATTAAGAATTCCTAAGTGTTTCAAAGGCCCAGGGCGTAGTTCGTTGAGTCTAGATTCCAACGCAACCAACCGTTCGTCGATAGGACGTCGGAGTAGAAAGTTATGGGAGTTACAAGTTCGGTCGCAAAGCGGACGAAATGCGTTTGAGCAAAACAGCGAGCGCGCGGATGCGAGGCATGGCGCGCGGAAATGCGAGGCCGCTGAAGTTGCAGCGCGCGCTGGAAAGCGAGCATGGCGCCGGAAGTTCGAAGAAGCTGCAGAGGTTTGATGCAGCGCCGAGGCGAGATTCGGAAAAACTTAGGAAAAGTCAGATTTTTCTTTTAAAAGACCTTGGGAGGGTGACAAGTGTCCCCCCCATCTGATTTTGCATGCACTATATTGACCAAGTCTTCAAGACTTGGTCATACTTCATCTCTCTCTTAGACAAAAGCTCTTCCTTCTCTCTTAAAAGTTCAAGCTCATCCTTCTCTCTAAAATCCCAAGAGAAATTCTAGCCTTAGGAAAAATCTGAAAAGTTAAGAACAAGAAGGAAGCTTGTGGCTAGCTTGTTGGTGGTGTTCTTGACAAGGAAGATAGCAAAAATATTTGGAATAAGTTTGACTAAAACTTTAAGGTAACATTTCTTCCTTTAGAATTAGTTTCTAGTGTTACATGTTAAGAAGAAAGAACTTGTGGTAGTGAATAATGCTCTTAGAGTCATTGCATGTAAGAAATATGGTTTGGATGTGAAAGAATTGGTTAAGAAGATTATGTGAGCATGTTGTAGCCTAAAAACTACCTTAGACTTGTTAAGTTAATTGTTTTACCTTTTGGGGAAGAATTTTACACACCCAAGTTTAGGTGTGTAATCCCCTTGAGATGTTTGGATTGTTGGGCCTAAGAAGTGGCGTTTGGATGTTGAATTCGGACCTTAAAAAGGTGGCAAAGTATGTAGAAACAAAGGAAATGCTGCCCAATTTTCCATAGAATTTAGGGGCTTTGAACTTAGATTATTCCTACATTGAAATTAGAGGTTAATAAACATATTATGGTTATTATAGGTTGGCATATTACTTGCGGTAGTTTGAGCTTAGCAAGTGGATTGACCGAAGAGGTATGTGGAAACTTTCTTATCTTTTGAGCATGAGTAGTTATAACTATATAGTACGGTAGACGTACGTGTTTTGAATGAAGTAAATCCTTTTGTTATACTTGACTTGTTTTAAGGAAATGTCTAAGTTGGTTGGGTTAAGAAGTTAACCCGCTTGTTCTTAAGGAATGGTTTATCCTAAATAAGGTAGACAAGGATTTCTTGACATAATGAAGTATAGAGTACTTTTGGTGTGAAAGTATTGAATATTGAATTATTCTAAAAGATAAGTGTAACACCCCATTTTAAACCGGAGTCGAAAACGGGAGTACTAGCGAACCCTGCTGCAATAAAAGTGTTAGAAAATAAATAAAAGTGCTAAAAGTGCAAAAGAATGCTAAAATGTTTAAAATGTCTAAGGGTTCGCGGAGTCGCCACCTAATTAGTTTGGGTGAATTAGGACACCTAAATGTTTAACTAGTTTAAAGTAAAACATTAACTCCATTTTAAGGTCTGCTAAACTTAATGAGATTCTGGGTAAGGGCTCTTTATTATCCTAAAGGGAAGGGGTTAGGCACCCTCTAAGATCCGCTAACTTGCGGTTGTCCTGCCAAACCTAGGGTAATTATTATGTTAAGATGCATGTTTTAGAAAGCGAAAGATATTTTTTGTAAATAAAATATGTTTTCCAGCAACCTAAAAATGCAAAATTTGCAAAAGTTAGTTTGAAGAAAAGCATGAACTCATAACATGTTAAATAAGGTATATATAATGTAATAATGTGAAACCTATTGCGATTAATTGAATACCTATAGAATATCTTTTATGCAAGGGGAAGACAACATATATATTGTATGTGAATGTTAATAAGCATATATAAGAAGATAGGTTTCTTGGGCCAAAAAAAAATAATATTTTAGCTACCTAAATGGTTATGCACAAAAATTATTAAGTGGTTTGATGATTTAAGCAATTAACTTAAGAGGGGGGCAAACTACCTTCTAATTTATTGCTTCAATATTTAACTACTCCAAATGTTTTACTAATAGTGTAATGTTAGACAATTATATTACAATAAATGAATGGGGCGGGGAAGCAGAAAATAAAATGACCCTAAGGAATGATGGCGGGAGCATTTCGCTTGTGGCTTTAGGATATCAGATGTGAGATGCAATGAGGGATGTAGTCACGGATCTTCATTTGGGAAAATAGCGATGAGTCTCGTATTGAGATTCTTCCCTTTGCTCCAAGGCATTGGGTTTCATGTAAAAATAAGAAAAGATAAGGATTAGTACATGTCCAAATTTTATTCAAAGAACATGTAAGCATTTAATGCGATGCTTAATCTTACGCAGATATGGGGACCAACAGAGGGCAAAAAATAACTGATAATGGACAAGTATACAGACAACACAAATCATCTTCCAATACATATAGTTCAGAACTTGAGTCTACTATTATAGAAAACAGTCAAGACATCAGGTAACAATATAAGATGGGGCGTAGGCGGATGATAAAGAAACAAGAAGCGGTATGTAGGCGATGCGATGGATCGAGGCAAATCCCAAGACATAACATTTTCATTTCAAGAGGGCCAACTTAGCGCAGGTTTACGAATGCAAGTATTCAAGACTACATTTAAAGGTGTGCTTAAACAACTGATAGGAAAATGCTTAACATGGACAATTTAGAAACCAAGATACAATGAACACATGTAGACAATTTAGACAGATGTGTGCAACATCCTATACATATAAAGCTTATTCAAGTCATTTCAACTAAACCCTCTTGACAGCTTTGATGCCCAATCGTAACCTAGGCATGTCGATATATGAAAACATAATCATACACCAAGATAGAATGCAATAGGAATCATGGCTTAATATGGTCTAAGTTGGTTCCCTAAATGCAAGATGCTATTGTAGACACCATTTGGATCACTGACATGGGCTAAACCCGATGAACGCGTCTGCGATAACGGATCACTACTTAACAGGAATCTGATTCCATAGATGCAAGAACACTACTGCAGGTATCATTTCTTGGAAGAGAGCAAATTTCAAGAAAGCGGGGCATGGCGAGCTAGGCGTCTTAGTCTCGTATTATTCATATTACATTAGAATAACCAATTCATAATGGCAATTAATTGACTGAACCTTAGAACAATATCTATCACAAAACATTTCGCAAATAAGTATCTGCCATCACAATCAAACAAATAAATATTCACCAAACCGGGACTTCACTATTCGCCGAAATAACCTTGCATTTATCGTAATCCAAGCAGAACTGAACAGATAAATTCTAACATTATACTAGCACGAAACACACGAAACAAAACTGCAGAAATTCAGCAATGCGACGAAATCAGTAGGGAGTGGAATTTTACCTTCTCCGGACAGCGAGCCGGGGCAGCGTATCAAGTCGTCGGAGCCACTCGACGGGTTTTGGGCTTTGCGATGCGAAACAGAGGGGAAGGTTTTGCTTGCTGATTCCTTGGTTGTGTTTACTACTTGTTTCTCACTGAATTCCCGGATGTCGTCTCTACTGTGCTCTGCCCTATGTTCGACTGCCCTAAATTGCTATGTGATTCCTCACTGCTGCTAAGGTGTCGATGCTATGGGTATGCCCTATTGTGCTCGACTCTCAGTTGTGTTCCCCTGTCTCTGAATCGATGCTATCGGTGGCTCCCACCGATTGCCGCTGCGTGTGCTTATATAGCCCCCATTTGGGTTCCAAGTTAGGTAAATGAATAAAGGCTGATACTTGTTCTTGATTGGTATGCGATTTCGTGGGTGATTTGGATTGATTTGAGGCTGATTCTTACTGCGATTTCCTTATTCGTTTTGACTTTAGAACGACTTATGGTAAACTCTTGAATGTAATTTTAGAAGGTAAATATTGTGTGTCGATTTCGAAGGGTTATGGTAAGGCTATGATTCTGGAGGGATTTCGTCGTTCTATTTATGGCAAGTTCTTATTCGATTTTGGATGGTACTGGCATGGTAAAGGAAAGCCGCCGGATTTTCTACCCTAAAAAATCGGCGAGATTCGAGGGCAAAGGTGGAGGAGCCTGCGGCGATTGTCTTTTTAGGTTTAGGGTTCGCAAGTTTCCTTTTTGTTGAGGATGAAGGGAAAGGATAAAAGGGGCTTGTGGGCTGATAAGGGAAATAAAGTGCTGCTGAACGTTTAAAGGATAGGGCGTGGGCTTGCGGTCTTTGGTAGGCGAGGCGAGTGTCGCGTGCTGGTATGTAACACACACCGGCGAATTAAGGGTGATTTTAATTAGGTATTTAATTTTAGGTGTTTAATTAGTTAATTAGTGATAAATTAAATTATTCAAATTGTGATTAAATTATTTAGGTGTTTTATTAGCCTAAGTTTATATTAAATTATTATAATAATAAATGCGGGTGTCTTTATTTAATACGACGTCATTGCTAAAGTGTTTATTAATTAATTATTTAAGAATTACGATGAGCTTACAATTAATAAATGCGAGCGCGAGACTCTAAGTGCTTAAGGCGGTGTCATTATTAATTTTTTTATTTATACTGTATTAATGTTTTATTCTTTGCATTTTATTATTTTAAAATTATTAGAATTATTGTTGAAAATTAGTGTAATTCTATAGTTAATGACTAGGCGGGAGGGTCAAAATTGGGTGTCAGCGATTGTCCTCTTTGTATGGAGATGATGGAAGAATCTTGGACAAAGACGTTGACTCATGTAATTTTGTCTCGACCCTCAGAACTAGAATGTCGGGCAATTTAGGCAAGGCTGACGCGGACTCAAAAAATTGTCCCAGTGTCGAGTTATGATGACACTGGGCTATGGTGCAAAAATAAAGAAATAAAAATAACTGGCTTGAACACAGGGTGTCTGTATAGCTTATAGTGCTGGGTTTTATGGTGATGTGGAATGAGTAGGCCAAGCGCTTGGCGCCACCATTCATTGGGAAGGTTGGCCCCTGACAAATTGCCGGTTATTTGTAAGAAAATCCACGTTATGCTCCATGTATGCGATTCCGTAGATTGAAGCTAAGATAGAAGCATTAGTGCATAACTGTCAAAACAAAATAATGTAAGAATGTAAATTTTGTGTTGTGGTTGTAGTCAGATCGTGTATGAAATGATGTGATGATACACCGTCTTGTATAGACGAGATGCAGATGGCGCGTGTGGCGTTATAAATGCTGTATGGGCGAAATGCAAATGGCGCCTTGTATGGCGTTCTCTTGTATGGGCGAGATGCATATAGCGCCTTGTATGGCGTTCTCGTCTTGTATGGATGAGATGCAAATGGCGCCTTGTATGGCGTTCTCGTCTTGTATGGGCGAGATCGTATGCGCCTTGTATGGCGTTCGTGCTGTATGGATGAGATGCAAATGGCGCCTTGTATGGCGTTATCGTCTCGTATGGGCGAAATGCATATGGCGCCTTGTATGGCGTTATAAATGCTGTATGGGCGAAATGCAAGTAGCGCCTTGTATGGCGTTATAAATGTATGGGCGAAATGCATATGGCGCCTTGTATGGCGCTGCAAATGTCTTGTATGGGCGAGATCATATAACGCCTTGTATGGCGTTCGTTTTGTATGGGCGAGATCGTGTGGCGCCTTATGGCGTTCGTTTTGTATGGGCGAGATCGTATGGCGCGCCTTGTATGGGCGCTCGTCTTGTATGGGCGAGATGCGTATGGCGCCTTGTATGGCGCTGCGTCTTGTATGGGCGAGATCGTATGGCGCGCTTGTATGGCGTTCGTCTTGTATGGGCGAGATCGTGGCGTCTTGTATGGCGTTCTCGTCTTGTATGGGCGAGATCGTGGCGCCTTGTATGGCGTTCCGTCTTGTATGGGCGAGATCATATGGCGCCTTGTATGGCGTTCGTCTTGTATGGATGAGATCATATGGCGCCTTGTATGGCGTTCGTCTTGTATGGGCGAGATGCATATGGCGCCTTGTATGGCGTTACAGTCTTGTATGGGCGAGATCGTATGGCGCCTTGTATGGCGTTCTCGTCTGTATGGGCGAAATGCAAATGGCGCCTTGTATGGCGTTCTCGTCTTGTATGGGCGAGATCGTATAGCGCCTTGTATGGCGTTATAAATGCTTGTATGGGCGAAATGCAAATGGCGCCTTGTATGGCGTTCTCATGCTGTATGGGCGAGATCGTATGGCGCCTGTATGGCGTTACCGTCTTGTATGGGCGAGATGCATATGGCGCCTTGTATGGCGTTCTCGTCTTGTATGGGCCGAAATGCATATGGCGCCTTGTATGGCGTTCGTCTTGTATGGGCGAGATGCGTATGGCGCCTTGTATGGCGTTCTCGTCTTGTATGGGCGAGATGCGTATAGCGCCTTGTATGGCGCTCTCGTCTTGTATGGATGAGATCGTATGGCGCGCTTGTATGGCGTTCGTCTTGTATGGGCGAGATCGTGGCGCCTTGTATGGCGTTCTCGTCTTGTATGGGCGAGATGCGTATGGCGCCTTGTATGGCGTTCTCATCTTGTATGGGCGAGATGCATATGGCGCCTTGTATGGCGTTCTCGTCTTGTATGGGCGAGATGCGTGTGGCGCCTTGTATGGCGTTCTCGTCTTGTATGGGCGAGATGCATATGGCGCCTTGTATGGCGTTCGTCTTGTATGGATGAGATGCATGTGGCGCCTTGTATGGCGTTCGTCTTGTATGGGCGAGATGCGTATGGCCTTGTATGGCGCTCTGCTTGTATGGGCGAGATGCGTATAACGCCTTGTATGGCGTTCTCGTCTTGTATGGGCGAGATCGTGTGACACCTTGTATGGCGTTCCGTCTTGTATGGGCGAGATGCGTATGGCGCCTTGTATGGGCGTTCTCGTCTTGTATGGGCCGAAATGCAAATGGCGCCTTGTATGGCGTTCTCGTCTTGTATGGGCGAGATCGTATAGCGCCTTGTATGGGCATTCTCGTCTTGTATGGGCGAGATGCATATAACGCGCCTTATGGCGTCCAAATGCTATATGGGCGAAATGCAAATGACTCCTTGTATGGCGTTCTCGTCTTGTATGGGCGAGATGCGTATAACGCCTTATGGCGTTATAAATGCTGTATGGGCGAAATGCAAATAGCGCCTTGTATGGCGTTCTCGTCTTGTATGGGCGAGATGCATATAACGCCTTGTATGGCGTTCTCGACTTGTATGGGCGAGATGCATATGGCGCCTTGTATGGCGTTCTCGTCTTGTATGGGCGAAATCGTATGGCGCGCCTTGTATGGCGTTCTCGTCTTGTATGGGCGAGATCGTATGGCGCCTTGTATGGCGTTCGCTGTATGGGCGAGATGCATGGCGCCTTGTATGGCGTTCGTTTTGTATGGATGAGATGCAAATGGCGCCTTGTATGGCGTTATCGTCTCGTATGGGCGAAATGCATATGGCGCCTTGTATGGCGTTATAAATGCTTGTATGGGCGAGATGCATAGCGCCTTGTATGGCGTTCGTCTTGTATGGGCGAAATGCAAATGGCGCCTTATGGCGTTCTCGTCTTGTATGGGCGAGATCATATAACGCCTTGTATGGCGTTATAAATGCTTGTATGGGCGAAATGCAAATGACGCCTTGTATGGGCGTTCTCGTCTTGTATGGACGAGATGCATGTAACGCCTTGTATGGGCGTTCTCGTCTTGTATGGACGAGATGCATATGACGCCTTGTATGGGCGTTCTCGTCTTGTATGGACGAAATGCATATGACGCCTTGTATGGGCGTTCTCGTCTTGTATGGACGAGATGCATATGACGCCTTGTATGAGCGTTCTCGCTTTGTATGGACGAGATGCACATGACGCCTTGTATGGGAGTTCTCGTTTTGTATGGATGAGATGCAAATGACGCCTTGTATGGGCGTTATCGTCTCGTATGGACGAAATGCATATGACGCCTTGTATGAGCGTTATCGTCTTGTATGGACGAGATGCATATGACGCCTTGTATGAGCGTTCTCGTCTTGTATGGACGAGATGCATATGACGCCTTGTATGAGCGTTCTCGTCTTGTATGGACGAGATGCATATGACGCCTCCTAGGGCATGGATAAAATTTGTGTTATGCATAATCAAAGCTAGATGAAATAATTAAAGTGTAAATGATGTAGCCTGAGTAACGAAAATGTGGTTTTTGCGAGATGTATTTGATGTAGACTTGTTGTAGATGGACTTCGTGAGCGGATCTGTTGGAATGTTGTTGTCCTCCTCATTCCTGTTGACCTGCAAAATTCACTCAAAGGAAAATTGTGAGTTCGGGGAGGTCTTAGGCGATTTGTGTTAGCTCTTGATATTTGCGCGTTGTCTTATGCGGGACCGTGTAACCCTGCATCGACTTAGTCTTGGTCGAAAACATTTGTTGAAAATATTCTATCTTGAGAAAATACTAGTATGTGCTAGCAGGAAATTATGTTGATAATTGAATAGTGACGTATTTGCGAAACAAAGCAAACTTCCTTATCCGAAATCGGCGGTGTATTCTCCCATATTCTCAATGCTCCGCTGCCGTCAGGCTCTCTTTTAAAATTTGTCCCAGTTTTGGGGCATGGAACCCTTAGCGTAAATTAACCATGTCCATTGATGTCATCTGTAGTAAAGTCCTTAAAATTGTCCGAGTTTATGTCGATCTTTTCGAGCATATGGAATCATATCTGTCGATGTCATTTCGTGGCGAAGTCCTTAAAAATTGTCGATTCATTGTGAGCGAAGTCGGATATATGTTGTCGCCTGGACATAATGCTGATAACGTCGTTGCCCGGACGTGTTGATGCTGCTCCTGTGGAATAAATGCTCCTGCAAGCTAAGCTTTGAAAAAAAAGTTAGTGTATAACTGTTAAAACAGAATGATAAATATTTGAGAAAGACAATTATGTGGGTAGAGATGTCGTCCCTAAGATGTTTCCTTGCAACTGACGAATTGCCATGATGCTTTTGTTGTATGCTTTATGCCCGAGCTGATGCGCTAGACTTTGTTGCGGACTTTTGAATTATGACTGTTGATTGTCGGTGCCTCTCTCTCGAGCATATGGAATCATATTTGTCGGTGTCCTTTCGTGGCGAAGTCCTTAAAAATTATCGATTTGGTATGGCCAGTCGGATATATGTCGTCGCCTGGACATAATGCTGATAACGTCGTTGCTGGGCGTCTTTGCTGCTGCTCACGTAGAATAAATGCTCACGCGCAAGCTTGAAAGCGTTAGTGTATACTGTTTAAACAAAATGATAAATATATATGAAGTGCAATTTTATGGGTAGAGATGTCGTCACGATCGCGGATGAATCTTGAGATCTTTGTCCTTGCACGGACATGCTAAATGCCGCAACTGACGAATTGCCATGATGCCTTTGTTGTGTGCGATGCGTCGGTTGCCAATTTGACTTTATGCCCGGGTTGATGTGCTAGGTTTTGTTGCGGAACTCTGAACTTTGGCTACTGTTGGTTGATGCCCCTTTCTGCTGCTGTTGCTTTTGCCGCGGATTTTGGATTGTTGTCATCTTCTGCCTTTGCTGCTTTTTGCTTCTGTTAATATGAAAAGACCTGCGCTCAAAGAAAATTTTGTGAGTTTTGGGGGGTGGTCGATTCGTATTTGACCAGCCTTGTTCCTGACATCTGCGTGCAGCACTGTTTGGACTTACAACCCTGTTTGGCCTCTGCATTGTCCCATTTTGAAAAGGGTGTTTGGCACAAGGAAGTTGCTTGTGTATTTGTTATTTTGGAATGAATGGAAAGTTTCCTAATGGAGTGAGAAACCGATTTAGGCGCTACGTATCCCAGCGTGAGGAATCAGTCATGGCGTAGTTCATTACAAGCAAATTTTGGGTAAAATTCTAAAGGTGGGACCGAGGCGATGTGGCGCCTACGTATCACGAGGAATCGGATCGAGCGTAGTTCGATTACAAGCAAAAGAAATTGGGATTTTCTAAAGGTGGGACCGAAGCGATATGGCGCTACGTATCCGCCAAGGACTCAGGTCACACGTAGTTCCGATTACAAGCGAAAGAGAAATTGGGATTTTCTAAAAGGTGGGACCGAAGCCGATATGGCGCTGCGTATCCTTGATGGAATCAGTCACACGTAGTTCGATTACAAGCAAAAGAAATTGGGATTTTCTAAAAGGTGGGACCAAAGCCGATATGGCGCTGCGTATCCGCCGAGGAATCAGGTCACACGTAGTTCAGATTACAAGCCAAAACAAAGGAAAACATTATTAAAGCTTAAATACGAGTCTTGAATTATTCTGCTAAATTAAATTGTTCTTTCTTATCCGGGCTCCAGGCGGACCAGAACAAGGGTGCAAATCCAACCAATACGCCTTCTTGCTCTGTGTCATGGTGGGTCTTCTTGCTATCAATATCTTCTTCTTTTGGCTTCTGCGTGGCGCATGCTCGGATAAATGATTGATTCAGGCGGAATGGGCATAGGCAAGGGAGTGTATTCCTCATCTAAGGTTGTCAGGTGCACATTGACATGGTCGTGGTTTGGCAAGGGATTTGGGGCAGACTCCTTTAGCTGAATTACCCCTTCTTTGATCAACGCCTCGATTCTGTCCCTGAGGGAATGGCAACCTTCAGTGTCATGTCCTGGGCTATCGGAGTGATACGCGCAACGCTTGTTCTCATCATACCATCTTGGGATAGGGTCGGGAATCCTTCCTGGAATTGGTTGGATTAGGCCTGCAGCTCGCAACCTTTCATATATTTGAGGTATGGGTTCAGCTAGTGGGGTGCGAACTTTGGGTGGTTTTCCTTCAAAATTCTTATTTAGTCAGAATCGTTGGGTGTTCTATTTTGTTGGCGGGCTTGATGGGTGGATCTCTGAAGGCGGGATAAAAGGTTGATTCGGTAGGCGGGTTCTAGCGAGAACACCTCTCTTCCTTTGGGGTTCATTGTACTCATTGTGGGAGGCCTCACTGCATGCGAATGACTCCTTCTTTGATTAGCTCCTCTATTTTGTCCTTGAGTGCATAGCAATTTTCGATGTCGTGCCCTCGACAGGAGTGGTATGCCTGATGTTTGGTTTTATCATGCCTGGGAAGTAGGCACAGGGATATTTACGAATTGGTGGAGTATTCCTGCGGCTTTCAGCTCCTCGTACACTTGGGTTATGGGTTCGGCTAAAGGTGTATAGGTTCTGGTTGGTTTCTCTTAGCACCTATCACGGGGTTTGAAAGTGTTTAGTGAGCAGGCATTTGGGTGTGGCGTGCACGGATGGGTGCGTAAGGAGTTGTCGTATCATTGCAAAAGTGGGTTAGTGGTGGCCTTTGGTTTGTGTTTGGCTGGAGCATAATTTGGTTTTGTGTGGGATGTATGGGTGCATTGTATATTGGCTGAATGGGATATGTAGTAAGAGTACTGGTAGTAATTTGGAGGATTTTGATTGTTTTGGTTGTTTGCGATGTGAGTACTTGATGATGTTTGAGCCTTGATTTGGCTGCGAGTTTGCTATTTCTTTGTGGTATTTGGGCGAGCTCGGCCAGGATCTATCTTGCCTTTCTCTTACAGGACCCTGCTTTGCCTATAGGAACCAAAAGCAGTTCCGACTCGTTCCTTCGGATGCCGCTTGAATCGATCGTCATTTGGGCCGTGCCTTTGATCTTGTGAGATATCGATGTTCTGCCATTGCTTAGTCAAATACACATCGACCTTTGGGGAGATGATAAATCTTTCTAAAAAATGCAACAAACGGTGTTAGCATAAAGAAAAATTTGCGGGTATGTAGCAGATATATTGCACATAGCACATTCAAACGTTTTCTAACATGCAGGGGGACCTCTTTATGCCAGAGGTAAGCCTAAACGTTACATATGTGAGGTCATGATGGATTTGTCCGAGCCGTCCAACTGTAATGCTTTTGTTGGAAATGGCGACCAAATGACGGTGCACTTTTTCCAATTTTCAGCATGACATGATTAGGTTTGGATTTGTCTGTCATTGCCACGCTACACATAAGATGCTGGTTGGCCGTTGGGTTGAGAAACCCGTCGACAAGTTCGGTGTCTTCCTAATTGTGGTGTCGATGCCAAGGACCGACCCACCTAAGGTAAATACATGCATGCCCTAAAATAAAGGGTGGTATAGCTCTATCTTAAGTTTCTAAGATTTGGCTTTTCTAGACGCAAGGTTCCCGAGCGAACAACTCGAGTGAGAAGGATACGCGGCCACCGGTTAGACCGGGCACTCCACGTATGTTACCAACTCTCCTAAATTTGGGGTTTTGAAGAAAGAATTTTGCTGATGCACCAAGCGCACCTCGCATGCAGTGTGTGATTGTGTGAATTTTCCAGAGTGAAAGAAATATGAGCGGAATGTCAGTTTAAGGAAAGCAGTAAAGCAGGTAGCAAAAATAAAATAAATAAACAAATACAACACACAAAATTTAAATGCAAAAAGTAATGCCAAATAATAACCCTAGGTCTGTTGTGGTTAAGAACCTAATCTCCCAGTAGTCGCTTATCTGTAACACCCATTTTAAACCAGTCAGCAGGTACTAGCGAACCCTGTTTTTAAACCGGAGTCGAAAACGGGAGTACTAGCGAACCCTGCTGCAATAAAAGTGTTAGAAAATAAATAAAAGTGCTAAAAGTGCAAAAGAATGCTAAAATGTTTAAAATGTCTAAGGGTTCGCGGAGTCGCCACCTAATTAGTTTGGGTGAATTAGGACACCTAAATGTTTAACTAGTTTAAAGTAAAACATTAACTCCATTTTAAGGTCTGCTAAACTTAATGAGATTCTGGGTAAGGGCTCTTTATTATCCTAAAGGGAAGGGGTTAGGCACCCTCTAAGATCCGCTAACTTGCGGTTGTCCTGCCAAACCTAGGGTAATTATTATGTTAAGATGCATGTTTTAGAAAGCGAAAGATATTTTTTGTAAATAAAATATGTTTTCCAGCAACCTAAAAATGCAAAATTTGCAAAAGTTAGTTTGAAGAAAAGCATGAACTCATAACATGTTAAATAAGGTATATATAATGTAATAATGTGAAACCTATTGCGATTAATTGAATACCTATAGAATATCTTTTATGCAAGGGGAAGACAACATATATATTGTATGTGAATGTTAATAAGCATATATAAGAAGATAGGTTTCTTGGGCCAAAAAAAAAAAAATATTTTAGCTACCTAAATGGTTATGCACAAAAATTATTAAGTGGTTTGATGATTTAAGCAATTAACTTAAGAGGGGGGCAAAATACCTTCTAATTTATTGCTTCAATATTTAACTACTCCAAAAGTTTTACTAATAGCGTAATGTTAGACAATTATATTACAATAAATGAATGGGGCGGGGAAGCAGAAAATAAAATGACCCTAAGGAATGATGGCGGGAGCATTTCGCTTGTGGCTTTAGGATATCAGATGTGAGATGCAATGAGGGATGTAGTCACGGATCTTCATTTGGGAAAATAGCGATGAGTCTCGTATTGAGATTCTTCCCTTTGCTCCAAGGCATTGGGTTTCATGTAAAAATAAGAAAAGATAAGGATTAGTACATGTCCAAATTTTATTCAAAGAACATGTAAGCATTTAATGCGATGCTTAATCCTACGCAGATATGGGGACCAACAGAGGGCAAAAAATAACTGATAATGGACAAGTATACAGACAACGCAAATCATCTTCCAATACATATAGTTCAGAACTTGAGTCTACTATTATAGAAAACAGTCAAGACATCAGGTAACAATATAAGATGGGGCGGCGTGATGATAAAGAAACAAGAAGGCGGTATGTAGCGATGCGATGGATCGAGACAGAAATCCCAAGACATAACATTTTCAGTTTCAAAGAGGGGCCAACTTAGGCGCAAGTTTACGAATGCAAGTATTCAAGACTACATTTAAAGGTGTGCTTAAACAACTGATAGGAAAATGCTTAACATGGACAATTTAGAAACCAAGATACAATGAACACACGTAGACAATTTAGACAGATGTGTGCAACATCCTATACATATAAAGCTTATTCAAGTCATTTCAACTAAACCCTCTTGACAGCTTTGATGCCCAATCGTAACCTAGGCATGTCGATATATGAAAACATAATCATACACCAAGATAGAATGCAATAGGAATCATGGCTTAATATGGTCTAAGTTGGTTCCCTAAATGCAAGATGCTATTGTAGACACCATTTGGATCACTGACATGGGCTAAACCCCAGTAGACACGTACGCAGTAACCAGATCACTACTTAACAGGAATCTGATTCCATAGATGCAAGAACACTACTGCAGGTATCATTTCTTGGAAGAGCAAACAGCTTCAGCAAACAGGGCATGGCAGAACTGCCGACGTCTTAGTCTCGTATTATTCATATTACATTAGAATAACCAATTCATAATGGCAATTAATTGACTGAACCTTAGAACAATATCTATCACAAAACATTTCGCAAATAAGTATCTGCCATCACAATCAAACAAATAAATATTCACCAAACCGGGACTTCACTATTCGCCGAAATAACCTTGCATTTATCGTAATCCAAGCAGAACTGAACAGATAAATTCTAACATTATACCAGCACGAAACACACGAAACAAAACTGCAGAAATTCAGCAATGCGACGAAATCAGTAGGGAGTGGAATTTTACCTTCTCCGGACAGCGAGCCGGGGCAGCGTATCAAGTCGTCGGAGCCACTCGACGGGTTTTGGGCTTTGCGATGCGAAACAGAGGGGAAGGTTTTGCTTGCTGATTCCTTGGTTGTGTTTACTACTTGTTTCTCACTGAATTCCCGGATGTCGTCTCTACTGTGCTCTGCCCTATGTTCGACTGCCCTAAATTGCTATGTGATTCCTCACTGCTGCTAAGGTGTCGATGCTATGGGTATGCCCTATTGTGCTCGACTCTCAGCTGTGTTCCCCTGTCTCTGAATCGATGCTATCGGTGGCTCCCCCCTTTTCGATTGCCCTTTGCATGTGCTTATATAGCCCCCATTTGGGTTCCAAGTTAGGTAAATGAATAAAGGCTGATACTTGTGCTTGATTGGTATGCGATTTCGTGGGTGATTTGGATTGATTTGAGGCTGATTCTTACTGCGATTTCCTTATTCGTTTTGACTTTAGAACGACTTATGGTAAACTCTTGAATGTAATTTTAGAAGGTAAATATTGTGTGTCGATTTCGAAGGGTTATGGTAAGGCTATGATTCTGGAGGGATTTCGTCGTTCTATTTATGGCAAGTTCTTATTCGATTTTGGATGGTACTGGCATGGTAAAGGAAAGCCGCCGGATTTTCTACCCTAAAAATTCGGCGAGATTCGAGGGCAAAGGTGGAGGAGCCTGCGGCGATTGTCTTTTTAGGTTTAGGGTTCGCAGGTTTCCTTTTTGTTGAGGATGAAGGGAAAGGATAAAAGGGGCTTGTGGGCTGATAAGGGAAATAAAGGGCTGCTGAACGTTTAAAGGATAGGGCGTGGGCTTGTGGGTCTTTGGGTAGGCGACGGTCGGGTGCTGGTCATGGTCGTAACACCCGGGCGAATTAAGGGTGATTTTAATTAGGTATTTAATTTTAGGTGTTTAATTAGTTAATTAGTGATAAATTAAATTATTCAAATTGTGATTAAATTATTTAGGTGTTTTATTAGCCTAAGTTTATATTAAATTATTATAATAATAAATGCGGGTGTGCTATTTAATACGACGTCATTGCTAAAGTGTTTATTAATTAATTATTTAAGAATTACGACAGAGCTTACAATTAATAAATGCGGGCGCGAGACTCTAAGTGCTTAAGACGCGGTGTCATTATTAAATTATTTATTTATGCATGTATTAATGTTTTATTGCTGCATTTTATTATTTTAAAATTATTAGAATTATTGTTGAAAATTAGTGTAATTCTATAGTTAATGACTAGACGGGAGGGTCAAAATTGGGTGTCAACAATAAGAGACTTAAATTTTTGAGGTAAGAAACTTGTTTTCTAAAGGATAAGAGGCTAGAAGTATTTTGAAAATTGTATGAATTTGTTCGAAGTATAAGTCTCTTGGTTAGTAAAAGAACGAAATGATTTATAAGGAGTTATAACGGCTTTATGGGAAGTTAGTTATAACGGCCTTATGAATGGATAAGGATGTCGTAAATTTCTAAAGCATAAAGTTAGTATAACGGCTTTATGGGAAGTTGGTTATAATAACTTTATGGAAGGTTATGAAAGTTGTCTATTTTGATTAATGAGCATAAGTTGTCTAGATTGTGAAAAAATTGAAGTTACTTGGTTTCAAGCTTTGAAATGAGTTTTCTAAAGGTGTAGTAACTTACTTTGAAAAATAGACACGCCTCGATACTACGGGTGTTAGTATCTTGGATTTTACATAAAAAGGAGGCTTCGAAAAGAATGTACGTACATAGCACTTTGGCTTGTTTAATTGAGAATTTTTCTATGTGTGCCTTGATAAGTACTTTGGCTTGCTTAAATAAGAAATTCTCTTGGTTTATGTGAAAAGAAGGCATGGTAATTGTCTTGGTTTATATAAAGGCATGATATTGCAATTAATTAAAAGCGTGTAATTATGAGTCTATTTGGGCGCACTGTCGGTGATGGGGATTCCACGGGTATGCGCCATGATGAGGTTCGTTTCCATGTTGTGATGATTATTCCATGGATTAGCTCTCCGTGAGGTCACGATGCGCGGTGGATCTAGTTAGCCTCGTACTTGCCGCCGAGGCGTGATCAGGTAGGTGATCGGTAGTTGGCTTTCGTACTTGCCCCGGTCAGGGTTAGGGCGAAGTGGTGTGATGCATGGTGGATCTGGTGGTTAGCCTGCGTACTTGCCCCGGTCAGCGATGTGACGCAGGGTGGATCTGGTAGAGGCTATCGCACTTGCCGGCCACCGTGATTTCGATTATAGTATTGTTGATGCAGGTGGATCGGTAGCGGCTTCGTACTTGCCGATCGATTGAGGATGCAGGGTGGATCTGGTAGCTATGCCTTCGTACTTGCCTCGTACGGTTCTTATGATACAGGTGGGATCTAGTATTCATGTGTACTCCTTAGTGTTGTTATATCATAGACTGCCGGCAGTGAGGAAGGAATTCCACGGGCACGATTGATATTATGGGCATGAGACCTATGGTTATATTTGAGTGATGACTTAGAGGGCGTGAGTCCCTGACTTGACATGGCTGCGTATATGTTGTGTACTGTAGTTTGGCTATCATACATGTCTCCTGCTTTATATATATGCTATTATGATTTCATTACAGTATTTTCAGTTTCACATACTTGGTACCTGTTGTACTGACCTCCTTCGGGGGGCTGCGTTCATGCCGCAGGTCGAGATACGTAGCTTGCTGATCCGCACTCTTAGGATCACTGTTCATTTCTTGGAAAGCTCCATCTCTCCGGAGGCTTTGTCTTTTGGTATGATTCCCTGAGGTTATAGACTTTTGTACATTCAGGGGGTATGGCGGGGCCCTGTCCCGCCACAGTTGTTATTCCTAGAGGTCTGTAGTCACGTTTGTGGTTTGGGCTGTAAGAATAAGTTGTACTTCTGATTAAGTATGTTTTTATGGAAGGCAACCTTATCGGCTGGCCAGCGATGTTTACCTTTTTATAAGTTATGTGTTATGTATGTTCCGCTGCTATTCTCTGATGCATACCTGACAGGGTACCCCGGTAGGGTACTAGTCGCGGTCCCGGGGTCGGGTTGTGACAATAATGAATCTGAAGATAGAGAGTTCTCAAAGGTTTCGAATGAGGCCATTGGGATCTCAAATGGAAAGATAGATCTTCTGAGTCAGGTTAAATAAGATGATGATGCAAATTCTCTAGGGGACACACAAAAACCCGGTGCATCTGTTATGTCTTATGAAGCTAAAAGACAAGTCTTAAAGTTGTATCGGGTACACCTTGGTCTGATAAAATCAATGATAAAGATCCAGCTAATATTGAAGAGAATGATAGAGTACAGTTTGAGGAACCCGGTTCTTCAAATCCTCAAGGCAGTGATCAATCTGAGATACAAGTGTCAAATTGGAAACACAAAGGATCTCATCCTTTGCATAATGTGATTACTCATTAAGAGTCTGGTAACCAGATCCAAGGCAAGAAACATGTTTTCCTGCTTTGCATTTCTATCTCAAATTGAGCAAAAAAAAATCAAGAAAGCCCTAAAAGATGTTGATTGGATTATAGTCATACAAGAGGAGCTTTATCAATTTAAAAGGAACAAGGTATGCCACCTGGTACCTAGGCCTTCCAACAGTACCATTATAGAGACCAGGTGGGTGTTTCGAAACAAACTTGATGAATTTGGGAACACTATTAAAAACAAAGCAAGACTGGTAGTTCAAGGGTACAATCAAGAAGAAGAAATTGATTATGATGAGACATTTTCTCCAGTGGCTATAGGGGAAGCAATCAGATTACTCATTGCATTTACATGCCATATAGAATTTAAATTATTTTAGATGGATGTAAAAAATGCATTTTTGGATGGGTACTTGAATGAGAAAGACTTTGTCAAACAACCTCCGGGTTTTGAAGATCATGAGCATTCTGAGCATGTCTACAATCTTGATAAGGCCTTATATGACTTGAAGCAAGCTCACGGGGCTTGGTTTGAGTGGTTGTCAAAATTTCTCCTTAATGACTTCAAAAGGGGGAAAATTGACAACACACTTTTTCTTAAGAAAAGAGGAAAGAACCTGTTGATCATCCAGGTATATATGGATGATATCATTTTTGGTGCCACTAATGATTCCTTGTGTGAGGAGTTTGCAAAGCTCATGGGAAGTGAGTTTTAAATGAGTATGATGGGTGAGATAAATTTCTTCCTCGGGCTACAAATAAGACAAACTTCAAAAGAGACTATGATCAGTCAATATAAGTACTTCAAAAAGCTGCTAAAGAGGTTTGAAATAGAAAATGCTAAAGTCATGGATACCTCTATTGCTACTGCAACTCGACTGAATAAAGATAAACCTGGTTCTCCAGTAAATGAAACCATGTACAGAGGTATCATTGGATCCCCACTTTATCTTACGTCAAACAGACCGACATTGTGTATAATGTTGGTCTGTATGCTAGATTTCAATCATGTCGTAAGGAATCCCATCTAAAGGCTGCAAAGAGAATTTTGAGGTATCTTAAAAGGACTCCGGATCTGGTCCTCTTTTACCCCTCAAGTGATCATTTTGATCTGATTGGTTATGCTGATACTGACTATGTTGGCTACTTGGTGGATAGAAAGAATATGACGTGTTTTCTTAGTTCCTGTATGATCTCACGGGGAACAAAGAAACAAAACTATATGGCTCTTTCTACTGCTGAGCTGAGTATATAGCTGCTGCTTTTTGTTGTGCTCAGTTGCTATGAATCAAACAATAACTTGAGGATTTTGGTGTATTTACTGAGTGTGTTCCCTTGTTGTGTGACAATACAAGTGCACTCAATATGATAAAACATCCAGTGCAACACAAGAGGACTAAGCATATTGATGTGATACATCACTTCCTAAAGGGATAATATTGAAAAATGGTTGATTTGTATGATGTTATGCAAACGGAGGACCATGTAGCTGATATCTTCACAAAAACACTGAGCATGGAGCATTTTTGAAAAGAATCGTCTGGAGCTGGGGTTGATCAAGATGAATTAATCATCTACTTATCATAATTCTCTATGTTTAGTTATGACTAGAGGACAAGTATATGTTGGGAGTGTACTTTTGGTAATGTCTAACTCAGTTATTTACTATTATGGGTGTGCATGTATGGTAATCTCAGGACTATACAAGGATAAGTAATATTGCACTCTACAAAGATATTGCCTCAATTTTTGTTACACCTCGTAATTTTAAGGCGATAATTAGAGAACGTAATTAAGACAATAAGATTCGAATATTGGATATAAAGTATATTTATATATGTTAATACGGAAATTAGTATACAAATGATGTAATCCCGGAATAATTTTGAATACAACAAATGTGGTATGGACTTAGTGCCGTGTATAATGTGATTAGGACATGGAATTTTTAGATGTTATATATATGATTGATTATGTGAGAGATTAATTAATTGTGAGATTAATTTTAATAGAGAGGAGTATTATAAGTGGACAATTTGTGAGAACTTGGGCTAAGTGTGCAAATAATTTTCAGCACACACTTAACCCTTATTAACCTTTCATCTCCCCCTTAATTCAAAACACTTTTCTCACTCATTCCTTCTCTCTTCATCTGAAACAACTCCCCTCTCCATATCCAAATTGAAGATTTTTATTTCATTCTTCAAAGATTAATCCTTCTATTAAATTTCTAAGCAATGGTAACTCCAAAACAATGAGTATTTCGGCAGTGACTACCAAAAATTAGCCAAGAAATTTTAGTTTTTAAGATGAACCATTTTGGAGAAAAACATGTAAGAAAGATGAGTTTAAACTTGTAGAATACATGCATGTCATTTTGTGTTGAAGAAATGGTGAAAGTGGTGAAGAAAATGGAAGCAGTGGGTACATAAATATAGGGATTGTTTTGGGCAAAAATTAAGGTAAGATTTCTTCTTCCTATAGTGTAATTGGAGTTAAATGATGTTGTAGTTAAGAGATAAACTCATGCTAAAGAAGAATTGAAAATAAGAGATTGCATGCGATTGTTGTTGTTGTTATCATTGTCACTAATTGCATGTTATAATTGAAGAAAATCTTGACATTTAAAGTTGAAATGGTTTATATGAAAGTGTTGAATTATGAATTGAATTTTAAGGAATTATGAAAAGAGTTTGGTATTATGTTTTGGGGTGTGCCGAGACCCCCATGAAGTAGTGGACATTGTTGGTATTGTTGTGATGTATTAGGGGTTGTTCTTGTTAAGTTATAATACTGGAAATATAAGTTATGAACATGTATATACGTTGTGGTAATTACTAATACATGTCTTAAAGGAATTAAAGTGTAGAAAGGTGTTATGTTGCAAACTATAAGACTTGCACTCTTGTTGTTTTTGTTAGAGTTGATGGATTGTTTTTAAAGGTTGTTTTAATATGGATTAAGGGCTGGATTAACATGAGAAATAGGTGTAGTAATAACCTTGGTTGTTGTAGTAGTTGTATTCCATAAATGTAAAGAGAAAGAATGCATAACTATGGTGTAGATATAGTACATGGACTGATTTTGTTATATCATGTAATTGTGCTTGGTTATTGGACATTGTTTATGAGTTGTGGATATGTATATAAATAGGGGAAGTGCTGCCCGAATTTTTATAGAAAAGAGAGTCATCGTTCGATATAACTTACACTCGAAATCATCGAGTTGACGGGCATGTTACTATTATTATAGGTCGAGGTGCTAATGAAGATGAATATTAATTATAAAGTTGGTTAGTTCGACAATAAGGTATGTGAAACTATCCTTTCTTCTTTTTGGCATGACTTATATAAAATGAGTGTACGACGGACGTACATAACTCTATTGAGTCCTAATTCCTAGTGATATTTGATATGATAGGATGCCTTTGATTTTACAAGTGATAGTTCATTCTATTTATTCCATTGAGAGTATGATTTATATCAAGTTACTCATGATATTCTATTCATGCTTGATGTGATTATATTATTTCACTGAGTCCCGGGCCGGATATATACATATATGATGATTTTACCGAATCCCAGAATGGCTCGGGTACGATATATGTGGACAGGCATCCACATGATATTACCGAGTCCCAGAATGGGCCGGGCACAATATGTGCACATTATATGATTTCATCGAGACCCTCACTAGGGGACCGGGTACGGTATGTATATGGATATGACTTTATTCACCGAGTCCCATAATGGGCCGGGTACGGTATATGATATGGACATATATGACTCTTCTTTCATAAGACACAATTGCTTTGGTATTTTGATTATTATACATGTCTCTTGTTATCCTTTGGCCAGATATGATATTCTTTACAATACTTCATATTTTATATACTCAGTACATTATTTCGTACTGACCCTCTTTTTCCGGGGGGCTGCGTTCATGCCCGCATGTACAAATACTCAGTTTGGTGATCCTCCAGTCTAGGATTCCTGTTCAGCTATTTGGAGAGCTCCATTTATCCGGAGCCAAGTCATTTTGGTACAAACCCTTTTGTTATAGACTTATGTATATTCAGGGGTACGGCGGGGCCCTGTCCCGTCATGTTTCACTATCATACTCTTGAAGTGCAGTAGGCAGTGTGGGTGGTAGATGTGTTTTGGACTTGTGTGGATTGTATATGTGTTTTGGTCAGCAGTGCTGTTGTACTTCATTTTGGGATGTTCCCGTATATAGTGGCAACATTGTCGGTTTGCCTATTTTGGTATGATTTACAGATTTCTACATTATCCTTGGTATCTGTGTAATTATATGTGATAGGTGGGTATAAGGGTGCCCAGGTAGGGCACCGGGTTGTGGCCCGTCGGGTCGGGTCGTGACAAAAGTGGTATCAGAGCAGTTCGCCCTCGGAATGTTTACAGACCGTGTCTAGTAGAGTTTTGTGTATGGGTATGTTGTGCACCATACTTATACGCAGGAGACTGCCGGACATTTAAGAATGATTTCTATTCTTTCATCTCATAGATCGTGCGATAGAGCTATGTTATTAGGAAAATCCCGCTCTAACTAATTATTGAGTTACAACTATACCTCCAAATAAAGCGACAGCCGCCAGAAGGGCAATACGAATTCGAGGTCATGAGAAGCTATCTTACTCGTATACGGGTAGAGATAATGTAAACTTGGGATATGAAATATTTAAGAATCTTAAAATATTAGATAATCGTGAGACCTTAGATATACAAGGCCTTCTTGAGTAAAATATTTTATGTTGACCTTGGTTAAAGTACCCGGTATATGTGAAGTCTATTATATGGGATGATTCCTTGGTATGCCTATGTGTATATGCAAAGGAATATGGGATATGCCAAAAACTGGAATTGCTACTGTTGTACATATAAGGTTTGTTATCTCTAGAGCAAGTCGTCTTGATAAGTCCTTGAAATTAGTTCAACATGTAATTGATGGTTGTTAACTGTTTTTCCTACTTTTGGATGGGACTTAGGTATAGATGGTCCTCTACCCGTTGTAATACTACCCTGTTTAGTTGATGTATTCCAGCTCTTCTTGTGAGTTATGATATCCATGTTATGTATAAATGTATTATGTCTTGATCATACTTCTTTCGGAACAGGGTGGTCTGTTAATGTCCTTGTACATCAAATAGTTTGAGTATAAATCACTTGCGTTAGGATCTATCTCTGCCAATTTTGCTCATTGAGACTACCTCTAAATAGTTAATTAGACTTGCCTAAATATCTTTCACGTTTGATTAAATTTACCCCATAATTGTCCTTGCATATCACAATGTAGAATGCGATATGTTTTAATAACCCAAGCCGATGTTTTATTTCTCAAATAGGGAATAGATTCGCATGTCAAACATGTTGTAAATAAATGCTTAAGGGAGTGAAAAGGGGAGTATTTAAATAATTCAGGAATGCTTTGCTGCTGCAATAAATAGTTTACCTAATTAGTTAACTATTAAACCTTGAATATGTTACGCCAAGCATTATGCAATATATGTGATGATTGTGAATATTGTGGCTATTTGTGACTACTCTATTAATGCCTAGCATGTAAGTATAAAACTTGTTTTAGTTAGTATCAACATTGTTTGAGTTAGAATGGCGTTTAATTTGTTAAGTTGAAGCTTATCTTAGCTATGTGTGAGTTGTTGTGTTGTTAATATGCCAGTCTGAGGTTGCTTTACTAAGTATAGATTGTTAGGTCTTAGCAGCTGCCAGGACACATGTATTCACAGTTAGAAATGATACTTGGTTAACTGGAAAATATAGTTGTTTCTCATATCATTCAACATTCGCCTTTTGGTTGATGTTTTAAGACCATAGTTCAAATCCTTATAGGATCGTATATATGTTACCTCTAGAATTCCTGTATGAGTATATGTGAGTTTGGTCTAGTTCCTATTGTCTCATAATCATGCATTTATCTTGCTTATATGCACTAAGTTTTGCTGAATGACTCTGCTTACATGTTAGCTTAAGATGATACATGTGGAGTCTTCCCTGAAAGACTGTATGAGCCACCACATTTCTATCTTAGAGTCTCTAGTTGTTAATTTTAACTGAAGTACCCATGGCATGGCCCTAATGGCCTTCTATATGCCTTAACATGAATTTTCCTATCTACATGGTGATCTTTTGGATTTGCTCTGTCTACATTGGTTAAAATTATATGTTTCTCCATTGGTACCTAGTTTTAGCCTACATGGTATGTTAATTCTAAGAGTCTCAAAGGACATAAAATTATGCCATAAATGTTAGCACTCTGTCCGTCCTTATGAAATGTCTGATCCTGATGTTACTGTTATTTCCATGATGTATTTACAAACTTGATTGGGTCTAGTTTATGTATTGTAGTGAGTAGTGTAAAGTTTATTATTTTTATGTGGTTTTTAGTGCTACCCTATGTACTTGTGATCCTAGTAACTGGTCATGTATTGCATGCATACCACTTCATATCTAAGCCATAATATTAAGTCTCAAACCCTTGGTTGGATGTTTTAGTAGTGGAATACCAAATTGCATAACAATTGATTAGTTTGATTGTCTAATTCTGACTAGCATTTTAAATTGTTTTCATGACTAAGTAAGATATATGTGATACTTGAGTCTAAATTAAAGCATGTCTACCTATCTTGTGGTTTTCCCATATCTCTTTTGCTATATACAGAGCTAATGATTTCTCATGGATCCTCTAGTTTGTCCTCACATGATTAACAGGTTAGTTATGATGTCCTAACTTAGTTAAAGTATAAAAAGAAAGAAAACATGAGTTTGTTTAGCTTAGGATTAGGCTGTTTTAAGAATAAAGATGCATGATGCATCAATAAGGTCATATTATGTGTAAGAAAGATATTTATAGAACTCTTGTTCCACTCTTGACAAATTTCTACATGCCTGCTGTGTTGGTGCTTTCTGACATGCTCATATATCTGCTGCCTGCCTAATTCAAGAGTGTCTGCTTCTAATTTGTCTTGGTAAGCCTATGTCTTGATCTAGTTTAAGAGAACCTAGAGACTAAGTGTAATGAGTGTTTGTGTTCTTCATGATTCTTTTCATATCATCTTGATTACTGCATTTAGACCACCTATCCTGAACATCTCCTAAAAATAAAGCTCTATACTTAAGTTGAGACTTTCTAATAGCTTGACACTTATTAAGTTAGTACATACTCAGGATTGTTTCATGCTTAGTTCATTTTCCTTTACCTATGATGATTACACTTAATCAAAATCTGATTGATTAGGAATAATATGATATTATGTCCACTGGGTGGAAAAGATAATCATATCTATCTACCCTGTTCAAACTGTCACGACCCGACCTCGGGCCCGTGACTGGTGCCTTACCCCGGGCACCCTAGTGATACAACATCAGAGAAAAACCAGCGGAAATAAAAACTCAAAGACATGAAACGATAAAATATAAGAAAACAGGCTAACCAAAACGGTCACCTTTCTGCATATATATATAAATGATTAAACCTGAACAGTTACATCCTTTTTATTACAAACCCTGCCCACAACAGTACTACAGACCTCTAAGAGTTTTTATAACAACTATGACGGGACAGGGCCCCGCCATAGCCCTGAATGTACAAGAACCTACAACTCAGGGAAACATACCAAAAGATAAGCCTCCGGAGAAACGGAGCTTCCCAATACGCTGAACTGTGATCCTATGAGTGAGGATCCACAACCGGTGTACCTCTACCTGCGGCATGAACGCAGCCCGGGCGAGGTCGATAACAGATACCAAGTATGTGAAATCGAAATATCAGAAATGAAATCATAATAGTCTATATAAAACAGGAGACATGTATGATAACCAAACTACAGTTCACAATATATATTAGCAGTCAGGTCAAGTCAGGGACTCACGCCCGTAAAGTCATCACTCAAATATAACCCGGGAACTTAACCCGCACAACGGCCGCATGCCCTGGCATCTTACCTCGGTATAAGCATGGCCATGGAACCATCCTAATGGAAGCATACCCGTGGGCCACCCATCGTGTCAGTATGTCCAAAGGAAATAACAAGATAACAATCATAATGGAATCATACTCGTGGGCCACCCATCGTGTCAGTATGTCCAAAGCAAATAACAAGATAACACTCCTAATGGAAGCATACCCGTGGGCCACCCATCGTGTCAGTATGTCCAAAAGGATCGATATAGTGGAAGCATACCCGTGGGCCACCCATCGTGTCAGTATGTCCATCAATCAACCAGATAGCCGGCCCTCCAACGAGAGACGCCAGAGTTACGTAAATACAACACTTGCACAACAAAGGCTATCACCACAAGCATAGGCAAGTTCAACATACTCATAGATTTCATTTTTATTACAACAAATCCGGGTTTTAACCCCAAACTACTACATACATTAATCCTTTCAAAAAGATCTCTTTTTACGTAAAAACAACTCGATACTATTACCCGTAGTACCAAATACGTTCATGTTTTAAAATCAAGTACTTTACATTTTTTTTTAAACCAAGTGGCTTACACTTTTAGAACAACGTCAAGTATACATTTAAAACCCAAGTAACCAACCCTTTTAAGATCAAGGTACTCCTACCTTTTAAAACCAAGCCACTTATATTTTTCTCATCAAGAAAAGTTCGATATTTGAAAATAAGTTACTTCTCTTTTCCCAAAATCAAGTTACCATTTAAATCCAATAATAAAACCATTCTTTTGTTTCCATAAAGTCGTTATAACTAACTTCCCATAAAGCTATTATAACACTTTATGTTTTAAACCAATTTAAGACAAAACCATGCCTTTCTTTTAAACCAAAATACTTCAAATTCTTAAGTCTGTTTTCTTTTTAGAAATCGAGTTCCTTACTTTGGAATTTTAAGAAAATCAAAACTTGATTATAATAATTCTTATTAGAGCAGCCATGATCTAGGAAATGTAGTACAATTTTTGTCTTATCTTAGCTTCTATGCAGATGGAGGTTTCTACTGGTTTTAATATAATTAATTATTTGTCAATACATTTTCCTTTATTAACGCTGCAGTGGTTTGTGCGATACTTATTCTCATTTCCGAAATTAATGTAACATTATTCTTTTAAAAACCAAGTACTCATTACTCACGAATGAGGTTTCACAACTTCTAATACAATTCAAGTTCTTCACATTTCATATCAAGTCAAATATAAGTCCAGTCTCTTATCTTTTAAAATCAGTAAATCATTCTTTTACCTACATAAAGTCGTTATAATTAACTTCCCATAAAGCCATTATAACACTTTATGCTTTAGACCAACCAAAATTCGTTTAGCACACGTACGTCTACCGTACTACATAGTTCACACAATCATGCTAGAAAAGATAGGAAGAGGTTCACATACCTCGCGACGATTATCGACAATTAGCAAAATGCTCCAAAGTACTATAACCTTGCTAGCCTTTTCCACCCTTCAAGTAGAATACGCTACTCGTAGTACTTCCACCTAAAAAGGCCACAAAACGTCTATCAACTTCTCGATTTCTTCGTAGCGCAATTCAAAGCACAAGGTCACTATTCTACGGAAAATTCGGCAGCACCTCCCCCCCTGTAACCACATAAATCTCCTCCTCTATCAAGGCCCGCTACCAAGCCAACAACTCCAAGGGGGGGTTACACGTCTAACCGGACGTGTACAACACTGCCCCACAATAATACTACAAGTCTACTGTAAATACACTCCAATGTAAATACAGTTCAATTCTTTATAAACATCCTTCCAATATATCTTATACCTAATTCTAAACTACAACAATATGTAATATCCAATTACAATAGAGGGACATAGATCATTACCTCGATAAGCCCAAAATTATCCAAGATTATAAGTCGATCCTGAGCAACGTTTAGCTCCAATTCCCTACGCTCCAACCCGCTCCAAGCAACCCTTAGAAGTTCCTAACCAATTCCTCTTCAAGATCTAACTCCAAAAAGTGAAGAACACTTAGGCTCAACTATGGCAAGTTTCGGCCAAGGTGTATTTCTAAGGCTAGGGGTGTGAAATCTTTTCCAACTCTTGGTACACAATCTTCCTAACACCCTAAGGAAGAACACTTATAAGTTTAAGGATTTTTGGACAACTTTTGGTCAAGGGGAGGCATAAAAACCGAGAGCACACACAAGAGAAAGGGAGGGAATTTACAAGACTTGAAATATCTAAGTGTGGAATGAATGAAGTCTTGCAAGCTTAAGGGTCTATTTATAGAGAAATCTGTTACACCCCGTATTTACAGGACATGTTTTAAGAACGTACGTAAGAACTCACAAGTGTTAAGATTTGAGGCTTGTAAAAATTTATCGGAATTATGAAATTGTCGGAAAACGTTTTATCAGGATTTAATGGGAGGCGACACGTGTCACCCCCCTTAGTAATGCCTTGGTCGAATTTAGGCGTGCCCATAATGGTCATTTACCATTAGTCTTGGATGAACAAGTCTTGCAAGTGTGGCTTGACAATTTTGACTAAGTCAAAGGAGACAATTAGCTTGATATTTAATAAGAGCTTATCCTAGCCACCCAAATGGTTGCATCTTGACCCTCCACTACCCTTTATAATACTAGTAGTAGCAAGACTTTGTCCAACACTTAGAAAAATTTCCAAGAATTTGAAGACTCCATATATGGTGCTCTCGGGTTTGGGTGCTACAAGGAGGAAAAAAATTAGTTTCTTGTCCTATAAGCTCCACACTTTAAACCAAGGTTCTTGAGTGTTATGTAAGTGTATCTCAATAGAAAAACCCCGGGAAAAGAGAGTTTTCGTATTAGTCGCAAAGTGAAAACCTAGTGGCTTTCTAGGTTTTGGATTGGAAGATTGAAGGATAATTGTTGGTATTGTTCTAAGGGTCCCAACAAGCGGATTGAAGTGTCTTAAGGAGGCTCTAGGTTGCTAAAGAGCAACTTCGGTTTTGAAGATTGGATTAAAAAGCGTTGAGGTATAATCTTGTTCTTTGAAAGTATTACAAATTATTTATTTTGTTGTTAGCTTTACTTGTTGCTAGCATGAAGTATATGTTAAAGCTTATAAGGATTATAGATCGATTGTAGTCTTTGAAATTCGAAATGAAATGTAGGCCATGTTAAGTTGGATTACAATTTGATCGTTGTTAGAATCGTCGCATGTTATTGACTTGAAGCTTATGGTAGTAATAACCAAATGCGACTTGATATCTTATTATGCTACCAATTTGGATTGAAATGGAAATTGGATAAGAATTAGTTTGGTTGAACTCAAGGTGGCCGATTTTGGACTTGTAGTTTGTAGTAGTTGGTTAATCATTTGTATTGGACTATCTTCTATTTAATTGTGAGCCAATTGGGGCTGTTTAGTTAGCCATTTGTATTGGACTATCTTCTACTTAATTGTGAGCCAATTGGGGCTGTTTGGTTATTGTATTCGGCCTTGAAAAAGGTGGCAAAGTGAGTAGAAACAAAGGAGGTGCTGTCCGATTTTCCATAGAATTTAGCGACTTAGCACCTAAAATATTCTACGTTAGAAGTAAAAGGTTAATGGACATATTGTGACCATTATAGGTTGAAGTACTAAGTATAGCGTATCCTACTTGGAGAGTAGAATAGCTATCAAGGTTGGAGTACTTTGGAGCATTTTGCTATTTGTCGACAATCGTCGCGAGGTATGTGAACCTCTTCTTTTCTTTGGCATGATTCTATGTATGGAATACACTTGTGGTATCAGTTCATGTTTCCTTCTACTCTTAGAAGTTAAGAGGTAGTTGTGTGATTTACTCTATGTAGAACTTTTCCTATCTTTTGAGCATGACTAGTTATGCGTATGTAGTACGGTGAGCGTCTGAGACTATGACATTCTTTACTTGTTTTATGTAATGCCAAGTCGGGTGGGTTAGGAGATTAACTCACTTCTTTGAAAATAGTAAGGATGTCTTAAGTTGGTTTTAAAGTTAAGGGACTTGAAGAGTTTTAAAGTATGTGATACTTGTCGTTTTAAGCGTATAAGTCCCTTGGATAGGAAATTGTTTATGGCTAAGGTATAAAGTGAATATAACGGCTTTATGGGAAGTTAGTTATATTTGCCTTATGGAAAGATAAATGGCTTGACTATGTAAAAGGCAACTTGATTTTCTGGCATCAATTGCCTAAGGTTTTTAATAAAAAAGTCGAGTTGATTTGGCTAATTTACGGCACAAATGAGAATAAGTATCGAACAAGCCACTGCAGCGTTAATAAAGGAAAATGTAATGACAATCCATTATGTTAAAACAAGTAGAAATCCTCCATCTGCATAGAAGCTAAGATAAGACAAAATTGTATTACATTTTCTAGATCATGGCTACTTGAATAAGATCGTTATAAATAAGTATAACTTATTCACGACGCACCAAAGATTTGTTACTAATTTTAAAAGAGTTTACGTATGAAGCTTTTAAGACTTTGAAACTTGTTTTCCTAAAAGTTAAGAGAATTGATTTGAAAGTATAAATCTCTTGGTTATAAAAGGAACGTGTTAGTCTAAACCATAAAGGGTTATAACGGCTTTATGGGAAGTCGGTTATAACGGCTTTATGGAAGATTAAGAGAATGGTTTTCTCTATTAAAGTAATCAAAGGAAGAACTTGTATTAGGTAAGGGCAAATTGGTTTAAAGGTACCAATTGCTTAAGGTTTTTAATAAAGAAGTCACTTGATTTAGAAGTCGGTAATTGTATTTCTAAAAAGGTATTGTGACTTGTCTTGAAAGGTGGATAGGACTTGATACTACGGTGGTTAGTATCGGGGAAGTTTTATTTGGAAAGGAGTTTTGAAAAGAATGTGCGTCGTAGTACTTTGGCTTAGTTAATTGAGATTTAGCCTATATGTCTTTGGTGATAGCCTTTGAGTGCAAGTATTATTTTTTATTACGTTGCAGCTACTCTCGGTTGTAGTGCCGGCTGTCTTGTTATAAGTTACTTGGACGTACCGACAATGATGTGGGATTCCACGGGTATGCTTCCGTTATTTGTAGCACTTGGGTTAAATTCCCGGATTTTATAAGAGACATGGTAGTGCTTATGTCTTGTTTGATGGTCGGTCGAGCTAGGGTAAGAGTATAAATGAGGCAAGCCCAGACGTTATACCACCTTCTCCGGTAAGAGTATAAGTGAGGGTAAACCCCAAGACTGTACCACCGCTTTATGTGTTGTTTGACGACCAGGTCGAGATAGGGTAAGAGTATAAATGAGAGGCAAGCCCAGACGTTATACCACCTTCTCCGGGTAAGAGTATAAATGAGGGCAAGCCCAAGGCGTTATACCCCTGCTTACCACCTTCTCCGGTAAGAGTATAAATGAGGGCAAGCCCCGGACGTTATACCACTGTTTTGATTGATATTATGGGCGTGAGACCCGTGGTTATGTTTTACACTTTTAGTATCGGCGGTGATGGGGATTCCACGGGCATGCTTTGATATTGGTGTGACTTGATCGCGTCCCGGTTTGGGCGGGTAGTATATGTGTCCCTCCGTAGTGGGCGGACTATGTTATGGAAGATAAGTAAGTTAGATAGAAATGAACTTAATGACTTCTCTAAGTAAGTCGTAAGATATGACTATAACTCTTAATGGAATGGAAAAGATATTGATGTAAGTTATGTGGAAAAACTTGATTGAATTCTTAAGTATGTATGTAAGAATATGATGTTAATTCCTATTGAAAGAAGGAAAAGAATGATTAATGTACGATTAAGTTCATAAGTGGTAATGACACGGAGATCCGTATGTATTTTTATACTTGTCCTTGTCATTCTTTTGTATAGTTATGATCCATTTCTTGCGTTATTTACATTCCATATTTAAACTGTTATGCGACCCCGCCGAAGCTGCGTTCATGCCCGCAGTTTAGGTACACGATTGTGGATCCGCGAGCTTAGGATCCGGTTCAGAAGTCGAGATGGCTCGGTGTTCGGAGTTGTCACGTTTATGTTTATTCGAAGTGCAGCGGGGCCTTGTCCCGCCACAGTTGTTATGATAAAACTCTTAGAGGTCTGTAGTCACATATCGTGGGTCAGTCTGTAAAGAAAAAGGAGGCAACTGCTTCATTTATGTATGTACGTCCAGGAAGGTAGCCCTATCGGCTAACCTGTTGTTTTATTACTGCTGTTTTATTTTATAAGTTTCTTGTATGTTCCGCTGATTATCTCTGATGTTTACAGTAAGGTGCCTGTGTAGGGCACCGATCCACGGCGGGGTCGGGTCGTGACAAAATCAATGGCCAAGATCAAGGCAAGTGTGTGGTGAGATCTTGGGACAAGTGTGTATGGATTTAACCAACCATATGTCTACCACAAAAAAAAGGACAAGTGGCAAGCCACTTGTCCACCACAAATAACGTTCCAAGTGTCCCCCTAATTTCAGCCATAGGGCCACATGGGGGTGCCATGTGTCGCCCTCCTACTCGTCCAAAATATTTCATCTTCCGAAAATATCCGTAATGCCAAAAATCCGAAAATAAAGTGGGCCCCACAAACCGTAAATTTCTCCCGTGGGCCCCACGTGACCAATTCCGGAAATAAAATTCCATAATTCTTAAAATTTCCAAAAAGTCCGAATACCAAATCTGGGAATCCAATTCCCATTAATGAACCTTTTTCCTTCACAAAAACCTTAAACTTTTCCGTCGAAAAATCATATCTTTCTTCCTTTCCAATTTTTGTGTCGTATTCTCGTACGTATGTCCTCACATACATACCCTGGAACTACGGGGTGTAACATTCTTACCCCCTTATAAACATTCATCCCGAATGTTCCTTCTAAGTCTCAAAACATACATGCGCTGGTATAGTCTTCACTACTATACTTACAAAACCACTTATGCCACACCTGGCCATAATATAACATACGCGAACAATTCAAATCCAAGCCAACGAGGAATCACCTCTAACATCACAAAAGCTTCCTCCCATGGTCTAAAGGATACTCCCTTCGCATCTTCACTTCACAACAAAAATGATCTCTTTTATTCTATTAACACACGTTCACTTCTTTCCTTACTCGTCGTACCCTTCTCGTACACCCGAAGTCTCTCTAGTACACGTACCATACTCCAGTCATCGCTTCAGTTTCCAAAACCTTGGAGTCACTACCTCCAAACTTGGTCATTTTACTAGCCTCAAATTCCTTTAAGGCCATTCCCGGCCTTCACGATCCGATTCTGGTCGAACGCATCCACGAACTCGTACAACGGTTACCTAAACTTGGGCCTTGCACCCTCGTGATCCTACCACCTGGCGGGACCACCTCGAACTGACCCCACCTCATTCCGGGCTGCGGGTTGACCCGCGATATGGCCTCAACCCGACCCACCGTCGCACCAAACTCTCTCGTTCCCCAATCCGGAACAATCTTACTAATTCACGCCATGAAAGTTAACACTTTCATCTCACACTACCCATGGAATCATCCCACAGTATATTTCACGCATACCAAGTACTTCGACAAAGACCAACCGTAAAATCACCCACTCAAGACGGCGCGCATCCAAGGTCCTAATCATATAAATTCTAAGTCTCACAATTGTCTCGTCCCCAGACTTACCCTTTTTCAACTACCCATGCTTTCTAATTCACACTTAACACAATGCTATCCGTACATAGCACTTAACATGTATTCACCATAACAACATAAACCGATCTCTAAGGGTGAAGATATCTCTCTGTAACTCTTGCCTCACTTTCCTTTGTCGCTCTAATCATAATCACACTGCCTGCGCCTAGCTATATAAGGCGATGAACCACCACCGATCCCGAAGGTGAGTCTATACATCTGTGCTACCTGCAGTCGGACAAACTCTCACCAAATGGCCCTATTGGCGCATGGCATACAAACTCGAGCGATGACGACTCCCATAATGGAGTCTATTACAACGGCCCAACGAGGTAGGGGTGACCTCATCCGACTAACACCCCTTCTCCGAACAATCGAACCCAAGCATCGCCGGTGGCGAGTCATCCCTCTTGTATCCTTCCTACTTGGACATCCTCCCATCATAAGGCCCTGACGGCCGCAAGTATAACAATCTCCCAAACTAGCACGACACCCTGAGGATCATCCTCAGCTCTCTATCCATAGAACTCTGGCGAACTGCAACTCAAGAAATCCCGAAGTCTCAGACTATCGGATTTAGGGTGAATCACTGGTACTGCCGGAACCACCGACTCCCGTCCGTCCTCATTCCCAGCCACCAGCCTAGCTAGTAACTGGGCCATCTCCTTGAACTCATATCCTTGGCTCCTGGCCGTGGCACTGGAGGCTCAGGTATCGTGGCCTCAGTAGAAACTGCTTCCGCTCTAAACTCTCCTGGGGCTAGCGGCGTCATAAAACTCGCCGTCTGAGGTACTATCTCAGGTAATGACCGGGCCCGCGCCCTCGTACTCCTCTGCGTTCCACTCGCAGCTCCCTCTGCTGCCTTGCCCTTTTGGGCCCTGGTTGCCTTGCGTAGAGGCATAACTGGTACATACGAATACGTCCGAGGGAGTCCAACTTATAACACAGCTCTAAGGCACGATCTCAGAGTGAGAAGAATGGAAACCAATCCTAAATATCCTGTAGCCTCCTGATTATAGATGTGGTGCACAACACACCCATAATCAAGACTCTACTAGACACGGTCTGTAGACACTTTCCGAGGATTAACTGCTCTGATACCACTTTTATCACGACCTGACCTCGGGCCCGTGACTGGTGCCTTACCCCGGGCACCCTAGTGATACAACATCAGAGAAAAACCAGCGGAAATAAAAACTCAAAGACATGAAACGATAAAATATAAGAAAACAGGCTAACCAAAACGGTCACCTTTCTGCATATATATATAAATGATTAAACACGAGCGATTACATCCTTTTTATTACAAACCACACTTACAAGATTACAGGACCTCTAAGAGTTTTTATAACAACTATGGACGGACGGGGCCCCGCCATAGCCCCGAATGTACAAGAACCTACAACTCGAGAAACATACCAAAAGATAAGCCTCGGAGAAAGCGGAGCTTCCCAATCTGTTGGCGTGATCCTATGGTGAGGATCCTGGCCGGTGTACCTCTACTGCGGCATGAACGCGGCCCGAAGGAGGTCGATCTGACAATTGCAGTATGTGGCCCGAAAATCACGTAAATGAAATCATAATAGTCTATATAAAACAGGAGACATGTATGATAACCAAACTACAGTTCACAATATATATTAGCAGTCATGTCAAGTCAGGGACTCACGCCCGTAAAGTCATCACTCAAATATAACTCGGGAATTTAACCCGCACAACGGCCGCATGCCCCGGCATCTTACCTCGGTATAAGCATGGCCATGGAACCATCCTAATGGAAGCATACCCGTGGGCCACCCATCGTGTCAGTATGTCCAAAGGAAATAACAAGATAACAATCATAATGGAAGCATACCCGTGGGCCACCCATCGTGTCAGTATGTCCAAAGCAAATAACAAGATAACACTCCTAATGGAAGCATACCCGTGGGCCACCCATCGTGTCAGTATGTCCATCAATCAACGGATAATAGCCCTCCAACGAGACGCGGTAGCACAGAAATACAACACTTGCACAACAAAGGCTATCACCACAAGCATAGGCAAGTTCAACATACTCATAGACTTTCATTTTTATTACAACAAATCCGGGTTTTAACCCCAAACTACTACATACATTAATACTTTCAAAAAGATCTCTTTTTACGTAAAAACAACTCGATACTATTACCCGTAGTACCAAATACGTTCATGTTTTAAAATCAAGTACTTTACATTTTTTTTAAACCAAGTGGCTTACACTTTTAGAACAACGTCAAGTATACATTTAAAACCCAAGTAACCAACCCTTTTAAGATCAAGGTACTCATACATTTTAAAACCAAGCCAACATATTTTTCTCATCAAGAAAAGTTCGATATTTGAAAATAAGTTACTTCTCTTTTCCCAAAATCAAGTTACCATTTAAATCCAATAATAAAACCATTCTTTTGTTTCCATAAAGTCGTTATAACTAACTTCCCATAAAGCTATTATAACACTTTATGTTTTAAACCAATTTAAGACAAAACCATGCCTTTCTTTTAAACCAAAATACTTCAAATTCTTAAGTCTGTTTTCTTTTTAGAAATCGAGTTCCTTACTTTGGAATTTTAAGAAAATCAAAACTTGATTATAATAATTCTTATTAGAGCAGCCATGATCTAGGAAATGTAATACAATTTTGTCTTATCTTAGCTTCTATGCAGATGGAGGTTTCTACTGGTTTTAATATAATTAATTATTTGTCAATACATTTTCCTTTATTAACGCTGCAGTGGTTTGTGCGATACTTATTCTCATTTCCGAAATTAATGTAACATTATTCTTTTAAAAACCAAGTACTCATTACTCACGAATGAGGTTTCACAACTTCTAATACAATTCAAGTTCTTCACATTTCATATCAAGTCAAATATAAGTCCAGTCTCTTATCTTTTAAAACCAGTAAATCATTCTTTTACCTACATAAAGTCGTTATAATTAACTTCCCATAAAGCCATTACAACACTTTATGCTTTAGACCAACCAAAATTCGTTTAGCACACGTACGTCTACCGTACTACATAGTTCACACAATCATGCTAGAAAAGATAGGAAGAGGTTCACATACCTCGCGACGATTATCGACAATTAGCAAAATGCTCCAAAGTACTATAACCTTGCTAGCCTTTTCCACCCTTCAAGTAGAATACGCTACTCGTAGTACTTCCACCTAAAAAGGCCACAAAACGTCTATCAACTTCTCGATTTCTTCGTAGCGCAATTCAAAGCACAAGGTCACTATTCTACGGAAAATTCGGCAGCACCTCCCCCCCGTAACCACATAAATCTCCTCTTCTATCAAGGCCCGCTACCAAGCCAACAACTCCAAGGGGGGGGTTACACGTCTAACCGGACGTGTACAACACTGCCCCACAATAATACTACAAGTCTACTGTAAATACAGTCCAATGTAAATACAGTTCAATTCTTTATAAACATCCATCCAATATATCGTATACCTTATTCTAAACTACGACAATATGTAATATCCAATTACAATAGAGGACATAGATCATTACCTCGATAAGCCCAAAATTATCCAAGATTATAAGTCGATCCTGAGCAACGTTTAGCTCCAATTCCCTACGCTCCAACCCGCTCCAAGCAACCCTTAGAAGTTCCTAACCAACTCCTCTTCAAGATCTAACTCCAAAAAGGGAAGAACACTTAGGCTCAACTATGGCAAGTTTCGGCCAAGGTGTATTTCTAAGGCTAGGGGTGTGAAATCTTTTCCAACTCTTGGTACACAATCTTCCTAACACCCTAAGGAAGAACACTTATAAGTTTAAGGATTTTTGGACAACTTTTGGTCAAGGGGAGGCTTAAAAACCGAGAGCACACACAAGAGAAAGGGAGAGAATTTTCAAGACTTGAAATATCTAAGTGTGGAATGAATGAAGTCTTGCAAGCTTAAGGGTCTATTTATAGAGAAATCAATGGCCAAGATCAAGGCAAGTGTGTGGTGAGATCTTGGGACAAGTGTGTATGGATTTAACCAACCATATGTCTACCACAAAAAAAGGGACAAGTGGCAAGCCACTTGTCCACCACAAATAACGTCCAAGTGTCCCCCTAATTTCGGCCATAGGGCCACATGAGGGTGCCATGTGTCGCCCTCCTACTCGTCCAAAATATTTCATCTTCCGAAAATATCCGTAATGCCAAAAATCCGAAAATAAAGTGGGCCCCACAAACCGTAAATTTCTCCCGTGGGCCCCACGTGACCAATTCCGGAAATAAAATTCCATAATTCTTAAAAATTCCAAAAAGTCCGAATACCAAATCTGGGAATTCAATTCCCATTAATGAACCTTTTTCCTTCACAAAAACCTTAAACTTTTCCGTCAAAAAATCATATCTTTCTTCCTTTCCAATTTTTGTGTCGTATTCTCGTACGTATGTCCTCACATACATACCCTGGAACTACGGGGTGTAACACAAACTTCCAACTAAGTGCTAGTGTTATGTTGACTTAACTCTTTGAGTCATGCTGCTTACATTGACCTCTATGTGTGTTTTGTATTCCATTACATCTCTGTTTAATTTCAGCATATGCTCGGTCCATGCTAGTAGTATCAACTGGTCCAAACTGCCATGAACACTTGAAAAAGTGGCATGTATCAGCCTATTCAAATCTATGTCAATTTTATTTATCTATAGGTTTATGTTGCTTAGCTTAAATGCTTTTGGGGATTAAGGAAGGAGTCAAGATTCTGATACTATTTGCCATGTCTACTAACCGATTCCTTTAAGTTATTTGGCTAATATATTGACATGAGACTTGAAATGGTCTGATCTTTAAACCAGGATATGTCTACATATTGCTAAGTTCTGAAACTATGTTAATTGTCTTATGTTAATTATTCATTGAATTTTAACTCAACCATGACTTTGGGGAAGTCAGGGTGACTAAAATAGATTATAGAGGTTGAACATTTATCTAAAGATTAAGCATTGAACTTACTTGTGTTTATTAATAGCATTCGGTGCCCATTTAATTACTGAAGTATTTGGCTTGATTTAAGTACAAAGTGTATTTTTGTCATGTATATCCATATTGATGGTTGTGTGATTACTTGCTAGACTACTGGATCATTTAGATGATGCTTGATATTTCACCTCATGACATCTTTGGATCTTAGGATAACCTAAATCCTATAAATAACTCTATTCATTTAGCATCTCTTATGTTCCTAAATATATATGTGTGTGGTTGGGACAGTCTAAAGTAGTTTGTATGCATGTGTCACTTATTCATACCTGCCATATGATCCCTTGTTTAGGGTTTAGACTAGGTAACTAATGTATATGCCATGTTGGTGTCCTTGACATGTTCATATGTATATCTTCGTTAGGATAGTTGGTGTGTTTTTCCTTAGTATCCTGCATGATCATATACAATGCCTCTATTATGTACATTTGGTTTCTATTATATAGAACGCTTGCATCTTGATCCAGGTTGAGGATATTAGGCTTTTGGGAGCTCAGAATAATTTTTAGTCTCTGCTATTACACCATTTTGAAGTTATGTCTTCCCTAATCCTTATGTGTTTAGTTGAAACTGTTGATTTTGAGTTAAAACATTCGTTTAAGAAATTACCTACTTGTTAAAATAGAACAAGGAATCTGAATATATAAAATTGGGATTAGTCATTAATTGTGAAGGTGCTATCTGTTATCAAGTTTAAAACTAGGGTATATATTATGCTTAAAGTTCTTGTATATATGTACATAATGTGGTACTGCGTGACTCTACTTAGCCTTAGTTTTAGTATACTTCACTTGTAGAAAATTATGAATAAGCTAGAACATAGATTGTTTCCGTGTTTATAGATCATATTATGCCTTACCAGGTTCTGGATATTGTTAATATATTAATTTTCTTGTTTACTTGAGTCCTTTTGTTAGATAATGGCAAGAGTTGAGTTGTTTGTAAGTTGGACATAGGATTGTATGAGTTCTCTGTGTCTTTGTTGTGATTTAAAAACAATATGAACCACTTTTCATTTATGTTGGATATTTGTTGACAGAAACTTGTATCATAGAGTCTAAGATGACCTAATATGCAAATTTCTGTGTGCTTGTGAATCCTTGAATCAATTTGTATAAAATGTGCCCAATAGTTACATTTTCTTTCTTTTCCCTGAGAGACATCTATTGGCTGCCAATTTTTTTTATAGCATAAGACCTATTATGAACATTCAAGGACGAATGTTTCTAAGGGGGGAAGGATGTTACACCTCGTAATTTTAAGGCGATAATTAGAGAACGTAATTAAAAAAATAAGATTCGAATATTGGATATAAAGTATATTTATATATGCTAATACAGAAATTAGTATACAAAGGATGTAATCCCGGAATAATTTTGGATACAACAAATGTGGTATGGACTTAGTGTCGTGTATAATGTGATTAGGACATGAAATTTTTAGATGTTATATATATGATTGGTTATGTCACGACCCGACCCCGGGCCCGCGACTGATGCCCCACCTGGGCACCCTTACAGGTATACATCAGAGATAATCAGCGGAACATACATAAACTACGTAAAACCAAAGCAGTTACCTTTTTTTTTCTTTACACAACCCAATCCACAAGATATGACTACAGACCTCTAAGAATTTGACATAACAACTGTGACGGGACAGGGCCCCGCCATACCCCTGAATGTACACAAAACTACAACCTCAGGGAACCGTTCTAGCAGACAAAGCCTCCGGAGAAATGAAGCTTTCCAAGAACTGAACAGTGATCCTAAGAGTGCGGATCAGCAAGCTATGTACCTCAACCTGCGGCATGAACGCAGCCCCTCGAAGGAGGTCAGTACGAAATATGTACCAAGTATGTGAAACTGAAAATGATGTAATGAAATCATAACAGTCTATATAAAGCTGAAGACATGTATGATAACCAAAATAACAGTACACGGTGCCTTGCCGAAGTGAAAGTAATGAAAGTCAGTTTTACCTTGTACAGACTATTTCAACACCTGAACAATAGTCACACCAGGGCTATGGACACAAGCCCTCAAATATCATCACACAGTCCGGTAAGGGTCTCAAGCCCCCATCACTGCCGACAGCCGTAAGTGTAAATTATAACCATGTGACGCTCCCGTGGAATCCTACCTCACTGTCGGTGTACACATATACAATATACATATATATCTCCTGCCCGTGGAATCCCCCATCACTGCCGACAACCGTAGGTGTAAAATATAACCATGTGACGCGCCCGTGGCATCCTACCTCACTGTCGGCGTACACATATACAATACATATATATATATATATATATATCATGCCCGTGGAATCCCTCATCTCGGGTACATAACTTCATGGGGAGCTAGTCCATGGAGTAATAATCGTATATAACATGCCCGTGGAATCCCTCATCTCGGGGAATAATAATCGTATATAACATGCCCGTGGAATCCCTCATCTCGGGTACATGTCTTCATGGAGAGCTAATCCATGGAGTAATAATCGTATATAACATGGTCGCATGCCCCGGAATCCCTCATCGTATAAGCATGGCCATGGGGTAATAATCGTATCCGGGAATTTAACCCGCATCCTGGTCGCATGCCCCGGAATCCCTCATCGTATAAGCATGTCCAAGGATCAATCACAATGGAAGCGTACCCGTGGAATCCTCCGTCACTGTCGGTACGTCCAAGTAAATTCACAACGAGACAGCCGACCCTCCAACTGAGAGTCACGACAGCGTAAAAATATAATACTTGCACTCAAAGACTATCACCAGCAAGAATAGGCAAGTTCATAAAATCTTTAGACTTTCATTATCATACAAAGATGAATCTCATTTTATATACTCAAGGCACTTTCGTATTACTTAAAAATCCGAGAATTTAACCCAAAGTACTACGTACTTCCATTCTTTTCAAAAGACTCATTTTCATATAAAACCCAAGATACTAACACCCGTAGTATCAAGACATGTCTACTTTTCAAGACAAGCCACAATACCTTTTAGAAATACATTTATAGGCTTCTAAATCAAGTGACTTCTTTCTTTAAAACCTTAAGCAATTGATGCCTTCAAAATCCATTTGCCTTTCTTTATTTCAAGTCATTTATCATTATTTACATTACTAGAGTAAACCACTCTTTCATCTTTCCATAAAACTATTATAACCAACTTCCCATAAAGTCGTCATACTAACTTTATACTTTAGGCAAATACATTCTTTTTATAACCAAGAGACTTATAATTTCGAAAACCAAGTATCGTATACTTTCAAAATACTTCAAGTCTCTTATCTTTTAGAAATCCAGTTTCTTACTTTAGAAATCAAGTCTTCTTATCTTTAGAATGTCAAGAAATCAATACTTTCCAAATCAAGTATTCTATACTTTTAAATCAAGTAATTTCTTCCTTTAAGAATCAAGTCCCATAACTTGAAAAATAAAGTCTCTTAACCTTTTAAGAATTCATAGTTCATAGTCTTAGCACTTCATAACGTAAACTCTTTAAATTAAGTAACATATACCTTTATGTGTGTGAGTAGGTTATACTTGTTTATAACAATCTTATTAAAGCAGCCATGATCTAAAAAATGTAATACAATTTTGTCTTATCTTAGCTTCTATGCAGATGGAGAATTCTACTCATTTTAATATAATCAATTGTCGTTACATTTTTCCTTTATTAACGCTGCAATGGCTTGTTCAATACTTATTCTCATTCGTGCAGTAAATTAGCCAGGTCAACTCGACTCTAATTACCTCCTAACGACTCTTACCAACATCCCCCATAAGACTTGGTAAGAACTTAGGATAACTTAGACATAACTCTCACATAGAGTAAGTCAACATACATACCTCTCAATTTCTAAGAGTAGAAGGAATCATGAAATGACACCACATGTACATTTCATACATAGAATCATGCCAAAAGGAGGAAGAGGTTCACATACCTCGCGACGATTATCGACAAGTAGCAAAATGCCCCAAAGTACTTCAACCTTGATAACTATTCCATCCTTTCAGTAGAATAAGCTACTCGTAGTACTTCAACCTATATTAAACATAACATGTCTATCAACTCCTCACTTAACGTAGAATCATACTAAGTGTAAAGTCTCTTATTCTACGGAAAATCGGACAACACTTCTTTTGTTTCTACGTACTTTTCCACCTTTTCCAAAGCCCGTTTTCAACAATCAAAACGCCACATTTAAGGCTCAACCAAACAGCTAACCAAAGGGGATTACACGCCTAACTGGACGTGTAAAATTTTGCCCCACAATTCATATATAATAGTCCATTATTATTAAGGCCAAACTCGGCTACAATAATGACACATATAATCCTTTTTCCATTCCTTATAACCCAAGTCGTTATTCCAACATGTTATACAAGTCATAACAATTATAACAACTAAATTCCCTTTCTTGTATACCATGTGACGATTATAACTAACAACAAAATTGATTAACATCTTCAATGGCTAACATGCCATTTCTCGTCTTTTTAACCTTCCAATGTATCTTAACACTTATTAAACTTCATTCCTTATATCACAAGTTCATTTATCAAATTACTACAACATGAAATCTTCAATTTCATAGGAGGACAAGGATTATTACCTTAATAAGCCCAAAATATTCCAAGGATCTCGCCCGCTTAAGCTCTTTTCCGCAACTCCTTTTCTTGTCAAAATCATCCACACGAACCCTCTACGAGCTTGCCAACATATATTCTTCTTGCCGCCTCACCAATAATTTCACTAGGCTTAGGGTTCTTAAAATTTTAGGGAGAAGAGTAGAGGAATTCATTTAGGATGGATCTTTTCAAATGACCAAGTCTTGCAAGACTTGGTCAATAAATAAGACCTTTCTTGGTCTACAAGATGGGAGGGACACTTGTCGCCATCCCATGGGCCTTTTACAAAATATCTTCTGATTTTTCCCCATTTTTCGCTGAAAATCACACCTTGGCGCCGCGGCCCTGCAGCCGGCGCCGCGGCGCTGCAACTTCAGAGAGGTTCAGGACTTACGGCGCCGCGACCCTGCAGCTGGCGCCGTGGCGCCTGACTGAAACATTTTTCCCTCTCTTCTGCCAGCTGATCTTGTAACGTCCATAACTTTCTACTCCAATGTCCTATCGATGAGCGGTTTGTTGCGTTGGAAACTAGACTCAACGAACTTTATACTAGGATTTTGAAACACCTAAAAACTCCTAATGTACTAGGAGATATACCGCTCAAAAGTTGACTCAAAATCTGTCCAAAAACATTCTGTCAACTTATCTTTCCAATTTAAATTCTTATTTCCTTTCGTACGTTCTCAATACATGACCTGGATTTACGGGGTGTAACATTCTTCCCCCCTTAGAAACATTCATCCTCGAATGTTCCTTCGGAGTCAAACTAATAGGTAGCGACATAGTTTCCTTTTACAACCCCTTTATACCAATTTTTTTTGCCACAACACAGTACTTTTCCCACGGTTATCTAAAACTGTAACCTATGACATGACGACACTGAAGATCTTACCAGTCTCGCGTCCATCACCTAATAACATGGGTACACATAACCCCATAATACGTAAAACCCTCCTTTTACGGGGGAGAGATCTTATCTCCCTTTCATAATCTTGCTCATCAAGTGCCACCTTATAATCGTATAGATGTCCAAAACCTACCAACGATGTCTTTTGCTTTCTGCAGGCAATACTCGTACTTATCTTACTCTTGCTTTGCGCATTTTCCTGAAATTATTCGGAATGTCGTGACCCTGACCGCCACACTAAACCAATTCCAAGTACCTCCAAGGGCACTTAACATAAAATCCTTCAATAACCGTACGTTCTTATCTCCGTCTCTTACCGTTCAAATTCAAATCAATCATTTCAAGCCATGGGGCGACCCGTAATAGGTCCTCAACCCGACCCACCGTCGCACTTAACTCTTACCCAAAGTCTGAATAAAATCTTATTGCCCGAGAATGCCTTATATACCTAAGGTCTCGGCGGTTATCTGTTATACCCCGTATTTCCAGAGTATGTACGTAAGGACGTACGTAGAGAATTTGAGCCTTAAGTTAGGCAAAGGACCGAATTTTGGGCACAACTGCCGATTGGAGTCGTTTTTCGACGAAACGTTTCCACAGCTTACGTTGGGAAAATTCCGGCTATGTCATTTATATTTTTTGCGGATTTTTCCGAGAGACGAAACATTTTTGGACCAACGGGAGGGTGACACTTGTCACCCTCATTGACGGCAGTTTAGGGGCGGTCGAGGTGGTTGGCCTTGGCCGATTGGTCCCTTATTCTTGGCCTTGTTTTGTGGCTTGTTTTGTGCCATGTTTGGTGGAGTAGGGCTAGGGTGCACTTGGCTTGATCAAGGCCTTACACTTGCCTTGCACATGGCTTGATCTTGGCCATTGGTTGGCTTTTGGTTTTGCTATAAATACCCCCCTAGGCTTGAAGACTTCATTCATCCAAAAACTTCCAAGTCTTGAAACCCTCTCCTCCCCCTTTGTGAGCTCGAGCCGAGAGCCGTCCCCCTCCCCCTTTTCGGGTGGGCTTTGGCGAGAGGCTTCCTTCCCCTTTGTGGTGCTAGCCGGGTACCACTAGCCTAGTTGTTTTCGTATAATACCCTCCTCGTGGTATTGAAATACTTCTCCAAGTATTGTTATAATGCCCAAAATACCTTAGCCTTTACCTTGTTGTATTCCAAAAGTTACCTCTATACGTAGAACCCGGAAATGCTACCTTTTGTCCTTTTAGTCTCAAACCGAAACCCTAAGGAAATCTTCATAGTTGGTTGAAGTATTTGAGTAGAAGTTGGTTAGAACTTCTAAGGGTTGTTTGGAGCGGATTGGAGCGCACGGAGTAGGAGCTAAACCTTGCTCAGGATCGACATTATAACTTGGATAATTTTGGGCTTGTCGAGGTAAATATTCTTGTCCCCTTATTGTAATTGGAGATTACATGTTGTAGGAATATATAGTTGAAGTATACTATATGCAGAACTGAACTTTGTATTTGGCAATGTCTTTTGACTTAAGCCTGAAGAGTAAAGAAAAGAACTGAACTGTATTTACATAGGACTGTATTGCAGTAGACTTGTGTAGTATTGCTGAGTAGAATTGTACACGTCCGGTTAGACGTGTAAAACCCCCCCCTGGTCGGCTTGGTAGCCGGCCTCGATAGAGGAGGAGATTTACGCTGTTGCGGGGGGGGAGGTGCTGCCGAATTTTCTGTAGAATATGGAACCGTGCGGTTAGAAGTTAATAGACGTTTGTGGCCTTATAGGTGGAAGTACTAAGAGTGGCGTATTCTACTTGAGGAGTGGAAAGGGCTAGCAAGGTTGTAGTACTTGGAGCACTTTGCTTATTGTCGATACTCGTCGCGAGGTATGTGAACCTCTTCCTATCTGTTCTAGCATGATATGTGTGTAACTATGTAGTACGGTGGACGTACAGTTGCTAAGTGTATTTGTTTGGTTTAAACATAAAGTGTTATAACGGCTTTATGGGAAGTTGGTTATAACAGCTTTATGTAGGTAAGAAAATGGTTTACTGATGTTAGAAGTTAAGAGACTTGATCTTATAAGATAAGAGACTTAACTTATTTGTTTTAATGTGGATATTTGTGTGAAACCTCATTCGTGAGTAATGAGTACTTGGTTTTTAAAGGGATAATGTTTCTTGATTTGGAAATCGAATGTGTATCGACAGACCAACTGCGGCGTTAATAAAGGAAAATGTATTGAATAATGATGTGTTGTATTAAAACCATAGAAACCTCCATCTGCATGAAGCTAAGATGAGACAAAATGATATTACATTTTCTAGATCATGGCTGCTGTAATAAGATTGTTATAAACAAGAATAAACTACTCACATATATGACATATGTTACTCAATTGTTTTAAAAGAGATTAAGACTATGAGTTATGAAACCTTTCTAAAATAAGTGACTTGAGCATTTGAAATTAGGCAAATTTGAACGTTTGGAAAATAATGTTGTTACTTGATTTTACAAAAGGGGAAGTGTCTTGTTTACTTAAAAAGATAGTCACGATTTTTATACTACGGGTATTGTGTGACTTATGTGAAAGTACTTTGAGTTGTGTGAAACTTGCCTATGCTTGTGATGATAGCCTTTGTTGTACAAGTGTTGTATTTCTGTGTTACCGCGTCTCTCGATAGAGGGCCGGTTGACTTGTTGAGAACTTACTTGGACGTCTTTGGCGATGTGGAGAATTCCACGGGTATGTTTCCATTTTGATTACTGTCTTATTGTTGATGTCACATGGACATGTCTACACCGAGGTAGAATTCCGGGGGCATGTGGCCATGCGGCAGGGTTGATTACCCGATATATTGTTATTGTGGCTACATGGACATGTCTACACCGAGGTAGAATTCCGGGGGCATGTGGCCATGCGGCAGGGTTGATCACCCAGTATATTATTGTTGATGTCACATGGACGTGTCTACACCGGCTGGCAGGGGCATGTGGCCATGGGGCATTGGTATTATTGTTGCATCATGGACATGTCTACACCGACGCATTCCGGCACGCGCCGTGATGCGAACATGATTGATGTTGTGGGCGTGAGACCCATAGTTATATTTGAGTGATGACTTGAGGCGTGAGTCCACATCGACATGATCGCTTTTATGTTGTGAATCGTAGTTTGGTTATCATACATGTCTCCCCTTTATATAGACTAGTATGATTTCATTTACTGATTTTCTGATTTCACATACTGTACTGTTGTCTTGACCTCGCCCGGAGCTGCGTTCATCTGCGCAGTAGGTACATCGGCCGTGGATCCTCGCTCTTAGGATCTCGATTCGGCGTTTTGGGAAGCTCCGTTTCTCCGAGGCTTATCTTTTGGTATGTGTTCCCTGAGTTGTAGGTTCTTGTACATTCGTGGTATGGCGGGCCCTGTCCGTCATAGTTGTTGTAAATCTTAAGTGCAGTCTTTGTTGTAAGCGTGGTTTGTAAAAAGATTAAACTGCTCGTTTTGAAAGAGTTGTATTTATATATGTTATTGGAAGGCAAGCTGTTGGGTTGCTTTGTTTATGATCATATATCTTGTTTCTTGTTTAAAGTTTTATTTTCCATGGTTTTCTCGATGTTGTGTCACTAGGGTGCCGGTAAGGCACGATGCCCGAACGGGCAGTCGTTACAAAAGTGGTATCGAGCGATTAATCCTCGGAAAGTGTCTGCACCGTGTCTAGTAGAGTCTTGATTATCGATGTGTTGTGCACCACATCTATAATCGTGAGGTCGCATGACATTTAGGATTGGTTTCCATTCTTCTCATTCCGAGATCGTGCCTTAGAGTCGTGTTGTAAGTTGGACCCTCGACGTATCTCGTTTTACCATTATGCCTCGCGCAGTGCAACCAGAGCCACGAAGGGCAAGGCACCGAGGAACCGCTAGTGAGATACAGAGGAGTACGAGGGCGCAGGCCCAGACAGTACCTGAGGTTGTGCTTTAGACGGCGAGTTTTGTGACGCCGCCAATTCCAGAGAGTTAGAGCGCGGCAATGGCTGCCGAGACCCAGCACTGAGCCTCCACCCCACATGCAGGGGCGGAGAGATGGGTTACAAGGAGATGGCCCGATTCTTGGCGAGTCGTGGCCGAATATGAGGATAAATTTGGATCTGTGATTCCCATTCGAGCACCGATGGTTCACCCCGAGCGAGATAGTTTGAGGCTACGGGACTTTACGAGTTGTAGCCCGCGAGTTTTATGGGTCGAGGCTCGAGGATGATCGCAGGAGTTCATCCGGCGATTCTGACGGATCATGCGGGTGATCAAGGCTTCAGAGACCGAGTCTGACCTTTGGTTCGCGTCGGCCGCGTGATACCGCGATCGATTGGTTTGATTCATGGGAGCTTTCGGGAGAGCATGCACTCCAGCAGATGGGATGAGTTTTGGGGCTTTCTCACGCACTTCTTGCCTCCGCAGATGAGGAGCACGGCCGGCAGATTTTTGATGCTTAGACAGAGCGGGCGTGCGGTTCGGGAGTACAATGTGAGTTCGACTCATTGGCGTGCGTCGGCGTTGGTAGCTAGTATGGAGGATCGAGTGCACCGTTATGTTCTGAGGCTCGATGATTACATGTCGAGGCATGTTCGGGAGTAGCTCTTGTACCGCATGGACATTGCCCGCACGCAGCTCATGCGTGGGATGCGAGGCACGGAGAGGTCGACGGAATGACCAAGATCGCAGAAGGGCGAGAACAGTGGTCCTTTGGTGACTTTCGAGGCGGACCGCCTCGAAAGATACTAGTTTTGTACCTCCGCCACGGTCAGTGGTCCTCCACAACCTTGAGCATCCAGAGTATTCGGAGCGGTCGTGGCTCCAGGGTTGTGTTTCGCGGAAGTAAGGGTGTTGGCGGATCGGTCACCCTACCTCGGTGTGGTCGATGTGGTAGACCGCATTTCGGGAGTGTCGTGGTGCCAAGGAGCTTGTTATTTTGCGGCAGCAGGCCATTTTGCGAACTGTCCAGGCGAGGTACGGATGTTACGACTCACCTACGGATCGCTGGCTGGTTCATCGCTTCTACGATTATGCCTGCGGCGTGCCTATGATTAGAGTGGAGGCGGTAGCTTGTGTATATCCTTAACCTCTAGAGTTTTGGTATGCTTGTTATGATGGTCTCATTATTATGTGCTATGTACGAATAGCGTTGTGTTAATTGTGAGTTAGAAAACATGCTTAGTTGGGAGGATAAGTATGGGGGCATGGTAAGTGTGAACCCTAGACTGTCACGATTGAGACCTTAGAAGTAAGGTCGTCTTGAGTAAAAGATTCGTTTTATGTTTGACCTTTATCAGAGTGCGTAGTATACGTGGGTTTTATTTGAGTGATCAGTCCATGGGTAATGTGAGATGGAAGTGGTAGCTTTCATGATGTGATTTAGCAGGATTGTTCCGTGTCGGGGAACAAGGGCTTGACGCGATTGTGGGTCGGGTTGAGGACGTGATACGGGTCAACCCGTAGCCCGGATTAAGGTGGGGTCAGTTCTGGGTGGTCCCGCCAGGTGGTAGGGTCACGAGGATGCTAGGCCCAAGTTTGTATAAACCATCGTATGAGTTGGTGGATATGTTCGACCAGAAGCGGATCGTGGAGGCCGGGAACGGCCTTAGAGAAGATCGAGGTTAGTAAGATGACCAAGTTTGGAGGTAGTGACTCCAAGAGTTGGAAACAGAAGCGTTGACGGAAGTGTGGTACAGATACTAGAAAGAGTTTGAGTGTTCGAGAAGGGTACAACAAGATAGGGGAAAAGTGAACGTGTGTGATCGTTTCTTTTGGGGAAATGAAGGTGTGAAGGGAGTATATTTTAGACCTCAGGTAAGGGGTTTTTGTGATGATTAGAGGTGTTTCCTCGTTGACTTGGGTTTAAGTATTGGTGCGTTTGTTATTTTTATGGCCAGGTGTGGCATGATTGTTTTCGTGCGTATAGCAGTGAAGGCTATACTAGCGCATGTTTGGGTTGAGATTTGAGAAGGAACATTCGGGACGAATGTTTCTAAGGAGGGGAGAATGTTATACCCCGTATTTCCAGAGTATGTACGTGGGGCGTACGTAGAGAATTTGAGCCTTAAGTTAGGCAAAGGACCGAATTTTGGGCACAACTGCCGATTGGAGTCGTTTTTCGACGAAACGTTTCCACAGCTTACGTTGGGAAAATTCCGGCTATGTCATTTATATTTTTTGCGGATTTTTCCGAGAGACGAAACATTTTTGGACCAACGGGAGGGTGACACTTGTCACCCTCATTGGACGGTTTAGGGGGGGGCGGTCAAGGGTGGTTGGCCTTGGCCGATTGGTCCCTTATTCTTGGCCTTGTTTTGTGGCTTGTTTTGTGGCTTGTTTTGTGCCATGTTTGGTGGAGTAGGGCTAGGGTGCACTTGGCTTGATCAAGGCCTTACACTTGCCTTGCACATGGCTTGATCTTGGCCATTGGTTGGCTTTTGGTTTTGCTATAAATACCCCCCTAGGCTTGAAGACTTCATTCATCCAAAAACTTCCAAGTCTTGAAACCCTCTCCTCCCCCTTTGTGAGCTCTAGCCGAGAGCCTTCCCCCTCCCCCTTTTCGTGTGGGCTTTGGCCGAGAGGCTTCCCCTTCCCCCCCTTTGTGGTGCTAGCCGTGGGGTACCCCCCCTAGCCTAGTTGTTTTCGTATAATACCCCTCCCTTGTGGTATTGAAATACTTCTCCAAGTATTGTTATAATGCCCAAAATACCTTAGCCTTTACCTTGTTGTATTCCAAAAGTTACCTCTATACGTAGAGCCCGGAAATGCTACCTTTTGTCCTTTTAGTCTCAAACCGAAACCCTAAGGAAATCTTCATAGTTGGTTGAAGTATTTGAGTAGAAGTTGGTTAGAACTTCTAAGGGTTGTTTGGAGCGGATTGGAGCGCACGGAGTAGGAGCTAAACCTTGCTCAGGATCGACATTATAACTTGGATAATTTTGGGCTTGTCGAGGTAAATATTCTTGTCCCCTTATTGTAATTGGAGATTACATGTTGTAGGAATATATAGTTGAAGTATACTATATGCGTAATGAACTTTGTATTTGGCAATGTCTTTTGACTTAAGCTCAAGAGTAAAGAAAAGAATCGTATTTACATGGGACCGTATTGCAGTAGACTTGTGTAGTATTGCTGAGTAGAATTGTACACGTCCGGTTAGACGTGTAAAACCCCCCCCTGGTCGGCTTGGTAGCCGGCCTCGATAGAGGAGGAGATTTACGCTGTTGCGGGGGGGGGGAGGTGCTGCCGAATTTTCGGTAGAATATGGAACCGTGCGGTTAGAAGTTAATAGACGTTTGTGGCCTTATAGGTGGAAGTACTAAGAGTGGCGTATTCTACTTGAGGAGTGGAAAGGGCTAGCAAGGTTGTAGTACTTGGAGCACTTTGCTTATTGTCGATACTCGTCGCGAGGTATGTGAACCTCTTCCTATCTGTTCTAGCATGATATGTGTGTAACTATGTAGTACGGTGGACGTACAGTTGCTAAGTGTATTTGTTTGGTTTAAACATAAAGTGTTATAACGGCTTTATGGGAAGTTGGTTATAACAGCTTTATGTAGGTAAGAAAATGGTTTACTGATGTTAGAAGTTAAGAGACTTGATCTTATAAGATAAGAGACTTAACTTATTTGTTTTAATGTGGATATTTGTGTGAAACCTCATTCGTGAGTAATGAGTACTTGGTTTTTAAAGGGATAATGTTTCTTGATTTGAATCGTAATGTGTATCGACAGCACCAACTGCAGCGTTAATAAAGGAAAATGTATTGAATAATGATGTGTTGTATTAAAACCAGTAGAAACCTCCATCTGCATAGAAGCTAAGGTGAGACAAAATGATATTACATTTTCTAGATCATGACTGCTGTAATAAGATTGTTATAAACAAGAATAAACTACTCACATATATGACATATGTTACTCAATTGTTTTAAAAGAGATTAATACTATGAGTTATGAAACCTTTCTAAAATAAGTGACTTGAGCATTTGAAATTAGGCAAATTTGAACGTTTGGAAAATAATGTTGTTACTTGATTTTACAAAAGGGGAAGTGTCTTGTTTACTTAAAAAGATAGTCACGATTTTTATACTACGGGTATTGTGTGACTTATGTGAAAGTACTTTGAGTGGTGTGAAACTTGCCTATGCTTGTGATGATAGCCTTTGTTGTACAAGTGTTGTATTTACGTTACCGCTGCGTCTCGATAGAGGCGGTTGACTTGTTGAGAACTTACTTGGACGTCTTTGGCGGTGACGAGAATTCCACGGTATGTTTCCATTTTGATTATCGCCTTATTGTTGATGTCACGTGGACATGTCTACACCGAGGTAGAATTCCGGGGCATGTGCCACGCGGCGGTTGATCACCCAAAGATATTATGGTTGATGTCACATGGACGTGTCTACACCGGCGCAGACTCCGGCATGCGCCGGGCATTGGTATTATTGTTGCATCATGGACATGTCTACACCGATGCACTCCGGCATGCGCCGTGATGCGAACATGATTGATGTTGTGGGCGAGACCCATAGTTATATTTGAGTGATGACTGAGGCGTGAGTCCTCGATCGACATGATCGCTTTATGTTGAATCGTAGTTTGTTATCATACATGTCTCTCGCTTTATATAGACTAGTATGATTTCATTTACTGATTTTACGCTTTCACATACTGCAATTGTCAGATCGACTCCTTCGGGCCGTTCATGCCGCAGTGAGGTACATCGGCCGTGGATCCTCGCCTTAGGATCTCGCCAGCTTGGGAAGCTCCGTTTCTCCGGAGGCTTATCTTTTGGTATGTGTTCCCTGAGTTGTAGGTTCTTGTACATTCAGGGGTATGGCGGGGCCCTGTCCCGTCATAGTTGTTGTAAATCTTAGAGGTCTGTAGTACTGTTGTGGGCAGGGTTTGTAAAAAGGATTAAACTGTTCGTTTTGAAAGAGTTGTATTTATATATGTTATTGGAAGGCAACCGTTGGGTTGGCCTGTTTTATGATCATATATCTTGTTTCTTGTTTAAAGTTTTATTTTCCGCTGGTTTTCTCTGATGTTGTGTCACTAGGGTGCCCGGGGTAAGGCACCAGTAACGGGCCCCGGAACGGGTCGTTACATTATCAATATTCTTAGGCTCATAATTTCCATGCTCCCAGCCTACCTTATCAATCCCCCCGTAAACGGGCACAATAACTTCTCATAATTCCATAACCCTGCTGTCTTGATCACAACAATCATTACTTACTCCATACGGATCTTATTCGTACAATTCTCTTAAGCCTACCACGTAGCTTAATCTATTAACATGACATTCCATTAAGTTCCTTAACATGACTTCTTAAGGGTTCACTACCCTATCAGACAACTCATCATTTCCCAATTATCTCAAAATAAAACATAAGATCTTGGCGAGAATTCATTAAATGTTTCATACCTTCCCGGTATCTAGTTAGTCCTTACCAACTCTTGGTAATCTAAAATCACTCTAGGCAACCCATATATGACCCTCATACATAAATCCGTATAGCTGTACGTCAATTAACCCTTATTAAACCTTTCATCTCCCCCTTAATTCAAAACACTTTTCTCACTTATTCCTTCTCTCTTCAGTCAAAACAACTCCCCTCTCCATAGCCAAATTGAAGCTTTTTATTTCATTCTTCAAAGATTAATCCTTCTATTAAATTTATAAGCAATGGTAACTCCATAACAATGAGTATTTGGCAGTGCTACCGAAAATTAGCCAAGAAATTTCAGTTTTGAAGATGAACCATTTTGGAGAAAAACATGTAAGAAAAATGGATTTAAACTTGTAGAATACATGCATGTCATTTTGTGTTGAAGAAATGGTGAAAATGGTGAAGATAATGGAAGCAGTGGGTACCGAAATATAGGGACTATTTTGGGCAAAAATTAAGGTAAGATTTCTTCTTCCTATAGTGTAATTGGAGTTAAATGATATTGTAGTTAAGAGATAAACTCATGTTAAAGAGGACTTGAAAATAAGAGATTGCATGCGATTGTTGTTGTTGTTATCATTGTCACTAATTGCATGTTATAATTGAAGAAAATCTTGACATTTAAAGTTGAAATGGTTTATATGAAAGTGTTGAATTATTAATTGAATTTTAAGTAATTATGAAAAGAGTTTGGTATTATGTTTTGGGGTGTGCAGAGACCCTCATGAAGTAGTGGACATTGTTGGTATTGTTGTGATATATTAGGGGTTGTTCTTGTTAAGTTATAATGCTGAAAATATAAGTTATGAACATGTATATACGTTGTGGTAATTACTAATACATGTCTTAAAGGAATTAAAGTGTAGAAAGGTGATATGTTGCAAACTATAAGACTTGCACTCTTGTTGTTTTGGCTAGAGTTTATGGACTGTTTTTAAAGGTTGTTTTAATATGGATTAAGGGCTGGATTAACATGAGAAATAGGTGTAGTAATCACCTTGGTTGTTGTAGTAGTTGTATTCTATAAATGTAAAGAGAAAGAATGCATAACTATGGTGTAGATATAATATATGGACTGATTTTGTTATATCCTGGAATTGTGCTTGGTTATTGGTATTGTTGACATTGTTTATGAGTTGTGGATATGTATATAAATAGGGGAAGTGCTGCCCGATTTTTTATAGAAAAGAGAGTCATCGTTAGATATAACTTACACTAGAAATCATAGAGTTGACGGACATGTTGCTATTATTATAGGTCGAGGTGCTAATGAAGACGAATATTAATTATAAAGTTGGTTAGTTCGACAATAAGGTATGTGAAACTATCATTTCTTCTTTTTGGCATGACTTTTATAAAATGAGTGTACGGAGGACGTACATAACTCTATTGAATCCTAATTCCTAGTGACATTTGATAGGATAGGTTGCCTTTGATTTTACAAGTGATAGTTCATTCTATTTATTTCATTGAGAGTCAAATGATGATTTAATTTGTATAAAGTTACTCATGATATTCTATTCGTGCTTGATGTGATTATATTATTTCACCGAGTCCCGTGTCGGGTATGTACATATATGATGATTCTACCGAGTCCCAGAATGGGCCGGGTACGATATACGTGGACATGCATCCACATGATATTACCGAGTCCCAGAATGGGCCGGGTACGGTATGTGCACATTATATTATTTGGAGATACTCAGTTTGGTGATCCTCCATCTAGGATTCATGTTCAGCTATTTGGAGAGCTCCATTGATCCAGAGCCAAGTCATTTTGGTACAGAACCTTTTGTTATAGACTTATGTATATTCAGGGGTACGGCGGGGCCCTGTCCCGTCATATTTCACTATCATACTCTTAGAGGTCTGTAGACATTTGTGGGTGGTAGATGTGTTTTGGACTTGTGTGGATTGTATATGTGTTTTGGTCAGCAATGCTGTTGTACTTCATTTTGGGATCTTCCCGTATATAGTGGCAGCCTTGTCGGCTTGCCTATTTTGGTATGGTTTACAAATTTCTACATTATCCTTGATATCTGTGTGATTATATGTGACAAGTGGGTATAAGGGTGCCCAGGTAGGGCACCGGGTCGCGGCCCGTCGGGTCGGGTCGTGACAATTTTCTTAAAATTGTTGAAGAACCTAGTTCTTTTACTTATGTTAGTAATTTCATTTGTACCTATGCTTTTAGACTTGCTAGAGTGCTATATAGTTTTTCACGCCTACTCTCCAAGATGTGCCATCATGGATGTACCCTCTTAGACATCAGTTTCCTATTTCCATGCGTCACATCTTTTTCACATTACCAATATCACTTCTCGACTTTGCAACCTACCTCTCTCCTCTACAACCATCGGTATTCCTCCACTGTAACACCTACCACCAAACATCACATGTGTCTATTCTCTCCTCCAAAATGTATCATGTCTTAATCCGAATCTAACTCAAACTAATCCCTTATCATCTTCTGTATCTCTCTCTGACGTCGTAACAATGTCTTACTAAAACCTCATTCCTTCATCGTCTAAATCTATACCTTTCACCGATCATCACACTTTCACATCTCCATCATTACCCTTACACATATTCCTCTTCATCTTCGCAAAAGTCCAACTCCTCAAAAGTTTGTCTTGGAGTCTGAACCTACTACTTTTAAAGAATATACAACCTCTAATGTCAACGATGACTCTATGTCAACTTTTGACATCTTCGGTGACACAGAGAAAATTGAGGAAAAATAAAAGGACCCTGAGGTTTCAAGTCAAATAATAGGTGTAGAAAGAGACAACGAAGTTGGATCTGGGAATATTGAAGCTCAGATAGTTCAAACAGTTTCAACAGAAAATGCTTCAAGGGAAATGGTGTTGGAAATAAAAAAGGAAGAACCTGAAGGTACTACTAATGAACCAGGTAACTCCACTCCCTTAGTAAATACCAAGATTGTTGAGTCCATCACGGGACACTCTAAGTCCATCGTCGATCATCTATTTGAGGGAAACCTCCCTGAAGGGGATAAAGAGAGGTCAAACATCCTAGAAAGTTAAGAGCTGATTGTGCCTGGATTTCTTGATGCAGTGTTGATACGCTCAAATTACACCTAAGTTATGGCGTAAAGCGGACACTGTCAAATATAGTAACCTAACTAGGTTGCGGTAGAATCCCATAGGAAATATAGTGAGAAAAGGTTACTATCGTAGTGTATTTGTCACGACCCGACCCCGGGTCCGCGACTGGTGCCCTACATGGGCACCCTTACAGGTATACATCAGAGATAATCAGCGGAATATACATAAACTCAACAAGAAATAAATAACAGGTTAGCCGATGAGGCTACCTCCCTGGATATATATATATATATATATATATATATATATATATATATATATATATATATACGTAAATACAAAAGCAGTTACCTTTTTTTTTTTTTTTTTACAAACCGACCCACAAGATATGACTACAGACCTCTAAGAGTTTTGACATAACAACTATGAAGGGATAGGGCCCCGCCATACCCCTGAATGTACATAAATCTACAACCTCAGGGAACTGTACCAAACGACAAAGCCTCCGGAGAAATGGAGCTTTTCAAGAACTAAACAGTGATCCTAAGAGTGAGGATCATCAAGCTATGTACCTCAACCTGCGGCATGAACGTAGCCCACCGAAGGAGGTCAGTACAAAATATGTACCAAGAATGTAAAACTGAAAGTACTGCAATTTAAATCATAAAGTCTAGATATAAAAAGCTGGAGACAAGTATGAAAATCAAATTAACAGTACCACCGTGCCTTGCCGAAACGAAAGTAAAGAAAGTCAGTTTTACCTTTTTAAAGACTATTTCAACATATGAACAATAGTCACACCAAGGCTAGGGACACAAGCCCTCAAAATCATCACACAGTCTAGTAAGGGTCTCAAACCCGCAAATATCAAAGCATGCCCGTGGAATCCTCAATCACTGTCGACAGCCGTAAGTGTAAAATATATACATGTAACACGCCCGTGGAATCCTACCTCACTGTCGGCGTGCACATATGCAATATATATATATCTCATGCCCGTGGAATCCCTCATCTCGGGTACATGACTTCATGAAAAGCTAATCCATGGGGTAATAATAGTATATAACATCTCCGTGGAATTCCTCATCTCGGGTACATGTCTTCATGAAGAGCTAGTCCATGGAGTAATATTATATAACATGGTCGCATGCCCCGGAATCCTTCATCGTATAAGCATGTCCATGGAGTAGTAATAGTATATAACATGCCCGTGGAATCCCTCATCTCGGGTACATGTCTTCATGGGGAGATAGTCCATGGAGTAATAATAGCATCCGGGAATTTAACCCGCATCATGGTTGCATGCCCCGGAATCCCTCATCGTATAAGCATGTCCAGGGATCAATTACAATGGAAGCATACCCGTGGAATCCTTCATCACTGTCGGTACGTCCAAGTAAATTCTCAACAAGACAGCCGGCCCTCCAACTGAGAGTCACGACAGCGTAAAAATATAATACTTGCACTCAAAGGCTATCGCAAGCAAGCATATGCAAGTTCATAAAGTCTTTATACTTTCATTATCATACAAAAATGAATTTCATTTTATAAACTCAAGGCACTTTCGTGTCACATAAAAATCCGGGAATTTAACCCAAGTACTACATACCTTTATCCTTTTTAAAAATGGCTCTTTCTCGTATAAAATCCCCCAAGATACTAACACCCGTAGTATCAAGGCATGTCTACATTTCAAACAAGTCACTACACTTTTAGAAATACACTTTTAGGCTTCTAAATCAAGTGACCCTTACTTTAAAACTTTAAGCAATTGATGCCTTTAAATCAAATAGCCCTTCTTTATTCCAAGTCATTTATCTTTGTTTACATTACTAGAGAAAATCATTCCCTTAACAGGGGTAATAATAGTATATAACATGCTCGTGGAATCCTTCATCTCGGGTACATGTCTTCATGGGGAGCTAGTCCATGGAGTAATAGTATATAACATGGTCGCATGCCCCAAAATCCTTCATCGTATAAGCATGTCCATGGAGTAGTAATAGTATATAACATGCCAGTGGAATCCCTCATCTCGGGTACATGTCTTCATGGGGAGCTAGTCCATGGAGTAATAATAGCATCCGGGAATTTAACCCGCATCATGGTTGCATGCCCCGGAATCCCTCATCGTATAAGCATGTCCATGGATTAATCACAATGGAAGCATACCCGTGGAATCCTTCATCACTGTTGGTACGTCCAAGTAAATTCTCAACAAGACAGCCGACCCTCCAACTGAGAGTCACGGCAGCGTAAAAATATAATACTTGCACTCAAAGGCTATCGCAAGCAAGCATAGGCAAATTCATAAAATTTTTAGACTTTCATTATCATACAAAAATGAATTTCATTTTATAAACTCAAGGCACTTTCGTGTCACATAAAAATCCGGGAATTTAACCCAAGTACTACGTACCTTTATCCTTTTTAAGAATGGCTCTTTCTCGTATAAAATCCCCCAAGATACTAACACCCGTAGTATCAAGGCTTGTCTACATTTCAAACAAGTCACTACACTTTTAGAAATACATTTTAGGCTTCTAAATCAAGTGACCCTTACTTTAAAACTTTAAGCAATTGATGCCTTTAAATCAAATTACCCTTCTTTATTCCAAGTCATTTATCTTTGTTTACATTACTAGAGAAAATCATTCCCTTAACATTTCCATAAAGTTGTTATAACCAACTTCCCATAAAGCTGTTATACTAACTTTATGCTTTAGAAACTAAGACATCTTTAACCTTTCATAAAGCCGTTATAACTAACTTCCCATAAAGCCGTTATAACTCTTTATGTTTTAGACAATTTCATTCTTTTATATAACCAAAAGACTTATACTTTTAAAAACCAAGTATCATATACTTTCAAATCAAGTTACATAACTTTCAGAATACTTCAAGTCTCTTAACTTTAGAAATCAAGTTTCTTAACTTTAGAAATCAAGTTTCTTAACTTTAGAATAGTTCAAGTAATCAATGCTTTCCAAATCAAGTATTCTATACTTTTCAAGTCAAGAAATCTTTCCATGTAACCTCAAGTCACATATATTTTTCGAAAACAAGGCAAGGATACCAAAATGAAACAGAATTCATTTTTAACCATGTACGTCCACCGTACTATACATTTATAAAACTCATGCTCAAGAAGATAGGGAAAGTTCCACATACCTCTCCGGCTCAATCCACTTGCCAAGTTGAATACGCCGCGCGTAGAATGTCAATCTATAATGACCACAATACGCCTATCAACTTCTAGCTTTCAACGTAGAATATTTCTAAGTATAAGGACTCTTATTCTACGGAAAATCGGGCAACACTTCCTTTGTTTCTACGTACTTTTTCACCTTTTTCAAGGCCCGAAAATCAATAACCAAATGCCACATTTAAGGCTCAACAATTCAGCTAACCAAAGGGGATTACACGCCTAACAGGACGTGTAAAATTCTGCCCCACAATCAATATAAAACTGTCCATTAATCCAAAGCCATATTCGGCTACAATGTATCACAACAATATATATTTCCTTTCAATTTCCTTTTAAATCCAAGTTGTTATTCCAACATGTTATATACCCTATAACAATTATAACAACTATAAATCCTTTCTTCCTTAACATGCGACGATTGTAACTATCGACCAAATTGATTACAACATAAATGACTAACTTGCCCATTTTCGGTTTATAACATGTCGACATGATCCAAATCTTTTCAAACTTCAATCTAAATACCACATGCTCATTTATCAACTACTATAACATGTAATCTTCAATCACATTAAGAAGATGGAGATTTTACCTCAATAAGCCCTAATAATATCCAAGCGTCAAAGTCGATCCTTAGCAACTTTTAGCTCATCTTCTTACGTTCCAATCCGCTCCAAGCACTCTTTAGAAGCTCATGAAGAACTCCTCTTCAAGTTTCAACTTCAAAGTTTAAGAACACCTTAGGTTTTCATCTTGCGACTAACGTAAAAACGTGGTTTTTCCAGGATTTTTGTGTTGAGATATCCTTAGAATACCTTTAGGGACCTTGGGTTTGAATATTGTGAATTATGGAGCAAGATTGCAAAATTTTCTCTCCTAAAAAGAGCCATTGTCGAGAGCCTCCCAATACACAAGAAAATGTTCTTGATTTTTCTCTAAGTATGGAATGATCTAGTCTTGCACTAGTAGTAATAATATATAAGGAGACCAATGGCTAGGATTAAAACATATGGATGGCTAAGATGAAGTCAATTATATCAAGCTCAACTTTTCCCTTTGACTTGGTCCATTTTATCAAGCCAATTTGGCTAGTCTTTAATGATTAATTTCGTCCAAGGATGACCATGTGGAGGGTGACACGTGTCGCCCTCCCATTGGTCCATAACATATCGTTTCCCGAAATTTCCATAATTGGTCAAAATATCGGAAACCTCGTGGGCCCCACAAAAATGTAAAATTTCTCGGGTGGGCCCCACGTATCCAACTCTGTAAATAAACTTTCATAATCCCGATAAATTCTAAGCGTCTCAAATAACAATTTTTGGAACCAATTCTCATTAACGAACATTTTCCTTTCCGAGGTTCGGAAAACTTTTCCTTAAGAATAACAAATCTTTCCTTTGTTCAAATTTATAAGTCTTGTGCTCTCACGTCTATTCTCGTATACATGTCCTGGAATTTCGGGGGTGTAACAGTATTACTTGACGTAGGTCTTTGTTCTAATTTTGTAAAGGTTGTAAAGAGTTGTGTAATTCTAACAACTATATTGTATTTATTGAAAATTAGATGATTAAGAAATCAAGATTGTGTCCTCGCTAGGTTAGATGTTAAGCTCTAATATTAATGTGATATACTCCTCATGGATTGATTGTATGAACTTAATCTCTATATGACTTCCTAATATTTTTCAATAGTTAGGAAGTATTTATCTTCATGATTTTCCCAAATATAGAAGACTGCTATTAAGAATAATTAATTATGTCAAGTAAAACTCCTCTTATTCCTAAATGATATTATTAAATTAGATTAAGATCCCGAGTCCTTGTTTATTATTCCTACCAAACCCTACTCACCATCTCAAGTAAAGTAGACTTTATGGCTTAGATTAATGTTTGCAACCACTAATCAACATGAACGAATATGAAATAATTAAATACTAACAACCCACGATTCATATATCAATATCAAAAACATATTCACATAACACCCACCATTGGGTTCACAATCTCAAAATGGTATTTAGCTACGCATGATATTAAAGATAACGCAAAGCTTTGAAATTGTCATTGAAACTTACAATTGAATAACGAATATTAAAAGATGGAAACTTGTTCTTGAAAGCCTCAAAATACTCAAAGTACTTGATACTATCGATACACGTCTTAAAACTTATGATAATTCAATTACAAAACCCTAAAAAGTATTTATACAAGTCAAAAACTCGGAACTAAAATCAGATAAAACTGCCCATGTCGCTCATTTCGATGGAACGTACAATTAAGTATGATCCGTATAAACTTTGATGGTAAACTTTGATAGCCAAACAATACAGTCCGTATAAACTTTGACAGAACCGTAAAAATATATATTACTTTAATCATCCTTCAGTACTAAGAAAATATGACAGGTTTATCCGATTTGTATAAATATTTACGGACCATCAAAGCCAACCGTCAAACTTCTGTCAATCTTACAATTCTCTGATCCTCCACAGTCAGCTCTTTTACGGTCCAATTGTACGGTCCGTACAATTCCCAATTCATGGACTTTGTTTGAATTTTCTTATTTTTGCTTTTGAATCATCAATTACCTGAAATAATAACAAAATATATCAAAACGACACAAACTTGCTTAAAAATAAGTAAAACTTATCGTCAAAAAGTATGTCGTAATTCTACAACACATCAAATATCTATTTTGAAGGAGGGGGGACCTAGTGAGGGACCCGGTGCTCTCACACATGAGGAAGAAACTTCCCATGTTTTCAAAGCTGCTCTTAAGTGGAATGAGACACCCGATTCTCAATCAAGTGACTACCATCCCTGTACCTCTAGGGGAAATCTCTACTAGTGAGTCACCTATATCTATCACCCCAACTGAAGATGTGAATGATGATCAAGTGCCCATATATCTGGTGTTTAAGAGGAGTGATATGTCTTCTAAGTAGAGAGAGCAACAAGAAAATGTCCAAAAAGGGGCCACTCAAGAGGCAAGGTTAAATCCTAAATGGATTCAGCCTTAAAAGAAAACAAAGAAAATACTGTGAAAAGAAAATGACTAATGCATAGGTTGATTGATAAAGAGGATGTCTCGACCACTATAGTGGTGGAGCTTGATATCAGTGAAAATGATCCTGAGATGGAGAAAACTCCACTTGTGAAAAGAAAAATTGGGAAAGTTGTTCCGAGAAAAGGGAAAAGTGCTGAGGTTGAGGAACCTAGTTCTGATGAGGTTGATAAAGCTGGTACTGGGGATCACATATCAAAAGAAAAGAAGGAGCGCTCACCCTTTGAGGAAGATGAAGACTGTTGAGGATAAGAAACTTGAATCCTCATTCAAGAAACAAAAGGTGGAGTTAATTGAAGATGAGAAAAATGAGATTCTGAGATCTCAAAAGGTCTTGAAAGGGCGGGTATTTGATTCTGAAATTGCAAATCAACCTAGGATGAAAGAGGGGCTTGAAATGGTTGAGGGACAAATGTGGGGTCATTTGTTTCAGACCTTAGTGGATGTCTTGTTTGAATATAAAGTAACAAAATTCTATGGTTCCCTGTTTGTCACTGATGATGGTGAAACACTTATTGCAAGTGTGAATGTCACTGACTTTTCATTGACTGAGGAGACCATTGGTAGAATTATGGAAGTACCAACTGAAGTGGTGTCCACTATATCCAAGGAATATGCCTCTAAGGGATTTCTAAAAATGATAGCCAAGAAGGAAGGAAACCTAATAGGGGAATAGGTTTTTAAGAAACAGTTGAAGTCTGAATTTTAGCTTCTTTTCGAATTTGTCAACAAGGTATTACTACCTCGCTTTGAAAGAAGGTCTATGGTTGTTGTTCCTGATCTGTTCCTCATGGAAATTTTGGCATCCTTCACTTTAATAAATTTGTCTGCTCTAATGTTAGAGTACATGCTTAAAATAATCTCTGCTAAGGATGACAACCATGGTTTGACTTTCGATTTCCTTCTTACTAAGGTCTTCAAGCATTTCAGAATAAAGGAACACAAGAAAACAATGGGCACTAGGAAACAAATGTTCACAATAAACACTCTGGAGGAGTGTGTGCCCATAAAAGGGAGAGTCGAGAGTAGCTCCATGATCTCAAATCTAATAGAGACACATGAAAGGGAAACAAAAGAGATTACTAAGTTGACTCTGCTTCTGGCTCAAAGGGACTCTAAAATCACTATCTTAAAGGCTGAGCTTCAGCAAAAGTCACAGAGTCACGAAGGACCGGGAACCTTAGAGGAGCTGAAGAATAAAAATGCTCAGCTGAAAGCTACAGTAGCCAATCTGAGAAAACAAGTGGGGGAATTGACCCAACAGATGCCCAGTGATCAAAGGATTGCAAGTGACAAAATAGACAAACTTATGGCTAAATTATGAGCATTCTCCCATTCCAGTCTCTTCTCTCATACACTAAGTCCTTCATTTCTCCATACTCCTTGAATTCCCTCATCTTCATCCTATTTTATTTTCTCTGAATTTTTGATGTATCCTCTTTGGGTTGTAATTGACAATTGGCACTGTTTGCTAGTACTATTGGATTTACTATGTTTCTATCTGAATATTCAATAGAAAATTATCTTATTATTTTTGCAACATTGTTTATCCATGTTATTTCTGATTTTACTCATGATAGTGTTGCCCCAGTGGCCATGAGTTGTCATTACTTTCATTCATTCTCCTCATGTTATTGCTTTACTCTTTTTTATGATGCTAAATGAGAGAAGATATGCGGGGGTTGGTTAGGGATATTACATATGTCTTACTGGATGAGCCACCACAAGGGTCTGGGTCTCTGGGGAACAAGAAGGGATCTGGTTCTTAGGGGGAACTTAAATTCTAAGTTTGTCATCATCAAAAAGGGAGAAATTGATATTGTAAGTTATTCCTTGTTTTTATGGTTTCACAAATATATATGAGTAACAAGATTCGTTATTAGAGGGACCAGTTTAGACTGATGCAAGTCAACTCTACAACTGTAAAGCTGTTGACATAGTAATAGTGTCGCAACACTCCTACAGAGTTGTTGTGGCTCTCCTATTGGTACAAGGTTTAAGGTTTGTCACTTCTTTTATATCTTATATAAATATACAACATGTTACAGAGTGAAAATCTAATCATGCACAATCCAAAAAGTATTCTCACTTTCATTTACAAGCTGCTGAGTTCATCAGTGTTTCAGAAAAAAGCTAAAACTACATCAAACTGAAGGACCTGTTCTCATACAAATGAATATGTCTAAGTACTAGGTTTGTTGAGTCTTTGTTTTGTTGTTCCTAAACTTGTAAGCCTACTCTTCTAGTAAGAAGTTGTTTGTAGGTCGTTTATTTTCTCAAGTCTTTGAGTTGTTTGTTTTGACTAGAGCTAGTCAAGGTTAGTCTTTGCAATATAGGTATTGTAGAGAGCTTGCAATAGAATTATTTTAAGAGTGAGAGATTAAGAGTTTAATTCTTAGGTTGCAATTGGTTGTAATCTAAACATTGCTCAGTTCTTACTGAAGTTTCGGGAAAATCATACTAGGATAGGTTGTGGTTTTTCTCTCTTGAGCAAGGTGGTTTTCACGTAAATATCATGTGTTATTTACTTACTGCTTTAGCTTAGGGAACTGTTTGAGAACCTGTTTCTCTGCACTGTTTGAGAACCTGTTTCTCTGCACTGTTTGATGGACTCATATATTACAGGACTAGTGTTTAACTCTTGTTCACATTTTAAAAAGCTCTCCAAATATAGATCATACTCTAGAACTTCTCTTCTTTCATTTTTTCTTTTTCTTCATTTTTTTCGTATGTGTCGTAGAAAATTAAAGAAAATTTAGTTGCAGTTTAGCTGAATAAACATGATTATTTATTTTGTTGCGCTTGATCATTGAAGAAGATAAAGTACGTCTATTAATTGTTTTTAAAAGTTTATGTTGAATCTAACCATCGAAAATTATTGAGATTGATATTAAAGGCTCGATCAAATCTATTTGGTCAATTTTGAAGCAACAAAGTTAACGTATTGATGAAATTTATATGAAACGTAATGGTATTATCAAATTTGTGACACAATCTTTACTGGAGCTTTGAAGATCCGCCAGTACTCGTGCCTAGGGCTGCACAAATTTCGGTCCGGACCGAAAAATCGGACCGATCGAATTGCCGGACCGATCAACCGAAAAAATTCGGTCCGGTCTTGGTCCGAGTTTTTAACAATTCGGTTTCGGTCCGTCCGTCCGGTTCAGGTTCGTCCGTCCGACGAATATTTTTTATTTTTTTTTATTTTTTATAATATATATAATATATATAATTCCTAATATATATAATATATATAATATATATAATTCCTAATATATATAATATATATAATTTCTAATATATATAATATATATAATTTATAATTTTCTAAATTCCTAATATATATAATTCCTAATTTTATAAATTTCTAATATATAATATTATATAATTCCGGTCGGGTTCCGGGGCCCGGTTTATTTTAAAATTGAATTTACAATACTGAAATTGACATTCTCGACGCGGTGGCACGCAATTTTACGTTGAAATCTATTGTAAATCGCGAGATATTTAGATTTGAAAATTGGAAAACGTAACGATTTGGGGAAAAAGAGAAATTGAGGCAAGATGGACGTTTTTGGAGAAATCGGGAGAATCAAACCGCCAATGCAGTTTGGCCACCCCCGTATCGAAAAAATACGTGAAATAAAAAAAAAAGTAAAACGGACGTCCGAGCGCAAAGTTATGACCGTATAAAGTTTGATCAATTTACAACCTAAAGTACATATGTCAATACGTTCGGGGCTGGCGGGAGGGCTGGCGGGGGCTGGCGGGGCTGGCGGAGGACTGGGGGCTGGGGGTTGGTTGGGGGCTGGGGATCACCGGTCCAATCGGTCCGAAAATCCGGACCGGACCGAAATTAACCCGGACCGGACCGGACCGGACCGAGAAATTCGGTCCGGTCTTCGGTCCGGATAATCCCGCGGTTCGGTCCTCGGTCCGGTCCGGTTCGGTCCGGTCCGGTCCGGTCCTGACCCTTTGTGCACCCCTACTCGTGCCTTTCCCTTCCATTAGAACTTATGAACAATCTGTTTCAAAGTTACAAATTTATATTAAGTCTGGATGATCCATCAGACATGACTTATGGCAAGGTAAATATTTGTCCATCCATCATAACTTATGGCGATTCATCAGAGTTTGCAGCCAGGTCTCGACATGCAAGCTCCAAATTCTAGCCACAATTTATTTTACAAAACTTATTTAAATGAGGTCAAAGCTTAAATAGCGGTATAAAAATTATGTATTTGTGCAAATCACCCAAAATGGACACACATCCCACTGGTAAAGACAAGCATGACATTGAATTTTTTAGTCAACAACGTAAAATCACTCATTGTCGTATGTCAAACGCCAACTTCCATAACCGTTTCTAGGACAAAATCCACCTCCACCTAGCCCATAGTTCCCCCCTCCACCTTCCAATATAGCCGGCTTTCTCGTGTGCTTTTCTTTGTAAGTAAGAATCCCAAAAACCCATCACACGTTGAAATTAACAAAGCAAATATTTTCAAGAACATTTCCTTATTAATCAATTTTTTTTTAAAGCTTATTTTTATCTTTTCTTCTTGTTTTAATCCTTGATATCTAATACTAGGGGTAATAAGTAGTTTTCCACATAAGGGAAACGGTCATCATAATAAAAGATGATCAATATCAAGAAACGTATCTGAGGGGTTGAAGAACATCTGATTAATTCTTTGAACAAAGGTAATCTTATATTTGTGTCAGTTTGATTCTTATTTATTCCTTGTTTTGACCCTTTATAATCAGCATAAATTCATGACTTTTTTGTGCTTCAATCTCTCTTTTCTTTGTGATATCCAAGGAGGGTTGGGGTATGTAAACAATATCATGAATATTCTAAAAATTGGATTCAGCGTCTGAATAAAGTTGAATGAATGTTGAGGCATAATAGAATGAATATAACATAAGTTGTTCATGATTTGATGGTAGCTAAATTTGGATGTCCTCTTATAAACCATAAAGGATGGCATGTTATTTCCTACCCCTATTGCTATATGATTTTCTTTTTGTTTTATGAGATTAAATCATGGTTAGGGGTGGTCATGGTTCGGTTCAGGTCAGTTTTTACCTAAAAGAAATATCAAACCAATCCAGTCATTTTTTTTCAAATAGTGGAACCAAACTTGATAGAAATTCTTGGCACATTTTTGACGGTTTTTCGTGAAGACCCCTAATCATGGTTCTAATTGCTCACCATAATTGGAAATTTCCAAAGCTCTTACCTTTGGAACATTTCCTTTCTAAACTATTTTTTTTCTCGTGCTTGATTAGATTGGAAAAGGGGATAATATTTGGTGAGGATGGGAACTATGGTGGTGTTGATATTGGTGTCGATCATGATTGTGATGGAGAACGTGCACGCTGGAGATACGAATCCTGTTTATGATCCCTGTTCAGACTCAAAAGTTCAGAGATGGGATGGTTTCACATTTGGGCTTGTGTTTTCTTCTAAGGAATCATTCTTCTTCAATGAATCTCAACTCTCTCCATGTGACCGTCGACTCTCCCTTTCTGGCAATTCTGCTGAACTGGCTGTGTTTAGGCCCAAAGTGGATGAGATTTCACTCCTCACAATCAATAGCAGCAACTTCAATCCTGTATATCCTCTTACATCCCAAATTCTATTATTGTCATCCCGCGTTTTCTTTTTGTTTCTATTTCTTGTTTTTCTTTGTGTGGTTAGTCTGATTGGGAATGTGTTTATACTTTTAAAGTGTAGACTAGATAAGAGAAGGGCACTAACAGAATTGTTTGCATTGTAATTAGAGAAGAATTTTGGCATATAGATGTTAATAGTTGATGATACCATGTTCATCTCATGTCACAACATTAAGCTAATGTCTAACTGCATAGAAAACAATTCTTTGAAGTAAATTATTGATATATTACGAAATTTGAATATGTACCTTTTGCTTGATTTGTTACATGTAGCTCTAGTTATTCATATTTTCACATAGAAAACAAAAGAGAGTAAACCATGTTTTGTTACCTCTTCATGTTTTCACTTTGCAATAAAATAGATTAGACCTTGTTTCTCTTTTGATAGTTTGGCTGTTCTGTAAACTAAAATGTCTAGTGTTTTACCTTGATAACTAAATATCATTTGGAGTGTATTACTTGAGTGATTCATCTTTCATCTGGGAAGAAACAACAGGGTAATTTAATAGGAATTTGTCAACTTCCACATAACTGTCTAATAAACATGTTTGGTAGAATTTCTAGGTTCCAACAAAGATGCAACAGACAAAAGTATCTCAAGCTTTTGTTTTCTCCTGCTGACTACCAACCTGTTTCATCTACTTCTGTTCATCCATTGAAAAATTGAAACAACTAGATGCTTAGTCACCAATCATGCCAGCCATGAATTCTTCCCCTATATTGTTAGTTTGCTATGATAGTTTTTCCACTAGAAACATAGTGCCAGTGTCAACTTTAACGTCAACTTGATTATTTGAGCTATCAATCTTTGGACTTCTCTTTTTCAAGTTCTCAATCTCCTTATGTGTTTGATCTTGACTAGGAAATAAAATCAGACCCGCAGTTCCCATAGAAAAGTTCATTCTCTGATTTAAATTCCAGAGGAGAACATAGATGTCCATCAGATGTAGTATATACACATAGGTGGATACAGTTGAAGAATAATGATAAAGCTTTGCGAAGGAATAAATAGTCTTCAGAAGCCCACTCTTATGTCTAAGCCTGCTTTAACTGATCAAAGTACAAAACAGAAAAATAAGAATACTGGAGAATCGGCCACATCCTAAGGTCATGAAATGTTTGTCATAAAATACAGTCAATAGCCAAATCTTGAGCTATAAATTGGCTGTGAGCGCATGTGTATACTTCACCCTTAGCAGCCAAGTTTATCTAAGGAACATGTGCTTTTGGACTAGACCGACTGCCTAGTGCATTAGTCCAGGCCAGTACAAAAAATACTGGAATTAGTTATGAATTTCATCGCTATTCTGTCACTAATAAATCGGAGCTAACATAAATTTTTTGATAATTGATTACTACTCCTTCGTAAACAGGATTAGCGATGGATTTTGTTGTGAGCATTTTGACTAATTAACTATCATGTTCTTCAATGAATGTTAAATATGCTAGTCTTTATATGCTTTTTAGTAGTAGTCATAGGTACTATTTGGAGTGCGTCGTATTAATGACTTGTTTAAACTTGTCAGAGCAAATCTGGTGGTTATATGGTTGCCTTTGCTGGACGCAAATATGCTGCTAGATCATTGCCTGCTTTTGTTGCAGACAATACTCACACAATTACAAGTTTCACTCTGGTAAGTCTTATGCAGCATGAAATTCTCATGTTTTGAAGTATAAGTTTTTTTGGCATCATTGAACTTGTTTTCTGTTTTGATTTAGGTGCTTGAATTTCAAAAGGGCACCCTCCAGAACTTGTTTTGGAAGAAATTTGGATGTGTTTCTTGCAAAGGAGATTCTTTTGTTTGCCTCAATAAAACTGATTGTGCAGTCCCAAATAACAAGTGCAATGGCAATGGTGGATCCGTTGATTGCAACGTGAGCATACAATTGGCTTTTTCAGGCACAGATAAGAATGAAAACGTGCTAAACTCATGGTACGAGGTTAAGAACCTCCGGCAATACTCCCTCTATGGCTTGTTTCAAGATGTCAGTGATTCTCTCACAAGTCCTTTTAAGAACCTGTTTTAGGACCACATAATGAGTTATTCTTGTTTGTATAATGACCATCAGATCAATTCCGTTGTGCATGTCCACGTAACTTGATTATGTATGTCCTACGTCCGTTGAATAACTTGGTGCTTTACATAGAATCCATTTTTCACGAAGCTACTCCCTTTTTGTGTCTGAACTATCACTATCTATGTATTAAAACACATCTCGAAGCTGATTAGACTAACTATAAGTTGTTTCATTTTCATATCTGAACTATCACCTAAGTGTTTTTTTAATACATAGATAGTGATAGTTCAGACACAAAAAGAAAACAACTAATAGTTTGAGTGTGAAACTCGCGAAAAAGTAAAAATTTAGGTTTGTTTTTTACCATTATCTCTTTCTATTCTGATCTATTTCTATCAAAATGAATGTGGATTTCTCGTCAAATGGAGGTTACCAAATTGGTTAATTTGAAAAACACTGAACTCAAGGAATGTAGTTTATCCAGAATTAGCTCATGCAGCTAATGAAATGTTGTAAGAACTTGGAGCTAGAATACTCTTTTTCCATGTCAATTAGACTTCTTCTTTTTTTCTTGCAATTAAAAAACAAGTTCGCTTTTTCATTGGCTTTTTCTATTTTCTACCTTCTCGTTTTGCTCAAGCGTTTTCCTTTTATTTAAGACGTGTGGTATTGTTCCCCGCGAATATGAATAAATCAATAAATTTATATAAACTTTTTTTTATAAAGTATGTTAATATAAAGATATTTTCATATATATATATATATAGGGATAAAGCACTGTTATCCTTCTGAACTTTAGCCAAAGTTACTACGATACACCTTACCTTTTCAGGGGTCCTATTACCCTTGAACTTCTTTAAAAATGAAATAATTACCACCCTTTTTTAAATCACGTAAGTTGGTTGATTTTCGTGAACTTGCCTTCAGCTTGCTACATTGGAGACAGTAAGAAGTTTCATATACTATTATATTCTAGCTATTTAATATATTAAACGAAAAAGGGGTGCTAACTTGAGCAATCACCGCCACTCTTCATTTAATTAAACAGAGAAGTGACAACTTTCTTGTCTTGAATCTTGATTTCCAACAAGCACTTTCCAAATGAAGGTCAAGAACCAATTCATGTCTTCATGGTCTCATTTCCAGGCCAAGGACATGCCAATCCTCTGCTCCGATTGGCGAAATGCCTAACTGCCAAAGGTCTCATTGTCACCTTGATGAAAGCCATGGTGGTCAAATGAGAAAAGTCACCATAAACATCAGTGATGAGCCAACTCCTTATGGTTTAGGCATGATCAGATTTCAATTCATCAATGATGACTGGGATTTTTCTAAGCCTGAGGTCAACGACCTTGACTTGTATATGCAGCATCTAGAGTCGGTGGGCAAAATTTTTTTCCTTAAATGCTTGAGGAAAACAAGAACCAGGGTCGCCCTATTTCTTGTTTGATCAACAATCCTTTTATCCCTTGGATTTCTGATGTCGCCAAGAGCCTTGGCATCCCTAGTGCCGTGCTCTGGGTGCAATCTGCTGCTAATTTTTCGTGCTATTATCATTATCATCATCAATTATCTTCTTTTCCAACTGCATCTCAACCCGAACTTGATGTTCAATTCCCAGCAATGCCAGTGCTCAAACACGATGAAATTCCTAGCTTCTTGCACCCTACTTCCCGCTATACAATGTTGATGAGGCTATTTTAGGTGTTATTTTTCATAATCTGAGCTAAATTCAGGTTGTATGCAACGGATTTGTGCAACTAGTGTAGAGACAATGAATCGAAATTGAAAGGTGGAAAGAATATTTGTGGAAGCTTTCCTCTTTTCTTGTTACTGCCTAACAATGAAATTGAAGATCCCATATTTATAGATGTAGTGTATAATAACTAACTCTAACAAAATTCAACGATACTCTAACAACCTAACAAACCATCTAACTAACTTCAACCACCCTCAATACTATTTTGTGTGATGCTATATGTTGCTATTATGTGATGCTGGCTGCTCTCATCTGAGCTACTTGTGTTGCTGCTCTCTGCTGCTTTCATACTCTTAACACCCCCTCAAGCTAGGTGCTGAGAACGAATTCTTCAGACCTAGTTTCGATAATAAATATGCATGATGTCTCTAAGTAAGCCCTTTGGTCAAGCCATCTGCAAGCTGATTAGCAGTAGGTATATAACAGATGGAAACCAATCCTTGTAGAACCTTCTCCCCAATGAAATTACAATCAATGTCTATATATTTTGTTCTCTCATGGAACACTAGATTAGCTGCAATCTTGATAGTTGATTTGCTATTACAGTACAGAAGAACATGCAATTCTAACTTCATATCTAGTTCAACAAACATACCAGAGATCCATACTATCTCTGCTACAGAAGAAGCTAAAGTCCTATATTCAGCTTTTGTAGAACTCTTGAAAATGGTTGATTGCTTTTTGGACTTCCAGGAAATGAGAGAAGAGCCAAAAATATAAAATATCCAGTGACAAATTTCTTGGTATTGGAGCATGATACCCAATCAGCATCAGAATGTGCAGATAGACATTTAGGATCACCAGTAGACATGAAAATACACAAACCTGGTGCTTGCTTGATATATCTAACCACTCTAGCGGCTGTCACCATATGAGACATTTTTGGTGCCTGCATGAACTGACTCAGGCATTGAACATCAAAAGCAATGTCTAGTCTAGTGTTGGTTAAATAAACAAGTCTCTCAATCAATCTCTGATAACTAGAAGGATCATCTATTAAGGGATCATTGATCACATTCTTAAGTCTACTAGCAATTACCTCATCATTTACATGTTTGTCATAGACAACAAAGGTCAATCTGACATTCAGCTACATTGGAGATCCAACTGGCTTGGCTCCACACAATCCCATGTCAGCAATTAGCTCAAGTGCATATTTTCTCTGTTGCATTACAATCCCACTCCGATTCGTGGCAAATTCAAAACCCAAGAAGTATCTTAACTCTCCCAGATCCTTGATTTAAAATGCTGTTGTAATATAGCTTTAGTTTCCTTGATGAGACTCTCATCATTTCCAGTGATCAGTAATTCATCCACATAAATGAGGACCACAACCATTATGTTATTGTCCCTCTTTGTAAGAAGAGAATAATCCAAGTGGCTTTGTACAAAACCCGAAGATATCAAGGTCGTGGTTAGTTTAATATTTCACTATCTTGAAGCCTGCTTGAGCCCATACAATGACTTCAACAACTACAAATCTTTCCTTGCGTGTTTGCAAAGTCTTGAGGTAGACTTATATAAACATCTTCATTAATATCTCCCTGCAGAAAAGAATTAAACACATTCATCTAATGTATAATCCACCCCTTTGCTGCAACAACTGAGATCACTGATCTGACTGTCACCATTTTCACCACAGGTGAAAATGTGTCTTGATAATCAATACTTTCTCTCTGGTTATACCCTTTTGACATCAGCCTTTCTTTAAACCTTTCAACTTCACCAGTTGCCTTATATTTAATCTTGTACACCCACTTACACCCTATTTCCTTCTTGTGACTGGGTAGGTCAACTATCTCACAGGTTTTGTTTTCTTCCAAGGCTTGAATTTCTACCTTCATGGCTTCTATCCATCTCCTGTCCTTTGTTGCCTCAAAATATGAATGTGGTTCATGTTCTTCTGTAATTTTGGTTCTGAAACTCTGATAGGATACAGAAAGCCCATCATAGCTAACATTATCAGATAATGGATATAAGCATATCTGCATACCTTTTGATTCTGATGTAGGTTGAATGAAGTCCTTCATCCATGTAGGGGGTCTCTTGTTTCTAATAGAATTCCTTACCTCCAGAGGTGTTTGGTTGATGAGTATGTCCTTTGAGGATACCATTACCTCAGACTGATGAGGATTTACATCATCAGTTGTGTCATCAGCATGTTCATCTTGAACTGATTCCCTTGCATATAACATGGCTTCATTATCAATTATTGCATGTGCTCCATCTGAATCAGTGGGTTCTTCTCCCACCATATGGTTAGTCATGCTCTCATCCACTACACTATCAACAGTCTCCTTAGGAGCAGTAGATGCATATGACTCAATGTCACACTTCCTGAATTGTCCAAAAGGGAATATATCTTCATAAAGACACATAACTTCTTACAAAGATAGTCTTGTTGGTTAAATTCAGCAATTTGTATCCCTTTTGTCTAGTGGCATATCCAAGTAAAACTGACTTGATAGCTCTTACTTCAAACTTATCCCCTTTTAATAAATTGGTAGCATAACATAAACACCATATAATTTTCATGTGTGAGATATTAGATGTTCTTTTATATAACTTTTAATAAGGTGAAACATTCCCTATTACCATAAAATGATTTATATTGATCACATACATAGATGCTTCTACACAATCTCCCCAAAATCTTGCTGGCAAATGACCTTGAAATTTGATGGTTCTAGCTATTTCCAGGATATGCATGTGTCTCATTTCTAATACTCTAATTTGCTATGGAGTATATGGATAAGAGCTCTGGTGTATGATCCTAAGTGGTGTAAACAATTTATTACAGGAGTTGTTAAAACTTCTGAGCCATTATCTGATCTAACACATTTAACATCCTTATCAAACTGTGTTTTAATCATTGCACATAGGTTCTTAGAACAATAGCCACATCAGACTTTACATGCAACAAAAAAATCCAAGTCCACCTTGTATAATCATTAACAACAGTGAGAAAATATCTCATACCAGAGTAAGTAGGGGTCCTATATGGTCCCCATACATCAAGATGTAACAACTGAAAAGTAACATCAGCTCTGCTACTGCTAACAGAAAAAGGTATTCTAGTTTGTCTTGCCATACGACAAACTGCACAATATTTTATTATAAAACTAGACTTATCACCAAAACCATTTATCTTCCTGACAACACTCATTAGTACATGTGCCAGTCTCCTATGCTAGAGTCCTGCTCTCAACTCAGCTGCTGTAACTGACGTTGACACATGTACATGTGCATGTGCATGTTTATAAGAGTTTCCTTTTGACTCTAGCATATATAGTCCATCTACCTCTTTACCAATCTCCTTTACCTTTCCAGTGAAGAGATCCTATAGGACAAAGAAATCAGGGGAAAACTTTGCACAATATTTTAACTCCATTGTCAGTTTTGAAACTGAAATGAGGTTAAATTTGAAGCTTGGTACACACAACACATGTTTTATGAGATCACCTCATGATAACCTGCAGTTTCATGTCTGGGTAATTGCTGATGCATCTCCAGCAGGTAACTGAACTTGTCATGCATTGTCTATTAAATCAATTTGTTCAATCACGTTCTTATCATTAATCATGTGATTAGTAGCTCCAGATTAACCAATCCATGCATGACTATCTTTCTTATTGTTATTGAATATATGTTTACCTGCCATGTGAGCCTGATGAACCTAAGCATTGCCATATTGCACATCAATAATTGTTGTATTTTAATGCAACATTATAAGATCCCTCTCATACTTCTCTGGAGTGCATGATCTCAACGTGAGGTTAAGCTATTCATGCTGCTCCTATGACAACTGCCTAAAACGTGCCATACTCTTCTGATTTGAGAATTCTATATATCCACCATTATTCTGTCATGGTGAGTGATTTGCTTCACCATGTGAAACTCCCACCATCACTGCATTTGCCTTCTTTTTCCATTTGAAGTATTGAGGATAGCCTATGAGCTTATAAAAGGTATCTTTGACATGTCCCTTACTCTTGCAATAATCACAGTACATCAACTTATATCATGTCTCCCTAGTATGCCCTTTTCATTTGACAGAAGTCACAAAAGGCATTTATGACATATGGCTTATTTTTTTTTGTGTTGAGGAAATCTTCTAATCAAAGCCAAATTCTCAATAATGTCTTCTATGGTATGTCCTCATATTATCTGTTTTTTGTTCCCATCTTGTGCAATAATTGTATATGTGTGATTCACACTGGGTGTAGGAGACATAAGCAAGATATGGCTCATTTCCTGACTATATCCATCATTCAATCCCATCAGAAATTCAAGTAACCTCTAGTTAGCCAGGTGCTCTATATATTCTCTAGGACTGGCAAAATCACATGTTGGTGGAGGGATGATTGAATCAATTTCATCCCATAAGTCATTTATTTTTGAGTAGTAATTAGCCATTGTTGACACACCTTGATGTAGCATTGCAAGTTCCTTCTTCAGTTGATACACTCTTGACAGATTTATTTTGTCAAACCCCTTCCTCAAATCTTTCCAAACTGCATATGATATAGATCTGTAAAGTATACAACTAAGCAGATTTTTATTAACATTTATCATGATCCATGAAATCACCATTGCATTACATCTATCCCATTATTTCACCTGATTAAGACCATATGTATCTCATTTCACGGTTCTGTTAATAAATCATATTTTATAGTGAATGATTGTGATCTACTATGTTCGAAACTGAATTCAAACCTTGATCAATAATTACTGAACCAATTGGTGATATGTTCTCTATGATTTTACAATTGTATTGTATTATGACTATTCATAATCAGCAAATAACCAACACAACTCACAATTATTGAAGAAAATAGTTCGGAAATTAAGTAAGAACCAGCTCAGACCTTCGCGACAGATCTCTCAATTTCCTGTTGTAATTTTGCTAGAGAAATACCTTGATTTTGTGTGCACAAGCTCTGATACCATGTTATTTTTCACAATCTGAGCTAGATTCAGGTTGCATGCAACTGATTTGTGCAATTCATGTAGAGACAATGAATCAAAATTGAAAGGTGGAAAGTATATTTGTGGAAGCTTTTATCTTTTCTTATTACTGACTCTTACAATGAAATTGAAGATCCCATAATTATAGATGTAGTGTATAATAACTAACTCTAAAAAACTTCAACCATACTCTAACAACCTAACAAACCATCTAACTAACTTCAACCACCCTCAATACTATTATGCTGCCCTGTGTGTTGTTGCATGTTGCTATTATGTGTTACTGGCTGCTGCCTGCTCTCATCTGAGCTACTTGTGCTGCTGCTCCTTGCTGCTTTCATACTCTCAACATTAGGCTAATTCAATAAACTATCAAAGCCAATTTGTATACTGATGGATACTTTTCAAGAGCTTGAGCATGAGGTAGTTAAGCACCTTTCCCAGATTTGTCCCATCAAGACTATAGGCCCTTTGTTTAAGTACCTAAAATTATCTATAGATTTTCGCGGAGATATCAACACAGCCAAAAACTCTACCCTGCAGTGGCTTAATTCAAAATCATCACTCTCTATTGTGTACATTTCATTTGGAAGTATAATCATGTTAAAATAATAAAAAGTCGATGAATTAGCGTATTCAAGGTTGAATTTCTTATGGGTCGTGAAATTACCTAACATTGGGACTGATGTCGCGCCAATTGAACTACCAAATGATTTTTTGGAGAAAGTTGCAGACAGGGCCAAAATGGTTCAGTGGTGTCAACAAGAAGAAGTCTTGGCACACCCATCAGTCGCTTGTTTTTAATTCATTATGATTGGAATTCGACTATGGAAGCACTGACCATTGGGACTCCAATAATTGCATTTTCATAATGGGGTGACCAAGTGATTGATGCTAAATATTTAGTAGATGTCTACAAAGTAGGGATTGTTATGTAGAGGGGAGGATGAAAATAAGATTATTCCAAGGGAGGAGGTGGAGAGGTGCTTGTTGGAGGCAACTAGCGGTCCGAAGGTGGCATAGATGAAGAAAAATATATTGAAATGGAAGAAGGCGGCGGTGGAATCGGTGCTAGAAGGTGGTCCTCCAAGTGGTATTTGCAAGCATTTGTGGACAATATTATGCAGTCATTTACGGTTGAAAAGCTCAAATAATCGATTGTAAACTAGTCTGCAATAGATCTTTTTATAAAATAGTGACCACCAATGTTATGAGTAATTTGTTTTTAACTCGAAACATTTTTTTGTGGAATGAAAAACTCTTACCAGCAATAAGTCTCGGGAGCCGTTTGGACATGATTTTGAAATCATGGTTTGAAATTATATAGTTTGAAATTAAAGTTTTGTTTGGACATGCAATTTAAGTTTCTTTTGTATCTTTTTTCATTGACATAAAAACCACACAAGTTGTGAAAACTATAAAAAATATTCCTAATTCTTATGCAATCTTACTAAATGAGCAAGTCATAGTTCATAACAAAATTAATATGCAACTCAAAATTGTACACTTTTAAGTCATGGCATAGTCATACCTTTGTATATACATACAATATAAATTATGTATTGGACAATTATATCTAATACAATATAAAGTCGATTGGTATATATCTACTAATTTATGAATCTTTTTGTACAAAATATAAATTTATGGGCCAAGTTTTATATTTAAAAAAATTGAAATCATTATTTGGAATCTCAAATCACACCTTTTTGGATTATTTGGGATTTCAAACCATAACTTGAAGATGAAGTTCAAGTTATGTCCAAAATTGCATAAACAAACGTGATTTGAAACCAAATTATGAAACAATAGTTTGAAAACACATTGTCAAACACCTATTTGGTAGGCCACCAATTCTATAATAACGTCTTTTTTATTAGTCTTAGTTGTAGTGGTTTAATATAGTGGCTGATACATATAGTAAGTACTCCATTTGTACCAATTTAAGTGATTTAGTTTAACTTAACACGTAGTTTAAGAAATAAAGGGACACTTTTAAATCTTGTGATCTTAAATTAAAGATTTGTGAAGTCTTTTAAATCTTGTGATCTTAAATTAAAGATTTGTGAAGTCTTTTAAATCTTGTGATCTTAAACTTGTCTTGGATTTGAAAAACTTACTAAATATAGAAAGAGACACTTTTTCGAACAGACCAAAAAGGAAAGTAAGACACTTAAATTATGACAGATGGAGTAATATTTAATGGGAAATTATTGGACCACCTTAGTCGAAAATCATCTTCTTAGCTTTTGTTCGATTGCCTAAAATTAAATTAAAAGTTACGTTATCGTCAAAAACAACCTCCGACGATCAGTTTCAACTTTTTTATGGGGTGTGTATGTATGTCAACCACATGTTTGAAGATGAAAAGTATCCCAATCATGTTTACAAATTGGAGAAAGTATTGTATGGATTGAAGCAAGCTCATAGAGTTTGGTACTAAAGATTATTCAAATTCATTTTCGACCAATCAAATTAAAGTGACATAGACATATTTGAATAGCCGAAATATGTCACTTGTATGTGTGAGACATTTTCATTGACCTTTGATTTCATGACTTGCCATGTTATGTCATTTTGGCCTTGGTGGGAATATTTTAACTCAAGCCTTTTTTATATGCTATGAGAAAATCTTTAGCAATAAGCCTTGGTAGTCCACCAAATCATAATTTCTCTTGTTATTGGTCTTAGTTGTAGTGGTCTAATATAGTGGTTAGAAATTTATGCATAGGAAACATAAGTATACAAAAAATATTGTAACAAGTAATGCATAGGACATGCTCAAATCTTTAGAAAGACAACTATGCATTTCAATTAGTATAACTTTTATATAGTACTATAGTAAATTTTGTAGGGTTTTGTCATGTTCGTGTACGCAGAGGAATTTGAAAATTTGTGTTTCAAATCCAACAAATAATGAACTGTAGGATGATTATGCAGTAATGTAATACATGTAAAACATACAACATGTATATAACAGTAACACATTGATAGAACACTTACAAATTAATAAATCTGGAGTCTTTTAGTAATCCGAGGGTGCGCACGCAATTGATCCTCCTTCGCAAGTTCCAAGAACTTTGATGTATCCCTCTTTCGAACAGCTAGAAAATTCGGCAGAGGTTTGAGATAATTTGATTCTATGTCTCTAATTCTTAGAATAAAATATGAATATTGTATGTATTGAATAATGAATAGAAGCACTCTATTTATAATTGTGTTTTAGGTATAAAACGCAGCTAGGGTTTCCCGTGAACCAGGCCCAGAAAATGAGGTGTAATGGGTCAGTTCGGATTGCCCACTGCCTCGTCGGTGTCGCGGCTCAAATAGGAGGCACCGCGGCCCTATGTCCTAGGCGTTGCGACGCTTGACGTCCAATATGCAACATCGTCTTGTTTCATTTTAGTTAAATTTGAAATCCAATTTCGACTTAATTAAATAATTATTATTTATTCAAATGTCTCAATTATAAATCGAACACTTATATTCTCTCAATACATCCTTAGATCGAAGGAGCAATTGACTTAGTGTTACCCTACATGCCTTCGCATATTGACACTAATCATATTAGGGTCTACACGAAACTCCTAGACGGCGCCGGAAGACGAACTCAATATGTAAAGTATGTTTACACGAATCCGGTAAACTGAACCTCTATGTGGGAAGATAAAATCATTTCATTAACGACACACTCGATCAAGCTTAGGATTTGCCAAGTGTCTATCCAAATGGCTTGATGAATATATCTCATCTATATTGGTTGACAATAAGACCATATCCTAGATATGTCTATTGCGTTGGCCAACGATTTAGTCACCCTAATATCACATGAGAATCTGAGTGTTATCTCGAATATACATTCGAGGAATGAATTCTAATTTTGGCTCAACTACCACCTTTAATCCACACCGTAATGTACCCAATACAAGTCGTATCTCAACCTATAAGGCATTTGAGCTTAGGACATGATCAAAGTATATTACTATGTAGAAAAGGTATGTATCGACCTTAAGTATTAGGACTTCTGTCTCCCACACGTTAATCATACTTTAGACATTGTATAACAAACAGTATATCAGCAGGGTGTACCAATACTTCTAAAGTATCCATGTGTCCATCATGAGTAACCATTACTCATAGCAGGCGAGACATACTACATCCTCTAAGGATGTGATGCAGACCACATGACGACTTATCACATATTATCGATATCCCTTTCTCGTTGATAATTAGTCGAGACTATTTTAAGAGTTACATTATAATATTAATAACTCACACTATTAATAACGACGTAACCTCTAGGGATGGATAATATAAAATATTATAAAAAATCAACTAATAACTCAATAATTGCAAATGCCAAAATATTAATCTCCTTTAATAATAATATGAATGTGTATAAAGTACATTTGTCCTAATACAGATTGTCTCTAGGACATAAATATATTTTCAATCTCCCATTTGGCCTAGAGCCAATCTCCAACATATCTAATGCCCATATTCTCAAAAAGACCATTATACTTGACCAATCTTAATGGTTTTGTGAATGAGTCAGCTAGATTATCGTATGTGGGAACATAGTCTAATCTAATCTCTTCAGTCTCCACTAGCTCCCTGAGTATGTGGTACTTCTTTGGTACATGCTTGTTTCTATTTGTTGATCTTGGTTCCTTAGCCTGTGTAATGGCACCAGTGTTGCCACAATAAATAATTATTGGACAACTGACACTCAGAACTACCCCTAGTTCTTTCAGGAACTCAAAAATCGCAACAGATTCTTTACCAGCTTTCGATCCAGCAATGTACTCAGTTTCTGAGGTCGAATCAACATTTGTAGCTTGTTTGGAACTTTTCCAGCTTAATGTTCCACCATTGAAAATGAACGTGTACCCAGACTAAGATTTGAAATCATCAACATCCATCTGGAAGCTAGCATCAGAGTACCCAGTAGCAGCTAGATTTTCTTCCCCATCATAGACCAAGAAGTAATCTTTAGTTCGTCTAAGATACTTAAGAATACTCTTGACTGCTTTTCAGTGTTCTTCCCCGGGATTCTGCTGGAATTTGCAAGTCATACTAAGTGCAAAGGCCACATCTGGCCTAGTATAGGTCATGACATACATGATCGATCCTATAGCTGAATCATATGAGATCTTTTTTATGCGCTCAAGTTATATAACATTAGAAGGACTATCCTTCTTATATAACTTGATGCCGTGACCCATAGGTAGACCACCTTTCTTGGAATTTTCCATAGAAAAATATCTAAGCATTTTGTCTATGTAGACTGAATGTGACAGTCCAACATTCTATTAGGTCTATCTCTATAGATTATAATTCCCAGAATGTAGCAGACTTCACCTAGATATTTCATCATGAAAGTACTGGAAACCACTCTTTGACTGACTGTAAGAGAGTCTTATTGTCTCTCATTATCAGTATGTCATCTACATATATAATAATGAAAGCAATACTCACATCCTTGCGTTACTATAAACATAGGGATCCTCTTTGCTTCTGACGAAATCAAATGACTTGATAGCCTTGTCAAAGCAAATGTTCTAACTCTTCGAGGCTTGCTTAAGCCCATAAATGAACTTTTGTAGCTTGCATACATCATTTGGCTTGGACTCAGATGAAAACCCTCAGGTTGTTTCATGTACATTTCCTCAATTAGATTACCATTAAGGAAAGCAGTTTTGACGTCCATGTGCCCAATGTCATAATCATAATATGCAGCTATTGCAAACAAAGTCTGAAAGTGGCTTGTTGATCATCTTATCTTTCAAACAGGATTCACAGTTACCATAAGACTCCAAGTTAAGTGATTCAAGGTAGTCAAGTTTCCTTAACATTGCTATCCTTGTTTCGTTGATATGACCAAGTCTACAGTGCCATAGGTAGGTAGAGTTTCTATTACTTTTCTTAGCTCATTTATTTTGTACATTGAATATTTCTCGACGTACATACCTTGTCCGCCAGAGGTAGAAGCACCTGGTGCTTTTCCTCCTCATGGTGCAGTGCAGTCCTTTTTTCAATGCCCCTTCTTGTTGCAGTTGAGGCATACATCCTTAGCCGAAATCATCTTCTTCTTCTTCACACCTCCCTTAGACTTCATAGCTGAGGGCGCATCGTCTACTTTGCCCTTTTTCTTCTGCCATTCCTTGCCTTTCGGCTTAGGCTGGCTAGTAGAGGTCACCATGAGCACAACTTTGCCTTTGGTAGTTGAAGATTCAAAGGTCTTGATCATGTTATAAAGCTCCGGCAGACTCGCCTTCATTCCGCTCATATTGTAGTTTACACTAAAATTATCGAACGAACGAGGGAGAGAGTTCAGGATGAGGGTGAAAACGACGTTTTCTGAAGCTTTATACCTATCAAGGCCAGCCTTTCTATCAGTCCTATCATCTTCAATACATGTTGATACACTTGGCCCCCTTCATTTAACTTACACTTAAGGAGTTCTATCAACAACTCATATTCAATAGTTTGGGACTGAGAGTCATAGAGACTATTCAAGTGTTCAAGCATTTCGTTAGGGCCATGTTCTCGTGTTGTTTATGAAGCTCCATTGACATAGAAGACAACATCACACATTGTGCTGAAGTGGCGTCATCCAGGTATTTCTGGTAGGATACCTTATCGAATGTGGCATATTCTGCAGAATTCTCGGCAGGGACTGTGTGGAATACTTTGTCCAATACGTATTCTATGTTTTCTTGCCTTAAAAAAAATTCTCAGATTCCTTAGCCAATCAAGATAGTTGGGTCCAGTAAGTTTTTCATTTCCATCAACATTTTCAATGATAGGCTCGACATTTTGATACTTTAAAGAGTTAGATAGACAGGAAATTAAACTCAAATTTATTTCCTATTATACACATTCGTTTAGGACTAATTAACATGGTCTTTTGTTTAATTAGCTCTCACTATTTTAACATACTTTTGCGACCCCATGGTAGAATACAAACCTATATTAATTTAAGGTCATAATGGGCCAAGATTCAAGCCTATGCTATATCCGCATTTGTTTTGGTTGATAACTTCAATAACACATCTTGGTAGGTTCTAAACCAATTGCTTATTTGCAACTCTTGGTTGATCAAATATTATATTTAATCTTGCATCTTAGATTGGTCCGACATTTTGGCGCCATGTTTTGTCTAAGCAAGTCAACCCCATTACACGACTACATTTATGTATCTAAGTAAATTTAGCCTTTGTGAGCAAACACTTTGGTGTAAATACCCACAAAAGTTTATCATCTACCTTTACATTTAAAACACATCTATGAAAGAGTTTGAGTCCTCGTAGACTTAGAGCAAATGTTTTGGCATAAATACTCGTATCGCCGAAAGGATTTTTCACTCTAACAATTACAATGGACGACACGTTTTAATTTAGACTTGTTTTAAAGTTTGGGGAATATTTTAGTTTCAGGGATTTTAACCAAGATTAACAATTTCGTGTCATATCCGATACGACATATAATCATGCAATTTCTAAAACATATTTAGATGGGAACCATCAACCCAATAGGAATGATATAAGATGGTTTGATCAATTACTGTGTGCCGCATACCCAGACAGTTATAGCGGACATTATGCTAATAATTAAACGCACGCATTTAAATACTTAGCATATATTTCGTATATTATTCAATAATATACAATTAATAATAATCATGAGTTAACTTGTTTAAACTCTAAAATTTAAGTCTAAACCAAACAGTCACTTAAACATTTTATAAATTAAAAAAACAGATTTTCAGGGTATTTATATAAATTAAAGATTTTCAAAATTTACAGTTTAGTCCCTCAAAATTTAAAATTTCAATTTTGAACCCCTTTAAATTCAGAAAATCTAATTTTTATTTTCAAAAAATATTTTCAGATTTCTGGGACCTGTTTGTAATTTCCAAAATTTAAAATTAATTACCGATTTGGCCCCAAGGACCAAAACTGTTTTTAGAAACTTATTTAATTACAGATTTGCCCCAACTGACCAAATCTGCTTATTTGAAAAAGTTTAATTTCAGATTCTGAAACTTTTAACTTCAGAATCAGAATCTCAAACTTTTAAAACTTCAATTTCTGATTTCTGATTTTTTTTAATTGGAGCCTCGGCGCTGCGACCCTAATTGGATGGCGCCGCGGAGCCCTAGAGGTAGTGTCTGAAAAAATTATTTCAAGCTTTCAGGATAACATCGCCGCGACGCCTTCGTCACACCCTATGTGGCGTCACAGCGCCGCCTTTAAAACCTACATGGTGCCACAACGCCTCTTTCTCAGAAACATAAAATATGCATTTACGAAACCCTAAAACTGGGTCAGGTTAGATTTGCAGATTCATCCTTGTTACCCTTCACTATCAAACAACACATTCATCGACCATCATCCAATCCCTTCTCGTTCTTCGCTTCAGTGCACCATGCGCGTAAAGAACCAGTTACACACATCGACTTAGAAGAGTTAGATTGAAATGACTTCCTCGATTACATCATTGTTTAACAGTTCGGGACACACTGATTATGCGCTCTTAAGATATTAGATTTTCAAGCTTCAAAAGACATAAAATTCAGATTTAAACAAATTCTAACTCATATTATTATTAACGATTACTACATAATCACACAAAATAGCCCATACTCTGATACCACTTTAGGGTTTTGTCGGGTTCGTGTACGCAGCAAAATTTGAAAATTTATGTTTCAAACCCAACAAACAACGAACCGTAAGATGATTATGCAGTAATGTAATACATGTAAAATATACAACATGTATATAACCGTAAAGCATCGATAAAACACATACGGATTGAAAAATCTGGAGTCTTTTAGTAATCCGAGGTGCGCACGCAATTGATCCTCCTTTGCAAGTTCCAAGAGCTTCGATGCATCCCTCTTTCGAACAGCTTGGAAATTCGGCAAAGGTTCGAGAGAATTTGATTCTATGTGTCTAAGACTTAGAATAAAATATGTATATTGTATGTATTGAATAATGAATATAAGCCCTCTATTTATATCCGAGTTTTAGGTCTAAAACGCAGCTAGGCTCATGTGCCAAGCCCAGAAAATGAGGTGCAATGGGTCAGTTCAGACTACCCACTGCCTCGTCCGGGTCGTGGCCCTATGCTCTAGGCGCCGCGCCGCTTGACGTCCAATATGAAACGTCATCTCATTTTCATTTTAATTAAATCTGAAATCCAATTTTGACTTAATTAAATAATCATTATTCATTCAAATGTATCAATTATAAATCGAACACATATATTCTCTCAATACATAATCCTGATTGATGAGACTCGTAGTGGAGTGAACGCCAAGCTGGAGGTTTGGAGACAGACTCTGAAGTCTAAATGGTTCAAGTTGAGTAGGACCAAGACAAAATATTTGGAGTGCAAGTTCAGCAACATGAGCGATCCTGAGATAGGCGTGGAGGTGAGGCTTGGTACTAAGGTCATTTCGAAGAAAGGAAGCTTCAAATACCTAGGGTATATTATCTAGGGGAATGGAGAGATTGATGATGATGTCACACATCGTATTGGGGCAGGGTGGATGAAATGGAGGCTCGCATCTGGAGTCTTGTGCGACAAAAAGGTGCCAACTAAACTTAAAGGCACGTTCTATAGGGCGGTGGTTAGACCAACTATGTTGTTTGGGGCAGAGTGTTGGCCAGTCAAGACTTCACACATACAAACGATGATAGTTGCGGAGATGAGGATGTTGAGATGGATGTGTGGGCATACAAGGAGAGATATGATTAGGAATGATGATATCCGAGATAAAGTGGGAGTGACCTCGGTGGAGGATAAGATGTGGGAAGCGAGGTTGAGATGATTCGGGCATGTGTAGAGGAGAGACACAGATGCCCAAGTGCGGAGGTGTGAGAGGTTGGCTATAGACGGGTTTAGGAGGGGTAGAGGTAGACCAAAAAAATATTAGGGAGAGGTGATTAGACGGGATATTGCGCAGATACAACTTACTGAGGACATGACCTTAGATAGGGGGTTGTGGAGGACACATATTAGGGTAGAAAGGTAGTAGGCAGTTGGCGTAGTCCTCGTTACGCATACAAAATGATAGTGTAGTGTTATTACTGTAGGTTCGATTAGTCTGTCACACTTATAAGCGTATTATTACTCTATAGTACTCTGTAGTTTGATTCATGCTGTTGTGTGTTGTAATTTATTTATGATTTTTACTGCATGTCCATATTGCTTTAATTTCTCGTCTGAGTCTGACCGTGTCTCATACTTTGTTTTGATTTGCCTGATTATGCTTTGTCTTGAGCCGAGAGTCTCCCGAAAACAGCCGATCTACCTACCAAGGTGGAGGTGAGGTCTGTGTACATTCTACCATCCCCAGACCCTACTTTGTGGGATCTCATTGGGTATGCTGTTGTTGTTGTTGTACATCCTTAGATCGAAGGAACAATTGACTTAATGTTACCCTACATGCCTTTACATATTGACACTAATCATATTAGGGTCTACACGGAACTCCTAGACGGCGCCGGAAGACGAACTCAATATGTGAAGTATATTTACACGAATTCGGTATATTGAACCTCTATGTGGGAAGATAAAATCTTTTCATTCACGACACACTCAATCAAGCTTAGGATTTTCCAAGTGTCTATCCAAATGACTTGATCATTATATCTCATCTATATTGGTTGACAACAAGACTATATCCAAGATATGTCTATTGCGTTGGCCAACGACTTAGTCAACCTAATATCACATGAGAATCTGAGTGTTCTCTCGAATATATATTAGAGCAATGAATCCTAATTTTGGCTCAACTACCACCTTTAACCCACATCGTAATGTACCAAATACAAGCTGTGTCTCAACCTATAAGGCATTTGAGCTTAGAATATGATCAAACTATATTACTCTGTAGACAAGGTGCGTATCTACATCAAGTCTAAGGACTTCTATCTCGCATACGCTGATCATACTTTAGACATTGTATAACAAACAATATATCAGCAGGGTATACCAATACTTCTAAAGTATTTATATGTCCATCACGAGTAACCATTACTCGTAGCAGGTGAGACATACTAGATCCTCTAAGGATGTGATGCAGACCACATGTCGACTTATCACATATTATCGATATTCCATTCTCGATGATCATTAGTCGAGGCTATTTTAAGAGTTACATTATAATATTAATAACTCACACTATTAATAACGACGTAACATCTAGGGATGCATATTATAGAATATTATAAATAATCAACTAATATCTCAATAATTGCAAATGTCAAAATATTAATCTCTATTAATAATAATACGAGTGTATATAAAATACATTTATCCTAATACAAATTGTCTCTACGACATAAATATACTTTCAAATTTCAACTAATCTGGAGTCAAGGCAGAGCTAATTGATTGGGTTTCTTTATATTTTGTCATATTAAAGGAGTTAGTATTCAACAAAAAATAGTGCAGTACGTACTGAGTACATGATAGACATTGTGAAAAGTGCAGAACTGTGGAGTACTAATTTGGGCGAATAATATTAACCCTTGCATCAAATAATAACGAAAGGAAAAGCCACTTAAGAGTGCTTTTTCATTGGAAAGGAAAATCAAACTAAATTTTCTGAGAACATAAAAATTTAAGATCACTATAAAAATTTCCTAGCAACTCGAAAAAGTATCACTATAAAAATTTCTCATATTCTTGTTGAGTACTCCCACGAACATATATATCTTTAAGATCATTGCAGTAATCAAGAAAGCGAGCAGTCATATCGTAGCCTTGGTCCCAACTATTACCTTGGCCAAGCTTTACCCAATGACTAGGTGCAAGCCCAGCTTTGAACCTAACATAATCAGCAATTCCTTCAATTAATCCTTGAGGAGCTTGACCATTACCTTTCCACTGCCAAATATGGGTCATTTCGTGCTACAATACTCCGGTTATTTCTTTTTTCACGTCACCCGAGTAACCTTAGTTCTATGTACTTGCAGAGAGGATTAAGAATTAAACATTATGAGTTCTAAATTTTAAGGTTCTTAGAACATATTTATTAACCTATATTATGAAATATGTTCTATATATTTTGTAATATTTAGTGTTTTATATGTATGGTAAATATAGAATCATTATTATATTAGGATTTCACATTGTACACACTGTATATATTTGTATTAATGAAAAGACTTTTCAAAGAAGATTAATACAATTGGTATCAAAAGCCAAAGTCTAAACCCTATTTTTCTTTCAGCCGCAACCTCACCTTATTCAACAGACGGCTGATTCCTTTCTCTGATTTCTGTGCTGTGCTTCCTGTCCCGAGAAGCACAGTGCTTTGCCTTCTCTTTTCACCTAAAATTGTCAAACGGTTTCATAATGCTGCTTCCTTTCTCTGCTTTTTGAACTTTGCTTTCTGTCAGAAGCACAATGCTTTACCCGAGCAGCACATTACGTTGCTTACTGTCCCGAGAAGCACAATAATTTGTCTTCTCAAAGTCTTGACTTCTTTTTCATCCTATATAAATACAAAATTCTGACCCCCTTGTCTGTTGAGTTTTGATATTGGTGAATGGGAAATGATGAGATGACAAATTAAAGAGGGTAAAAGACTTTTTTGTCCCACATCGAAAAAAGAGAAGGAAAGAGAGGTGTATATATTACATTACACCTTCTCTAGCTGCTAAAAGGGTTGAGAGGGACCCCTCGCGCCGTCGTCGCTCGCCCGGCTTTGGATTTGAATTTGGATTTGGAAAAAAGATTGATTGATAATCTTTTTGGACAAATGTTTCTTTAATTAATTAATTATTTAATTAAAAACAAATCTAAACGGATCGACCCGTCCGGCTCTCCCCCTCTTTTTCGAATTTCCCTCCAAAATTAGGTGACTATTCTGAATGGTTGCAACCATTCAGAATCAGTACCTCCAACCCTATAAATTCTTGATTATTCCAAGAATTTATTCATTCATTTTTCTAATCAATTTTGATTCAATTCTGAAGTTTCTCTTCAACTCGAAAATTTCATTCTGTGTGATATACTGCCGTTGAGTGGTTCGCTGCTACCGGAATTTGGAGTACTACTATTATGGTAAGACAATCGTTCTATCCTGGGAGGCGATATTCCGTTAACCTCGAGTACTGTGAGGGGAATAATTTCCTTAAGGACACACTTTGAACTAAGTGGGCTCGATTACATTCTGAAATTATTTTTTCCAAAACAGATTCTGGTTTCGTTTATTGTTTCATTAATGTTATATGTTTCACTAAGTGATTAACAAATTGTTTTGAAACATTATTTAACCAAATACAGATTATTATACCAACAATCTTAAGGAAATTATATTTATTGTATTTTAATCTGTATCCTGATTTGGAGATTAAAACATGTGTGGTTTTCTACTCCGTATGAAATTTCATATTCTAACTTGAAGATATAAAAACTTCGTTGGAATATTAAAATCCAGGAAAAAGTGTTTTCCAAAAAAAAAAAGTGTTTTTTTTTCAGGAAGAAAAAAAAAGTGTTTTTTTTTCAGGAAGAAAAAAAAAGTATTTTTCTTGTATGTTGTTTGAAGACTAAAATCTTCGGATTTTCTACTCCGGTTGAGATTAAAGTTTTCATAACTTTCTACTCATTTGGATACTTGATTTGAAGATATAAAAACTTCATCAAGTATACAACATACAATCTACTGCACTTCGTTTCTATCAATTTTGATTCGGTTTGAAGAAATAAAATCTTCACCGCTGTGTATTATATTTGTTTCTATCAAAATTGATTCGGTTTGAAGAAATAAAATCTTCGCCGTTGTGTATGATATTTGTTGCGACGATTTGAAGAACATAAAAACTTCATCGTTCTGTTTAAGGAGATTAAAACTTGTGTAGTTTTCTACTCCATATGAATATTAGTATTCTGACTCGAAGATATAAAAACTTCGTTGAAATACTAAAGTTTCATAATTACACAACGATTTGAAGAACATAAAATCTTCATCGTTCTGTTTAAGGAGATTAAAACTTGTGTAGTTTTCTACTCCATATGAATATTAGTATTCGACTAAGATATAAAAACTTCGTTGGAATACTAAAGTTTCATAATTACACAACGATTTGAAGAACATAAAATCTTCATCGCTCATTAGGAGATTAAAACTTGTGTAGTTTTCTACTCCATATGAATATTAGTATTCGACTCAAGATATAAAAGCTTCGTTGGAATACTAAAGTTTCATTACTATAATGTTATTTGAAGAAATAAAATCTTCATCGTTCAAATTACGATTTTAAGAAATAAAATCTTCATCGTTTAAGTTTCACAATTATACTCCGATTTGAAGAAATAAAATCTTCATCGTTTGAGTCTGTGATTTAATTGCTATTATGGTTTTATTAAGTAAAACAGTTTGTCGATTTGACAGTGACAAACAAATAATGGCAATTGATATGAATGATATGTGTGCAATCTTTGTCGAATGCAATTTGGCCGAAATCCAAAGGAGTGGTGGCTTGATTACGTGCCACTCGACATGTTTATACTGCAAAGAAGCATTTGCAACATATGCTCACTGGACCAAGAGTCTGTTTATGGGAAATACCGCAATGCATAAGGTTGAAGGATATGGGAAGATACTTACGAAGATGACTTAAGCAGTCACGATTCTCAACAATGTTCAGACGCGTTCCAACAATTCGGAAGAATTTAGTTTCAGCCGGACTACCCGTCAAAAACGGGTTTAAGTGTGTGTTGGTTAGTGAGAAAATTGTAATAAGTAAGAATGATATGTTCATAGGAAAGAGCTACCTCACCGAGGGCCTTTTCAAACTCAATGTAATGGTTGTTGTGATATTAATGAAAATCCACTGCCTTACTTATTAGAGTCAAATGATTTATGGCATGTTCGCTAGGACATGTCAATTACAAAACCTTGCGAAAATTGATCAATTTAGAAGTATTGCCTAAATTCGAGTGTAACAAATCAAAATGTGAAATTTGTGTTGAATCTAAGTTTGTTAAACATCCATATAAGTGCATTAATAGAATTCAAATCCTTTAGACTTAATTCACACGATATATGTGATATGAAGTCAATACCATCTCGTGGGAAAAAGTATTTTATAACTTTCATTGTGATTGCACTCGATATCATATGTGTATTTGCTTAATAGTAAGGATGAAGCAATTAATGCATTTAAGCAATACAAGAACGAAGTGGAAAATCAATTGAATAAAAAGATCAAAATGATTAGAAGTGATAGGGGTGGAGAGTACGAATCTCCTTTTGCAGAGACATGTTTGGAATATGGAATTATTCATCAAACTACTGCCCCTTACACACCACAATCAAATGGAATTGCGGAAAGGAAAAACCGAACATTAAAGGAAATGATGAATGCCTTACTAATTAGTTCCGCCATCGCAGAGCTTGTGGGGAAGCTATCTCATACTAATCGAATACTCAACAGAGTACCCCACAGCAAAACACAATCTATTCCATATGATCTATGGAAAGGAAGAAAATCCAACTTGAAATATTTCAAAGTGTGGGGGTGTTTAGCAAAGGTCCAAGTTCCTTTGCCCAAAAGGGTAAAAATCGGACCAAAAACTGTGGATTGTGTTTTTATTGGCTATGCTACAAACAACAAAGCTTGTCGGTTTTTGGTTCACAAATCGGACAATCCCGAAATTCATGTTAATACGGTAATTGAATCAGATAATGCTGAATTCTTTGAAAACATCTATCCGTATAAAACTGAATGTGAGTCGTCAAGTGAAAGATCTAAACGACCGCGGGAAGAACCAAAGGAAAGTATACCAAGCAAAGAGGATCTAAGGCGTAGCAAACGTCAAAAGACATCTACTTCCTTTGGACCAGACTTTGTAACATTCTTGCTTGAAAATGAGCCTCAAACATTTAAAGCAGCAATGTCATCTTCTGATTCAACATTTTGGAAATAAGCAGTCAATAGTGAGATTGAATCAATTTTAAACAACCATACATTGGACTTAGTTGATCTTCCTCCTGAAATAAACCTTTAGGATCAAAATGGATCTTTAAAAGGAAAATGAAAGCTGATGGTACTATTGACAAATATAAGGCAAGACTTGTGGTCAAAGGTTATAGACAAAAAGAAGGTCTTGATTACTTTGACACATACTCGCCGGTAACAAGAATAACATCTATTCTGGTGTTAGTGGCATGGCGTAGATATGGTCTTGAAATCCATCAAATGGATGTCAAGACAACTTTCTTAAATGGAGAATTGGAGGAAGAAATTTACATGGAACAACCTGAGGGTTTTGTGGTTCCTGGTAAAGAAAGGAAAGTGTGCAGACTTGTTAAGTCACTTTATGGACTTAAACAAGCACCCAAACAATGGCATGCAAAATTTGACCAAATAATGTTGGCAAATGGATTTAAGATTAATGAGTGTGACAAATGTGTTTACATTAAAAATACTCCAAATCATGAAGTCATTGTTTGTTTGTATGTTGATGACATGTTGATAATGAGTAAAGATATTGTCGATGTAAATGCTACGAAGCGTATGCTCGCTAGCAAATTTGACATGAAAGACTTAGGGGTTGCTGATTTGATCTTAGGAATTAGGATCCATAAAACTCCACAAGGTCTAGCATTATCACAGTCACATTATATTGAAAAAGTACTTGACAAGTTCAAGTATTTAAATTTCAATGTTGCAAAGACTCCAATTGTTGTAAGTTTTGCACTTCAAAGGAATGAAGGTGAAAGTGACTCACAATTGGACTTTGCACGAGTTTTGGGAAGTCTGATGTACATTATGAATTGTACACGACCAGATATAGCATGTGCTATAAGCAAGCTGAGTCGATTCACGAGTAATCCCAATCAAACTCATTGGATGGCAATGAAACGAGTCTTGGGATATTTACAACACACCCAAAACTATGCTTTGCATTATAATAAATATCCCGCAGTACTTGAGGGATATAGTGATGTAAATTGGATCACCGGATCGTTTGAAGTTAAATCCACGAGTGGATATGTTTTCACTGTTGGTGGAGGAGCAGTGTCTTGGAAATCATCAAAACAGACATGCATCGCCCGCTCTACAATGGAATCAGAATTTATAGCTTTAGACAAGGCCGGTGAAGAAGCTGAATGGCTCCGGAATGTTATATCCCGTATTTCCAGAGTATGTACGTAAGGACGTACGTAGAAAAGTTTGGGCTTTAAAGTAGGCTTGGCCGAATTTTTTTTGTGCACAACACCCGGTTAGAGTCGTTTTTCGACGAAACGTTTTACACAACTTGCGAAGGGAAAATTCCGGCTATGTCATTTTTAATTTTTGCGGATTTTTCCGAGAGACGAAATGTTTTGGACCAACGAGAGGGCGACACTTGTCACCCTCAAGTTGGTGGAGTGTGGGACGGCAATGGGACGATTTGAGGGTCAAGGGTTGGTAGGATATTTTGTGATATTTGTGTGGTAGATGGATAAGGTACACATGGATGAATCTTGACCCTACACTTGCCTTGCACTTGGCATGATCTTGGCCATTAGTTGGCCATGGCTTGACCTATAAATACCCCCTTAGTTGAAGACATTTCTTCATCCACAAAACTTTCCTAAGTCTAAAAATCCTCCCCCCTCTCTTGTAGTGTCTCGTCCTAGCCTCCCCCCCTTGGCCGAGAGTACCCTCCCAGTGGGGTTGGTAGAGGGTATACACCCCCTTGTGGTGTTGTCTCGTATAAATACCCCCCTCTTGGTAGAAATACTCTCCATAGTATTGTTACTATACCCAAATTACCTTAGCCGTATACCTTGTAGTATTCCAAAGATACCTCTATACGTAGAGCCCGGAAATACTACCTTATGTCCTTTTTGTCTCAAACCGAAACCCAACCCTCTCCCTCTAGGTCGAGCTACTCCGTTAGGTTTCAAAAAATAGAAAGGTATTGCTTCTAATAGTTGCTCGTTCATAAATTGACTCGACCCTAAGGAAAATCTTCACAGTTGGTTGAAGTATTTAAGTAGAAGTTGTTGGAAACTTCTAAGGGTTGTTTGGAGCGGGTTGGAGCGCCCAGAGTAGGAGCTAAACGTCGCTCAGGATCGACATTTAAACTTGGATAATTTTGGGCTTATCGAGGTAAATAATCTTGTCCCCCTGTTGTTATTGGAAATTACATGTTGTAGGAATGTATAGTTGAAGTATACTATATATAGAACTGAACATAGTTTTGCGGCAATGTCTTTTGACTTAAGCCTGAATTTAAAGAAAGAGAATCGAATCGTAATTACACAGATCAGACATGAGACTTGTAGCATTACTGTGAGTAGAATTGTACACGTCCGGTTAGACGTATAAACCCCCCCTGGTTGGCTTGGTAGCCGGCCTCGACAGATGAGGAGATTTACGCCATGTGCGGGGAGGTCGCGAATTTTCTCAGAGAATATTCTACGTTGAGATCTAGATGTTAATAGGCACCTTGTGGCCTCTATAGGTTGAAGTACTACGTATGGCGTGATCTACTTGGCTTAAGGAGTAGCCGACGGTTTGAGGTACTTGGAGCGTTTTTCTATTAGTCGATAATCGTCGCGAGGTATGTGAACCTCTTCCTATCTTTTCTAGCATGATATGTGTATAACTATGTAGTACGGTAGACGTACATGTGTTAAATGTATTTGATTGGTTTAAAACATAAAGTATTATAACGGCTTTATGAGAAGTTGGTTATAACAGCTTTATGTAGGTAAGAAAATATTTTGTGGTTTTGAAAGGTAATTGATTTGACTTATAACTGACTTGATGTGTGATAATAAAGAACTTGAAGTATTTCAAAAGAATCATTTTGAAAGAAGAAGTAATACTTGTGTCACGACCCGTCCCGGGGCCCGTGACTGGTGCCTTACCCGGGCACCCAAGTAGTCATACATCAGAGTAATCAGCGGAATATAAAAACAAGACATGAAACAGTTGTAAAATGAGACACAATTTATCTGATGAAAAGCTTGCCTTTCGGCATATATATATATAACCCAAGTTTTTGCAGTTACATCCCAACTGTACAATAGGACTCTGACGCACTTAGAATGTAAACAACTATATGGACAGGCCCCGCCATACCCCGATCAGATAAAACTAATTACAACAGGGAGAGCATACCCAAAAGTAGAGCCTCCGGAGAAGATGGAGCTCCTGACACCAACGCAAGAGATCCTAAGGATGTGGATCTAGCACCTGCTTGCCCTTACCTGCGGCATGAACGCAGCCCCCCGAAGGAGGTCAGTACAACAGGTACCAAGTATGTGAAACTGTAAAGTACTTTAAATGAAATCAAATTATTTTTAAAGCATTTGCAATTACAATCAGTTCAATTGCACATAGTGCCATATCACAAACAAGAACAATAATAGGTAAACTGTAACAGGTCTTTTCTAGGCCGCGAATGATCGAAGCAAGGCCAAGCGCCCATAGTATCATTATGCGTGCCTAATCACGACTCCCGCATCCGCATAGGTCACACATGCACCGCATGAGGTATTCCTCGCGACGGGGTAGCTAACCCGGTATTCTCCCGACTCCCGCACCGCATAGTCTCAATAGACCGCGTAGTCACACGCATCGCATGTGGCATCCCCGTGATCGGGCTAAAACACCCGAATGATCAATCACGAACTCCCGTAGCTCCGCATAGTCACATAGATCGCATAGCCGTATAGACCCGCATCGCGGTGGCAAGCCCTCGGTATAACAAGTCAAGGGGGTAGGTGATATAATAACAGTACAACGGACTTACCGTTTAGCAACGTAAGCTCAGCAAGAATGACCCCTTTCACAACATTACAAGACACTAACACAGGTAGCATCATAATATGCCTACTTATCAAACAATCTTGCTACACTTAACAGAAATCAATACAAGGCTTTTATAAACAAACAAGTAAACAGTTCCTTTTATCTTTCTTAAGTTGTTATACCTAACTTCCCATAAAGCTAGTATAACTCTTAAGCTTTTGTTTAAAAACCAACTGTTCCTCTTCTGTTAAAAATGATTCAGTATTCTTTTGAAATGTATCAAGATTCTTATTATTCAGGCTTAAGTCAAAAGACATTGACGTAGTTATTATTCAGGCTTAAGTCCGAAGACATTGCCGTAATTATTATTCAGTTAATACACGTACGTCTACCGTACTATATATATTTAAAATATCATGCTCAAGAGTATAGGAAGAATCACACACCTTCTTGGCGAACTCCACCTGCCAAGTCGAATATGTCGCGCGCAGAGAATCAGCCTATAATAGTCAAATACGTCTATCAACGTCTAGACTATTCTGTAAATAGTTCTAAGCAGAGGGTTCTCTATTCTATGGAAATTTGGGCAGCACTTCCCTACCCGGTAAGTTATACACCATCAGAAAAACTCTATGTGAGTACAGTTCAATTATTCTTCTTTTAAACCCTTCTACTTTGATAACAGTTAAATTCTATTCTTTAATATCCTTCTAAGTATTTATACTTATTTCTATACTTCTACAGTATGTATTCTCTAATTACAAAGGAAGGATAAGATTATTTACCTCGATAAGCCCAATAATATCCTAGATAAAAGTCGATCCTGAGCGAGGTTTAGCTCCTAATTTGAACGATCCGATAGCTCCAAGAACCCTTAGAAGTTCTTCACAACTTCAACTAAGTACTAAGGGATTTGGGCTAGGGTATTTTGGTATAGTAACTACACTTGGAAGACAACTTTTCTACCAAGGGAGGGGTAGTGTTTCGGCTAGGGCTTCTTTTACAGGGGGGGGGGGGTATTCGGCCAAGGCTTTCTCAAGGGGGGGGGGGGGGGCGGAGGCTTGGACGAAATACAACAAGAGAGGGGGAAGGATTTTCAAGACTTGGAAATTGATTTGTGGATGATGAACTCTTCATCTTAAGGGGGGTATTTATAGGTCAAGAAGTGGCCAACCAATGGCCAAGATGAAGCCAAGTGCTATGCAAGTGTAGGGTGAGGATTTAGGCAAGTGTCCTTATCCATCTACTACACAAAATATCCTACCAACTCCTTGACTAAGGGAAATGGCACAAAAAACGTGCCAAGAATTGCCCATTCTTGCCGTCCAATGAGGGTGACAAGTGTCACCCTCCCGTTGGTCCAAAATGTTTCGTCTCTCGGAAAAATCCGCAAAAATTAGAAATGACATAGCCGGAATTTACCCTACGCGAGTCTAGTAAAATGTTTCGTCGAAAAACGATTCTTTTAGCGAGTTGTGCACAAACTTTTTCGTCCAAGGTCTTTAACTTAGGCTAACTTTTGTACGTACACCCTCACGTACATACTCTGGAAATACGGGGTATAACATTCTCCCCTCCTTAGAAACATTCGTCCCGAATGTTCCTTCCCAAGACAGTTAATGATAAGATACCTCACAACTTAACAGTTTGCAAGTGCCACACACGGCCACAAAACAACACTTAGGCATAAACGATAAAGAAAATTTACAAGTAGGAAAGTGAATTACCTGGAGGTGTGGGGAATAGGTGAGGATACTTCTGCCTCATGTCCTCCTCAGCTTCCCACGTCATCTCCTCCCTGAGCTCGTTCCGCCACAAGACTTTGACGGAAGCCACGTCCTTGGTACGCAGACGCCTAACCTGACGATCGATTATCGCTATGGGAATCTCCTCATACGATAACCCCTCGGTCACCTGGACATCGTCAATCGGGTGTACCCTAGATGGATCCCCGATACATCTCCTCAGCATAGAAACGTGAAACACCGGATGCACTGCCTCTAGATCGGACGGCAGATCCAACTCGTAGGCAACCTTGCCTACCCTGCGGACAATCTGATAGGGCCCAATGTACCTTGGGCTGAGTTTCCATTTCTTCCCGAATCTCATCACACCCTTCATGGGTGACACCTTCAGGAAAACCCAATCATCAACCTCGAACTCCAGATGCCGACGACGATGATCTGCATATGACTTCTGTCGACTCTGAGCTGTCAATAGCCGCTCTCGGATAAGCTTCACCTTATCCACTGCCTGCTGCACCAAGTCTGGTCCCACTAACTGTACCTCGCCCACATCGAACCAGCCTATCGGCGATCTGCACTTCCTCCCAAACAAGGCCTCATAAGGCGCCATCTGAATACTGGAGTGGTAGCTATTATTATACGCGAACTCAACTAGAGGCAAATGATCCTCCCAGCTACCCCTGAAGTCAATAACACAGGCTCGCAGCATATCCTCCAGTGCGGATAAGGCGCCTCTGCTGTCCGTCTGCTGTGGATGGAATGCAGATCGTGCTCACTGCGTCCCTAGACCTTCTCGAAAGATCTCCGAAGTTAGCCGTAACCGGGCTCCTGCATGCGATATGATCGAAATAGGGACTCCATGCGCACCGACGATCTCTGATGTAAAGTCCGCATAATCCTCACCAAAAGTCGCCCTGACGGAAGAAAGTGGGCTGATTTCACACCGTCGACGATAACCCATATAGAATCATGTCTCCTCCGAGTGCGAGGTAATCCGTGATAAAGTCCATGTTGATCACCTCCCACTTCCGTGTCGGGATCTCTATCGTCAGAACAAACCACCGTGCCTCTCGTGCTCTACCTTCACCGCCGACAACACGCACCGAGCTACGAACTCGCAACGCCCTCTTCGCCATCCCACCAATACACGGATCTAAGGTCGTGGTACATTTTGGTCGACCGGATGGATAGAGTAACGCGCACGCAGGCTTCCCCTAGAACTCGCCAAGCCTCAAACATCCGAACACACAACTCGCCTCAAACCTTAGCACCCCATCAAAGCTACCTCAAAAGGACCCTTTTCCTCATGAAGAGCCGTATCACGATAACGTGCCAAAACTGGATCCTCGAACTGTTGCCTCTTCACCTCCTCGACGATGGAAGACTCGGCAACCTCACGAACTTGAACCCCACTGCTATCAGAATCAATCAAACGGACACCAAGGCTCGCTAATCGATGCAAATCACGAACCATGTCCTCCTCTCTGCTGCACATCCGATAGGCTCCCATCGACCTACGACTAAGAGCATCCGCCACAACATTGGCCTTCCCGGGTGGTACAGATATCAACATCGTAATCCTTAAGCAACTCTAACCACCGCCTCTCGCCGTAAGTTCAACTCCCTCCGTGAAGATATACCGAGGCTCTTGTGGTCTATATAAATATCCACGTGAACCCCATACAAATAGTGCCTCAGATCTTCAAAGCGTGAATCACCGCCGCTAACTCCAAATCATGCGGGTAGTTCTCTCGTGTTTCTTAAGATGTCGGACGCGTATGCTATAACTCTACCTGCTGCATCAACACACATCCCAGCCCGATGCCTGACGCATCACAATACACAACATAACCGTCTGGACTCTCTGGAAGAGTAAGAACGGGCGGTCGCCGCCTCTCCTTCAAGAATCGAAACCCCGCCACAAGCATCGCTCATCAAACTTAGCCGCTTCCGAGTCACCTAGTCAATGGTGCGCAGATAGAAGCAAACTTCCACGAACCGCCGATAGTAACTCGCAAGGCCCGAAATCGCGAACCTCAGCCGAGAAGTAGGTCTAGGCCAAGTCCTGACTGCCTCGATCTTGGCCGTATCCACTCGAATTCCATCAGCCCCAACAATATGCCCAAGAAAAGCCACCGAAGTTAACCAAAACTCACATTTGGAAAACTTGGCGTATAACCGCTGGTCCCGGAGAATCACAAGACAGCCTCAAATGCTCCGCATGCTCCTCGCTCTGGCGAGAATAAACCAAGATATCATCAATGAACACTATCACAAACGTGTCCAAAAATGGTTTGAACACTCGGTTCATCAAATCCATGAATACACGAGCATTGGTCAACCCAAAAGACATGACCACGAACTCATAATGCCCGCACGTCCGAATGCGATCCTGGGACATCCGCCTCGACTGCACTGATGATAGCCCGATCGCAGATCAATCTTGAGAAACATCTCGCACCGCAACCGGTCGAACAAATCATCAATCACAGGAAGGGGTATTCGTTTAATGGTCACCTTGTTCACCGCTCAGAATCAACACATGCGCAGCGCCCCGCCCTTCTTCTTCACGAACAATACCGGCTCCCTCGAGGAGAAACACTGGCCCGATGAAGCCCTTCTCCAAAGAAATCTCTCACCGTCCTTCAACTCTCTCAACTCGGCAGGTGCCATTCTGTATGGCGGAATGGAAATAGGCCGAGTGTCTGGCAGTACATCGATACAAAACTCCCTCTCAGGAGGAATACCCGGGAGGTCGTCTGGAAACACGTCTGGGAACTCTCTGACTACTGGAACTGACTGAAAATCTGGCACTGCAGCCTCAGTATCAAACACCCGAACGAGATGGTAGATGTACCCCTTCTGCACCATCTTCCTAGCCTTGAGGTAGGAAATAAACCTACCCCTCGGCGATACAGTGTTCCCCTTCCATTTAACAACCGGCTCCTCAGGAAACTGGAACCGTACCACTCTCTCCCTGCAGTCTACATTGGCGTAGCAAGAAGCTAGCCAATCCATGCCCATGATCACGTCAAAATCAGTCATGTCCAACTCTATCAAGTCGGCTAGGGTCTGACGACTGTATATGGTCACTGGACAAGCCCTATATACCCGCCGAGCTACCACCGAATCACCCACTGGCGTAGCTACCTCGAAAGGGTCTATGGACTCAGGCTCTATCCCTATCCTACTAGCAATAAGTGGAGATATATAGGACAGAGTAGAACCCGGATCTATCAAGGCATACATCATAATCGAGATCGATAAGGTACTGTGGACGACATCGGTGAGGCCTCCGATCCGGTGCCGACAGGCATAAATGCGGTTCGAGGACCGCTAGAATCGACTCGCGCACGACCGCCGCGACTGCTGGCCCATGAGTACCACCCTCCGGCGAGTAATCAGGAGATGATGAAGCCGCACACACCGTAGCCGAGCCCTACCACCGCGCCGCCGCCGGCCGGACAAACTCGCAAATGACCTGCCGGCCACAAGTATAGCAAGCTCCCTGAGTAGTACTACGGCTCCCGAATGGAATCTACCACAACGGACACACCGAGCAGACCTCGATCGGTTAGCACCGCTACTCGAAATCAAGTCCGGGCCCCGACCGCCCCGAATACTCGGGTATCCGACAATGATGTGGAGTGCTCGAAATGCCGGGGTGCAAATCCGACTTCACGATGCCGCCCACCACGAGGGCTACCAAAGAACCGCCGTCTTGCCTTCTTCGCCTGCGATATCGGTCTACCCGTCGGTCTCGCGCCTCGCACCAGTGCATGAGCTCGCATACGTAATGTCCATGCTGGTGAAGAGACACACCGCACAAGACTCGCCATATAATCATCTAGCGGTGACGCGTAGCGGTGTACACGGTCCTCCATATCCGCTACCAATGCAGGGGACATATCGAGCCAAAGAATCGAACTCGACATTGTACTCCCTAATCGTGGCCCCTCTGTCTCAAGAATAAAAATCTGCCCGCGCCTCCTCATCCGCGAGGCAAGAAGTGCGAGAAAGGCCTCCAAAACTCATCCCATACCGCTGGAGGTGCATGCTCTCCTGAAAGCTCCCACGAATCAAACCAATCGATCAGCGGTATCACGCAGCCGATGCGAACCGGCGTCACGGACTCGGTCTCCGACGCCCGATCACCCTCATAATCCTCTCAGAGCCGACGGATGAACTCCTGCGGGTCATCCTCGGCCTCGACCAGTAAAACTCGGCGGCTACAACTCAGGAAATCTCGTAGCCTCAAACTATCTGCCCTCAGATGAACTACGGGTATGACTGGGCTGAACTGAATCGCCTGCATCCACTGGCCCTCATGTTCGCCACAATCCTAGCCAATAGTGGGCCGTCTCCTTGTACCCTAACCTCCGCCCCGGTGTGGGACATGAGGTGTGGGTGCGTGGTCTCGCTGGGCCGGGCGGCGTCATGGAACTCGCCGTCTCTGTATAGATCGGGCACGAGCCCTCGTAACTCTCGGTGTCCTACTAGCGCCTCCTACGCCTTGCCCTTCAGGCGGGTTGCCTTACGTGGAGGCATAATCGTCTGTAAAAGGAATACGTTAGAGGGTCCAACTTTTAACACGCCTCTAAGGCACGATCTCGAGTGAGAAGAATGGAAACCAATCCTAAATATCCTATAGCCTCACGATTATTGGTGTGGTGCACAACACACCGATAATCAAGACTTACTAGATACGGTAGACACTTTCCGAGGATTAATCGCTCGATACCACTTTTGTCACGACCGTCCCGGTTCGTGGATCGTGCCTTACCCGCACCCAAGTAGTCATACATCGAGTAATCACGGAATATAAAAACAAGACATGAAACAGTTGTAAAATGAGACACGCTTTATCTCGATGAAAAGCTTGCCTTCGCATATATATATAACCCAAGTTTTTGTAGTTACATCCCAACCGCATAATAGGACTACGCACCTCTAGGAATGTAAACAACTATGGCGATGACAGCCCCGCCATACCTCGACTGCATAAAACTAATTACAACAGGAGAGCATACCCAAAGTAGAGCCTCCGAGAAGATGGAGCTCGACACCAACGCAAGAGATCCTAAGGATGTGGATCTAGCACTGCCGCCTTACTCAAGATGAACGCAGCCTTCAAGGAGGTCGATAACAGTACCAAGTATGTGAAAGCAGAAAGTACTTTAAATGAAATCAAATTATTTTTAAAGCATTTGCAATTACAATCAGTTCAATTGCACATAGTGCCATATCACAAACAAGAACAATAATAGGTAAACTGTAACAGGTCTTTTCTAGGCCGCGAATGATCGGGCAAGGCAGCGCCCATAGTATCATTATGCGCCTAATCACGACTCCCGCACCGCATAGGTCACACATGCACCCGCATGAGGTATTCCTCGACGGTAGCTAACCCCTACCTCCCGACTCTCGCACCGCATAGTCTCAATAGACCGCATAGTCACACGCACCGCATAGGCATCCCCAGACGGGCTAAAACACCCGAATGATCAATCACGAACTCCCAGACTCCGCATAGTCACATAGATCGCATAGCCGTATAGACCGCATCAAGGGTGGCAAGCCCTCGGTATAACAAGTCAAGGGGGTAGGTGATATAATAACAGTACAACGGACTTACCGTTTAGCAACGTAAGCTCAGCAAGAATGACCCCCTTTCACAACATTACAAGACACTAACACAGGTAGCATCATAATATGCCTACTTATCAAACAATCTTGCTACACTTAACAGAAATCAATACAAGGCTTTTATAAACAAACAAGTAAACAGTTCCTTTTATCTTTCTTAAGTTGTTATACCTAACTTCCCATAAAGCTAGTATAACTCTTAAGCTTTTGTTTAAAAACCAACTGTTCCTCTTCTGTTAAAAATGATTCAGTATTCTTTTGAAATGTATCAAGATTCTTATTATTCAGGCTTAAGTCAAAAGACATTGCCGTAGTTATTATTCAGGCTTAAGTCCGAAGACATTGCCGTAATTATTATTCAGTTAACACACGTACGTCTACCGTACTATATATATTTAAAATATCATGCTCAAGAGTATAGGAAGAATCACATACCTTCTTGGCGAACTCCATCAGCCAAGTCGAGTATGTCGCGCGCAGAGAATCAGCCTATAACAGTCAAATACGTCTATCAACGTCTAGACTGTACTGTAAACAGTTCTAAGCAGAGGGTTCTCTATTCTATGGAAATTTGGGCAGCACTTCCCTACCCGGTAAGTTATACAATCTCAGAAAAGTCTATGTGAGTACAGTTCAATTATTCTTCTTTTAAACCCTTCTACTTTGATAACAGTTCAATTCTATTCTTTAATATCCTTCTAAGTATTTATACTTATTTCTATACTTCTACAGTATGTATTCTCTAATTACAAATGAAGGATAAGAATATTTACCTCGATAAGCCCAATAATATCCTAGATAAAAGTCGATCCTGAGCGAGGTTTAGCTCCTAATTTGAACGATCCGATAGCTCCAAGAACCCTTAGAAGTTCTTCACAACTTCAACTAAGTACTAAGGGATTTGGGCTAGGGTATTTTGGTATAGTAACTACACTTGGAAGACAACTTTTCTACCAAGGGAGGGGTAGTGTTTCGGCTAGGGCTTCTTTTAGAGGGGGGGGGGGGGTATTCGGCCAAGGCTTTCTCAAGGGGGGGGGGGGGGGGGAGGAGGCTTGGACGAAATACAACAAGAGAGGGGGAAGGATTTTCAAGACTTGGAATTGATTTGTGGATGAAGAACTCTTCATCTTAAGGGGGGTATTTATAGGTCAAGAAGTGGCCAACCAATGGCCAAGATGAAGCCAAGTGCTATGCAAGTGTAGGGTGAGGATTTAGGCAAGTGTCCTTATCCATCTACTAAATAAAATATCCTACCAACTCCTTGACTAAGGGAAATGGCACAAAAAACGTGCCAAGAATTGCCCATTCTTGCCGTCCAAGTGTCACCCTCCCGTTGGTCCAAAATGTTTCGTCTCTCGGAAAAATCCGCAAAAATTAGAAATGACATAGCCGGAATTTAACCTACGCGAGTCTAGTAAAACGTTTCGTCGAAAAACGATTCTTTTAGCGAGTTGAGCACAAACTTTTTCGTCCAAGGTCTTTAACTTAGGCTAACTTTTGTACGTACACCCTCACGTACATACTCTGGAAATACGGGGTATAACAACTTGGTTTGAAAACATAAGAGTTATACTAGCTTTATGGGAAGTTAGGTATAACGGCTTAAGAGTGGTAAAACGAATGATTTTAGAAGATAAGAGACTTGACTTAATTAAATTAATATGAATTTTGTGTGAAACCTCATTCGTGAGTAATGAGTACTTGGTTTTTAAAGGGAATAATGTTTCTTGATTTGAAATCGAATGAGTATCGACAAACCATCGGCGTTAATAAAGGAAATGTTTTGATTAAAGAAGTATTATTAAAACCAGTAGAAACCTCCATCTGCATAGAAGCTAAGATGAGACAAAATGATATTACATTTCCTAGATCATGGCTGCTTAATAAGATTGATTATGAACAAGAATAACCTACCACATATAAGGCATATGTTTCTCAGATTGTTTAAAGGAGAATTATATTCTTAAATGAATAAGACTATGAACTACGAAACCTTTCTAAAATAAGAAACGTGAACATTTGAAATTAGGCAAACTTGAACGTTTGGAAAATAATGTTGTTACTTGATTTTACAAAGGGAAGTGTTTTGGTTTACTTAAAAATATAGTCACTCTATTTTATACTACGGGTATTGTGTGACTTCTGTGAAAGAAACGGATCTTTTAAAAGAGTTAATGTATGAAGTACTTTGGGGATAGATACCCGAACTTATTAGCATAAAGTACCTTGTGTGAATAACTTGATTTTGTTGGTTTGTGATAGCCTTGCAATACTTTCTTGTTGATTTGATAAGTAAACATGTTAGGATGCTACGTGTGTTAGTATCTTGTGATTGTTGTGTAAGAGGGTCATTCTTGCTGTGCTTACGTTGCTAACCGGTAAGTCCGTTGTACTATTATTATATCACCTACCCCCTTGACTTGTTATACCGAGGGCTTGCCACCGATGCGGTCTATACGGCCTATGCGGTCTGTGAGACTACGCGGAGCGCGGTATGCTCCGTGATTGATCATTTCGCGTGTTTAGCCCGACGCGGATGCCCTACGCGTCCATGGACTATGCGGTCTATTGAGACTATGCGACGCGGAGTCCAGCGGATACCGGGGTTGCCGCCTCCGATGTAGGGTATACCAAAGCGGTTTGGGACCATGATTCGAGGATACCTCACGCGGTTCCGTGTGTGACCTATGCGCGAGTCGCGTAAGTTCCAGGAATAGACGCGCACATTGATATCGCGGCGAGTGGTCGCCTTCGATCGTGGTGCGGTCTAGAAAGACCTCGTGATACGCTTTTATAGCATTGTTGGTACCGTGGGTTTTAGTAGTCGGCTATGCCTTCGCATTTACCTCCGCATGCTTTATTATGACACGCGTGGGACACGTGTTTATGTGTATTCCTTGGTGCTTTTATATCATAGACTGCCGAGAGTGAGGAAGGTATTCCACGGGCATGATTGATGTTGTGGGCGTGAGACCCAATGTTATACTTGAGTAATGACTTGAGGGCGTGAGTCCCTGACTTGACATGACTGCTTTATCAGGAATCGTAGTTTGGTTATCATACATGTCTCCCGCTTTATATAGACTACTATGATTTCATTTACGATTTTTCGCCACATACTTGGTACTGCATCGACCTCCTGGGCTGCGTTCATGCCGCAGTAGAGGTACACCGATGTTGATCCTCGCTCATGTGGTCACGATTGCGTTGGGAAGCTCCGTTTCTCCGAGGCTTATCGGTGGTATAGTCCTGTCGTTGTAGGTACTTACATTCGTGGTATGGCGGGCCCCGTCCCGCCATTGTTGTCGTATCATTCTTAAGTCAGTAGTAATCTTGTTGGCGCGAGTTGTAGAAAGGGATGTAATCGCTCAAATTGTTATTCATATATATACTAAAGGTAACCGCTTTTGGTTAGCTTGTCTTCTTATTTCACCGCCTTATTACATTGGTTTCATGTATTGTCTTTATATTCCGCCGATTTCTCGATGTATGACTACCGGGTGCGGGTAAGGCACTACCACGCCCTGCCTGGTCGTGACAAAAGTGGTATCGAGCGATTAATCTCGGAAAGTGTCTACTGCATCGTATCCGGAGAGTCTTGATTATCGGTGTGTTGCACCACACCAATAATCGTGAGGCTATAGGATATTTAGGATTGGTTTCCATTCTTCTCACTCGAGATCGTGCCTTGAGCCGTGTTATAAGTTGGACCTCTAAACGTATTTCTTTCCTCACCGTATGCCTCCGCGTAGGGCAAACCCGCCCAGAGGGCAAGGCGGCACTGAGCTGCGAGTAGAGTTCGAGGGTTACGAGGCACATGCCCAATCATCACCGGGTGGTATTTCATTCGGGAGTTATGCTCGTCACCACTTCAGCAGAGTTTAGCACACGCAGCGATGCTTCATCGCGACCATGATATATGAACCTTCGCCCACGGCCAGGACAGAGAATATATATTGCAAAGAGACGCACTTTACTAGCTATGGACTTGGCTACCGAGAGTATACCGATGTACCGCGAGTCTTGATGACTATCTAAGAGAGGGTTGGACAAGAGTAATTCTTTAGTTAGGCGTGAGCATGGACTGTGTACGGGCTTATGCGCAGCAGGCCAAGAAACGTAGAGATCGGCGGGTTAACCAAGCGGCGGCGAAGAGGCCGTAGCAGCAGGTCCTTTAGTAACTTTCGAGGCGAACGCCTCGGCGTAATGATATGCACATCCACCGCGCAGAGGTCCTCCACGGGGTTCGGGGCGTTCGGTATGCAGGAGTTGGTCGAGCTCCAGAGCTTCCGTTCACAACTACACGTAGGTTCCGCCACCGGATTCGCTTTTTCCCGGTGTTCAGGTGCGCACGCCACCCCGGGAATGTCGTCTTTGGTGCTTGATTTACTGCGGCCGTCGGGCCATGTGTCGAAAGGATGTCCTAGTAGGAGGATGTAAGTAGGAGGACTCACCTTCATGATCGATGACCGATTCGTCACCTTCCTTGTGCGCGCCTTTGGGCGAGTTTGATTAGAACGACGAGAGTGAAGCGATGAGATAGAGGTATATCCTTAACCCTCTAGAGATTAGTATTGTGTGATAATATGAGTATATCTTAAGTGCTATGTTCTGATAGCAGTGTGTTAATTGTGATTAGAAATCATGGTTAGTAACCGGGAAAGATTGGGGGATAGGAAAAGTGTGAGCCTTAGAGCTTTATACGCATGCACCTTAGAGGTAAGGCCATCTCGGGTAAAGATGTATTGTTATGTTTTGATCCTTATCAGAGTGCATAGTGCACGTGAGATTTGTTTGTGTGATAAGTCCCTGAGTAGGGTGGAAGGAAAGAGGGTAGTTGAGCTAAGAAGACCGCTAGGTTTTCGTAACGTGATTAGTGAGATTGTTCCTTCGGGGAGCTAGTGTTTTGCGCGTTGCCGGGTCGGGTTGGGGCCATGTTGCGGGTCAACCCGCGGCCTGTATGGTGGTGGGGTCAGTTTGTGGTGGTCCCGCCTTGTGGTAGGGTCACGAGGGTGTTAGGCCCAAGTTTAGTTAACCATCGTACGAGTTCGTGGATACGTTCGACCAGTAGTCGGGCCGATGAGGTCAGCCCGTCTTATCTTTTAGTCAAACCGTGTACTCGGTAGTAAGTTGCGAGATGTTATTTCAGAAAGGTTGTAAGGCTGCACGGGGTGCCTACCTTCACCTTATGATGCATGTGAAGCCCATGTTGTGGCTATTTTTCGCTTTCTCAAAGTTTTACCAGCGAGTTAGGAACTCGGTGAGTCTCCAGATCGTATTCGGCCCCGCCGTTGTTTTGATTTCAGGGGTAGCTGTGAGGATTGTTGTCTCCTGTTGAGGGAGTGTTTTTAGCTACCATTTCAGTGTTCGGTTTTTGCCTTATGAAGCCTTGTAGGGGCGGAAGTGTAAGTTGCCGGTCGATTGGTTCGATGTTGGCAAAGATTCAGATAGTTGGTTTATACTTGTTCAACAGAAATGTGGTAGGTTATGAGAAAGAGTTTGAGTGTACAAGAAGGGTACGACACGTAAGGGAAGAAGCGAGCATGTATGGCGAGCATAGATGTGATCATTTCTTTTGTAAAGAGAAGGTGCGAAGGAAGTATATTTTAGACCCCGGAGAGAGGTATTTGTGGTGATGTTAGAGGTGTTTCCTCGTGGACTTGGATGGAAGTATTTGCGCGGGTGTTTACGTACGGTGTGGCGGGATTGTTCGTAAGTATAGTGGTAAAGACTATACCGGCGCGTTTGTTTTGAGACTTAGAAGGAACATTCGGGACGAATGTTTCTAAGGAGGGGAGAATGTTATACCCCGTATTTCCAGAGTATGTACGTAAGGACGTACGTAGAAAAGTTTGGGCTTTAAAGTAGGCTTGGCCGAAATTTTTTTGTGCACAACACCCGGTTAGAGTCGTTTTTCGACGAAACGTTTTACACAACTTGCGAAGGGAAAATTCCGGCTATGTCATTTTTAATTTTTGCGGATTTTTCCGAGAGACGAAATGTTTTGGACCAACGAGAGGGCGACACTTGTCACCCTCAAGTTGGTGGAGTGTGGGACGGAAATGGGACGATTTGAGGGTCAAGGATTGGTAGGATATTTTGTGATATTTGTGTGGTAGATGGATAAGGTACACATGGATGAATCTTGACCCTACACTTGCCTTGCACTTGGCATGATCTTGGCCATTGGTTGGCCATGGCTTGACCTATAAATACCCCTTAGTCAAGACATTTCTTCATCCACAAAACTTTCCTAAGTCTAAAAATCCTCCCCCCCTCTCTTGTAGTGTCTCGTCCTAGCCTCCCCTCCCCTCGTGAGGCCCTGGCCGAGAGCCCTCCCTCGTCGAGAGTACCCCACCTCCTAGTGGGGTTGGCCGAGGTATACACCCCCTTGTGGTGTTGTCTCGTATAAATACCCCTCTGGTAGAAATACTCCATAGTATTGTTACTATACCCAAATTACCTTAGTCAGATACCTTGTAGTATTCCAAAGATACCTCTATACGTAGAGCCCTAAATACTACCTTATGTCCTTTTTGTCTCAAACCGAAACCCTAAGGAAAATCTTCACGCTTGGTCAAGTATTTAAGTAAGTTGTTGGAAACTTCTAAGGGTTGTTTGGAGCGGGTTGAGCGCCAGTAGTAGAGCTAAACGTCGCCAGATCGACATTTAAACTTGGATAATTTTGGGCTTATCGAGGTAAATAATCTTGTCCCCTGTTGTTATTGGAAATTACATGTTGTAGGAATGTATAGTTGAAGTATACTATATATAGAATCAACATAGTTTTGCGGCAATGTCTTTTGACTTAAGCCCGAATTTAAAGAAAGAGAATCGAATCGTAATTACACAAGATCAGACATGAGACTTGTGTAGCATTACACGTGAGTAGAATTGTACACTTCCTGTTAGACGTTTAAAACCCCCAGTTGGCTTGGTAGCCTACTGCAGAGGAGAGATTTACGCGTCATGTGGGAAGGTGTCACGAATTTTCTGTAGAATATTCTACGTTGAGATCTAGATGTTAATAGGCGCCTTGTGGCCTCTATAGGTTGAAGTACTACGTATGACGTGATCTACTTGGCTTAAGGAGTAGCCGACGGTTTGAGGTACTTGGAGCGTTTTGCTATTAGTCGATAATCGTCGCGAGGTATGTGAACCTCTTCCTATCTTTTCTAGCATGATATGTGTATCACTATGTAGTACGGTAGACATACATGTGTTAAATGTATTTGATTGGTTTAAAACATAAAGTGTTATAACGGCTTTATGGGAAGTTGGTTATAACAACTTTATGTAGGTAAGAAAATGCTTTGTGGTTTTGAAAGGTAACTGATTTGACTTATAACTGACTTGATGTGTGATAATAAAGAACTTGAAGTATTTCAAAAGAATCATTTTGAAAGAAGAAGTAATACTTGGTTTGAAAACATAAGAGTTATACTAGCTTTATGAGAAGTTAGGTATAACGACTTAAGAGTGGTAAAACGAATGATTTTAGAAGATAAGAGACTTGACTTAATTAAATTAATATGAATTTTGTGTGAAACCTCATTCGTCAGTAATGAGTACTTGGTTTTTAAAGGGAATAATGTTTTACTGATTTCGGAAATCAGAATGAGTATAGACAAACCACTGCAGCGTTAATAAAGGGAAATGTTTTGATTAAAGAAGTATTATTAAAACCAGTAGAAACCTCCATCTGCATAGAAGCTAAGATGAGACAAAATGATATTACATTTCCTAGATCATGACTGCTTAATAAGATTGATTATGAACAAGAATAACCTACTCACATATAAGGCATATGTTTCTCAGATTGTTTAAAGGAGAATTATATTCTTAAATGAATAAGACTATGAACTACGAAACCTTTCTAAAATAAGAAACGTGAACATTTGAAATTAGGCAAACTTGAACGTTTGGAAAATAATGTTGTTACTTGATTTTACAAAGGGAAGTGTTTTGGTTTAATTAAAAAGATAGTCACTCTATTTTATACTACGGGTATTGTGTGACTTCTGTGAAAGAAACGGATCTTTTAAAAGAGTTAATGTATGAAGTACTTTGGGGATAGATACCCGAACTTATTAGCATAAAGTACCTTGTGTGAATAACTTGATTTTGTTGGTTTGTGATAGCCTTGCAATACTTTCTTGTTGATTTGATAAGTAAACATGTTAGGATGCTACGTGTGTTAGTATCTTGTGATTGTTGTGTAAGGGGGTCATTCTTGCGGCTTACTTTGCTAACCGTAAGTCCGTTGTACTATTATTATATCACCTACCCTCGACTTGTTATACCGAGGGCTTGCCACCTTGATGCGGGTCTATACGCCTATGCGGTCTGTGAGACTATGCGAGCGCGGTATGCTCGGGATTGATCATTCCGGGTTTTTAGCCCGATGCGGGGGATGCCCTATGCGGTCCATGGGACTATGCGGTCTATTGAGACTATGCGGGCTGCGGGAGTCCAGGCGGATACCGGTTAAGTCGCCTCCGACGCGGGTATACCTCAGCGATGCAGGACCATGATTCGAGGATACCTCATGCGGTTCTGTGTGACCTATGCGAGCTGCGGTAAGTTCCAGAATAGACGCGCACATTGATACCGCGCGAGTGGCCGCCTTCGATGTGGTGCGGTCTAGAAAGACCTCGTGATACGCTTTTATAGCATTGTTGGTACCGCTGGTTTTAGTAGTCGGCTATGCCTTCGCATTTACCGCACGGTTTTATTATGACACAGGTGGGACCTGGTGTTTATGTGTATTCCTTGGTGCTTTTATATCATGGACTGCCGACAGTGAGGAAGGTATTCCACGGGCATGATTGATGTTGTGGGCGTGAGACCCAATGTTATACTTGAGTAATGACTTGAGGGCGTGAGTCCCTGACTTGACATGACTGCTTTATTGTGAACTGTAGTTTGGTTATCATACATGTCTCCTGCTTTATATAGACTACTATGATTTCATTTACGATTTTTCGCCACATACTTGGTACTGTAGATCGACTTCTCGGGCTGCGTTCATGCCGCAGTAGAGGTACACCGTGTTGATCCTCGCCATGTGGTCACAATTCAGCGTTTGGGAAGCTCCGTTTCTCCGGAGGCTTATCAGTGGTATAGTCCCCTGTCGTTGTAGGTACTTACATTCAGGGGTATGGCGGGGCCCTGTCCCGCCATTGTTGTCGTATCATTCTTAGAGGTCTGTAGTACTGTTGTGGGCAGAGTTGTAGAAAGGGATGTAACTGTTCAAATTGTTATTCATATATATACTAAAGGTAACCGTTTTTGGTTAGCTTGTCTTCTTATTTCACTGTCTTATTACATTGGTTTCATGTATTGTCTTTATATTCCGCTGATTTCTCTGATGTATGACTACCGGGTGCGGGTAAGGCACGATCCACGCCCGCGGTCGTGACAAAAGTGGTATCAGAGCAGTTAATCCTCGGAAAGTGTCTACAGACCGTATCCAGTAGAGTCTTGATTATCGGTGTGTTGGTTTCCACACCAATTAAAGAGGGTAAAAGGCTCTTTTGTCCCACATCGAAAAAAGAGAAGGAAAGAGAGGTGTATATATTACATTACACCTTCTCTAGCTGCTAAAAGGGTTGAGAGGGCAAGGACTCGCGTTGCCGCCGCCGCTCGACTTTGGATTTGGAAAAAAGATCGATTGATTGATAATCTTTTTGGACAAACGTTTCTTTAATTAAATTAATTAATTAATTATTTAATTAAAAACAAATCCAAAAGGATCGACCCGCGACTCGACCCGACCCGTCCGGCTCTCCCTCTCTTTTTCGAATTTCCCTCCAAAATTAGGTGACTATTCTGAATGGTTGCAAACATTCAGAATCAGTACCTCCAACCCTATAAATTCTTGATTATTCCAAGAATTTATTCATTCATTTTTCTAATCAATTTTGATTCAATTCTGAAGTTGCTCTTCAACTCGAAAATTTCATTTTGTGTGATATACTGCCGTTGAGTGGTTCGCTGCTACCGGAATTTGGAGTACTACTTGTTACACCCCGTAAGTCCAGGACATGTATAAGAGAGTGTACGTAAGGAACCAAGACTTGGAAATTAGTACGAAAGGAAGAATTGTTTTTCCAACGGAAAATGTTCCGAACGTCGGAAAGGAAAAATGTTCGTTGTTGAGAATTGGATTCTCAAAATACATTATTTGAAGAGTATGGGACTTAGTAATATTATGGAAACTTATTTTTATGATTTGGTCACGTGGGGCCCACCCGAGGAATTTTACGTTTTGTGGGGCCCACGAGGGTTACGGAATTTTATGGACGAATGAGAGGGCGACACGTGGCACCCCCACATGGCTTGGTCGAAATTTGTACAAGGGTAAAATGGTCATTGATCACTTTGGAAGATTAGTCTTGCTAGCTTGATTTTGTTGACTAGTCAACTTGTCCACTTGGCTTTTCATTAATTGTCTTTCATCCTAGACCACGTGTATTAATCCAAGCCCTCCAACGTGTTTTATATACATAGCTAGTGCAAGACAAGCTCATTTTACACTTAGAAAATATCCCAACAATTGTTGTTCTTCAACATGCTCTCCAGTGCAATTTCCCACATGAGAAATTTGTAGTTTTGATCCATTAGCCACAAGACTTTAACCCAATGTCCCTTAGGGTATTGTAAGGATATCTCAATAGAAAGATTTGAAAAACGGAGTTTTCACGTTAGTCGCAAGGCGGAAACTATTGGAGTTCTTCAACTTTGAAGTTGGAACTTGAAGATGGGTTCTTCATAGGCCTCTAGGAGTGCTTGAGCGGATTGGAACTTAAGGAAAGGAGCTAAGAATTGCTAAGGCGCGACTTTGGATCTTGGAAATTTTAAGGGCTTATAAAGGTATTATTTTTGTCGCTTTAGCAATTAAGGTTTACTTATCATTGTAGCTATGGTTATTAGCAAGCATGAGTTTTATAGTATGAAGTTTGATAAGTATTTGGACTATTGGAACCCTAATCCAAATCTAGCATGTTTAGCTTTAAGATTTCAATTCAAGTCGATTATTAGTTAAGTCGTAACATGTTGTATAAAGAAGGGAATTTTAGTTGTTGAAGTTGTTTATGACTAAGTAACATGTTGACCTAAGAACTTGAATTGGAAAAGGATTGGAAAAGACTTTGAATTGTTAGTATGTAGTTGGTAGAGAATGGCTTTGAGTTTTAAGCTATTTCGTATGAATTGTGGGGCTGAATTTTACAAGTATTGTAAGGCGTGTAATCCCCTTTTGTTTGGTTGTTGTTTGGAGCATTAAATGTGGCTTGTTGGTTATTGTATTCGGCCTTGAAAAGGTGGCAAGTGAGTCGAAACAAAGGAAGTCTTGCCCGATTTTCCGTAGAATTAGAGACTAAATACTTAGTATTATTCTACGTAGGGACTAGAAGTTGATAGTCTTGTTGTGACCATTATAGGTTGACACTTCTATCGCACGGCATATTCGGCAGCTTGTGGATATTAGCCAAAAGGTATGTGAACTATCTCCTCTTCTAGCATGATTCCTTAGAATAAAGAAAGTAAGTTCTACTCCTCGAATGATCCATTCCTTGCTTGTATTTGGATTGCCTAAAATAGAATTTGTTCTATGTACTTCCTGAGTGTACTTTGATGTTTAAATTGTAAGTAGTATAATCCATTTCCTTAGGGAAGTTTGGATTCTTAAAAGTGAAGGTATTTTTCTTAAAGTACATAGAAACTTGAAAAGGAAGTGATTTCCAAAATCTTTGGCTAGTGCCTTGTTCTAAAACCTAAAGGTCATTATAATGACTTTAGGGGAGTCAAAGGAGTGATTTACTTATTTGATTTAAAAGAGGAGAAATGACATGATTTAAGAGAAGTAACTTGCGTTAAGGGTGAAGTTACTCGAGGTTTAAAAAGTAGAAGAAAACTTGTTTTCTAACTATTAAGAGACTTGAAGTATTTTTGAAAGTTAAGAACTTGATTTGTAAGTATGTGATACTTGGTTTTAATAGTATAAGTCTCTTGGTTATTGAAGGAATGGATACGTCTAAAACCATAAAGGGTTATAACGGCTTTATGAGAAGTTGGTTATAACGGCTTTATGGAAGGTTTAGAAAGTTGTCTATTTTGATTAAATCGGCATAAGTTGCCTAGATTGTAAAAATTTGGAGTTACTTGATTTCAAGCTTTGAAATGAGTTTTCTGAAGTGTAGTAACTTACCTTGAAAAATAGACACGCCTTGATACTACGGTGTTAGTATCTTGGGGCTTTACATAGAAAGGAGTCTTTTATAAAAGAATGTATGTATGCCTTGCTAAGTACTTTGGCTTGATAAATTGAGGATTTTTCTAAGTGTGCCTTGATAAGTACTTTGACTTGTTAAAAGAGAATTATTCTATGTATGCCTTGATAAGTACTTTGGCTTGTTAAATGAGAATTTATTCTATTTGTGCCCGGATAAGTACTTTGGCTTGATAAATGAGAATTTATTCTATTTGTGCCCGGATAAGTACTTTGGCTTGTTAAATGAGAATTTATTCTACTTGTGCCCGGATAAGTACTTTGGCTTGTTAAATGAGAATTTATTCTACTTGTGCCCGGATAAGTACTTTGGCTTGATAAATGAGAATTTATTCTATTTGTGCCCGGATAAGTACTTTGGCTTGTTAAATGAGAATTTATTCTATTTGTGCCCGGATAAGTACTTTGGCTTGTTAAATGAGAATTTATTCTACTTGTGCCCGGATAATTACTTTTGGTTGATAAATTAGAATTTATTCTATTTGTGCGGATAAGTACTTTGGCTTGTTAAATGAGAATTTATTCTATTTGTGCCCTGATAAGTACTTTGGCTTGTTAAATGAGAATTTATTCTATTTGTGCGGATAAGTACTTTGGCTTGTTAAATGAGAATTTATTCTATTTGTGCCCTGATAAGTACTTTGACTTGTTAAATGGGAATTTATTCTATTTGTGCCCCGATAAGTACTTTGGTCGGTTAATTGAGAACTTGCCTATATGTCTGGTAATAGCCTTTGAGTGCAAGTATTATGTTTTATTAAGCCGCGACTCTGGTTGAAGGGTGGTCATTGTCTTGTTGTAAGTTCGGGACGACGCACCGACAGTGATGTGGGATTCCACGGGTATGCTTCCATACTTGTAGTACTGGGTTAAATTCCTGATTTTTATAGAAGACATGGTAGTGCTTATGTCTTGTTTGATGGTCACGAGATAGGGTAAGAGTATAAGTGAGGTAAACCCCAAGATGCTATACCACCGCTTTACCACCTTTCCAGGGTAGAGTATATGTGGGTACACCCCCAAGACGCTATACCACCTGTACCACCTTCTCCAGGTAGAGTATATGTGAGGTAAACCCCAAGACGCTATACCACCTGCTTTACCACCTCCTCCAGTGCAGTATATGTGAGGTACACCCCAAGACGCTATACCACCGCTGTACCACCTTCTCCAGTAGAGTATATGTGAGGGTAAACCCCAAGACGCTATACCACCTGCTTTACCACCTTCTCCAGGGTAAGAGTATAAGTGAGGGGTAAACCCCCAAGATGCTATACCACCGGTGGGACTTGGTGTGCATGTATGCCTATTGGTGTTATGTTATATCCTCGGATCACGGCAGTGAGGAAGGATTCCACGCACGATTGATATTACGGGCGTGAGACCCATAGTTATATTTGAGTAGTGACTTTGAGGCCTGCGTCTCGACTTGATATGATCGCTTATGTGCTATGTATCGTAGGTTGGCTATCATACATGTCTCTGTTGTATTTAGACTGTTATGATTTCATTACAGTACTCTTTGTTCACATACTTGGTACATTCTTCGTACTGACCTCCTTCGGGGGGCTGCGTTCATGCCGCAGGTTTAGGTACGCAGTTCGGTGATCGCAGTGTAGGATCCTCGCTCGGTTTTGGATAAGCTCCTTCATTCCGAGTTTATCTTTGGTATATGTCCTTCAAGATGTGCTTTGTATAGTTTTGGGTACGGCGGGCCTTGTCGTCATAGTTCGATTTAACTCCTAGGTCCGTATTCATATGTGGATTGGACTCATGTACGGTGTAGTGTCTTTTGTTTATGTATATATGGCAGCCTTGTCGCTTTGCCCTCAGACGCACGCTTGTTTTAAAAGAAAAAAATGAGGTGTTATTTCAGCCCGCACTTACTTGTATTGTTAAGGTAGAAGGTGCCCTGTGTAGGCACGATCCACGCCCGGGTTCGGGCTGTGACACTACTATTCTGGTAAGACAATCGTTCTATCCTGGGAGGCAATATTCCGTTAACCTCGAGTACTGTGAGGGGAATAATTTCCTTAAGGACACACTTTGAACTAAGTGGGCTCGATTACATTCTGAAATTATTTTTTCCAAAACAGATTCTGGTTTCGTTTATTGTTTCATTAATATTATATGTTTCACTAAGTGATTAACAAATTGTTTTGAAACATTATTTAGCCAAATACAGATTATTATACCAACATTGTCATAAATACAACGGTCTGATTTCTTTGTCATGGCACCATCGACACAGTCCAACATTCATGGACATGCAGTAAACAGACGCAGCCCAACAACAGTTGGGGCTATAGACGCGGCCCAACCTCTAGCAGCCTAACAGCTCAAGTTCTGAAAATTAATTTTGGACCCTATTTCAGGCAGCCTACCAGTCCGCCCCAAGCCGTTACGGAGTTCTTCTGCTCTAATCTCCGAGGGTTCGCCGCGGTTCATTGCTGTGCTTACACACAAGGCTACCCTTTTCCATGAACCACAGTAATCCGATCATATTTCCTGAAGCCTAGCAGTCCGCTCAAGGCTCCCAATCTAATTTGGGCCCGGCTTTCATCACATTGACTCCCCAGCAGCCCGATAATGCGTGATATATGGATACGGGCGTCACGTCTCACCTCACCAATAATTTTGATAATATTCCTCAACTGCGAAGTTAAATACTCTATAATCTATTATGGTTGGTAGTCATCACATTCCAATTAAAAAGTTTGGTCACACACTAACACCACCACCACATCCCCATTTCTCCATGAATAACATATTATATGCTCTTATCATTATCAAAAACCTTATCTTCGTTAGAAAATTTGTCACCGATAATTCTGTATCAATTAACTTTGAACCGTTTGAATTTTTCGCAACGGACCTCCGTACCGGAAAACTCCTTACAAGATGCAATAGTGAGGGTGATCTATATCGTTTCCTTTCCACGTCCGCTACTTCTCCCACCACTTTAGCAACCATCTTTCCGTCAACCTGACACAATAGACTTGGACACCCAAGAGCCCCTGTTTTTAGTTTTCTTAGAAACAATAATTTAATTCGTTGTAATAATAACAAATTTTCTCAACAATGTCTTACTTGTCCTTTAGGCAAACATATTCGCCTTTCGTTTCAGTCTTCTTCAAGTGTTACATATTTTTCCTTTGACATTGTTCATGCAGATTTATGGACATATCTAATTACTAGTTCATCGGATCGTAAATTTTATCTCGTCTTATTAGATGACTTTTTTCACTTTGTCTGGGTCTATCCGCTTAAATTCAAGTCTGATGTGTTTGTCAAGTTTCTTACATTCCGTGTCTATGTCAAAACATAATTCGAAAAAAACATAAAATCACTTCAATGTGATAACGATCGTGAGTTCAATAATTCCGCGTTTCACAATATTTGCTCTACTAATATCATGGTCTTTCGGTTCTCGTGTCCCCACACCTCCTCCCAAAATGGCAAGGTCGAACGAATCATTCACACTATCAATAATATGATTCGTACGATCATATTTCATGCAACCCTCCACCCTTCCTTTTGGGTCTATGTTGTGAAAATGGCCGAATATATTCTAAATATTTTTCCCACTCAGACTCTCCAAAATAGAACACCCATCAAAATTCTATTTCGTCGGATCCCAACTTATGAGCACTTACAAATTTTTGTCTTTCTGTGCTATTTGAATCATGCCTCTATGGCCCCGTATAAACTTGCAACCCGCACCACCCCTTGTGTATTTTTAGGTTTTCCGCCCAATCATTAGGGATATCCGTTATACGACTTGTCTTCCCGCAAAATCATCGTCTCATGTCACATCACATTTGATGAAGAATCTTCCCATTCGCAAATATCCAAAAATTTCAGAATTCAGATTACATATTTTTAGACGAGTCTGAAACATTACCACTTCTCCGCCTAGCCCTCGATCGCGTTGTCACTATTCCGACATCAACCACTGTACCCACTGCCACTGCTCAATATCCCATCGGTCAGTCCACTGCAAACACCACCTCATCTCCGCCACCTCTGCCATCGCCACTATCGGCGATCTGCCACCCACCGCCACTGTCGATCGGTATATACGCTACCTACCGCTGCCACCACCGGCAGTGTATCCTCCTATTCATCCTGGACATCGCCGATTTCCACCACCATTGGAAATCGGCCTACCATCTCTCTATCTCGATCGGTCATTATACCAGACACCCACCGATAACCCCACCCTACGCTGAATGTGTCACCGTAACTCATAGCCGATATTCCAAAAACCCACACCGACCCCACATCATAACCAGTTCCCAAACGCTCTCCCAGTATTGAAAACATGACTGACACACCCACATAGGCAACCCAGACCCAACCTAGAACCATTATCTACCCCAACACCGACCACCCTACACCACATCGCCCAAACCCGATCGTCACTTTCCCATATCTCGATATCATCACAAAAAACACACTACCCATTGCACTGTTCTGTTGAGCCACCCAGCCAACACCTCGACCTCATCCCTCCCTCCAGTGACCTACCACCGACTACCCACTAAATTACCCATCAACCCACTTCCCCATTACACAAATGGAAACTCGTGCCCAAAACAGGATTTTCAAGCCCAAAGTTCAGTTTAACTCACACAAATCATTTCCCCAATTCCCAAAAACCCAAAATTAGCCAAACTAGATCCAAATTGGAATGCGGCTATGTGTGAGGAATATAATACTTTAACAAAACAACACATTTGGGATTTAGTTCCTACACCGAGGGGGTGAATGTGATCCGATGCATATGAATTTTTCGTCATAAATACAGAGACAATGGTGATCTAGAGATATAAGGAGAGACTTGTGGCTAATGACACTAATCAGTAGGAGGGTATTTGTTGTGGTGAGATGTTCAATCCGGTTGTTAAACCGACTACCATTTGTACAGTTCTGAGTATTGATATGGGTAAGTATTGGCTGATTCATCAGCTTGGTATGAATAATGCGTTTCTATATGAGAATTTGAAAGAAACTGTTTACATGCACCAGCCACCTGGTTTTATTCATCCTGTAGCCCTCAGTATGAATTTCATCTCCGTAAGTCAATGTATGATTTGAAACAAGCAACTAAAGCATGGTATGATCACTTTGCACAATACATTATGCAGATTTGTTTGATGCAACAAATGTTATAATTCTCTATTTTGTTTTCATAGATGTAGTAGTATTGCTTATTTGTTGTTATATGTGGATGGCATTGTGCTTGCCGCCTCATTTGATTTGTTGAAAAATGAGATCGTTGCATTGCTTAAAACTAAATTTGCTATAACTGACTTGGGGAAGTTGAGTTATTTGTTGGGGATATCAGTGACGATCCGGCCGTCGTCCCCGCCTGCGCGTCATTCTGATCTCTCCTATTCGATCATGGCGACCCTCCACCGGCAACCAGTCAGTCTACCCCATTACCGGACCCACTCCACCACCGATATCGTACCCCACTATACCATCCACTACCAGTCCCGGTACATCGATAATAGTCACCAAATCCTACGCAGAACCTGCCATCGACCTACCCCAATCGATGCCCAACCTATCACATGTCACTGTTCTGACCCTACCTAGTTCAACAGACTAGTCAACTTATCACCTTGCCCACCCAAGACCCTCACATCATATGAAAACCCGTGTCCAACACATGGTTTTCAAACCTAAAGTTCAATTTAACTTGTCCGCCCAAACAATTTCCCCTATGCCCCAAAGCCCAAAATTATCCAAACTGGACCCGAATTGGAATGCAGCCATGTGTGAGGAGTTTAATACTTTAACAAAATAGCATACTTGAGACTTGGTTCCTAGACCAGATGGGGTGAATGTGGTCCATTGCATGTGGTTTTTTCGTCACAAGTATAGGGATAATGGTGACTTAGAGATATATAAGGCTAGACTTGTGGCTAATGATACTAATCAGCAGGCAATATTGATTGTGGTGAGACATTCAGTCCGGTTGTCAAACCGGCCACTAGCCGCACAGTTCTGAGAATTGCTATGGGAAATCATTGGACCATTCATCAGCTTAATGTAAAATATGCGTTTCTACACGGGGATCTAAAAAAAACTCTTTATATGCATCAACCACCTGGATTTGTCCATCTCACCGCTCCTTAGTATGTATGTCGTCTGCGTAAGTCACTATATGGTTTGAAACAGACCCCTCGAGCATGGTATGATCGCTTTGCACAGTACCTTATGCAGATCGGGTTCATCTGCAGCAAGTGCGATAATTATCTTTTTATTGTCCATCAAGGTAGTAACATTGCTTATTTATTGTTATATGTGGATGATATTGTGCTTACTGCCTCCTCTGATGCGTTAAAGAATGAGATT